>CM068370.1:105773332-107104999 GCA_034769895.1 Magicicada septendecula
ATGATATTGTTTTAATACAGCTGTAACGTACTCAAGTCATGGAAATCAATTTCACCTTACTTGGAGTAATCCGATACCTGTAGAAATCCTTCTCATTCAGCATCGGCCTCACATGTACATTCTATGGTGCAAACTGTTTATAAAATATGGACATTAGGCAGCGTCGGATAAGTGTTTTACACAAAATTGTATTCAAAGATTATTATCCCTATTCACTTTATATTCGTCGCTTAAAATTATCACACAACTGCTTTTAGTCTACAGTCTTGCCATTCCCAGCACATTCCTTAATTCACGTTTCTATGACTTGCCGTAAGATTTTGCAAAATTACAATTTTGTAAAGATACGACAGCTTGTTACAAGAGAAGTATTTAAAAATGGAATTATTACTACGCTTGGACTAATGTTGTGGAACCTAATCTGACCAGCCGTCATTCTCAATGTTACGAAACTGTCTGTTACAAACAGTTTTGCTCGCTTATTGAAAATTCATGAAATACGTGGAGTTTCACAGAATAACGGGTATCAGCTATATGTATCAGCTACATGTTACATGTCAGCTGTGCGTCAGCTGACAGACCTAAAATATGCTAATGCATTGTGTTACATGTACCCTTTTTCCTGTTTTTATTGACTCTAATGTAAACGGGAAAGGAAATGAGGTACACTTGTCAGTCCACATTCACTCTGATTTACATTCATTACGGATATTTGCATTTTTATCTGTTCAGCATTGTGCTTACAATTTTTGCACCAAGTTTATTTTTATTTATTTAACTGAACACTGAATATCTATCCTGTAAAATACTATAAATTTTAGTAAAATACTATAAATATAAATAGTAACATGTACCCGACCATCAATAATAGGTTGAAACGATTTCTTGCACGTAATTGCGCTACTTACATTGTGTGTGCCTAGATTTTTTAATAACTTAATGTTATGTCCAGAAGAAAGTAAATTTCTTCGCCTTACATTAAACATGGCATGCATCATGAAAGCCGCGGGATAACCCAACGCTCTCTTTCATTCTCGATCTTTCAAAGGCTTTGTAGATATAACACAATTATTATCCGACCATCTAAGACATAAATAAATGTGTTGTACGCAGTTTCTAACGGATAAAAACAAACGAAATTTTATCGCAGTTACTTGCGTGTTGGGAATCAAAACGATAAGACGTGTCAAAATGAGTTATTTTAAGATTTTATTTGGTGATTATTATTAGAAAACTGTTAAGTGTTTGACATCGCTGTTATTTAATAATTTTTAGCGTTAAATATATTCTGGGTACATTTGTAATCAGAGAATTATTCCTATTTCGATGTTTAAATTAAGATAATTGTTACCTAAAAAAATTATTGTATACGAGTATTTTGTTTACTAGACCTGTTACCTGAGTTGAAAGTAATAAGTCCTCTGGTATTTTGGTAATTACCCCACTGTCGAAGACGACAATCTGTGACATTGTCACAACAATATTAAGAAGGTCTAGTGGTAAGCAAAATTTCCTGCTTACTGTCTAGTATATTCAAGTGTTAGCTAAACGGATTCCTAGCTTCATATTAAATGCAACATTACACAAACGTATCAATGAGTGTAAAATAAGGAGGCATGTCAGTCTTTAAAAAAAAAGGGTAATTTGATAATGGAAAGTAACTCAAAAATGTGAAATATTTCAGGTATAATGGAATTCTTGTTGTAATCATGCTTTAGTATTCAATTCATCTAGCCTTAGTTGATTACTGTCATTAGAAATTACTTTATGGTTTTTTACTTTTCTCTAAATTTTTAAACATACAATAATATTTATTTTGTAAACGTTGAAATAAATTTATAGGGGATCGTTCTAGTATTAAGTTAGTATTAAAAGGGGATGTATTTTTTTACGTATTAAGACGTAAGCAAATTTTGCTTACGTTTATTGACAAGGGTCTGCGGATGAGTCAAAAGAATGCTTATGCTTATGCATAACTTTGTTTACTCCCTAAAAATTATTCTGTTATTGTATACAATCATTATATTGTTACGACATCACAGAACAATCTACGTTCTACGTTTATCGAACGTTCCAGAGGGATCCGGAATGTAATGCGGTGGCGTACGTGACACTCGACGCATTTGCTAGACTGTGTCAGAAGCCGGGCGAACTGTATCAAGGCCGCAATTAATTACGTCGCATACACTGACGCTAACGAGCAGTATGGGATAATCTAGTAATTTGGGGTGTATAAATACCAGTACTCAACGACGGTCAGTTCAATTATTGTCGGGCGATTACAAGCGATATTACTGTGTGTGTTCATGTGGTTAATATTGAAGTGTTGTGATTTATAATCAAGCGATATGATTGTAATACAATTGTTTTTAATAATAGTGGACATTTTATTGCGAGTGAACAATTTCTATTTGATTTGTTGTAAGAGACTGTGTTGTTAATTACAAACTGTTTAACTGTGAAAATTAAAGCTGGTAATTAGTGACTTAATTGGTGTCTTGTAATATGTTTTCCATTGTACCAACGACGATTCAGTAGACCGTCGTAACAGTGGTGTCAGAAGTTGGATAGAACGGTTAACAGTGGAAACAGTGGACACTTTGTGCAAGACGAGTGTAATTTGTAATTACTCGGAAAACAATGGGATGCCAGTCAGATGGTGGAACATTTCCAGGCGCTGTAGTTGCAGACAGAGGAACGACGCCGACATGAGGCGAAAGAAACAGAAAGAGACGACAAAAATAAGAACGAAGACAAGAAAGAGAAGAAGCAGAAAAACGACAGGATGAGAAACGCAGGCAGGAGGCGGAAGAAGCAGAAAAACTACAGTACGAAAAACGCAGGCAGGAAAGAGAAGAGGCTGAGGAACGTCAGAGAGCACTAATGCTAGAGACAGAGGAACGACGACGACAGTAGGCAGAGGAACGGAAGCGTGAAACAGAAGAAATAAAATCCTTAATACAGGAGCAGAAACAGATGGAAGTACATAGTACCGCAGAATTGGGTCTCCTACGAAGTGAGCTTAACAGACAAATTACTAAAATAAAGAGGTACTAGAATCAATGACATTAAAAATACCTGAAGTAGAAAAATCTGTCTAAGTGTTGAAGAATAGCTGTCTAATAAAATAGCTGAAGTAGAAAGATCTGTCACGAGTGTGGAAAAACCTATGTCAACATAAATAGAAGACTCGATTACAAATATAAAAGAGCAGATTAAAAATGAAGTTGAGCAGTTCATGACAATACAAATTTCTGAACAGACTGTACCAATGATAAAGACAGAGAAAGACACAGAAAATAAGTCAATAGAGAAGGTTACCTCCCCTGCGGTTGGGACAGTTCATGTCAAGGCCCCAACATTTGCTGGAAGCACGCTCTGGGCCACGTATTTACGCCAGTTTGAAGCTGCTGCATGCGCAAATAATTGGACAGAAAAGACAAGGCTGTTTCACTCGTTCTTGCATTAAAAGGACCTGCGGCAGAATTACTACAGAAAGTGCCACCTGACAGCCAAAACACCTATGCCGAATTGATAAATGCTCAGGAATTACGGTATGGTGATAAACATTTGCGAGATGTGTACTGCACCCAGTTGAGAGCAAGGCGACAGCAATCAGAGGAGAGCCTTCAAGAGTTTGAAGCAAGTATCGACAAACTAGTTAGACTGGCCTATCCTGAAGCGCCAGAAGATTTTTGAACGAGTTTTGCGATGCAGACGTTTACTGCCGGTGTCCGAGATGACGAACTATAGCAAGTTTTACGAATGGCAAGACACCAGAACAGTGCGGACGCCCTGGCACATGCTTTGCAATTTGAGGCCGCCAAATCAGCGTCTGGTTGGACAAGTCATAAAGTGCGCGCTAAAAGATCGCGACGGTACAGACGATGAGGAAGAAGAACAAGGAAGAGAGACTCGACGGTCGGCGCCTCATAATAAAGTAAGAAAGAATGGAAGACCGAAATTTTATCGATGTAAGGAACCTGGACATCTACAACGGGATTGTCGGGTTAGAGTTCAGCTGCAGGGAAACGCGCAGTAGTCGGTACAACGGGGTGTGTGCTGACTAACTGGAGGAACGAAGCCCCTAGACATTATTCAATTTCTACACTTCAAAAAAACAGCGAGAGCTTGGTGGTTACCGGATTCTTTCAAGAAAGGTCAACCTCGATCACAGTTGACACAGGTGCAAACGTTTCCATTGAGCGGCCCGACGTGATGAAAGATTTTAAGCCAATCTAGTGCTCTTGCAGCTTACGATCAGTTACTGGACGACCTGTAAATGTGATTGGAAAAGTGGAGATACACCTACGCCTCGGTCGACTTGAGTTTAATCATCAAGTACTGGTTGCGGACATTGTTGATGAAGCAATTCTTGGTGTGGGCGTTATGAACGCATACGGACTTATAGTAGACTTCAAAAGTAATGTCTTGAGAATCGGAGGAGAAGAGGTAATGCCTTCCACAATGACGACAGCAGAAAAATCGATGGACGTCATAAACCAAGTGGCCGTAACTGTTCCGCCAAACTCCTAAAAGATCATCATGTTTAGAACCGAGGTAGATACTAGGGGCAACCAGTGCTCTATATTCGAACTCCAGGTAGTCAGCATACCGGGCATACTAATTGCCAGAAATTTAGAAAAATCTGACGAAACCGGAAATATACCTTTTAGAGTGGCGAATATTCTGGATCAAGCTGTCACTTTACAAAGCAATACACTCCTAGGCAAATTGACTCCTGTGGCCTGGATAGCCGGAATGGCGCAACGAAGATCCATTGTTTCGGATAATTCTAAATTACCTGAGAAACTGCAGGAATTATTGAACAGATCTTCTAACGGCCTCTAAAATGGTGAAGTAAAAGAACTCAGACGGTTTTTACATGAATTCAAAAATTCTTTTGCATTTCACGGACAGTCACTGAGAAGAACCACTCTTGTACAACATCGCATCAATACCGGGGACACAACACCGTTACCCTAAGCTCCTCGAAAGCCTCCATTATCTAAGCAAGAGGAAATGTCTCGGTTAGTACAGGCCATGTTGACAGAGGGAGTATTCGAGCCTTCCTCAAGTGCTTGGTCTTCTCCGGTAGTGGTGGTAGCGAAGAAGGATGGTGGATTGCGTTTCTGCATAGACTACCGGAGGTTGAATGACGTCACAAAGAAAAAACTGTTATCTATTACCTCGCGTTGACGATGAACTCGACACGCTGTCTGGAGCATAGTGGTTTTCCAAATTGGACCTGAAGAGTGGATATTGGCAAGTGGGTTTTCATCAAGAAGACAAGGAAAAGACCGCTTTCTCGACCCCAAGTGGCTTATTCTAATTTAACGTCATGCCATTTGGACTCTGTAATGCACCGGCAACATTGAAAGATTGATGGACCTGGTACTCCGAGGCCTGACATGGAAAACTTGCCTTGTTTATTTAGACGATGTCATAGTAATCGAGATGACTTTCAATGACCATTTGAAAAACTTTAAGGAGGTTCTAACTAGAATTCACGGTGCCCAACTGAAGCTGAGCCCGAAGAATTTTTCTCTATTCCAAAAGGAAGTACAGTATCTGAGCCATCTGGTTTCGGCAGCGGGTATTAGCATGTGTCCTAATAAAGTAGACATCGTAAGAGATTGGCCAGTGCCAAAGAGTAAACACGAAGTTCGGAGTTTCCTGGGGTTATGCTCATATTGCAGACGGTTTGTGAAAGGCTTCGCTACTATTGCTAAATCTTTACATGGTCTAACGGAAAATAAACGAAACTTCCAGTGGTCAAGAGAGTGTGACCAAGCATTTAGGACGTTGAAGATTGCATTATGTTCGCAGCCAATTCTCGCTTTTCCAGCTTCCGAAGGGAAGTACATCGTGGACACAGACGCAAGCAGTACTGGTCTAGGAGCAGTTTTGTCTCAAGTCCAAAACGTTTAAGAACGAGTACTAGCATATTACAACAAGACGGTTTCTAAACCAGAGAGAAATTATTGTGTTACAAGGAGAAAGTTGTTGGCAATTGTCATAGCTTTGGAGCACTTCCATAAATACCACTAAGGGAGAGAGTTTTCACTAAGTACCGGTGTGCCGAGTTATAGCGGACGATTGTCTGAATGAATTCTAAGAAATGGAATAGAAACTATGATACAAGATATCGAGGAACAAAAAGGATGTCGTGGAAACGTTTTTCTATTGTCAATGCGTTCTGAGTCCAATAGATGTGTAAGAAGAATATCAGTCGTGGAATAACTGTTTATCCAACATTTACAGATTCGTGAAAACCGTGTGAAAGCATATATTATTGGTAGAGGAAAAGGAGAACTTTCAACGAGGTCCACCAAATCTTCTGGTGTGCAGGATGAAAGAGGTTAATTTTACAAACCTTGCTGGTGGTTTGGGGGGGGGGAGATTTTTTAATCTTACGGACTTACGGAGAAGGTCGCACGTTATCTTTTTTATTACAGAGTAGGGATATAAAGGAATAACAATGTGCTCACGTCAAACTTAAAATCCCCTTTATAAACAAACTGGTGTAATTACAAGAATAACAGACGTACGGTAAGTAATTACTACAAAGTGGTTATGGTTTAAAACACGCATGCACGCGCACATACAATTGGATATGAACCCATGCATAAAAATCTATGCGCTCTCACACACACAATTATTTGCCCGTTTCATTATCGTCTCTCTCTCTCTCTCTCTCTCTCTCTCTCTCTCTCTCTCTCTCTCTCTCTCTCTGTCTTTCTCTCTCTCACTCTTTCTGTCTCAGTCAATTGTAAGCGCCACTTAAAACGTTTTTAGAATATGGTAATGACTACTTTATAACATTAATAAATACAGCTGTTAAGGATAAAACAGTATACGGGAGAATTGAATTGTACAAATATATTAACAATTCACTCTTGCTATGAGTACCCGTTACCTACCTTAATTGGAATATTTACATCTAATCCCTATGGTTAGTAGTCCCTCTCATCACGGGAACAGTACCTCACTCGGCAACATATCAGTACCTCATGCCATAAGTGTTCTTCATTGCCTTCAGTGTTCAGGTTTATTATAAATGCCAATTTACTCGCATGTTACATGCATCGCTTCATTTGCTTCGTAATTTATAATTACTACCAAAGTTTTAAAATACTATATCCATTTTTAGTAAAAAGTAACTTATCGTAGACACATTTACCTTCTAAATTATTATGTACAATGTTTCCACGCTTATTAAGAACGTCTTCGTTTCATACTGCTACGTGTACTATAACACCACACTCACATACAGATGTAATATTTTACAACCTATTGTTACGTAATACGGAACGTACTACAAGTATCTAGACTATTCCAGCTGTAATGTGTGTGTGCGTACATAAGCTGCTACTTTGCGGTGAAAAGTAATTACGCGTCAACTGTCGAGTCTATACCAGTACGTACCGGTCAGCGCAGTGTGTTCAAGGACATTGTTTCTAGTGGATTCTCGAGAGCGCCTGTTTGTTTAACAAGTCGTCCAAAGTGACAAATTATTCTGGAAATCAACGGGCTATAAATACAGCCATTCAGCGACGGTCAATTCAGTTATTGTCGGGCGATTACACAGTGCGGTTCGACGTATTGTGGCAAAGTGTTGTGTTTTATAATTGTGCGGGTCAATTGTAATACAATTGTGTTTTACATTAGTTGACATTTTATTGCGTATGAACAATTTTTATTTCATTTTTTGTAAGAGACTATCTTGCTGATTACGAACTCTTTAATTGTGATACTTAAACCTGGTGATTAATTACTTAATTGGTGTCTTGTAATTTGTTTTCCACTGTACCATACGACGATCAGTAAGACTGTCGTACCACTATGTTTTAAAGTTATATACGAGTAGACAATACTACTGACAGTGCTCTTATCAACTAAAAATAAATGTATAATTTCTTGTATGGAAAGAAAAAATTATTCATTAATTTTTATCACTTTTTTCATGAGAAAAATATATTACTTGCAATGATAAGTATTATTGTGTTTGACTTTTCAAATCTAAAATGTAGACGTTGGGGTACCTAAGTGGCACCAGAAGTGTACCCTATTCTGTATTCAGCACTAATTTCAACCTCTACTCTTTTAAGGACTTACCTCGTACCATCAGTATTCATTTAATCTAAATTATATTCTACTTCTTTATATTATCTTTGAATAACGAAATAACGGTTGTGGCTACAACAAAATAAATTTTTCTCCTTTGCAACTGTCTAAATAAAATTTCAACATAGGGAATAAAACTTCATGAAACTTCATAAAACTTCATGAAACGAAGAAAGCAGAAAATATGTGCTGGCTACAGTTTTTATATGACCACTGGCTTGACTTATCATGTTCACATTTTTAATTTCATTACCTTAAAGAATGATACTCATACAATGAATTACTTATTTACTACGTTGGAAAATTGTGTTTACACTACAAAACTGAAAATTCCACCTTGTTACATTACAGAATGACTTAATCGATTTTTTTCTATTTCATCCAGTATTTTTATTTTCTGAAGGCTAGACGAAAAAGTGCATATTCCTTGCAAACTAGCAAACATATGTGAACATTTTTATTTACTGACGTAACATTCACCCCCTTCTTTAATGCCAACTTAAAAGCCGTACAGAAACGAACACAGTTTATATAATATTTAACACATATATCTTATTCCTAACCTTCTCATTGTGCAAGAAACTACTTTGTCTACATTCAGTTCCAATCTGTTTTTAAATGTTTACAGCCCCAAAGAGAGGAAGTTGCAAGACATTATTCAGATGTAAATTGATGACTGATGTTGTTTATATGTGTCAAAAGATTAATATTTGACACGGCTCTTTTAGTCCAAAGATCCTTTCTACCAAATAGCCAATAAGGAAAACGGGAAAGCATTTTAACGTTACATTCACAAAGCTTTAGGTGTAATATTCAATTTTGAAAATATACTGTACTGTCTATTCTCAGACTTAACGTTTTGAACTATTCCTATACATCTCGTTCCTATATTTTAAATTAAACTATTTCTTCAGCCCTACGATGTAACAAAGATTTTAACTTTAGTGGTTATTCTAATAAAACTCATATGGATTTAACTTTTTTATTTACCACATATTCACTCGCTAACACAATAGGACTTGCTGTCAACTTTGCATATACCTCTACCACAAACATACCAATAACGGTAAACAGACGATTTCAGTTGAAATTTTCAAACAACGTATATTATACAGCACTGGGTACAGTGCGAGAAAACGTTAAGTAAACACAAACACCTGTCCCTAGCCTCAGTCACAGCGACTAAGATAGAGGATGCTAGGAAAGCAGCTGTGTGTGTGAGTTGAGAGAAAGAGATATTCCCGCTTGCGTACAGAATGAGTGGTTGCACAGAACTGCGACCACAAAACTGCCTATATTAAGAGTACAAGTTAAGCATACACAACACACACTATTTTCTATTTAACTGTGTAGCGCGTTCTTCCACTTGTTATTAAGGTCGCAACCGATCCTAATCGAACGTAAGAAATATGAGATGCTTACTGCTCCCAAAGACTTTACTGCGCAATTGCACAACAAATTATTTTAAAATGTAACTATTAATTGGGTTAATAATAATTTATGGATTAATAACTTCTGACTACTATTCAAATATTAATAAATTAAAAATTCTATGATTGTGTAACCTAGCAATCTAAATACGACCAACCACTTGCAGAGTTAATGATATTATTTAATCGCATACATATCAAATTGTAAGAGCAAATTTACCTAGGAAATTGTTATAAAGATACCCTTAGGTGAAAGAAACCAGCGACCTAATACACAGAGTGTTTAAATTCCATTATTTCGTCACACGTTATATACCTTATGAGTACAAACCTTAAATTATAAAAATTTCACGAAGACTTGTAACAATTAGCTATTAATAAAACTTGAAAAACAATGTACATATGCCTTATTCCTGTGTGTGTTTGTGTACAAGCCCACGAACGGTTCTGAAATAATTTCATAGGGAATAAGACTTATTTTGTTTCTGAACATAATACAAAGGCGAGAAGGAAAATCACTACAAACAGTTTTCATCGTTAAATTAAGTTAAAAAGTTGACAACTTATAAACGTATTTGTCACCAAGGCAGCCAAATTGAAAGATTATGTTAAAAAGATATGAAGTAAAATTGTCATTTTTACATTCTTTGTCAAATTCTAATTGTGAAACAATTATTTTAAATATTTATTGTTCAAACGTGCTACTGGTTTGTTTATGAACCTTACCTTCCTTGAAAGCAGCTTGTTTGTCAAATGGTGAAGCGGTAAGTAAACACACAATCCTTATAACTGCACTCACTCTGGGCCGTAAGTAAATTCACTTGGCCATATACTTAACGTTAATTGAAATTTCAGTAAGTTAAGTTGCAGTTTTATCAAAAGCAGGTAAGTTATTGTTTCAAAAATATAATATAATTATTATGTTTGTTAATATTAAGATTTATTTTTTAAATGAAATACTAAAGCTCCTGTAAAATTAATGATTAAAAATAGTATTTTTGAGAATAATATGCAAGTGTAGATTTATAAAATTAATGAAACTTTCCGTTTAAGTGAAAACTACTGCTCCATCGCAAATACACACACAGCCACTCTTCTTTACAATTCTTGATGTTCTTGTAGCTTCACGCAGTAATTAAACCTTATAAATTAATATTACAATTATACAAGTTTTTGTATTCTATATTTTATTTTTCAATATAATTTTTCAATTTTGTCTTTTTTTTATTATACAATAATAAAAAGCAGTAATTATTTATTATTAACGTAGTACACATCAACTATTATCAATTATTTAGTAATTATTAGTTATTTTTTTTTATTATTTCATATAATGCTCATGCTAATAATAATGATTATTGTGTATGATA
Organism: Magicicada septendecula; assembly: GCA_034769895.1. Classification (NCBI taxonomy): domain Eukaryota; kingdom Metazoa; phylum Arthropoda; class Insecta; order Hemiptera; family Cicadidae; genus Magicicada; species Magicicada septendecula. Next base: position 105,784,260 of record CM068370.1, read on the forward strand.
ATAATAAGAAAGTATTTACTTGCAGAAGAAATGTATTACTCTACAAATACGAGTTACAATGTTTGTTTCAAATTGTGGTTGCTACATACGGACAGGTGCGGAAAAGATAAATAACGTTATAATAAAAAATAAAGAACACAAAATTTATCAATTTTAAAATATGTATGTTAAACTTATATTTTCTAAAATAACAGATTTGTCCAAATTAATGTAAAGATTATTAAAAAGATAATAAATTTTCACTTCATTCGTTAGCGCTACTTTGACACATGATAATAGTATGCATGCATGGCTACAATGTACTCGTTTAAAATTGTGGTATATCCTGCTCTTTAGGGAAACTAATCCTATCGTGTTTTATGGCTGTGAAGGAGTTAATAGGTTTTCGATAGTAAATGCCTATACCTGGTGTAGAAGAAGTAAGCTTACATCACGTGCAGATTTTGTGAGTGACTGCTCCTGTCTGTATGAGACACTCTTCCAACTAACAGAATTGGTGACAACATACAGATACTGATTCAGAATAATTAGAATTGCATGGATGCGACTGTTATTTCTAATAATAAAATTACTCTACCACGTGTAGAGTTTTTTAAATATTTAAGCGCGTTTAAAATTTTAAAACTGAGAATTACTAAATATTTATACGTACTTTGTATACGTATGCTTTTGCTTTGCTGTTCAATTGTACACATCTTGTATTATCTATCTAAAGTTAAGCACTGCTTTGAAACAATTATATCTCTGTTTCTAATTTTGTTTTTTAATGTATATTACCTACGCTGAGTATTGTTTATCTCCATTATAAGCACTCGAAGCTTTCTAAGCAGCTGTCATACAATTACAAACTTATTTTGCCCAAGTCGCTACTCCAGGCAAGAGGAAGGTCGTCGATTGCATCCTCAGAAAACACCCATCGCTTAGGGGTTTAAAGACAATTCTTTAATTTTACGGTTGTCTAATAGACACTAATATAACGAATAAACAACAAGTATCGCCAAATTGTAACAGTGGCGATAAACAAAAAAGTCACCAAATGCAGTTGGGCGCACACATAAATTCATAATTATCACTTTACTTAGGCTACACTAATCCGCTATCAAACCGCGCCCCAAGAGTAGCAAGTCGTAATAAAAACACTGTTCTGCGGCTATCCAACCTTGTATATGCGTTGCCGTGCAGATCGTATATCTCGTGGGAATAAGAAGATCATTATGTTCTCAATTAGTCATTCTGTAAACAGTAAAATATTATCCAATAATTTCTGCAATATATAACGTGGTAGCACAAAACCACAACACACATACAAACAAGGTTATATAATAAAGGTATTCTCCTAATTAAAAGGCTGCTTATTCATAAGCATTTTAGAATATACTTTTGTGACAGTAAAAGTTATTAACCAAAGCACTAAATAGGAAGGAATGCATAAATATTCGTGTGGTATAGAATTTTTTTCACGTGTCTGTCCACTTGAAGGGAAAACTCGAATATCACTTTTACTGCTTCCGAATCTTTCATAAAACGTCGAATTTTGTGTTCGCACAAATGAATAAAACATTACCACCCAAGGCAGTAGAAACGTTTTCGCTCAATTGGTTGTTGCTTTCCAATAGAAAAATTCTCATCTCTAGAGAATTTTTACATTGTTTTGAGTGGTTTTATTCGAACGTGGGATTGCAATGGAAAGTTTGGTTTTACAGTAGATATTTCATACGCAACTTGTACGCATGTTCGCGCGCGTTGCTTTTTGTGTGAATGTTCGTTTAATTCTCTGTTTTGTCTGATGAAAACATCCGGAAAGAAGAACGAATATATAGTAAATTGAGCTATAAATCTTTCTGCTAGTAACATTACTGTTAGATGTTTCCGTAGCATGTACGCCTATTTCTGAATTATAACATCCCTATCCTTAAGAATTGATTACCTGTTAAAAAATCTCACCCTTAAATCAGACTAATTAAAATTTATTTAGAATTGTTAAATAAATAACTCTATATTTTTTACAATGTATGAAATTTTATTTTTTTGTATTATTTAGAAAATAGCAGATTCACCCAGAAGAATATTCAAGATAAGCTGGAAGGAGAAATTAACGAATGAGGAAATATTTAGAAGAACTCAGGTGGAGAACAGCTTTCTGCGAAATTTAAAAGGCAGGAGAGCTAACTTTATAGGACATATACTACGACACGATGGGTTGGTTAAGAGAATAATGGAAGGATCAATTGAAGGGAAGAATCACAGAGGTCGACCCCGTTTAGACTACATGAGACAGCTTATGGTTGATATGAACAGCACATCATATTGTGAGTTGAAAAGAAAAGCAGAGATGCATGAATAATGGCGAGCTGCTGCCAACCAGCCTATGGGAAGCTAACCTAGAAGAAGAAGAAGCAGATTCACCGTTCCTTATATTGGTTTTCAAAAATTATCTGTTTTGTTATTTTTTCGTTTTGAGTGATTTATTGTCATATCTGTAGTGTTATGTATTGAGATACTACATTTGCATAGTTATAAAGTTTTTCGTGCATGTACTCTAATGTGAACATGCTATTTATAACTGTTTAAAACTTAAATAATACATTTGACGTGTGAAAAGTTACGTTTTACGTTTCGTCATTATTTCTTGACTTCTTCTTCTTTATTTCTTGATTATTTAACACCCTTCACCAAATTAACTACCGTTATACTAATGTGTAGTATTGTATGGACGTTTAAATATTAGAGACTAACACAAATTGATAATTACAATTCTTATATTATATTGCCATATTATTTTATGTGTTGAATTAAAGTGTAGTAATATCCCGGTTGTTATATCAGATGTAGTGAATTTTTGTAAGTATTATAATAATATTACATTATTACTGAGTACAATCGTGTTGATGTAACTAACTGAGTATGGCTATGAATTTTCTGTTATTAGTTGTTTGCTTGCCATGAATATTATACTAACAAAACTGGGAAAATTGACGCATGTCAACTAGGATAATGTGCAATGCGTAAATTATGCTAGTAGACTGTAACGAGTACTATAAATAACAGCTGCAATATGTCACAAGTTAAAGAAATTCTATATGATGTACAAGGATTTATCTCAGATTTATTTACGACATCCTGGTTTCGTATGAGCACGCACGCGGGAAATGCGAATGAGTGATCACTTATGTTAGAAACATATGTTACTGTGTACCAATGTTTATTGGAGTTTGTGACTCATATGATATAACAGAACGTTATCTGAGTATATGGTAATAGCCTAATAATTAAACTTGAATTGAAAAGTTATAATAAAAATGTAACAATTATTTAACATCGTATATTGGCGCAATGCGGTTAGGCATAGATGAGAAAGACTTTAGTCTGAAATCTGAGAATGAAAACGATAAAGAAATATGAATATAGTTTTCCTGAACTTGACTTTCTATAAGTGGTATTTTTAATAAATACGAGAAAGGTACTTCCTTTCGTCTTTCAAATACGGTTAAGTTTCCTCTAGGTAAGTTCCGCTGCTTAAATTTACACCAATTTATCAGAATTGAAAAAAGTAACTTTATTTTTCTTTTAAACGTTTATCTAATACTTACAGTCAATATTCTTAAATTATACATTATGAATTAAAAGCAGTGGTATTCATAAATTGAAATAATACATTTTAGGTTAGTTGTCTCCAAGTCGCTTATATTAATATAATAGATATTTACCATAAATCCGTCGTGCGACTTCGTTTTTCTCGTCTTAATTTGACCCGTTTCGGCAACGAATTGCCATCTTCAGAAATCTTAATCACTCATAGGAGATCGTTAAAAACTTAAAAACTGTAAAATCATTACGGTAAAAGTGCACTTTTACGACATTGGAAACTCACAGACGCGAACATGAAAGTTTATGTTTCTCGCGTGGACAATATCGATCGACTGCTTTCGCGTGGACAATATCGATCAACTGATTCACTGTTTATATAGCCACTGATAAACCTGTTTTGCTTATTATAGCCCGTATGTACTGTGACATTTCATTTACCGGCGCCCGTGTGCAAGTATTGCCGTGTCGTACAATATGTTATGTGAAAATGTAAGTTTATCATTCAAGACATAATCACTGTTGATTTTGACGGCTTTATATATTTCGTATTCCTCAAGCGCGTCCATGTATTTTCCTTTCCTGCAGCAATGCAAAGGCTGGAAATTTGTCTCAAAATCACTGTAGTTATGATTACATATTATCAGGTGCCTGGCAAAATTAGATGTTGTTTTATGTAATTCCCTTCTGGGACGATGTTCGTTATATCTTTCTTCAAACGGTCTGCCTGTTTGGCCTATGTAGAACATGTCGCATGAGCTGCAATTCATCTTGTATACGCCGGTTCTTTTTCTTTCTGGTATACTGTTTTTCCGGCTAAGAAGTCTCTGAATGTTGTTATTTGTACGGAAAGTTACAATTACATGGTGTTTCTTGAGTTCGTTAACTAGAATATTTGGTAAAATGTTTGTGTAATCTGCAGATATGTATTTACTAACCGGAAGTGTGTTATCATTGTTCGACTTTTTTAATTTCCTCTCTTTGTGTTTACTTATTAATTTATCCACTAATGAACTTTTATATCCGTTAGCCGCTGCTATGTGCTTGATGGTATTAACCTCTTCAATGTAGTCTTTTTCACTTAACGGTATAGTTAGCAATCTATGCACAAAACTATTGTAAGCTGCCATTTTATGCGAGGTGGGATGATATGAATCGGCATGAATTGTGATGTCCGTTGTTGTGGCCTTTCTATAGATTTGAAATTGAAGTTTTCATTCGTTTTTTAAAATGGTTAAATCTAAGAAATTTAATTGATTTTCTTCTTCTATTTCAGATGTGAATTTAATCTTATGGTGTATGCTGTTTATGTGACTATTTAAGTTTTGTATTTGTCTTTTTGTTCCATTAAATATCATAAACGTATCGTCGACGTATCTACAATAAAAAATGATTTTATTCTTGTATAATTTATTCGATATTATGTTCAAATTCTCATAATAATTTAAATATATATCAGCTAATAGTCCTGACAATGGCGAACCCATAGCCAGACCGTCATCTTGTGTAAAAAACCCATTGTCAAATGTAAAGTAATTTTGTTCCAAGACGACTGTAAGTAGTTTTATAAGTTCGTTGATTTTTTGCATGCTAAGTTGAGCTACTTCCTTTAAATTGTTATTTACAATTTCTATAGTTTCCCTCACGGGGATATTAGTGTACAAATTAGTTACGTCTAACGATACCAATTTATATTGTGGTAGTATTTCTATCTTTTTAAGTTTTTCAACAAACTCATAACTGTTCTTTATACTATAATTATTTGCTATCCTGATATTATTCTTAATTAAAGTCACTAACAATTTAGCAGCTTTGTATCCGGGAGCTGTGGTGTAGTTTATTACTGGTCTGATTGGTGTACTTTCCTTGTGGATTTTAGGTAGTCCTGTGAATTTTGGTGCCGTGGCATTAATTGGTTTTAAATATCTGCGTGTTTTCTCATCTAACAAAAAATTACATTGATTAATGGTGTTATTCAAAGTTTTTACATAAGCCTTTGTGGGATCCCGGTCTATTTTCTTAATATTATTATTATTTATGAAATCAAATACCTTTTGAGTATAATCTCTTTTCTGCATGACCACCAATGTGTCACCCTTATCTGCCTTACTTATAATTGCATCATTTTTCTCAAGTTTACTTTTTATGGTTTTAAGATTCATGATATCCTGCTTATATTTACTTTTTAAAAAATTGTTTTGACTTTTACATTTATTACTATTAAATGCGTTATTGAGTTTGTTGTTGATAAAAACCCTTGCTTCATTCTGTGCAACGGAACCATTTAATCTTTTAATAGCAGCTTCAGCATTAACTACCTCATGGACAATTTCGTTTGTCGTATTAAATCTTGGTACATTATATTTCAGACCTTTATTAAGCGTGTTTATTTCTTGGTTAGTGAACTCTATGTTGGTTGTATTCGATACACGTTCATAGAACACATGTTTACAATCTATTGGTCTATTTTCTTTTTTATGCTGAGTACGATATAAATTTTGTATTTTCTTATTATGGGTTAATACTTTATGATAAAAATAATTGGATATTAAAGCGTTAATTTTGGTCATGATAACATCTATAACTGCAGGGTGAATTTCCTTTAACATTTCTAAATGCGCTTTATAAAGATCCGTATTTAACCTGTTTTTCTTTTTGTATAATTGTCTAATTTCTTGCGTTAACCACAGTTTTTCTGCTATTTGTTTCGTCTTGAGTGCCGCCGGTGTTCTTGAATTAATATTTATGCGTGCATATTTTGGTATGATATTCATTTTTATACACATTTTATTAAATTTAATGTTTTGTGCAACTTTTAGCATTTTGATTTTAACATTTTTGTATTTGTAGACAACACTTGCCTGACGGGCTTCAATATAATACATTTTAGGTTAGTTGTCTCCAAGTCGCTTATATTAATATAATAGATATTTACCATAAATCCGTCGTGCGACTTCGTTTTTCTCGTCTTAATTTGACGCGTTTCGGCAACGAATTGCCATCTTCAGAAATCTTAATCACTCATAGGAGATCGTTAAAAACTTAAAAACAGTAAAATCATTACGGTAAAAGTGCACTTTTACGACATTGGAAACTCACAGACGCGAACATGAAAGTTCCACGCGAGAAACATAAACTTTCATGTTCGCGTCTGTGAGTTTCCAATGTCGTAAAAGTGCACTTTTACCGTAATGATTTTACTGTTTTTAAGTTTTTAACGATCTCCTATGAGTGATTAAGATTTCTGAAGATGGCAATTCGTTGCCGAAACGCGTCAAATTAAGACGAGAAAAACGAAGTCTCACGACGGATTTATGGTAAATATCTATTATATTAATATAAGCGACTTGGAGACAACTAACCTAAAATGTATTATATTGAAGCCCGTCAGGCAAGTGTTGTCTACAAATACAAAAATGTTAAAATCAAAATGCTAAAAGTTGCACAAAACATTAAATTTAATAAAATGTGTATAAAAATGAATATCATACCAAAATATGCACGCATAAATATTAATTCAAGAACACCGGCGGCACTCAAGACGAAACAAATAGCAGAAAAACTGTGGTTAACGCAAGAAATTAGACAATTATACAAAAAGAAAAACAGGTTAAATACGGATCTTTATAAAGCGCATTTAGAAATGTTAAAGGAAATTCACCCTGCAGTTATAGATGTTATCATGACCAAAATTAACGCTTTAATATCCAATTATTTTTATCATAAAGTATTAACCCATAATAAGAAAATACAAAATTTATATCGTACTCAGCATAAAAAAGAAAATAGACCAATAGATTGTAAACATGTGTTCTATGAACGTGTATCGAATACAACCAACATAGAGTTCACTAACCAAGAAATAAACACGCTTAATAAAGGTCTGAAATATAATGTACCAAGATTTAATACGACAAACGAAATTGTCCATGAGGTAGTTAATGCTGAAGCTGCTATTAAAAGATTAAATGGTTCCGTTGCACAGAATGAAGCAAGGGTTTTTATCAACAACAAACTCAATAACGCATTTAATAGTAATAAATGTAAAAGTCAAAACAATTTTTTAAAAAGTAAATATAAGCAGGATATCATGAATCTTAAAACCATAAAAAGTAAACTTGAGAAAAATGATGCAATTATAAGTAAGGCAGATAAGGGTGACACATTGGTGGTCATGCAGAAAAGAGATTATACTCAAAAGGTATTTGATTTCATAAATAATAATAATATTAAGAAAATAGACCGGGATCCCACAAAGGCTTATGTAAAAACTTTGAATAACACCATTAATCAATGTAATTTTTTGTTAGATGAGAAAACACGCAGATATTTAAAACCAATTAATGCCACGGCACCAAAATTCACAGGACTACCTAAAATCCACAAGGAAAGTACACCAATCAGACCAGTAATAAACTACACCACAGCTCCCGGATACAAAGCTGCTAAATTGTTAGTGACTTTAATTAAGAATAATATCAGGATAGCAAATAATTATAGTATAAAGAACAGTTATGAGTTTGTTGAAAAACTTAAAAAGATAGAAATACTACCACAATATAAATTGGTATCGTTAGACGTAACTAATTTGTACACTAATATCCCCGTGAGGGAAACTATAGAAATTGTAAATAACAATTTAAAGGAAGTAGCTCAACTTAGCATGCAAAAAATCAACGAACTTATAAAACTACTTACAGTCGTCTTGGAACAAAATTACTTTACATTTGACAATGGGTTTTTTACACAAGATGACGGTCTGGCTATGGGTTCGCCATTGTCAGGACTATTAGCTGATATATATTTAAATTATTATGAGAATTTGAACATAATATCGAATAAATTATACAAGAATAAAATCATTTTTTATTGTAGATACGTCGACGATACGTTTATGATATTTAATGGAACAAAAAGACAAATACAAAACTTAAATAGTCACATAAACAGCATACACCATAAGATTAAATTCACATCTGAAATAGAAGAAGAAAATCAATTAAATTTCTTAGATTTAACCATTTTAAAAAACGAATGAAAACTTCAATTTCAAATCTATAGAAAGGCCACAACAACGGACATCACAATTCATGCCGATTCATATCATCCCACCTCGCATAAAATGGCAGCTTACAATAGTTTTGTGCATAGATTGCTAACTATACCGTTAAGTGAAAAAGACTACATTGAAGAGGTTAATACCATCAAGCACATAGCAGCGGCTAACGGATATAAAAGTTCATTAGTGGATAAATTAATAAGTAAACACAAAGAGAGGAAATTAAAAAAGTCGAACAATGATAAAACACTTCCGGTTAGTAAATACATATCTGCAGATTACACAAACATTTTACCAAATATTCTAGTTAACGAACTCAAGAAACACCATGTAATTGTAACTTTCCGTACAAATAACAACATTCAGAGACTTCTTAGCCGGAAAAACAGTATACCAGAAAGAAAAAGAACCGGCGTATACAAGATGAATTGCAGCTCATGCGACATGTTCTACATAGGCCAAACAGGCAGACCGTTTGAAGAAAGATATAACGAACATCTTCCCAGAAGGGAATTACATAAAACAACATCTAATTTTGCCAGGCACCTGATAATATGTAATCATAACTACAGTGATTTTGAGACAAATTTCCAGCCTTTGCATTGCTGCAGGAAAGGAAAATACATGGACGCGCTTGAGGAATACGAAATATATAAAGCCGTCAAAATCAACAGTGATTATGTCTTGAATGATAAACTTACATTTTCACATAACATATTGTACGACACGGCAATACTTGCACACGGGCGCCGGTAAATGAAATGTCACAGTACATACGGGCTATAATAAGCAAAACAGGTTTATCAGTGGCTATATAAACAGTGAATCAGTCGATCGATATTGTCCACGCGAGAAACATAAACTTTCATGTTCGCGTCTGTGAGTTTCCAATGTCGTAAAAGTGCACTTTTACCGTAATGATTTTACTGTTTTTAAGTTTTTAACGATCTCCTATGAGTGATTAAGATTTCTGAAGATGGCAATTCGTTGCCGAAACGCGTCAAATTAAGACGAGAAAAACGAAGTCGCACGACGGATTTATGGTAAATATCTATTATATAAATTGAAATGTTTAATTCAAGTTATAATATTTTGTGTAATACGTCCTAATAATTACCTACACTCCATACTACACTACTACACTACTACTGTCATACTACACTCCATATATGGATTGTATAATTTTTTTCATGTCCTTTGAATAAAGGTTCACATTTTGCACATCTGTATTAGAAAACAGAACTAAATAGAAAGTTTCCCACTTAGTAATATTGTACCTATTTTTAAACGAAAATCTAACAAATAAATGAATAATTTTAAGCGATTTTTTACATGGTTCCTAAAACCAAATGGTTCCATCTTATATAAACTAAACACAATTAAAGTGTATTCTTCTTCCTTAGATTATCCAGTATCTGCAGATTTTTTATATAATGACTACTTGAGATTTGAAAGCGATTGTGAGTAGCTTAACGTATTAAATTGTTATTAATTCTCTTACATATTTTTATTATGATCTTAACTCTATGCTTCGGAATTTGTACAAATTTTTTAACTTGCCTGCCTAACCATTCATATGAAAAAGTCAGGTTATATATGGACGTAAACCAATTCTGCCAAAACTCTAGATTTTAATAAGGGCCCTTATTTAATCTGGTAAATTAAAATTTTTACGGTAATTGTATTTTAAATTGTATACTGTCACAAGTAGAAACGTCATAGGTAAATTAACTGAAAGGAAGACAGCGTACCCAATACCAAATGTTTGTTATGAGGCTCTATTAAATGTGGCACACTGCAGTTCAATTGTTTTATTACATTAAATTGCAATTCGGAACCCCTTGTAACAAAAAACCAGGCGATGCTTCTATGAGATTATACTTATAGATACAAATATACACTTTATACACGAATATAAGATATACTGAAAAATTCTTATAATCTTATCTTTCCTTTCGAAATAATATAAACATTTGAGTCTCAAAAGAGGGTAATAGTGACAAGAAGTTATATAGAGGGTATATAGGTCTCAATCGAACATCGAAAGTACGAAATATGCGATGTTTACTGCTCCCAAACTACTTTATTGCACCTTTGAACAACACAGAATTTTAAAACGTAATTAATTATTATGTTAATAATAATTTATAGATTTACCATTTCTAACTACTATTCAAATGTTAATAAATGAAAAATTATGGTGGTTGTGTAACCTTGGAATTTAACTACGAGCAGCCACTTGCAGAGTTGATGAATTATTTAATCGGATATATATCAAATATAAGAGTAGAATATGCCTAGGAAATTGTTAGAAAGATGCCATCAGATGAAAGAAGAAAGCTACCTAATATACAGTGGATTTAAATTCCGTTATTTTGTCACAAGTAACATCCCTTATGAGTAAAAACCTTAAATTATAAAAAATTTACAAAGTCTTGTAAGAAATATTTATTAATAAAAATTAAAAACTATTATATATGCCTTATTCCTGTGTGTGTTTCTCAAAGCTCCCACACGTTTCTGAGATAATTTCAGAGGGACCGAGACTTATTTTGTTTCTGAACATGACATATAGGCGTGAAGGAAAATCATTACAAAACGTTTTCATCGTTAAATTAAATTAAAAGTTGACAACTGATAAACTTATTTGTCACCAAAGCAGCCAAATTGAAAGAATATGTTAAAAAGATATGAAGTAAAATATAATTTTCACATTCTTTGTCAAATTGTAATTGTGAAACAATTATTTTAAATATTTACTGTTCAAAAGTGTTACTGGTTTGTTTGTGAACCGAATCTTCGTTGAATGCAACTTGTTCGTCAAATGGTGAAGTGGTGAGTAAACACACGATCCTTATAACTGCAATCACTCTGACGTAATTAAATTCCCTTTACTTAATGTTAATTGAAATTTCAGTAAGTTATGTTGCAGTTTTATCAAAAGCAGGTAAGGTATTGATTCCAAAATATAATTAATTTATTATGTTCGTTAATATTAAGATTTATTTTTTAAATAAAATACTAAAGTTCCTGTAAACGTTATGCTTAGAAATAGTAATTTTGAGAATAACATGCAAGTACAATTTTATGAAACTAATAAAACTTTTCCTTCTAAGTGAAAAATCGTGCACAATCTCGCGCGCGCGCACTCACAGGCGCGCGCGCACATACACACACAGAGCCACTATTATTTAAAATTTGTCATCCTCACGCAGTAATTAAACCATATAAAATAATATTACAATTATAAAACATTTTTGTATTTTATATTTTTTATTTCATTATATTTTTCAATTTTCAAATATAATTTTTCATTTTTGTCTTCGTCTTGTTTTTTTAATATACACTAATAAAAAGCAGTAAATATTCATTAGCAGTAGTACACATTACCTATTATTATTAATTATTTAATAATTATTAGTTATTATTAATTATATATTTTATTATTAATTATAATGCTAATAGTAATTATAATGATTACTGTGTACAATAATAATATTACAAATTTTTACTTGCAGGAGAAATTTATTACTCTAAAAATACGGGTAACAATGTTTGTTTCAAATTGTGGTTGCTACATACGGACAGCTGCGGAAAAGATAAATAACGTTATAATAAAAAATAAAGAACACAAAATTTGTCAATTTTAAAATATGTATGTTAAACTTATATTTTCTAAAACAACAGATTTGTCCAAATTAATGTAAAGAATATTAAAAAGTAATCAATATTGACTTTATTCGTTAGCGCTACTTTGACACATGATAATAGTATGCATGCATGGTTCTACCTCCGCCTACAATGTAATGGTTTAAAAAATGTGGTATATCCTGCACTTTAGGGAAACTAATCCTATCGTATTTCATGAATGCGAAGAAGTTAATAGGTTTTGGATAGTAAATCCCTATACCTGGTGTAGAAAAAGTAAGCTTACATCACGTGCAGATTTTGTGAGTGACTGCTCCTGTCTGTATGAGACACTCTTCCAACTAACAGAATTGGTGACAACACACAGATACAGTGTTTCAGGATAATTAACATCGCATAGACGCGACTGTTGTTTCTAATAATAAAATTACTCTACAACGTGTAGAGTTTATTAAATATTTAAACGTGTTTTAAATTGTTTAAATAAGAATAACTAAATATATTTATATAGCTTTCGCTGTGCTATCCAAATATACAAATCGTGTAGTACCTATCTAAAGTTAAAAACTGATTTAAAACAATTATACCTATGTTTTCACTTTTATTTTTAATGCATTTTAAGCATTCTAAGTTTACGGACATGTTATCGAATTACTAACTTATTTTGCCTAAGTCACTACCCAGCACCTTATCACTCGAGACAAGAGGAAGGTTGTTGATTGCATCCTCAGAAAATACCTATCGCTTAGGGGTTTAAAAACAATTCTTTAAAGTTACGGTTGTCTAATAGATACTAATATAACCAATAAACAACAAGTATTGCCAAATTATCGCAGTGGAAATAAACAAAAAAGTCACCAAATGCAGTTGGGCGCACACATAAATACATAATTATCACTTTACTTAGGCTACACTAATCCGCTGTCAAACCGCGCCCCAAGAATCGCAAGTCGTAACAAATACTCAGTAGCTCTTCTGGGCATTTCCAAAATATTGCAATGAATAACCTGCAAATGTTACTAGAGAGACATAAGTAGTTCATGATCATTCACGTGTCTGCGGCTAGCCAACCTCGTATACGCGTTGCCGTGCAAGTCGTATATCTCGTGGGAATAAGAAGATCATTCAACAATTAGTCATTCTGTAATGAGTAAAATATTAGCCAATAATATCTGCAATATAAAACGTGGTAGCACAAAACTACAACATACATACAAACATGGTTATTTAAATAATGGCATTCTCCTAATTAAAAGCTGCTTACGTATTCATAAGCATTTTAGGATAAATTTTTGTGGCACTAAACGTTATCAACCAAAGCACTAAAGAGAAAGGTATGCAAAAATATTCGTGTGGTATTGAATTTTTTTCAGCTCTGTCCATTTAAAAGGAAAAACTCAAATATCACTTTTACTGTTTCAGAATCTTCCATAAAACAATGAATTTTGTTTTCGTACAAATGAATAAAACATTACCACCCAAGGCAGTAGAAACGTTTTCGCTCAATTGGTAGTTGCTTTCCATTAGGATGTTTCTCATCTCTAGAGAATTTTTACATTGTTTTGAGTGGTATTATTCGAACGTGGGATTTCATTGGAAAGTTTGCTTCACAGTAGATACCTCATACGCAACTTGTACGAGTGTTCGTGCGCGTAGCTTTATGTGTGGATGTTTGTTTAATTCTTTGTTTGGTCTGATGAAAATATCCGAAAAGAAGAACGAATTGAATTGAAAATGCTGTTATTAATAAACGAATTGAAAACGAAGTAAATTGAGCTATAAATATTTCTCCTAGTAACATTAGTCTTATACGTTTCCGTAGCATGTACTCCTATTTTTGAATTAAAATATTCCTATCCTTAGGAAAGGATTACCTGTTAAAAATCAGACAATGTTAAATAGTATAAACCTGTATTTTTTTACACAGTATGAAACTTTTATTTTTTTGTGTTATTTGGAAAATAGCAGATTCACCCAGAAGAATATTCAAGATAAGCTGGAGGGGGAAATTAAAAATGAGGAAATCTTTAGAAGAGCTCAGTGGGAGAACAGCTTTCTGCGAAATTTAAAAGGCAGAAGAGCTAAGTTTGTAGGGCATATACTACGACACAATGGGTTGGTTAAGAGAATAATGGAAGGAACAATTGAAGGGAAGAATCACAGAGGTCGACCCTGTTTAGACTACATGAAACAGCTTATGGTCGATGTGAACTGCAAATCATATTGTGAGTTGAAAAGAAAAGCAGAGATGCAATAATAAAATGGCTAGCTGTTGCCAATCAGCCTATGGCCTGCTAACCTAGAAGAAGAAGAAGAAGAAGCAGATTCACCGTTCCTTATAGTTTTTTTCCAAAATTATCTGTTCTGTTATTTTTTCGTTTTGAGTGATTTATTTTCTTTTCTGTAGTGATATGTATTGAGACATTACATTTGCATGGTTATAAAGTTTTTTGTGCATGTACTCTAATGTGAATGTGCTGATATAGGCCTACCTGTTTAAAAATTAAACATATTTTACGTGTGAAACGTTGTTTTAGGATTCTTCATTAGTTCTTGATTTATTCTTCTTTATTTCATGATTATTTAACACCCTTCTTCACTTTAACTACCGTTATACTAATGTGTAATAATGTATTGCCGTTGTAATATTAGAGACTAACAGAAAATGATAATTACAATTCTTATATTATATTGCCATATTATTATATAAGTGTTGAATTAAAGTGTAATATCTCGGTTGTTATATCAAATGTAATGAATTTTTGTAAGTAGTATATTATGATTACATTATTACTGAGTACAATTATGTTGATGTAACTAACTGAGTATGGCTATGAAATTTCTATTATTAGTTGTTTGCTTGCCATGAATATTATACTAACAACACTGGGAAAATTAACGCATGTCAACTAGAGTAATGCGCAATGCGTAAATTATTCTAGTAGACTGTAACGGGTACTATTAATAACAGCTGCAATATGTCACTAGTTAAAGAAATTCTATATGATGTACAAGAATTTATCTCAGATATAATTACGACATCCTGGTTTCGTATGAGCACGCACGCGGGAAATGCGAATGAGTGATCACTTATGTTAGAAACATATGTTACTGTGTATCAATGTTTAGTGGAGTTTGTGACTCTTATTATATAACAGAACGTTATCTGAGTATGTGGTAATAGCCTAATAATTAAACTTGAATTGAAAACTTATAGTAAAAATGTAACAAAGAGGGTAATAGTGACATTTGGTAAGCAGTTTTTAAAACAGAAGGCAGAAAACGTTTTTAAACACCAAATGTAATTAATAATTTTTAATTTTTACATCTGTAAATTACAATTATTGACGTATTCAATTATTCTCACAATAGTAGGGATTCCTTATCTGCGCTTACATGCGAGTCGAATTTTTGTTTGTTGCGAGAAGTGTGGGAGTATTGATTCTCGATTTATTTATATATTTTTTTCTCAAGTTTGTCTCGTTGGTACATATATCAAACTTTGTTTAGCTTTTGGTATAGTTTATCATTTTTGCGACGACTTTTTCACAAGAGTAAATATGGTGTAAAAATTTTTGTTTGAACAAGAAAATTTTTAGATGTTTTAGGTGTTAGTAGTAACATGTATGCAGATTTAAATGTAGTGTGTAATTCCAAATATATGTATACATGTTTTCTTAATGACAAATGGTATATTGTTTAAAAATAGGTTGTCACAGTTGTTGTTTCCGTTACAGCCAAAAAGAAGCAAAGTAAATGAAATAGTTAGAAAATAATTATCATTATTTAACCCTTACAGAAGCATGTTGTAATACAACCTAATATATGCTACTTAAACTATTTGTTTTTAATTTCCAAATTATGTAAGATTTAAATACATAAATTTTATGTATTTTAAAAAACTGTAAAATTAAAAGCTGTTAACTCTAAAAACAATAGAATTACGATAAATTACCTAGCATTTAACTTAGTCTTTTTATAGTTGTGACGATTAAACTCTCGAAACGTTAATTTCACATAAATATACATGTCACATTATGTGTTCCTTGGAACTGCTCATACACTAAATGCAATACGCATATCCTGAGTGCATACGCTGATCCGTTTTTATTACGTATCATCAATTGAACATGATTCAGATAAACAGCAAAACATTATTTAGCTTGAATTAGGCTCAAATTCAACCAGTTTTTAGACTAACAGATCCACAGCTGCGTGCAAATGAACACATAACAAAGGATCACAAATGTTATATTGCCTCCGTAATGTCATTTCACACAATTAAGCGTAAATCAAGTAGTGTGTTGTCAAATTGTATGTTAAACGAAAAACATACACACACTTACAAATTTATTCAATTCAGACCTGTCAGTCCGTGAGCCACTTTATCATTGGGATAGTATAATATGTCCTTTAAAATTACTATTAGTTTTTCTAGTTTTTCAGTTGTGTCAAATTGTTTGCTCTTTCTAATAATTCAGTTTGTTGAATGTTAAAGTTAGAAATAAAACAGAAGCAATTCATAGTATAAAATAATGGTGAACGTTATCTAAATTTCCTTATACGTTAGATTAGAAAGTTGCAAAAAAGGTTGTATTTGACAAATACTATCGAGTTGCCAGTAAATAAGAGTCACGTGTGTGTGTGTGTGTGTGTGTGTGTGTGTGTGTGTGTGTGTGTGTGTGTGTGTGTGTGTGTGTGTGTGTGTGTAGCGTTATAATATAGGTACTGTTATGACGAACGCACGCATGAACTGGCTTTACGAGAGCCTTGTCATTACGTTGTGACTTCAAAATGTTCGTAATGTGTCTGTCTTCTTATTAGTGGTGCTGTATGTGCAGATCTTGTTGCTAAGGAAAATAAGAAAATGTCTAGTGTATCGGAATAGAGAGCCAAAAAATAAACTAAAGATATTATCTCAGGTTGTATTACTGTTATAAGCGACGCTGTCTGGGAAAAGCTCTGACGACGTTATGAATAAAAGAAATGCGTTCATGGTTCTCCAGATGGTGGAACGAGTTTTATTGCTACAGTAGGCGATTGATTTAAACAGTGCCGTTACCGCAGTAGTGACTCCCCTTCCTGTCTCCCCTTGACATGTCGTTCATGTAACGTGTAACTTACAAGCTGCATGCAAATATTCTAATTCCACTGTGGAAAGTTTAACTTCATTTTTACTTTGAGGGCATGAGCAATTCATGCGAAAAACAAGATTGTTATTAATTACTGTAATACTGTAATAGTGACCATAGTATTCACGAGGTGTTCATGAGAACAGATATTTATTAGTGTATTTGCGTGGATTTTGCACATTTACTTAATTAGCTAGTGTTTACGATTTGTTATCGTTCAAAAATTATAACATTCCAGCCGTGATGTACATCCGACTGTGCCATATGAACTATCATATACCTTGCCTGCTTTTAAAACCAGCTTGCCGACTGGATGTAGCAGTACATCCCTCTCTGTTCCAGCTTCAATTCCGTTAGGTGATTGTAAATTAGGTTAGGTTAAGTTAGACACGTGACATCATAGTGCCACGACAATTACGTAACAGTCTCGTCAGGTGCAGTTACGTAATAGTTGTACACGTTTCTCGGCTAGCCGAGCAGGTGCAGTGTCTCTGTAGCCACTCAAGGCCGTGCACTAAAGTGGCTTCCAGACTGATCGAGAGCACTCTTAACTACACAAATTTTGTTTTGTTGGCACGCCGCTAAAAGAATGAAAAATTCCATTGGAATTTCTGCGGGACGTGTATAAGCAGTAGCGACTGGTTTAGTGAGTTAGTTATACCTGGCGAGATTGTGGAGTGCGGATCAAGTGGTTTTTTCTGATTAGTGGAAAGTGACTGTTGTGTTAGAATATCGCGGAACCTTAATAATTGGCATTAGTGTTGTCTGTGAACAAATTATTGTATGAGAGTACCTTGTTGATTTAAATCGTTATTTGTGACTAATTAAAGCTGGTAATTAGTGACTTCATTGTTGTCTGTATTTTGTTTCCACTGCAAAATATGACGATCCGTGACGATTGTATCAATACTATCTATTGACAGGTAGAAGACAACAAATGTATCAACAAATGTAAGGAGCGGGTCTGTTGATCACGACGCCTCTTACAAACGGTCATTGCCGAGTAAAGTGAGTATATACAACGCTGAGTTATATACCGTTTGGCAGGTTCTACTATAGTATGAGTAAGGCGCTTTCCTATCTGTAGAATCTCGCATGAGTTTACCACCGTTTTGGATAACGCAGGCACAGACAGCCCGTTAATAAAAAAAAAGAGACACTGCACTGTGTGTTAAATTATGGTCTGTAATTTACGTTTATATGGGTGCCCATCGACGTAGGCATCAAGATTAACAGTGATGGGGATTCTCCCACAACAACCGCTGCGGTCAGTCCAGAGCCGATTGTTGTTCCCATTAGACCCACTGGTTTGAGGTCTGTTGCCTCATCAACAACACTTACTTCCTAGCAGCAAACATAGCACAATTTACATACAAAACGGCGAGCCCTAAAACAGTGTATCGGCAGGTGGTAACATGCACATGACAGTAGTCGGCTTGAACAGTTTGTCTCATATGATTGTGTGTACGAAACACAAAAAAGCGTGGTCGTACGTGCTAAAACCTAAACAAAGACGGGCCAGTATATTCACCTTTCAAAGTACTTACTATCAGTTATCTGACTGATGTGTGCTTGACTTTTGTTCCTTATCATATATGGTTAAGAAATTATCTGAAAACGACTTCGCAAATGAGATAATAGCGATTGAGAGAACTCTATTTTACATAACAGCTCACTTGATAGACAAAATGCAAAACAATATTGGGGGCAGTACCTAAATGCATAGTTAATGAAGTACCTTATTTTTTTATAAATACTTTTGAGATTACAAGCCTAAACATTTTAGTTGCTGAACATTTAATTACAAAAATCTATTCAGACGGCGAGAACTGTCTGTACGATTTTTTCACTTTATTGTGGCTGCTTTGTTTTTAATATTATGTAAGTATTCGAATTACAATTTGTATATAGAAATAACTACTGAAAGAAAGACATAATTAATAGATACATTTTAAAACACACACACACACACATTACGTACATTATACACATACGTAGAGGCATGTATAATTACAATTTATAGGCCTATATCATGTATTTGAAGAGTTCAACGTAACTATCAAATAACTTACCAGCTAGGCCGAGAGTTTCTGTGTTTATTAAGTTTAGTCCCTTTTGTTACACAATAAATTTTATGTGATAAAAGAGGAAAAAGATTTTGTGACGTAGAATAAACGCTAATAAAACATTAATTTATAAAAAAACAAATTTTTTAAAATTTATAAAGAAATATGTAATAAAATCTGGCTTCTCTTGTTTTACATGTATAAGTCATAGTATACACCTTATAAGTTAGACATATATAATATGCAAACAAATAAACACAAATATGAACACAACAATAGCAACCATCAATTATTTGAACAAAACAACAAACAACAATTCTAAATTCTAAAATTGTTTTAATTACTTGGCCTAATTACAACATAGAATATTTTTTAATTGCAATATAGAATTCATGCAATTATTTAATTATTTAAATTTTTGTAATTACCCCATGGACAATTTATTTACGCCTTCCTTTTTTTATAACATGATTAAACTTGATTATAAAAACAATTGTTCATTTTTCACCTGTTTTTTCACTGTCAAATTACTGTGGCGTGTGTGTTGTGTTTTCCTCCTTGATGATAACGATGTCCGTTGTTTGGTCGGTTGTCCGTTGACCAGAGTGTCCCCTGTCTTAGAATGATTGGCGTCTGTCCTATGTCGCTGAACAATCAGACAGAGTGACCCCATGAAAAAATTATTAATGTCTGTTTTCTCGTTTAGAATCGTACGGAGTTTTATTCTGAAGGGACGCCGACAGGTCGAAGACTGTCCAAGACTATCTCAAACATGTACACTTTAGTCAGCGCGTCGGTTTTCACCCATGTTTTTTTCGTATTTTTACACTCATAATTAGTGTTCATTTGCGAACTAATAGAATCATGAGGTTTGTGATACTTTTGTCTTTATTTGGACATTAATTAATTGCTCGTCACATATAAGTGAACTGAGTAATTAATTAATTTTTTTATAGTTGGGTTATACGTTTACCGTTCAACCTCAAATTGTACCTAGACGTGTGTAATTTTGAACGTTTTGAAATGAAATCATTCACTTTGCTGTATGTATTGTCAGTGTGCAAATTTTTATTAATTTAACGTATTAAATTATTTGCATTTTCTGCCTGTCTGAACTGGAGCCCACTATCACAAATTAAATACACTGTACACAAAGATACGATTTTTCCTCTTCCTCGATCAGGTGATGTGATCAGGTGACACACACACACGTTCTCCACCCCTCAGTAACCAAGTAACTCGTTCAAAAAACAGATGTTCTAACAAGTCAAGAATTGTCCACATCTTGTCTGTTCCCGTATGCACAATTTTAAAACTATGTACAACTGTTATATTTACTCTTTATGTACAAATAAATTACCCTAGGCGAATATGCAAAATATTTTGCAATATAATACGTTCCAATATAATACACGAATCATGTAAGAAACTTCACGAGTTACTTACAAAGGAAAATATATATAAATTTATGTATACAGCTTATATTATATTACTAAATTCCTTGAACTTTAAAAGATATAAATAAATAAATTATTTCACTTACGTGTAACGTAATCAAACGTCCTATCGTTCATTTAAGCCGGAATTTTGGCACAATTTTACATTTCATAAATATCAAAAATTAATATAAATTAATGTCAAATTGTTTTTTTGTCATAAAACAAATATAATGGAAAAACATTATGATTCTAATTTTCACAAACAATACTGTTTGTTTAAATCACATTGTGAAAAAAGAAGTAACTGTAATAAATTCTCTTTACATAGAGAGTAGTAAAGATGGCTGCAACCTCTCAGTAAAAATAATAAAATGTTGGTAAAAGAATACAATTATTTGTCGAAAGTTTCCACCATAATAATATAGTAATATAGTATGCGGGCTCTTTCCCACTCTCGCACGCGCGCACACGCACACACATACTTAAACTGAAAAAACGATTTAATTGCTATAGGTTTATAAAATACTCCCGGAAATACGTTGACGATATATCTTGTATGGAAACAGGTAAGAGTTTTTAACTGACAGCCGGTAAAGTAACGCTTTCAAAAATATA
This sequence comes from Magicicada septendecula, assembly GCA_034769895.1. Lineage (NCBI taxonomy): Eukaryota > Metazoa > Arthropoda > Insecta > Hemiptera > Cicadidae > Magicicada > Magicicada septendecula. The sequence goes on from CM068370.1 coordinate 105,805,804, forward strand.
TTTCCTGGACGCCAAGTATTAAAATTCATGTTTGTGTTGCTGAAGAGATAAAAATCTGAATAATTAAATATTACGTATTGCATATATTATTAAGATGAAATAAATTGCCTTCTATAAGCTCTCAATAATTGAAGATATGTTCCATAGTGTAATAAATTTAAAGATCCAATTTCATACAACATCACGACAATATTTACTCACAATTGTGCTATTTGCAGATACAATAAGGCAATTCCTTTAATATTCATGAATAATAATATACATATTGTTACGACGGTCTCCTTGATCGTCGTATGGTACAGTGGTAAACAAAATCAAGACACCAATGAAGTCGCTAAAAACCAGCTTTAATTATCACAAATAGCAGTTTATAATCAACTCGTACAATAATTCCAGTTAGATTTGTCCACACGCAATAATAATGTCAAATATAAAGAATTCCGCGCTATAATCACTTTTCACTAATACACCACATGCACTGTGTAAATCGCCCGAGGTGACATTGAACTCTAAGAGGCAGGTTTGGTCAATTTATATTCTGCAGGGTTCCATAATATGCGTCGTTAACAAACACGTGAAAATTCTTGAGAATGCTTCAGCGCGGCCATGGCAGAAACACACACCTTTGAAGAAGCTTCTAGAACGACACCATCGAACCCACGAGACGTTCCGCATTACGTAATACTGGGTCGCATGTCAGCCGTCACATACCCATTACAGCTGCGGGAATAGCCTATAAAAGAGTAGAGCAACGTTCTCCAATGTACCAGAACGTCCCGTAATGGCGTAACGCTTTTTCCGCATTACGTAACAATATATTTTTGTACGGAAAATCCTGTTTTTGATATCCTTTACAATTATACGCTCGAGTTTAATAACGTTTCGCATTATATTTTATTACTCTCATTCGTATAATAAACAATATTCCAGACAATAGGTCGTGCATATTTCGTATTAATATGTAATGTGATGGGGCGTAAAAAATTTACTTTTCTCAACAAAAACTTAATCAGTTATAATGATACAATTGGTACATGTTGTCAACATGTCATACTACATATTTTCGAAAGCTTGCGGTTACATAATGTAGTTAGTTTATTCGAAACTTTCCCTTCAATTAAAAATTATTATTGTTGTTTTTGTTATTATCATTTTAAAGAAATGTTTGGCATGACAACTACGGCTATCATTGCAACGATGTCGACGAAGAGTATTTCTGGTGACCGTAGGTGTCTGTCACTTGCTTTCAACCTGAACAATGACTATGGAAATTCGTAAACACTTACACGTAATACAAACTTGTAAGAGCCGATACAGTATACTTAGGCAAGTAGGATGGAAAGAGTTCTGTTTATCGCTAACTGTTCATTTCCAAGGTCATCTTTTATGTTACAGCTCAGTCTATAACTTTGTCTAGGTTAGGATGAGCAATACATTCTTAAATTATATGTTTTACCGCAAGTCAACCGCTACAAGTTCCGGCGGGTCGTTCTTGTCCTAGTGGGAGTTAGGAAGACGTCTTCCCTAGTGGGAGTTAGGAGTTACATTCGTCTGCCCAATTTACAGTCTGGTGATACGAACTTGTTCACAACGACTGAGAATACCTGCCGTTTGCATTTTTATAGGTTTTGATTTAAAGCAGAAAGTTGGCTGTGTCGAGAATTCTACACCTTTTCCCCACACATTAGTAATGGCTGTTGCGTCAGCTACCTTTACTTCTTTAGGTACACTGATATATATCCATCGACAACTGGGCTCCATGTTTATCAATGTGTCCTTTATGTAGAAGAATATATCAACCATTAGTTTACTACGATGATACCGTTTTGAAATTCTTTCTATAAAATACTCCGTTTAACAGTTTCTCTCATAAACTGATATGCTTCTCTCATATTCAGTTTCTCTCATATTCCGTTTATGCTTTCTCTCAGTTTATCAGTAGAAGTATGTTGCTTCCGATACCGACATTGCTGTAAGGTCAGTAGGTGGTGTTTTTCAAGGTGAGCCTGTTATTACCTATCCTTATCAATAATATTCTTAAGCAGTAGGTCATCTATATCGGATGAGAGTACTCTGATTAAGGAGCCCGTTTCCAGCTTTCAGATGCATGTTAATTATCTCCTTTTCCATAGTTTTCGATAGTTCCCTTCAGATAGCATTATAAACTGTCAGTAGTAGTGTAGCCATAGCTACATCTGGTAGGCGACGTATAATGCTGTAAGAAATATTGTGCCGTTACACTGCAGTGTCGCCGGGAGCGCGGATCGCGGACTGTAATCGCCTTATCTCTCAAAGGGAGTTATATGTTCTAAATTCTTTATTATCTAAGTGAAACCTTGTTTCCCTTCACCTTTCTTGAGAGGATATCGTGAGGATAGCTGTATGAACTACTAACCTCGACACACTTGCAGCTCAGGTGTTAGCCGTTTCATCGGGCCGCACATCATCTCTTCGGCATTTATATAACGTGATTATCTGATCATGGACACTGTTAATTTATAAGAAGATATAAAACCACATTAAATTAGGGCAGCAAAGAATTGAAATGTTATTATGAAGATCTCTTGACATTGAGTTTAGTTAAGTTAATACAAGTAGATATATTAGATAAACACATGTAGCATTTATTACAGTTGTAAACAAATTTGTGCATTTCTGAAGGATAGGATTCAAATTCCGAGTGTACCGTAAAAGGAACATCAAATTTCATCTATAATCTCCACTTGGTTTTGTAAGTTTATTTAATGATCTCTTAGTAGAATTAGGTAAAAATAAATCCATAGAAGATTATATTAATTGTTAAGAATAACGTTACAACTGCGGACTAATGTTGCAAATGTATGTGTTTTAAATAAACATTTCACAGTAATGTGCACGGGGTTCAGTATATTAGACTAATGCATTAAGAAAATAAAAATATTATATGAACATTGTATATTTTAATGTTTGTGGAAAAAATAAGAGCATAAACTTATAATATAATACTCATAATATTATATATTCTTGTACTTTATACTTTCTAATATTACTTCTCTGTAGTTTGTTTCACTCCTGAAAAAACGCTCAAAAAGCAAAGGATTAATATTCGAATCTTTAATCCTTGTCTATTAAATAATGCAAAATGAAACCATTTGCTTAAAAACATAATGAATAAGTAAAAGAAAAGTTTAAGAAGCAACAACTTTACATGTATACAAACATTTTGAAAAAATACGTAAAAGTAATATTTGCTTTGAGGGTTGCAGAGAACAATTACTTAAAAATATGGAAACACTTGAAGAAGTATTTATTATTGAAATGCAAAACTCGCAAGCATTAATCAAAAATAAATTATCTTCTTAGGTATTTTTAAATTCCACTGACTACCGGGTTTGCACAAAGCATTTCTGTTTATGATTTTGTACTTACTTAAATATCAAAAGTTGCAAGGATATTCTAATTATTTTACTAATTTTCAATTATCTTACTATTATCTTTAAGATTCCTAATTATTTTTAATTATCCTAAAAATTTATTTTGAGCGATTCTGTACCATTTTATTATATCGTTACTAATCCAATATGTTATGTGGTTTTACTCAAGTTTGATTGTTGAAATACGAGAATCATATTGCTGACAGATGGCTATAACTTCTGGTCACGGACGAGAGCACACATAATGGCCGCAAATTGTGTTACCCAACATGGATCTATCAATGTGTGTCAGTTGTAACAACATAGCAAGCCGTTGCACTCCAGACCACTGCACTGTTTGTGCGACCACAAAGCCAGTAGTTCCATAAACTGTGTGCACCAAGTTTCACGCCCCTTGCCTTGAACACTGTTCACAATTAGCTACAACAGCTGATAAAGTAAACCACATCTACGTTTTCATTAAAAAGTACTATTACCGTAAATAATCTATCATTAATAACAATTCTGTCAAATTGAGATATATTTATGTTAAGAATATACTTTACTAATATTTTTGAGATTACACAATGATATACCGTATTTCATACGCTGTTAGTAGTTTGAATAATTGTATGAAATGTGTGTATTGTAAACGATTCTATTAAATTAATATATTGTCACGAAGTTATGATTACACAACATTCATATTTTACATCACACCTCTAGTGTAAGTGTAAGTAGTGGGATGACGCAATGTTCTCGTGGTATCCAATTCTTCACTCCGTTCTTCCTTAAAAGGCACTAACCCATGATTCTCTCTCTCAATAGCGCCCATTATTACTTCCATGTTCCTTAAGGAAATGGAAGTATGGTGATGGCAAAAAAAATCGTGTTCGAGATTATTGCAGATTCTGATTGTACTACACTCAAAACATCAAAAAAAGTAATTTTTCGAAAAGTGTCTGTGTGTGTGTCTGTCTGTCTGTGTGTCTGTCTGCCTGTAGATTTTTTTTCTATGGCAAACGACAACAGCCGCAAATTCAAACAAAATCAAATAATTTTTGCATGCATCCCTGACTTGTAGAATACTCAAGACCTATTGTTTTTGGTGAAGATCGGTTAAGGGAATGGGGTAGTTTACCTGCAACGTTTTATATTTTAGCTAGGGTATTTTCTATGGCAAACGATAAGAGCCGCAAGTTCAAACAGAATCAAATATTTTTTTGTATACAGCCCTGAACTGTAGAGTACTCATGACATATTGTTTTTGGTGAAGATCGGTTAAGGGAAAGGGGTAGTTTACCTGCAACGTTTTTTATCAAGGGTAATTTGTTTCTATGATTTATTTAGCCGCAAATTCAAACAGAATCAAATAATGTTTTGCATACCTTTTTGAATTAAAGAGAACTCAAGGTCTGTTGATTTTGTTGAAGATCGGTTAAGGAAAAGGGGTAGTTCACCAGCAACATTTTATGTTTTAAGAAGGGTATTTTTTTGACGAAAGATAACTGCCGTAAATTCAAAGAGAATCAAATAATTTTTGCATACTTTCCTGATTGTAGAGAACTCAAGGCCTACTGATTTTGGTGAAGATCGGTTATGGGAAAGGGGTAGTTTACTTGCAACATTTTATGTTGTAACAAGAGAAATGTTTCCATGACGAATGATAACTGCCGCACATTCAAACAGAATCAAATATTTTTTTGCATGCATCCCTGCGTTGTAGAGGACTGAAGGTCTATTGATTTTGGTGAAGATCGGTTAAGAGATAGGTGTACTTTACCTGCAACGTTTTATGTTTTAACAAGAGTAAAGTACTTAATTTTGATAAATAAAGTATCCTGATAAGAAGCTCATAATAATCCACTGTAGAAACGTAGATGAAATATCTATAAATGAAGAGGTTAGGTGAACGGGGTGGGGGTAATTTTCTATAAATGAAAATTATAGTTGAAGGGAGAGGGGAGAATTTTGTATATGTGTACTACGTTATCGGCAGCAAAGAAGTAGTTCTTTGTTAAAATTCCTTCCCGGGCTGTTTAGCTTTAGTCCAATGTTTTCTGAAAAAAACAGAATTTTCGGCAGTGCCATCAACTGCCATCATCAGTGAAAATCGAGTGCGAAAACGTGGGGTGGTATATGTTAGTGACCACAGTACTGTGGGTAAGGCTGAAGCAATAAGTGGATAAAAGTAGTTTCTATGGGAACATGTCATTTCGTAAATTATTTTAAATATAAATCTTAGAACATGGAAGTCATGTATGGTTCTCCATACCGATATTTGGTTTCTTTGTCGGTGACATATTGTAGTTATTTAACTTGGTGACTCAAATTTGTTTCCGTAATGGAAAATTTTATAACTGAAACTACTGTAACACGAATGCGGTGTCTGTGTGTGTGTGTTTTTGTGTGTTAGTGTATGCGCAAGTGTGTTTAAGAAAGATGTTAATAACTGAGAGTATTGATTTCTCTGGCATTCAGTAATTCAAGTAAGGCCACAATTAATTAGTCAAGAATGACGCATCTATTCAACCTTGTAGCAGCATTAAAAAAAATGGAAACACATTTCTGATGAAGGAAGGGTAGTATATATCTAATTGTAGAGGATAAAATTAAGAACAGCAACCCAAAAGTCATCTGTGAGTTCGAAAAGCCGAACTTATAGCTGTAAGTGATTTGAATATATTGGTTTGCCTTCCTCCTATATTTATATAGTTATAAAAAAACAAATAAAGTTATTACATTGAATGAACGATAACAATTCTGTGTACACTAGGTAAAAAAGTTGCAGTTTCAGAACTTGTTTCCAGTTTTCCTTAGTTTACAGATTATTACGTAATTACTATGTAGAACGTCACAGAAGATTTTGAAAACGTAAACAATGTTACTTCAGAAATTAATAATGTATATTATATACAATGATATACAATTCCAAAATTCGGTGTATTCGAGTTGCGTTGTACTGTTGATGTCTCTAAGCTACTGTAAATATAAAAAAGGGTTAGAAGTTTATGATGTTTCGACACCGTGTTATCATAAGAAATTGTCTTCGTAAACGAAAACTAATTAGGCGAATCATTTATACACTACAAAAGTAATAATAAGAATAGATTTTAAAGAAGTCTTAATTCCCTATTCGGTATCCTGATATAACGCAAACAAACAAACGCAATATTTAATAATACATGTTAGCCTGTAACTAGGTATAATAATAATACTTATGTCTACATTTGTCAAGTTTTAAAAGAAGAGAGCCAAATACCACTTCAAATAACCAGCCAACCAAGTAACCAAACCAAAATCAAACATATTTTTAAATTACTTCAATTCTCTTTTTGCTTACCATTGTTTATTATTAAATATAATTCTTGAGCCCAAAGTATTATATTAAAAGTAGTATATATATATATATATATATATATATATATATATAGTATATTATGCGTATTGGGCGTTCGTGTAAAGTAATCAGTCAAATTTTTATCCACAACTTTTTGAGAGAAAATTTTGGATGTAACATTAAAACGAATGAAGTTTATACAGATTCAGTATAATGCTTATAAATAATTCAGTACGCTAATTAGTTATAAACTTATTTATTTAATACCTATAATTAAGCAAACCTACAAGATTTTACAGTACCCTTGATACAAAATAGAAATCATCGGTATATATAAAAGAATATACAATATTATCTACTTGCAGAAGAAACAAATTGAAAACATCACAAATTATATTTTTAGTAAGGAAATTCAGTTTTAATGAATTTTTATTTTTGAAACATTACCATAGTGTTTAATTAATAAAGTTGTAATAGTAGTTATAATCAGTAACAGAAATAACACTGTTGCGCTATCTGGTGATGGCTGTGGAGCTTGAAACACTAATCGGGAATTTTTTTTAAATGTTGTGCAACGATGTAATTTCTGTTTGTGATTAACATAATAGTTCAGAGTTCGTAAAATTTATAATTAATAAGGGATATTACAATGATAGAATTTGTGCATTTATTCGAGCAAACGATTCAGAGATAATAATTTTTATGATGAAAAAGTTAACGGATGTGAGTCAAAGTATGCAACACGTCAATAAAAAATAATTAAGAAACATGTCGACATATGTTATTCTTCTAGACATATGTCACGAGTTTACACTACGAACAATTCTCTTCAATTACAGTATGAAAATTTCTAATAAGTATAAAGACGTTCATGTCTTTCTTAGCGAGATGGGTGAACATAATTCCCCTTGTGCGACTGTATGACAAATGTGGGGGAAAATGTTTGTATCTGAACCACAGGGAGCAGTAAACATAAATCTCAGAACTACTAAAATATTCGTATGCGTCGCCACACCTGTCGTTTATGAAGCTTAAATTTGTGCCGTAAAACACACATACAACTCTTACGTTGACCACACTTTTATTCAATTCATATCGTTTTTGTTACGTATATCAGTTGCTGATTGTATGTTAGGGAATCATAATTATCCACATATTAAACAAATGTTATAGATATTATTTTATTATCTGACAATACATAAGCAAAGACAGGAACGATGATCCATTTTGTCGATTTCTGTTCGAACAGATTTTATCTGATTTTAGATGGACAATTATATTTAATAGAAAGAAATTCGAGTAGATGGTTGAAAAGTGTTACGGATGAAACGTTAAAATTAACGTTCCTTTTTATTTATTTCAATTCTTTAACGCAAGATATTGCTTCTTTGTCAAATATGAAATATGGAGTGTTTAAATTGTTCACTATAAACTTATTTTAAACAGCCTAAAATGATATAAGTTTTTTAAGTCCTTTGCAGAGATAACACGATTCTAGTTAAAAATAAATTTACTTTTGATTGGCTGTTAAAATGGTAATGTAAATATATTAGCTAGTAAATTGTCTTTTACAGTTGCATTTTTAATTCACTATGTAATTACTTTTCTACTAAATTTCAGTTGAGTATTTTTACTTTAAAAACTAATGATACAACATAAATTTCATTAAATTTAATGTTTGGAATTCCGAAAGGAGGTATACTTCGATAAAAACTTAAAGCATTAGCTACAATATTTCAAATGTCTAGCCACCGATTGCACATAATTAGCAAAAAATTCTGTAAAAAGTAAAATAATAAAGGAATCTTTCAAGCCAATCCTCATTTATTACTATAGTTTTAACTGCATTAATATTAATTACATTAAATTACTCTATCGATTAAATTCATACATTGATTTTAATTAAATAGTTATGAAAATTAATGCTAAGTGTTTTATTTTTGTACTTACAAGAACATCATCTTAAAGCTAACTTATATCTGTTTTTGTGTAAAAATATGACAAACATAAAGCCTATGACAAGTCTGAGAAGCCCGTAGGACCACATCGAAAGATGGTGAATCGCGGAATACCTCTCACATATGGGGTGGCAGAAGGGACAGGATATATTATGACTCCCATACCAACATGCACTGTTGCCTTGTAAGAGTTGGATTCTCAAAGAATATAAAAGATAACATGGAAAAACAGAAAAAATGGTTCAAGTAGGCGAACTACTAAATCGGTGGAAAAATATATAGTTCTAAATGATCAAACAAGTTGCCTACATGTAAATGTGTTAGTAGCAAGTGTAAATTGTTTTCTTGCTGATTTGGTGAGTTAAAACCACCAGTACTGACCATACCTTTCAAAGGAAACACCTAAATATTTATAACGTTTTTCAGCCTCAAATTAATTTTATATCCACTTAACAATTTATTTTGCCCTACTCGTTCATTTAAACATTATTTACGCATTACTAATTTGCAATATTTAAATGATTACAACAGTGAATGGTGTGTTGCATATTAAATGTTGAATTTGAAAACAGATATCTATAAAAATTATAAGACTTTTTTTAAGTTATTAACGTATTCAAACTGTTTTGATGTTATTCTACGATAGGCTGTAAGTGATTTGTGGCAAATTAATTATTTCGTATAACGTTTTATTTATACATTAGTTACGTAAATGCATATCAATATAATATGATGTTATACATGTGCAGAAAATATACAGCGAGTAGGCGATAGGTCGCTTGATAGTACTGTAGAAGTGAATTTAACAGTGACTAATTATTAATTAATTAATTACAAGCAGAATGATCACTGTTGCACACCACTATATAAAATTATCCTGATTAGCGCTTTCAAGCTTCACAGCTCGTCATCAGATCGGAATTAAACGACAACAATAAGGTTTTTGGTTTAATTCCGATCTGACGATGAGCTGTAAAGCTTGAAAGAGCTAATCGGGATAATTTTATATAGTGTTGTGCAACAGTGATCATTCTGCTTGTGATTTCAACCACTAACACAACTTTCTTCATTAAAAATTAATGAATTGTCGTGTACTAGTACAATAATCATATAATAGAGTAACAAAATATTTCTTCTGTAAATGTCGTGTATTATTATCATACATGTACAGTAATAATAAAAAAGAATTAAGTTTATTAATAAATAATATCAAATAATAATTTAATAACTAATAATAACGAAGGTGTATATTGAGGGTATGCAACATATTTTCTTGCAATAGAATTCATTACTGTGCTAACGTGTTATAATATTTAAATACTGCAAGAAACTACAGGAACATAAAAAGTTAGTATAAAAAAATATGGATAGGCTGTGTGTATGAGAGTTTGTGTGTGTGTGTGTGTGTGTGTGTGTGTGTGTGTGTGTGTGTGTGTGTGTGTGTGTGTGTGCTTGACTGTTTAATGCGCATATTTGCGCATCTTAATGGACTGTATCGCGCGCATATTTGTCTTAAAAGAAAGTACATTATTTTTTCCATAAAATTTTATTTCATTATTCCTCTATAACATACTACGTATAAGCGTGAAATTGTTTGTAAATTAGGCACTGATTTAAAAAAGTACATTTAATTCCTAGTAATAATAGGCTAATTATTAAATATCTTAATATTACATTAAAGTAATACATGTCAGTAAAAGTGTGCAACAAAAATGATTAAAATTTTAATTAACGTTGAGTATATGGAAAATGTAATTTACTGAGTACCCCAAAGTGAGTGAACAATGAAAACTGTGTGTTTACTCGGCACTTCCATCAGTTGACGTACAAGTTGCTGTCAAGAAAGGTAAGTAAAATTTTTTACCTTAATCCGTCACTGTGACCGCTTGGTTTCTGTCTTCTAACGCGTTTCGGATTAGATTTAATCCATCATCAGAGTAAAAATTCGTCAGTTATGACTTCGTTAAAACATTAAAAAGACACTAAAATACATCTATATATATGTTGTACAAACACAGCGACGTACGCGGATGTGAGTGCGCACTCGACACCGGTTGACGACGTACTGCACAGTTTATTTACGTTATCATGTTATCTATTGTTGTGTTGGGGCGTGTACTCTATGGTTATGTTATCTATAATCTTATCATATAGTGTATGAGATTTGAATGCCAACTGTTCGTTTAGTATATTATTAGGATTATTTCTGAAGGCCCGGTAAATTTCAAACTCTTCTACTGCATCCATATATCTTCCCTTTTTGCAAATGTGTAGGGGTTTGCAATTTGCCTCAAAATTTGTGTAATTATGATTTAATGAAACGAGATGTTTAGCGTAATTTGATTTATTTATATTTGAAATGCTCGTGGGTAAGTGTTCTTTATATCTTTCGAAAAAACCCCTGCCAGTCTGACCAATGTAATGCATGTCGCAGTCATCACATATCATCTTGTATACGCCCGTTCTTTTTTCAATTGATGTTCGTGTGGCATTATTTAACATTTTTTGGATATTCTTATTTGTTCTAAATGTGATATGGATGTTACGTTTTTTTAATGTATTTCTAATGAGCATTGAGAAGTTATTAGTATAATCAACCGCCCTATATTAATTATAAATTAAATATAAAATATAAAATTAATTAATTATAAAAATTTTAATTATAATAATTGTGACGCGGATACCAGTACAATGACTTTAAAAAAGAAAGGTAAGGTTTACAAACAAACAAGTTCTTTTCAACAATAAATATTTCAAGTCGTTATTTCACAGTTCAATTTTGAGGACTTGTCTTAAATAACATTTATATTTTATTAATTGTCAATAGATTGCCTTCATGTCACACACTGCTGGGGGTTGCGCGACTCACGCAAGGCGGGAGTCGCGAGTTGAGGAGTGTTCCGAGTCTCAGGTACGACTCCTACCACTGAGTCAGTTTGAGTTCATTTTATACTTTTTCTACTTAATGGAGGGCTTGAAGCGACCTTCGATGGTGGATTATACCACCAGGGCTAGTAAACGGGGTTGCTTCCAAGACTCACCTCCCCTTCGAGTCCGAGAAAAAGATTGGACACCTAGTCCTCTCCTCTAAGTCGAGAAGAGGACCTCCGGGGGACTTTACACACTAGCTTCAGTCCCCGGCCGAGAACGCGCTGGAGCGCCGATCTATGACAGAGAGCAAGGTATCACCAAACAGGACAGGCATAGGTAATCACGGGCGATCGTACGTACATAGCCGGGGAGTTATCGCCGGATTGGATAGCACGGGCCAAAGTCTAGTGAGTTGCGCCGAAGAGCGTTGACGCATATATTGGGCATGGGTTCGCCAGGTAAATCCGGAATCAACATGAAGCCCGAGGTACCTGACGCTATTGGTCCAGGGAAATTCGACGGGGCCTACTTTAGCGGCCTACACTTACGTCGTAGCAAGAATATTACTGCAGCGCTCTTAGTTGACGCTGGAGCTTGACGGCCGCAAATTTCGCGTTCGGCTCTGAGGCAAAAGCCGCAGTGCTGTCCGCAAACGGAGATAATCTTATTCCAGCAACTCGGGGCGTGCCAATTAACCTAACAATTGTTATCATAAGGTATTATGTTTTTATATAACACCCGTTTATCGCTTTTAGGAGTACTATAAAAGATACTGTCTCAATGTCTTGTTCGACCAAAGTCGAAGGACACAGGTGCGCGCATTATAAACATTCACAAATTACGACTTGCGCATGTGGTGCTACACACTATCTTCTACTTACGAATGAGTATTTCCTATAAAATTTTAATTTCTTATAATCTCAGAATTTCTACACGCATAAAATAAAACTTGCGACACTGTGTTGACCATTCAAACCGCCTTGTACTTAGTGTTACATTTCATATGAATATGATAAAATAACCCTAATGCCATTACTTCCCATGTGTTATTTTTATTGCTAGTTTTGCTGATGATACTACTGTTACATTAACGACAACAACAACGACTGCTAATATTACTACTATTATTACTACTAATGCTGCTACTGCTATTACTAGTACTGCTGCTGCTCTACTGCTGCTGCTGCTGCTACTACTACTTACTACTACTACTACTACTACTACTACTACTACTACTACTACTACTACTACTACTACTACTACTACTACTACTACTACTACTACTACTACTATCATTATCTCGCTGCTCCCTTTACCGTGTGCAGTTAATTATATGATATGACAGTGTGATATGATGAGTTCCTACATAAATGTTAATTTGCGTACAGATTCAAATGTTGTGACCGAAAGTTGGAGATTAGAGTACATTTTCAATTTTGAGAAGACAAGAGGTAACCTAGTTGTACAAATAATTCAAAATTGCTAGTTACGATCCAGTAACATTTTACTCGTTAACACAAAAATCTATGTTAATGTGAAGGACCTACGCCGCGCTAGTTAGATATTTGCGTACCAACCCAAACACTTTCTTGGACGAAGAAGATTACTTTTTTAAATTCATAAAACGTTTCATGTACTCACACAATCCAGTATAAATTCCAAAGTTTTTTACACAATACATAAGGTAAAATTAAAAAATTAAAGTTAATAATAATTGTAAAAAAAAAGTGAAATAGAAGTGAAAATATAAGACAATTTTGGGAGAGTCGTGTTATATTCTAATATATTCTTATGTGTAGATACGGCAGAACAAATTTCGATCTAGATCTAATCCATCAAACCAAAAAGTAATGAAATCTCAAAAGTTATTACTTACGTCAAGCAAAACTAAAACTGATTTCATAATTCATCTACTCTAACACGATAACCTAATATGTAGGCTACTACTCACTAACCAGTTATTATTTATGTTCCCCTAAGTTCCTCTGCTTATTCTTTTTATTCGAATTTTACACATTTTTAAATTACACGATTACACAGAGCTTTTAAATTGCATAGTTTTAGACTAATAACAATATCTACACTGACAATTTTAAACCCATACTTTGAATATTGTTTTAAATAAATGTAAATCTATAACTTTTTAATATAGACATCTTACTTTTAAAAGTTTCAATGGAATAACATCGCAGATGTACTTGAAATAAAAATGTAGTCATTATATTTTGGGATACCTGCGGTAGTAAGAAAAGTTAAAGCACAGAAAATAATCAAAACTTATAAATCACAACAGCACAAAACAATTTTTTGAAGATGAGTGTTTTTGTTGTGCAAGATTTTAGTTTTTAACTTTTTCTTTAAAAAACTGAAAACAAAAATTAAACAGCTGTAAAACAATGCTTATAGAATATACGCAGAAGTAATGAATATTACGTGTAATGTAATTTGCAAAATAGACTGATTAGAGAACAGGACGGTTTCAGAAAAAGTGTGTCACGCATGGCAACCAAATTTGGTGTAAGATTATTTTTAAAAACACAGGGTACTTAGTGAAAAAAAATGGTTGTAGAGTATCTTGGAATAAACTCTTACCTGTGACTCCTATTAAAATTCAGTCACAGATATTATAAAACAAAAACACACATTAAACGTCCGGAGAAACATTGGAAACCGTTCAAGGCAAATGTAACCTGTACTCCCCAATAGGAGTAATCTTAATTGTTCGTGAAACAAACTGTCTTCCTTTTTTTTACCTTATCATTAATATAATTTAGCCATTTCGTGTGGTCATGTATCCAAATTCCAGTCAATTAAAGTAAACGTGATTATCAATTTTCCATCACATTATTACCTGAGTATTAGAAATATTGCAAATAAAAATTGGCATAATTAATAAAATAATTAATTTAATTGGAAAACTGGCAAACATAAAACACATTTTTATACGTAAAATTTATGAATTTATAGTACGCCTGAGTCGATATAATAGCATTAAAAGACGTTAGGACAGCGTTGAAGTGCTCTCTTTATGTGACGTCCACGCATTTTGGTGAAAACGTTTTACTTATATTATCTGTAAGCATTATTATAAAGCTCTCACACAGAAATTACATTCTATTTTTGTGTGTGCGTTATTCAAGGTTAGATGACAGAGTCGCTGAAAATGTACAAACACACAAATTGTAAAACAATTTTTACAGGTATTTCCGACAAATTTTATATGTTCTATGCAATAATGTGTTTCGTAATCAGTGGTCAGAGGCTGTTTGCTTGTCACATATAAATACTGTTTCTATAACAATAAATCAATTATAAAATTTTAACGTTCTTCTTTTGTTTCTTTGTATGAAAATAAAAGACAATATCTGCCTTCGAAGCAAAATAATATGCGCTTATCTAAGAATTTTTAGGAGTAGCTATTAAGTTATTTTTCTAAATAAAGAATCAATAAATAGGTAACAGTATTTAAAAACTAAAATGTTGTTAAAAAGTTGCAAGCGCTGATACTGAAAGCAGTAGAATATTCTACAGCACCAACATTTCACCATACTAATTGGATACTCTGGCAATGAAAACGTCGTTACTTGAGAATGACCGACCACGCTATACTGTACAGCTTAATTGTTAATCACCCGTTGTGTCTGGGAAATATTGCCCCAAGATAATTCAAGCCCGTATCATAGCTCACTAAATTCTTGCTATTAGCAGGGAGCAAGGAATTAAAACAAATTTACTCTCAGTCGTTTAGAAATAAATAAGCTATTATGCAAATGCTCGTCATTTTGTAATAGCTTTATAGCTTTGTTTTATCCAAGTGAATTATTTACGCAGACCAAAACTTGTATTTTATGTTGACGGAGGGTTGTTAGAGGTATGCGCGACAGTAGTTTTTTATAAGCCTAATATTAGTTTTCGTAATTACAAGTACAATTACAAATAATTAACTTACAATATTTGTTATATTTAATTTTAACGTACTAACACAAACATATTCTGCGAATTCTCTAATGAATATGTTACGAATATTTATAGATTCTTAATATGTATAATAATTTCTAGGGTGTTTTGTAAACAGGAGGTTACTCTAATAGCTACACTTTGCTTATTATTCATAACTTGAAATAGTTTACTACAATCAGAAAATTTAAAATGTCTTCATTACTTGAGTAGTTAAAATTACTTTTATTTAAAATCGCACTTTTCGTTTTAATAAACTTTAAAATTTGGTATTGTTTTTTATTTAAGAAACCATTATATAAGAGCTCATACACAATGACTGTAAAACAAACTGTTGTTTTTCTAATTAATTGCACTTGGATATAGAGTCATGTAGAACTTCCTTACACTAAACCCTGATAATAATTTGTACCCACTTTCTTCTAAAAATATCTAGTAACTTTTTTCATTTCTTAATTTCAATCTGATCATAAATAATTTTTTTACTTGTTTAGCTTTAGAATAAATTGTTAGTCATGCGTTAAATTCAGATATCTATTTATGTTTAATTTACAGATAATGGTAACTCGAACGTTAGTATAACATGCGCTAACCAAAATTAATGTAGAATTTTGTCAACTCTAAAATATTTTTTGAATGAAGTGTCTATGTTTTGTTGCTACTGTTAGGCAGAAGCAGAATTACATAGCAATTGAAAACGTCGTTTGTTTTGGGTCTATCTTATGTCACCATTGAGAAATAACTTAAGAGGGGTTTGAAACCTTTGCTTAAAACTATTGAGAAATATTGCAACTTTTAGTCTGTATAATAAAGAGTTAAAATAAGTAAATATTTTTGTTGACAGCGGTGTAACGTATTTTTTAAAATACATATTTAGTTTAAGTAATTATTAAGTATAATTCGGGTTTAAAATTTAAATAACTTATGATTAAATTAATTATAACTTTTACTCAATTGTGTAAGAGACAATTTAATTTGGTTTTCGTCATAATCAACTCGTAAAACAATTTTGTTTTATTATTAACGTTAATAGTTATATTAAATTAATTTAAAAACTAAACTCATATAAATTCCATGATAACCAACAAGGATAAAGTCACTAACTTACACGCTCACATTTAAAGGATTTTACAAAACCAATAGTTGGAAACTTCCTATTTCTTAGAATATTTATGATATAATGGACAGATTATAATATTTATAAATTTTAACTCAGGAAAGGGGTGGATTATTATGGAAATGAATCCAAAATGTCATTAGCTTATTAAAGTCTAAAATAAAATTAACGTCTTCATCTAAAGTAACGCACAGTATTACTATTATCTGATTATACAGAATTGTATTGTATAATTTAGATTTTTAAAAAATACTATGAATGGACATGAAACGGGAGTCGCTTCTCAAATAGTGGTATGAGTGCACGTTTTTACTTTTTTAAAGGAATATTCTCTAGAGAAATTAAATGAATGCGTTAGTGTTTTAAGCTTTGTTGCGGGTATAAAACATATACTCTAAACTCACCATGTTTAACAAAAAAATAGTTTGGCCCGTTTGAACCTATTACAATTGAAACACTTTCTACTACAAAATGAAGAACGTTGAGTTAAAATGGTGGTGAAGACTGCAATGCATATTTCGAAACAGTAAACATACCTATGTCAACTGGACACATGTACTTTTGAGTGGATTCGGGATTTTGAGTTTTGAATGTCACGGGTATACACTGACGTTTTCACAGACCATTTCATTCATTTGTTCATTCCTCTGAGCACACAATGAGCGTTGGCCTTCCTGACTGGTCGCTTTTAAACACCTCGGTCTTCCAGCCTCTGCCTCCAATCCCCGATACTCATCCTCCTGAGGTCATCTTCTACGTCTTGCAGTTACCTTTTTGTAGGGTTTCCTTGCCTTTTTTGCCCGTCTGTTGTCTCTCTAAGAATTTCTTTAGGCATTCTGTCTCCTTCCATGCGCATCACATGTCCCAACTAGCTGATCCTCATAGACTTGATGAACCTCTCACTGTGTCCTCGCCATCTATCAATTCCTCCAATTCCCTATTGTTCCGTATGCGCTATTCTTCACCTTCCTTCACTGATTCAAATATTTTTCTTAGAATTATTCTTTCAAAGACTATTAATTTATGTATGTCAGTATTCAGTAATGTCTAGGACTCTGCAGTCTACGTCACAAGTGGTCTTTTATGGGTTTATATACAACAGATTTTGTATTCTATAATCTACGTTCGGTTGTTTTGCTGACTAAATTGGATCTGAAAATCTCGTTATGCAATTCTGCAATCTCAATGCTGACTTTATTTTCATTTTTTATGGAGGCACCCAAATATTTGAATTCCCGGGCTCCTTGGAACGAGTTTTCACGTACCAATTTACTTTAATTATAATTCAGTCAGCAGAGTTGTGCCATTTTTATTCCAATACGCGTTCATTCTAATAATCGTAATTATTAAAAATTAATAAATGGAAGGGAAAATTACAGGAAAATATGGGCTAAATATTGGGTTATACAAAGAAATTACATTAGTCACATGATTTAATCAGCATGAATTAAAGAAAAAACCGCAGGTTTTTAAAAACTATTTACAGACGACAGATGATTTTTTCTAATTCTTATTTTAAAAAATGAAACACAGTAGAAGGAAAAAAAAATCAATCAATCAATGTTATTCTCTATATGCGTCTGGTCTTTATATAAATTCGCAGTCATTAAATCTTTCAAAATTTAGCGATTTTCTACTAAAAAATTATAAACAAGTTCGAAATAAAAAAAATTATACACAAATAACGAAATAAAAATCTCTAATATACTTAGTAGAAAAATATCCACTTAAACGTAGCACGAATAGTGTGATTTTTGTGAGAAGTGATAAATGAAATATGTGACTGTTTACTCAATGCCAATAACTTAATTTCTACTTTACCAAAGATACATACGCACGTAGAATTAATGTAGGCATAGACGTTTTATCGGGGGAGAGTAGTGAATAAATGAGTTCACTGTGAGTTACCTAATAAGCAGTAACATACTTGTGCAGATATATTGTTTCTACAAGAACAGATCAAACGTGTTTTCTTCAAAAATCTATCTCTGGTGCTTTATAATTTATTTGACTGTATCCAACCTGGCTACGTAACCATTTATATACATACACGCGCGCGCGTTTACGTAAGAATATTGTATATCACAAACATACGTAGTTGCAATAGTAACACAAATTCTCGGGAATGTACAAGTCTATATTATTTATAATGTTAGATAAATACTGAGTAGTACTACAGACTACTGTTTGTACAAGTTGCCGAGTAGCACATGTAAACAGTCACCCATTTGTACATCAACGTTACAGTACTGACACGAGCCGTGATAAAGTGTTTACGCTGCACATATTCAATGGAACTGACGTTAACTTTGCTCTTTTCTCTTACTACACAACTGGAGTAGTATGAGATTCGTAGATTACTTAAAATATCGGTATGGAGAAACATACATGACTTCCATATTCTAAGATTTATATTTAAAATCATTTTCGAAATGAAATATTACCATAGAAACTACTTCTTTCTACTTACTGCTTCAGCCTTAACCACAGTACTGTGGTCACTAACGTATACCACCTCACGTTATCGCACTCGATTTTCACTGATGATGGAAGTCGATGGCATTGCCGAAATGTCTGGTTTTGTAGAAAACATTGGACTACGGCCAAATATCCCGGGAAGGAATTTTAACAAAAACTACTTCTTTGTTGCCGATAACGTTGTACACATATATATCAGTGGCGAAGTTACATGGAGGCAATTGAGGCAATGCCTACCCTAAAAAATTCTGTAGAATAAAAATTATAAATACGTATGAACTACTTAACGTAAAGATTATACATTGTTACTGCGACTGTCAAATTTATTAAACCGAAACGTGCTTTATTGAGCGACCGCTAGATGGTGACAGGTGAGATTCGGCATAGTTCGTTTAAAGCGAATGAGGCAACCTGAACTTGCCTCAGCGTTTTTTGTATACATCGTATGTAAGCAATGTAGTGGTGTGATAGGGAAGTGTAGGGAGGGGGATTGTCCCGCGCTGTACACATAGAGCGTTGAGGCATGCCTCACTTCTGTGGTCCAAACAGTTAAGTTAAAGCGCCTGTGTTGTTTCTAAGTGTTTATTTTATGCGGTTATTAAAAGTGTCACTGTTATTCCGCTGAACTAACAGATGATCAAGATTGTTATTTGAATTATTTGTAACATTAAACATATAAATATATAGAAACTAATCAAGTTTAAAAATTTGAAGTTCAATCAGTTGTATTATTGTGTATGACTAATACAAGGATTGTTCAATAGACACACGTATAGAGCTGTAAAGCATTTTTTATTCAACGATTTTAAAAGAAGTCTCCAATAACATTAAGACATGAGTTCCACTGTTGCGCTAACCTGTAGATTCCCTGCTAGTAAAATTCTTACGGCTCTTTGTGGAACCATTCGGTTACAGCAAACTCTACCTCAGCGTCCGATTTGACCCACCGTCCTTTTAGTGATTCCTTAAAAAAAATTTAAGATAAGATTTTTGCCTACCCATTCATTAACTACTAGCTTCGCCAGTAAGCAAATTGATGTCCATTTTTTCGGCTTGCACGCATTATGTTGGTGTGGGTTTCGGCACTTTCCATTTAAAAAGCGTTCAAACGTAAGAAAATAAACATGAGTGAGGCCAGAAATAACGTGAATTGTGTGTGTGTGTGTGTGTGTGTGTGTGTGTTTGTGTCTTACCTGCCTTTTTATTGCCGTATTAAATGAAAAAAATTATATTACATTAAAATGAAAAAATTTTAATTTTATTGCCTGGCAACAAAATTATTTTATTTTTAACAATTACCATTGTTTCAAAAAGTTAAAATAAATTTTCAAGTACTTTACTCTTGTTAAAACGTAAAAGGTTGCCGGTAAACTACCCCTTCCCCTTAACCGATCTTCACCAAAATCGAAAGTCCTTGAGACCTCTACAATTCAGGGACGTATGCAAAAAATTATTTGATTCTGTTTGAATTTGCGGCTGTTATCGTTTGCCATAGAAAATACGCTTGATAAAAAAACGTTGCAGGTAAAATACCCCTTCCCCTTAACCGATCTTCACCAAAAACAAAAGGTCTTGAGTAATCTACAAATCAGGGCTGTATGCAAAACATTATTTGATTCTGTTTGAATTTGCGGCTGTTATCGTTTGCCATAGAAAATACCCTTGTTAAAAAAACGTTGCAGGTAAACTACCCCTTTCCCTCAACCCATCTTCACAAAAAAAAAATAGATCTCCAGAACTCTACAATTTAGGGCTGCATGCAAATAATCGTTTGATTCTGTTTGAATTTGCGGCTGTTATCGTTTGCCATAGTAAAAACCCTTGTTAAAACATAAAACGTTACAGGTAAACTACCCCTTTCCCTTAACCGATCTTCACCAAAAACAATAAGTCTTGAAAACTCTACAGTTCAGGGCTGTATACGAAACATTATTTAATTCTGTTTGAATTTGCGGCTGTTATCGTTTGCCAAAAAAAAATTTCCCTTGATAAAAAAAAACCGTTGCTGGTAAACTACCCCTTTCCCCAAAACCGATCTTCACCAAAAACAATAGGTCGTGAGTACTCTACAAATCAGGGCTGTATGCAAAAAATTATTTGATTCTGTTTGAATTTGCGGCAGTTATCGTTTGCCATAGAAAAAAAATCTACAGATAGACACACAGACACTTTTCGGAAAACGACTTTTTTCATGTTTTGAGTGTAGTACAATCAGAATCTGCAATAATCTCGAACACGATTTTTTTTGCCATCACCATACTTTCATTCCTTAAGGAATATGGAAGTAAAATCACTTATACTCGAATAATAAATGACTACAGTGGAAGAATGTCTAATGAAAAAATGCCTAAAAGAGTGCTGAAGAGAAGGTTATATACTACTAGACGTAGAGAAAGGCTAAGGACGAGCTGGTTTTGTGGCGTAATAGATCTGGCTACCATGGGAATCAGTAAATAGAGAGGAAGGGCGGTGTAGAGGGAAGCATGGAGGAGTATCGTTGACGAGGCTAAAGCCCACCAAAGGCTGTAAAGCCAGGTAAGAAAAAAATTGTTTGTTACACTAGTGTGAGTTGGAAAATCGTACAGTCAAAGACAACCGTAAACTCGTTTGACAATCGTACATAACTGTTTAAGTAAACTTTGATCATTGTTTCTTCCTTTCAGCATTAAGCCCGGGCCCCTGGAGAGAAATCAGCCCTCTAGTACGTTACGTGCGTTGAAGGCTTGTGTAACCACGGTGTGTGTACGTGTGCTTTGTTACGTATCTATTCTAGGTATACAAGGCAAGACCTCTGTGTATGTTGTTGCCAGAGACAAGGGTAGGAGAGGCAGGCCAAGATCTAACCTTGAATTGATCCAACGACCCCAGAACAACTGTTGCGATTGCGAATTGCAAACAAAACCCCTGTGTGTCGGGCCGCGGCCCCTTAGTCTGTGATTGATTTTGTAATTAACGATTTTGTTTTATCTCAGTTATTTATTTGGACTGTTTAATCACGACGATCCGTGCGAACGCCGTACAAATTGATGTTTAGGATCAGGATTAGGACCGTACGAGTGGAAATTGATGTTTAGGAGCAAGATTAAGACCGTACGAGTGGAAATAGGCGACAGTTATAGAGTAGATGAGTTTACGTTGCATGATCAGTGATTGGCGAGAATTGATTCTACTCAGATAATGTTGACTTTACCTGATTACTACCATAAACGGACTAACGACAGGATAAACAAGTCAATGTGATACAGAAAAAGAAGAAACGTGACAGGATGAGGTACGCGGATGTAAAAACAAATAAACAAAGCTATTATTGGATTAAAAACGTTACTTTTTGATCCAAAGTGACAACTTTGATGAAAGTGCACAAGCAAGAAGTGCAAACAGGAATAAAGAAAACAGAAGCTCTTTTGTGGCTATGGAAAAAGGAATGCAGGAATGTACCACGGCAGAACTGAGTTTTAGGCAAGGTGAGCTGAAATCATAGACAAATACTAGAATATCTAAGGTGCTATAATTGATATATAAGAAAACTGCCGTAGAAGAAACAATATCCACAAAATAACTGAAATAGAAAATTCTGTCGCACCTGTGGCAGAATCAATGCTGATGAAAGTATTGGTTGCAGTAGAAGCATTGAAAGTAAATTCTCTCTCTCCGTCACAACAAATTGTTGAACACACAGTACCAATTAAACACAAAGGAAATTAAATAATGTAACGTTGCTTGTAGTTTTGCCGGTACCTGTCAAGGCTCCAACAATTCATGGAAGCACTCACTGGACAATTTACCTTCGTAAAAATAAACTGCTAATACTAAAATAAATAGTCAGAAAAGGAAACCTCCTTTTCAGTCATTATTGACTTACAAGTCCTCCCGCTGATAGAAAGTACAGAAAATTCTACTTGCAGCCAGAACGCCTACGGTGAATTAGTAAGGCTCTCGAACTACGGTACCGTTACGGGCACCTATGCAGTGCGTGCCATATTCAATAGAACTCTAGACTACAGTGTTTACAGTGATGTTTCAAGGATGTGTCGCCCGATTAACTAGGTTGACTTATCGTAAAACATTGCAGGACTGCCGAACCCGGATTGTTCTCTTTACTTTTATTGTGGCATTTATATTTACATTGCATCAGAGACAATAAATTACAAGTGCTACGAATACTACCAGAATTGTTTAGACGTACTTGTTAACTTACTGAAGCTGCAGCCTATATTAATAAAAATATAACTATTTCACTAACGACTCGGAACACAAAGTTTTTTGTGAGTAAAACCTCTGAAGAAGCTTTTTAAAAGTGAAAACCGGTTCAGGTTGTAAGGTAAAACTTTATGTTTTTACTCAGAAAAAACATTGTGTTCCGAGTCGTTAGTGAAATAGTTGTATTTAGTTAAGTAACGGACACGTCATAGACAACGAAATCCAAGAATAAAAATATGTCATCACTTTACAATCAATGGGCTCCAGTATTATATTATTATCGTAATAAAATAAATAGATGAATGATGGTAAATAACGTAAAAAGTCAAAAGGTCAAAAATTATTTCCGATGCCTGGAAAAAGATACGAGGCCTAAGTGTTACAATCGTAGAAAGTGTGATAATCTTTAAGCATACACGGTGATTTTGAATCCATTGAAGATGATTTAATCACGGTGATTTAATCAGTTGAAGATAAGGCTGATGAAAAATACTGTACAACACGACATACAATGCATGCACTATGTAGTTTCGGCTCGCACGTAGTATATACAGCACGACTGAAATACAGCTATACGTTTATCGAGTAAAAGCGGGAGAAAAGTTCTTTTGTGAAAATCTCAGGAATTACAAAGCAATATGATCATTACAAAATAAAAAACGGAAAGAAACAGTTATAACTGAATAATACAGAAAGCTACATAAAGATGCTGCAACATGTTAGATATGTCTAAATCAATTCATAGAAAAATATCCAAACAATGATCATTATTACAGGACTGGAAATTACAAATGAGCTGCTTTTAATAATTTAAACACAAAGTGTATTGCTTTACGTGTGTTTTTTGTTTTTTATAATATATAGAAGACTACGATTGATTGATTGTTAAAACTGTAGGGTATAACAACTCAGACTTTATTATTTTACCTAACAATAAAGAAAATTACAGTTCCTTTCTGAAATTATAAAAGGATAAAATATTTTGAAATATATAAAAAAGTATAAGTTCAAATTTTGTGAAAGGAAGCTTAACAAAATTATTTCCAATCTATTTAAAGAACAACTGAAACCATCATAAGTATCTTATGAGGATGAAACAAATACTTTTGGACGACATACTTTTACAAATAAAGAGTCTTTCCACATAATTGCACGCATTATTTTGAGAGACACAAGGAAACTGACTTTTTCAACGATGACAAGATTACTGGCTAAATTATGACGTTTGTATAAAGGAGGAAGAATATGAAAGATACGTAACTGTATTTAAAAACAACGGTAAATATTTGCGTAAATACGGAAACTTCTATTTGAGCCATGAAATCTAATTCCTCGATAGTATACTTCACAACTTACGTCACATATGTTTTGAAATATAAGACTTGCGCCCATTTTGGTACTTTAAAACTCTTGCAAAAGCTTGCAGTAAATTTTTAACTAACACAAATAAAACTACAAAATATTACAAATGGTAAAACGTTATAATATTTGTAAACGAGATCGAGGAGGAATGACGGATGTATCATAAATATGACAGAAATTATAATTACATTCACAAATATGATTCAAGTAAGACATCTATTTATATAGTGCCCTAAGATGCTCACGAAGTCTATTAATGGTTACTTCCTTAGTGACAAGCTCTTTTGTTCAATTTAATAAAGTCGATAACCTTTGTAAACTTCTTGATGAGGTATTAGAAGACATGGATACATTCTTTAAGTTAACCTTGAGTAGCGTAAGATTTGCACGACTTTTATAACAATTTTGTCTTCCTCCAGTGGAAACGAAACCAAATAAAAAGGCGCCAGAATAGGCAATACTTGTCTTTAATGAAGGCCAAATGTACCTTACTGTGTGGCATTAATGCACTGCATAGAATTTGACCTTATCTTTACAAAGATTTATATGATTATTCATTTTAAAGGAAACCCATGCATCAGACAATAAGTAAATCTCAATATGAAGTTGATAAAGCAGAGTAAAAACTATTCAGTAAAGCATTTCTTTAAACTGATGAATAATGGTGCACGTAGAAAAACAAATAAAACTCTAGAAATAGACAAGCTATTAAAATTGTAACAGTTTGCGAATAATTCTAGGAGCAATTGCAAAAGTCAACTCCTAGTCAAGAACAATATTTAGAGGAGACACGGTAGCCTTTAGAAAAATAAAATGAAGTAATTAATTAATTTATATTGGAAAATCAGTTTTAGATATATAAATGTTGTTTGATTTCTACTATATTTTAATGGAAAAGTTATCCACTTATTGTTATGTTGTACAAAGCTACAGATAGTTTGAAGATTTCGTGAAGACTGAAGATCCCTATGAAGGCATGGAAGATATATTAACCACTTTGACACCTCAAATTATTTAAAAGATCATTACTTTTACTCTGAAATAATAAGAAGGTAATGTTTTACCATTATTTGCCAGTGTTAGTACTTCACTACACATTCGTGAGCAAATGCCTACCCAGCATTTTTTCCGTAGAATTCGGTAGGTCTCCTGTTAAGTACCGCAGTTCTGTATTGGAAAAGGATTTCATAATAAGCTATCTTTACTTTTTTTTTGCAAATCCAACAACCTTCATAAATACCTTTAATCTCCTTCTTTAAACGAATTACGTCCCAACCGCCAATTTATTTTTCTAATTTAAAAAAAAAAATTCCTACTATAATTTTGTTGTACGCTGTTCGTATCTCAGATTTGAATAATGCGTCCATCTATTTAAATTTTACATTCCGGCAACACGAGCATTCTATTTAATAACTTGTTCGGTTTGATTTTAGTTTTGTTCTATCCAGTTCACTTCCGTCATTTAGAACAGGAAGAGGAAATATCTGGCTCTTATTTCTAATTAGTCTAAACGTCCACTAAAATTTATTAATAGGCTTTTTACATGTATAATACAGGCTACACGGTAAAAGGATTCATAAGTCTAGATGTCTGTTTAGACATTTTTATCTCTTTGTTCATTGAGTTTATGAACGTATGAACTGTATTGCTAGGTTAGATGTTTCACTTTCACGAGTCGTATTAAATTTCTAATTCTTTCTTAAAGTAGGACAATGAATCTATTATTACTATACAGTATAAAAATACTTGAACTTCGTGTGTTATTTATGTGAGTGCTTCATTAACAACTTTACTAATTAACAACTTTATTAATTAACAACTTTTGCTGATGTTTTATTTTGATGGGGCAAAAATTACAATATGTATTTTACAATCATTTATGTTTTACATCGGTTATTCACTGCTCACATACAAAAATGGACTTGGTACAAAACCGTATGCAAATATCTGTAATGGATGTAAATCTGTCACAGCGAACGTGGACTGTCGGCAAATGAGTCTCATTTTCTTTTTCATACATATTGTAGCCGGTACAAACTAAAAAAAGGGTATTTTGTAGCTAATGCATTTGCATATATTATAAGTCCACACACGACTGTAGCAAATACATGTACCCGTTATTTACGGTTTATTCTACCCATTACAAATGTTTATTGTAAGGTCACCTTCTAAATATTGTAACCGACATCTGGCAAAATCAGTTACTTCAACACTGGTCAAAGTCTGGTAATATTAACAATATTTTGTTTAACATTTTTAATAATGCTACGTATTTCTCGACTATTTTAGCGGACCCCGAGTGTTATGTGTGTGTGCGTACATCTTGCTGGTACTTTGAGATGAAGGACAATTACGTGACATTTGTCGTGCGTCCGTAGCGAGATTTTGCAGACCATACCTGTCCGCGCGCGCTGTGTTATAGGCCGCAATCAATCACGCTCTAATGTTTTCTAGTAGGAAATACTAGCCTATTACAGAATATTCTGGAATGTCGGAGCGGTATAAATACAGGACTTCAGCGACGCTTAGTTTAGTTTTAGTTATTGTCGGGCGATTTACACAGGGCGGTTCGAAGTACTGTGGCGAAATTGTATGTGTTGTGCGCGACAGTTGTAATACAATTGTGTTTTACATTATATTAGTTGACATTTTTGTTGCGCCTGAACAATTTTTATTTTATTTTTTGTAAGAGACTATCTTGTCGATTACAAACTGCTAATTTTGATAATTAAAGCTGGTGATTAGTAACTTAATTGGTGTCTTGTATTTTGTTTTCTACTGTACCATACGACGTTCACTAGACCGTCGTAATAATAAAACAGCTTTTATAATTTAACCGAATTTTGCTGCGGCGAATGAAATTTCATTTTAGTAAAAGGCATAAAACGTCTAAAAGTCCTATGAGACCGGGTTTGGAAAACTGGTCATCCTAAATCAGTTGTATACAAACCAACCGAAAATTTCAAGTATAAGGAAAGTTGAGGTAACTTATAATATAACAATGCTTTGTTGGCTGAAATCTATTTTTTTATGAAACGTTTGCGACTCGATAGGTCCCAGAAAATTGTTACTGATTTGTAAACGTCTACAAGTATTTAATTACCCTAACTGGTCTGAAACTGTTATTAATATTTAATATTTATAAAATCAGGCTTTACATTATCTAAATGTACAATTTCACATATTATCTAGTCGGCTAAATAACCCATAGAAGTCTATTTTATTTGCGGTAGTCGTTAAATATGATAATAAGGTAACTTGGGGAGAAATTAATGGGTATGTGCGTCACAAACCAAGCTAATCTGACAGATCAAAACGCTTATTAAATTTTTCTCTTTCATTTATATAAAATGATGTACTCCATCTATGCTTGTTGGTTTGTTCAGAATATTATAAGTGCATATTTTCTTGTAATCATATGTACTAATTGTATCGCTTGTGTAATCCAATATCTAATTGCACACGCGCATGTTAGATTCTACGTTTGACCAGTGTTAACTGTTTAGTTGGCAGTGGAAGGGCAACGCATTGAGCCCGACCTACTACGCGCTCCGTCCTACATAGCTCGACCTAATACACAACGTAACACTTTCCACTGTAGACTTTTGTTTCTGTTGACGTAATTTGTCTTTTGAATATTTTTTTAACTAAGAAGTAGCTAAATATGCAACTGTTAATGTAGTCTGTCTTCTAGAAAAACTGGAATTTTGAACGTAGATCATCTCATCAGTGATTACAAATTAATAAATACTAACTCAATACCTTATTTGCAAACGTTAAACATGAATAAAGCGATTTACGTTTATGGTTTTGAATTCCGAATATAATTAATGCGTTAAATTTAAAAATATTTATTATTTTATTATATTAAATTACGACTTAGGCTTTGATGTCTTACTTTATTAGGCACTTTGCTTATTTTATTGTAATTGTTTTTGTTACCGTCACCATTTCTTTTTTTAATGCTAATATTTTTGTAATATTGTTAATCAATATTTTTATATTAATCAAAATTGTGTGTAAGTGTCATTCAGCTATAAATGATATATATTTCGAAATTGTATCAAAAAGTGTTTAGATTTTGTAGTTTGTATGCCATTTTCTATGATTTTGTATTTGTTTTGGACACTTAAGAAATCTAAAATGTGTTAATAAATATTAAATATTAGGAATAGTGTTTTTGAGTTCTGAAATTAGATTTAGGAGAACAGCATATTTAGAGAACAACATAGGAATGGAGACTTCCTCGTAAGATTTAATACTAGTAATGATCTGAAAATCACTACTACACATTTTAGGAAATAAAGATATTAATAAGTGTATCTGGAGAGCTAGAGGGCATAGGAGTATCAATGATTACGTTCTGTCAAATAATAATATTAGAAAGCAAATTTAAGATGTCTATGTTTAGTGTGTACATAGGTGCGGACACCTACGTTTCAGATCATATTCAGATCTATATTCAGATCATTATTTCCTTACTGCTAAGATTGTCATCTTCTTTGATGGTAGAGAAAGAAACCTTGTATTAAGTCAAATGAAGAGGTATTTAATATATACCTATTGCAGAATGACAGTGTTAAATTTTTTATCAATCTTTTTTAAATCAGCAGTTACAACAAGTGGAAACAGACAAGAACATGGAAACTGTATGGAGGGATAAGAGAGGTTGTATAGAAGAAGGAGCAAAAGAAGCAATAAATAAAAAGAGGAAAATACGGTGTAGAAATGGTGTACAGTGTCTTATAGTGTGGAAAGTTGAAGTTCCTAAAGCAATAGAAGGGCTGGCTGGTGTTTACATAATGCATCAGAAAACTAGTGTTCGTGAAAAGTATATCATTTAAAATTGTTTGTACTAAGCAGTATGAAATACTTTAATCTTTATTTGTTACAATAAATGTTCCTTTTTTGAAAAGGATTTTTGTTTCATCGGCAGCTTCATTGCACAAAAGGTGATGATACATAGACTTAACAACATACCACTAAATGAAAAAGGCTACAAAGACGAACTAAACAGGATAAAATATCTAGCAGAATCCAACGGATACAACAGAACAAATGTCAATAAACGTCTACGCAAAACACAAAACAAACACAGACAAAGACAGAAAACAACAAATTCATAACATTAACATACATCAATAACCACACTGAAAAAATAGCCCACAAATTCAAAAAAGCAGGATACAGAATCGCATACAAAACTACAAACAAAACAGAACACACACTATCAAAACACACACACAAAGCGCAAAAAAAATTCGATCTACCTGGTATTTACAAACTAAATTGCTCAGATTGCAATATACTTTACATAGGCCAGACAGGACGTAGCTTTAAACAAAGATACATTGCACACACAAAGGCAGTACACTCCACCACCGAATCCACCTTTACAAACCACCTCTTTGACGCAAACCACACATAGAGTACAAAAACATCGAAAATAACATGGATATTTTACAAGTACACAAAAAAGGCCGAAAACTACACACTTTTAAGAGTTGGGAATATACAAACACACAAAAACATATAAAACGACATCCTAAACGAACAAACACCATTCAAATCACACGCATTATTCGAGCATATCACGCCCCACTCACACAACATCGATCCTTCAATAGTCGACACCGTCGCCAAGAACAAGACGGACAGCGCTCCCAGTGGCAGCCTCGGACGAAGCTTATAATTAGTAAAAGCTGGTTCAGGCTATAAGGTAAAACTTTTACGTTTTTACCCATAAAAGCTTTGTGTTCCTAGTCGGTAGTGATATAAATATATATTAGTTAATCAACGGATACGCCATGGACAACGAAATCCAAGAATTCAAGAATAAACTATTACTCTTTTCATTAATTCTTCATGGATTGAATGCGAATGCAAACTAACATGGTTTTAACGACGACTCCACATTTTTTAATTGAAGCAATATTTTGACAAATCTAATACCGGTATTCAATATAATTTTGTCGGCGTATTACTTAAAATTCGACTTCAAAGTGTTAATTCAGTTAAATAGACATACGGATTTTTTATGTTAAATTCGCCTTCTACCAGTATCATTAACATTATAATTACATTCCTATGTAATAGTTTTCTACATTTAATCATCGTACACTGCTACGATCAAATGTTTTACTTAACGATCTGTTAAGGCATGAGCTTGTGTAGTAAAATTGCCTTCTTTAATGAGGTTGTATAATTTGTTTGTTATTGCATTACAAGTACTGTCAATCTCGAAAACCAACACTTATTTTAAATCCAACATTTATTTACTTCTACAATGGTTTATTTATTTTTCTCTTTTTATTTAAAGGTTACAAAACATTTTCAAGTACAATAGATTGGTAAGAAGTAAAATTAGCTTAAAGAAAATAATATTTCCCAGCTTTCATTTGCCATTATTTGTTTATCTTTACGATACACTGTATGAGTAACCTAATTCTGATATTGTATACATTCTAACCTTTTATTATTATATTTAAAAACTATGTAGACAGGGTGAAGAAACAGAAGAGGACTTCTATTAATACAGGTTAGAAAGCTCTTGAAGTGTCAGAAAATTATATATAAATCTCGCTGCAGAAATGAAAGTACACGTTTGAACTTATGAAGATATACAAATAGTCAATATACAGATAATAAAAAAAATGTTTGTATGTGTTCGCGCGTGTAGGCGCGCGTGCGCTTGGAAGCTTAATATATATTATACAGTTACTCGCATGTCACCAAACAACTAACTAAAAGCCTTGTTGCTATTAAGTGGTTAATCGATGTAATGCAGGATTCCGTATTACAAACAATAGATATATGATGAGATATAAACATTAGATATGTGCACTGAAGACAGTATCAACAAATACAAGCAAATACTGTCTGTAGTAAATATATTGACGTATTCCTGTGCAACATTTTTACGATATGCAACGAAATTTAAAGTAGACGTATTTTTATAAATTAATCAAATATTTAAAAAATAATAGAACTGGAAATATCAGATAATATATAACTTAGTGGTCATAAATGTTTTCTATTAGAAAAGTAGCATACAAATCTTTGGTAAAGAAAAATCTCCAACCGGACTATTTGCAATTTACCGGAGACCGTGCATCCCTTGACGTTAATAACAAACGCTACATGCTGTGTCAGAGAGATGGTATATTAAAAGCAAGCGGTACATGCATTCCAGCTAGCTAGCAGGTTTGTCTGTTGTTGTGTTGAAATACGCTGTTGAATAAATTCTGTTTGAATATACGCTGAATACAAAACATATTTTCACTACATAATGCGATAATTTTGAGAGAATCATAAACTCAATACAATTTTAATATTATGTTCAGTACTTTCTGTTTCAAATTACAAATTAAAAATGCTTGACTTCATTATAATATACTAATATCAATGGGTGCATTGTGTTAAAAATATAAAACTAAAATAGTGACTGATAGTGAAACATAAATAACATCATGTTTCGGTTGATCTAAAAAACCTTGTGTATTTTCTACTTAGTATGTAATTTAGAAGCATAATAATGTTTCTACTTTATTTAGTTTCAAATAATAAATAATAGTAGATCGTCATAAATGCACAATACTAATAAATACGATGAATACAGATTTTCGTTACTTATGCAACCCCAGGATGAATAAATAATTCTTTATTTATTAATTACAACACTTAGTTTGTGGTGTAATTACGTTTCATATTATTTTGTAACTTAAACCTTGTGTTACTTGATAGGTAACCTACCTTTTACTCATAGAAGCACAAACGTGGATTACAATCTCAATATCGTTGAATACTTTTAAAATTTTAAAGTTTTCATTTACTTGATGTTGATATTAATGAAAGCAAAAACAAACGCTGTAACAATTACCATAGGAAGTCACCCTTAGGGATGTAGAAATTAGTTAAAGAGAAGGAAAAATATCAATATTTAAGTGGACATAATTTGACGACCAATGATGTAGCTATTAGGATTTTAGTTGTAGTAAGAGACATTCGACTTTGATAATTTAAAAAAAAATGTAAAAATGCCAAACAGATTTACTTTGTATTATATTTCTCATATTATATGACAACATTAATTATTTCATATTGGTGCATGACTGAATGAGATTAAAGTAAACATCAGACTGAAGAGATCAATCTACTTTAAAATAATAATGCATACTGAACAATTCTAGTGTAAACCAATTCCTACAGTATTTGTCAAGCACAGTATAGTCATGATCATAAAGCAACAACTCATTGCTCAGTTTGACCTCTTTCACAAGCCTTTTCTAACGCTCCGAATCTGATGCGATGTCTTTCTAGTCCCTCAGTCCCAACTATTTCTTACATCGTCAATCCATCTCAGCTTTGGCCTGCCTCTTTCTTTTCCATTTAGTTGCATCAAGTCTTTCCAGTGTATTTTATGCTCAGTTATCCATGTCAAATATCCAGCCTACCTCAACATAATTAAATATATTTTATGCTGTCTGCATCTTCACAGCCTGGATTCAATTCTAGATATACTGCATGTATGTATCCGACATACACCTCTTACACGTAATGGACCATAAATACTCCGTAATAGCTATCATTAAAACATCAAGAGTTGTCAATTATTTTGATGATTTTTAATGTTTTTGATCCCCACATTGGTATGTTCAACTTTTATATTATCAAACCAGATCAATAAGATCAAGTTTCCATGTTCTTGTCTTTTACATTTTCTGATCTTAATACCAAAGTACTTATCGCCTGTTTTAACTGTTTAGAATGTATTTTCTGCTCAAATTCCCTTTTGAATCCCATTTACATTATAAGTATCTGTGACCACTATTGCGCCCAGCCATATGAAATTACCGATTCTTGCATAGGTGTAACTATTATTACAAACTTTAGGTTTATTATTATAAGTTCTACCATATGTTATATGTTAGTCTTCTTTACATTAATAACTAAACTAATATTGTTTGTCTACTTCCAAAAAATACATAAACACAATACACCACAAATTAAAATTTACACTGGAAATTGAACAAAACAATAGTATAAATTTTCTAGACCTAACAATGAACAAAACTAACAATACACACAGGTACAAAATATACAGAAAACCCACCACAACTGACATGGTTATACACAACACATCAAACCACCCAACACAACATAAACATGCGGCCTTCAACCATATGCTCCATAGACTAACTAAAATACCCTTAAGTAAACAAGATTATACTGACGAACTCAACACAATCAAATACATAGCAATGAAAAACGGTTACAACCCCAATTTAATAAACAAACTACACAAACGCATCAAAAACAAAAATAACAGTACACAAAATACCAACAACACACAACACAATAAATACATCACACTCACCTACCATAACTCCAACACACACAAACTTGCCAACACATTCAGAAAACACAAGTACAAAATAGCATTCAGAACTAACAATACCATCAAAAAACACATCAATGATACAAACACGGACATAGACAAATACAATAGAACAGGTGTATACAAATTAAATTGTAATAACTCCAATAGTTTCTACATAGGCCAGACGGGAAGATCTTTTTCATCCCGTTACTCTGAACACTTAAAGGCCCTCTCCAACAACAATACACATTCTGCGTTTGCCACACACATAACCATAGCTACACCAACATAGATCCTAATCTTGAAATATTACACCTCTTACCCAAAGGCCGAAAACTCAACACAGCTGAACAGTATGAAATATACGAACACCACACAACACAACCAAACAACATACTAAACGACCAGTTACAATATAAATCACATACACTTTTCGACACAATCATACAAAAAACAAACAATAATTTGGATCCCCGCGCCAATCCCCTTCCTCTACACAACACCTCCACTATACCTTCCAAGCAACAACCGTTACCAAGTTCTGGCAGTCTGTTTCTAAGCTGACGAAGGCGAATACGACGCCGAAACACGTTCGACGAAAAAGACAAGTAAGTTTTCACAAGAGAAAGTTTCAATATTATATTAAGTAATATTGTTTACTCTGCGTCCCAATGTTGACCCATCAGGTTGAGCAATTATATCGACATCATCTGCGAATGCCAAAAACTAAGTCGACTTATTAAGTATTGTTTTTGTCCTTTGAATACAGAAGTGTCTTGTGAGCTCAATTTTTAAGTAGTTACAGTACAAACAGGACACACTACCAACCCCCGCCTCACACCTGGAGTAAAAGGAATCATTCAGAGTTGACCAATTTTAAGTCTACCGTACACTTCCCTTATTTTAATTCTTATCAAGCACATCAGATTTAAGTTGACATTGGAATTCATCATTGGATTGTAAGTTGGTCTCTATTTATGCTATCATAAATGGTCTTAAAATCTATAAATAAGTAGTGGATGTTAATATTAGGTTCTTTGCTTTTTTATAACACCTGTCGTAACATGAATATTTGATCTGCAGTAGATTTTCGCTTTCTAAATCGACACTGGTAGGGGCCAAGTTCTTTTTCGGCATATGGAAGCAGCCTCAAATTTAATCCGTGATAGTAGAAAATATTTTATAGACGACAATAATTAAGGTGAGACCTCTGTATTTATAACACTCTATTATAGTAGACAGATACTTTTCTGTAGCGGGGAAATTATATCACGGTTCGATTCTCTAGAGGTTCTTTCTTGAATCCAAATTACTGAAATTGGTATAATTGCTTTATTAAGTATTTCATTCAGTTTTAAAAAGTTCTGCATACACATAGGTAAATTCTTCTTCAGTTTGTCTATTGCTACCAGTACCACTGCCTTATCCGAAGGTTCTATTTTGCTATTATTTCAATATGTCACAAGCAGTATTCTGCTTATTTACTTATGGAAATGTCCTGCATCTTAATCAGGAGTTTTTGTCAACAATGAGTGTAGGCGATTTGACTAGATATTCAAGATTTACCTTTCTTCATGATATGATTGTACCATGCAAACAACCAACTTTGGAATAAATGGTTTCCCAACATAATTACCTATTATGTAGAAATTCTAGATTTCCTTATTTTCCCAAGTACACTCTATCTCTTGACGCTAGTTCCTGTGCACTGTCTTCTCTTTTACCTATAATTTTTTCGATGTACATCATGTTCACCCTACATCTCTTCCATATGTCTCATCTTCAATGCTGACTGCAGGATTTATCAGATTTATCATGCATATTCATCATTAACCCCTTGCTCTGTCTCTTTTATCTTTATAGATGACTCTAGCTTCATCTGTATTTAGTTGTAGATACATGTGGTATGCGCTGTCTTCTCTTCTTTTATCAACTTCATCGTTCCACAGCCTAACACGCCTTCTACTCCATATATTCTTCTTGTTAGCTATTACCTCTTCTGCTGCTTCTTCTACAAAACCTCTTTATTCCCCTATTCGGTTTCTATGTTTTTGTCTGTTTCCACTTGCTGTAACTGCTAACTTAAACGATTTTGATAAAAGATTTTAATAATGCCATCTTGCAGTAGATGTATTTTAAATAGGCCTACCTCCTAATTCGACTTATACAAGGTTCCGTTATCTTCCATTGAGCAAGTGTGACAAATATTGCAATAAGAAGATAATGATGTGAATATTTGTCCGTACTTCTGTACACACGGACATTTTGAATTTTCTGGCTAATGTAGTTATTTGCCAGAACGTAATCAATTATATTTCTACTCCCTGTAGAGCTCCAGGTAAATTTGTTAATATCTTTTTTCCGGAAACATGTATTAGTGATTTTCAAATAATTGCTAGTACAAAAATTTATGAGGGACACTGCATTACTGTTTCTTTGTTATTCTCTAAATACTCCTTCTGGCCCTGACATTGCATTATTTCTAAATCGAACATTTAATTCCCCACTTACAATGAGGTAGTCTGTTCCGTTCTACTTATAAATTTGATTCTGTAACGTTTCATATAATTCCTTAGTTTTTCCGCCCCTTCTCAGGAGCATAAACTCCAACCAGTGCTAGATAGTTGCGGCAGGTCTTGAATCGTACAGTTAGTATTTCCTCACTGACATATGTATCGATTTCAACTCTCAACTTCCAGTTTTGATCTATCAGTATTTCTACGCGACTACTTATTTGTTTTTTTTGGTCGACTCCACCATCGATCATTGTGAATCTATTGAGGTCTTTAGTCTCTCTTAACTTTTCTTAGTTTTGGAAATTATGGCAGTATTAATATTCCTTTCTTTTAATTTCCTGCACATTTCTTCTTCTTTTTTAATAATATTCCATAGATTCCATGCCGCCGATTTGAGTCTTTTATTTATTCCAAATAGCTTGTCCTATTTGGTTGCCACTATATCGTTTACCATTACATCCGTCCAGCTGTGTTCTTTCAAATTTCTGAATAAATTAATTTCCACAATATACGGTAGCAGCCTACAGATGGGTAAGTCATGCTGCCCCCATACGGGGTATGACGTCAGGTTTGTCTTTACCCTACGCTTTGATGCGATAACACCTAACTGAAAGGCAGTAGGAAAATGTAATCCTATAAGAATACTATTACAGCCGACTAAATCCAATTATGTTCCTGCCTGTAATACTCCGAAGGTGAGCCGGTCCAGGACCGTTTCCCTTAAGCTCTAAGTTGGTACTAGTGGCTACTGATCCCTTCCATCAGGAACATTTATAGACCTTCTGGTCTAGATCCGTAATGTTCTGCATCAGCAAGGTCACCTCATATAGGATGTGGCACTTCCCCACGCAATGCTTTTAAGATAAAATTAATGTTTGCAACTCACGTGATATGTTACACTAAGGTTCAGTTAATGATATTCTTATATCAATTTATATCTAACAGAGAAATTGAGGTTTACTGTAATATGGAATTCTAGACTTTCGCAGTGCAATGTTGCTAATACAATTGTTTTATTTACACATAAATGTTCCAATATCCTCTACTACTCTATATAAATTAGTTGCAGGTATAAATAATACAGCCGACATACATTCACTGATGTAATAATAAAATCTGGGTAATTTCACTTTGTAACATTCTCGTCAATTCTACATAGTTATAAATTAAATCAAAACGTCTATCATAAATGCAACACAATAAAGGGACAGTACTCAAATATACTTGCAGTAAGTATAATTGTGCCAGATTATTGTAGATGTAACAAACAATGAATATAAGAAACATATATCATTAATGAAATTACCTGTTTTAATAAAATGTACCTATTGTTATACGTTCAGCAGTTTTTTGTATTGATTTAATGAAATTGATACCATTTTTCCTTGTGCCAAATTTCAGTTCTGATAGTGTTAGCTTAGATCAATTTCAATTTTGGATAGGCCTACCCTTGGGAATTTACGGATTACATATTCAAACGGTGTTAACGCACGTAGACAAATCTGAGCAATATCGTTCACGATTGTTATTATTTAAAGCGTTTAAATGTGAAAGAGTAACAAACAAGTAAACAAATGTGAGTAAGGTGAACACAATACGAAATGAGGTTAACCTAACTCACTTGAAAGTACCTACCAGTTACAGTTTAATGAGCGCAAACTACTGGCTGAGTGGTAATTGTCGGGAGTTATGAGGCTTACCAAATGGTTAAACTCCAGTTGAGAGTATTACTTAGGGGATACAACTAATAGAGGGAAAGTGCAATGTACCGTCGCTTCGTTCTGAAGTAGCGGTACTGCTTTATTACAACGTGCGATTACTAGTGTTTGTGGACATAATATTTTGTCACATAGTTCCAGCGATCCAAACTAATGGGTATACCTAAATTTTCAATTATATGATCACTAGTAACTAATGCACGGTCTTACATAAATTTTTACATAATCCTAGAAACGATCATACATATTGACTATAAAACAGCCTCCTAAACTTGATTCAGTTTTACTTCTCTGTTGATATTACACTTACCACAAGACCATAAAACAAATTTGAAGTTGTCTGTACAAAGAAACTGGGAAGATACATTTTATAAAAGTAATTTACTGTTAACCGATCTAAATAACTTGAGTGAGTCAGAAAAAATAAGTATTTGCATTTACTAAGTGTATTCTCTTAATTATTGAAGAATAGTTCACCGTTATAGATGTTCAAATTTGCTAGATAATGTCTCTCTGTATAAAATATAATTACAAATTATTTTATATTGTTACAACGGTCTACTCGATCGTCGTAGGTACAGTGGAAACAAAAGAGAAGACACCAATTAAGTCACTAATCACCAGCTTTAATTTTCACAGTTAAACAGTTCATAACTAACAACACAGTCTCTTAAAAGAAATCAAATAAAAATTGTTCACACGCAAATAAATGTCAACTAATATTAAAAAATACAATTGTATTACAATATACCGTCCGATTATAAAACACAACACTTAAGTAATAACCACTTGAACGAGCACAGTATTATCGCCCGATAATAAATCTCGAAGCGCACTGTAAATATATTGCAGCTATACTGAAACCTAAGGCCGCTGCCGCCATCCTGCGCTCGCAGACCAGAACGTTCCTAATTTCGTCTTGGCGCCCGTGTGAACTACGTAATTAACTGCGGCCTTGACACAGTCCGTGCGGCTGGCGCCTTCGGGAAAACTCTCGCGCATGCGTTGACAGTCACGTATGCCACATACATTAGAGCGAGATTCTTCTGGCATATTCGACAAACACGTAGATTGTTTTGTGATATGGTAACAATATATTACAAATTTAACGTATCTGTTTTGAAATATAAATAAACTATGAGATTATTTTTTTAGCATGTTAGTGAGGAACGTAGGCTTTCATTCATTATCATAGACTATATCACGGAGAATCTATTTGATGAACTTAAAAACATGCTCTTAAATGTGTGGGATCGCGCGCAGGCGCAATTGTATTATACTGAACCGGATAAATTTGTGATAAAAAGTATTAGCCACAGATTACATGTAAGTGCACTCTGTCGTCTAACTTACTTTCATATCGACATTTTAAGACCATTTCTCCTTCGGAAAAATCGGAAACGGGGACCATTTCTCCATACGTTCCCCCCTCTTTGTCATATACTTCTATCAATCTTAGTCTCTAAACTCACCCTTGTCGCTACGGCACACTTATTTTTACGTTATTGTGTTTATCTATTTTGTTTTATAATAAAAGTATTATAAAATATATCTGATCTAATCACATGATAGTAATCTAATTGCTTTGCTAATAACAATCCCAGTTATTTGTATAGGAAATTAAGGAAATTTATTTTAAGGAATATAGTTATTACCGTTTGTTGACATCACACTTAACTTTCATTAAAAGGTACGGTGCCTATATTGGCTTAAACTTTTAAAACTTGTAATACCTACAAAATTGGTATGAAATTTTTTTCCCTTGAAGGTGAAGATGTGCACTTTGAATACTTAAGACTTCGTCTGATAACTATCAGATTCGTTCTTAAGCATGTCTTGATTTGACTTTACAGAATGCAACATACTGAAAAGTTTATTTTAAGAAAGATCTACATTTCGTGGAGTAACGCCAGGATTGGCAGGACAAAGGTCTAAATATAGTAAGACAATATGTAAATATTATGGATGTTACTGACATTTTACTTTGTCACTTTGCTCCGTTCATGTTTTGAGTCTAGTAATGAAAGACGTATAAACTGGATCGTTGGTCTTAATTAGTTACGTAGTTATTGTATAATTTTTTACACTACTCAATTTAGCCTACTTTCTTTGTTATGAAAAGAAACGGAATTAATTTTAAAGAAGATATAAAAGTAGAGTGTTGTTTAATTATATAGATATTTCTAAATGAAGTAACTAACAAATACCGACTCATTAGAGAAATTATTAATAAATAAAATTACAATTAACTATAAAAGAAATTAATAGTTATTTACTACACAAAAAACTTAATTAGTACGGTAAAAATACTATGACAGCAAAGTAGAGACAATTTAGCATTCTTTGTTTCTATCAATCTAAACTATAAGTAAATTGTCTTTTCCGTTGACTTAAACGTTTTTGCAGTTTTACAATTACCTACAAAAAGACTAAATGCATATTTGTATAAATCTATCACTATAAAACACTTTATTTTGCTCCTAAATATCGAAAAATCTAGTAAACAAGTAAATAAATTTAATAAGCTTTCGCCTCTTCAGTTCATGACAATTGTTTTTATAGTCTGTAGGTTACTCATTAATTTGTTCTTGGTAACAACGATGTAGGTTGCACTTAAAATTTAGACCAATGTATATTGTAAGGAGGCTTTCATAGATTGTTATTGTGTAACAAAGTTATAAATCATTAAACGCTTAAACATTTTATAATACAAAAACGTAACAACCTTTCTCTAAAACAATCACACCCGTCTTACAATGGTTTCCTTAGTTTATAGTTATACTATACTGTGATAACCACAATAAACAACGGAATACAGAACTCGTGACGACAAATCAATTTATTTCAAAAACAACATTAAAGCAAACTGATGACGCTCTGCTAATACGTAATGTCATTGCGTATACAAACAATTAACAGCAG
Source organism: Magicicada septendecula (assembly GCA_034769895.1). Classification (NCBI taxonomy): domain Eukaryota; kingdom Metazoa; phylum Arthropoda; class Insecta; order Hemiptera; family Cicadidae; genus Magicicada; species Magicicada septendecula. Next base: position 105,847,014 of record CM068370.1, read on the forward strand.
TGACTGTATCGTACCCCAATACTTGTAAAACGTGTCGTAGAACTCATATATCACACTGTAGCTACCTGAGTCGTTGTAGTCTGTGTAGTACTAACAAAGATCAACTACTAGTGCAGTCTAAAAGCTTCCAATAATACAATAAAAGAGCAAGACACTAATCCAGAAGGCTTTAACAGGTAGACCCTACCATATTAAGTGACCCTCAGCGTCAGGAATGAAAAATCAATAATAATATATAGTGTTCACATAAATTAATTAGGATTATGTTGTTCCTTTTTATTAACTCCTCTAATGTCCTATCATTTAACTTAAACAGTCGACGCAGCTGAAAACTATTAAATTCACAAACTACGTATAGCAGAGTGTAAAACATTGAAGGTTATGCAGAAAAAGTTTAGTTTATTACCCTTTAACACTCTCAGCTGACTTGTAAGACACATAATGCTCACAATAACAATAATTTTATTACACAAAATCTAAAATTCAGTTGAAATGTCAGATTACCTATAAATATTATATAATCTAATCGTGATGTGTTGAGTAAAATTAGAGTTCATTATTGCTATATAAGTTTTATGTGTTTGCGTGACTGAGTGATTGTGTGTGTGTGTGTGTGTGTGTGTGTGTGTGTGTGTGTGTGTGTGTGTGTGTGTGTGTGTGTGTGTGTGTGTGTGTGTGTGTGAGATAGAGAGAGAGCGCATGTATATTTGTACCAGTCTGAGTGCAAACAAGGTTAACTACGTTTTTTTCTTTAGAGAGTACATTAGCTTTTTCGTACATTTTAGTTTTTTTTTTATACAAATTAAAATTATACTTTTAGTACTCTGCGCTAATTTGATTGTAATGGTTAGGTAATAAATCGAATTAGGTAATTTACCTTGATCGCTGACCGTGGGAAACAGTGTATATTGTACCAGAAAGTCATTGCAAGGTATACGTTAATTAATGAGCTACAGAATCTGTCGTTTGGTTAATATCTGGGCTAGTGAGAACATTAGCTTGTATACTGTTTAAAACACAAACACTTCCCGTCAAACAAAGCGTATGCAGTAGACAGGTGTAAAGTGTGTAGCCTATTAGTTTGACCTGTCAGCCACTACTCGCTTTCTAATCACTGGCACAATCACACAATGTCGTATGTTGATAAATTTATAAAACAATTGGACTCATTTACAAATTATGTTTATTTGAGCACACAGCCCATTGGATACTAAACGATGCAAATATTATAGCAACGAAATTGGAGTTTTGGTAAATTAAATTTAAAAAAAAAAGGTTATTAAACATGTACATGTTAAAGGTTATTGAGTACATGTACGCGTTGCTGTTCTTGGTAAAAATTATTTTAAAATTATTGAATTAATGAATTGTTTTACTTAGTTAATTATTTGTTATCTAATTATTTAAAATAATCACTTGCAAGAACGTATTTTGTTTTTTGTGTAGCGCTTTGTAGGTTTTATTGTGAGTTGTGCATCAGCGCGACTAAAAATAACTAAAGTAAGCTAGTCGCCTATTAAAATAACGAAAACCTCCTTCACCCTGCTTGTATTTTTTCAAGGTTTAAGAACCTACAGTTGCTGCTCTACAACTTTTGTACATGCTTGTGTAGTAGATATGAGCGCGCGTGTAATAAATTGTAAAATATAATTTTGTATTCTTGGGTTTTGTTGTCCATGAATTGTCTGGTATCACTATGGATCTGTATTCACTATTCCGACGCGAAACATTAGTATTTTAAATACAAATTTTTGTAAATGTTTATATTATCCCATGAGACACGTTTTGTTCATTGCGAGTTTCAACAGAAGCTGCCTCTGGAAGCGCTGTCCATTCCGTGTTTGGAGATGGCGCAGTTATTGTTTGTCTCTTGTGTAATGTGTTAAAATACTGTAGTATGTGTTCTTTAAATTGTGTTTGTTCGTATATGTTGTTGTATCTATGCGTCCTAATATTTTTGTGTATATCCAGTTGTTTGAGATTGGTCCAAAAACTATAAAAACTCTTACATGATATAGACTGGCATATCTCTCTTACTAATAATATACGCATATTTATCTTACAAGGGCACTAATAACAGTTGCACAACAACGTATTCTGTGCTTAAAATGTCTTACAAGACACATTCACTCGCAGTAAATAAAAGTAATTAAAAAACTCGCTATAAAATAACTAGCCATTAACTTTATATAGGTATATACGACAAACAGGCATCTTGCGAAACTGATACTCTTCCTTTTTGCTCTGAAGCCTATGACTGCCAAAAGATTCTCAACTTCATCGTTATCTCCGTTAGTGTATTTGTGTACTTGTACCCTTTTCTCTTTAATATGTGAATTAGTTAACCACATACACAAGTAATGTTAATGTCATCTATATAATATATAATATTGTATATTATATAAAACTCAAAGTCTGATAATTTATGGGTACTGAATACAAATCCACACCGTTACACCGATTGCCACCAAATTTTGCACGTGTAACCTTTGACATAATGCAAAAAATACTGTCTAACTTGGAGTTTGATATTTTGCCCCGTTCGCACAATTTGGACGCTTTTAATTATGCCTTTCCGTTGACGCGTATAAAGATGTCAACACCATGGAGACCAGAATTAATTACCATAGTAACAAGTAAATAAACAAATGATATTTAGCGGCATCAGAACTGTACCTTTATCCGTTCCTGGAGTTTTTAATATTTTTAATGTGCGATTGTATTAATGTATTTTTTAATTTTGTGTACAGATACGTCTATATATTTTGTAATTTTCTTAAACGATTAAAACATTTATGTTTATACGTATTTCTAATGATGCAATGATTAAGTAATAAAATATATTAAATACTACTAATAAAGATGTCAACAGCACCGTGGAGACCAAAATGAATTACCATAGTAACAAGTAGACAAACAAAAGCTATTTAGCGAAATCGGAACTGTACATTTATCCATTCCTGCAGTACTTTTCCGATGTTCTATATAATATGCGATTGTATCGATATATTACGATGTGGAAAAGAAGAAGTGTACTAATTTTAAATTGTCCTATTACTTAATGCAAAGAGAAAATACGTGTTGTTTTCATTTGTGAGGTTAGGTGACAACGGTTTTTTGTTTGCGGAAATAAATAAACCCATGGTTGAGGAAAACATAACGTTTAATGTGTTATGCAATGCTTCTAAAACAGTAACATTTAAAATAAAGAATTTAGCTTTTTGACTTAATAAGTACTTTATAAATATCTCCAAAGGGCTTATAAATTTGTACTTTTAAATCTCCAAAGGCTGTTGCACCAACATAATTATTTATTACAAGTTAAGGTAGTACAATTGTTGAAAACGGCTTTGGAGATAATTTGACTAATGAGTACAAAATTGTTATATGAGCTGACAGAACGCCATATAAAAGACATAGACAATAAAAATTATATTAAAATACTTATTAAATGTCAAATATTCGCGTGCGAAGCCGCGGATAACAGCTAGTTACTCATAAACAAACACATATCATTTTATTTTTAAGAGTGCAAACGGAGTATTTAGTAAATTTTCATGAAAGCCATATTTCAGTCACAACAGTTTTATATACTTTTCCATTTTTTTTTTTTAACAGAACACAGAATGTTCTGTTAATACCATGTAAATTACGTAGATGATTTCCTACTACTTTGTACGCAAAGCGACATTATTTTTCTTATCATTTTCAAAATTGGTTTAAATAATGCTTCATTTTACAAACGTAAATTCTTAACTTTACTAATCTGAAGAACAAACTAATAAAATGTAGTGGAATATCCTGTCATGGCGTACGAATAATATATTACTAATAATTAAGGGAACGTTTACTGTCTCATCAACAAAATTCTAAAATCGTAGGCGTATATTAAATAAAGATGTAAACAATATCTTAAATTACAGTTTCCTAACCAAATAAAGGGATAAAGACAGTATTTGTTTTAGCACTGTGATATGACTCGGAGATTTTATAATCGTTCCTGTTATGACATTCTACCAAAACTAACAAAGCTTGGTAAATAAATATGCTACTCTATAATTTGTTGATGAGATTTTTTTTTCCAAAACACGTGACATCAGTGTGATCTATTATTTATACTTATAAATACTTCATTTTGTTTTGTTTTATTTTGTTCTATTTCATTTATGTCTTAGATGTTCGCTTTTTATAGTAGAACTAATATATTTATGTGATATCAACTACACAGAATGTAGTTTCTGTAATTGCCAGTCTATTTACTTACCTTGTGTGTTATTAAAGAAAACATAGGATATTATTAACTTCGCATTTCATTTTTCTTAGCTTGGGACTCTTGTTACTGTAATGTACATATTTTTTTAATTTCTCGACGTACTTATTCTTCAGCACGTAAGCTCTTATATTTGTGCTTGTGTGATGACAACATATTAATTCAAGCAGTGTGGATACTGATTCAATATATAATTGTCCAAAACCAAACAAGGGTAGCATAAAAACTGAAATAATTTTCTAAAAAAAGTATTGTGATTTTTACAATTGAAACAAAAATAAATAAATTAATTTTGTTTGTTTCATAGAAGAATTTAAAGTTTTGAGTGTCAAGTAAATGTGTCCACAGTGGGATCTTCTTAATAAAAATACTGTACTTTCTAATAATATTGCTAATTTTATTTACACAGAAATTAAAATTCAGAAACTCATTGTACTTATAAACGCGCTTAAATTATACGATGCATACAAAATAATTTTTATTTTACCAGAGGTAACTGAACGAGTACTACTTAGGGGAAATATTGACTAAATATTTACTTAAAACCTAACGGTTTAGTGTTTTCTTCTTCATAAGTTATCTAAAAATTTCTGATTAATTAATACTGTATTTGTAGCCAAAACTCAGAAAATCAGGTTCAGGTAACCGAATTCAGGTTACCAGATTGAAGGCAACTAGTCTCTGTGGATTTTCTGTAAAGTCTAAGTTCTATAAATATATAAAAAGACTGCTGTCTATGGTGAAAGTTTTAGAAAATTGTAACTGAAAGAGTTATTTAGATTAAATTAAAACCTGATTTTTGTACAAACTACCATGTAGAATAACGGATGAATTTTTATTGAAGCAAAGTAAACTACATTTTGTAGTTTATACATTATCCTCTGTGGGCATTGGTGTAACGGATCTTGTGAATGCTAATGAAAGCCTTGTAGAAGTATTCACCAATTGTATGCACATGCACTGTGTGTGTGTGTGTGTGTGTGTGTGTGTGTGTGTGTGTGTGTGTGTGTGTGTGTAGTAATAATTTATCAAACTGCAATTACTTAAATATACTGTAAGGATAAAACTAAAAGGTTTGCTGTAAAAGTTATTTAAAATTTAGCGGTTTTAGATATTTCTATTTCACACATTTTCTTAAGGTCGTCGTATTATATCAGATTCTAAATGTAATGAGAAAGTAAACACAAAACTAAAGTATTGTTTTAGAAGTCTTTTAATTAATTTCAAACAACTTTTTCAAAACAACAAATTTTAAAATAATTATAGCCCTTAATAATAATCCTTACTTTGCTGTAATCTCTGATTCCGTAAAAGCTAGGGATTGGTTCCTTAAAATCTTCAGGTTTAGTTCCTAACGTATGATTCCTTTAATAACTTCCAGTTGCTGAATACACGATATAATAAGAGAAACCATAGTGACAAGAATTTTTGACATTTACACCATAATTTGGTCACGAATGACAAGAAAATTTCGGGACTTTTCATAGTCAATACGACTTGTAATTAAGTAGACGATAGCATAAACAAGTCTTTTGTTACACAACAAGCGCTTTATAAAATCCATAATTATTTACAATGATTATTATTAATTCGTAAAAAAATTCCCTGCTGCATTAAAACTGTTTTAAATAAAAACTGTATTGTCATTGCGACTGTAATATTTCTGAATTGGAGTAGTATAAGTGAATCCCATAAAAACGTTTGGTGACTTTTCTTTTAAGTTTTTCTATTAGTTCGTTTATAACATTCGAAAACATTGGAAACTAATGCTTGTGATGATATACCGCACTTCAGTTTCCTAGATCCAAAATTGTATCTTATATCTATTAATGTTTGAAGGACATGTTTTATTTTCTCAGGCAACAGAAAAATGTAGTATGTTAATATTTTGGAAGCTATCCTAAGTGCTAGATGATTAAGTAATTATATTCAATCTTCTCTCTACAATATTTAATATAAATTAAAAATATTCAATACTTTTACAAAATGTGTTATCTACGGGGGAAAATCGTGTAAAAATGTGAATTTAAAACCAAGGAATTGTATTGTTTACTTGTTACGGTGAAGCTACGTCACTGAAATATTGAAATTGAAAACGTCGAATAGCCCCCAAAAAACAAATTTTAACAAAATGAAAGAAAAATAAACTTTTTCTATTTTTATGAGAGTCCGTATTGTTTAGAAGGTCCCTATAATTACTACGAAACATAAACTATACGATTTGAAAAGCTTATAATACGGAAATAATAGAACATTGTCTCATAATGTTACAATAACTCTATAATATTACAACACATTGTTAATTACCTGAGTGATTAATGGCATCATTTATTAGTAATTTCTAAATTTGTAGAGGCCTAATTTTTTACATTTTCTTATAAGTAACTAATATACGGTAATATATACAGTAGTTTTATCAAGTCGATTTCTTTATTTTTTGTGGCAAAACTAAGTGATTGAAATTTTATGACCATGATAAATCCGTGGTGTTCAGTTAATGGAATTGGTTACACATATGAGCACACTTGATATAATACGTAAGAATACTGTACACGTTTTCCTGTGGACTGGTATACGTTCTAGAATAATTTTACTGAAACGTCTGGTACAGGAAAAAATTTAGATAAAATCAGGATCTAATGGAATAATTGTCACACTTAGTATGTTATTACGTCAAACGTAGATAGTAAGTTAATATGTAGACGTATAATTTTGTAACTAGCAGATACTACAATCGTAAATAGAAAACAGACACAGATTTAGACGCCACTTTTCTCCCTAATACCAAAATCCTTCACCTCCTCAAATTTTCTTTAAATGTGTATTCTTTAAATACTTAGGTTCGTGTGTACTTAATACTGTGCAATCTGATACTGTATACCTGTTGTGTCTACTAATCTATTCGTAGTATCTCTAATTCGTTTCAGTTTTAACTTAAAAATGACATATATGTCGTACTGGTCAACGCAGCAAGCTTAGTAATATACATTTTATAGGGTACTGAATGTATAATTAAATTAGACCCATTTTTTGTTTACATAAATATAATATAGTAAATCAGAAAATATTACTAATGAGGTCTGTAACTTACCGTGTTTTATTATTCAGCATTACTTTCACGATTATTGGTTTTTTCACATTTTTAGCCGTAGTAAAGTTTGGAAAAAATTGAAATAAATGTAGATTAAAAGCCAAGGAAAGTACATACTGAGCATTAATAAAAAAATCTTAAAAGCTGCACAAGACTACTCTAAAAATAAATGCGACTTGTAACACAGTACATATTTAATTGAAAAACAGTATTTGCCAATGAAATTTTTCCAATTGTGGACATGGAATAATCTGAAATATCAACAATATTTTCTGTATTAAATTTACAATAAAAATTAAATATCTTAAATAAATTAAAACAGAACAATTTGTAGGCTACTATACTGTTGATATGAATAAAAGTTACTAAATAATAACTCATAATTTGTGATTTATGGTCTCCAAGTCGCGTTATTGAAATAAAAATCAGTAAATTATTTATAGCAAATATGTGCGCACTGTTCGGGTTCAGTTGCGATTATGAGCCCGAACAATGCGCACTGATTCTTCGTGCGGTACGTTGTGACATTTTATTAATGTAGTGTGTTTTAATGATGTTAGTCAAAGTTTTTTATTTGCGTTGACAAGTTCTTCATGTGAGAGCGAGAAGTTTTAAACCTGATGATGGGAACATGTTTCCCGAAACATGTCGTGTATGACATTATAACGATGTCGCAAGATGGAAAGAAATAAGGTAAACTATAAGTTTTATTTAAATAATAACTAGTATTTAAAGTAAATGGAGTTTTTAAACAAGAAAAGTCCGCTAGGTTAATTAAAACCTAATGTTTTAATACGCTAAGTAGCGTGTTTAAGTTACGCTATTACAAATTAATCGTGGAATTTGCAACAAAACTTAACGTTATATTAATGGCAGATAAAACTTGTGCAGGTACAGCGGGCGATATTTATGTTCGACAGCATCATACAAAACTATGGGCTACAGATCTTTGCTACAAAATCCAAAACGATGGATTTTCAAGGCAGGTATCCTATAAGAAATAAGATGTTGTTGTGAATAATCAGGTTTTGGATAAGGTTAGTCATTTTAATTACCTGAGTCGTAATATCTCATATGGAACAGATATTGATTGGGATAGTACGCTAACAAAATTTAGACGCATCTATGAAACGATTCACAGGTACCTGAAAAATAAGGCACGGAAATATACCCTGATAAAATTTTATAAAACTGTAGCTGTCCCCACATTCCTGTATGCTAATGAGACGTAGACTCTTGGTAAAAGTGACGTGCAGAGGATTCAGGCAGCCGAAATAAAATTTCTGAGAGGGACGCAAGGTTGTTCTCTCTTGGATTGGAGAAGGAACGAGGATATTAGACGCGATTTAAACATTGTATCACTGCACCAGATGATCGAAGACCGCAGAATTAGATGGCGTGGACACTTTGCCTGATATCCGTCTACCTGTGGCTGCCTTGGGTTATCACCCTACTGGGAAGAGGGATGTCGGTAGACCTAGGAGATAGGTTCCGGAACAGGTCTAAGGCTTAGTCCTTGGAGCGGTAATGATGATGATGATGATGACAAAGCTTGTGCCAAAACGAGAAGGACATGAAGTTGAATGCAGTGTGTTTGACATAACAAAATATCGCAGCGTGATGAATTACTTTATTAATTGATATAACGTTTTACCAAAGAATACAATATATATGTTGATCGTAAGCTTGTTAGACATCTTTAAGCGCGTTGATCGTGCGGTGTATCATTTATAATTGCGAACAATTGCACCACTAGTGCGAATTATTGGTTGACACAAAGTAAGAGAAGGTGGAGTAATAGCATTTATAACCTTGAGGTGTATTGAATCTGTGTAGGTTTTATCACATTAAGTTAAAACTGATTGTATAATGTATATGTAATTGTGCCAAACACTACGAGGCACAATAGACACACAGGCATAGACTGAAAAAAGGATAGACAGATTGACAGACAGAGACACACACACACACTCTCTCTCTCTCTCTCTCTCTCTCTCTCTCTCTCTCTCTCTCTCTCTCTCACAAGACAACAAATTTTCATTGTACGTCACTCACTTAATTTTTTAGAGATTTAAAGCATAAACACTGTTACTGTTATTGACATATCACATTAGTGGCTCACAGTTTGTATAGTTATCACTCGTATTAAACTCATTTTAAAACAATTTTCATATTACAGTATGCATCTATTCATGTATCGAATTCTGGAGCTTATCTATACAATTGGTAACATCTTATTTATATTTTATTACAATATGCAATACAAACTTCTTAATTGAATATTGTGCCGAAGCGCTCGGCATATTCGAATAGTCGCGCCAAGGACATTGCCTTCTGTCCCGGTCAGTCGACCTGAGCGCGACAGCGCAGCGCGGTGTGCGTCGTCGAAATTCAGATAGCAGCCTCGTAACAGCTGTTTCATTGATGCTACAAGTTTTTCCGTTACCGTTGTGCATTCGTAAAACGCGTGTTCGTTCTCCATTTTCTCTTCAGCTTCCGAAGTGCCTTCTTGTGGTCTGGCGACTTGAATTTGTAACTTATTCTTCCCGACTCTACATGAGTATTTAAAATTTGTAACCCTCTTTTTATTTGTGTTTTACAAATTTATTTATTTATAAGTCATTTATTTCATAATGTATTTATAATTTATTTCATAAATCCCTGGAATATGCATTATTTCAAGATAACCCGTATTAGACGATTACACTTAATTTAACATACATACATACAAATCACATATACAATTATAAATTCAAAAGCCAAGAGAACAGCCTGTATATTTTCATCACAACACAATTTGTATATTTCAAATGCCTGTAAACGACCTCGATAATTTTATTCAAAACACAATATATATAATTTTAAAATGCTTGGAAACCGCCTGTATAATTTTATAAAAGTACATTTTATAAATTTGAAATAATCTGGATTGGCTATAATAACAAGAAAATAAAGTTACAAATTTAAAATGCCAGTTAACAGCCTGTATGGTTTTGTGCAAATTACAATTTAGAGATTTAGGAAAAGAATCTGGATTGGCCCGGCCGTTGACATATTCCACTCGGCATCCAAAAAAGCATTAACCATTACAACAAATTTAGGAAAACCCCCCCAAAGCCAGACATGGTAGAAGAAAGCTGGACAGGAGCCAGGCCCGACATAAGGTGACATCTCTGGGAGCTTGCATAGCTTTGCACAAACAGGTGACTACCCTTGGTTCAGATGTGTACCCCGGCCTAAAGCAGCTTAAAAAAACCAACACTACTATGAAATAAACAAAATAATAATGTGCAAAAAACCCGTGATTTAAATAGATACCAGACCAGCCGGTCCAGCTCAGCATGTTACAAACTGCACCCACCTACATAACTAAAATACCAGTCCCCCCCCCACAAACTTCTACAAACCCCATTCAGTATCAAGATAAAAAAAGTATAGCATAAAAATTAAAGAGCGCTGGACACATGCCAGCGAGCGGGCGTACAATTGATCTCGAGTCTAAGTACATTATCAACGCAAGGTTCCAGAAAGTTTGCATACAAATTATGTCCAGCCGGACACGCGCACCATTAAAAATGATTTATGCAGTAGTGAGTCAATGAAGTAGAATCTGAGTTTTTGTGGATGTTAAACGCACGGTACATGACGTTTTCTATGGGGACCAAATTTAAGTAAGTACTGGATTGATATCACCTCGTTTTGTCCAGATGCTTCCCAGGTGATCTGTGGCTTGTTGGAGAGTCAGTCGGTCTTGCTGAGTGGGTGTTTACAGGGGCATGGCTTACGCTTCTTTCTCCTCCGGCAGGCGAGGAACGAGAGTCTGTGTGTGTTCAGGCCATGGTGGAAGATGGAATTTCCACCATGCTCGAATCATGTCTTCGTCTCTCCGGGAGCCCTAAGCATGAATAATAATTAATTCTCTGACAAACCACTTATTCCCGCACATAACACACACATGTACCACTGCCGAAGCTTGTATAGACAAAATCAAACAGAAATCAAACACCTTCCACCCCTGACCAATTCAACTATGTTTTTATAATTAGGTGTAACATTTTCTCTTTTGTATTTTAAATTAATAACTCACACACAAGACCTTAACTCAATTTATAATGGTTCAATTTATAAATCACGCCCACATGCGTATGCAAGTTTAACACACTGCAACATGTTCTAAGTTATATAATGGCCACGTGCTCACTCAGTCAATCCATCACAGTTCCCCATAAATACATAATTATTACACCCCTTTTGACATGGGCAATTACTATTTACTAAATACATATGTATAAGGCTGTTTCAGCTGTTAAATAAATCAAAATACCTGACAATGAACATACATTAGATTCACGCACACGAGGCATGCTTATCGAACTTTATTGTTTAAATTTGAAATTTTACTAGCAATGAATAATATATCTATGTGTTTTACTTACCGGAGGTCCGTGAGAGTCTACCTATACATGATAGGATAGAAATACATGAATTCAAAAAAACTCTGTCGCCGGAGGAACAAGCTGCTTACAGTACAGTAGATGGCGGCCGACTGAAAAAATCTTGCCAAACGGGAGCAGGAGTTGGGGAACGCAATTACCCGCTTTCGCTAACAGAGGTCGCGGGCATGCAGTGGGCATGCAGTAACGCCGAAACACGGCGCAAATGACAACTTGAAATAATAAATTGGAATTCCCAATTCTTAATAAATTATTTTTTGTACAGTAGCCCGGTTTCTTTGAAAAACCGCGGCACAAATTTTAAAAGGTCTCAGGGTCCTCGGACCGTCGAGGGATGGGAAACAGCTGACATGATGGTACCTACACCAGCCATCATCATGGAAATAGATCGAAAGTAAACGGCTCCCCACGTCGCCAGCCACAGAGGGAGAACCTGTAGTTCCCGAAGGACAACCATCTAGCATGTAACCATTTTCTTCTTCACCTACCAGCACCATCATCATAACCGACCATCATAGAATTCATAGCCGCCTTTCCTTCTCCAAATCCAGGTGGGAAATTTGCAATTTAAATGTAACTACACCACACATCATCGTTTCATGAAACATGGGACATATACCGGTATATAATATTAAAAAATTGAAAAATTTATAATGATATAAGAGACATTAGAACTTTCATGGACACATGTTTGTAACTTCAGTGGTAAACTTCATTAATAATACTTGTACAAGAGCAAGGCTGCATTATGTATACATACGCGTATATGTCTATTACGTTAGATATAGCTAGCGATTGGTGCTGATATGGGGTAATACAAGTTTTTATGTTTCAAAATTTTAAAGAAGGTGCACAGTTAATTGATTTTCTATAATTAACATTCATTGATTGTGTAACTAAATTAAGTAATTAAATGAATTAAAATTATAATGATTCAGACAAATTATTGAAAAAGGGGTGTGAATATATCTTTTGTAAATTAATCTCAGTTGTAGTAAAGGTATCCTATTGTTATGGGGTTGCACCAATTCTCATTATTGGAATGCAAGTATTAATATATGTATGCATCTATACGAGTTGTCTCTCAGATGAAATTATATGCTATAACATAATGTTTATAAAAAGAAAGCACCAATAAAGTACTGTTACTGTTACTGTTATAGAATTGTTTTATTGCATGCCCTGTCACAGTGGGCTCCAGCCAATTTTTTGCTTCCTCTAGGCCGGTGGTCTAGTTATAAATTTTAAGTAACGACCTTCTAACCAAGGCCACGTTACAATATCAATAAATATTACCAACTTTTTCAGAAACAAAAATTTACATAATTGAAAGTATAACGGTAAATAAAAATAAGTTTTCGAAGAATGTTGCAAAAAAAGAACGCATTTATTGGATTTTTTTACGTCTGGCAAAAATAATCCTAGAACTTATTTTTCTTGAATATATATTATTGCTACGTTCGTTGAGATAAAAGGCAATTACGAAACGCTATTTAAAATTCGAGTTTGTCTCTACATGTCATTCGACTACCCCAGTACACACAAACCAGGCGCGGCGGTCAAGGTCAGGCTTTCACCTAGTCTCCAGGTTGTTCTAGCGCTTGTAACTACGTAATTGTTCTCAATGCGCCACCGGGAAAGTAGTAGATCTCTCTGGAATTTATACAGGATGTTTATAACGTCAGTGGTCGGCTCAGCAGTTATTTACAACTGGTAATTTATTCAAGTGGGTGATCCAACAATTGTGGCAAAATAACACTTGTGTTAATTAGTGCGGAACTGTAATAAATTAACATTTATTATTGCTGTTGAACAAACTGACTTGAATTATTGTATAAGACTGCCTTGTTGATTTCTAATAGTTGATAGTGAGTAATTGAACTGGTAATTAGTGACTTCATTCGGTTTCCACTGAACAACACGAAGATCGACGTGATCTTCGTGGCAATATCTACGAACCATAAACACAAATAAGTTATTGAAAGCAGTGATACAGATCCATTTACACGTACACAAGCACAAGTTTTCTACGATTTAATTGCGAACAAAATGATATGTTATTTTAAGCACATTGGCTATATAAATAACGCTATACACATATGAAATTCAAATCTTAAAATTTTGGTTCACCTCAAGATAGTGTATTTACACAACATAAAATTTTGATAAATGTTATAGAATTATTGTAAATTATCTTAATAGATCTCTCATTGGACGCAGCCGCCCACAAGGTAATATATAACTATTCTCTTTACTAAGTTTTCATTGTGACTTAGACTACTAATCGCGGTCACTGAAAAGCACACACGCACGCGCACCGACACACACACACACACACACACACACACACACAATTGACACACAAAACAGTATATGTAATATTGTTTTCTATTTGCCTGTTGTGTTAGCAATATATCGACGCAACTTGCGTTACCATATTTAAGTACTATTTAAGTACCAAACAGATTTATATATCATTCATACTGATTGAATACAATAGCTTAAAAAGGAAGCTGATCCACTCTTAAGTAAAGGTACATTTACTTAGAGGTGAACAGAATAAAGCCGTATAAAAAAAAACTAAAAAAGAATCAATCGCTTACCATTAATGTATTCTGTAGGAAATAAATTGTTTGCTAAAACCCAAGGAAATTTTTCTTATGCCTTACAGTAAGCGTACTGTTTATATATATTCCAGAACAAGTAATTTACATTTTAATAAAACCTAAAACAAATATATGCTTTTAATATTATTTAAATTGAAATGTAAAACGCTGAACCTACAAGTCAAACAAAGCATGGCGCACCACGTCTTATGAAAATGTTTTGTCCATGGACATATTTAATTTTCAATCTCCGTAAGTTGTGATATTTATATGTTAGTAACATAAGTTATTTAATATTGTTGCCCCTATATTGACTATTTTGAAACTTACTACAGAAGTTAAGGTAAGTTAACATCTACGGTTTCAAGACACTGATCTGCATATAATTAAAAGATTTTGAAGAGAACACTGTTGCACCCCACTATAGAAAAATTATTCCGATTTGCGCTTTCAAGCTTTACAGCTTCAAAAATCAGATCAAAAATAGCAATTCCGACTGTTATTCCTCATCATAAGGTTGTTATTTCCAATCTGATGATGGGCTGAAAAGCTTGAAAGTGATAATCGGAGTAATTTTTTTATAGTGGTGTGCAACTGTGTTAACTCTGTTTGTGATTACAACTACTAACACGACTTTAATAATTAAAAAGATTTCGGTACTACTGTTCTCTTCAAGCAACACTGCTCCCCGTTCTACAGTGTTTCCATTGCTTGCGAACATTATAAGTATGCTAGGAGAAACACTTTGATATCATTATCACTAAACGAATAGAATACATTTTGGCGGACCAACCTGTTTCCTGAATTCGAAAAGCAAAAATCCTTTCCGATACTGATTTATAAACTTGTAGGCCTATGCAGTTTGAATGAAAGAAAATGTAAGCCATAAAAAAACAAAATGAAAGCATTGTTTATGTCTTGAAACCGACGTGTACTGTTTCTCTTCTCAAGTGCAATAAATTAATAAAGACCCCTCATGGGTCATCATTTTCTGTGACCTAAAAATCAATGGCTATTCAATATGGGGTTATTGACATGACGCTGAGCGTCTTAAAATACTGTAACAGGTACGGATTACAACACTAAACCTTGCTTTTCAAACGGCATTTAAAAACACTGTTAACTCTGTGCCAATAACTGAAATTCTACATATCTGGTCGCCTATGAATAACCCTGTGACTCACATCTTTTTTATTGCCCGAAGCAATAGCGTACGACTGACGTGACTCGTTTCTTACCGTTACAGCTGTGTTTCATTTCTTGTAATGTAATAAAAGGTTTACATATAATCAATGGGCCTACAGCTCACACCATTTTACTAAATTATTTATGTTACATACAATGCTGTCTTGTTGGGGCGATAGATTCCATAACCTGTTTAATCTATGTGTTGACACAATATTCTAGAGATTTATCGTGTTTTTCTACATAACTGTGAAGTATTATTTTCTACATTATCTAGCGTTGGCTGTAAAGGTATTGCATTATAATTGTATAATAATACGTTATTCATAAATATTATAATATAAAAATAGATATTATTTTGAAAATAATCTTTTAGTTTACATAGACGTTTTGCACGTTAGTGTCACAAACACCATCTGAAGTGGAAATGAAGGAGTAGCATGGAATTTGAAAGGGATTCAAGAAAGTTCATGAAAACGTGTATATATCATTGTGCAACTTCAGACGTAAACGTTTCAAAACATTCTGGGAGGATAATACGACTGATATCGTAATGTAATTTGATGTCTTCTATTATTTTAGAAATAGCATCTTGTTACTGACCAAAGATCTCTATTATAAAGTTGAAATGAAGCCAGGCTGTTGTGCAGTGGTTGGTTGCTGGTAACTAGCGACATATTCGGCTAGCGTTTCAATCCTACCCTCGGGGGGGAGGGGGTCTTCTTTAGAGCCGCAAAGCGACAGAGAACAGAAGGTACAACAGATCTTAGCCGAACAATACCCGAATACTTTTAACCGACCACAGCCTAACAGCCTGGCTTCATTTCAACGTAGTAATGTTGACACCGGTCGTGTAAGCCTACGTTATAAAATCCGAGATCTATTATTAAAAAAATCTAGTCTAAATGCAACAATATAATAAAAATAATATACTGTACTTCATATTATATGATTTTTCATTACATTTATTATTAACGGTGATAAGTGACTTTCAAACAGAAAAATTATTAACTCATATAAGTAAATAATTTAAGTATATTTTGTGGCAACAGCGATTCATTACGTCTGCTCGACGGTACCAGCGACACGGCGCGTGACACGTGAAGAATACGAGGCGAGCCAATCCGGGATCAGCAGCCGCCGAGACGTGACCAACTACATGTACGGAGCGATCCAATCAGCGATCCCGGTTAGTGCATAAAACCCGGGCTGGGCAGGTACCGTATACGTCCAGGTGATTCGTGGAAACGCCCTCGGTGTATACTGCGCTAGTGTAGGCTAGCACAACAGCCGAGAATCGGCCTGCTATAGAGCACACGCCCTACTTGGGCAGGGCCACGAGGCAGGAGCTCCAGAAGGTAGCTCGGAACTCAGATCCCGAGCGTTTCGTCTCTGCGACGCACAACCGCACAACCCAGAGCGAAAAATAATTTGACGCACTCTTTCGAGCGATTGATCCAGCGTAGGATCCGCGACCACCTAGAAAGGCTGGACGTGCTGATCCCCGAACAGTTCGGCTTTCCTGAGCTGCACTCCTCGACTCATCAGCTGATGAGACTCGTGGAATGCATTACCGAGGCTGGCTGCCAGGGTAAACAAAAGACTGCGATCTTCCTAGACGTAGAGAAAGCCTTTGACCGCGTGTGGCACGAGGGTGTCCTTTACAAACTAACGGAAGTCCTTCTCCCAGATTGCTACGTTCACTTGGTCGGCAGCTTTCTGCGAGACCGTAGCTTCCGAGTGAGAATAGACCACGCTCTCTCTTCGGAGAGGCGTATTACCGCTGGTGCCCCTTAGGGAAGTGTACTTGGGCCTCTCCTGTTCTCGTTGTTTGTCAACGACACGCCCCGAGTTCCTGGAGTTAAATTGTCGCTGTTCGCGGACGACACTGCGGCTTTTGCCTCAGAGCCGAACGCAAGCTATGCGGCAATCAAGCTCCAGCGCCAACTCGACGCGTATGTTGGGGGACCGATGACTGGAGAGTTGCCGTTAACGCCTCCAAGAGTGCTCGGTAATATTCTCGCGTAAACGCAAGCGGCCTCGGCCGCTTAAAGTAGGCCCCGTCGAGGTACCCTGGACCAACAGCGTCAAGTACCTCGGGCTCCACGTGGACTCCCGACTCACCTGGCGAACCCATACACAATACATCAGACAACGCGCTTCGGCGCAACTCAGTAGAATCTGGCCCGTGCTATCTAACCCGGCAATGACCCCCTGGCTAGGTAAGCTCATAGTCAACTCGTACGTGTTTGCCCGTGATTACCTACGCCTGTCCTGTTTGGGGATACCTGGCTCGTGGTCACAGAACAGCGCTCCAGCGCGTACTCGACCGGGGACTGAAGCTTGAGTGTAAAGTCCCCCGGAGGTATTCTTCTCGTCTTTTGAGGAGAGGACTCGGTGTCCGCTCTTTTGATGACACCGTGAGACGCCTGGCGCGCAGATTCTATGTTCGTTCCGACAGAGTGACCCACAATTCCCTCATTGCCGGACTTGGTAAATACACCCCGCGACCAAGTGAGTCCTGGAAGCGACCTCGTTTATTAGTCCCAGTGGTATAATCCACCAATCGCAGGTCGTTTCAGACCCCCCCATAATTAGGTAAAAACATATAAAAAGAACTCAAATAGACCCAGTGGCAGGAGTCCTTTCTGAGACTCGGGACACTGCACTACTCGCGACCCGCGCTTCGCGCGTGCCGCGGAACCCCCAGTCGTGTAATTTGACGCACTCTTCATCGCCACGCCATCGGACGCACTTCATCTCCTCTCCTCTCTCGGACGACATCGAGGCGGTGTCAGCCGGAAGAAACAGCCGAAGAATAGAACCCCCGCCGTTCTTGCGTCTTCGCACTCCCGTTCCGCGCCAGCGATGGACGTAGCTGGGCCGGCAGCCGACTCTACAACCGATGCCGAAAGAAGAGGAGGACTGCAGTACGCCACGATCAGCGGGCGCAACCGCCGAACATCTCAGCGCGGCACTAGACCAACATCAGCCTTCTCGCCACAGGTCCTTTTTAGGGCCACCAAAAAGACTAGAGTGTACGATTGGCGACATTTGTCATGCGGCAAGCCTTTTGTCCGGTGACAATTTGTAACAAAGTAGGCTGGATTAGCAAAAAGATGGAAGCACTCAATTTTTTTTTTAATACGGTATACACTACAAGGATCTGTTTAGTAATTATCAAAGACCTAAAACTAGCATACTAGATATCTATTTAATGTTGTGAAATATATATAAATATATACAGAAATGTATATAATATAGTGTCAGGTCGGCGTAGTCGTTCGTGTAGGTCGGTCGTGTGTAGGTCGGCGAGTGCCCGTGTTAGAACCCACTATATACTGTGTTATATTTACGTTGAATGTGCATCCCAACAGATGTTAATGAACTTTGCATTTCTTTCCAAAAAGCTAAAGAGAAATACAAAGGTTCAAAACTATATCAAAGACGCTAAGAAAAATACAAAGGGAGTGAAGTCTGTACAAAAAGGTTTTTGTAATGATACAAAGCAAGAAACCTATGAAGAAGCCTTAGGTAACAGACACTACGCACTGCAACAAAGCGTAAGTAATAACGTACATTCTCTTTCTTCTTGCCAGTCTTTAATTAAATTTTGTATTGTGACACAGAAGTAAACAGTATTCAGAACCATTGGTAATACGTAACCGATGAAAAGGAGTATACTATAATTATGTATTTGGCTAGCGTGTCTGGACAAGACAACACTTCTTCTATATTGGTCACTTTAAATTCACAATAGAACGCAATACATTGGTACCTTTGATGTAGTCTCTTTTAAGTAAATATAGTTATGATATCTAGAAAGCTACGATTTGTTAGCAGGAACAGATAGATATACAAAAGTATAGAGATACACATGGTAACTCCCATGTATACTTGTAAACTTTAATATAACAAATAGATACTCAAATGTGACATTTTTGGCTCTCAATACTCTTACTTATTTCATAATTTTAAAGTTTATTTATTTTTTAAAATCTCTTGTCTGCAGAGTTTCCTTCTGTGATGGACTAATCTCAGTATGTTTAAGCTGTATGGAAATATCCAGCAAATACATAAGAAAGACGAAAAATTACTCTACAAAAATTACAAGGGAATTACATTATTCAATGTAAAGTATAAGGTTCTCTCAGGTTTTATAAACAATAAATTGACCATGTATTCTGAAGAACTTGTAGGTTAATATCAGCGTTTCTTTTGATACAACCATTCAGCCTCGGATCGTTTACTCGCGTTAACGAGTCAATTCATAACTCTATGTACAATTTAAACAATTCTTTGATAGCCTAAACAGGAGAGACAAGCTAAATGATCTTCAGATTCTGAATATACTATCAAAATTTATAGAATACATAAATAAGCATATACATATTTTAGGCGGGCTCCAAACCTGAAATAACAGTTGACGAACTAAACTGCTAGCTTTGCTATAAATGCTAAGATACGACAAGGAGATGCACTATCTTCGACATTGTTATAACCACCATTTGGAAGTAGTTATTCAAAAATTGGGTACACTTACCCTGCATACGCTGGGTAGGATAGAATACAAGTATCATATGCATTTACATACGAGTTACAACACAGACGTGCGCCTATGCTAACTACATATCTATTACTAGCAGAAATAAATGATTGTTAGATGAGATGTTAGTGAAACTAAAGAGGAAGGAGCGAAAGAGGGGACTGAAAATAAAAGAGGGCAAAATTAAGTATATTCAAGCCCAGGATTTATATAAGACATCATGAATTTGAGATTTATAACCATAAGGAAAACTTTGTAGGAATGTAAGTAACAAAGAACTGTATGTAAGTTTTAGTCGATGGCCACAGGGGATGCTCACACCAAGTCACAACTAACTCCAAGTTAAGATGTTATGAGATTTGTCATAATTATATGCCAAAGTTAGCTAATCACATTGACTAATGTCTAATTGTGAAACCAGTAATCAATATAAAATTATTAAACGATAAGATCATACAAAATTTTCTCCATACAGTGTCTCCAAACTCTGCGCATATAAAACGCCGATAAAAAATTTTTAATTTTTCTGGAGTAAAAAATGTTTGTTACAAACCCGCAGAAACGCAAATTAAAGGTAATATGGACTCTGATAGACAAACTATTGATTAAACACTTACACAATTTGATATTCTAACATTATTAAAAGCACAAGGTTTATTAAAAGATGTTTAACATATATATACTGCAACAATACACAGGATCTACGCTCATATAAGTGGGATGCTATGGTTATAACACATTTTCTGACGGCCTTAGACATGTTTTAAATTGATTTTGTTCTTTCTTTGTAAAGTAGTCATAAGTTTTAGACCAAGCTATGTTTAAGAAAAGTATATTATGTCAAAATGTTCACAATTTTATTCTCTTTTATGTCATGTGAAATATTTGTGTGTAAGTGCACGGTTGGGCGTGTGATTTACATTAATAACTTCGAGGAAAATTAACATTTTGTTCTGAAACTTGGACAGAGTATTCTCATGGTTATAAGCTAGATTATCCATAGGCCTATAATCAATTTTCTACAACTATAATTTTTATATAGTTTTTTAATAAAATCTGTCTTTTTTATTGTCGTTTACTCCTAGAAAGTAATAAAATTTGTAGACTAAATCTAGAGAGGCCTTTGCAGAATCCAGCAGAGTTTAAGCCTGATTCAGTCTACCTGTGTTCTCATCTGTGACGTTGCTAGAGTTTCAATCAATGAAAAGGTCAAAAAATTATTTGAGATGGTCCTTTGTCGAGTGCACATTGCTCAGTTTCTTCCAAAGACTCGACATAGAAAGACGTACTCGCTGTCACGAGTTTATCGTGACAAAACAGGTCGTTTTCTTTCAGACTTAGAAGTTGGTTCACGATTCAAGTTCTTCGTAACCATTACCACTTACAGAACTCAAATAATAAATAGATCATTCTAGTGCTTTCCCGCGTACAGTGGAAGATTTCCGTTAGGGGCAAAATATCTGCCGAGATATTTTGATAGTAACGTGAGAACACTTCAAGAAGCCGGAGTTTGTGTAAGCTCAATACACCATCTATTTTATCCAGTTTTAATTCCTGAAATTAAGTGAATTTAAATTATAAACGATAACAGCTCATGTCGCAGTGTGCGTGTGTGCAAAGACGTGAATTGTCAACATAAATATTTCAGCGTTAGTGATCATCGATCGGTCGCGTGCAGAGTCGCAGCGGTGCAGGCTAGTAGCGTGCGGAGCATCGGGAGTCTACGCAAACTGTAGGGAATTCAACAAACAAGTAACATATGTAACCAGCAAATAAAACATAACCAATAACATGTAAAACCAGCAAATAGACTCAGTTATTGAAAAACACATTTTTAATAAACAATTTTATACTGTATTTTAAAATAATAAGACAATAGTAAATTTTAATGTTTTATTTTAATAAATTTTCCTACCTCCAGATATAGAGTCTGTTGTAATAATTTCAATATAACCTATCTCTGCAGTTTTAATTTGTATCGTTGCCATAAATTATATACGTTTTTCTACAGTTCTTTTCTTGATACGTAAAGTAGTTAGTACATCAGTGCAGTATATAAAGTCCGCACTTTAGTATTCTTAAATTTTCTGTAGTTACTTATTAAAACGTAATATTGTAAACCGTTTAGGTGAATATGTAATTGAACTAGCGAAGGGATTTCCCAATTTAACTGGCCCATTATTGGAATTACTGTGTCTGTCTATTTGCGGCATGCTCACGAAAAACTTTTGAACGCATCGACCAATTTTTGTAAGACTTTATATGGGATCAACATTTTTAATCTACAGAACTCTATTGTTTTTGAGATTGACACCTCCCCTAAAAAAAGGCTGTTGAGACAAAACTGTGGGAGTAAAAATACCTAGTAAAAAACGCAACAATCTATGTAGATATCAAATTAAAAATTATTTTAACTACAATTTTAATTCAATTAATTTTTGAACATTTTTAAAAGTACACAGCTATAACAAGTAGCTGAAAATCTTGATGAAGTCTTAAGGATTTACGTGACGTATGACATTAAAAGGAATTTTGACTTATATATAAACTTAGTGTTAGTTTTCATAAATTTAAAACATGTGGTACGCTAGTGTGAACAGGTTAGACACAATTTTCTTAAAATCGCAAATTCCAAGTGAAGGTGTTATGTTAAAATGAATTTAATCCAAAATATAAATATAGTGTAGAGTTTTAGAAACTAAGTTGTAAAATTATCCCTGGGGCACAAAAAGAGCATCAAAAACTTGAAAAAATCCTACAAGTCTATCCGAGGATCATACTGAATACAATACTAAAACAAATAGGTATGCTTCAAATGTTTATTTATTATATAAATTTTGACTGACCTACAACTGTTATTTCACAAAAAAAAACAATTAGTTGTTTAATCGGGAATTTTCTAATTTATCTGACA
Organism: Magicicada septendecula; assembly: GCA_034769895.1. NCBI lineage: Eukaryota > Metazoa > Arthropoda > Insecta > Hemiptera > Cicadidae > Magicicada > Magicicada septendecula. Next base: position 105,870,080 of record CM068370.1, read on the forward strand.
ACTGAAAAATTTCTACTATCAAAAGTTATCTGTCAATATAAATAGTCCACTAATATAGGTTAGTTAAATAATTCGTATACTTTGTTGCAGGTCAGGGAGCTTGCTAATATAAGTTTGCTTTGAATGGATATTAAACTTTTTGGGAATACCAAAGCTTCTTTATATAAAATTATTTTTCACAGAGGACAATGACTGCTTACTTCACATTCACATTACGTAAATAACAAGTTATTACAAGATAAATTTATTATACTATCTTCAAATGATAACATACAAATTACTTTATTGTCATAAACTGTGAAAAATCTTATACGTCACGATAAAGCATACTGAAGCATAGGTTTATAATCACAAGCTACGATTGGCTTACTATACTTTGATTAATAATTGCCTAGTTGCTTTACTATTATTATCTATACGGAATATACTACAACGAACGGTATTATACGTTTACGCGAGCAGAGATTGGATTAATTCTACACGTATTGTCTACTCTATAACTTGCACTTTCTATGGAAGCTAAAATATTTAGTTTTATTTAATTTTATATTTAGCATTTTAATAAGTCAAATATAGTTTTGGATATTAATTTTTAGTACGCTTTAAACTTAATTTACGTTTATAGTTTAGAAGATACTGGAAATGTAATGAGCCTAAGAATGTCATTCACCCTTGTGGATGTCTCGCATAATTGCGATGATACACCATCCATAAAAATGTAACATTGATTTTGTATTCTTTTGTTTTTTAGTCACGAAAGAATTGCTGTTATATTTATGTGTTTATATTTATATTCCTTACAATTATCAAATCAAGGAGAGTATTATTCGACCACCAGATCATCTCAGTCTGGAAAATACGAACTTCAAATAGTATGGTGGGGTAACAATTAGATGGTACTGACTCTGACTGGGCACATTAAATTTGTTTTTTACAGGACCAAATTGGCAGCCTATCTCCAAGTAACTCGTAATGTATTCCGTGATAGTAGAAACGTTACAATTTTTCTACTTAAAATTATATTACATAAACAGTATTTTTATTATCTTTAATTTTAGTAGTATAAATACAATTATTTTTTACAAAAATATATTTTTCTTATTTATTTACACGATTTTTTTACAGTTTTTATTCCTGTATTATCATATTAAATTATCTAACTAATTATAAATAGTTTATGAAGATGACAGTAAAGAAGGAAAGTCTGTTGAAGCAGGGCAAATAGGTAAACTATATGTTACTCTAAAAAGTCAAATTCTGTACATTAATAATTTAATTAAAACAATAATAATTTAGTTATTACGAAAATATATTTTATTTAAATTACTTACATAGCCGATGTATAAGTAAATATAAACCGTATATTTATACCCGTTAAAAACTATGTACACAAAACAATTTTATCTCGAAAATAATATTCCGAAAAATTATAAATTATAGCTATGGTTAACTTGCCAGTAATACACACACACACGCGCGCGCGCACGCATATTAAATAAATTAATTTCTCACACAGTCTTCAATTGGTGCAAAATCAATCAAGTATAGCGATGAGGAACGCCAGTATACTGGAGTGGCCCAATACACAGTCAAAAATGATCAGAAATATATTTACATGCAAGTCTGCTAAAGTACGATGTAAACATAAAACATACGTAAAATATGCGTAACCGTGCACACAAATGATGACCTTACATAAAAATGTCATATAAACCCGAGATCTATTAATTATTTTGCATTGAGAAAAGTTTATACTGACAAAGTGTTGGTTTTTGTGACTTGAGTGTTTAAGCTGAGCCCAAATAAGTTCTATGGGCTTTAGTCAGAGTGATATGTAAGCAGACGAATGACGAACTGTGTGGCCGTAATTTCGTATTTTAGAGTATTTTGTAACGTTTTATTCTTTTTTTACTAACTTATAAAGCTTTAGCTTAAACATATTTGGTGAAAAATGAATTTATTTTTTGACAACCACTGCAATAAATTACTTTTTGAAGAATCTGATATGGGACACTTTTAAATTGGTAATTGTGGCAAGGTGCATTTTTCAAAACTAACATAGGCTATAGTTGTTTGTTAACCCCGAAGCCAGTGGTGCTGCCGAAATGTTTGGTTTGTCTTTAAAACATGGACCACGGCAAAACAGACCAGTAAACTCTTCTAACACAACTGACACCGGCCGTGAAAGCCTTAGAACAAAACAAATAAACAAGACATGATCAGGACACAGTGTTAATGTGTGCTTGTTTCTAACACTATTCTTTTTCATATAAAATCGTAATAAAAAATAAAAGAAAAATATATCTTTCTTCAATTGTGTTACAACGATGGGGAAACCGAGACAAACATTCGCAAATGATAAAGAAACAGTAGAGAGAACGATTCGCTGCTGAATTATGTATGGTTACGAGAATTGCGTGAATCGCCATTTTAAACAGTTGAATATATCTTTTGAACGTCAAATAAATCGATACACGTAGTTTTGTTTACATTCCTCTGAACTAAAATATTTGTCTTACAATGGTTGTTTCTTCGACACACGCTCCCTCCCTCTCACTCCCTCTCTCTCTATCTCTCCCTCCCTCACACACACACACACATTTGTTGCTACAGTTACTTCTTTATAAGTTAATTACTTATTTTAATATTAGTTTACAATAAAGAGGTTTTAACTTACTTAGGACATACATATATCGAAAATCTGACAGTATGGTTATTATCAACCACAGTTGTTTTCCGGTGCGTGATGTTAGGATTGCGGGAACCACATAGATATACATATGTATTTGTTTTATTAACTAATAATAAAAAGAACTTTTAACAAGAATATATATTTTTTTAATTACAAGTGTTTCGATAGTACTCTAATTATTATCAATCAATCATTCAATCAATCAACCGTGGCTCTACAACCCTTGGTTGGTCTTGGTCTGTTCCAAGAGTCGATTCCATTCCTCCCTATTGAATGCCTTGCCTTTTCAGTTGCTTTAGTTCAGATTTCCGAGGTCCTCCTCTATTTGGTCATTGAATCTACTTCGGGGTCTTCCCCTTTTTCTACTACCCATTGGTTTTTGATAGAAAATATTTCTCGTAGGCTGTCCTTCCTCCATTTTCTCTATGTGTCCAACCCAGCTTAACCTGTGTATTCTGATTAGCCTGGAAATGTCCGGCTCTTTATAAAGATGGTATAGTTCATAATTATAGCGCCTGCGCCAAATTCCATTTTCTTGTACTCCTATAAATATTGTTCTTAGAATCCGTCTTTCACAGCAACCTAGAAACTTCTCGCTATTTTTTGTCACTGTCCAGGTTTTAGAAGCATATGTCAGCACTGGGCTGATAAGTGTTGTGTAGATTTTACATTTCGTGCTTCTTGAGATGAAGCTAGATGTCAGGTGCTTTTTTAATCCATAATATGTTTTATTTGCAAGATATATTCTTCTTCTTATTTCAGTATTAATGTCGTTAGTGCTGTTTATCTGGGAGCCACGACATATGAACTCTTTTACTGTCTCTATATTTTTTGTGCCTATTTCAAAGTTTTGAAGGGTTGGGTTTAATGGTAGTTTGTTGGCAGCATACATATATTTTGTTTTCTCCAAGTCTATCTATCATCATCAGATATAAATTATATATGTATTTGTGAGTATATAAACAATATGTGCCTATTTTATGTGCACGGTATATATGCATGTACAATATACCAACAATAATTAAAAGTCGTCACCAACATAAAATAGTACTTCAACAACAGCCACATTCAGTAATGCCGCTGTAATAATAATTCTGTGTAAACAACGAACTACAGCTGTTAACAACACAAAATATTTTCGCAAATTTCGCGGTTATATTGTTTCAGGCAAGTCAACTCTTTGCCGGAGTCTAACAGCATCATTTCCGTCATCGATCAGATTACGCAATACACGATAAGTGTCACATAGGCGGTACGTATGTTAACTATACCGCAATACCGTGACAAACAAAAGTGAACTGAAGTTGTTTTGCTACAAATTAAGTGTAAAGTTTACACTGTGTAAATATCAGGATTCCAGGTTGGTTGGTTGTTTAATTTTTCAATTACTAATATTTGGAAATGGTTTTCTTTATAACAAGTTAGATGTTTTAATAATGCCTAAAAACAGTCTTCAAACAAGAATAATTTTAAAATGTTTGTCATTGAATTTTGCACACTATCTAATATTTTGGTACACTAATAGCAGTATTATCATTTTCTTTTATGTTCGAAGTTAGTCGTAGGGAATCAAACACAATACTCATCCAAGGAAATTGGTAATTATTTATTGTTAAATTGCTTGAAATACCAAATTTATTTACTTAAATATTAAGGTGATTATTGAATATTTGTATAGTACCCAGCATTTGCAAATAACAAAAATGTTATTAATCCTTCCTGGAATTTCAGTTTAAGTTAAAAAAAAATCTAAACGCAAAAATACATATAAATGCAATGGTGAAACAAAATGACGTAATACTTAGACAGATTTGTATGAGATAAGTTGTATTTGTTAAACAAATTGGCGGACTTAAGACAACAAAATGTAAAAATATTTAACAAAAGTTGAATTTTTAAACTCATAGTATGTTTGTTCATCCATGCTTAGATAACATTTTCGACTGAAGCAAGTTATTGAAAAAATACTTGAGCGCAACTTGGAAACTTATATGGTATTTTAAACCTCCAAAAAACAAGTTACAGTGTACTACTGAATACAGTCTGGTAGGGGCTAAATCAAAGGGTATATCGTTATCGTCTCTATAGTTTTACGCTCTTATAGGTAGAATAATACTACATCATACCAAACACAGTAAAGTTTGGGTAGATGGTGTCGAAAGAGATAAAAGTCACAAAAGGGCTTAGACAGGATTGTATCGTACCAACATAATGTAAAGTCTATCTAGATAATGTATTGCAATAACGGAATACAAAATATTAGCCAATGTATAAAGCGTTTGAAATAGATAGACTTTACAGTCTGCATTTTTCATATTACCTAGTAGTTCTATCAGAGAATGCAAGCGACGTACACTGCACGTTACAGATATAAATTAGGAAATACGAATTGATTATAAATTTATCTGAGAAAGAGTCCCTAATAGGAGACACGCTAATTAGGAGGACACTCTAATAGATAGTGTGTAGGAGACAGTAAGATTAAACATAGAGATTATTCTAAGCATCTGAGTGTAAAGATAACAAATGATCGTCGTACTACAGAGGAAATCACTTGCAGATTTAATCCAGGAAACACTGCTGTACATCAATTAAATTGGACACTGTGGAATAAAAATTTTTCTCAAACACCAGGATAAGGATTTGCAAAACTATCCGAGGAAGTATTGCAATATATAGTGCTAAATTAAATGAACTACTGGTGTTGCCAGTCGATGAGAGCTGACATAATAAGCAATTCAAAAATACGAAGGTTGTTGTATACAATTTTAATTATATATTTGAACCTTCGAGTGCAGCAGACTATGGTGGTAGCTATGCTGAGAGTGATGGCCTAAGCGAATAATCGAATTAATTCCACTACATAGAAGGAAAAGAGGCAGACAAAAGAAGAGCTGGAACACAGATGTGAAAATCGCTATACAGAGAAGAGTGTTGGAGTGCGGAAAATGGACAAATCGCAGGCGCCGGAAGTTAGGATGTAAAAGGCGGAGACAATAGAGAGGAAACTATGGGTATGCTCGTCTCCTGAAAATTAAATTTTGCGCACACTGTTGGTGCACATTTAAAAATATTGTTTTGTTCTATAGCAATAAAGTTACATTTATTTCTGTACAAACGCATTTATGGTAGATGGTTCTTATTCTGAATTTAAACGTGGCATAGTTTCTATTTCACATTCCTCCATCTAACTTTAATACATGACTAATAACCACGTAGCTTTGTTAAAAAAAATTATATACTAAGTAGTTGTTCTTTAAAAAACTAAGGAACGGAATGCAATACAATACAAATGAGTAAAAATAAAGAATGCAGATTGTTAAAATTAGGAAGGCAATGTGAGTTACTGCAATTCACATTTATGATTGTTCAGCTCGATAGTATCAAACCTTTCTAAGAAAAATTTTCTGAATCAACAGAAGCTGCTTAATTAACGAAAAATGTATTCGAATATATAAAAAATGATAAAACAGAAGAAATTCCATTAACGGAAAAAAGCGGCGTATACAAATTAAAATGTGGGGAATGTAATAAGATATATCTGGGCGAAACTGGAAGAAAATTTAAAATTAGAATGAATGAACACGCAAAAGGAGAAGGGGTTAGAGTAACGAACTCACTATATGCAAGACATTTCAACGAATCAGGCCATAAATTCATAAATCCCAAGGAAAATATGGAAATAATAAAAATAGAAAACAATCCGCAAAAAAGAAAATTAATAGAAGAACTAGAAATACTTAAAGTTAAAAAAGAAGATAAAAATAAATTAATGAATATAAAAGTGGATTTTACAAATGAAGAAATATTTTATTATATATTAAACAATAAACAAAAATAAATTAAAATAATAAGAATAACACACTAAAAAATGACGAAATGCAAAAGGTTATAAGTCAAGAATGAAGAAATTAACGGGAGATTCTTAAAACAATTTGACGGACGTTAGAAAAATGCCTAACGGAAAAAGGTAGACAAAGTTCCCGTGAAGAGCGGTAGCAGCTAGAACCAATAGGAGGGGCGATGACATAAGGGGAGGGGCCTAAAGTATAAAAGCCTACAACGTACAGTTGATAGACGTTGTTTAAGACCTGAAGATGTCAGTAATGACGAAAAGCTTTGTCTAAATAATAAAAACAATTATAGCAGTTTAGCAATTCTATAAAAGAAAAGTAAGGATGGCTGCTAATTTAAACAATACGAAGAATTAATTAACACTGTTACAAAAACTGTAACTTTTCCGTTGTTTAACTCTGAACTAATTCAATTATTCATATTTCCATTACGTTTTGTGCCGCAGGTCATTAGAATTGTGTGCTTAGCAACCAATGTTCTACTTGCCTTTTCTGCTTGGGTTTTAACTACAATGTATATTATTGTGTTATTTAAACAGGCTGGTATATTTTAATACCCTATTTTCAGTATGAATAATAATCAATTAAATCTAACACTAACACTAAAATTAACACAAAACACTAAAACACTAAAATTAATGCAATATCCACTAATTAATACACTAATTAACACTAATTAATATGCAATTAGTTCTATAGTTAACTACAGAGTATCCTGTACTGAGATTTTAGTACACATGGACAAAATCTTTAAAAAATAAAGGAACCGACTAAGGAATCGGTAGGAAGAAAATCGTTTGCTATTACAAAAAAATTAGTTCTGAAAAAAGCAGTGCATTTCAGTATGTAATCATGCATATAGAGTGATTCAAAACTGCATACCAATCTCTCGGAACCTGATTGTATAGCTAAAAATAAGAAAAACTTCATATAAACATAGGTCCGAAAACGGTTCGTTAGAGAGTTACGGCTCGCGAACCAGTTCGCCCTGATTTCTGCTCCCACGGTAAAATGACGACATACTGAAATTCGTGGGGTATAAAGTGAAGAGTAAATGTGGTGGTTTCTTATAATTTGTGATCTGAAAAATTGAATAAAAGATGTCTCAGAGGTCTATCTTAATTAATTTCTAAGAAAAACTGCGTAAAACACAAAAATTGGAGTCGAAAAACAAACATTTTTAGATTTGGGATAAAATAACTTCAGTAATTTGCCAATAAACAAATAAAAGTATCTAACTAACTTTGTAGAGAATTTAATTACAAAAAAACTGATGTGTATAATGTCTATTAAGAATAAGTAGAAATTTGACTTTAATTAAAAACAAAACAGACCAAAATGCGCCAGGAAAGTGTTGCAATTTACAAGAATTGGCATTGTAAACTTTCAAAACACGTGCACTTGGCAGACAAAAACCCACGAGACTGCCCCCAAGACATGACCAACATAGTTTTTTATTTAATATGTGGTGTAGTCTTCTTTATGATAATCTCTTAGGCCCTTTTTTCTCACCACCGAGGCTTAATGGAAGACAATACTTACATTTTTTGCAAACGCATCTGATGGAACTCCCGGAAGATATTCCACTTGCAGATAGAGTGCAGATGTGGTTTTTTAATGACGGAGCATCTGTTCACTATTGTCGTTATTTGATGAACCATTTAAATAATACATTCGGTAAGCTATGGATTGGTCGAAACGGACCAGTAAAATGGCTTGCGATACTTGAGACATAGAATTCCAGAATGCTCATTTTTTATTAGATCTAGAGGTCTCCTAGGTAAACATCTAGGTAGGGAAACATCAATCAATTACGTAGAACAGTCGGTGTTTCTGATGTTCAACTGCAATTGCCCTACACAGAGAATCGTATACTTTTCGCTTAGAGCAATGCAGTGAGTGAATCTGACATACAACCACACCGCTCGGAGACAATGCTACACAGGCCCGAACTCTAACCTCAACTCTGTGTCACTGTGTGGAAAATACATGACAGTGGCGAATTGCCTCCAGCTGTTTATGATAATAGGCCGGTAAAGCCTACTTAAATACGACAGTTTAGTAGCAATCAATGCATATATATCAGACAAATATGTTTACATAATAGCATTTCATAGCAACGTATCACCATAATGTTAACATCTATTTTATATAAAATAAGTATATGTGAGTGAGTATATGAGTATGTGCGTCGCTCTCACAAATAGTATATATTTTTTAATAGGAAACAACAGAATCAGTAAGCATTATTATGTAGTAAGTATGCATGTATGTAGGCTTATGTATGTATGTGTGTACATATTGTTACGACAGTCTACTGATCGTCGTATGGTACAGTGGAAAACAAAATACAAGACACCAATTAAGTCACTAATCACCAGCTTTAATTATCACAATTAAACAGTTTGTAATCAACAAGATAGTCTCTTACAACAAATCAAATAAAAATTGTTCACTCGCAATAAAATGTCAACTAATATAAAACACAATTGTATTACGATTCTCCCGCACGATTATGAAACACATAACCCTTCGCCACAATAATGACTTTTCACTAATAACCACTTGAACGCACAGAGTAATTACCTGATAATAACTGAACTGAGCGTCTCTGTATACTTGTATTTATGCCCCGCTGAGGTTCCAGAATATTCGCTAGTAGACATCTACTATAAAACACTAGAACATAATTCATTGCGACCTTGAACACAGCACACGCGGACCGGTATGGTCTGGTATAGTCCCGATAGTTGGCGCGTAATTGTCTTTCACCGCACAGTAGCAGCATTATGTACGCACACACACGTTGCAGCTGGAATATTCGAGATATGTGGAACGTTCCATATTACCTAACACTTTTTCCGCATTATGTAACAATAAATACATTTATCGGCTTGCGATTGTATCGAAGTTTAGCATGCACAAATTTACACCTATACAACAATAGCAAATTTTTAAAATTTTATTAAATTGAATTTAATGCACTTTCAGAGATACAAAATAATGCATAGTTTCATTCAACTATCTTTGAAAAAATTAGATAACACCACGCAATTCAGTCATTTCCAACTACCAAAAATAATGTCTTAATATTACATTAAACTGTTCTACATAATTTAGGAAATTCTTTGCGGTTGTTGCAAATAAAACTGAAAAAATAGTTTTCAGTAGTACGGATGTCTAATATTAAGTTAAAATTTCGAGAAATATTTGCACATTTTAATAAATACGGTAAATGCTATAATAACGGTATGAAAATACATGTTCAGTATAAATTTTGCTCTCCAGATATGATAGTAGTAAACGTTCGCCTAAAAAGAATCCATTTCGGAAAATAAAAATGCTGTAATCTGTTACTTGTTGGTATCAGTGTGTTTCATAATCTTCACCTGTCTTACTGCTTTATATTTCTCATCATATTGTTTATTTCAGGAAGACATAACAAGGTCTATAGGTCTTTTTTGTTTAACGGAATAGTTAAGAAAATATAATTAGGTGCATTACTTGAGATTGTAAAAAATTGTCATAGCATAAAATATCGCGCTTCCTAATACACTATTCATTCCTATGAAGAATTTACGAACATCCTCAGTATTACCGGCTTTGCAAAAACAACGTTTTAATTTACATTTTTTTACTACATATTAAAGAGTTTTGTCGAGTTTTTTTTAAGTTTTATAGAATGTTGAAATATTATATTCCACAGCTATAAATTTGAAACGTCTAGGTAAATAGTACAACTAGATCTAGGATATATTATACCATAGTATACATGGTATACTACACACGATCCCATTAATATACCAGAATAAATTATAATGTTCTTATTATTGTTGAAGATTGACATTGCGGATTAAAAATGATTTTCTTCTTTATATTACTTGTATTTGTACGTGGGCTCTTTTAGGTGTAAACTGATGTAGTTAGGGTGAACATTTATAAAACGTGCAAACCGGTTTCTCAATTTTGAATCCACCGTTTGTCATTTGCCTGTCTGTATATCTACAGTATCTGTCAATCTCTCCATTCATTTGACATAGTGAATCAAAACACTACCTACTACATTAAGAAAATACGACGAAAACAAATAGGATAAAGCATTTGTAAAATAGGACAATTTACAATACAGAACAGTGAAGAATAAATCTGTCAGCGGCAGATTACATTCTTCCACTATATTTTGGTCATCATAATAATCATGATTCCAGCAAGCATTAAACAAATAATGGTCTGTTCCCGTCCAAAAAAGATAGATTACAGCTGGTATTCGGTTATAGTCTTCCAACCATTTTGTCCGATTTTGGGCAATTCTACGAAGTATACTTGTAATATTCGGCTCCTGGCGTACATTGACATTTGTTTACGATCTTGCAGAGTGCCATATGTGGTTGAGAAATCGCTTTTCGGCCGCTTGAGTACGCCTAGCCTAAGGCTTACCTACCGCCGGCAACGTTTGAATCGTCCGGTTAGATCTTACTTGAGACAGACTAGTAGTTAATATGTTTTATGAATATGTTACTAGCATATGGCAGAGTAAGATGATGGTGAGGCACCTACCTTCTCACTTAATTATCCAGCCCGTTTTTTTGTCTGGTTTGTCTCCCATAAACTCGTTGTCTTAACGGACTACTGGGACCAGTTTTTCCTGAACCCAGTATTACAGCCGACTAAATCCAACTCGACACGATTGTGAACTTCTAAAGGTAAGCCGGTCCAGAATCATTTCCCTTACGCCTGGGTACTGCGGCTACTGCTGCCAGCAAGCAGGAATATTTATAGATTTTCCGGTCTATACCCGTACTGTTCTCCATCAACCGAGTGATATCTTGTAGGAAGTGGCAATTCACCACGAAGTACGACTTGGCTGGAGAGAGTCTGGGGGATCCTTCGGGAGCTAACGTCACTTCAGCCAACCATGGAATTTGTGAGGACCAGTGCCCAGTCATTTTTATATTTAATAAATTCATAGCGATAAACATTTACACACACACAAATTAAAAGTACGATAGAACTGAAAGCTTTCAATCAAAAATGTTTGAATATACGAAACAATTTAAAATTGTTTTATGAAAATTTGCATACTGTGAAAATTAGATTCCTAACTTTCGGTCAATATTTTACATATTTCTTCAGATATTAACGAGGACGAAATGTTTTTGATATGGGAAGTAGAGGGAAAATGAGAGTTCAAACGCAGAAAGGAATTCCCCCCAGGCCATATCTGGACCACAGCATCCGCGACTTTTTCGTTGATCTGTGTCAAGATCAGCGAACCGCTGGACCCGCAGCATCCCGATGGACCACAGCACCGCGAATTTCCGCGAATAAATTTTTTTTATTTTTTTTTATTTTATTTTTTTAATTAAATTGATTTGGTGGGATGAGGTTCAATGGACCACCAGCATCCGTGAATATAATTTTTTATTTTTTTTAAGAAAGTTGATTTGCATATCAGTGGGTGGCTTTGGGTGGGTGGTTTTTTTATTTCATATCAGTGGGTGGTGGTGGGTGGGGGGTGGTTCCAACTCGATGTATTATAGTGTATACTAAAATATATGATCAGGTGTACCAACCTTTGCATGAGTTCAAATTTGTTGTGTGTTATAATGTATATTAAATCTATATGATCAGGTGTACCAACCTCTGTAGTATTATTATAGTGTATAGATATTTTATATGAGCAGGGTTGTCAACATTTTCTGCGGTGGGGGGAGGGAAATTCAAATATGTGTTATATAGTGTATATATTAAAATATATGATCAGGGTTACCAATCTTAAATTATTGTGTGCGTGTATAGAGCAGATCTGCCAACATTTCTTTCTCTTCTGTGGTGGGAAATTCAAACTATATATGATCATAATTGTTACTCTCTCTCTCTCTCTCACACACGGTGTGTATGTCTCTCTCTCGTTGTCAAACGTTATGCTCACCGGCATTATAGTGTATATTAAAATATATGATTAGGTGTACCAACCGTTACATGAGTTCAAATTTGTCGTGTGTTATAATGTATATTAAATCTATATGATCAGATGTACCAACCTCTGTATTATTCGTCCTCTCTCTCTCCCTCTCTCTCTCTCTCTCTCTCTCTCTCTCGTTGTCAAACGTTATGCTCACCGGCATTATAGTGTATATTAAAATATATGATTAGGTGTACCAACCTTTACATGAGTTCAAATTTGTCGTGTGTTATAATGTATATTAAATCTATATGATCAGATGTACCAACCTCTGTATTATTCGTCCTCTCTCTCTCCCTCTCTCTCTCTCTCTCTCTCTCTCTCTCTCTCACACGTTGTGTATGTCTCTCTCGTTGTCAAACGTTGTGCTCAAACTGTGGTCAGTACCGAGCGCATGTATATGAAATTAGAAAGTTTATTCGACAAATATTAACGTCCTCTCACTCTCTCTCTCTCTCTCTCTCTCTCTCTCTGTCTCTCTCTCTCTCTCTCTCTCTCTCTCTCTCTCTCTCTCTCTCTCTCTCTCTCTCTCTCACTCTCACTTGTTTCAACTGTGTCAACAAATAGTAACGTCCTCTCTCTCTCTCTCTCTCTCTCTCTCTCTCTCTCTCTCTCTCTCTCTCTCTCTCTCTCTCTCTCTCTCTCTCTCTCTCACTTTCACACGTTTCAACTATGTAAGGTTCCATACCCTTTCTCCTGTCTCCCTCTCGTACATTGAGTAGTCGGTGTGATGAATAAATAATTTTAGCACTATCTCTCTTTCGTTGTCAAAACGTCGTCTTCATTTTTCAATGTATTAAATAATTAATTAATAGTTAATATGCAGTCAGTGTGATTGATCCTTGTTAGAAATATATATATTCGGCGTCAATGAACTACTTACCTGTTATGTTGTTACAGACAATACTTCTGTTTTAAGGTTGCAGTTTACACACACACACACACACACATAGGTTCAGTAGTGTATAGCGAAATAAATTAAAATTATACACACACATGAAAACGGCGGCTGAAATTCATACAAATCTTCTGATGTAACAGTTCACAAAAAATAAATTAATTGTACACATGTTCAGAGGTGTAGAGTGAAATAAAATAAAGTCATAATTTGTTTAAATGATTAAATATATTTTAACATTCACAATATAAAATTCACAATTAAATAAATACATTAGAAATTGATATTTTTCGAAAGTTTATATATAATTGTGTGTCGTACTTGTAGAAGAAGCAACCTGCAACATAACAATACAACAACATTAAAAATCATGTTAAATATCACACACACAGATGCACACGCAACGCGCGCACATGCAGACGCATACGCAACGTAATCACACACACACACACACACACACATACGCACACGCATACGCAACGTAACCAAACACATACATACATACAACGTACACACGTTTGGGTTACACCACACGCGCACGCACACACACATATGCACACGCACACACATACGCATACGCAACGTAATCACACCCATACATACAACGTACACACGTAATACATAAACTTACGCGTAATCACACCCATACATACAACGTACACACGTAATACATAAACTTACTGATGTGGTCATCAGGAAAGTTCACGTTCATCGCCCGAAGCTTTGCATGTACATACACACAGGCAGAATTAGCGCTTACATACACACAGGCAACGCGCGCACATAAAGACGCATACGCAACGTAATCACACACACACACACACACACACACACACACATACGCACACGCATACGCAACGTAACCAAACACATACATACATACAACGTACACACGTTTGGGTTACACCACACGCGCACGCACACACACATATGCACACGCACACACATACGCATACGCAACGTAATCACACCCATACATACAACGTACACACGTAATACATAAACTTACTGATATGGTCATCAGGAAAGTTCACGTTCATCGCCCGAAGCTTTGCATGTACATACACACAGGCAGAATTAGCGCTGTTACAAAATATATATATTAGGAAAGTCAAGCCCACAGACTACTAGAAATAGTTATCGTTTGAAAAAAAAAAAAGAAACCACACATTACGAACTAATATCGTTACAATAATAATAATACATACACTTACGTTTACGGTCGTCCAAACTGAAGTATGGAGTGACAATAACTATAGATATCACAGTAAGAATTTTTGTTGTTGTTTTTAACAGGTGATGTTTTTCATCCCCTGAAGCTTTGTATGCAGAATTATGACTGTTACATAATATATATTAGGAAAGTCGACAGAAATAGTTATCGCCTGCAGCAAGAATTTTTGTTGTTGTTGTTGTTTTTAACAGGTGGTGTTTTTGCATGTACATACATGCAGAATTATGGCTGTTACATAATATATATTAGGAAAGTCGACAGAAATAGTTATCGCCTGCAGCAAGAAGTTTTGTTGTTGTTGTTTTTAACAGGTGGTGTTTTTTCATGTACATACATGCAGAATTATGACTGTTACATAATATATATTAGGAAAGTCGACAGAAATAGTTATCGCCTGCAGCAAGAATTTTTGTTGTTGTTTTTAACAGATGGTGTTTTTCATCCCATGAAGCTTTGCCAACAGGTAACACAGTTTACAAATAATTACATATAGGTTCAGAGGTGTATAGTGAAATAAATTAAAAATAGAAATGAATTCCTTATAAGTTAATGTCCTTTCATCAAAACTTTGTAAATTAGAATCTGCACTACAGTCAAACATACACACACACACAGTGATAAAAATTGTTTATTAAAAGTAGTTTGTTACCTTAACAAGTACTGTTATCCTACACCGTTGGAGTCCCCAAACCATACGTGGACGAAATTACATGTAGGCATTGATGCCTTATGGACTTGAGTGGGATTGTCGCCCACCTCCCAATCCATAATTCTTATTTTGCAGACACAACATCTTACAGCATCACCGTCGCCTTCGTAAAAGAACCCGGCTTTAGCCAGATCGGACAATTTCACGTTCTCATGCGGGTATATAGGAACGTAAATTTTAATATGCCCACGACGTTTGATGTTGTAATAGCTATTCAGACGGTTTGTAAAAGAATGTACGTATTCGTCCATATCTACCTATAATAATAACAGTACCTGCTTCATTATCATATACATTATGTGCTATATATAAATATATACATAAGGGTTTCAACACACACATCATAAATCCAGAACAGGAAAGGTATTATAACAAATATTACGAAAACAAGTACGTATGGTCACGTACATAGATCAACGTTTAAACAAACAGATTAATACCTGAATAATTTTTTTTTTTTTTTTTTTTTTTAAAACAGGACAGCGTATTATCTATATAACGTTCTGTTTCAGATAAGAATAGTTTGAATATAAAATGAAAGGGTACGTTGTATTTTGTTATGAGAAAATGCATTTCTAAATTTCGTTACATTTGACAAAAGATCTTATTGATCAGACGTATGAGTAATTATATTAATCCTTATGTATAAAATACGCACGCATTCGTAAAATATAGCACTCAGGTGTAGGGCAATTAATCCTTTTTTGTATTGAACGTATTTAAGTAGGTCTACTCGTGATATCAGTAAATTCTGTCTAAATGTATAGTACATAAACGTACCCAGTAATCGCTTCTTGAGTTACTCGATTGATGTTCATGTTAAACGATTGATGACTCATGTAATAATACAGATTAACCTCGTATAATAATAATGACAGGACAGTGTATTTAGAACACTTAAAATTGGAAATCTACAAACACATCAAAAATATCTGTCAAACAAAAACACCGTTCTTGTCAACAGTAACTGACCTAAGCACATGTGCTTCATTAGGCAACAGACCAAAAAATTAAATAGACGACTATAAGCACAATTTAAATAAAATCTGAATATTCAATAAAATTATGTTTTTTTTTTTACTTAGTAACATATGCAAATCTTTTACTTACCTCTTAAATGTTGTTGTTGTTATACACAATAGTCGATTGTACGATGAGTGTCTCATACAAATGAGAAATAGTGACATGTCGTCTTGTGTGTATATATATATATCATACGGCGGTAGCGTACACGTTTGAAAGTTGATACACATTAAATTCTCTCTCTCTCTCACACACATTACAGAGATTGATATTAATTGCATGTATGTTCAGAGGTTGGGTGTCTAAATCGATGCATTTTACTTTCACTTTCTAATTTGACACATGGCTTACTTCCATACATAAATAGCTATCGTCTACGAGTGTTGCTAAACGAAATTAAAAATGTTGTAATACATAACGTCCTGTGTAATAGTATGGTATGTTTTTTAGGACAGCCAAAAGCATGAAAGTATTATTTAAATCTGTATGGAAGTCATATATAAATATCGGGTCAGCGCGACACAACGTAACATGATTCATGTCAACGTCGTATGTATGTGTGTGCGTGTGCTTCTATGTGTTCGTGTGTGCGTGTGTTTGGTTACGTTGCGTATGCGTCTGTGTGCGTGCACGTCGGATGTGTGATTACGTGTGCGTCTGTGTGTGTTCGTGTGTGCGTGCGAAAATAAATTTAATTTTCTTGATCTATCAAATAGTTGGTCTAAGCGTACATGTATTATGTAATTCATCTCTTTTTCAGTCATCTACGTAAGTGCATTTGAATTATTTGCGCATGCGCATAACAGCTTTTTAGTACAGTTGCACACACACACACACACACACACACACATCGACACTCACTTGCAACAACGTCTTACTTATCACACGTTCATGCGCTACAAATTGATATATAAAACGTTTAAGATACACTATAAGTACGGGACTTAACATTGTAAGCTTCGAGGTTACGCAATAGTAACAGCTCTTCCCCGCCCCTTGCCCTCCAGCGTTGTCGCACGTTACACTTGGTTATGCTTTGTCAATGGCGGGGAGGGCGGGGAGTGAAGCGACATGGCAATACAGCAGTCGCCTCGAAGCTTGTATTGATACGTCTCACATTAACATAATACCAGCGTTATAACCGTACCTTTTGTTTTTCAGTATTCATTCATTCTCAGTAAATAAATAACGCTAGTCAGGGTAATATGTCAGTTTATTACAAACCGCGAAGATGTCGGCTACTCATGATTTTAGTATTGAAAGTGAAAGAATAAAATCGTTCAAGTATTGGGAAGTGACGTTTATCAGCCCCGACGAGTTAGCGTTTGCGGGGTTCTACTTCTACCCTAGAAATTTCGATGTTTGTGGACATAGTATGTCATTCGTAGACGATAGAGTGGAAAGAAGGTGACAAACCTATGAAGGAACATGACAAAGTTTCATCTACATGACAATTTCTAAACGATGTTAAGAGTGAGACTTTTCATACACGCACCAATAGACATAGTATGTATGACTCAAACGTTAATTCGCATCAGCAAGTTTGCACGCTACATAATTACAAAAATAATTTCTTAACTGTGACAATTGGTATTGAACTTTTTACCTTGTTCAGTCTGCTCCTCCCCCACGTTCCTGCTGAAGGTTAGCTAGTCGTGGTTTTGGACTTGATAATGATTGAGACACTGAAAGGCCTCGTCCGAAGCATCACAGGTAGCAGTTCAGCAAGTAAGCACGACAAAGTTGGAATTACAGAGACTGCTTATTTAAATAACAATTAAGATGAATGAAGATGATTCGTCAATTTGAAGGAAGAGAGAATGTACAGGTGGACGTGGACTTGTCAGTTTGGCTATTCCCGCCGTTACCTCGACACTTCGAGCTGTTACGACTTTTTTAACTCTACAGTCACATTAAATTTGTAAAGTAGGCAACCAGAGTATCCTATCGAGGTAACAACGTCCCTTTCTGCTAAAACCTCTGTGTAGTAGTCAGTGAGTTGACGGAAGAAACGGTAATGGAAGTAATCATAATCAGCTGGAAGGATTAAACAAAGGATGGTGTGTTCCGGCCTCAAACAATTAAAGAGTCTAGAGCTGGCCACTCCAGCGCTTCCTCGGACGTCCCAAACCTCTCCGTCCCTTCTGCTTGTAGTTCCATAATTATTTGGGAATGCGGCAGTCATCCATTCGGCAAAGATGTTCCCACCAATTCAGACGATACTAGGCAATCCTGTCGCGTATACTCATAATATTCTGTTAATGCCGTATATATATATATATTTATAATTAAATTTACCTCAAGATGTTATTTATTTATTTTTTTTTCCTTTTTTGGAACATGTTTCGGGTACTATCTTGTACCCATCCTCAACCTTCCGGTTTTTTTTGTCTGGTGAAGTACATATGTGTTGTTGGTTGACTATTATTATTATTGTGGCTTCCTGGTGTGTGTGTGTGTGTGTGTGTGTGTGTGAGTGCACGCTTAAGTCACAGTACACAATAAAGACAGAACATTGTAATGTTACGTAGGATAATGAAGTATAACATGTCAGATTTTGGTAATGGAAATATAATTTGCATTTTCATGTTAGACGTAATATAGTTACATGTAGTTTATTAGCATTTGTGTATGTGTGTGCACTTGATATTGCGTAAACGTGTCTGCTCTGCTCTACTTGCATATTCTCATGTAATAAAGGACGCACCTCGGTCATGATCCGACGCACGCACACACGAACACACACAGACGCACACGCATACGTAACGTAATCACACACACACATACATACGCAACGTAACCAAACACGCACACACGTACACACGCAACGAGCGCACACGTACACAACGTAACCAAACACGCACACGCGAACACACACACAGACGCATACGTACACACTGCCGTCGTAACGTTAGATTGCTAATGACGGATACAATCAGTCTGATGTATAGTATTCCCGTATAGGCTCCTCATAGTACCATATCAATATCTGTAATGTTATTTATTTCCAACTAAAGTCAGAGACATCCCCAGTAGTTTTTCACCTAGAACGTATACAAAACATCTGATTCTTGTTGGACCTATCACTACCGTTGCGTCATGTACTGATGACCTAAACACTACTGACTGATCCAAGTGTGTTTGGTTCTCGTCAACAACCTCTTGCATAACTTTGCCCTCAGACGCTTTTACATTTCCATGTGTGAAGTTAACATAGCTCAGTCAAAATAACGATAATGCAGACGCATACGTAATCACACATCCGACGTGCACGCACACAGACGCATACGCAACGTAACCAAACACACGCACACACGAACACATAGAAGCACACGCACACACATACATACGACGTTGACATGAATCATGTTACGTTGTGTCGCGCTGACCCGATATTTATATATGACTTCCATACAGATTTAAATAATACTTTCATGCTTTTGGCTGTCCTAAAAAACATACCATACTATTACACAGGACGTTATGTATTACAACATTTTTAATTTCGTTTAGCAACACTCGTAGACGATAGCTATTTATGAATGGAAGTAAGCCATGTGTCAAATTAGAAAGTGAAAGTAAAATGCATCGATTTAGACACCCAACCTCTGAACATACATGCAATTAATATCAATCTCTGTAATGTGTGTGAGAGAGAGAGAGAGAATTTAATGTGTATCAACTTTCAAACGTGTACGCTACCGCCGTATGATATATATATACACACAAGACGACATGTCACTATTTCTCATTTGTATGAGACACTCATCGTACAATCAACTATTGTGTATAACAACAACAACATTTAAGAGGTAAGTAAAAGATTTGCATATGTTACTAAGTAAAAAAAAAAACATAATTTTATTGAATATTCAGATTTTATTTAAATTGTGCTTATAGTCGTCTATTTGATTTTTTGGTCTGTTGCCTAATGAAGCACATGTGCTTAGGTCAGTTACTGTTGACAAGAACGGTGTTTTTGTTTGACAGATATTTTTGATGTGTTTGTAGATTTCCAATTTTAAGTGTTCTAAATACACTGTCCTGTCATTATTATTATACGAGGTTAATCTGTATTATTACATGAGTCATCAATCGTTTAACATGAACATCAATCGAGTAACTCAAGAAGCGATTACTGGGTACGTTTATGTACTATACATTTAGACAGAATTTACTGATATCACGAGTAGACCTACTTAAATACGTTCAATACAAAAAAGGATTAATTGCCCTACACCTGAGTGCTATATTTTACGAATGCGTGCGTATTTTCTACATAAGGATTAATATAATTACTCATACGTCTGATCAATAAGATCTTTTGTCAAATGTAACGAAATTTAGAAATGCATTTTCTCATAACAAAATACAACGTACCCTTTCATTTTATATTCAAACTATTCTTATCTGAAACAGAACGTTATATAGATAATACGCTGTCCTGTTTAAAAAAAAAAAAAAAAAAAAAAAAAAAAAAAATTATTCAGGTATTAATCTGTTTGTTTAAACGTTGATCTATGTACGTGACCATACGTACTTGTTTTCGTAATATTTGTTATAATACCTTTCCTGTTCTGGATTTATGATGTGTGTGTTGAAACCCTTATGTATATATTTATATATAGCACATAATGTATATGATAATGAAGCAGGTACTGTTATTATTATAGGTAGATATGGACGAATACGTACATTCTTTTACAAACCGTCTGAATAGCTATTACAACATCAAACGTCGTGGGCATATTAAAATTTACGTTCCTATATACCCGCATGAGAACGTGAAATTGTCCGATCTGGCTAAAGCCGGGTTCTTTTACGAAGGCGACGGTGATGCTGTAAGATGTTGTGTCTGCAAAATAAGAATTATGGATTGGGAGGTGGGCGACAATCCCACTCAAGTCCATAAGGCATCAATGCCTACATGTAATTTCGTCCACGTATGGTTTGGGGACTCCAACGGTGTAGGATAACAGTACTTGTTAAGGTAACAAACTACTTTTAATAAACAATTTTTATCACTGTGTGTGTGTGTATGTTTGACTGTAGTGCAGATTCTAATTTACAAAGTTTTGATGAAAGGACATTAACTTATAAGGAATTCATTTCTATTTTTAATTTATTTCACTATACACCTCTGAACCTATATGTAATTATTTGTAAACTGTGTTACCTGTTGGCAAAGCTTCAGGGGATGAAAAACACCATCTGTTAAAAACAACAACAAAAATTCTTGCTGCAGGCGATAACTATTTCTGTCGACTTTCCTAATATATATTATGTAACAGTCATAATTTTGCATGTATGTACATGCAAAAACACCACCTGTTAAAAACAACAACAACAAAACTTCTTGCTGCAGGCGATAACTATTTCTGTCGACTTTCCTAATATATATTATGTAACAGCCATAATTCTGCATGTATGTACATGCAAAAACACCACCTGTTAAAAACAACAACAACAACAAAAATTCTTGCTGCAGGCGATAACTATTTCTGTCGACTTTCCTAATATATATTATGTAACAGTCATAATTCTGCATACAAAGCTTCAGGGGATGAAAAACATCACCTGTTAAAAACAACAACAACAAAAATTCTTACTTTGATATCTATAGTTATTGTCACTCCATACTTCAGTTTGGACGACCGTAAATGTAAGTTTATGTATTATTATTATTGTAACGATATTAGTTCGTAATGTGTGGTTTCTTTTTTTTTTTCAAACGATAACTATTTCTAGTAGTCTGTGGGCTTGACTTTCCTAATATATATATTTTGTAACAGCGCTAATTCTGCCTGTGTGTATGTACATGCAAAGCTTCGGGCGATGAACGTGAACTTTCCTGATGACCACATCAGTAAGTTTATGTATTACGTGTGTACGTTGTATGTATGGGTGTGATTACGCGTAAGTTTATGTATTAGGTGTGTACGTTGTATGTATGGGTGTGATTACGTTGCGTATGCGTATGTGTGTGCGTGTGCATATGTGTGTGTGCGTGCGTGTGTGGTGTAACCCAAACGTGTGTACGTTGTATGTATGTATGTGTTTGGTTACGTTGCGTATGCGTGTGCGTATGTGTGTGTGTGTGTGTGTGTGATTACGTTGCGTATGCGTCTGTATGTGCGCGCGTTGCGTGTGCATCTGTGTGTGTGATATTTAACATGATTTTTAATGTTGTTGTATTGTTATGTTGCAGGTTGCTTCTTCTACAAGTACGACACACAATTATATATAAACTTTCGAAAAATATCAATTTCTAATGTATTTATTTAATTGTGAATTTTATATTGTGAATGTTAAAATATATTTAATCATTTAAACAAATTATGACTTTATTTTATTTCACTCTACACCTCTGAACATGTGTACAATTAATTTATTTTTTGTGAACTGTTACATCAGAAGATTTGTATGAATTTCAGCCGCCGTTTTCATGTGTGTGTATAATTTTAATTTATTTCGCTATACACTACTGAACCTATGTGTGTGTGTGTGTGTGTGTGTAAACTGCAACCTTAAAACAGAAGTATTGTCTGTAACAACATAACAGGTAAGTAGTTCATTGACGCCGAATATATATATTTCTAACAAGGATCAATCACACTGACTGCATTATAAACTATTAATTAATTATTTAATACATTGAAAAATGAAGACGACGTTTTGACAACGAAAGAGAGATAGTGCTAAAATTATTTATTCATCACACCGACTACTCAATGTACGAGAGGGAGACAGGAGAAAGGGTATGGAACCTTACATAGTTGAAACGTGTGAAAGTGAGAGAGAGAGAGAGAGAGAGAGAGAGAGAGAGAGGACGTTACTATTTGTTGACACAGTTGAAACAAGTGAGAGTGAGAGAGAGAGAGAGAGAGAGAGAGAGAGAGAGAGAGAGAGAGAGAGTGAGAGGACGTTAATATTTGTCGAATAAACTTTCTAATTTCATATACATGCGCTCGGTACTGACCACAGTTTGAGCACAACGTTTGACAACGAGAGAGACATACACAACGTGTGAGAGAGAGAGAGAGAGAGAGAGAGAGGGAGAGAGAGAGGACGAATAATACAGAGGTTGGTACATCTGATCATATAGATTTAATATACATTATAACACACGACAAATTTGAACTCATGTAAAGGTTGGTACACCTAATCATATATTTTAATATACACTATAATGCCGGTGAGCATAACGTTTGACAACGAGAGAGAGAGACATACACACCGTGTGAGAGAGAGAGAGAGAGAGAGAGAGAGAGAGGGAGAGAGAGAGAGGACGAATAATACAGAGGTTGGTACATCTGATCATATAGATTTAATATACATTATAACACACGACAAATTTGAACTCATGTAACGGTTGGTACACCTAATCATATATTTTAATATACACTATAATGCCGGTGAGCATAACGTTTGACAACGAGAGAGAGACATACACACCGTGTGAGAGAGAGAGAGAGAGTAACAATTATGATCATATATAGTTTGAATTTCCCACCACAGAAGAGAAAGAAATGTTGGCAGATCTGCTCTATACACGCACACAATAATTTAAGATTGGTAACCCTGATCATATATTTTAATATATACACTATATAACACATATTTGAATTTCCCTCCCCCCACCGCAGAAAATGTTGACAACCCTGCTCATATAAAATATCTATACACTATAATAATACTACAGAGGTTGGTACACCTGATCATATAGATTTAATATACATTATAACACACAACAAATTTGAACTCATGCAAAGGTTGGTACACCTGATCATATATTTTAGTATACACTATAATACATCGAGTTGGAACCACCCCCCACCCACCACCACCCACTGATATGAAATAAAAAAACCACCCACCCAAAGCCACCCACTGATATGCAAATCAACTTTCTTAAAAAAAATAAAAAATTATATTCACGGATGCTGGTGGTCCATTGAACCTCATCCCACCAAATCAATTTAATTAAAAAAATAAAATAAAAAAAAATAAAAAAAATTTATTCGCGGAAATTCGCGGTGCTGTGGTCCATCGGGATGCTGCGGGTCCAGCGGTTCGCTGATCTTGACACAGATCAACGAAAAAGTCGCGGATGCTGTGGTCCAGATATGGCCTGGGGGGAATTCCTTTCTGCGTTTGAACTCTCATTTTCCCTCTACTATGGGAGGTACGGAGAAATATATATTTAAGCGGTGCCAGCTGCATTCGTGTA
The DNA here is from genome assembly GCA_034769895.1 of Magicicada septendecula. Taxonomy (NCBI): domain Eukaryota; kingdom Metazoa; phylum Arthropoda; class Insecta; order Hemiptera; family Cicadidae; genus Magicicada; species Magicicada septendecula. Next base: position 105,894,685 of record CM068370.1, read on the forward strand.
AAAATGTAAAAAGCCATTTTATATCAAATTTACGCTCTACACTTGTTTTTGTATGTAGCCATTTGTTGAGATATCTAAGAAAAACAATGTTTCTGACATTTCTGCGTTTGCGTAAAATTCTAAAAGTGGGAAACCTTTTTACGTTTTTAAAAACGTATATAAACGTATATAAAGGAAAACTTTTCTTTGTATATTTTAAGATATTGGCTAGATATGTAGGCTACAATATTTCATTTGGTGACTGAAAAATCTACTTAGAGAAACATCTTTATGAACCATTGTGATATCTGTCATACAGTAGCCTGACTGTAAAAATGAAAACTACTCTGAAAGGTTAATACTTCTTTTTATTTCTTCTTGTATTTGAATCATTGTGGTACTTCTAATTAAACAACTTTTAATATATTATTTTTAACATTACTTTTTTTATATTAGCGTAAGTTTAAATTACAACAAATTTGATTTTAAAAGTTATACGTGACTTCAGACAAAGAAACCAATATGAATATCAGGTCTTGCTGGACTTACGACATTAGTGGTAGTTCCCTAGAGGTACGGTGTTTAATTTGGAGCAATTCAATGAATTCTAGGCTCTCATCCGTAAACTGACTACACGTGTGGAAATGAGTAACTGGAGTAACATTGTGGTGTAATAGTTTGTGACTGAGACGTTGTGTATCGCATACAATTGTATACTGTGTTACATGATAGTTTGCCACTCATCTTGTTGACAGAAATATACTTAACTACTCCTACCAAAAGTACCAAGAAACATGATAGTTTTGTGTCAAGAACTAATTAGTTAAATAGTATTTATTTCTTTTGTTATTTAATTAATGTTAACTAAGGCTCTAATAATTATGTTTATTAAAGTTAAAGGAATATGAATAATAGTTATGCTAGCTATTAAAGTTAGTAAGTAAGGACTATAATGATTTGGAAACTACTTACAGTGTTTTGTTGTATTTATAAAAACTGTATTGTATACAGTAGGTTAATAAAAATTTTCATAGGTTACTAATAGTTATTAGTAATTAATTTTGCTAAATTGATTAATATTATGGGTTGTAATATTAATAAATACCAAAGTTAATATTAATCGGAGAGTACCAAAATAATAGTAATAGAGATTTGTAAATCTAGGCATGTTAAGCCTAGATAGTTAAGGGATTTGGAATAAGAATTTATATTAAAATTAGAATAAACAATATCAGGTTGTTATATTATTACTAATTGTGTCCAATAGTTTTAATAAAGTGAAGAGTACAAGAAGAACTAATAATAAATAATTTTGGGAAAAATAATTAAAAATCTAAAATGGTTACTCAAGAAATATATAATAGAAGATAGTCAAAAGTGGTATCAATATAATTAGTGTTCCATCAGAAACTAAAAAATACTAATAAATTGAAGGTCAAAGATCTTATAAAAAAGTTGTAACAATTTAAATAAAATGGAAGGTAAAATATTAGAAGTTTGTTTATGTTGAGGCTCAGATAGCACCATAGTAACATAAAATATTACAATTCACACCAATAAAAGCTAAGATAGGCCTTAGCAACTGAAATGTTATAATTTGAATAAAGGGAGTGCTTTATTGGATCTAAACGATAAAGGATGATTTAAAAACAAGAGTGACTAATCCAACAGATTTTAATTTTCATATCAGTGAACTTAATGTAAAGTTAAATAATACTAATAAACAAAACAAATAGAAGAACAGTATCATTCAAAAGAAGTAAACCAAGTAGCATATGAAGAAATAAGATCAGACTATCGATGAAGGGAAGTATTTTTGATGAATAACTAAACTGAACAATTTCTTTCAAGGCCTAGGCCACACTTCTAAAAGACACTGTTTACACTTTTAATTAAAACAATTTTGAACTTCCACTGTGAAAATAATCAATGAATAATATTATTTTCAGTATAAAAAACTATTAATATAGAGTAATGCTATCATATAAAGTGAACTAGACTTAAAACAAAAACACTTAAATCAACATAACTTAGACACTGAACATTGTAAACTCATTAATATAATCTTGTTAAGACACTCTGTAATTTATTGTAATCCCATGTATTTTGGTACTTTTCCTAAGATAACTGTCGTTTATATTGTAGTCAAAAGGACCTAATTTAAAACTTTCTATTTGTATTTTATTTAGCAATTATAAAATATGCAAATGTGTGTACCCTGAGACATAAGAAATACTGCTGCTACTGCTGCCATTCTGAGCATATTTAAAGAACAGCTGGTTAGACTTTGTTAATAATTATATTTGTCTTTTAAAATAATTTAAAAAGGATAATAAAGTATTGAGTTCAATAATTACAGATAAAAGGTTTCCTTTTCATTATTTAAGGGATACATATATGTGTATGATATAATAAACACCATATCAGTGAATGTCAATTTTCTTCATCAACTAGCTTAAGTTGCCAACACTCTTCACCAGGAAAGTATGGCATCCGATTTGAATCTGCCTTGCTGAGCTTTAGTTGTCACAATATTCTATTAAATAAAAAATTAAAAGAGATTGAACTATAGCTGAAAAAGAAACCTTTAGGATATTTTAAAATAATACTTACTAATTTACAAATACATTTTATTTGCAACATTTGATTGCAAATTGGCGCTCAACTAATATTACCCTGACAACATACTCATCCTCAAAATACTAACAAAGTACACATCAAATAGTACGAGTTTTACTTAACGCTACAAATTGGCGATCCCCTACAGTGAGGCTGAAGAGGGGAGGGATTCCCATAGTGTTACAGAATTGACGCCCACAACGTGTGGCTAAATAACCCGAATTTACTGAACGTCACAACTGTTACGACATTACAGTACATTCTACATTTTCTCGACTATTTTAGTGGAAGCAGCTGTAATCTTGTGCGCGTGTTTCTTAACAGGCGTTAGCGAGACTGTTCCAGACTTCGCCTGCTCGCGCACTGTTTCAAGGCCGCAAGCAATTACGCTCTATTGTAGAGTTGACGCGTATTATGGATTATTCTGGAATTTCAGCGAGGTGTAAATATAGGCATTCAGCGACGGTCACTTGTAAGTAGCGATTTATTCCAGTGCGGTTCCAAGTATTGTGGCAAAGTGTTATGTGTTTTATAATTGTGTGAGACTCATTGACATTTTATTGCTTGTGAACAATTCTTATTTGATTCGTTGTAAGAGATTATCTCGTTGATTACAAACTGGTTAATTGTGATAATTAGAGCTGGTGATTAGTGACTTAATTGTTGTCTTGTGTTTTGTTTTTCATTGTACCATACGACGATTGTAGACTGTCGTAACAATACTATAAATACTATACAATATTAGTATATTATATACTATATATACTTATAATACTATATTATCTCTCTTGAGTGCGAACGATTCACTACACTAGCGCAACAGATAAATACAGTTACTGAAGAATGAGGTGACAAAACACATAAAATACGTATACAATGCACAAGCATCAGAAATATAACAGAAAAAATATTTTTTAAAATGTAACTAGGAAGTTAATCATTTCATAGTCTCACATAAATTTTGGCAATTGTAGGTAAGAGACCATTAGATACGTCATACATCAAGTTAGCAGTAAGGTAGATTCTAGGCCCATACTATCCTTTTTATCTTTATCAACCGATGAAGTTTGTCGTGAACAAAGAGTCTTGGCTGAAGATGAGCATACGACATAACTCTCACTAGTCTCAAGTAAGGAAATGCACAGTATATTGACACTTCGTCTGTTTTTATATAGATGTGTGTGTATTGGTAAAGAGTAATGTATATTACTAAATATAACAATAAACAAGTTTTTGTTATTTTCAAGTGAGGACTGTACTATGGTGATTCACGCTGTTTACGTAAAAATTAAATGCCACTCTAACGAGTACAGTAAAAGAATAAAAAGAAGCAAAATACTATTCCTTAGCTGTTTCATTTTCAAAGGTAGTTTCTCCTACATTACATTAAAATATTAAATAACATCTGTACTACTTTTATAAAGTTAACTCTCATGACACCCTTAAAAGGAGTTAGGACAGAAGAGAAAAAATAGTAACTCTTATGTATAAATCGGTTTTCTGAATTTTCAAATCGTAATACACCTGATTTTGTCTGTTTTATAAAAATTGAAAATTAATTTGAAATAAAAAAACGAGAGAGACATTTTATTACTTCTTCGTTTATTGTCAAATGAGCAAAAACATTAAATTTAAATGTTTGTAAGTAAATGACAGTTTATTTAAAATTATAAATTTTAAATTTGATTGTTTTGGTATAAATTAGATTACAAGTAAAGCACATTAGGCTCTTGTTCTGTACTATATGCTATCTATTTCTACTGTCAGCGGGCCTTAACAAAACATCACAAAATCGCAAAAAATATTGGTTTACGCTGTAGAGATTTGTGATCATTAAATGCTTGTAGTTCGGCGACCCTACTTTTATTATTTGGAGAAAAGTTTATTTAGATAAAATTTGATCTTAACAGGCTAAATTTAGACAATCTTCTATTACTGTAGAGGTTGGAAAAGTTTAAAATAACTTTATATTTGTTACTGCTTAAAAAAAATATGAAGAAAAATTGTGGGAGAATGGCCTAGGTTTAAATGCGTCTTTAAATTTGTGTATAACCTACTTTCAGTTGCTAGCCTATATTTGTTTTCATGATGCAGCACCTGGTTATAATAAAAGACAACTCTAATCTTATAAAGTAGCAAGCCAACTTTGCTACTATGAAGAAAACCTGTTTAAATATTGTTTTCAAAAACTTTAGATATAGGTTTTTGTTATAGATTTTATTATAGTACGATCAGTAAAAGAAAACCGCAAGGAGTAATAGAATTATTCTTCATAAAAAGATAAAATGTAACAGTAATATCCTTAAAGTAATTAATAAAATGTTGGAAAATCAACTATACTGAGTAACAATGTTCAGTACAAAACAAATCTTCTTTGTGAACCTTACAACTTTAATTTGCAATTAAAAGTGTGAATTATAAGAGATTTTTACAAAGCTGAATATGGTGTCTACTTATGTATTAAGTTTTGGTAAGTAGTGGGAGTTATAATCTCTGTTGTTCCTATCGTATGCTGTTAAACGTTTCTGTAGTACACATTTTGTATAACAAGTACGATTACTTTCGTAAAAATTTTTAATCTTGTTACACCTTAAATTTTTACACCTTCTGTCTGTTCTTCGATGTTGATCGTTATGAAACAACACAATAATAAAAAAAAACTTACCGATTCATACATCAGTATCCTATTAATAAAATGACCAAAAATGTCAACTCCTAAACACCAAATCCCTATTATTAATTTTACTTCCTAATGTCAGAATGCGAATAAAATAGATTCCAATCACGATATAAAGAATAATATCGTTTATTCACTTAATAATATTATTGGTTACGGATTTCTGGTTTAAACTTGGGCACTGAGTGGTATAATCTTTATACAGCGTAACTAAATAATCAGGATAGACAGATAAAAGAATGAAATAACAGAAATTTAAAGAATTGTTTGAGTGAACAAAGCGTCATTGAAAATAATAAACTAATAACAAAACACTCACAAAAACGCATAATACACACCAAAGCAAAACTCGTAAAATAGGTGTAAACCCCCCTCCTTGCAGTCACCAAATGCCTTTATCTGGAAAAAAGATGAAATGTCAGACTAGATAAAGCTTTCGTGATAAGATGACTGCTCTTAGAATAAATATTATTAATATCACACGAATCCATTCATCGTCGAAAAAACAGATTATTGCACGCAAATGTGGGTGTAAAAGGCCCACATTATAAAACTACAGAGCCACTTCGGTCACCTCCAGTACTTTATTATTATTAGTTTGCTATTTTTTTTGTTTTATTTGTATAAATATTGTTATCTTTAATAAATTAATGTTATATAAAACTTGCATTAGTACCGTGTTGTGTCATTCTGTTGCATAATTCTATTCCCTTCTGATTTACAGGTTTCAGCAATTGCTTTAAAACTCGCAGTCGTTGCTTCTTTCTTGGTTTTCTTTTATCTTTTATATGTACTACTAAAAAATGCATTACAAACACAAAGCAAAATTTAAATACCTTACGTCAAGTTCAAAGTTCAAGTTCAAAGACTAAACCGACAAAACTGCAATGTAAGCTGTTCGTGGATGAAATGTCAATTTAGCAAAGAATTTGTGAACCATTTATGAGAAAGAAACTTGAACGTTATATTGAAGTATTAGGTTCACTGCTGTACAAACTATTTGGTAGGTTCCCTGATAGTTCACTTACTATGCTACACTACTACTACTTACTTTACTTACCTACTTTATATTTGAAATTATTTTACACTTGACCAGAGAAATTAGAAAGGGAAAAATGTAAGGCCCTTAGAAATTCAAAACCTTGAATGCTTATTACCACAATAAAAAAGAACATGTAACTGAAAGAATGGTAATTCTAATTAACGTTTACGTCGTAGTTTACACTAGATTCGATATATGAGACATACTTACACTTGACAAGAAATCTAAAATTAAGATAAAGTCAACGAAAAATGTACGGTGAAGAGCTGTGTAGCCTCGCACCACGAGGTAATTAAAATAGTTGATCAGTAGTAAAAAGAGGATTTGTAAGACCATGTATACTGAATGTATATACGGAATACATGAAGATTCGTTCACGTCACTTTAATATATAGAATACTTTACCTCTTCTGTAACATGCTGCTCTGCAGAAAAGAAGATGAAAAAACTGATGAAGAACCGTTTGTAATCGGATCGGAGATGGTTAGATTTCCAGTTTACTTATTTTATTGTATAATAGTGACATTCTCAGTTATGTGGAAAACGAGGTAACCATTTTCAAAGTTGCCATTACTTACTTAACAAAAGTTATCATAACAAAAGTTATAATTTAAATTCTTTTAATTTGCCACTGACTTTTAACTGAGAAAGTAAAATATAAATGTTTTTGTTTTGTGTAAACTTAAACGTAAACAAAACAATTTCAATTGTTTCAGTCAGTTCAATGACACTAGTTTCTATAAATGCAATTTAATTTTTCACTATCTCATGTAAAAATATACATAGAGTTTTTTCTTATTTCTTTTCGCATATTTCAGTTAGGATAATCAATAGCTTTTTAATAAAAAATTATTAAACAATCAAAGTCCTTCAACAATAAAGTAATATTGATTGTAGACAATTAGTTTTTAAACACAAAACAATGTTTAAAGTGCTACATATAGTCTTCTTACTTACTGATCTCGTTATTCCGCGTTTGGAATCACATGTAGATGACAACAAACAACAGCAGTTGGTTACGACATGTTCTTCTATGGCTTGAACAATTCTGCTACCTTGGATTGACTCCGACTTTTACTGTACACTCCTACACTCCGTCCTTAAGTCACCCTGCAACTTTGAAATGCAGCTGTCCAAGCTGTCCAATGTTGATTATCCTATCAAGAACACAATGAGCATCAAAAACTCAAAGTACAGCATTTCGTTTGGCCGGCCATCTGTAAAGTCAAACTGCAGAAATTGGGCTTAAATTTGCTTAATCAGGAAAACAGTTACAAGACATATCACAACACCTATATATTCGTTCTTTTCTCCGACACGAGAATCGAGCACATAAACATATACCTAGTAGGGCCTTTGGCAATGTAGAACTACGTATAGACTTATTGTCTATATTGTCTATACAATAGATATATTGTCTCACGTTTATAGACTGTTTGTCTATATAATAAGGCAGTAGTAGTTGAAGGCCGTCGACGCGGACACATTGACTCAAGAATTCTTTGATTCATGGATACGTTGTTAAGGTGTGATTGCCCGTATGTCTATTTCTCAGGTTAGGCGTTTTCTGTCCCAAATGCCGGCTCTAACAACATTCCACTATATCGTGACAAATATGAAACCACTACAGTCACTTCCGTAGTATGTCAGTTGTTTAATTGGTACAAGGAAGAGCTACAGGTGTTCCGTCATGCGTTTTATCAAAACATGGTGCACTCTACTTCTAGGGACTATTAGCTGCATGCCTGAGGTACGATGAAAAAACTCCCTTCTAAACAGATATACATAAATATTCTTCAAAACTCGGAAGATAGCCAATAAATTTGTTGTTTTTACGCAACAAGTTTTATCTGCTGTAAAAATCCCCTTGCTGTAATATGCTATGACTCCTTTACTACCGTTTCGCACTTGCGCCGAAAATGCTTCTACACCAGTATTGCTTACGTCTGCGTCTACGATGTACTTTTCTGCAAACTTGGAAAGAAAGGATTGGTTTCGAGCATATTTCAATGTGCAATGCAAGTTTAGGATAGCACAGCATTATTTACGGTAAACAATAAGATAGAAAAAGTATTTAACTTTATTTTATATGGAACAGGTGAGTTTAATATAATATTATGACGGTCGCACGAAAAGCTGTGTTTGAACAGTGGAAACAGTACAACCGACACACAATTGTACTTCAATTTTTGATTGTGGTTTCAAAATGCAAAGACAACAATGTTACGTATATACAACACTTCTTGCCTAATTAACGTGATCACTTTTGCAATAATAACTTATGTCACTAATTACAGCGGTCCAAACATACTGACTGACTGTTGTCTTAAAAACTGACTGGCTGCTCAGGAAACAGAGCTTTTGTTCTTTGCTTGTGTAGTGCAGTCAATTGAAAAAGCTATGTGGATGTCGGTGGAAAAATTTAGAAACTTCTGGTTCGATAGAGTGCATTGCGTAATATTACTTCTTACACAGTACCGACAAATCTTCAAGTAGTTTATTAAAAAAAAAAATTTTTTTGTAAATAGAAATTTTGATTTATACTTTTATAAAGTAAAAATTTATTCTTATGATAATTGTGAGGAATAACAAAGAAAGTTTTGACATAAGATAGGCTTTACAAAATAATTTTTTTTTATAATATTCTGAAAATTAATTATATTTCTTAGATATCCTTTGGAAAACATATAATATATACAAACGTCTTTTGTGAAGAATAGCATGTTATAAAAATATATGCTTTCTAAAAGTCATCTAAGAGATCCAAATAGTTATCACATTTGGTAATATAAAGTTACTATGAAACTGTAAAATGTGTCAAAAATTCAATAGTTATTATAATACTTCATTAACTGCCCTGCAAGATAAAGTTTTAGATAACGTTATCTTTTTTTCTAAAACAAGAGAGAGTGATAAACCTAATACAATTATATAAACAGTTTTTCTTTGAAGAAAATATTACTTTAAAGTTGCATATGTTTACATCAGCTACTGTGTTGTTAAAATATTGCTTGGGTTTTTGTTGCACAAAGACACGTTTTGGTCTGTAGAATATGTGAACGGAAAAAATATTTTGACCTATAAAATACACTTGGGTATGCAAAGAAACGGATAGCTATGTATATTGTAAAGCTACGATTATCTTCCGTATTTATAATATACCTTAAACTGTATAAAATTATACCATAACCCCCACTGTTGTCGGTGTCAATCTGTAATCTAACTCAATAGATGTAGAACAAGGCTTAAATACGCTTCACGTTGGAAACGCCAATTTGTAATATAAATATTACAAATCAATGTGTTTTTCTTATTTATAAAGTTGTAAGTGGTCTCTCTTAAGCACCGCAATATCAATCTATTTATAAGGAAACAATATTTTTATATGGGTGATATTATTCAATTATGGATAATATCTCTATATTATATAGTAATTAAGTACTTTACGAAAGAATAACGCTCGACACCATTTAATATATTGAGTAATTCGATCGTTATTATTCAAGCCTAGTCTGCATCCACTATTGAGAGAGCGGAGAGCGGCTGACGTGAATTAATTTTCTCTTCTCGCGTAATTCACCATCTGTCCGCGGACTAGCGTTGTTGTTTACAGTCAGCCAGTTATTATAGGTTAAGTGGTTTGAGCCTGGTGTTCCTCTCGTTTCTCCCCTTATACACTATAAGTTCCTTAAAATACACTAAATCGTTAACCAAGAATAATTACTCATCAAATTCAGGAAAGATTCTTTATTTTTTATATTTTTTCTCAAAACAGATGTTTCTCATGGCACAGATACAACACATCGTTCAAACAGGACTGAATCGATTAGTTATTGAATTCGGGTTTAGATGTTTTCAAAGTTTAATTATATTATTAATTTTTTCTTAATCTCACGGTACATGGAGTTCTTGTGACTATTAGTAAGGTCAGAAAATGCAAGTTAAGGTTACAAGGTATTACAATTTAGTTAAAATCTTATTAAATAAAATAGAAATATAAGCAGGTTTTTTACCGTACGTTTACAAGATACTCGTTATGGCGGTGTTCCACTGAACGGTGACGGATAGCAGAGTGATGATGAATGTCTTGAATATATCAACCTCCAGCTTCTCAATATAAGTTTGGTGTTGGTGTCCCAGGATGTAGTGGAAGGTTCAGTTCTTGATCTTCGCTAATTTTTATGTTTCTGGTGGTCACAGGTCCCAATGGAATTTGTGTAGTATTAAGTCTTTACTCCGTTGTAGAAAGTGAGGTTCTGGACGTAATTTTAATTTTCTTTATTTTCGTTTTAAGGTATTTATTTACTTTGACTTCTCCAGGTCTTGGGTTGTCTTCATTTATTTATTGTTTTTCATTATTACTCATTTGACGGTATGGTTAGTTAATTTGTTCTTTAGATTTTTTGGTTTTAATTTTATTGATAGGTAGAATTATATTCTCGGTGTGAGAACCTCGGAAGTTGTCCAACCGTCTTTTTAATCAGTTACTATATATTAATTTGGATTGATAGTAATTTTATTCATTAGGTTTTTTGGGTTTTTCGAGATTTATCACAACTGAACTGTCCCCGTTCATATATAACAATTGAGTCCTGAATCAACAAAATATCTCCTATTTTGTGGTCCATGACAACCATTCCTTGTTCTGTTATTGGATAATATTTGTTATCCTAGAGCCGCAATTAGAAAAATGTTCTTGCACTTACTTAATAAAATACTCCCTTATTAAAATTATATTACATCATATAAAACTTTCACATAATCTGTGTTATTAAACTATATACATTTTGCTACATTTTCTTTTTGATTGTCCTAGTTTAATAGGGATTATTTTCCCTTTAAAAAATATTAATTTTAGGCCTATTTGTTTTATTACATGTGTTATAATTTTTTTGTATTTAAGTCACTTATTCTTTTATTAATTAATACTACTGCTTTCTCTTAATTTATTATATTACATTGAATGTTTTACATTTTTTAGTTATTAACTTTCTGATCTGACCTATTGTACAATGTGTCACTGGCTTATGGCCAATCATTCCGATTTTATTTCATCCTGATTTCAATTTATTATTATTTATTTTAGTATTGAACACTTCGTCTGTTTATACCATAATTACAATAACCCTTTGGCCATTTATCAACAATTATTGCCTTCATGGCCAAGTTTACAAATATAATCTAATAATATCTCTATTATTTATTCAAAGTAAGTATCCAAATATTTACTCTTATTAAGTTTAACATAAATGAAATTAACATCCATGAATTGATGCTTTCTTAAAGCAATTGCTTCACTCCTGCTACATACAAGAGACAAAATAAATACCATGCAAACAAAATAACATGACAAAACATAATAACATGCACATTATTATAAAATATTAAATACCAATTAATTAGTCCACTCCTTAGTATATAATTATACTAATTATATATAGACAATTAATTAATCTGTCTATAGTATTTTCACATTGTTTGACACTGTGTTTATCGCTTACATTTTCCACTGACCACTTCATAGTTTGTATTTATAAACATTTCTATTTTTTTTATTACCTAGTAACCTTACTTGGTATTATTGATTTGTTTATTTTCCGAAAGTTTAATTTTCTGACCTTAATTATCACCAACATTTGATGTTGTTTTATTTTGATAATGATAAAGTTTTTGTGTAACGTAGGGGACCTTAGCTTCGTTACGTTACAATATCAGTTAACATGCCATATTGGTCTCTGTGAATTTGATAAACTAAAACGGGGAAGGTAATTTATGTACAAATGTACTATATGGTGGCCAGTTGTTACAAACAGTAATATTTTAAATTATTTTGAAATATCACGTACAGTACTGTGTTTTGCACAATCAGAATTATCCATACCCTAATCATTTTCCAATAAATATTGTTATAAAAACGTCACAGTAACATTGCCATTAACGTTTTATATTTTGTTATGTTTTCCTGTCAAATTATTCTTATATTCTTTAAATATTCGTTGTTAAGCTCATTATTAGAAATAATTGAAAGTTTTAATTTCTTTAATATATAATTCTACAATAGTTCATGCTCTTTTACTAATTCTGTGGGTTAACGTAATTATAAATCATTTCTTTCTAGTCAATTATTATATTTAAATTACTTAACACTTAACTAAACACAGGTGTAGTGACTCCCGCTAATTAGTCTACAATAAATTCATATTCGCCTAAATACTTTATTATTGTACTTCAGATATTTTTCATACGAAGTTTCTAAAACTAGTAGTATTGCATATGACCTAAAATACTTCACATATAAGGAGTTAAGAACGTATAAATATAATACAGGATTAATTATTTTCTGTGTACTGAGACTCTGAGAAGTAGTTAGTCTTAACAGAGATGTTAATCTCAAGACAAAAAGTAATTTCATAATTACATAAATGGACAAAAAATAGGTTGGCTTTCAGTAAATAAATGTCCGTTTGCTAGAGAGATAGATAGATAGATAGAGAGAGAGAGAGAGAGAGAGAGAGAGAGAGAGAGAGAGAGAGAGAGAGAGAGAGAGAGAGAGTGAGAGAGAGAGAGAGAGAGAGAGAGAGAGAGAGAGAGAGAGAGAGAGAGAGAGAGAGAGAGAGAGAGAGAGAGAAATATGTAGCTTTCGTCAAAGAGCACTTTGTTGCACACAGAATTATGTATCCTTTATACTGTGAGTGGTTAATATTATGTTCATTATCTTCACATTTTTCATTCCTAAACTCAGCATGAACTTTACGGTTATTTAAAAATTATTATAAAAGAGAACACAATAAATACAGTGTATATAAAAACCATATTATACACAATAAAACGTCAGCAGGTTATACATCCTGTTACATTACCATGCACAGTGGTAAGCAAAGTAACCATCATCACTTTTTCTTGTCTGGTTAGTAACAAAGTTAAGTTAGCATTATTGTCAGTGTAAGTCCATTCAATTATGTAGGCCTACTTGCATATTACAGTCATAAAATACAATTTTTTTTTGGAGCAATTATTAAATTTACATAGAAATCTCAGTTTATATTTCAAAAACTTTATTAAATAAATTGTTTAAATGATAATCAGTTAATAACACAAGAATATGAAAGTTGGCTTAGAGATATAATATCAACATGTTGTCTAAATGAGTACATAAAAAACAAATAAAGGCGATAACAGCATAATATAAAAATAAGGCTATAGGCAGAATAGAACCATAACTGCGTTAATAGAAAGACTTGCAACGAAAACGCTCCTTATTATTTTTAGTCATCTTCTATAAAGTAGATGATAGTATCGGATAATTAAAACTTTAAATGATTTAAGAGAAATAGTTTTATTTAAATCAATGTTCTTTAATTTACCTTAAATTATTTATAAAATATATATAAGTCTTTTTTACAGTGTATATTAAGATTAACGTTTATTGCGTGTAACAAATTTAAAAATTTGTTATAGCATTAAAGAAAATTATGGGTAATGCTATACACGTGAAGGTATATCTATTTACAATATGTGTAATATGAATATATATATATATATATATATATATATATATATATATATATGCATTATTTGTACGTATGTGTGCATTTACCCAGTTTGTCACCTACAAGATTCCTCTAAAACTATCGTTTTCCCTTAACTTTAAAGTATTAACAATAGTTTGGAGTGAAAAGTTCAAACGGAATGGTTATAACTCTAAATATAGGCTACATATTATTGTTTTACGTACACGGTACAATTGCTGTCAAAATACTATGTCTGAATTCCCAAATCTCTTTAATTATATACAATTTTTAATGATTTTTTAAGTTTTTTAAGTGAGTCATCCAAATTTTTCTATTAAATGTTAAACTTATAAATAACTGTAGTTCTACAACCTTCGAGTACGACAAAGTACACGTAATCTGACATTTTTTGGTTGCATAAGAAAACTACATTGAATTCATTTAGCCCATAAATAATTAAAATTAAACAAAAATATCGGTATGGAGAACCATACATGACTTCCATATTCTAAGATTTATTTTTAAAATCATTTTCGAAATGAAATATTACCATAGAAACTACTTCTTTCTACTTACTGCTTCAGCCTTAACCACAGTACTGTGGTCACTAACATATACCACCTCACGTTATCGCACTCGATTTTCACTGATGATGGAAGTCAATGGCATTGCCGAAACGTCTGGTTTTGTAGAAAACATTGGACTACGGCCAAATATCCCGGGAAGGAATTTTAACAAAAACTACTTCTTTGTTGCCGATAACGTTGTACACATATATATAAAAAATATGCATAAAATTAATGGCTTGTATAAGTTAATGATTGATCTCCATTAAGTAGTGCTCAAGTTTCCAAAGTTTTAATATTATGATGTTCGTAATTAAAACATCAGAGCAGGTTTAGTGTGTATGAGGGTTCACCGTGGACAAAAATTTTCAACATTTCCTATTGAGCGTTGCTTAGAATAAATCTGCGAATCTACAGTGTACGTTTCACAGAACAAACACGCGGAAAAGAAGGAGCGCTCCGAAGTCACTCATGGACCCTCAGCATCTTGCAGAGGGTTCATTCCCTAAAGACGAAAAGTCTGTCTATGAATCGTTCCTCTGTAAACACGTGCAGTTACACTGCCCAGCGATCCACAGGAAGCAAATCGCTATCCACTCTGGACACTTTATCGGCTTGCATGCGTTATGTTGGTATGGGTTCGGCACTTTCCATTTAAAAACCGTGCAAATGTAAGAAAATAAACATGAATGAGGCCAGAAATAACGCGAATTGTGTGTGTGTGTGTGTGTGTGTGTGTGTGTGTGTGTGTGTGTGTGTGTGTGTGTCTTCCCTGCCTTTTTATTGCGGTAGTGATTATAATAAAATGGAAACGTAAACAGTACATAATGTGACGATTTTATTTATAAAAAATATGTTAATTAATTAAGTTGATAATGTATAAGCTGAGAAATGTTAAATTCTTAATAAAATCTCACATTGTAAACTAAATCTTATTGCAATCATTAAATAATAATAATATTTAATATAAAGTTTAATAATAAAATAAAATGGAATGGAATTGTACAGAAAGGGTAAACCTTATTATTTAATCCTGCATAAACAGGAACTGACCAGGATTAACTTGTTTTCTGCCCCCTAAATAAACTAAGTATTATTGTAAATTTGTTATGATTTAAATAATTAAATAAGACCCCTGTTACGTACTTTGATAACTTCTGTAACTAAGAATATCTCTAGTTAAAAATTTAATCAAACTTTAGTCCTTTAATTAAATTAGAAACACGGAACTACTTTTATGTTGCCTAGTAATTGGCTTGAGATTACTACTCTCCCCCTTAACTATTTCTGCCACTTGCAACGGAGCGCTCACGCCGTAAGCAGCGTAAAGCGTTGTTTCGCTACATATATATAAAAATGTGAAAGGCTTGATTCAATGACTATTTAAATAAGTAAATTTGTGCGGTGATGACATCTCTCTCTTTTGTCAAATAACAAACTATGTAATTTGTACAGTACTACAAACAAGAAGGTGATATTCAACTAATCTATAATCATGTGAAGCGTATAACAGTGAAACAAACTTTATATTTATTTATTCTAACTACAAGAATTACTAAGAATTACTACAGTCGCCTGAGATGAGTGTACCGCCCCCGGAATGATTTGACATACTTCAGGAACTTCACCGTCACAGGATGGTAAGGTAACGACCGACCTTCAGGAAACACCGGAGGACCGAAGAACCAATTCAGCAGCAACTTCAGGAAACACACAGGTGACATGGAGGCTTGTCTTCCATGGTTAAGAGTTACAAAAATTATAATCCACAAAAGACAATTTAACGTATCATATTAAAGACTTTAAAACTTCTGTTTTAAATGTAATAACAGTAAAGACTTTAAAAGACAGACATTATATGTAACATGTAGTCTGAAATCTAATAACACTGGTTATAGCAAAAGAGTAAAAGTTTAAACTAAAAGTTTTGTTGTTTTGAAGGGTTAATAAAAACCATTCTTCAAATGGTTAAATTTTCAATATTGTATATGGCAAGATGACCATTATTCTTTTAATATATTCTATCCCGGATCCGTGGAATAAATAAAATAGATGTACATTATATTTTGAGGGCCCTTTCTAAAGGAGTAATATATATATATATATATATAATCATATATATTGTTTGAGAACTTACAATAGAGAACTTAATCACCAAATGTAATAAAGAGATGTCATCTGAGTACCGAGTAAACTGAGTGCATAAATCAACAGTCTCCCCTTCCTAATATCCTGCTATAAGAATTGTTTTATTTGTTGTGATTATTTTCAGTGCTTCACAACGAAGGCAGCCTGTATAATTGGCACATCCAATTATTACTGGTTCCCTAAGTTATAACACAAGAGAAGAGGTTATAAATTGCGCCACTGTACGAGGCCTGATCAACCTTGAATCCTATTCATCGAAAGTAGAGCAAAGTAAGAAGTCAGCTGACAGCCAATATGAGGAATAAATAAAAAAAAAAGATT
This sequence comes from Magicicada septendecula, assembly GCA_034769895.1. Classification (NCBI taxonomy): domain Eukaryota; kingdom Metazoa; phylum Arthropoda; class Insecta; order Hemiptera; family Cicadidae; genus Magicicada; species Magicicada septendecula. The sequence goes on from CM068370.1 coordinate 105,911,548, forward strand.
ACTTAAAGAGTAATTCTATAACTAGAATAACTCACAGCTAAAGAAAAATCCGGTAGTAGTCATAAGAAGTAGAGTTAAGAAAAAAATTTAGAATGTTTAAAATACGTTTTATAGTGTGTGAATTTTATGTAGTAGTAGAATTAGTCTGTAAAGTATGAAGTATATATATAGATAGTAAGAATCAGCAAGTCGAGAATGACTTATGCTGCTCGTAATTACATACAGAGAAAAACGGGTGAGAGAAATTTCACACGGTACTCCCCAAGCATACTCCCGGTACATTGCTGACCAAATTATCAGGAGTCTGTGTTCCTTAAAAGGCGGAGTATGTGACGATTTCATTTAAAAAAAAATATGTTAATTAATTAAGTTGATAATGTATAGGCTGAGAAATTTTAAATTTTTAATAAAATCTCACATTTTAAACTAAATCTTATTGCTATCATTAAATAATAATAATATTTAATAAAAAGTCTAATAATAAATTAAAAGGAATAGGATTGTACAGAAAGGGTAAAGCTTGTTAATTAATCCTGCATAAACAGGCGCTGACCAGAATCAACTTGTTTTCCGACCCCTTAACTAACTAAAAATAATTGTAAATTTGTTATTATTTAAATAATTAAACTAGATCACTATAATGTACTTTGATAGCGATTGTAACTAAGAATCTCCCTACTTAATTATTTAATCTAACTTTAGTCCTTTAAATAAAAAAAGAAACTTGGAACTACTTTTATGTTGAATTGAACTGTCGCGAGATTACTACTCTCACCCCTAACTATTTTCGCCCACTTGCAATGGAGCGGTCAACCAGTAAGCTGCGTACTGCAGATATGTGCAACGTTAAAAATAGTTCGTTTCAAAATGTGATTAATCCGTCAGTTAAGACACAGAGGGATTCTTTATACTATTAAACAATGTGTTGCGTTAATATAGTTGAACCGCGATTCATATAAATATGTTGTAAACGAGTAAGAAAGAATAACGAAAATTTAGCGCCTATGACATCTCTAAAATAATCTTAAAATATAAAACTTATGTAATTAAAACTGTGGTAATACCATAAAGTGAAGTGCAACAATCAAACAATCATGCGAAGTGGATACAGGTGAATGAAACTTTTGTGTTAATCATTCAAATCAACGAGCTATTACTATCCGTTAGCCAAGAGCAGAGAACCAGGACCCACTATGATCTAAAAGACTTCAGGACTACACCATTCCCGGATACGAAGATAATGAGAGATACCTGACCTACATCAAACATGCTGCAACCGACGACCTACGACTGGAATAACGCAGAGCTGGAGGACATCCAAAAAGGTGACACGGAGGCAAGCCTTCCGTGCTTATGAAATACTAAATATTATCTCCAACAAAAGACAATTAAATTAACAACATTAAGACATTTTACGTACTGACAGTAATTGTATACTTATTCTTGGTAAAAGAGTTATAGCTCTAAACTGTAAAGCCTTATTGTTTAAAAAGATTAATAAAGACCATTCTTCCAATGGCAAAATTTTAAAGATTTTATATGGCGAGGTAACCATTATTAACGTATTAGACTAAATCCCGGATCCGGGGAATTAATTAAATTTGATGTACATCTTATTTTGAGGGCCCTTGTAAAAGAATAAAATATAATCATCATGTAAACTGTAAGCTGTTGAAGCATATATGTCGAGAATTTTAAGTAGAGCAATTAATACCATATGTAATAAAGAGATGTCATCAGGAGTACCGACTAAACTGAGTGCATAAATCAACAGTCTCCCCTTCCCTGAATCCTTTTATATTTATTGTTCGTTGTTCTGATTAATTTTCAGCTCGTCACAACTAAGGCAGCCTGTATAATTGGCAGAACCAATTATTGCGGGTTCCCTAAGTTATAACACTAGAGAAGATGTTATAAATTGCGCCACTCTGCTAATTTGTTTAAATTTTGCTACTCCTTTGTAAAAAAAAAAAATTTTTGTGACTTGTGTTGTTTAAGAAGTAATTGTCTCTCCATATCCCACACCCACAAGCTGTTGATTTATTCACTCATGTACTTTAAAATGTGTCTAAAATCTTAAATAAAATTAAACGATAATAATTATTATAATAGTATAATAAATAAGTAATTTAATTATAATTTAGATATAGGAATGAACATAATGTTAACTAAAGACGCCCCAAGAATACGATATAACATCAGGTACGTGCTTGTCAAAAGGTTCATTCATCAACATGTCGGTTTGTAAAAAAAATCAGACCAGTTGAATTCTTGTCCGCGCCTATGTGTGTAAACTGTCATAGTGAACCTTCCCCAAAGTTGAGTTGGACAATGCATTCACCCTCTAGTTGAGTCCCCCTTTGTAAGCAAAACAATGCCATTGTTTAAAACTATTCTGACCTACATTCCAGCGTAACAGCTGATCGTGTAAATAGAAACTAATGCCAATGTTTAATAATAACTGTTAATAAATGTTTACCATGTACTAAACTGTGTAGGCGATAATTGTGTGTAGTATAGTAGAGCAAATAATGTTGTGACTTAAATTTCAAATGAATAAATGACTCAGTTAACCCTCCCTTGTTAGATAAAATATTAAACCCAATGTCCCAAAACAGTAAACTTGTAAACTGAGCCAAATAAATTAATAATAATAAATAAAGTGTGCTAAATAAATATGGTAAGTCGATAGGAAGTAATTCTACGTAAGTTTTTTTAAACCCCCCAAAGTAATAATAAGTGAATAATAATTGCTAAATAAATCTTAAGTTAAACAAATGTGTGTAACGTGTAGCAGTAAGTAAGAGAAAGGTAAATAATAATAAAAGTATAGTTGAATAGGGAACGCCCCAGTTGTGGCCTGTAAGAGAACAATAAAGCGTGTTATGAAATGGTAGTAAGCAGCTACCCTCTCTCTATTGTATAAACGGTAGCGTCCCTAAACAATGAAAACCACCGCGTGTGTATTACAATGAGTTGTGTAAAGTGTCTCCACATAGTTCCGCATAGTTTGTTTGGTTATTGTTAAAGAGACAATGAGAATTATCTTCGTGAAATTCCGCTTCTCTCAATTAACTATAATCTAGAGTGGAGTATGGGATCCTCTTTAGATTATTTTAGAAGTAAGTCTATGGTATATAATCAAGAAAGAATTATATACATGTAAAGTAACAAGTCACAACGGCGCCGACTGAAAAGGATAATGATGAGGCAGAAAGGTGCCAAGAGATCATTAAAAGAGTGCTGAAAACTAACTTGTAGAGTTAGAGTAAGCTGATGTCAGTCGGGCCACGACATTGTGAGTTACGAGTAATTAGGGAAATTAGTATTAAGGATTAAAAATATAAGTTAGTACTGTAAGAAATGAGATAAAGGGAATTTCACGGAGGAGAACATTTAAATGAGAACAAGATCATTTAAAGAGAGATAGAAAAAACAAACCGTGTACTAATAATAAATAATAGTAATAATAAGAAATTACACACGGAAATCCCTAAACATACTCCCGGTACATTCCTGAACAAATAAACCGGAGTCTGTGGCTTAAGCAGCGGAGTATGTGGCGATTGTATTTATAAAAAATATGTTAATTAATTAAGTTGATAATGTATAAGCTGAGAAATGTTAAATTCTTAATAAAATCTCACATTGTAAACTAAATCTTATTGCTATCATTAAATAATAATAATATTTAATATAAAGTTTAATAATAAAATAAAAGGGAATGGAATTGTACAGAAAGGGTAAACCTTATTATTTAATCCTGCGTAAACAGGAACTGACCAGAATTAACTTGTTTTCTGCCCCCTAAATAAACTAAGTATTATTGTAAATTTGTTATGACTTAAATAATTAAATAAGACCCCTGTTACGTACTTTGATAACTTCTGTAACTAAGAATATCTCTAGTTAATAATTTAATCAAACTTTAGTCCTTTAATTAAATTAGAAACACGAAACTACTTTTATGTTGCCTAGTAATTGGCTTGAGATTACTACTCTCCCCCTTAACTATTTCTGCCACTTGCAATGGAGCGCTCACGCCGTAAGCAGCGTAAAGCGTTGTTTCGCTACATATATATAAAAATGTGAAAGGCTTGATTCAATGACTATTTAAATAAGTAAATTTGTGCGGTGATGACATCTCTCTCTTTTGTCAAATAACAAACTATGTAATTTGTACAGTACTACAAATAAGAAGGTGATATTCAACTAATCTATAATCATGTGAAGTGTATAACAGTGAAACAAACTTTCTATTTATTTATTCTAACTACAAGAATTACTAAGAATTACTACAGTCGCCTGAGATGAGTGTACCGCCCCCGGAATGATTTGACATACTTCAGGAACTTCACCGTCACAGGATGGTAAGGTAACGACCGACCTTCAGGAAACACCGGAGGACCGAAGAACCAATTCAGCAGCAACTTCAGGAAACACACAGGTGACATGGAGGCTTGTCTTCCATGGTTAAGAGTTACAAAAATTATAATCCACAAAAGACAATTTAACGTATCATATTAAAGACTTTAAAACTTCTGTTTTAAATGTAATAACAGTAAAGACTTTAAAAGACAGACATTATATGTAACATGTAGTCTGAAATCTAATAACACTGGTTATAGCAAAAGAGTGAAAGTTTAAACTAAAAGTTTTGTTGTTTTAAAGGCTTAATAAAAACCATTCTTCAAATGGTTAAATTTTCAATATTGTATATGGCAAGATGACCATTATTCTTTTAATATATTCTATCCCGGATCCGTGGAATAAATAAAATAGATGTACATCATATTTTGAGGGCCCTTTCTAAAGGAGTAATATATATATATAATCATATATATTGTTTGAGAACTTACAATAGAGAACTTAATCACCAAATGTAATAAAGAGATGTCATCTGAGTACCGAGTAAACTGAGTGCATAAATCAACAGTCTCCCCTTCCTAATATCCTGCTATAAGAATTGTTTTATTTGTTGTGATTATTTTCAGTGCTTCACAACGAAGGCAGCCTGTATAATTGGCACATCCAATTATTACTGGTTCCCTAAGTTATAACACAAGAGAAGAGGTTATAATAACTGAGATATGCTTGCCTGCCACGCACGATATATTTTCTCTTATACATGACTAGCAGAATACCCGTGCTTCGCTACGGGGTTTCACGTTGTACGTAATGAAAATGTTAGTTTAATTAATAAAGTTTAATTAAAGTAGTCTTCTTAAAAATAAATAGCTGTTGCCCACACCTTCGTTCGCGTGGTCTTCAATTTAATGCGATAATATATTTAGAACAGAATCTATTCTATTGGGTTGCCATAGTAACCAGATCTAATAGTTTTTTAAGACCGCAAAGGACCCCCCAGAGGATCGTATCGAAAAAAACACCTGTCCTATGTTGGTTCTCCCGTTGCGTAAAATATTTGTGGCAAGTTTGGTTGAAATCGGTCCAATGGTTTAGGTGGAGACGTGAGTAGTATATGTGTGTATGCGCTGGGACTCAAAAAACAGGCATGTATGCGCTGGGACACAATACCCACTATGTATGTATGCGCCAGGACAAAAAAAACGTGCATGTATGCGCTGGGACACAATACCCCACTATGTATGTATGCGCTAGGACAAAAAAAACAGGCATGTATGCGCTGGGACACAATGTAAAAAATGTAAATATAAACAGTATAAAATGTAAATATAAACAGACGGCGTTTGTTGACACGCCCCCGCCCCGCGTACACAATAGACATTCCGAGTTCGTTGACATGTTTTTTTTCTCCTTTTTACAGTGTAGACAGCGTGGCGTCCGTCCGTCTTTACCTAAATATATTACATTTTTATTTTGTAATCGTGATCGTGTCTTTAACGATTGTGTTATTCTATAGTAAACCGTGACCTTGAAACATACTGACCTAGTAACAAAAATGTAAATATAAACAGACGGCGTTTGTTGACACGCCCCGCGTACACATAAACATTCCGAGTTCGTTGACGTGTTTTTTTTTTCTTTTTTTTAGCGTCGTCTTTACCTAAATATATTACATTTTACTTTTAATGATTGTCATTCTATAGTAAGCCATGACCTTGAAACACACTGACCTAGTAAAAATGTAAATATAAACAGACGGTCGTGCAACTCGTCTTTACCTAAATATAAGATACCGATAACCTTTTTAGTTGTCGTACTATACAAAGTAATCTCTGATAACTAAGGTCATAGATGTAAACAGTTTTTAATTAATTGTTGTACTTTGAATAATGAGCATCAGACAGGCGATAAGTAGTGAATTACATAAACAAGCGAGAAGAAATTTTCCTACACGCAATGTCGAACTAAAAGGTATTCACGATTTGTATCAAGCTGACCTTGTAGAAATGATTTCTTTTTCAAAGTTGAATAAAGGTTATAAATATATACTAACAGTGATAAATTGTTTTAGTAAATTTGCATTTGCAGTTCCGTTAAAATCAAAAACCTCACACGACATTGTAAAAGCTCTAAGACCTATATTACATGTAAACAAAATGAAACATTTGCAAACTGATAAAGGAAAAGAATTTTACAATTTACCGATTCAGCAATTATTTAATCATTATAATATAAATCATTATTCAACTTATTCAGATAAAAAAGCCTCTATTATTGAACGTTTTAATCGTATTTTAAAAAACCATATGTGGAAGTGGTTTACTACCAGTGGAAAGTATACATGGATCGAAGTACTTCCTCAGTTATTGAAAAAATATAATAATACTGTACATAGAACTATAAGTATGAAACCTAAAGATGTTAATATAAATAATGAGAAAAGGGTATTAACACAAATAAATAAAAAACGAATACCTGTTAATAAGAAACCTGCAAAATATAAAGTTGGGGATAGAGTGAGAATTAGTAAATACAAACAAATTTTTACTAAGGGTTATTTACCAAATTGGACAAATGAAATATTTACAATTCATAATATTAAACAAACAGTACCTAGAACATATATTTTAAAAGATGATACAGGAACCGTATTAGATGGCGGATTTTACGAACAAGAAATTAGTAAAACAAAATACGACAATATATTTTTAATTGAAAAAATATTAAAACGTAAAGGTAATAAATTACTTGTTCAGTGGTTAGGATACGATAAGTCGCATAACAGTTGGATTGATAAAAACCAAATCATTTGAATTATTTTTTTTTTTTTAATCATGAAAATAGTACAACAAACAAAAAAAAATACGTATTTGTAATTTTGATAAATCTATGGAGAAAAAAGAAAGAGTCCATAGCGAGTTGTTACCAAATAATGTCAGGTCTCTTATCATTGGGCCCAGTAATACAGGTAAAACAAACCTAATGCTTAATCTTTTGTTCAGTCCTAAGGGTTTATGTTTTGAGAACGTTTATGTTTTTTCAAAATCGTTGTATCAGTCAAAGTACAAATTTTTAGAAACAGTTTTATCAGGTATACCATCAATACAATACTATAAATTTTCAGAAAATGATCAAGTCATTCATCCTGATGATACTGAACAAAATTCAGTTATTATATTTGATGATGTAGCATGTGAACAACAAGATAATATAAGAAATCATTTTACAATATGTAGACATAAAAATAATAATGTTATTTATATATGTCAAACGTATGTTCGAATTCCGAAACACTTAATTCGTGATAACGCGAATTTAATAATTATTTTTCAACAAGACGAACTAAATTTAAAACATATATACAGAGATCATGTTAATACTGATATGACATTTGAAATGTTTAAAGAACTTTGTTCTAAAGCATGGACAAGACGTAAAAGGGGTTTTTTTGTTATAGATAAAGAAAGTGATATGAATTGTGGCGGTCGTTATCGTTTTGATTTTGATATCTATATTACTAATTTGTAATCGAAATTTTTTTTATTACTTATCAATATGTCATCGAAGAAGTCACGTTCCCTTGACAAGCAAGAGAAGCTCGTTAATGAAATTAAAAAAATAAGAAAAAATATTCGAAAGAAACATCAGACTCTAACACAAAATGTTATTGATGAAGAACAGTTTGCAGAAAAATCGTTGAAACCTATTATCACTCCGTTACAAAAGTTAGTACAAGAGAAAACAAATTCATCATTGATTAAAAAAGAAGAACAACAATTAGATGTTGAAATGGACGATATTCAGTCGCGTTTACAAAACAAAAGGTTTTCAGAAGAGGCCGAAAACATCCCGATATCGAACAAACGAACAGTAGAAACGCCGTTACCATTACCGCGTGAAGAAGAAATAACGTATGAAACCTTACCCACGGTTGATGAATTAATGTCAACATCAGAAGGACGACAATCAATTGAACCTTTTATCGATATATGGTTTAAAGGTCCGTTAATAAGACATTATATGCGTAAATTTTTTGATGACAGTAATCATGATATTGATCACGTTTTTGGTCCATATTTTGGAGATAATAATATTTTAATGTTAGGTAAATACCCCTTAAAGACTGATGAAAGTGATATTATTACAATTAATAATGTTATGTACAAAGGTACACCTGGTTTGTACGATCTTATTTTTATGAAAAACCCCAATGCATATGTATATTCTCAAGAAGATTTAGACGAATATTCGCGTATAATAAGTGAAACCGCGGCATATTTAAGTTTAAAGACAAACAGAGTTAAAAGCAGTACTAGTTACAAATATAAAAATATAATTAAGCCTATTATTAATAAGCTTTTACAATCATCCACATCAAAAGTTAGAAGTAGCCGATTGCATAGTGATACAGAAGGTCGCGGTTTGTTAAATTTCAGTAACAGTAAGCCAGTTTTTGTGTACTGGAATAATGTAAATGAATTATGCGATAGATTAAAATTATTGATTGCTTCACAAAGTGCAGGTCATTCGGGTCATGAAAATGAAATATTATCAATTATTGAAGAGCTACAGGAGGCCGGTATAATAAAAGAAGATGCAGCAACGTTTGAAGCGATATTTTCAAAATGAGTGTCGATAAATTCGGACACTATAGTGGTGATCTAGTGGCTAGTTCCAACGTTCAGCGTGGACCGCCTGGAGAAGGATTTAAATTAACTGACGACGGAAATTTTAATATAAGTAATAAACGATTATGTAATGTGGGCGATCCTGAATTGGATGATGATGCCGTAAATGTAAAATATATGAGAACAAATTCGATTACTTTAACAAATACAGACGATTGTTACGATGTTAAGATGAAAAAAGTTATTAATTTAGCCGATCCTGACGAACCTTGTGATGCTGTAAATAAAAATTATTTAGAAAATGCTACTAAATCATATTTAGCTGATAGAATACCAATTAAGGTGGATAATAATCCAGTGTATTCATTCAAGAATAATCGTGTGGCTCATATCGCACCACCTGTTTATAAATTTGATGCTGCCAATAAACTTTATGTTGATAATAAATTACCTGATGAAAATACACAAACTAATTGTTGTGATTTCAAGCAAAAAAGGTTAATTAATGTAGCAGATCCTATTAATTTGCTTGACGCTATAAATAAACAGACTTTATTAACAGGTATAAATAATACAAAAGATGAATGCAAACAATATATAGATGATAAAATATATTATTCACGAAGTGAAGAGGAAAATAGTACAGATTTTAATGGAAGCAGATTGACTAATGTTGCTGATTCTAAAGATGATACAGACGTTATAAACCAAAAGACTTTAATAAGAGTTATGAATGCATTTAAATTAGATCTAGAAAACTATAAAGTTGACAGTAGCTTAGTTAGAATATTATACAAATTATATAAGGAGTGCACTAAAGACAATCCTGTTAAAACTATAAACGAATTTCGCATTGTATATATAATACAAAGTTTATATGAAGCGTCATAAATGCATCTGTATCCAAACAAGATAGAAGGTGGTGGTCTGGTGAGTAATATTCTTGGAAATGTTATAAACAAGTCAATTGATTTATTACCTGTTGAACTTCATTTACCCGGTTATCAGTATTGTGGACCCGGTACAAATTTAGCGAAACGATTACAAAGAGGTGATCCAGGAATTAATAAGCTTGACGCTGCTTGTAAACAACACGATATTATATATTCAAAGTATTCAGATTCTATAAATCGCGCTAAGGCTGATAAGGAATTAGCTGAAAGAGCTTGGGAACGTGTTAAATCAAGTGACGCATCGTTCGGGGAGAAAGCTGCAGCGTGGTCAGTAACTAACATAATGAAAGCTAAAAGTAAATTTGGTGGGGGAATAAAAAAGAAAAAAAAACTATGTCCAATACAGTTTATAATTATTTGAAACGTTTTACTGGTAAAAGTGGAAAAGGTTTATATTTGAGACCGTATAAAAAAACAGGAGGATGTCTAAAAAAAAAAACAAAGAAAAGAAAAACGAAACAACGACGGCGAAAATAATAAAGAGTATTCCTATACGTCCGCTTTCAATTCCAGATTTACTACTGTATGTTAAACAATTAAAGATTCCTAATTTCAGAGGAGTGTTTATGCTTGACACATTACCGTTACACACTGGAATTTGGCAAAATGAAACCGGAATAGTTAATTTAGATAATAGTTATGGCCATGGTACTCACTGGGTATGTTATATTAAACGTAAAAATAAAGTTAATTATTTTGATAGTTTTGGTAATTTAAGACCGCCTATTGAACTAATTAATTACTTTTATTCATCAAGTCAACGATCTATTGAAATCGTTTATAATTATACACGAAGACAAAATATGGATGCAGTCAACTGCGGTCATTTGTGTTTACAGTTTCTCAGCAATAATGTTTTGTCTAAGCGGTAAAGGATCCGTATTAACATGTGATATTTTTCCACCTATCGAGTTAAGTGATGAAAAATGGGAACTAGGATTAATTGACTTTATGACATATCATTCAATACCCAATATAGAGGAAGGAATTAACAATGTATTATATTATGGTAGTGATAAGAAAATAGTATTGCCTACTGGTTCTTATGAAATTTCAGATATCGCAACGTTTATAAACGATTACTTAATTCAACATGATGAAAATGTAAAAATAATTATAAAGGCGAATAATAATACATTAAAAAGTGAAATTTATTCTAACGTTCAAATTGATTTTAGTAAACCCGATTCGTTAGCAACCATATTAGGATTTGAAACATGCATAATAAATCGAAATAAATGGTACAGTTCAACCTTACCGATAAGTATTGTTCGAGTAGAGAGCATCCGATTGATTACTAATTTAATTAATGGTTCGTTTAACAACGGAATTCCAGATCACATAATACACGAATTCTATCCTAGTGTTCCGCCAGGTTTTAAAATTGTTGAAAAACCGACTAACGTGATATATTTACCAGTAAACACATCTAGGATACATACTATTGTAGTAAGACTAGAAGATCAACAAGGAAGATTGATTAATTTTCGAAACGAAATAATAACGTTACGTTTGTATTTGAGAAAACAATAATAATGGGTCTTATTTTTTATTACGGAATCAATAAAACAACTGCAAATAAGCCAATTATAAGTAGTAAAGATATGAATATCGACCGGTTAACACCACAAAACCTGAAATTTCTACAGTCATTGGGATTAACAGTAATAAAGGATTATTTAAACAAAAAATGAATCTTAATATTCAAAACGTAAACGCTAGCATTCTAAACATTATAGAGGATCTTGTGTATACAGATGACTCGATAGTAGGATTAGCTTATCACACTCATCTACCGTACACTTCTACTACATTCAATAATAATGACGAAATTAGAATTCCAATTAATCAACAAGATGTGTACACATTACCGTGTGAAAATTACCTTCATATAAAAATAGAATACACTAATAATAACGGTATACATGATCAAACTTTAAAACTATGTTCAAATGCTTTAGCATTTTTGTTTGATGAAATTAGATACGAAATAAATGGATCAGAAATCGATAGAGTTAAAAATGTTGGAATAACATCAACAATTAAAAATATGTTAACAATTAAACCACATGAAATTACCACTTTAGAAAATAGTGGATGGGCTTCAGATTTAATAAGTCATATGGCACCATCATCGAAAGATATTAGCTTCTGTATCCCATTAAAAAGGTTGTTCGGATTTGCTGAAGATTTTAAAAAGATTTTGTTAAATATAAAGCAAGAATTAGTTTTAATTAGAGCGTCCACTGATAATAATGCAATAATTTTACCTGAATCAGTAAACACATACAAATTAAAAATAAAATATATATCATGGAGAATTCCGTATGTTTATGTTAATGACGTAGTAAAGGTAGATTTACTGAAGATAAAACAAATTGATCGACCTTTATTAATGCCGTTTCGAAAATGGGAACTTTACGAGTATCCGTCTGTGCCAAAAGCAAACAAACTTACTTGGACTGTTAAAACGTCATCACAATCAGATAAACCTCGTTACGTTATTGTAGGTTTTCAGACTGACAGAAAAAATAATGGACACAAAAACCCAGCACATTTTGATCTTGCTTCATTTTATAATGTAAAGTTATATTTAAATTCAGAATACTATCCGTATGATAATTTTAATGGTGAAACGTCGATTCTACATGAGTATTATTCAATATTTCAGTCCTCGTATTATTACAAAAGTGAAAATGCGCCAATGATAAACCGTTCAAACTTTCTAACGTATACACCTTTTTGTGTAATTGATTGTTCAAAACAAAATGAATCATTAAAAACTGGTTCAATAGACATCCGTCTGGATATTGAGACGTCAACAGACATACCGGAAAAAACTACTATCTACTGTCTCATTTTTTACGATACAATTATGCAATATACGCCTTTATCTGGTACTGTAAGAAAAGTATTTAAAATATAATTACGTAGATAAAAAGTGTATCAGTTCTGCTGTTGCACGCAATGGAATACGTTATCGATTTTCAAGGTTTTCGCGATGATGGAAACAATTTCATTTTTAAAGAACTTTGTATTCAGTGTATACAAGATAACAAATTTTCTGGTGCTAGTGATCAGTATTTGTTTTTACCACCATTTAGTTACAAACATTTGTCAGAGAAGAAAAAAACGTTAATAAATGGATTGAAAACAAGTGTCTTGGACTTAGCTGGAAGTGCGGTCTTCAAGATTATAATGATCTACAGTTTATATTAAATAAATATATAAACGGTAAATGTATTTATGTTAAAGGATCAGAAAAAAAAGTAGCATTAGAAAAAGAATTTAATTGTTATGTAAAAATATTAGATATGGAAACACTCGATTGTCCATCCTTAAAAGTGTTAAAACAGCAGTCTTCATATTCTATTCACTGTCCTTTCAAACATAATTCATATTATTGTGCTTTAAATAATGTACATAATTTAACTAAGTGGATTATCGAATACTGGAACAAGAAATTGAAAGACAAAAATATTGGGACTGTATGATTGCTTAACTGTATAATTTGTATTAACGTAGTTGATCTTTTGATCTCCTATTTACGCGTGCGTACTGAGAACGTGACATTACTACGCTGATAAAACTGATATCAGTTCTGCTGTTGCACGCAATGGAATATGTTATCGACTTTCAAAGTTTTCGCGATGATGGAAATAATTATATTATTAAAGAACTGTGCGTGCAACCTATAGTAAACACTAAATTCGCTGATGTTTGTAATCAATACTTATTCTTACCTCCATTCGATTACAGACATCTATCAGAAAAGAAAAAAAAAGTTAATGACTGGATTAACAATAATTATCTGGGACTTAGTTGGAATTGTGGATTAACAGAATATAGTGAACTTCCAGTAATATTAAATTCATATATATATGGAAAGTGCATTTATGTAAAAGGACGTGAAAAAAAAATAGCTTTACAAAAAGAATTGAACTGTTATGTAAAAATAGTGGATATTGAATCACTCAAGTGTCCGTCTCTAAGCGTCTTGAAGAAGCAGTCTTTAAATAGTATACGTTGTCCGTATGATCACTCTTCAACAAACTGTGCATTAAGTAACGTGTTTTATATTACTAAATGGATAATTCAATATTGGAACTGTTTGTGTGATGAACATGATGAAGACACTAAAAGAATAAATTGTTGGGACTGTATGATTACTTAACTTTTTATTGTAATTATATGTAAAATAAAGGTTTTTTTTAAAAAAAAAAATAAAAATTTTAAAACATTTTGATTTTTTGATTTATTAATACTAAAAAACATATATTCAAAACATATAGTCTATATTACAATTATAATTTTTACAGTTTACCATTCTATACAACATACATACATACATACATGCATACATACATAAAATACATACCATTCATAAATAATACATTTAGTTACATACTAAAAAACATACATACTTTTTTTATACCAGCAATACATACATACATACATACATACATACATACATACATACATACATACATACATACATACATACATACATACCATTCATAAATAATACATTTAGTTACATACTAAAAAACATACATACTTTTTTTATTAATTTACATACAAAACATTGTTGTAATTGTGTATAGATTACATACTACAACAAATACAAAGTGAATACCAACAAAATACATACAACAAAAATTTGAAAATGTTTTTTATTTTTTGATCTTAACCAAAAACATTAAGATTAGTTTTTATAAGTTTGTTTTTTAATATTTTTTATTTTGTATTAATTTACATACAAAACATTGTTGTAATTGTGTATAGATTACATACTAGAACAAATACAAAGTGAATACCAACAAAATACATACAACAAAAATTTGAAAATATTTTTTATTTTTTGATCTTAACCAAAAACATTAAGATTAGTTTTTATAAGTTTGTTTTTTAATATTTTTTATCTTAGCCAATTCGCGAGATTTTGACAATACAATTTTATGCAATTGCATATAAGTGGAATCTTTACTTTGCAATAAAAATTGACTTCTATAGGCAGCTTTAGTCCATCTGTCTTTCTTATTTATTCCTTTTAAATCGTTAACATCAGTTATAACAATTTTTATTAAGTAACGACCTTTTCTCCGGGTGTTGTTAAAGTTTTAGTTGAATCATCTTTTTTAAAAGAAATATACTGATCATACAATTCATCAGTTTTTTCGTTTTTAGATGTATAACGTTTTACTGATTTAAATAATCTTTTAAAATCAACATCACCATCGTCATCATCATCGTCATTATTAACAATGTCAATGTTCATCGGATCTTCTTCTTCTTCTTCATCTTCAAATCTATACATCATTTTATTTTTTATAATAGAATTGATTATAGAAAAGGTTGTTCTTAATATATTTTTTTCTTTAAAATGTACAATATTTGTATTCAAATAGTTATATATTTCTTCAATATCAAATAAATAATCATTTAAAAACATTAAGTCTTTTTGCGAATTAACAATTGTAGTTTCGAGAGCAAATTTTATTTTTTTGGTTACATCTCGTAATTGAATATATAGAGAAAATACATTAACATTATCTATTGAGATAATGTCTGGTTGAATTTTTTTCATCATATCTTCCCACTGACCGTAGGAAGATAGACCCAGATAATAAATTAATTTTAAAATGTCTTCTAACGACAAACATTCTTCATGATGAAGACCTCCTTCATGTTGTGCATCCATTACAATGATTTAAGATTTAAGTTGTCAAAATCTATAACATACAAAAATAATTTTTCGTTACATTACTAATTTATAACTGGTAACTAAGAATTGTTATACATATTATTTATAACAAAGACAAATTAAATAAAAGACCTCCTTCATGCTGAGCATCCATTACAATGATAAGATTTTAAATTGTCAAAATCTATAACATACAAAAAATAATTTTTCATTACATTACTAATTTATAACTGGTAACTAAGAATTGTTATACATATTATTTATATATGTTAAACTAAACAAACACAAATTAAATAAAAGACCTTCTTCATGCTGAGCATCCATTACAATGATAAGATTTTAAATTATCAAAATCTATAACATACAAAAATAAATTTTCTTTAAATTACTAATTTTGTAAAACAGAAAAAATAGAAAATATATTTTAAATACTAAAATGGAACCTTTAATAACTTAGATAAAAAAATAAAATTAATAGATAAACGTATAGAACACATTATATAAAAATAATATAGGCTAGTTAACACTTATAACAAAGACAAATTAATTTTTTTGTATACTTTTATAATAATATATTTAAAATAACATAGGAAAAACACATATTTTACAGGTAACCAAGAATTACTGTACATGTTCTTGTGTAGAACATAACAAAAAATAAAAATAATAATATTACCTTAATGACGATCGCAGACTGTAGTAGCTGGTATGTTTCTGGATGCTGAATCACAATTTTCAATCGGCTTATATACACAGAAAATGCATTATCAGTTTCACACCTTCTCAATACGTGTAAGTAGAAGATTAAAAGGTCAAGTAAATAACTTGTTTACCGACAACAACAAAAATACGAGATCAAGAGGTCAAGTAATTATTACCGATTATTCATTATCAGTCACATCGCATTTTATTGACAACAGTTTAAAAAAATTTAACCACAATTTTCAATCGGTTTATATACACAGAAAATACATTATCAGTTTCACACCTTCTCAATACGCGTAAGTAGAAGATTAAAAGATCAAGTAAATAATTTGTTTACCGACAACAACAAAAAATACGAGATCAAGAGGTTAAATAATTACCGATTATTCAGTATCAGTCACAGCGCATTTTATTGACAACAGTTTTAAAAAAATTTAAACAACAGCACGGTATTGGTTCAAAATACATTGTTTACTGTTTTCCTGTTATCGGTCGGTTGACAGTATAAATAGCCATACAATAAAAAACAATTTATAGCAATAGATTGGTTTTTAGCCAGCATAGGTCTCAATACATTGGATTTTTACAAAAATGTAAGTATAATCATAGATAACCTATCTTTTTATTGTAATTTACATTAGTAAAATAACTAAGAATATTATTCGTTTTATAACAAATACATATTCCACACAAAAAGAACACGCTAACAAAAAAATATATGAACAATTATTCAAAAAGAACACGTTAACAAAAAAATATATGAACAATTATTTTTTATAAATATGGAACTGATATGAATATTTTTTGTACAAAATTGTAAGTATAATCATAGATAACCTCTCTTTCTATTGTAATTTACATTAGTAAAATTACTAAGAATATTATTCGTTTATAACAAATACATATTCCATACAAAAAGAACACGCCAACAAAAAAATATTGAACAATTATTTTTTATAAATATGGAACTGATATGAATATTTTTTGTTTTAAATATATTCCTACAGATTATGGATAAAAATCTACCGTTTAAAAAACGACAAATTATAAGAAATGCTGTCGAACAAGAACAGATGATAGATAATTCATCATCATACGAACGAATACCTTCAACACAACCCGATCCATCGCGTGTACCAAATTTGGGTCAGTTACCTGGTTCATCGCACAGCAGACATCAAGATTTTAATAACGAAAACGATCCACAACCTGGTCCATCACATGTTTCAGATTTGGGTGGATTACACAGACAAACATGGTCAACACCACTATCATCTCCAGCATCATCATCATCGTCTTCATCATCAATACCAAATTTTAGATTAAAATCAAAGATATTGCGGAAAGTATTCGCCCGTAAACACAGACAAACACGGTCAACACCACTATCATCTCTACCATCATCATCATCATCATCATCATCATCATCATCATCATCATCATCATCATCATCATCATCATCATCATCATCATCATCATCATCATCTTCATCATCAATACCAAATTTTAGATTAAAATCTATTAGATTACAACAAATTGTAGAATCCAATAGCTTTATTGAGATAGAGAATGCCTTTAAAGGTAATTTAAAAACATATTTTTACAAAAATACAAGTAATAATTATAAGGATATTTGCTTGCTGTTAGTTTATATTAAAATAAATATAGTTACAATTTTAAGTAATATTATTTCAATGTTTGGTCCGGTAAAATTTAACATTATAGTTGAATGTACATATATAAAACCCGTTATTAATGAAACACAAGACAGAGCCTTTAAAACAAAAAATATTCCGATTATAGAAAACGATAATGTTAACATAATAGTTAACAATGCGATTAAAGAAATTTGTTATGATGAAGACGTATATATGGGTAAAGGTTCCGGATGGAGTCTTCACCGTATAGACGGAATTTTATTACGTATAAATCGATTTAAACCATTAAGAGGAGCTTCATATATTGAACTTCCAAAATTTTTACAAATTAAAAAATGTATAATAAATTCTAAAAATAAAGATAATTATTGTTTTAAATGGGCAATCCTCTCTCGTTATGTAACTGGACCTCACATTGAACGTGTTAATTTTCGTTATTTTGTTTTAGAAAATAAGTTTGATTTTAGACATATAGACTTTCCTACACCTTTAAACCAAATTTCTCGTTTCGAAAAAACTAATAACGTTTCTATTAACATTTATTCTATTGATGAAAAGAAATCAATTTTTCCTCTTAAAGTGTGTAAGGAAGAAAAGAATAATCATTTTGACCTTTTAGTATTAAATATGTCGAATAATGCTAATTATCATTATTGTTATATAAAGAATTTTTCCCAGTTAATAAGATCACAGTTAACAAAACATACAGAAAAAATTGAAATATGTAAACGTTGTTTATCGTTTTTTACTAAAAAGTCAAAACAATTGAAAAATCATAATAGATATTGCGGAAAATATTCTCCCGTAAAAATAGTATTACCCACTACTGATAACAACATATTACAATTTAATAAATTTCATTATCAATATAGAGTTCCTATTGTAGTATATGCAGATTTCGAATGTATTTTGAAACCTGTTAGTACTTGTTTGCCCAACCCCGAAAACAAATTTACTGCAATTAATGAATTTCATATTCCAATGAGTTTTTGCGTATATTTTGTTATAGATAGCAATATCCCTGAAAGTATAAGAAACCAATTGCCTTCGGAACCATACTTATATCGTGGTAAAAATGCTGCGAAAAAATTTATGATATTTTTAGTTGAAAAAATTAATTTAATCGGTTTACTTAGTAAACAAAATATTCCGTTACATATGACTCGAGATGATAAAATGAAATTTAAATCGGTCACACATTGCGAGATGTGTAACAAGGAATTTACATTATTATATCCTAAAGTTCGAGATCATTGTCATTTAACTGGTCAATTTCGTTCAACATTATGTAATACGTGTAACTTGAAACGACAACAACAGAAATTTGTACCTGTTTTCATACATGGTAGTTCTAATTATGATTCGCATTTTATAGTGCGTCAATTGGGTTATGATATAAAAAATATTCATGTAATTCCTAATACTAGAGAAAAAATTCTTTTGCAAAAAAAACACGTTCGGGTTTTAATATTAGATTTATTGACACTTATCGTTTTATGAATTATCCGTTGGCTGAGCTTAGTAATAACCTGCCTAAGGATAAATTTTTTCATATTGGAAAATTTTTTTCTGCAAACAGTATGCCACTAGTTACCAGAAAAGGTGTGTACCCTTATGAATATACGAATTCCTGGAAAAAATTGGAAGAACGTAGATTACCACCAAAAGAATGTTTTTATAGTTCACTAAATGATTCAGAAATTGGAAATGCTGATTATGAACATGCTTGTAATGTTTGGAATCATTTTAATATACAAACACTTGGAGAGTATAGCGATCTATATTTAAAAATTGATGTTTTAATATTATGTGATATTTTTGAAAATTTTAGATCTCTTTGTGTTCAATCTTATAAACTAGACTGTGCACACTACTTTACAATACCAGGTTTTGCTTTTGATGCGATGTTAAGTTATACAAAAATTAAACTAGAATTATTAACTGATTACGAAATGTACCTCTTATGTGAAAACGGGGTACGGGGGGGGCTGAGTATTTGCATAAAAAAAGAATCTGTTGCTAATAATAAATATATTCCAGAAACGTTTGATGTAACTAACCCAATTAAATATTTAACTTATTTAGACGCGAATAATCTGTACGGTTGGGCAATGAATAAATGTATGCCATATGCTGGTTTTACTTGGAAGGATCCTAACGATCCTAATTTTAATATACTAGATATTGCAGACGATTCTCCTGTTGGTTATATTTTAGAAGTAGACGTCGAGTATCCTCATCACTTACATAATCATCATAGCGATTTACCGTTTTTACCTGTTAATGAATGTGTTAAAGGAACAAAACAACAAAAATTGTTAACAACATTAGAAAATAAAGAAAAATATATATGTCATTACATTAATTTAAAACAAGCTGTTAAACACGGTATAAAAGTTATAAAAATTCATCGCATTTTAGAATTTTTACAGAGCCCTTGGTTAAAAACGTACATTGATTTAAATACAGAAAAACGAAAACAAGCTAAAAATGATTTTGAAAAAGATTTTTTTAAATTATTAAACAACTCAGTGTTCGGTAAATGTATGGAGAACGTTAGGAAAAGAATTAACCTTAAACTTGTAAGTGATGAAAAAAAATTATTAAATTTAATTACACAACCGGTATTTAAAGACAGAATAATTTATAATAAATCTTTATGTGCGGTATTATCGGATAAAAAACATTTATTTTTAGATAAACCAATATATATCGGATTAAGCGTATTAGAAATAAGTAAAACGTTAATGTATGATTTTCATTATGATATAATGAAGAAAAAATACGGTGAAAAAATTTCCCTATTGTATACAGATACAGATAGCCTTTTTTACGAAATTCATACAGAAGATTTTTACAAAGATATATTAGAACCGGATTTAGTTACACACTTTGATACGTCAGATTATTCACCCAATCATCCCTGTTATTCAATTGAAAATAAAAAAATTATCGGGAAATTTAAAGATGAATGTTCGGGTGTACCAATTAAAGAATTTATCGGCTTACGCTCTAAATTATATACATTTAAAACGGTAGATAACAAAGTTAAAAAAAGGGCAAAAGGAATTAAAAAAAACGTTATAAGCAAACATATAAGTTTTGAAGATTTCAAAAAGGGCGTCTATTCTAAAACTATAAATAATTATAGACTGATGAAATTATTCCGATCAAAAAAACATTTAGTTGAAACAATTACGTGTAACAAATTAGCTTTAAGTAATTTAGACAATAAAAGAATCCCTTGTGATAATAAAATAGATACACTACCGTACGGTCATTATTCATTAGCGTAATGATAAAACAAGTTTTTTAAAACAAAATAACGTTTTTTATTTTGTAAATAAAAAGTGAATTTTACCTATCTAGTAAAAATCAATCTTTTTGCTATCACATGTTAATTAATAACATTTTTATTTTTTTTAAAGTGAGTTTTACCTATCTAGTAAAAATCAAAACTCTTGCTATCACATTGATATGTAACATATTTTTTTTTTTAGAATCTTTTTATGTACATGTATTATATTGTAAACTGTTTTGTTATATTTTTTTAGAATCTTTTTATGTTCACGTATTTTTAATACCTGAATTAACATTTATTATATTGTAAATGTAACAATATTTTTTTTTTAGAATCTTTTTTATGTACATGTATTATATTGTAAACTGTTTTTGTTAAGTATCCGAATAATAAAAAATGATCTGTAACATATTTTTATGTATGTGTATGTTTTTAATACCTGAACAAAAAAAATGATTTATTGTCATTTTTTATTTTTTATACATTCTATATATTTAATTACACAAAAATTGTAATATACAATAGTGTCTTGGAGTACTTACCGTTATATAAACGTCACTTGAATCGTTCATCGAGAAGCTTAATGATATCACCACAATGTGTAGATATATAACAACAAACACATGTGTCCGGCCCATCCACAGTAGATTCATGTGCCCATGGACATTCAAGAAAATGTATAAACGCCTCACCGCTTTGTCCTCTACGTTCCGGTGTAATCTCTTTCAGTCCGTCTGAATTATAAAATTCCAACACTTTACGACACTTTAGAAGTACCAACAATATATCTCGCATAAATTCAATCTCTACTTTTGTTTTATTCATGACGAATCTATCAAACATAGGATGAAATAAGACATCTTGCAGTGTTAAATTCTTCATTTTGACTGAACTATCAAAAATGGAGTATTTTTTAAGACGACGCTATAGATCAGTGTATTCGAGGGTCATGTTCACGTTGATTACAACGTTATCACAAGAACGTATACGTGTCAACAAAAAAAACGCCGTCTGTATATGTTTATATGTTTTTAATAGGTCAGTGTTAATCTTGAGGTCATGTTTACATTGATTAAAAAGGTTCAGTGGGATTATCTGCTGTACTCTTTATCAATGACGGTTTCGTTAGTAAAATTTTTTAACTACCGACATATTTAACTAAGATGTTATTTTCAGAATTCACGTTGGAACACTAATAAACCAACTCCTACCTTACGTATAATTGTTTACTATAGAATGACAATCGTTACATATAAAATGTAATAAGGTTAAACAAATATCTAACAAAAACACATCAACTCTGTTTTTTATAAATTTTATTTTCACTTTCAATATATTAACAAAATTAGCAACACACTTTTTTGATCTGATATAGTCTTCATATTTATATCCGGTTGTATGTTAAATAAAGATTGGATATGCTTCGGATAACCATGACTTAATTTAAGACTCATTAAATCGAACATGAATACCAAAGAATCTATAAACATAACTATCTCACCAGATGGTCTTTGATATACAGCTAAAATTTTTGTGAAGTTCTTTGGAAGAAACGTTAACCAATGTTCTATTATGAGCGGTTTGGTATATATCATTTCTGCCGGATTTATTATCCACAACCATTTTTTATATAATATATATAATCGTTTATCAGCAATTAAAAATAAATTAATATTTTTAAAATTACAAAGATCGATTTTATTTGTATCTATAGGATGCTCGTTTTGTATTTTTGGTACCGAAGAAGATGGCGACTCCGGTATGAAAGATATTATAGAAGTGTTATCTGCCTTACCATATAAATTTTGAATGGCTAAAACATCATCATCACCTAACTCTATTTTACCGTTGTAATAAGCATACATTACAGAATCTGATACATCTGAATGTGATAAACCTATAACATGACCGATTTCATGTATTAACGTTGCATACAAACTTGTGTGGCCAAGAGGAACAACGTTATCAGTCGAATATGACCACTTTTCGTCTTCATCAATATGAATTTCTCGCCTTGAATTATTATAATCAGGAAAATATGCATGTGCTAATGTTCCACCTTTACCGTCAAACGTTCTCGTACATTGCCACGATTCTTTTTGCATCATATGTTTCAATCGTTTATTAGAAATTAAAATATCTGTATTTACTCTATCATGTTTAAAACGTATACCAGACTTTTCCTCCCATACTGCAAAAGCTTGTTTAGTCAATTCTAACACCTCTTGATTCGCTAAATAATAATGCCATGTTACTTCAGGCTTGTTCCATTTAAAACTGGATACTCGATAATCAAAAATAATATCACTATTACCGCATCTAGGTTTTAACATTAAATTTATAGTTTCATTATTTAATTTACCATCAGTAGGTAATTTATAGTATTCTTGAAATATAAGTAACGCATTAGTAATATCTGATTCATTTACCGCTTGCAACGAAGATTCATCATCTGTTTGAAGATAACCATACTCATATAAATATTGCTTATAACTTTATCCACTTCAATCTGTGTTGTATTATCGGCTAAAGAATTTATTAGTAATATTTGAACAATTACTATATATAGTAAATTTTTAACTACCGATATGTTATTAACTAGGATGTTACTTTCAGAATTCACGTTGGAACACTAATAAACCAACTGTAAACGTGTATTATATAAACGTTATTATCGGTTAACATATATAAAAACAAATTCATGTTAAAACGTGAAAATAAAAAAGTATAAAAATAATGAATAAATATATTTAAAAAAAAAAAAAAAAAAAAAAAAAAAAAAAAGTATGAATTAACTAGGGATTGAACAATTGATACTTACCTTACATATAATCTATTATTAGAATAATACAGTTGCACGTTACCGACTAAGCTAATTCATATCTTATCTGTATACCAAGACAATCGTTACATATAAAATTTAATATATTTAGGGTATAGACGACGCTCTTCTCTTATCTGTATACCAAGACAATCGTTACATATAAAATTTAATATATTTAGGTAAAGACGACGCTAAAAAAGGAAAAAAAACACGTCAACGAACTCGGAATGTTTATGTGTACGCGGCGTGTCAACAAACGCCGTCTGTTTATATTTACATTTTTTACTAGGTCAGCGTGTTTATATTTACATTTTTTACTAGGTCAGTGTGTTTCAAGGTCACGGTTTACTATAGAATAACACAATCGTTAAAGACACGATCACGATTACAAAATAAAAATGTAATATATTTAGGTAAAGACGGACGCCACGCTGTCTACACTGTAAAAAGGAGAAAAAAAACACGTCAACGAACTCGGAATGTCTATTGTGTACGCGGGGCGGAGGCGTGTCAACAAACGCCGTCTGTTTATATTTACATTTTTTACTGTTTATATTTACATTTTTTACATTGTGTCCCAGCGCATACATGCCTGTTTTTTTTGTCCTAGCGCATACATACATAGTGGGGTATTGTGTCCCAGCGCATACATGCATGTTTTTTTTGTCCTGGCGCATACATACATAGTGGGTATTGTGTCCCAGCGCATACATGCCTGTTTTTTGAGTCCCAGCGCATACACACATATACTACTGACGTGGAAGACCCCAAAGGACCCCCCAAAGGATCGTATCGAAAAAACACTTGTCCTATGTTGCTTCTCCCGTTGCGTAAAATATTTGTGCCAAGTTTGGTTGAAATCGGTGCAGTGGTTTAGCAGGAGATGTGGAAGAAACCTTCGCGGACGTGCGCACAACAACTTACTGAAGTTTCATCGCAATCGGATGAATGGTATAGGAACGCATACGGGACAAACAAAGAAACATTCATTTTACTTCCATATTCCTTAAGGAATGGAAGTATGGTGATGGCAAAAAAAATCGTGTTCGAGATTATTGCAGATTCTGATTCTACTACACTCAAAACATGAAAAAAAGTCGTTTTCCGAAAAGTGTCTGTGTGTGTGTCTGTGTGTGTGTCTGTCTGTGTGTCTGTGTGTCTGTAGATTTTTTTTCTATGGCAAACGATAACTGCCGCAAATTCAAACAGAATCAAATAATTTTTTGCATACAGCCCTGATTTGCAGAGTACTCGCGACCTATTGTTTTTGGTGAAGATCGGTTGAGGGAAAGGGGTAGTTTACCGGCAACGGTTTTTTTTTAGCAAGGGTAATTTTGTTTGTTTGGCAAACGATAACAGCCGCAAATTCAAACAGAATCAAATAATGTTTCGCATACAGCCCTGAATTGTAGAGTTCTCAAGATCTGTTGATTTTGGTGAAGATCGGTTAAGGGAAAGGGGTAGTTTACCGGTAACGTTTTATGTTTTAACAAGGGTATTTCATATGGCAAACGATAACAGCCGCAAATTCAAACAGAATCAAAAGATTATTTGCATACAGCCCTAAATTGTAGAGTTCTCAAGACCTATTGTTTTTGGTGAAGATCGGTTGAGGGAAAGGGGTAGTTTACCAGCAACGTTTTTTTAACAAGGGTATTTTCTATGGCAAGCGATAACAGCCGCAAATTCAAACAGAATCAAATAATGTTTTGCATACAGCTCTGATTTGTACAGTACTCAAGACCTATTGTTTTTAGTGAAGATCGGTTAAGGGGAAGGGGTAGTTTACCTGCAACATTTTTTTATCAAGCGTATTTTTTATGGCAAACGATAACAGCCGCACATTCAAACAGAATCAAATAATGTTTTGCACACGTCCCTGAATTGTAGAGGTCTCAATGACTTTCGATTTTGGTGAAAATCGGTTGAGGGGAAGGGGTAGTTTACCAGCAACCTTTTACGTTTTAGCAAGAGTAAGGTACTTGAAAATTTATTTAAACTTTTTGAAACAATGGTAATTGTTAAAAATAAAATAATTTTGTTGCCAGGCAATAAAATTATAATTTTTTCATTTTAATGTAATATAATATTTTTCATTTAATACAGCAATAAAAAGGCAGGTAAGACACAGCCTGGCTGTTTGGCTGAAAATGATTTTAAATATAAATCTTAGAATATGGAAGTCATGTATGGTTCTCCATACCGATATTTTTTTATGGCAAACGATAACTGCCGCAAATTCAAACAGAATCAAATAACTTTTTGCATACAGCCCTGATTTGTAGAGTACTCACGGCCTATTGTTTTTGGTGAAGATCGGTTGAGGGAAAGGGGTAGTTTACTGGCAACGGTTTTTTTTTAGCAAGGGTAATTTTGTTTGTTTGGCAAACGATAACAGCCGCAAATTCAAACAGAATCAAATAATGTTTCGCATACAGCCCTGAATTGTAGAGTTCTCAAGATCTGTTGATTTTGGTGAAGATCGGTTAAGGTAAAGGGGTAGTTTACCGGTAACGTTTTATGTTTTAACAAGGGTATTTCATATGGCAAACGATAACAGCCGCAAATTCAAACAGAATCAAAAGATTATTTGCATACAGCCCTAAATTGTAGAGTTCTCAAGACCTATTGTTTTTGGTCAAGATCGGTTGAGGGAAAGGGGTAGTTTACCGGCAACGTTTTTTTAACAAGGGTATTTTTACTTCCATATGCCTTAAGGAATGGAAGTATGGTGATGGCAAAAAAAATCGTGTTCGAGATTATTGCAGATTCTGATTCTACTACACTCAAAACATGAAAAAAGTCGTTTTCCGAAAAGTGTCTGTTTGTGTGTCTGTCTGTCTGTCTGTCTGTCTGTCTGTCTGTCTGTTTGTCTGTCTATCTATCTATAGATTTTTTTTCTATGGCAAACGATAACTGCCGCAAATTCAAACAGAATCAAATAATTTTTTGCATGCAGCCCTGATTTGCAGAGTACTCGCGACCTATTGTTTTTGGTGAAGATCGGTTGAGGGAAAGGGGTAGTTTACCGGCAACGGTTTTTTTTTAGCAAGGGTAATTTTGTTTGTTTGGCAAACGATAACAGCCGCAAATTCAAACAGAATCAAATAATGTTTCGCATACAGCCCTAAATTGTAAAGTTCTCAAGATCTGTTGATTTTGGTGAAGATCGGTTAAGGGAAAGGGGTAGTTTACCTGTAACGTTTTATGTTTTAACAAGGGTATTTCCTATGGCAAACGATAACAGCCGCAAATTCAAGCGGAATCAAAAGATTATTTGCATACAGCCCTAAATTGTAGAGTTCTCAAGACCTATTGTTTTTGGTGAAGATCGGTTGAGGGAAAGGGGTAGTTTACCTGCAACGTTTTTTTAACAAGGGTATTTTCTATGGCAAACGATAACAGCCGCAAATTCAAAGAGAATCAAATAATGTTTTGCATACGACCCTGATGTGTAGAGTACTCAAGATCTATTGTTTTTGGTGAAGATCGGTTAAGGGAAAGGGGTAGTTTACCTGTAACGTTTTATGTTTTAACAAGGGTATTTCCTATGGCAAACGATAACAGCCGCAAATTCAAACAGAATCAAAAGATTATTTGCATACAGCCCTAAGTTGTAGAGTTCTCAAGACCTATTGTTTTTGGTGAAGATCGGTTGAGGGAAAGGGGTAGTTTACCAGCAACGTTTTTTTAACAAGGGTATTTTCTATGGCAAGCGATAACAGCCGCAAATTCAAACAGAATCAAATAATGTTTTGCATACAGCTCTGATTTGTACAGTACTCAAGACCTGTTGTTTTTGGTGAAGATCGGTTAAGGGGAAGGGGTAGTTTACCTGCATCTTTTTTTATCAAGCGTATTTTCTATGGCAAACGATAACAGCCGCACATTCAAACAGAATCAAACAATGTTTTGCACACGTCCCTGAATTGTAGAGGTCTCAATGACTTTCGATTTTGGTGAAGATCGGTTGAGGGGAAGGGGTAGTTTACCTGCAACCTTTTACGTTTTAGCAATAGTAAAGTACTTGAAAATTTATTTAAACTTTTTGAAACAATGGTAATTGTTAAAAATAAAATAATTTTGTTGCCAGGCAATAAAATTATAATTTTTTCATTTTAATGTAATATAATATTTTTCATTTAATACAGCAATAAAAAGGCAGGTAAGGCACAGCCTGGCTGTTTGGCTGAAAATGATTTTAAATATAAATCTTAGAATATGGAAGTCATGTATGGTTCTCCATACCGATATTTTTTTTATGGCAAACGATAACTGCCGCAAATTCAAACAGAATCAAATAACTTTTTGCATACAGCCCTGATTTGTTGAGTACTCACGGCCTATTGTTTTTGGTGAAGATCGGTTGAGGGAAAGGGGTAGTTTACTGGCAACGGTTTTTTTTTATCAAGGGAAATTTTTTTTTTTGATAAACGATAACAGCCGCAAATTCAAACAGAATCAAATAATGTTTAGCATACAGCCCTGAATTGTAGAGCTCTCAAGACCTATTGTTTTTGGTGACGATCGGTTAAGGGAAAGGGGTAGTTTACCAGTATCGTTTTATGTTTTAACAAGGGTATATCCTATGGCAAACGATAACAGCCGCAAATTCAAACAGAATCAAAAGATTATTTGCATACAGCCCTAAATTGTAGAGTTCTCAAGACCTATTGTTTTTGGTGAAGATCGGTTGAGGGGAAGGGGTAGTTTACCAGCAACGTTTGTTATAAAACGTATTTTCTATGGCAAACGATAACTGCCGCAAATTCAAACAGAATCAAATAATTTTTTGCATACGTAAGTGAATTGTAGAGGTCTCAATGACTTTCGATTTTGGTGAAGATCGGTTAATGGGAAGGGGTAGTTTACCTGCAACATTTTACGTTTTAACAAGAGTAAAGTACTTGAAAATTCATTTAAACTTTTTCAAACAATGGTAATTGTTAAATAAAATAAAATAATTTTGTTGCCAGGCAATAAAATTATACTTCGTATTGTTTAAATTAGCAGCCATCCTTACTATTTCTTTTATGAATTGGCTAACTGCTATAATTTTTTATTGTTTGACTAAGCTTTTCGTCATTACTGACATCTTCAGGTGTTAAACAACCTGTTTAAGACCTGAAGATGTCAGTAATGACGAAAAGATTAGTCAAACAATAAAAAATTATAGCAGTTAGCAAATTCATAAAAGAAATAATAAAATTATAATTTTTTCATTTTAATGTAAATTATGTATATATTACAAAATATATCGTGCTTGGCAGGCAAGCATATTTCAGATTATAAGTCTTAGAATATGGAAGTCATGTATGGTTCTCCATACCGATATTTTACTTCCATGTTCCTTAAGGAAATGGAAGTATGGTGATGGCAAAAAAAATCGTGTTCGAGATTATTGCAGAATATAATTGTACTACACTTAAAACATGAAAAAAGTCATTTTTCGAAAAGTGTCTTTGTGTGTGTCTGTGTGTCTGTCTATCTATCTGTAGATTTTTTTCTATGGCAAACGATAACAACCGCAAATTCGAACAGAATCAAATAATTTTTTGCATACAGCCCTGATTTGTAGAGTACTCGCGACCTGTTGTTTTTTGTGGAGATCGGTTGAGGGAAAGGGGTACTTTACCGGCAACGGTTTTTTTTTTATCAAGGGTAATTTTGTTTGTTTGGCAAACGATAACAGCCGCAAGTTCAAACAGAATCAAATAATGTTTCGCATACAGCCCTGAATTGTAGAGTTCTCACGGTCTGTTGACTTTGGTAAAGATCGATTAAGGGAAAGGGGTAGTTTACCATCAACGTTTTATGTTTTAACAAGGGTATTTTATATGGCAAACGATAGCAGCCGCAAATTCAAACAGAATCAACTACTCTTTTGCATACAGCCCTAAATTGTAGACTTCTCAAGACCTATAGATTTTGGTGAAGACCGGATAAGGGAAAGGGGTAGTTTACCTGCTACGTTTTATGTTTTAAATGGGTATTTCCTATGCCAAACGATAAGAGTCGAAAATTGAAACAGAATCAAATGATTATTTGCATACAACCCTGAAGTGTGGAGTTCTCAAGACCTTTTGATTTTAGTGAAGATCGGTTAAGGGAAAGGGGTAGTTTATCTGTAACGTTTTATGTTTTAACAAGGGTATTTTCTATGGCAAACGATAACAGCCGCAAATTCAAACAGAATCAACTACTCTTTTGCATACAGCCCTGAATTGTAGAGGTCTTAAGATCTGTTGATTTTGGTGAAGATCGGTTAAGGGAAAGGGGTAGTTTACCTGCTACGTTTTATGTTTTAAATGGGTATTTTCTATGGCAAACGATAACAGCCGCAAATTCAAACAGAATCAACTACTCGTTTGCATACAGCCCTGAATTGCAGAGTTCTTAAGACGTATTGGTTTTGGTGAAGATCGCTTAAGGGAAAGGGGTAGTTTACCTGCAACGTTTTATGTTTTAACAAGGGTATTTTCTATGGCAAACTATAACAACCGCAAATTCAAACAGAATCAAATGATTATTTGCATACCGTCCTAAATTGTGGAGTTCTCAAGACCTATTGATTTTGGTGAAGATCGGTTAATGGAAAGGGGTAGTTTACCTGCTACGTTTTATGTTTTAAAAGGGTATTTTATATGGCAAACGATAAGAGCCGCAAATTTAAACAGAATCAAATAATGTTTTGCATACTTTCCTGAGCTATAGAAAACTCAATGTCGTTAATTTAGGTGAAGATCGGTTAAGGGAAAGGGGTAGTTTACCTGCAACATTTTATGTTTAACAATGGTAATTTTTTCTATGACGAACTATAACTGCCGCACATTCAAACAGAATCAAATATTGTTTTGCATACGTTCATCAATTGTGGAAGACTGAAGGCCTGTTGATTTTGGTGAAGATGGATTAAGGGGAAGGGGTAGTTTACCAGCAACGTTTTTCGTTTTACCAAGGGTATTTTCTATGGGAAACGATAACCGCCGCAAATTCAAATAGAAACAAATAATTTTTTCATACAGCCCGGAATTGTAGAGTTCTCAAGACCTATTGTTTTTGGTGAAGATCGGTTAAGGGAAAGAGGTCGTTTACCGGCGACATTTTATGTTTTAACAAGGGTAATTTTACTTTTATTTTTATGACGAACGATAACTGCCGCACATTCAAGCAGAATCAAATAATCTTTTGCATGCATCCGTGAATTGTAGAGGACTTTAGGCCTATTGATTTTGGTGACGATCGGGTAAGAGAAAGGTGTAGTTTACCTGCAACGTTTTATGATAAGTACTGGTAAATGTAATAGGCCAACTGAAGCCTACAACTAAACATTGTATTTTTGTCAATTTAAGATGTTTATTATGTTAAGCATTGTTATAAAAGAACTTTATACGTATCCTAGTTAATGTAAATAACAATCATTCAATTAGTAATTAGTTATAAGACATAAGTTGATCAAAATATTGTATCGACTAATCGATTTGTATGACGAACGATAACTGCCGTACATTCAAGCAGAATCAAATAATGTTTTGCATGCGTCCCTGAATTGTAGAGGACTTTAGGCCTATTGATTTTGGTGAAGATCGGGTAAGAGAAAGGTGTAGTTTACCTGCAACGTTTTATGATAAGTACTGGTAAATGTAACTTAGGATGAGATAAGCCAACTGAAGCCTAGAACTAAACATTGTATTTTTGTCAATTTAAGATGTTTATTATCTTAAGTATTGTTATAAAAGAACTTTATACGTATCCTAGTTAATGTAAATAACAATCATTCAATCAGTAATTAGTTATAAGACATAAGTTTATCAAAATATTGTATCGACTAATCGACTTTGTGAAACGTATTCAGTTGTCCATATTTCAGCCAATCACGCATCTATATTTGAATAATCTTACCCCCAGATTTCCAAACGCGAGGTACGCCGTAAATCTTACCGTTAAAATAACTGACTTTTTTCAAAGTTCTGAACGGTTAAGGTTGTTAGAATCTGCCGATCAAATTATTCGTTAATTAAAAGTTTATTCCAGGGTTAATAGTATCATAAAATTGCAAGGTGTATAATAATTAGCAATTCAGTGAATTTAAGGCAAGTATAGTTCAATATTAATTACTTATGTTAGTATAATATCCATCAAAGCAGTTTGAAATAATTAAACATTTGTCAATAATTACACCATCACCAAGACATTACCCATTATTCAAATAATCACTATTATTGTTAAATCGTAAATTAAAAAAATATAAGCATAGGTTAAAGATGTTACTTTTTCGTAACATGGTAACCTAAAAATGTCGAACATTTTCAGCCGAGATTTATTGTTTTAGATAAGAACATATGGTTAATAGATGTAACTACTCTATTTAGTCTCTTTCTGACCTTTATTTAGATTATAAATCGGTTATGTGTTACAACAACTCTAAAATTGAGTATAACCCTGCTGTACAGATAGCATTATGGTTAAGATTTAGATCATATTATTCATTGAAAGTATTTTAAGGGTTAGTAACATTTCACACTTATTCTTAAAGTCTCCCTTCAACTTCTGGTTATCATTGTTTGACTTAATTAATACCCTTTTTTGTGTATTTGTTTGAATGACATATTTAGTTATTGGCACACCTAGGCCATAATTTTTATTCTGCTTTAATCTTATAATACATTGTTTATATTGGTTACATTTTAACCAGTACTTGGTGTCTTGTCTATCTTATGAGTTTACTCCTGTTGGGTTGAGTCTGAGACTCTGTATAACTTAATATTTAGTATCAGTCTCTGGGCTCCCTACCACCCTAGTTAGTTTTAACAATGGTCTGTTCCTTACTATTGGATTACCTTTGAATATTGTTACTTGTTTCTCTAAATTAACTATTACAACTTCTAGTTGTTACCTTTAGTTTTGACACAATTATTCGCTGAATTATACCCTTTGTGTTTACCAAAATAGTGATAGAAATTATATTAAGGTGTTACCATCATTTGATTGGTAATAGTATATCACCTTTCTCTGTTAATACAATAAAACTTCTTGCATCTGGTCTCAAGATACAAGTATGTCTATTTTCTATTATTTTGTTATATTTTTAATCTAATTACAATTGTTTTACATTATATAAGTGACTGTGAACCTTGCTGGTTCTATTGACACTAATGTCTCACCTCTTTTATACCTTATTGTTAAAGTTTTTGCAAGATTTGTTATGTAACTTCAGAATGTCTGATTTATTGTTTGAATTTATTCTAATTACAATACAATGCTACTTCTTCTATACATTAATTCTGTTTTGGTACTACCCTTTTAACATTTAGGTTCATTACCCTCCAACAGAAATTGGATTACTTATCATGTAGTCATTTAATTCTCATATTTGAGGTGCCTTATTCACATGGAGTGAGGTTGTGTGTCCTATCTTGGTTTGACAACAATGTGTTTATTTTATGGTGATTTCAATGTCTTTTATTTCACATTATTGTAGTATTACTAATGTTATTTATTATAGTAGGTTTATTAGACACTTTTCTGTCTCTATTACCCATTCTTAAACAGTATTCATCAACATCATTCTATAAGTTATATCCCTACATTTGCTCTAGTTACAAGGCTGGTCTATTTGATTCATTTTTGTTATTCTTCCAGATACACAGTTAATTTATACTTTGACTACCTTTACTTCACTCTCCTGATTTTTATTCATTATCTCATTTAATCACTTTATAAGCTTTCTTTGTCAGCATAGGTAATTATATTAGTACTTCAGGTTTCATTATTACTCTGTTCTTTACTCTGGGGTTTCTTGTTATGATCCATTCATCTTGTCTTAATTCTTCTTTTTACTTCCATATTCCTTAAGGAATGGAAGTATGGTGATGGCAAAAAAAATCGTGTTCGAGATTATTGCAGATTCTGATTCTACTACACTCAAAACATGAAAAAAAGTCGTTTTCCGAAAAGTGTCTGTGTGTGTGTCTGTCTGTCTGTGTGTCTGTCTGTGTGTCTGTGTGTCTGTGTGTCTGTAGATTTTTTTCTATGGCAAACGATAACTGCCGCAAATTCAAACAGAATCAAATAATTTTTTGCATGCAGCCCTGATTTGCAGAGTACTCGCGACCTATTGTTTTTGGTGAAGATCGGTTGAGGGAAAGGGGTAGTTTACCTGCAACGGTTTTTTTTTTAGCAAGGGTAATTTTGTTTGTTTGGCAAACGATAACAGCCGCAAATTCAAACAGAATCAAATAATGTTTCGCATACAGCCGCCCTGAATTGTAGAGTTCTCAAGATCTGTTGATTTTGGTGAAGATCGGTTAAGGGAAAGGGGTAGTTTACCTGTAACGTTTTATGTTTTAAAAGGGTATTTCCTATGGCAAACGATAACAGCCGCAAATTCAAACAGAATCAAAAGTTTATTTGCATACATCTCTAAATTGTAGAGTTCTCAAGACTTATTGTTTTTGGTGAAGATCGGTTAAGGGAAAGGGGTAGTTTACCAACAACGTTTTTTTAACAAGGGTATTTTCTATGGCAAACGATAACAGCCGCAAATTCAAACAGAATCAAATAATTTTCTGCATACAGCCCTGATTTGTTGAGTACTCAAGACCTATTGTTTTTAGTGAAGATCGGTTGAGGGGAAGGGGTAGTTTACCTGCAACGTTTTTTATCAAGCGTATTTTCTATGGCAAACGATAACTGCCGCAAATTCAAACAGAATCAAATAATTTTTTGCATACAGCCCTGATTTGTAGAGTACTCGCGACCTATTGTTTTTGGTGAAGATCGGTTGAGGGGAAGGGGTAGTTTACCGGCAACGGTTTTTTTATAAAGGGAAATTTTTTTTTTTGGCAAACGATAACAGCCGCAAATTCAAACAGAATCAAATAATGTTTCGCATACAGCCCTGAATTGCAGAGTTCTCAAGGACTTTCGATTTTGGTGAAGATCGGTTAAGGGGAAGGGGTAGTTTACCTGCAACCTTTTACGTTTTAACAAGAGTAAAGTACTTGAAAATTTATTTAAACTTTTTCAAACAATGGTAATTGTTAAAAATAAAATAATTTTGTTGCCAAGCAATAAAATTAAAATTTGTTCATTTTAATGTACATCATGTATAAGAGAAAATATATCGCGCTTGGCAGGCGATATTAAGATTTAAATATAAATCTTAGAATATGGAAGTCATGTATGGTTCTCCATACCGATATTTACTTCCATATTCCTTAAGGAAATGGAAGTATGGTGATGGCAAAAAAAATCGTGTTCGAGATTATTGCAGATTCTGATTGTACTACACTAAAAACATGAAAAAAAGTCGTTTTTCGAAAAGTGTGTGTGTGTGTGTGTGTGTGTCTGTGTGTCTATAGATTTTTTTCTATGGCAAACGATAAGAGCCGCAAATTCAAACAGAATCAAATAATTTTTTGCATACAGCCCTGATTTGTAGAGTACTCACGACCTATTGTTTTTGGTGAAGATCGGTTGAGGGAAAGGGGTAGTTTACCAGCAACGGTTTTTTTTTTACCAAGGTTAATTTTTTTTTGGCAAACGATAACAACCGCAAATTCAAATAATGTACCGCATACAGCCCTGAATTATGGAGTTCTCAAGACCTATTGTTTTTGGTGAAGATCGGTTAAGGGAAAGGGGTAGTTTACCTGCAACGTTTTATGTTTGAACAAGGGCAATTTTTTCTATGACGAACGATAACTGCCGCATATTCAAACAGAATCAAATAATTTTTTGCATACACCCCTGAATTGTAGAGAACTCGAGGCATTTTGATTTTGGTGAAGATCGGTTAAGGGGAAGGGGTAGTTTACCTGCAACCTTTTACGTTTTAACAAGAGTAAAGTACTTGAAAATTCATTTAAACTTTTTCAAACAATGGTAATTGTTAAAAATAAAATAATTTTGTTGCCAGGCAATAAAATTATAATTTTTTCATTTTAATGTAAATCATGTATGAAAGAAAATATATCGTTCGTGGCAGGCAAGCATATCTCAGTTATGTAATGTTTACGTTTCCATTTTATTATTATGACTACCGCAATACAAAGGCAGGGAACACACACACACACACACACACACACACACACACAAAATTCGCGTTATTTCTGGCCTCATTCATGTTTATTTTCTTACATTTGCACGCTTTTTAAATGGAAAGTGCCGAAACCCATACCAACATAACGCATGCAAGCCGAAAAAGTGTCCAGCATGGATAGCGATTTATTTCCTGTGGATCGCTGGGCAGTGTACCTGCACGTGTTTACAGAGGAACGATTCATGGACAGACTTTTCGTCTTTAGGGAATGAACCCTCTGCAAGATGCTGAGGGTCCATGAGTGACTTCGGAGCGCTCCTTCTTTTCCGCGTGTTTGTTCTGTGAAAAGTACACTGTAGATTCGCAGCTTTACTCTAAGCAACGCTCAATAGGAAATGTTGAAAATTTTTGTCCACGGTGTACCCTCATACACACTAAACCTGCTCTGATGTTTTAATTACGGACATCATAATATTAAAACTTTGGAAACTTGAGCACTACTTAATGGAGATCAATCATTAACTTATACAAGCCATTAATTTTATGCATATTTTTTATATATATGTGTACAACGTTATCGGCAACAAAGAAGTAGTTTTTGTTAAAATTCCTTCCCGGGATATTTGGCCGTAGTCATCATCAGTGAAAATCTAGTGTGATAACGTGAGGTGGTATACGTTAGTGACCACAGTACTGTGGTTAAGGCTGAAGCAGTAAGTAGAAAGAAGTAGTTTCTATGGTAATATTTCATTTCGAAAATGATTTTAAATATAAATCTTAGAATATGGAAGTCATGTATGGTTCTCCATACCGATATTTATATATAAGATGTAAACTATACCACTTACTTGACATAAACCGTGATAGCTAAGCTAATGTACAACATATACGTATTAATTATACTCATAAATGTTCCTCGATAGACACTCTATCTGTTGGCGAAAACTTGAATAAAATCCGTTCAGTACTTCCTGAGATTAGCGATTTCAAACACAGAGAGAAAACGGACCGACTTTACTTTATACTATGTACAGATTTACATTAAAATAAAAAAATTATAATTTTATTGCCTGGCAACAAAATTATTTTATTTTTAACAATTACCATTTTTCGAAAAAGTTTAAATGAATTTTCAAGTACTTTACTCTTGTTAAACCTAAAAGTTGCAGGTAAACTACCCCTTTCCCTTAACCGATCTTCACCAAAATCAAAAGGCCTTGAGTCCTCAACAATTGAGTGACGTATGCAAAAAATTATTTGATTCTGTTTGAATTTGCGGCAGTTATCGTTTGCCATAAAAAATACGCTTGATAAAAAACGTTGCTGGTAAACTACCCCTTCCCCTCAACCGATCTTTACCAAAAACAATAGGTCTTGAGTACTCTACAAATCACGGCTGTATGCAAAACATTATTTGATTCTGTTTGAATTTGCGGCTGTTATCGTTTGCCATATAAAATACCCTTGATAAAAAAACGCTGCTGGTAAACTACCTTTTTCCCTTAACCGATCTTCACCAAAAACAACAGGTCTTGAGAACTCTACAATTTAGGGCTGTATGCGAAACATTATTTGATTCTGTTTGAATTTGCGGCTGTTATCGTTTGCCAAAAAAAAAAATTTCCCTTGATAAAAAAAAACCGTTGCTGGTAAACTACCCCTTTCCCTCAACCGATCTTCACCAAAAACAACAGGTCTTGAGAACTCTACAATTTAGGGCTGTATGCAAAAAATTATTTGATTCTGTTTGAATTTGCGGCTGTTATCGTTTGCCATAGGAAAAAAATCTACACACAGACAGACACACAGACAGACACACAGACAGACACACAGACACACACACAGACACTTTTCGGAAAACGCCTTTTTTTCATGTTTTGAGTGTAGTACAATCAGAATCTGCAATAATCTCGAACACGATTTTTTTGCCATCACCATACTTCCATTCCTTAAGGAATATGGAAGTAAAATGACTATATATTATATAAATAGAGTAATGTTAATGTAACTTTGAAATGATTTGTACTAATTTTCTTATATGTGATGAATTAGTTCAAGCAGCATAGCTGAATTTTTAGCAGCATAAAAATGATGTTCATTAAAATGCTGGTTTTGCAAAATATTACAGTTAACAGTTATTAACTGTTTGCAATCAAATTAACAGTTACACACTCTTAGTAATTAAATTACTTTTAGCATTACAGCTATACTACACGTACAGTCCTGTATATTTTATTTGGTGACTGATTGAATTTACATATGTATTGCTTTCAAACCTGCACAGTAATGGATGCAAGTTACAAGCCGGAGTTTAACTGCTTGTACTTACTCCACTACAGCTGTTAGTAATGTATTTTGTAGTGAACTGTGTAGATGTAGGCTAGCGTGTACGTGCTTGTAACGAATGATGTTCTTTCTTAATGACTAACAAGCTGGTTTTGAAGCAAGCTGGATACGTTTAATTGTAACAGGGCTGCTTGTGTGATAAGGTTGTTAATATGACACGTTAACGGAGTAATAAAATCATTTTAACAGTAGGTTATGTGAAATGGTAAATGGACGACTAATAACAAATATACCAGTGGCATATATGGAAGAAAGTTGCATATGTAAACTGGAAACAAATCTTCAAGATATGCTGGGAGCTTAAATAGAATACTAACTAAACAGAATACAGTACTACATTGTGCAAAATTATGTTAAGGGATCGATGTATGTAAAATAGTCTAATAATAGTAGATGATGTCTTCCTTAATGTTACATGTTAAACCCTTTTATACGTAGTGCCTACATTTTAGTTTTTAGCGTACGTTGTTAAATATCTGAAATAATTCACTTTTTTTACCTTTATTCGTTGCTCTATTTCTGTTTTCTTTGTACTACTAAGCATTACTTACTGGCAGAATTAGATTAATGAAAGTTACTAGTTGGTAACTCGCTTACAGAAATATTTGATAATTATTTTTAATTTTATTTAATTCAGATTAAAACAGTGTGCCTCAGAACCTATTGTAAAATATTTTTGATTGTGTACTTACTTCCGAAACCGACTTACTAGTATGTCTGTTCGTAATATATGTTGGACGAATATATATATTTTCAACCGACACACCTGAATCTAGAGTAAAAGTAGAGACCGGTAAATACAACTTCTAGCTTTCTTTGTTAAGGAATGATAATAGTTATAGCAATCAATTATAATACACATTAATCTAAATGACATCTATTAATGACCTATTTCATTTGTATAATGACTACACTTGTCACTTTCTAAGCATTCCCATTAATTTCCGTTGATTTGTTAAGTCCACAAGAAAATAATTATTAACACTGATGTGCGACTGTTAAATATTTTTGTAGCTTTGGCGCACTCGAACATCTTAATAATCAAGTTTTCTTGAAAATCGTAAATCAAAGTCCAATTTTAAGGATATTGATCATCTCTTTACATATATTGTAATATTCAGTAAATATAGTACCAAATCTATTCTGTGAATGTGGAAGGCCCCACGTTGGGCGCTAATATGTAGTTACACTTTTAGTTAGTACTGTTATTAGTTTTATGTTAGGTGAAACGACACGTTACAATATTAACAACTTTTACTGTGTTTGTTTATACTGTTACGTAATGCGGAAAAAGTGTACGCCATTACTGAATCTTCTACGTGTTTCTCGGCTATTCCAGTGGAATCCGGCTGTAATGTTGTGTTCGTACGTGATTCGCAACGCGTTAGTTAGAATGTGTCAGTCTTCGCCGGCCGCAATCAATTACGCTGTAGTGTTTTCCTTTATTCCTGACGCGTAGTATGGACTATTCTGGTACACTTGTTTTATTTATTTGAACGACAACAGCTGCGCTTAGCAGTCAGTTTCAGTGGCGATTTATTCCCGTGCGGTTCGAAGTATTGTTGCGAAGTGTTATGTTTTATAATTGTGCAAGACTCGTTGATATTATAATTAGTTGACATTATTATTGCGTGTGAACAATTTTCATTTGATTTGTTGTAAGAGACTATATTGTTGATTACAAACTGTTGACTTGTGATAATTAAAGCTGGTAATTAGTGACTTAATTGGTGTCTTGTATTTTGTTTTCCACTGTACCATACGACGATCAGTAGACCGGGGTAACAATACTTTTACTAATATAGTAATTCTTATTATGATCTATGTATTAGTCTTGGTGAAATATTTATTCAGCCAATATTTTGTATCAATAATATGTTTATTCATATGACTTCGTATCTAATAAACTACGAATAAACGTCAAATCTTAAAATATTTTTTTTATGCATTTCAATTCACATGGTTAATATGTAATTACAACCCTAGATTTTGGTTTCTTAATATCACAATGAAGTTTCTTAATTTACTTTATGTCTAAACTTTTCCTCAAACGATTATCATTCAAGGCATGGATGTGGGCGTATATGTGTGTTGTGTATATTTGAGACGTTAATTTAAAACGGGAGTATTTGATCCACACAAGTTTTGCAACGTGTACTATAAAACGTTGTGTAATAACAGCCAAATGTTCATCACTTTTACTATGTAGTCTTGGTTAATTTGTTTAGTTTCTGAAAAAAAATACAGTACATAACGAATTCGAATTATTTAATAATAACCTTAGATACCTGAACAAGAGCCAAGAAAACAAGTATATCACAATACATCGGTACATTAGGATAGGAATTCTACAGATAGCAAAGACGATAAATATAATATTAAAATTATATTATAATTTCAATTCTAAGCATAATAGAATTTTATATATGATTTTATAACTATAATTGAGATAAATTTTAAAATTTGTAATTAGAATTAATATTTTTATGTTATAAAACTGTACTATGTTTTACCATCAGCTATCAGGTATCTATGAAACTATTACTGCTGCTGACAGCTGACATTAGCAGTTAATATGCAACAGCTAATGTTTTTAAAAACTTACATAAATTTGCAATTAATGACAAATACGTAATAATTGTAAATATGAAAATGACAAAATTGAAAACATTGCAGACGTTTAAAGTCATTTAAATACCTTACTTTTCTAACGACACAACTAAAACTTCAACTTTCATAGATATATTTCATCCATTTAATATTTTTGTTCTAGATTTATAATCGTCTTACTTTTATGTCAGTAAGTATACTAAGATGTATTGTTATATTAATGTATATGGTATAAAAGGTTGTTATATTAATAAATAATCCACTGAATCTTATGGTGTTACGTACACATATCCGTATAAAACCTGTTTTTGTAAGGAGTCGTTTTGTTTCTTGTTTAATCAACATTGTTACCGACTGCAGTCGTTAATCTCCGCGCGTAACTTTTTTAAATTTACTGTAACTCACGGGCTGTAACAGACTTAATTTAGTGTCCTCATTTAAAACAAGTTTACTTGTGCTTTCGTGTACTCAAGAGACAGGAAACAAAGTAAACAGTAAAAAAATAAACAGCTTATATACAAAAGTAGATTGAATACAGGAACACTTTTATTAGCCGTCTGTTATTTAATCGTTTGATTTCCAACATTTAATGTGACACCGTTCAAAACCACAAACTAACAGCTAATGCAGCTTATGTTGAGCTAGCTGCGTACATATATCTAAGACTTTATATTTATGAGAATTGTAATAGAAAAATGGAAAGTTCGTCTACGTGAGAGTTATACACGAATGTCACAAACCAACGTAAACTACTTACACTTACACAATTAACGTGTCACAATTATTACCGGAACCAGTAAGCAGTTTTATTCAAAAACTCTCTCTCTCTCTCTCTCTCTCTCTCTCTCTCTCTCTCTCTCTCTCTCTCTCTCTCTCTCTCTCTCTCTCTCTCTCTCTCTCTCTCCCTCTCTCCCTCTCTCCCTTTCACCGTCTCTCTATTTATGGACCTGAGCATTCAAAGAATTTCGACGAAACCGAAACATCGAAGCATGATAATGTTTTTAGGCTTTTGAAACGTATAATGTGGATTAAGTTTGGTGGATTACGTAAATAATTTCCAAACCACAGACGATCGCAAACAGCATGTAAAACCAAATTTATTCTCACTAAAACGTTTGCTAAACTCAATGTCAGCAG
This sequence comes from Magicicada septendecula, assembly GCA_034769895.1. Classification (NCBI taxonomy): domain Eukaryota; kingdom Metazoa; phylum Arthropoda; class Insecta; order Hemiptera; family Cicadidae; genus Magicicada; species Magicicada septendecula. Next base: position 105,953,825 of record CM068370.1, read on the forward strand.
CGACTATTTCTGTCTTGATGCGTTTACATATCAAATTTCTAGACTGTGGGGAGTCGAAAGTGTGGAAGCGTCACGTTTTTCCGTTTTTCAAAGACGTTACATTTTTTTGGAATGACCCCCAGCCTAAAAACATTATCATGTTAAAATTATATCTACACGATGGAAAGACATTACACTTCATGGGACCAACAATTACTTCATGGAACTTAATAGGCGCGCGCAGAATTACTTTACGGAGTGTGCACCCAGGTTATAATCCTTTTTTTGCTAACATCAAGTACCTTGAGTACCTTTTACGTATGCACCTTTAAAGAAATTATACATACTTAATACTACTTAATACTTCACTTAAGTTATTACTTAAGTATCATTAATACTTGAAACTTAAGTTATTCAACAGAATTATAGTAGTATAATAATTCAAGTTAACCTGTCCGCACAAATAATAATGTCAACTATAAAGAATTCCGCTCTATAATCACCTTTCACTAATACATCACTTGAGACGCACTGTGTAAATCGCCCGACAATAACTGAAAACTAAACGGCAGGTGTGGGCTATATATAGCCTGCAGGGTTACATAATATACGTCCTTGACGAGCAATCAAAAATTCTAGAGCGTGGCCTTGGCAGAAACACGCACCTTTGGGCTAGTTGAGGATATTGTCGAACAACACTACGAAATGTACGAGCATATTCCGTATTACGTAACACTGCCTCGCATGTTAAGCGTCACGTACGCACACAACATTACAGCTGGACATTATCTGCTGGTGTAGGTAGCCGAGAAACATGTAGAACGTTCTGTAACGGGGGTAACAATAGTTTGCAAACAATGTTTAATCGGCGTCAAACACAAGAGAAATCATGGAAGATAATCAGAGCTTATAAGGTTAAGTACGAAAAAAGTAGTTATTACTTTGATTATTCTGTAGCCAAAGTTATTCCGATAATAGGGATTGCCGTGTTGAAAACTTACTGTAAATAAAGTCTACTAGATAATCTTTGTAGTATACCGGCTGCTGGGAAACACAAAAGACAAAACAACAAATATATTTAGAAATGAACACCGCTTGCAATTTGATGTAGCATGTACATTATTACATATTACTGGTAGCCTCTCATTATTACCAGACACAAAGATAACTCTATACTTCAACAGTATCTTATATAGCGCTGCAGATCTTACATTAATGGCTATTACAACTTCATTTTATAACCAAATGTACGAAGGGTAGACACGGATACTGAAATCTTAATACAAGACGTTACTAGTATTTACATAAAATGTAACTGACTAAAGATTAGAAATCATTTATATGAATTTTTACGATAATATAGTATTACTACACGATATCTGCAGAAATTAGTACGTAATAAAAGAAACCAATTTACACTTTTTACACATATAAAAATAAGAATGTTGCCTACTAGTCAAATTGTACGGCACGTTATTGTTTGTATTTTGTAACTTTTTGTGAATAAAATTCAAATCTTTGCTACTAACCAGATATATTATTTTCGGTATCAACAGTTGTGTAATTACTGAAATCGATACGTTATTTTAGTACTTATTATTAGTAGTATTAATGTGAATAGATTATGTTTCATTTTTAAAATGGAAGCGTCGAGTACATTTGATCAGTTACCACGAAACTTCTGCAATTAATGCAGACAACGTAACATATACACTCACAGATTTTTTTGTAACGCAGATTTATAGTTATGTTAAGTATCAAAATATTAAGAAAATAATAATTAATAATATAAAATTACATCGTGTTATCCTATTTTTTGTGAAGACATATAATGTTAAGAACAGAAAAACTTATCAAACACTTTGTTATTTTTAAAAAGTAAATACTTTGTATATAAAGTTCTTAAATTTACAATAAATTTTGCTGCACAATCCTGTTTAAGCAGAGTAAATAATAACATAAGGGTTCATTGACTACGTAATGCAAGGCAGTTTCCTCGAGAGATGTTTGTGAACATTTTTGCAATTTCTATTATATGCACTAACATACACTACGTCTAATTAATAAGAAAATTAAAGAGAAACACAACTCAATCCATTGAATTTTTGCGTATACGAGAATAGCGTTGAGAGCTTCAACACAAACCAGTGTTTAACTTCTGCACATTCACAATTAAATATAAAATATAATTTTATTGAACCTACTAGTAAGTCTATGCTTGTGGTGTCAAAATGATTTTGCTAAAGAGCAACACGAAAAGATTAAAAAACATCCTTTCTGTTAATCAGAGGCTAATTTATGAGTAGGCATCGTACAAGGATTAGTGTTCTAGAATGTGTATAAAAATTCATACAAATCGAAATCAAGAGATACGTACATGAAATAGTTAATACTCTCTGCAATGTTAGTATATTCTTGTGGGTAGGAAACATATAAATTGTGTTTTAAAATTATATAGGAAGTCAGTTGAAAATGTGTCGACGCTGTTACAAATTTGGAAGAATAAAGTAACAATTTCAAGAAAGAAGTTAATTATTAAGCAATGCTATTTACCGGTACTTAATTTCTATACTGTTTATCTTTCATAAAAATACATATTACTAAAAAATAGTTTCAATATTTTCTACAGTTAAAATTTGAATTTATAAATGTTGTTATACCGTTTACTGGTGTAGAAGGTCACTGTTATGTATCTATTAAAAAATAAGCGTTTAATTAAATAAAAATTTCACTTGAGACTCCCTGTGTCGTATACGGAAGTTTTATATCAATATTTTCAGAACACTTGTAAAAGTTAATATTGGTAAAGAAATACGTTGAACTCCTACCTTTGCTTATCTTCTTTAATTCTTCCAATCCTTTCTAGTTGCAAAGAAAATACGTGAGGAAGTGTTTTCTTTATTAACAATCTATATTTTATCATACTTGGTTGCCATACTGTCTAACTGATTAGTAAAATTAAACTTCCAGCCGTACTTATATTATTTCTTCCTCGTTTTGAAGCATTATCAACTGTACATAAAATGAGTGAAACTGTACTCGTATTAGCACAACATATCTTAAAGTATTTGCCTGTAGGTCAGTCAAGCTGGTAGCCATTTTTAATGTTTTCTTTTTCCGTCGACCTGGTCATAAAATTGACAGTAAATGGTTGTTAATAAAACAGCAGAATTGTGTACGGTAAATTTGGTTACGTGTTTCACTTTCCTTACTACTACTAACAAGTTAACGTTCTAGATTTATGATAAATTGTGTGACCATAATGATATTAAATATCAACAAAGAATATGTTGACAACGAAATCGTAAAATTTTCATTATTAAGCATACATCCTTAAAAGTAAATTGCAAACTACTGAAAGAAATTAAACAAAATACATAACATAACGGAAAATACTTAATGTATACATACACAGAACACTGATCCGATCATCAGCTATTTAGAACAGATTATGTTATCCAACAGTCAGGGGCAATTTACTCTACCTACCAAATATTTATTCTTACCATACTTTAAATCTATATGAAAGAAAATTCCTAAAAAACGTATTAGTAGAAAAGTACAGACAAAAATAGATTTCAGAAGTACCAGTGCTATGCAAAAATATTTTATGTGTAGAAATGACAGAAAAAACAGAATTGACGGTTTGTGAAATGTACCATGACAAGAAAACAGAGTTAAATAATATTATGAGTTTCGAGAATAGTATTTTAAAGGACGAGTGCAACTACATAAATATGCCTTACTGTCAAGAGTTGAATAGTCTCAACATTAAAAAGAATGCCTGCAATTTCAACCAGCCAGGAAGGTGGTACTTCCAGCTTGCAGTACCAAGCAGTCGACGCCGCAGGTCGGCCGTTTGACAGACACAGTATCAATCGCAAACTAATAAAGATACGCTTTCCAACTCCAACGGTAGTATAAATATAGGACCATCCTGGATACAAATCCCAGTGTCAGCCTCAAGGTGGCAGACATGAATCTGCCTAAACCTAACACGCAAAACTCAACGCAGATAAAAAGTATCAGTTATTTTCTCTATGTTAGCAGTCTTCATAACAACTTTGTGAAATTTTGTTGCTTCCCTCCTATATATACTTTTTCCTCTAACGAGGCCTTTCTTTTGGTTGCGAAACCGAAAGGCCTCGTTCGAGGAGAAAGTGTATATAGCAGGGAAGCAACAAAATTTGACAAAGTTAGATAAAAAGTACATTACGCGCGCGCGCGCACGCGCACGCGCACACACACGATGTGAAATCCATAACAATATATGCATATACATTCTTTGTATATATAAACAATGAAAGCACTCCCTGATTTTAGATAAATTTTCAATGCAATCACGCTCGCGCATTGATATGTGTGAAATCCACATTCTATTCTTCGATTTTATATGCAAAAATAATACAAAAAAACTAGAACTGAAAAAATTAAAATCGCCTTGATAAAAATACTACAATTAATAATACGTATTTAGCGTCACTTGAGAATTACATGTATTTATTTTCGCTTGCTCCTTCTTCATACGGCGGCTTCTTAAACTCTGCTGCAAGTGATATCTGTTCTCCTCTTTTTCACTCTTCCAATCATTTTCCAATACTGTACCCAGTAAGTATGGGCAGCCCTGCCCTTAGGCACACACGTTCCGTCTAACGCTCGCTTTTTCGTTGTACACAATTTTTCCAGTCGTATGTGCGTAGCGATCATTGTATGTTGTGTTATATGTGTTTTCATGTATTAGTTGGGGATGATCCAGCTCTTCGAACCGATTTCCGACTAGCACCTTCCTGCCATTACCTAGGTTTTACCTGTCTGCAAGATCTTTGTCAACTTTAGGTTTTACTTTCATCTCCTCCTTTTAATCGATCTCAATTTATGAAACAAGGGCAATATATTTATAGGTTGTGACTGGTTACAAGCAACTTCAGGCTGAATCGGTTTATAAATACTCCATGAGAAGACCCCGAAAATTGCTAAGGGTAGCATTACAAACAAAATTGCTTTTTGTTGTAACATCCAGCTGAAAGCCAGTAACATAAGTAAAAAATGGAAAGCTTGCATTTTACATTATAATAGTATGATGAAAAGTAATGATTTTGATTTAAAAGATGTTCGTACTTTTAAGAATAAAATTGAGATATTTTGGTTTACTTTTCTAACTGAGTTTTTCAAATGCCATTAACATGTCTTTATTAATTATACAAAATTAAATTAAACTTTGATATTCCTCTTACATTTGAGTTTAGAATTTTGTGTCTATTCAATATGTGTGTATTCTTTAGAAACTGTATTTAAACGATGTATGGTTCAACCATATATTAAAAGATTGATAAAGGAGAAACATAATTTCACATACTTGTAGTCATACATGTCTCTACTCTTATCAAAATTATATCATGTTGAGGTCGCGTGCAGGTAACTTCCTCTCTGCAGCTAACAGTTTATCTTTTTGTTCATACCAGTGTGCTGTTTATAATTTAACTTTAGTGCGTGTGTAGAAAATAACAAATATTTACTTATTCTCATTATTCTTGAACTGCAGAGTTGGATGTTTTCAACTATTTTGAAATTAATATCCAACTATGTATTTCCAATTTCAACTAAAAATAATACTTTTAGACTACGCAGTTTTATATTGAAATGCTTTATATTTCATGTGGTCTCTGGGGTTTGTCAGTTCAGTTTTGTTCTTGATCATTCGATCTCAAAATAATTACAGCACTAGTATTAACTACCACTACCAAACAAAAATCGGTATGGAGCACCATACATGACTTCCATGTCCTAAGATTTATATTTAAAATAATGTAAATATTAATTAAATAAGTGGATGCTTGAGTTCTGAAAAATTACGTATCAGCTAAAATGGCACCACCATGTCAGGTGGATTAAGACTATCCTCAACCTTCGTGAGGAAGGACTGTACTTTTGGATAAAATGTCTTTAGGTCGAACGAAGAGCTAGCTAAAGCTAGCTGCGATCTGATTCCTGTAATGAAATTGGACTCTCGCTGCGAGGGGCCGAGGGATGTCTATAGTGTTATCAAAGACTTTCCTGTCAATACTATACTAGTCATTTTTCTTTTTTAAAATCGAGTCTTGATTTCTTTCTTTCCATTTGTCTTCTGATTTCCTGAACGACTATTCTGTTCACCTGTATAATTATAAATTTCTCAGCATAACATTTCTTCCTTAATACGTTTGTATCTCCTGTTTAACACCCACCATTCTGATCTATGTCATAACGCTATATTCCACACAGGCTAGTAAATGACTAGCCATCAGGGAGGGCAAACAATTTTCCAAAGGAGAAAAATATTTATATATTTTTCAAACATACACACAAGCACATATTAGTTTATAATTCTCATATCATAATAGAAATAAGTACACAGATTGTATTAATTGCTTTAATACAACAACACTGCCCACCGATCCACAGGAAGCATATCGATGTCTAACTTTTCGGCTTGCACGCGTTGTGTTGTTGTGGGTTTCGGCACTTTTCATTTAAAAAGCGTGCAAGCGTAATAAAATAAACATGAGTGAGGCCAGAAATAACGCGATTTTTTTATGTGTGTGTGTGTGTGTGTGTGTGTGTGTGTGTGTGTGTGTGTGTGTCCTGCCGGCCTTTTTATTGCGGTAATCACAATAATAAAACTTTGGAAAAGTAAACATTACATAATTGAGATATGCTTGCCTTCCAGGAACGATATATTTTCACTCATACGTGATTTAAATTAAATTGAAAAATGTAGAATTTTGTTAAAGTGAAATGAAATGTTTCCATAGAAACTACTTCTTTGTTGTCAGTAACGTAGTCACATATAAAACTTATAAAAATATACCTCCTGCATCAACTACCATTTTAATTTATAAAAAAGGTACCCCCTCCCCTCTTCAACTACCCTTTTCATTTATAGATATTTCATCTACCTTTCTACAGTGGATTATTATGACCTTCTTTTTAGGATACTTTATTTATCAAAATTAATCACTTTACTCTTGTTAAAACGTAAAATGTTGCAGGTAAATTATCCCTTTCCCTTAACCGATCTTCACCAAAAACAAAAGGCCTTGAATCCTCTACAATTCAGGACTGTATGCAAAACATTATTTGATTCTGTTTGAATTTGCGCCTGTTATCGTTTGCCATAGAAAATATTTTACACACAGACACACACAGACACTTTTCGAAAAATGACTTTTTTTCATGTTTTGGTGGTAGTATAATCAGAAATGCCGTTATCTCGAACACGATGTTTTTCGCCATGACCATACTTCCATTTCCTTAAAGAACATGGAAGTAAAATTAAATATTGTATATTTGTTCAATAATTACCATTAGAAGTAATGCAAATAGTGCAGTTATTAATGTTATATCACGTAGATACATTTGCTTCTTAAAAATTTAGTATTTAATTTACAACTTTTAGTGGAAAATAAAATTAATTGTGTAGAAGTAAGACATTATCTCCATCAGCTAAATAATACTAGTATAAGGTCATCCTAATTACATTTAATAGGAATATATTAATGTCCAAATTATTATAGGCCCTATAAGTAAAATGTCACATAGTAGACGAATTGGTTCACCCATACAAATATGATACACAGGAAGGTCAGCTTTATCAATATAGTGAGTTTCGGCCATAATTGAAGTTGTTATAATATAACAAATATTGTTTTTAGTTACAAATACATCCTTACACACACAAACACACACATTGTACAGCTATAAATTGTTACAGTAAATAAACCTTGTTAAATTTTTTGCAAATTTTAAAGTTTTGTAAACAGGAAAGGCAAGAAGGCTTTATGTAAAAATAATTAAAATACATTCATGTAGTCATGTTGCATATAAATTAAAACTAATAGCATAATAAAATAAAAAAACATATTAAAATAATAAACGTTTTCATTTTTGAAACAATATAATTGTAAAATATAATGGTGGAAAGCAACAACACTCACTGAGATACCCACTGAATCAAGCAACAAAACGACTTTTGCAATGATGTAATAACTCTGAAGTCTTCGTTAAATATTTGAGAAAGGAAAGAAAATGCAATACGGGAGGAAAAGGCAAAAAATTGCAATACGGGAGGAAAGCTCACACACAACCGTAAAAAATTTGAAAAAAAGAAACTTTTTTCATGATTTTAATAAGTGTGTATAGAAATAATATTATCCAAGGTTGTTATAAAAATCAAAATGTTGTACCCACTGTTAATAAAACCGTGTACCCATTGTAAAAGAAAGAAATCATTTTCCATGTAGTGTTAAATCATTAACACGAGTGCTAATTTAACACAAGTGTTAATTTGAATACTAGAAATTGCAATGTTGCGTTACACGTACTTTGTGCAAATGAATCATTTCAGGGAGAAACATATTTTTATTAGATGAAACATGGGTTCACATTAATATAACTGTAGATAAATGTTGGCAGTTAAATGAGGTTTTGCTGTGTTCCAGAATTACAGTGCGGGAAACAGATTTATGATTTTACATGCGGGAATTATAAATAGCTTTGTTCCAGGTGCTAAACTTTTATACAAACTTGGAAGAAATAGACGTGACGATCATGGGCAGATGAACTATAGAAATTTTAAAACCTATAGGTTGAGAACAACGTATCATATTTGCACGTCATGCACTAAATTAAAAACAAGTGACATTTTGAATACAATTGATTAAATGTAGCCCTACAAGCAAAAACATATAACAAAGTTTTATACAAATTGCAGTAGAATTGTATAATTGCCATTCTCGCATTGCAGTTGATAGCCTGGGGTGTCGGACTGTCGGACTGAACAACCCAAAGCTCTATCGCAGAAAAGTATTAGTATAAATCTTTTTAACTTTTCCATCTAATTTTTGGCTGTAATCGTTAGATCGCTATGACTTTTATTTCTTCCGGCATATTTTACTCACCAGAACAATGATGAATTTTTATAACATTGTTCATTACCACGTACTAAGCTCGTCTACCGTTTCAGGATTTAAGTCACTTCACGTAATATTTCTAATATTTTAAATTTTAGCTCCTAAATTTACCTGATATACTATGACCAAACAGTCAATAACATTCATTTCATTTGTAAGTCATATATTATAAAATTAGATAGGATATAGTTAGAAATATTGGTTTCTAACAATATTAAGCAAGGCTGTTCAGTACAAATATTTTGTTAAACGATATGTCATTAGGTGTCGATAGAATAGTCGAATCGCGTAAATATACATGCAAATATCAAAGGGTTTAGTGAAAAAGAAACAGTTAAGCAGATACGAGAAAATATTTTCAACGTGAGGTCGTATATTATTGTTTGAAAATTAATAGTTTTAAAACTACACAAAACCAATTAAAAATGCTTTACGGAGAATATACGGGAATAGGCCTAATTACAATTTTACAATGCCTTTATCATAGAAATATATTAATATTATGATAACAATCCTTACGTAATATTGTGATATTAATGGTAGGCTATAATAAATACGACTCTGCATGTGTGTCCGCGTGCGTGCTCGTGCTGTTTTGTTTGGTATATACTTGCACTGGTATGCTATGTAAATCACAAGAACAATCATTTTTATTAAACATTGTACTCGGCGATTTTCCCAGTACCCATATTTTTAACTCAACCGTAGGGAGCAATAAACATATATCTTAGTAATGCTAACGTGTCCTTCTGTGCGATTCCACCAGGCATCTTTTCAAAGTACAACCCCCGCGCGCATGCAATTCAAATAATTACACAGTTTTCAGTGAGGCCGTGTTCTTTTAGTGATCTAAGAGTGTATATCCCACTTAGGTTAAATAAAATCTCAAAATGTTGTCAACCACCCAATCGTTAGTTGAAAATTACACAATTATATACAAGGAGTTTGACATGTGAGAGGCAATTGGTTTTGCACATCGTAGAGTATGCCCAATGTTTTTTTAAATCACATTATTAAAGTTCTGTTTTCGATATTAGCACTTTGAAGTGCATAAATGTGATCTATATTATTACTTACAGTGATCATCATCGAAGCTCGAGTTAGCGCTACAAACATTTATATTTATCATTAATTCAAATTCCGTTTTAGGCATGTAACCTGTGACGGTTCAAATATTTTTCTCGTTCCACCTATCTTTCTTCTCCTTTTAATTTATGTATTCTAGATTTTAAAAGTATATTATTATTTAACGATATAAAGGCATTTAACAAACATTTATTTCAACAATAATTTAAAATTTTTGACAACAAAATGTAATAGCCGAAGTTATTATATTTTGGTGATCTTAAGAATGTCGATAAGAATTTCAATTTTGTAAAACAGTTGTTTATTAAACTTTAGACTCTCTATGAGTTGACATCTCTAGTTGGTGCATTTACTCTCTTCTTTCCGATTTTTTTTCTGCCAACAATTTGTTTGAAGATGGTCAATTTCGCCACAATAGTAACACTTAAGTCTGTTGGCTTTTCCCTTCGTACAAAAATCGTTGTAGCTCTATTGACTTAAATTGTTTTCCTTGACTCATATCTTCAATTTATCCGGATAGACGGTACTGTGATATTGAAACCGTCTCACTACAAGCGAGGACAATTTTTTAAATGTAGGTCGCAGGCTTGGCAGCTTCAAAATATAAAGTGTGAACAAGAGCGTCTGAGCTATTCTTGTGCCGTACCATTCATAACATATGATATAATTGACTATGTATGATGTCATCAATAAACGAGCAATCAATGTCCTGAAGTACTCCAATATTTTGGGATAAGGGAGTCTCGTCAGTCGGTCGACATTTGCTTCAAATTCCTGGACGATTTCCCCAGATCGCTGTTGCCTCGCCTTAAGTTGAACACGGTACACATCGCACAGATACTTGTCACATGCCGAATTGAAGAGCTTTTGTTAATTCGGCATAGGAGTTTTGGCTGTCACATGGCATTTTCTGCGGTAGTTCTTGGGTAGGTCTTTTTAAAGCAACTCTAAGTGATGGCTTTTATTTCCTTCTGTTTATTGATTGAAGCGGGTGGCAGCTTTCAATTTTCAAAGATACGTTACCCAGTGAGTGCTTCCATAAAACGTTGAGGCATTCGTATAAACTGGCCTTATTAATACAGGCGCTTTACATTGTTCTTATTTTGTGAATCCTTTTCAGCGTCTATTAATGCCTTTGTTTTCTCACCCATTTTTTCATTAAATGCTTGACTTCAACTTTAATTTCTTTTGTTACATTTTTAATTCAGTCGTTTATACTTGCCATATCTGTGTGCATAGTAGACACCTAGTTTTCTATTTCAGATACTATATCTATTTGTTTGTTCAGCTCATCTCATAGCAGACCGAATTTTGAAGATATATCTTCTTACAAACGCGTTAACGTCTTCTGAACAGTTGAATGCTTCTTTTTACCGATACTCTGTTGTTTCGTTTTCACATTTACGTTTTTCATACTATAGTTTTACTGCTTCTTCTACTTCCCGTTGACATTTCTCGTCTCGCTCGTCTATGCAACTATTTTACCTATTATTGTAAATCAACTACAACGAACAATACTCTTGCACGTAGTGTCCTCTGTTTCCACTTTACCCAGTTATATCCGACTTCTGAGACCAATGTTACAATGGTCTCACGGACCGTCGTGTTTTACAGTAAAAACAGAATAACTGATACCAGCGAAGTTACTTTTTACAATTTTAGACACTAATGACACCTAATTAATAAACAAAAATGTAATCTTTGTAATATATATAAAAACTTATCTTAGTTGCCAGTTTTAAATGGTGCCAGTGTTGCCATTGTATTAAATGGTCCCAAGACTGTCACATCAAATGGCTACAATCGATGAGTATAGTGTGACAGAAAGGTATACACAATAATAACAGTATCTCTACTATACAATATTGCATTAAGACTGCAGTGGCTCACGTGATTATTTACCAGTAGCAAAAAAATCTTCTTTTGGGCATAAAGCGTGTTGCGTAATTTACCTCAACATATATGTTTAGTCACCCAGCCACCTGTTGTACTATTAGCCAAATCGATGATCTCTTCTGGTGAGTTCACCATCAACTCGGCATACATACTCGGCACGAGGGAAAACGAAGACCTGTGGGAGAGTATTTCCACTTGTACTGATAACTGGACACTTAGTTAATAGCTGTCCTCTCTCTGCACTAATCACTTCCTCTACTTGCTTAACACTAGTTTGTGCAAGAGCATGAGGTGTTTTAACCGTGGTTGTTATCCCTGCTTCGTCCATATTAAATATTCAGTCCCAAACAAGTTTAAATTTTGTAAAGAGTTCTTTCAAGTTTTGTTGAAATTCTTCAATATTTTTCTTAGTCAAACTATTAGCTCTTGGCATACCAATAAGGCTTGCTCTTATTAAGCATTTCTCTTGGTATTGTCAGGATTAATAAGAGAAAGGTAGTGACCGCGTTTTATATAGAACTCATCCATACGATTACGTTCAGTTTTCACTTTTTAGAAACAGCCAAGTATCTCTAAATACTCAAATGATAGTTTCCGTAAATATATTTAAAACCATACTTTATTTTGCAATGCTTTTCTTTTTCGTTGTAAAGACCTGGTTAATTAAATGTGTTCGGACAGAGTAATCGTTTGCTTTACCTGAATTCTCCTTCAGTCCTTCAACCCGTAGAACTGGTTACTGTGTTTAATACCATATATATCACCTGCTTCTCTTAAAGTCATTCCTCCGCTAATAACAATACTTACTGTATGCTGAATAGCGTCTTACACTACACTTTTCCACTACCTTTTGTATTTCGTCACAGTATGTCTACAAACAAAAATTTACAAATTTTCTAAAATTATAATAACGTAACAAACTATAGAACTTTAATGCAACTGTAATTTTAACAGATGTAAAAAACAGTCAGTTATTAATATTAAACTTTTATTAACATTTTTATTTTTGATTAATGTGAGTAAAATTTTGACCGTAACAAACTGTACAGTTATGTTATGCAAAATGTTTCAGACTTATGTGTTCAATCAAGGAAACATGTATACTAAATATGTAAATCTACCTAAATCATAGAATGTAGATGATGAGTAATTCAATTACGTAATTACGTACAATTATTTAACTGCTGGAGTGTCCTTATATATTAACTAAGTAGAACTATTAGAATGAATGACTGACAATATGGCACATAATATAGTTTAGTGTTTTTTACTCAAAATTCATGTTACTATAAATAATGATTCAACTACACAAAGTCATTATCGGGCAGTTTTGAACATGATCACTTATGTCCCACATTCTAGGTTTTAATATACCTCCAAAGCAGTAGCGTGGCCTGGGTATATAACACTTGTTGCCGGTTGTGATAGGCTTAGAACTAAACCTAAAAATTAATTCGCTTTTTTCTAGTACCAAGTGTTCTTTTCAGGATCAAAATATTCTTCTTAGAGCCAAAATATTTTTTTAGAATAATTTCTCTCATTTGCTGGCAGAAAAAGAGGGTTCCGGTTCAACGGGATCTGACTCTTATTATAGGCTACTTGCACAGAATAAAACACAACACAAATAATCGAATTAAAAATAGTAAAGACTAACAGAGGAACACATAACTAAACGAACAAAACACAAACAGGTAGGTAGTAACTGCTGCACGTTGGTTCCGGAACGAACATAGCTCCTAACTGAGCGTTTTACCGGTTTTACTCTCCATGTTCGTATAAGAAACACAGATAAACTTCAGGAATTGAATATTATGAATATACTCGACAGGATCGCCCAGTATCGGCTGAATTGGTGGAAACATCTTTGCCGAATGGATGACTGCCGCATCCCCAAACAACTCTGGAAATATAAGCCGAGGTGACAGAGAGGTGTGGGACGTCCGAGGAAGCGCTAGGGTGACCAGGTCTAATCTTTTCCTATTTGAGACCGGAACAAACTATTTCTGGTTTAATCCGTGAAGATGATGATGAAGTATTAGATAAACGTAAATTATCGGTCCGAGTTGTCACAGCTGTTAGACATATTAAACGGGCTGTTAGGCCGTGCTCCAATTTTAAAATTTCCTGAAACCCCAGACGTATCGGCCGCACCAACGGCGGTCATCTTCAGTAAAGCAGGAACAACGTAGTTCAACCCGATAAAAATAAACTGACATTATGTTTTAACTGTAGCTTATTATATCCTTTAGCGATATGTACTACGTTGTTCCCACTTGACTGCAGATAGTCGCTGTTCATGCGGCCAAAACGCCTATCGTTTCGGGTAATTTTAATGTCGTACCCACGACCTAATACCACATGTTCACATGAATTACAACCATTAAAAATATTTTCCAGCAGTGTAATTCTATAACTTGTTGACATTTAATGCGTGTCATTCATACACTATTCTTGCTCCACTATTGAAGTACATTAAAAATTCGTTTATCCGTCCGAATCGCGTTTATCCGAAAACCCGGTTTATCCGAAACAATTTTTAGTAAATTTTAAAAATACACAAAAGCATTTTCCTGTTGCTATAATCTATATTTAATAGCGTAGACAAGCGATTCCACGTGATGTAAATTAGAAAGTCAGTAATCGGAGCTAATTGGGATAAGGGGTACTCCGAATTATCGATTTGTTTGGATTTTCGAACATAAAGTATTATGTTCATATATTGTAAACATAAACTAATGTATACTGTTATGTATTATAACAGTACGTTTTTTCTTCCTTTTAGAAGCCGAAGGTGACACAATAACAACAGTTCACATAAAACAATCTTATGTTAATAAACAACTGTAATGCGACTACTGTATAATCTGTACGGTAAAAAAAACAGTGGTCTGAGAACCGCAAACGTTCTACGAAGCAGCAATAAGACTGTTCCAGTACTGTAGAAACTATAATTTACAGTGAGGTGCCGTTTTATAGTTTATTGTGTCATATTCACTGTAAGTAACTTTTAAATTATTATTATTAAATAAAGTTACTGTACTTACATATGTATTATTATTTAAATAGAAGTTTCGGTTTATCCGAAATTTCGTTTATCCAAAACGGGTGCGGTCCCATCAAATTCGGATAAACGACTTTTTAGTGTAGTAGGTTACAGACTTCTATTTTAATATTTAGCAGTCTTCAGTTTTCAGTAAAGTTTAGTATTTTCATTAGAGAACCGTACTGAACCTTCCGTTGAATTAGAATGTTTAGAAAATTCGAGACCATTACACTTAATTTCATAGATGCGATTAAAAATTTTAGGTTTAGTCATCATACAGCGGTAGCCACGTATGTTTCTGATTTGCAGGGAAAGTAACAGCGCGCAATGTAAACAGAACGACTTTGATCTAGGAATGAATCCCACAGGAAAACCTTTACTTTGATGTTTCTGAATCAACAGACACGTGTGCGTGTTACACAGTTGTCGCCAACGTTGCTCAGGGATTTGCGTTGGTGTACGGATTGAATAAAGGTTTGGTAACAATATTTTGTAATACATTTGTACAATATTTCTTAAAGTTCTTGTTCGCATACACATCACAGCCTTATGAGAAGTAAGTGGTATTTTTGAGACTGAAAGAATCGTTTTGTGAATTAAAATGTCTTAAAACTTTGAGACAGAAAATCACAGATATTGTCAAAGACATTTTGAAACGTGGTTTTCAAAGGAACACAGACATTAAATGTAGGCGATGTTTGTAATGAGAAGGGAAAGAAAACTAAAAATTTGGTATGGAGAACCATACATGACTTCATGTTGTAAGATTTATGTTTAAAATAATTTACTTGAATTCGGTTCGGTAAGTTCTAAAAAAATATCGTCCACCCTCAAACTAATTTCACTATTTATAGATATTTTTGTAATTATGGGGTAGTCGTTTAATATAATGTTATTTTCAGTCACTTTATCCATAAAAATTAGATAGGCTTATTTTATTCTTATAAAGAAACCGAACAACGCATATAATCATTCCTCCTCCGAAGCGCTCCGAAGTCACTCATGGACCCTGAGCATCTTGCAGAGGGTTCATTCCTTAGAGACGAAAAGTCTGTCTACGAACCGTTCCTCTGTAAACATGTGCAGTTACACTGCCCAGCGATCCACAGGAAGCAAATCGATAACAAAAGCGTGCAAATGTAAGAAAATAAACATGAGTGAGGGCAGAAATAACGCGAATTGTGTGTGTGTGTGTGTGTGTGTGTGTGTGTGTGTGTGTGTGTGTGTGTGTGTGTGGCCTGCCTTTTTATTGCGGTAGTCATAATAATAAAATGGAAACGTAAACATTACATAACTGAGATATGCTTGCCTGCCACGAACGATATATTTTCTCTCATACATGATTTACATTAAAATGAAAAACTATAAAATTTTGTTAAAGTGAAATGAAATGTTTCCATAGAAACTACTTCTTTGTTGTCAATAACGTATTACACATATAAAAGTTATAAAATTTACTTTCTCCATCATCAACTACCATTTTAATTTATGGAAAATTACCCCCTTCCCCTTCAACTACCCTTTCCTTTTATAGATATTTATTCTACCTTTCTACAGTGGATTATTATGACCATCTTTTAAGGATATTTTATTTATCAAAATTAAGCACTTTACTCTTGTTAAAACGTAAAACGTTGCTGGTAAACTACCCTTTCCCCTTAACCGATCTTCACCAAAATCAACAGGCCTTGAGTCATCTACAATTCAGAACTGTATGAAAAAAAACATTAATTGATTCTGTTTGAATTTGCGGCAGTTATCTTTTGCCATAAAAAAATCCTACACATAGACACACAGACACTTTTCGAAAAATGACTTTTTTTCATGTTTTGAGGGTAGTACAATCAAAATCTGCCATTATCTCGAACACGATTTTTTTCGCCATGACCATACTTCCATTTCCTTATGGAACATGGAAGTAAAAAGAATAACGAGTAGTAAAAAACGTTGCTAATGGTAAACCAACAAGACCATAGAGATATTAGTCAATAGAATAGGCAATATGCAACCAGAACCATTGTGTAGATCACAGGAATTTCATTACTTTTAGCACTCGCTAGTTCTTAGAGCTCTGTTTTTAAATATTTCACTGAAAACCTAATTTACTGTTGATGAAAATGTAATAGCGTCAAAGTCTTCTGCCTACAATTGTCACTACTGTAAACATGATTGCTAAAATAAGTTATAGGTAGTTTTTTGTAGTAGGCATTATAATACAGTTATGTTTATTATCTGGACATATAAAACTCAAAGCCCGAGGATTTGTTTCTTTGCATTGAATACAAATCCACACCGTTACACCGATTGCCACCAAATTTTGCAGAGTTAATCTTTGACACAAGGCGAAAAAAACTGTCTAACTTGGAATTTGATATTCTGCCATGTTTGCACGATTTATGACTTTTTAATTATGCCGTTTGGTTTATGCTTATAAAGATGTCAACAATACCATGGCGACCAGAATAAATTACCATAGTTACAAGTAGATAAACAAATGCTATTTAGCTTCGGAATTGTACTTTTCCGTTCCTGCAGTACATTTTCGATGTTCTTAATTTGCGATTGTGTTGATATATTACGATGTGGGAAAGAAGATGTTATGTGTACTAATTGTAAATTGTCCTATTTCTCAATTCAAAGCGAAAATACGTGTTGTTTTCATTTGTGAGCTGAGGTGAAAATTGTTTTTGGTTTTAGTTTACTGCTGAAATAAATAAAAGCCATCCTTGAGGAAAACATAAGATTTAAAGCGTGTATACAATGTTCATAACACAGTAACACTTAAAATAAAGAACCTAACGTTTATATTTAACGGATACTTGTAATTGATAATCAAGAAAACACAAGGCGGGTTGGGAACGTTAGATTATTTTTCAACTATATTTGATTTACACACTCGCTTGTGATATTTTAGTTTTTAATATTCATTTTTTCAGACAATGATGATCAATATATGAATTTTTACAACAAATTATAGGAAAGCCTATTGTAAATCTTACTTTATTATTTACTTTAAATAGTAAAATTATTATAAATTAGTTCACTTTACTTACACATTGGTAAACTTCTTTAAAAAATATAAAAATTTTCATTATTGTAATTGTTAATAATCAGGTAATTTTTTGTTTCAAGGTAATTGAAAAAAAATTAATACAAATTATTTAATTACTGAGTTTAATTTAACCGGCAATGTCTACGGTCGATGTCTCTGCAAATAAATTCTCTCGTGGTAAGTTTACCCATTACGAAACGCTCCAGGTAATGGGATTTTATTATCATTATTGTTACGATGAAGACACGGGCATCACACTCACACACACCCGTTTGGCAGATACATGCTGGGGTGCGGTTTGCGTGTTGGGGCCCATTGAAAGCGCGCGCCCTGCATTGACTTCAGCACGCATTCTTGCACGTACACGCATGTGACTCCCGCGCGTACAGACTCACAACGAACCGTTTGAGCCGACACATGTCCTGAGTTGCAGTCTGCGTGATGGGGCCAGGGCCAGTGCAAGCGCGCGCCTTGCATTGACTCCAGCACGCTCTCTGGTACGCGCCCGCATGAGACGCGCTCGCGGTGCACACACATGTTTTGAAATTCTAGTCATGGCAATCATATAAAGTAAAACTGTCCAACTGGGGTATTTTCACAGTTGGTAAATACAGCCAGGGAGTGTTTATTTCAGAGAAATTCAAATAACTAGTAAAGCACAGGGTTACTGCAGTAATATACGACTAAACAAATATTAGTTATAAAGTTACGAAGGAATGCGGTCAGTACATGAGACTACTAATAAATATGAAGACAAAAGCACACGTTTGTTTTGGTTTGTTAGTTTATTTGGGGATCAAGGGGCCTTCCAACTTGCAACCAGTACTACTTGCAAACACCTTTATCAGCAGGGTTTTCTTACAATATTTAATGTCCTACTTGCGATCACCATAAAAGCATAACAGTAATCCAAATACATAAACCAGAACTGCATACTGTTGTTTTACAAAGCGTTTAACGAATTTTGTATTCAATTTGTGTTTATAGTACCGCTCTCACTCATGCTTAATTTAATAATACTAGGTACCATTTACATGAAAACTATTGAAACTGGTTTCCTGACTTTGCTAGATTACCGTCAGGAGATAGTAAGTTATGTGGCTGCCCGCAATTCTCTTTTCATTTTTTGTTATATGTAAAATAAAGTGTAAGTTTTCTCCCAATTAGTCTACTGTCTATCCTTAACAACAGTCGGAGAGTTTGAACAACTGATAACTGGCACAAACTAGAAATCATTCGCAATTTAACACGAGTCATCGACAACGTATACTATACGCACTGCACTTTTAGTTGAAAAGCGCTGAAAACGCTTTTCTTTATTTGTCGGTTCTGATAAGGAAGCTCTACACATAACTGCTAGCCGAGATTTGCTATTCCCTTCTTACAAGCAGTTGTTAGAATTTACACGTTCCAACTGCAGTTGTCATTGATTTATTCTGCGTTTCTCTCTAATTTTTATTTTTAGTTTGGAGCTTATTGAAACGACAAAAGGTGAACCTTGTATTTTATACAATGGCTATTTCTATAGAATGTTACGAGAGAAACAAGGACGTCTAGTACCATGAGTCTGATTACCACACAAGAATAAGTTTCCCATGGGTATAATGGAAAATTAGTTTCGCAGAACAATGTGAAGATGACAGTGACTGACCACGAGTGTATTCCGAACGAAGCAACCGAGTGTTCCGTGGAAAGACACTAGCCCGCGAGGACCACAACGCGACTAGACCTCAGGAATTTAACGTAGAACTTTACTAAACAGAAATTGAGAATAGAAATTTAAGTTTTGCACACCACTATAATGACAATTCCCGTCTAGTGCTTTTGAGCCTTCCAACTTATCATCAGATGGGAATTATCAGATATTCCCGCTAAACAGGAATTGTCTATATACTGGTGTGCAAAAGTTTAATTTCTGTCCGTAAAAATAACCACTAACACTAATGCATTGCTTAAAACAATAATAATATTAGTTATTAATTTTATTGTTGTTTTTTTTTATGTTTGATATATTAGTATTAGTGAAGCTGTAACACTTGCTCGGAGACAGATTTTAGTAAAATTTGCATAGAGAAACATTGGTTCTAATAAATTTGTGATGATTCCATGAAATGTAGTACAATATGAAGCAGTTACATTTATACAGAAGCCAATGATGAGTTTTAAAACCTATTATGTGGGCAATATTTAAAAAGTCGTTTTTTCTGTCGGATGTAGTTAGAACTGAATAATAATTTTAGTGGAAATTTGTTTTTCACATTACGCCTTTATTTTTCACTATTATTCTACAACATAGTAAAATGTATTGTATTCTAAACGTACTCGTAATTGCCCCGTTTCTCTCATTTATAAACAGAAACACAAGACTGCTTCTGTGGTAGTTTGAATTATGAAATGTAGCGCTAAGAAGTCTTAGATAGTTGTGACTTGAGGTTAGTTGCGTGTTTAGTGTGAAGTTGACAGCGGTTTAGCGTGAAGTCATCAATGTAAATTATGACGTGGGTCATATGTAACTGGTGACTTTCATTATTCATTGTAACAATATTAGGTGACGTTATTTATTTCTTGACACATTACTATGTACTCCACAATCGTATCATTGGAAAATTGTTATTTTATGAATGTCTTTGCTTATTTTAAGTAAAATTACGTGACTAAGAAATTCTTCTTTAAACAATGGATCCTATAGACGGACTTTTGTCATCACAAGAAAATTATAAAAAGCTATGTTTTAGCCACCCAACAATAGGCAATAGTTTTCATGCTAACTATAAGTTACTGCACTAGTAAGCTCCATGGTCTGCAGAACTCGTTCATTATTTTGAGAAAATACATTTATTATAAGGTAAATTCCAATATTTGAATTAGCAGATTAAATTATTAGATTAGAATTAAATTATCAGAAAAAATTAGAATTAATTATTAGATTAGAAAATATGACAAAAACCTACTATTATTCTACTACTATTAGTCAAATGTGTGAGTGTGTACACCTTAATGCGTCGGCTGTGTGTTAGTCTAGGCAAATATGTGACTTGTGTTTAAGCTTTTGACTATAAGATGTTTCTGATAAGAGCGCGCGCGCACACACACACACGCACATACACAGAACAATAAAGCGAAAGAAGTAAAGGTAAAGGAAGATATCTCTGAATATTGTACAATCCAGTGATTTTTGTACAAGAATAAAATGTTTGTTATTATAAAGGTTTAAATCTTATAATTTTTAGCGTTGCAGTTTCATAGGGCAATGCTTGCAGTTCTATATCATATATCTGACAAGACTATTTGTGTATTTTTTCAGCGTGTGTGTGTGTGTGTGTGTGTGTGTTTCTAATGCCTAATCTCTGTATCAATCTAGGGTGATATTGACTTGTGTCTAATCTTTTCACTATGAGATATTTTGTTTTTACCTACTTTTCATTGAATGAGTAATTGATAGTAAAACGCCGCTACGATTTCATGCGTTGATAGCCAACGGTTACAACATTACAAAGTCAGTGAAGTTTGACATAGTTACATAAGGGCAGTAATAACTCTGATCACAGAGATTGTATCACTAATGACGTATGCTACGTGCTACTGTTGAGAATATAGTATAACAGTTCTGATTAACATAGCAGCTCGTTATCCACATCTCGTTCAGTCGAGCCCGCTTTTGTGGCGTACAGTAATACTTCTATAACACTGTGCAGTATTATGTAAAGTATTCTTACTCTAATGCTGTTTAAACTACATGTATTTCTATTACAATATGCAATTTTTACATAAGCTTACTCATAAAATATAGAAAAATATGAAAATAACTCTGAAAATAAGTTTCAAGTGTGGAGAAACGAAACAGATGAAAGAAGATCTTTTCAAACGTATAATAATGCCAAAATGATAAAAATCACAACAAAACACGACATTTGTGACGTTTAAAGTGGTGTTGGTAAAATACTGATTAAAATAAATTAAGAGAATGAAGATTTCCAAAGTATTAATATAGTTCAGTTAGGTAATAATAATAAGAAACTTTAATCTGATCAATGTTACGATTGAATCAGTAGTCTACATTTTTTGAAGTCATTCCGACTAACACAAATATGCCTCATTCCATTACACAGAGGCACGCTTATCCATAGAGAATTTACTTGCGTATCTGAAAAATCACATGGTATATTTTATAATTGAATAAAGTTTCCGCTGTTGCGTATCCCATAGCAACCACTCAGTCGCGGTGCAGACGTGAACGATTAATCATTCCGCTTTTCACGCTATTCACTGATTCTCGCTTATTTACGTTTCTATTTACCAGTTCTTTAAAACCATGTATCAGGTTAAATTTTCATAGTGGCTGCCACAGAACAGATTTCATAAACGAAACTTAATATATTAAAGAAAATATATCGTTGTGTTTTTGGTAAAGTTACCCAAGTCCATTTAACTCAAATTACAAGAAACTAAAATTAAAAATTCATCATATAAATGGCCTCCAGATCCCTTATAAGATACAATTAAATTTATTATTTAAAATATACCTTATTTGATCCGTCTAGCGATCTTGTAGTTTATAATTCCACTACATGTTTCGGGAATTAAATTCCCATCATCAGGTAAAACTTCTTCTCCCTAGTATATAGGAGTCGCCGGTGAAATTATTAAAAACACATACACATACGAACGAATAAAACAAACAGTGCCGTGGCTATATTAAAGGTAAACACCACGGCAAGTTTTCAATATAATTCGGTACTTTCGGTGCGTTATCGCCGCATGTTAGACTGCCCGCTAGCGATATCGAGATTTAGTCAGCCGCCGTGACCTTGATCTGTGACGTCATTTGGTTGGCCGTGCTGCCTGTTCTTTGACAACGAGATCTATTCAGCAGTGTTTTTGGGTTTTATAATTTTATGCAGCGATAACTCTCGTCTCTTTCTCTTTCAACATTCGTAAAGTGCGGACCGTGACGGCGTGCAGTTTTTAACAGCTAATATGATTCATTAATCTTATAAAGAGCTTCAGGTGAGCCAATATTCATGATTTAATTATTAATGTTAATTTAATTGGGGCTTGTGTGTGTAAAATGTAATGATAGTGTGTGTGTGGCTCTGACTGTCCATGTTCGTTCCGGTATGAACGAGACACGTGGTTAAATGATTTAAAGTTAATTTAAAGAAACAATTTTAGAGGCAATGAAAACTTGAAGCAGAGGAATTGAATGAGTTATAAAATTAAAATTGTGATTACACTGAAGTCTAGTTGTTAATTGAAATAGTTTGTGAATGTAATTATTTCAGGTATGCCCGAGACCACGTGGCTGTAAGTTATTGATAATGAGAATTTAAATCTAGAATGTAACCCATGAATATTTAAGCTTGGAATTGTAATGATTAAGTGTGATGAATCGATATTTAATACTTAAAGTAATAACTTGAAGTATGACTTTTACTAGGGTTAATGGCAGGCATTTGTTGAATTGAAATTATAGTGAGTGTGTGTGATCTGGGTTGCATGGCAAAAAGATGTGGTGCGGTATGTTCTCTTTGTCTGAATCCAATATACCAATGAAATTTTTACAGGATTCCCCGCATAGTCGGGAGGTGAAAGGGGTCGACGAGATGGGAACATTACATCTTTTCCCATCCGCAGAGCAGTGCGAAGGGATCCCCAGCGCCGTCACGCCACGCTCACCCACACTCAAACTTGGACGGCAGGAATCTCCTTTATGTGTTCTCAGAGATCAGGTGGGAACTTTCCTTTTTATTCATCACACACACAATACTCCGCCGGTTACCGTGTAATCCACACAGAGAAATTCAGTTCTATAAAATAGACTCATACTTCAGAGTTAAGATTGCCTGAACATGTTTTGTGTAGACATGCTAAACTGTGCATAGTGGTGACTGTGATTATGAAAATGTTATAAGTGTTTGGTATATTAATCTTTTATGATGTTAAAGGTTAAAATTGTCACAATGTAGATATTTTCTTTTAATTCCTGCAAAAGAAAACCAATTTCAAAATCAACTTATAAAAATCAAACTTTAAAAAGTTGCAATACCCAGACAGTGAAGTACTTGCATCTACCTGTCATATGACTTGTGATCCTGGGCGTTCAACATTTTTCCAGTTCGATTGAGTCTAAATTGAAACTCTTTTGATTTAATTATAATTATTTTGTTCTGCTTGATTATAGAATATTTAGTAAAAATTTATAATTAATTAACAAACTTTCAATGTCTGCATAGCAGTGATCACAGTGTGTAATCTTAAGGTTACTTGTCTTTTGTTTTATTAATCCGAGTACTGGGGACAGATAGATGGAAGTAGTTGATCACATTTAAGTAATTATTTTCAAAATTTTAATCGTTATCTACGGATAATTGATTCCCATTATTATGTGCTTGTAATAATTTCATTGCTGATTAATTGCTCAAGCATTGTGAATGTAAATGAAAAATCTTTTGTTAATTGAAAGTGAAATAATCTGTGTGTGGTCATTATATATGTTGTAATCTAATTGTGAGAGATATTTTTGAGATGTTATTGTTGCAAGCCAACCACCGTGGTGCTTATAAAATGTTTTTTAATTGATGTTCAGCTTAAAGAAAAAATTAAGACGAAGAGAATTATAATTGTAAAAGAAATTTGTCTCAAAATCAAGTGATGCATTAATATAATTTGTTGCTGTTAATCAAGTGTTTCCTTGCAAGGCCTGTCACGATGGGCTCAGCACATTTTATTTCCATCTAGGCCACGCGTCTAGTCTTAAATATTAAGTAACGCGCCCTCCCAATAAAAAAAAAAATTGTAAAAATTTTGGGGCGGCGTTTCAAAACACAACTGTTATAAATAACATAATTAAACACTGTACACACACAGCTAACGAAGGACAGTGCGTACATTTCTGCGCACTGTATTCGTTAGCTGTGTGTGAACGGTGTTTAATTGATGTTATTTATAACAGTTGTGTTTCTTTTGACATGGAATCCATAGCTATGTAATGTCTTACTCGCACGTTTTGCGAAAATCGACAGTTTTGTTTCAAATGTACTTTCGGCATACCACTATCTCACGAACCGCTCAACCAATCCCAGCAAACCAGGTGTCAGGTGATCGAGTCACTCGGCCCCCTTCCAACAATAGTACTGAGAATTTTGACAACTAAATTCAGTCGCCTCTAGGCTTTGTCTGCGTGAGGGTGTTTTTGCCCCGAAAATTTTAAAATTGCTCCACTAAAACTTAAATATCTCGGGAACTACAAGTCCGATCGCGAAAATACAAAGTGCATTGTGATCCTCAGAACTAAGTCTCTTAAATAACACCAATTTCGAGTACCAGAAGCTTTCACAGAAAATAATAACATTTGAACTCAAAAATTTGAAATGCCTCGACCTAAAAATCGCGATAAAACTCGAACCAAAAATTTCAATCCGAAAACCAGCAAATCCTATACAGAACGTGAACAGGCCTATCGTTTGAGACTAAAATCAAAGAAATCGGCCGAGAATTTAGAAAATGGCAACCATTTGAAGATTGACGAAACCCCGTCAGCGCCCAAGCGGCCCGCATCTCCGATACCTGGGTCATCCGGCGTGCCCCCAAAGCGACTCAGATCGAGCGTACGGCTAGCTAGCAAGAAAACAGACGATGAGAACATTAATAACTTGTGCTTCGACAACATTGGACCCTCGATGCTCTGCGCAGAACAGCCCGGTCCAAGTCACCGCTTCAAAGGAGTCGACGAGGAATTCTCTAAGCACTTTATTAACAATCCGTTCGGCTCGGTGTGTGGGATCTGCTGTCGCTTGTGGTTCAAGAGTGATCTAAGACCGTGCGTACCATCATACATAAGTCTCTTGGCCACAGTGTTCGGAGCGGACGAGTACTCAAGTGCGAGTACTTCCCAAAGCACAAGTCTGCCCATGATTCCATGTCTACCGGTAGTCCCACGACTACCAGGTTTAAATTTTTTCGTTCGTGTGTATATGTGTTTTTAATAATTTCACCGACGACTCCTATTTACTAAGAAGAATAAGTTTTACCTGATGATGGAATTTAATTCCCGAAACATGTAATGGAATTATAAACTACAAGATCGCTAGACGGATTCAAATAAGGTATATTTTAAATAATAAATTTAATTAAAAATAAAGGTGTCCAAGTGCAATGATTGTTATAAACTGATTTAAACACTTAAGTTTTTATTATTAATAGAGTTGTTTATCGATTCCATAGCTGTTAAAAATGAAAATAAGTAAGAGAAATGCATAAAAAAATATTGTTTTCGAAACATCTTGAAACATCATTACAACTTGGAATAGGGCAGTTTTACCTCGATATACTCTGATATATGTAAGAAATACTTTATAACGTTGTAATGTGTATGATAATGTAATATAACTAGGACGTTGATCGTGGTTAGGTAACACGACTTTTTATCCACTAATCTAAACCAATAATTTTTTGGTGTAACGTTAATTTTTGGTTTAACATTTAAATGTCAATATTACATATTTATATCCGGTTTATTAATAATTCGAGAAGTTGGGCTTTACTATTGAGAATTTGTGTTTAAATTCTTGTTATTTGGACAGATTTGTACTTAGAAACGCTTTGTTGTTTACATATTTTAGTAAATGTTAGATATTTGGGGGATTAGATGTCAGAAACGTGAAATGACGGTAGCAACCGGACAAAAGGCAATTTCAGATAAAATTTACCCATTATAAAGAATAAGCAAAGTCCGTTTCACAGGGAAACTCTTATTTCAATTTCTATTACAACTCAATGAGCCTACTTTTTCTTTACTCTGATTAGAATTACGAAGATGACACATCTTAAGAAATCAAGGACGCCATCATTTTTACGTAAGTAAACCTACAAATCAGAGTAATTGAAAGATTTAAAAAAATATATAAAATTAAAGATTTTAGCAGATTTAAGTAAAGTAATTAAAAATAAAATTGTCTGTGTATTAGTGTCGTGTATTCCGTAAGTAATCTTTAGAGTTTATTAACATATCTTTCTAAACCGGTTTCACTGAGTCTGTACTCGCTCACAAAAAATAAATGTACAACTAGAGTAGCTGCCTGACGATTTACTAACTATTCTTCTGTTTTTCTAGGGTTAAGAAAGAGTTTTACTTGTTCCGGTTTGTACACTCCTCGGTCTTCTCACGCATCTTCAACCTGTCGTAGGATAATCGCATATTGATCTGCTTTGCAAAGCTTTCTTTTTACATTTTAGATACATGTGCTTTCCATCTTTCTCTATGCATTTCTGTCTGTGCTGCAATCGACTGTATGTATTAAATTTATTAATGTATTATACAAACTGAATCCAATGTATATTATATTATTGTCTAATGGCTGTATTTCGTATCCTATCCCCCTTAACACAAACTTTCAAAACTTTATTTCTGATAACTCGATCTCTCTAAAATCTCTTTACTTAGACGCATAACATTCTGAACCACGCAACAGTGTACGAACTATCATTTTATAAAAATTTATCTGCGTCTCTTTTAATGTGGTATTCTTAAATGTTCTTATAACTGTACCACACATTGTTTGAAACTTATTTGTTTTTCTGTTTTTTCCTAAGAATTTTCTCAGCCCATGTACTAAAAGTGTGAGACCTTTTATAAAATAATCTGATTGATAACAGTTGTTGTAAGTACGGAATAGTTACTAGAAAATACCATTGTCTCTCTTTTCGACAAAGTTATTTTCATATTATTAGAGAAACTCAGGTGATAAAGGTAATAGACAAGTATACGGTGTCTTGTAACTTAATAATTTAATAAATTCACTGGAAATCTATAAGTTACATAAATCAACATAACGTTTTTCAAGTTTAGATAAATTTACTACACTGAAATATACAAAACCGTTACTGTGCTACGGAATAGCGTAGAGAGTAAACTTGTTCTGGTAGTTATGTTTCATTAATAGTTGACCTAATAAACAAAGTGCACTTCAGACACGAGCAAAAAAATTGAGAGCCTAGTGGTTAAAAATTCATAGTGTACAGAAAGTAACAACCTCACTTGCTTTGAACAAACAAAACTTCAATATAAGTATGATCTTCACCTTCTGGTTTCGTTACGTTTTTGCCTTAATGCCTGTTACGACTTCTCCTTTGCTTGCCATTGATCTGTTGACCTACATATTTTTCTGGGCATCATAAAGGTTTACGCCTATTTAACTGATAGTGGAATAGGTTTCTATGAACATTAATGGTGAACATTCTTTCTGGATGATTTGTTTAAGTTTGTCTTCTTTCTGTCACTTGTTTATTTATCCTTTTGTATTATTCAAAGTTTGTATTGGTAACTGCGCCGGCATATCAGTACTTCTTTTTCTACCTCTCTGAATGTCTTGCCTTTCCTTTGATAAATCACATTTATCTATTTGTATTTTTTTCCTTCCCCTAAGTGTAAGTCAGTGACTTACTTAAATGCATTTAACGCCAGTTGGCTATGGTTTTACAAATTTTTATCATCAAGTCTATCCGTATTTTAATTCTTTTTATATAATGTTTAATAATCATTCCCATAAATGGTTTATTAGGTATCGTACAGTAAATCTATTCCCTAAAGTACTGAAGGCCTTTAAGTTCAAACTTGCAGCGTTGTATTCAAAACTATTAATTATTATTTCTAAAAATACATAGTCTATATTTATCAAAATTAATGATGAATTTATTTATTTATCATTTGTGTTTTGAAACAAAGAACAAGTATAGTTTTGCAGTTTTAATGCCTGTACGAAGGCTCGTAGAATTTAAAAGTAGAAAATATAGTTTTTGGTAACGTTTTAGTTTACAGTTACTCAAACAGGTTGTCCACTTCTGAGTAACAGAACGCTCTATCTTCGTGCGTAACTCCCTTAGTTGTAGCAGTGAAACGGAGGTGGAAGTGAATATTGATGATGATGATGGTGTAGAATGATCCAAGTGGAAGAAAACTCTAGCGATGACGGACGGAAACAGTTGTTAATATATCGCTACATCACAGCTACATTACAGAGTTCACATATCAACAGAAAGAGTTATCAGACAAAAGACAATGTCTTAATGTAAAGTTCATCAGATAGAAAAATATTACGTTGTTACGAAGCAGCTGTAGCTTGTGCCCTTGAGTTCAGTGGGTAAATTTACTTGACTAAGCATTTTATTCACACTGAACTTAAATATCGGTATGGAGAACCATACATAACTTCCATGTTCTAAGATTTATATTTAAAATCATTTTTTAAATGAAATATTTCCATAGAAACTACTTCTTTCTACTTACTGCTTCAGTCTTAACCACAGTACTGTGGTCACTAACGTATACCACCTCACGTTATCGCACTCGATTTTCACTGATGATGGAAGTCGATGGCATTGCCGAAACGTCTGGTTTTGTAGAAAACATTGGACTACGGCCAAACAGCCCGGTAAGGAATTTTAATAAAAACTACTTCTTTGTTGCCGATAACGTTGTACACATATATATAAAAAATATGCATAAAATTAATGGCTTGTATAAGTTAATGTTTGATCTCCATTAAGTAGTGCTGAAGTTTCCAAAGTTTTAATATAATGATGTCCGTAATTAAAACATCAGAGCAGGTTTAGTGTGTATGAGGGTACACCGTGGACAAAAATTTTCAACATTTCCTATTGAGCGTTGCTTAGAGTAAAACTGCGAATCTACAGTGTACAACGTAAAGCAGAACAAACAGGCGGAAAAGAAGGAGCGCTCCGAAGTCACTCATGGACCCTCAGCATCTTGCAGAGGGTTCATTCCCTAAAGACGAAAATTCTGTCTATGAATCGTTCGTCTGTAAACACGTGCAGTTACACTGCCCAGCGATCCATAGGAAGCAAATCGCTATCCTCGCTGGACAGTTTTTCGGCTTGCACGCGTTATGTTGGTGTGGGTTTCGGCACTTTCCATTTAAAAAGCTTGCAAATGTAAGAAAATAAACATGAGTGAGGCTAGAAATAACGTGAATTTTGTGTGTGTGTTCCCTGCCTTTTTATTGCAGTAATCATAATAATAAAATGGAAAAGTAAAAATTACATAATTGAGATATGCTTGCCTGCCACGAAAGATATATTTCCTCTCATACATGATTTACATTAAAATGAAAAAAATATTGGTATGGAGAACCATACATGACTTCCATGTTCTAAGATTTATATTTAAAATCATATTCGAAATGAAATATTTCCATAGAAACTACTTCTCTCTACTTATTACTTCAGCCTTAAACCACAGTACTGTGGTCACTAACGTATACCACCTCACGTTTTCGCACTCGATTATCACTGAGATGGAAGTCGATGGCACTGCCGAAAAGTCTGGTTTTGCATAAAACATTGGACTACGGCTAAACAGCCCGGGAAGGAATTTTAACAAAGAACTACTTCTTTGTTGCCGATAACGTAGTACACATAAAAAATTCTCCCCTCCCCCATCAATTATACTTTTCATTTATAGACAATTACCCCCACCCCGTTCACCTAACCTCTTCATTTATAGACATTTCATCTACGTTTCTACAGTGGATTTATATGTGCTTCTTATCAAGATACTTTATTTATCGAAATTAAGTACATTACTCTTGTTAAAAAATAAAACGTTGCAGGTAAACTACCCCTTTCTCTAAATCGATCTTCACCAAAATCAATAGACCGTCAGTCCTCTACAATTGAGGGGCTGTATGCAAAACATTATTTGATTGTGTTTGAATTTGCGGCTGTTATCGTTAGCCATAGAAAAAAATTTCCCTTCATAAAAAAACGTTGCCGGTAAACTACCCCTTCCCGTTAACCGACCTTCACCAAAAACAACAGGTCTTGAGTAATCTAAAATGTAGAGCTGTATGCAAAAATTATTTGATTTTGTTTGAATTTGCGAAACTTATCGTTTGCCATATAATATACCCTTTTAAAACATAAAACGTTGCTGGTAAACTAGCCCTTCCCCTTAACCGATCTTCACCAAAAAAAATTGGTCTTGAGTACTCTATAATTTAGGGCAGTATGCAAAAAATTATTTGATTCTGTTTGAATTTGCGGCTCTTATCGTTTGCCATAGAAAATAGCCTTGTTAAAACATAACACTTTGCAGGTAAACTACCCCTTTCCCTCAACCGATCTTCACCAAAAACAACAGGTCTTGAGAACTCTACAGTTTAGGGCTGTATACAAATAATCTTATGATTCTGTTTGAATTTGCGGCTATCGTTTGCCATAGAAAATACCCGTGTTAAAACATAAACCGTTGCTGGTAAACTACCCCTTTCCCTGAACCGATCTTCGCCAAAAACAACAGATCTTGAGAACTCTACAATTCAGGGCTGTATGCGAAACATTATTTGATTCTGTTTAAATTTGCGGCTGTTATCCTTTGCCAAAAAAATTACCCTTGATAAAAAAACCGTTGCAGGTAAACTACCCCTTTCCCTCAACCGATCTTCACCAAAAACAATAGGTCGTGAGTACTCTACAATTCAGAGCTGTGCCCAAAAAATTATTTGATTCTGTTTGAATTTGCGGCAGTTATTGTTTGCCAAAAAAAAAAAATCTACAGATAGACACACTGACAGACAGACAGATAGACACACAGACAGACGGACACACAGAAACACGCACAGACACTTTTCGAAAAACGACTGTTTTTTCATGTTTCGAGTGTAGTACAATCAGAATCTGCAATAATCTCGAACACGATTTTTTTTGCTATCACCATACTTCCATTCTTCCATTTCCTTAAGAAACATTGAAGTAATTATAATTTTATTGCCTGGTAACTAAATTATTTTATTTTTAACAATTACCATTGTTTGAAAAAGTTTAAATGAATTTTCAAGTATTTTACTGTTGTTAAAACGTAAAAGGTTGCTGGTAAACTACCTCTTCCACTTAACCGATCTTCACCAAAAACAACAGGTCTTAAAGAACTCAACAATTCAGGGCTGTATGCAAAAGAGTAGTAGATTCTGTTTAAAGTTGCGGCTGTTATCGTTTGACATAGAAAAAAAATTACCCTTGATTAAAAAAAACCGTTGCAGGTAAACTACCCCTTTCCACTTAACCGATCTTCACCAAACACAATAGGTCTTGAGTACTCTACAAATCAGTGCTGCATGCAAAAAATTATTTCATTCTGTTTGAATTTGCGGCTGTTATCGTTTGCCATAGAAAAAAATCTACAGATAGACAGACAGACACACACACAGACACTTTTCGAAAAATGACTTTTTTTCATGTTTTGAGTGTAGTACAATCAGAATCTGCAATAATCTCGAACACGATTTTTTTTGCCATCACCATACTTCCATTTCCTTAAGGAACATGGAAGTAAAATTGGTTTATTGAAGCCACCGACCAATTTATTAGTTACCATTTTCAATTTTAAATAATTTAATAAAAGATTGTACTTAATCGCAAATGGGTACTTAAGAAAAAGAACATTAATCATTGCTTCTTCTTCTCAGTCAACATAAGTATCACTTTTAGCACGAATGAGTTCCTTAAGTGTAGACAAAATTTATTGGAGTATACATTTTAAATTTATTTAAAAATTAAAAAGAAGAAAAGTTGTATTTCATGTTTACAAATTTTATCGATTGTGTAATTTTACTTTAATTCACAATATTAATTTCATATTTTTACAATGGTAAAAAATAAAAACTTTTTAAAATTAAATCTGTTAATGAAAGACTAAAAAAGTCGTTTTGTAGTAGTTCTTACGTACGCCTCTTTAATAATTGTGCCCCACGTTATTTGTTTGTTTCTGGGTACGTTTTTAAACGGTAAAACTTTGCATAATCCCTGTATTTTTTTATTTATCTGATTTATGAACCACACCTTGTTTAGAAACTTTTCACTGACCTTTGTGTGCGTGTTTTACCAAATAAATACATAATTAGTAAACGAATTATATTTTGTTGTGGATAACGTGGTCAACAAGATAATTGTTACCCTGTCTCATACACTTTCTAAATTATTTAGATTGCGTATCGTGATATCGTTTTAATTAAGTATTAGTGTATCACTACCTACTCCGAACATAAGTCCGAGTCAGTAGTGATATACTTATATTTAGTTAATCAACGGACATCTCATGGACAACGATATCCAAGAATCGTTTAATGTTTTCTGCAAGAAATGTTATTTAATTTAGTAAAAAATCGTCGTTATCAGTACAAAAAAAGAAAACAAAACTATAAATCTACGTGTTTACTGACACCAGCGAGTCAATTTATAAATAAAAGAATGACATCTATAAAAGTATATTAATCTTAACATCACACAAGAAAATTATGCTGGAATGTTCCGTAACAGGCAGAGCTAGTGTTAACGAAGTAACCAGTAAACATGGGCAGTCACGTGCGCGAGTACTCGATGCATTGCGTGGTTAAGTAGTTAAGGTTAAGGTTAATTGGTTAAGTAACTGCTATGTATGTGTTCATTCGTCAAAATCGTTCTTCTGTTTTTGTAGGGTGTAATTATTCCAGTATGCTAGTCTGAAAAGTTTAATAGTAGTACTGCAGTGGATAGGGCCTGGGAAGGGAGGAAAACCGGTAGTTTTCTATTTTAATAATGCTGTATTAGTGGGTGGAAGTGTATCGTCACTCATTGAGATGTAGCGAGTCATTAATAAACTCAGTCATTGAGTGATCGTGAGGTAGAGGGATGAGTGCCTAACACATTTTGTCCCTGTCATAGAGTGACTGATGATGGATGCATATGCTCTCACCCATCTGATGTAAAACACGTATCGGTTGTGTCGTAAATACTGTATCACACTTTATAACTTATACTATTTTGGATGGACATCAGCGGATGGCGAGGCAGCCAATAGGCCTACTCCAGTGTTGTCTACATTTACTGTTCTCTCGTCGTCATCAAACATATAAAAGTTGAAAGTTTGTTCTAGTGTAAATTTAAGACTACCACACACGCGCGCAAACACATCCACACATATGTATTATTGTAACAAAGTCTGTTTATTGATCATTTAAAGATGGAAAAAATTTTGTTTAATTTTAATTTATTGAGAAAATTTTTTTTTAAATTTATTATTTATTAATTATTTATTAGTTTATGAGTTGTTGTATTAATCCTAGTTGTTATATTAATTCCTTAGAGTACTAATACTTTGGTTACTAGTATTAGAGTACTTATTTTGGTTAGTCATGAATAGTTTGTTTATAAACGTTAAATAGATTATGTGATTTGAATAATCGATTTATAGTATTTGTAGATTCGGTGGCTTTACTCCTTTTCGATATCGTTCTCTTCCTCCTTGACGTCCAGGTTTCAATTAATATCTGAAATTTTTTTAATTATATATTTTATAAAGAAATAAAACTCAAATATGCAATATTTATAATTTATTGATCTTATTGCTATTAGTCGACTTTGAGTCGAAATAATTATTCTCGGCTCGAACTCTTACCTCAGGTCGATTGAATCGAGTAATTTTTCTTTTTAATATAACAACATTTTAACATTAATAGGGTTCTTTTACTGTTATCAGAAGTCAGGAAAGGGCAATGCTGAAAAGTACAATACTTACAACTAAAAGTTCTTACTTAATAATATAGAAATAATATTTATCATAAAAAAATGTTAGTAAAATGGAAATCTTTGAATCACAGGCTACACATGGGCTGACGTCATCACAGCTAATTGGAGTCGTCTCAACATGTTATCTCATCAAAAATGGCCGATTCCTTCACCTCGGACTTATACAAAGATCTTCTCAACGATTTTCCTCGAAATAAATGTTATTATTTAAGTGTCCTTCATCAGAGCAGTAGTTATTAATTGTCTTCGTTGTAGTGTGATTACTCAGTGTTTGTAATCCGTTTTTGGTTCGGTAATAGGTGTAGGTTAAAAGTGTCTTCGTTTCAAATAGTTCATCCAGAATGTCGTGAGGATTTTCACAGTGAATTTTCTCTATTAGTGCCTTGACCGTTTCTATATCTGTTTTATAATTGCCAATCTTCATAAAGGAATGGTTTGGTTTGAATTAGTTAATTTTTGTATGAACAAATCATATTTTAGATTTCCTTTCTTAAGCTTAGGTTTTGTCAAACTTTTTTATCTTTTTCGCTATAATATTCTGATGCGTTCGCTTTGACGTTATGTATTGATGTTATCACTAAGTTTATAATTATTTCGGATTGCTATTACCGTTTCTGACGTACAATTCCAATAAAATCCTAACAACTAAATTCCTTACTTAACTACAACATAGTCTATGATTAATTAACGTTATTTAAACATAACTAAGGGATTCTCTTAAACTAAATTTAATCCCAAGCATTCAATGCTATGGGTTCAATGAACCTCTAATACAACAAAACAAATCTGTCGTCAAATCTGTTTATTGATTTAGGGATTTACCCTGATTCCCCTCACTATTAACTGTATTCCCTAATCTTATCTCTAATAATTTTATCTAGTTTTGGGGAATAAGGAACATCACTTAATTTGCATTATTAATTGTTTATCAACTGCACTTCCAAGTTAATTATGTATTGTATATAAAAAATAACTCAATTTCTTGTTCATCATTGATAGGTATTATGCTGTTTGCTTATTAGTAATCACTTTCCACAATAAAATAAGTTACACTTGTCCACCTTTAGTCATATAATCTTATGACATAATTGATTTTATCTTTTGTCTTGAGGTCGGTCGTCTTATATCTAATATCTTTACTTAAACTTAAGTTACATCGTTTTTATTTTATGGTATTGTACCTTTCTTATTTTATCTTTTTGGGGTTTTGTGTTTACATTTAGAGTTATAATTAAATTATATTTAGTTATTTTGTCATGTTCTTATGGGGTTCACCGTTCATTCCTATGGACTCTTTTAAATAATTTTGGTAATTCGTACTTACGGCCCTTTATAATGTGGTATTATTTTTCAATATTTATTTTTCGATTCAGTGGGTTTGTTTATCCATGGTTTTTCCTTACCTGCTCCTATTCTATCTAGGTATATCTACACTATAAGTTGGACTATAATCATCTTCCTATTATTTATTAGAGATTGTATGTTTGGTTTTAATGAATTTGATTTCTTTGGATCTAGAATTTCAGTGTACTGTTGTTATTTAGTAATTATTATAGTAATTATTCTTTATGCCAGTTCGTTTTTATTTTATATTTCCTTATTCTTGAATTATAATAAGGTCGTCGATCGTTCGTAGGTACAGCGGAAACAAAATAAGTACAAGACACCAATTAAGTGACTAATCACCAGCTTTAATTTTTACAGTTAACAGTTCGTAATTAACAACAAATTCTCTTATAACAAATCAAATAAAAATTGTTCACACGCAAATAAACGTCAACTAATATTAAAACAATTGTATTACAATACATTTCCGATTATGAAACACAACACTTAACTAATAACCACTTGAACGCGCACAGTAATATCGCCCAAAAATAACTCGAACCGCACAGTAAATGTATCACAGCTATATACTGGAAACTAAGGCCGCTGCCGCCATGTATTTATACCTGCACTCACAGACCAGAGCGTTACTAATTACGTCTTAGCACCCGTGTGAACTACGTAATTAACTACGGCCTTGACACAGTCCCCGCGGCTGGCGATTTCGATAAAACACTTGCGGATGCATTGACAATCACGTATACCACACACATTAGAGCGAGATTCTTCTGGCACATTCGACAAACAAGTAGAATGTACTGTGATGTCGTAACATCGCCCCCTTCTTAAGCCTGTCCGGAACTGCCAAACCGTCTCTGAATTAATACTCGACCAGGCGATCTAGGTGGAAGTCATTGCGAAAAATTATTCTCTGTCTCTTCGAATTCAGTTTCGTGTGCTCCGAACATCAAGTTCCCAGGAATGCGAGTCTTCCGCTCAGCCACTAGTTTTGCTGGAATCACTCCCGTTGCGTCACGTACTGATGACCTAACCACCACTGGCTGATCCAAGTCTGTTTGGTTCTCGTCAAGAACCTCTTGCGTAACCTTATCTTCAGCCACGTTTCCCTCGGGGGCTTCTATCAGCTCAGGAACAAGCAAAAGTGTTGTCTCGCCACCCATAGTTGGCTTTCGAATCACTTCTTTTGTCATTTACTTATTTGTACTTCTTCTGCTAGTTCTTCCTCCATTTCCGCTTGACCAGACCAGTTGACGTTTTCTTCGGCCAATGGCACTTGCTTAACCTAATGGTTGGTAGACCCTGTCATTTTAGCCATGCAAAGCTTTATCTTCTATTGGCCAACGTTCAGGACATTCTCTCTTAAGTCCACAACGAATCCGTAGGCATTCATAAAGTCTGTGCCAAGAATCACTTCATTGACAATGTCTGCAACGAGCATTTGGTGGCTAAATACCTGAAGACCCAGGCGTGCACGTACGTCTACCTTTCCTAGCACCTTGACGGGGCTTCCAGTCACAGTATGTATTGTACAAGAGCTAATATGGGGCCGCCGGTTGCTGACTAAGTCAGGGCGCAAAATGGAACTGTAAATGATGTTGATTTACCTTCCGCAAATCCTTTAACAATCAAGTTTCCACTGGTCTTATTTGGCGTGGAAGCTGTTTGCTGTTCTGGTGCAATCACTCTCTTCTCTCGCTATCTTCTTCTCACAACAATCTACACGTAGATGACTACGTCTTCCACAGTTGTAACATTTCGGTCTTCTGTCTTTTTCAATTCGCTGCGACTCTCTTGAACTTTTCAATTGTTTGTCCGACAACATTGTTTTTCTGCACCCATCGTAACGGCAATGTGATACTGGGATCTTCTGACTGCAATCTGATGGCACAAACCCATTAATGTAGCGGGACGCTGTCTTGCCAGCTTCGACCTCTAGGGCGTGAACAAGAGCTTCTGAGCTATTTCGGTGCTTTGCCATTCGTAACACTTGCTGAAGTTCGCAATCTCCGATGTCATCAATAAATGTCTGCACCGCAAACCTTATTCGAAAATCTTCTGGTGCTTCAGGATAGGCGAATCTAATCAATCTGTCGATACTTGCTTCAAACTCTTGAAGACTCTCCCCGGAAAGGTGTCGTCTTGTTCGCAACTGAGCGTAGTACATATCTCGCAAATGTTAATCACCGTAGCGTAATTCTAGAGCTTTTATCAATTCGGCATAAATGTTCTGGCTGTCAGGTGGCACTTTCTGGAGTAGTTCTGCCGCTGGTCCTTTTAATGCAAGAACGAGTGAAACAGCCTTGTCCTTCTCTGTCCAATTATTTGCGCTTGCAGCAGCTTCAACTTGGCGGAGGTACGTTGCCCAGTGATTGCTTCCGTCAAAGTTTGGAGCTTTGACATGAACTGTCCCTACCGCATGTAAAGTTACTTTCTCTGTTGTCTTATTTTTGCGTCTTTTTCTGTTTTTATCATTGGTACAGTTTGTTCATAAAGTTTTTTGTATTCATTTTCAGGCACTGCTCAACTTCCGTTTTAATTTGTTCTCTTATGTTTGCCATTGTGTTTTTTACTGCAGATATTTTTGTTGACATAGTTTCTTCCACAGTCAAGACAGATTTTTCTATTTCAGCTATTTTATTTGACATAGATTCTCCTACGTCAGAAACTTTTGTAGACATCGATTCTGCAACACTCGAGACAGATTTTTCTACTTCAGTTATTTTTAATGTCATTGATTCTTGTACCTCCGATATTTTAGTAATTTGTTTATTAAGCTCACTACGTAGGAGACCCAATTCTACGGTACTGTGTTCTTGCATCTGTTTCTGCTCCTGTATTAATGCTTTTATGACTTCTGTTTTACGGTTCCGTTCCTCTGTTTCCAGCTTACGTTCTTCTCTTTCCTGTCGGCGTTTTTCTTTTGGCTCTTCCACCTCCTGTCTACGTTTCTCATCCTGTCGCTTTTCTGTTTCTTCTGTTTCTTGTCTTCGTTCTTCTTTTTGTCGCCTTTCTGCTTCTTCCTGTGTCTGCTGCAGCATCGTTTGGAAAGCTTAAATCATCTGACTACATCCATGTTTACCGGTTAATTACGAATTACCTCGCCTTGTACAAACTGTCCACTGTTTCCACTGTTAACCGTTCTATCCCAGTTCTGACACCACTGTTACGACGGTCTATTCGATCGTAGTAGGTACACTGGAAACAAAATAATTACAAGACACCAATTAAGTCACTAATCACCAGCTTTAATTTTCACAGTTAACAGATCGTAATTAACAACAGTGTCTCTTAGGGGCCTATAACATATCAAATAAAAATTGTTCACAAGCAAATAAATGTCAACTAATATTATAATGATACTAAGCCGTACCCGTTAATCCTCGCGTTGGGATCGCCACTTTGAACGGTAACGAGTATTCTCTCTCGTAAAAATTTGATTATTTAGAATTTAATTTTTATTATTTTTAAAATCTTCTGATTGGTTTATTTAAGTGAATTGGTTTTGTGGTTCGATGTGATTTTATTATTATGAAGTCGTTGGCTTTATTGTATTAGTAATTAAAGATAATATTTTTTAACTGATCACTTGTTGTTGTAGTTCGTAGTTTGACAAGAGTTTTATTTTTCTTCATCGAGAGGAATCGATTAAGTAGACTTTCACTAAAATTAGAGTTTGGTTATTTGAATTATTAACTGGATGTGATGTTCTGGTCTTCGTGTAGAGCAGCCACGATTACCTAAATACAAGATTTATTTAAAATTCTCTCGCTGGCGCCAAAAGTGGTGCCAACTATTGCACGCTGTCCACAGAGGCTGTAACTGTCTAATCTAGTGAAGTAATTGGTTAACCCTATTCATTGTGGTTGAAATATAATTTATTCTCTAATAGTTCTCAAGATCTTGTTTTGATAAACAATTAAATCAATATGTCGAACTTCACAATAATAATTACATTTATTAAAATTTCTCTTTCACACTCTGGGTGGTCATGCTGATTTCGTACCCATAACGTTCCACGCTGTTGATAGTTAAATTATTTTAAAATAAACATGGGTTCTTTGAGTCTCCAAGATACAAAACTAGAAGATTACACTACTACAATAATTGATTAGTAGGAGAGTGATTCCATTAACAAAACAAAATTCTTAATTTACAAAACAAAACTTCAGACATTTGACGTCAACATATAGGTTAGACCTGGCGTGTCTGCATAATACCAGTTAATTGAAATAAAAAGAATAATTCTTTAATATTACATAGAATTTAATTGTTCTAAAGTTCTACGTTCCTTTAGTGTATAAAAACAATCATCTTACTTGCTAGATTGGATAATAATCAACAGGTAAATTATTATCTCTCCTAACTATTGTTGACCATTATTAAATGGTTTGAAAAAATAACGAATTTATGAAATACAGTAATGTCAAACGTCCTTTTAAAGTTCGCCATAAAATCATCGTATACTCTAGGTTTAGTAAAGTTCATCAAGTACCAAGATAACTCCCATTAATTTAGTTATTTCTTATTAAATTGTTCAAATAATAAATATTCGACGCAGTACTACAAGGTTAAATGCCCTTTAATAATTCTGTCATCTTGTCTTTTCACTATTACTGATAAAAAACCTATCTTAAAACTTTATAATTTTTTCGATCATATTTTGATTGTCAAATAATTCTTATTAATTTTTAAAAAATATGAATAACCATAATGAGTTTTAATGCCTCTGTAATGTTCAGTTAAATTGTCTTATTACTATTCATGGTAAAATATTATTGGTTCATGCCATAATTTTCTTAAGTATTATTTAATGTCACTATACTCCCTTTTTAATTAAAATTCCCGCGATTGCAATGGATTATACACTTTACAATCATTATCGCACTGTCACTCAACTATATTCCTTCGTTAATTAAAACGGTCAACACTTTTAGAAAAATTTGGTTAGGTAGACCAAATGTTTACATTCGACGCTCGCACAGGTTAGGTTAACTCTCCTCTTCTGGCGTCCGGATCGACTCGTCTTGTCTCCTTCGTCGACACGACAATAATGATGATTTTTCTGGCGTCGGTTTTTTGACCAAGCTTTGCTATAACCATTTTGATTGGTGGAATGCCTGAGGACATTCCATTGAGCGTACCTCCCCCTTATATAAAATTATTTACTTCTATAAAATAGCGTCTGTTTTTGGGGTGGAGATTACGAAAATGGTGCTTAATATTTTATCGGAATTGACACAAATACATTTAAACTCAACATTCTTATGACACTTGTGAGCTCTAATCTAGATTCATCAATCTTTTGTAATTGTCTTTCTATTCAGTTAGATACCTCACTAGCCATAATTCGATTCATGTTTGACAATTACCACTTTTATAACTTATGCCTATACAATTTTTCTTATTAAAATCTATCTTATGCATATTATATTTACAATTTGAATTTACTAATGATGTTCCCACTAATACACAGTCCTTTGCTGTTATTAATTTACTTTATAATCTGTTAATTGTGAAAACAACCCTAAATTTGGTTCCACCTTCACTAGGCTTATAGCATCATGACTTGGATTTAGTTATTTTTGTTTAATGGTTGCATGTAATGAGTGGATTACATTTCATAATTAATCCTAAACACTCATTTCAACTTCTGGTCATCATTCCTTAGATTTATTGATGCTTTATTTAATGAGATTTATCATGAAAATGCATGGTGTTTTGCACACCTAGACATCATGTCATTTCTACTTAAAATCATATAATAAATTATTTATTATGTTAACATTTTGTTCATAATTGATGTCTCCTCTATCTAACAATTTTACAACATGTGGTTTGCCTGACATATTTTCTAGCATAATATATGTAGTATTAGGTTCTAGGCTTCTTTAGGCCTAGATCCCATAAGTTAGTTTTACTTGTATTTTTTTTATTCATAATGGTTTATTCATGAATAGTGCTACTCCTTATTCTCAGATAATCAGTACAATTTCTGATCATTTTAGCTTGTGTCCTTATACAGTTATTTTATTGAAATTTTTTAATCTTTCAATTCACCTATAGCTTATGCAGTATATGGTGTTACATAAATTATCTTCACTCTCAATTATATACTTGATTTTGAGTCATTAACTTTTACAAAATACTTATTATAGGTATCCTTAAGTTTTAGAATTTTTTGTTCTATAACAGTACAGTATATTCCCATTTGCTGAGAATTCAGTAAAAGTTCTTGCATCTGATGTCACTTGATGAGTATGTTTTATTTACATTATTATGACTTATTTTTATGGTAACCATAACTGTTTCACATCATATTAGTTATATCGGACATCACTGGTTCTACTGATAACAATTTCTCTTCACTATTATAGCATATAATTTAATTACAGTCGAATAGAAATTGGATTAATAGCAATTTCATCCTTTATTTTTGTCATTATATGTCCACAATTCTCATTTAGTTAGGTTATGTGCCCCCTACTTTGGCTGACAACAATGGGTAAATCCCATGATTTGTTTTTATTTCTTTCATTTACTTATTTTACAGTACTAACAATGTTAATTACTACTTTTTGTTTGTTATACATTTTTTACTGTCTTTTAACATTCTAGTTATAATTTTACTGATGATTATCAGTCTATATCTGATATCCCTATGTCTACACTAGTTACATGCATAGCAAATAAGATGCAATCTTTTTGTCATTTCTGATACACAGCTAAATTACATTTATACTATCTTTATTTCACTCTCCTGATCATAATTTATTATATGATTAATTTATATCATTTTTTTTGTCAGTCAAGTCACCTAAACTAGTTTGTCAATGTTTACTTGTTATTAACTTTTCTTCACTCTGGGATTCTCTTGTTATAATTTATTCATCTCGCAGCTATTCTCATCTTTGGCGTATAGTGTTGGACATATCTTCTTTCTTACTGATGTTATTCACTGTTTTGCGTTTTATTCTCGTGTTGTTTACTTCATTTCATTTTTCTTGTTTATGTTTCTTGTTTGCTCACTGACCTAGTCTATTGGGTAATAGGGTTGTTAATAAGAAGAATGATCCGTCACGTGAGGACCAAAAAAGTTATGTTGAGATTCGGTCCGAGTGGACCAAATAAAAATGTGTTGAATGTCGGCACGTGTGCTCTAAGATTTTTCCATCAGAAAGAATGAAGCTTGGTGTGTTATCGCCAGGATGCAGAATGATAAAGATAGTGGACTGTATAATACATTTATTAAGTTTCCCTTTTTTTACACTCAACTCATAGTACTAAGATTGGCTAATTCTGAAGATTAATTTTGAAGAAACCGATTCGTAAATGACGCTACATTTTGATGAGGCACAAATGCGTGCCACTCAGCTACATTGAAAAACGTTGAGGCCTAAGCCCTAAATAATTGTCGCGACAACAAGAAAATGGAAAAGACAGAATCAGGCAGCAAACGTAATGACGTCCGCTGCCAGCCAAGGCTCGTAGAACTGTATCGTTGTAAAAACATGATAAAAACGATTTGAAAGCGTACAGATTAGCCAACCTATGAATGCGAAAATTACCACACTACTGCCCATAACTGCCCGCAAAAAAATCAAAAGATTTTTTAATACATTTTAATAACTTATTGTAGAAAAATACAGAGTTCTTAATAATAAAGGTCAATCTCAGTAGGCTGCATTGAACCTTGAGTTGTAATCTTAGATAACA
This sequence comes from Magicicada septendecula, assembly GCA_034769895.1. Taxonomy (NCBI): domain Eukaryota; kingdom Metazoa; phylum Arthropoda; class Insecta; order Hemiptera; family Cicadidae; genus Magicicada; species Magicicada septendecula. The sequence continues at coordinate 105,997,467 of CM068370.1, forward strand.
GTTATGACATTAACTGCTTAGCGATAAGCTTGAGTGATGATAAGAGTTAAGCAGGCCAAGGTTGGCGTGCAACTTGATTTTTGCATGAGTATAAATGCAAAAGTTAGCAATGTATTGCCAATATATATTGTATGTATACAATATTGAACGATATAAGACATGGAAATACATAATTTGACAATGTTTAATGATGAATAATCGGTGACTCATCACATGATGGGCCCGATAAATTGTAACATTTATGCAAGTCATAGTGGTTAGCTTGAACCAGTTAAGGCCAGTAGACCTTTAAAATAATATTGAATACAATGAACAAACAAAATTATTATAAAATTATACATGTAAAGACATAAATTTAGCATGACGCCATATAGTCTGCACGATGCATGCTATACCTGAAGTTTCAGGAATATACAATAAATTGTTATGTGAAAACAAGCTATACATAGTTGACTGATTGCAAGCACAAATTGTAATGACATGTATATCATAATTAAAGCATGACTAATAATTGTGCAATGCGTGATCAGAAAATGCAAAGTACAATATAAAATACAATATAAAAATAAAAATATAGGCGTGGCGTGGTTATAGACAGTAGATGCGAAAAACAATGTGTTTTACATAAATACAAGTTATATAATAAATAAAATAGAAATCAGTTTAGTTAATTACAAATATGAATAAGGCACAATAGCATAAGTGACAAGTACAACAATGTGGTTATACAAATGTAATACATGAGTTGAACAATTGCGAGAAATACATTCATAGAATAATAAATATCACACATATTGACAAATGTGCAAGAAATGCATACATGGTTTGTATAACTGCAGACCATGCGAATATTATGTAACAAATTTTTATATAAAACAATACAACCAATGACAAGACACATACCCAATACAAATATCAAAATGTAAATGTGTAGGACATAGTATGCCTCACAAATTATTAACATATAAATACAAAAATAGCAAAATGTACCACCATTAAACTATGATAAGTATAGACATAATAGCACAGTGAATGGTTGTGAAATTACAAGTCACATGCAAATTTAGTATAAAAACACGCAATGATGCAAATTAACATGAAAATGTTGTGATGATACGTATCACAATTAAGTTGACCAAATGGTCATACAATAAAGTAATGAAAGCCAGTGGCCAAGTAAAATAGCATTGTGCTAAATAATTATAGTAACCTTGTGTCTAAGTCTCGTCCCGCGCTGGCAACAAACATAGCTTATGAACTGGTCTCCGTAAAATACCAGTAGGCGTGCGAATGTCTACAACTGTAATTAAGTTGTCTGGGCCTGGAAATGTGGCGGTAATTACACCAAATTTCCATGCTAATGGAGGTAAGTTATCCTCAATCAGTAAAACCAGGTCACCAATGGAAACATTATCCTTGGCGAATTTCCATTTTTGACGTTGTTGTAATTGATGTAAATAATCGCGAGACCAAGCCTTCCAAATGACTTGGACAAACTTCTGGAGAAGTTGCCAACGTCCAAGACGAGAGATGGGAACGTGAGATAAGTCTGGGTCAGGTATCGCCGTTAATGGTGCGCAAATCAAAAAATGGCCAGGTGTAAGTGACACCGGATCATTTACATCCGATGAAATGGCAAATAATGGGCGTTTACATGCCTCTATCTGAGACAAAACTGTAAACTCCTCGAAGGTGAGTATAGACTTGCCGACCGCGCGGCGCAAATGATACTTTAAACTCTTTATACCGCTCTCCCAAAGACCACCAAAATGGGGTGACGAGGGCGGAATAAATGACCATGTAATACCATGAGAGGTCGTAAAGGATTTGATTGATGAGGTGGCAACCTTATTATGCCAAAGATTGTAAAGGTCATGTAAAACATTGCGGGCCTTCCCAAAGTTCGTGCCATTATCACCCCTACGGGACATAAACGGACGTAAGGCTGCTATAAACGCGTTGGCTGTAAGGTCGGAAACCAATTCCAAATGAATGGCCCTGGTTGCTAAGCAGATGAACAAAGACACATACGATTTTGACAGAGTCCTAGATTTCTGCCCGCCATGACGAATCATGAAGGGACCACCATAATCAACCGCGCAGAATAGAAACGGCCGCGAAGGAGTGACTCTAGGAGATGGTAAAATACCAAGCCTCTGAACCTGTTGGTTGGCACTAAACCTACGGATGACGCACTTGACGCACTTGAGGCACTTGACGCATCTACGAATGATGGAGCTAATGACTATCTTGGCGTTAATAATCCACCAACGTTGACGAAGTAAGTGATGCACGAGTTGAGCACCAGCGTGAAGTAGACGAATGTGTTCGCGTTCAATAATAAGGCGAGTAATATGAGCCGATGTATGCAAGACAATAGGATGCTTATTGTCATAAGGTAGTTGCGACTGCTGTAAGCGCCCGCCGACGCGTATTACGCCAGACTCATCAAGAAACGTGTCCAGAGAAGACAACTTACTCCTAATAGAGACAGAAGACCCATTACGAAGACAATTAATCTCGGCAGCGAAGTAGATCGACTGAGATAGTTTTATGAAAAAATTAAGAGTGTAATGAATTTCGACGGGGGTAAGAGCGCCCGAAAATTTCTCAGCACTGGAGAGTCTAATATTTTTGATGAATCGAAAGCAGTAAGCGTATACGCGTGTCAGACGGTGCAACGAAGAAAAGTCCTTTGAAATATCAATAGCCAGGGTAGATATTAGAGCAAGTTTGGGGGTTTGTGTTTCCTCCGCAGTGAATTCAGAAGACGACAGATTAGAAGGTAAAAAGGGTGGAAAAGGATTGGACTCGGAAGATTGAGACAAACAGGCGGGGCCGTGCCACCAAAGCGAACAATCGCGCAAAACGGCGGGGTGACATCCCCTAGAAATAATATCAGCAGGATTATGTCGAGAATTGATGTGATGCCATGTGTAGGCTTTCGTAAGACGCTGAATCTCGGCAACACGATTAGCGACCTAGATTTTCCACCTCGAAGACTGGGCATGAATCCAGTAAAGGGACACCATAGAGTCAGAATATAGATGAACACTATTAATAAAGGAATGAAGAGCAGGGACGACCTTGAATACGAGTCGCTATAACAACAAGCAAGCGCAGAGTTCAATGCGAGGTAAGGACACCTGTCGTAGGGGGGCCACGCGAGATTTAGAACAGAGAAGGTGACAAGAGGCCGATGAATAAGTGATAAGTGACTCTAATGTAAACACAACACCCATAACTCTTTTCAGAAGCATCCGAAAACCCATGTAATTCAGCTATCCTTGCCTTAGACTTGCAACGAATAGAACTTGGGACGATAATTTTACTGATCAGACATAATTTATCGCATAGTGAATGCCAATGCCTGGAGCGTAATGCCATAATGAAAGCGTAATTGCCTGGAGATTGTCTCATCCCAACCGAGATTGCACAGCCAGAGTTGCTGCATAAACTGTTTGTACAGGAAAACAATGGGACCGACGAGTCCGAGTGGATCGTATAAGCTTGCGATAATCGATAGGATTTTCCTCTTGGAGATTCAACGGGGAATGATTTGATGTCAAACAAAAATGAATCCGTAGTGTTATTCCAGAGAATGCCCAAGGTACGCACATTACCCTGTTTGTTTAAAGGGAGTGATAAATTATCACGATTTGGGAACATATTTGGGTTCATTTGATGCCCATTTATGCAGCGTGAGACCGTATTGACTCAACAACGTACCTAAGTCAGATTTCAACTTGGTCAGATCAGAAATGGTGTCTGCACCGGTTAACAAATCGTCGACATAGAAATCATTGGTTATAGCTGACGCTGCGTCAGGAAAAGAAGCTTCATGATCCTTACCAATTTGATTAAGACAGCGAGTAGCCAAAAACGAAGCACTAGCAGTGCCGTAGGTTACAGTTCGCAATACAAAGTGTTTAAACTGTTCGAGGGGAGAGTCACGCCACAGAATACGTTGATAATGACAATCCTTCTCAGCTACCAGAATTTGTCGATACATCTTCTCGATGTCGGCGATGAGAACATAGTTACGCATACGAAATCGGAAAAGAATAGAAAGAAGGTCTTGTTGGACGTTCGGGCCTACCAACAAGATGTCATTGAGAGAAAGGCCATTGGTAGTTTTGGACGAACCGTCAAAAACGACGCGAAGTTTTGTCGTAGAACTAGAATGCTTAAGGACGGCATGGTGTGGCAGATAGTAGGTATTTGAAACCACAGAATTGATAGAGCAATTGTCGATAAGCGTCATGTGGCCAAGATCCTTATACTCCTGAATAAAGTTTGCGTATTCGCGCGCAAGCTTAGAATCACGCATGAACCGGCGTTCTAAACTCAAGAATCTTGCTTCAGCGCTGGCATAGGACTCACACAACTGGGGATGGTCAGACTTAAATGGTAGCGAAACAACGAACCTACCCTCTTGATTGCGATGAGTAGACCTAACGAAATGCTCCTCACAAGCTGACTCGTTATTAATAGGTGCATTATCAGGGATAGTTTCTGTCTCCCAAAATTTTTCGATAGACTCCAGAATTTGACCGTCGTTGTTCCTAGCCAGGAACGAAACAGCAGGACCCTTATAACGGCAGTGTTTGGGCAGATTGCCTGCAAGAATGTAGCCTACCTTTGTTTCCTGTATAATAGGAAAGTGAGAACCGCGTACGTATTTGTTAGCTAAAATTAAATCTAGGTAGAATTGCGCTCCTAAAAGTATGTCGATGTCAGCTGATATGTTGAAACGCGGATCGGCAAGGAAAACGTTATCTGGAATGTTAAATTGATTTATGTCAAAAGATTGTGCTGGCAGTTTATGAGTTAATGCAGGTAAGACCGCACATTTTCCCTCGAAGCTAAATATTTGATAGCGGGAAATAATGCGTATAGACGCTAGATTAGTGGCACAACACGCGGTATTATTTATACCTGCAATCGGTATGTTAGATTTAGTCAAGTTAAGCCGTAATTTCTTGGCAAATGATTTCGTACAAAAATGTATTTGTGAACCCGCATTAAAAGAACTCTTGCGAGTTTTCTGTTGCCAGCCTGGTCAATGACAAACACAATTGCTGTTGATAAAAGAATATTATTCGTAGATTGTAATTTGAGTGAACAATAGTTACTGCTGCTGGCAGAAACTGGCTTCGACACATTGTTTATGGCAACAATGTATGGTGTCGTTTTGAGCAGATCTTACATGATTGTTTAATCTTACAATTAGATGAGAAATGATCTGGTCTTAGACAATTGGTACAGCATTTATGATTTAATATAAATTGTCCTCGTTCTGATGTGCTTAGTGCACGAAATTTATCACACATGTAAATTGGATTATTAGATTTACAGCATAAGCATGAATAATTATTTGACGCTGAGTGATAACTTTTAAATGCAGTGCTGCCAGCAGCGTTTCGTGATTTATGTTTGTCAGATTTATTATTGAATCTTAAACTTAGCTTGTTGAGTTGCTGTCCGGCATCGATAGGCAGTGTATTTTCTAACAACTGTCTACGTGCGTTTAAAAACTGAGTAAAACCTTGAAAGTTAGGAAGATTATCAGGGTCTATAGACTCCTTCCATAATTTAAACGTAGTATGGTCGAGTTTTGCTGACAATAATTGTACAGTGATAAGCTCGAATGAATCCACTGACAGTTGCATGGCCGCCAGTGAATTGACGGAAGACGTTATCGTATTTATGAATTCTGCCAAACTTTGGACAGAGTCTTTAATTGTTGACTTTACTTCAAGTAAATTTTGAATATAGTACTTAGCTAGTATGAATTTGTTGACATATCTAGCGGACAGCAAACTCAACGCTATCGAGTAGTTTTCGTTACAAATAGGTAATGACTTAATTAAATCTAGCGGCTCATTTTTCAGAGACGAATACAAATAGTGTAATTTCTGCACTGACGTTAGATCAGATCTGGCATGCACCAAGTCCAGAAATATTGAGTAGAAATGCTGCCATTCTAAGATATTGCCTGTGAAGCAGGGCAAACTTATCGGTTTTAGCTGCATATTGCTTGTTAATACGGGAGATACAGTCTGAACGTTAAAGGTTTCTATCAATTGTAAGATATTGGCGTCTACTGAATATAACAGCTCTTCGACCTCAACTCGGTCTTCTTGAGCAGCGTTTATGTCTTTAGAAATAAGTTCAATTTCGGACTGTACCTCATCGTATTTTGTTGCCAAGCTTTTTAGACTTTCAAGTCTAACTGTTAAAAAATGTTTGGTGTTAGTGTTTTTGTCAAAGTTACTGATAGCCGAATTAATACGCATTATGGCAGACTTTAAGCCGCCTCTCTTTCTGACCAACATTTTGAGGCCTTCTTCAGCCATTGTACGCACCTATTAATGATGTTAATGATATTGTACCTGGTGTGCGATGTCCTGAAGCGTCGAGGCCGTGGAGAAGATGGCAAACACACAGACCGGAGAGATGACTGCTTACACTGGAGTACTGACGCTAGCACATGGATGGTCTTGCAGTGATGTCGCCAGGAGGCTCAAAGGCGACGAAAAAAATGCTGGTTAAGTCACGACACGGTCAGATCAGCGAATATGCTGAGTCGCCCGTGATAGCCAGAAATTGGGGCAGAAAAATAATGAAAAGGTGAATGACGAATCCAGGCACAGAGCGACCAAAAAAATGTTAATAAGAAGAATGATCCGTCACGTGAGGACCAAAAAGTTATGTTGAGATTCGGTCCGAGTGGACCAAATAAAAATGTGTTGAATGTCGGCACGTGTGCCCTAAGATTTTTTCCATCAGAAAGAATGAAGTTTGGTGTGTTATCGCCAGGATGCAGAATGATAAAGATAGTGGACTGTATAATACATTTATTAAGTTTCCCTTTTTTTACACTCAACTCACAGTACTAAGATTGGCTAATTCTGAAGATTAATTTTGAAGAAACCGATTCGTAAATGACGCTACATTTTGATGAGGCACAAATGCGTGCCACTCAGCTACATTGAAAAACGTTGAGGCCTAAGGCCTAAATAATTGTCGCGACAACAAGAAAATGAAAAAGACAGAATCAGGCAGCAAACGTAACGACGTCCGCTGCCAGCCAAGGCTCGTAGAACTGTATCGCTGTAAAACCATGATAAGAACGATTTGAAAGCGTACAGATTAGCCAACCTATGAATGCGAAAATTACCACAGTACTGTCCAAGGGTTAATCACATTTTATTATATTTTCTTCCTTGTTTTAAGTTTTCCATTACTACTTTTATTCTTTATTTGTGGATTCATTCTTTATTTATTAATTCTTTAAATGATTTTAATGTTTGGTACACCATTCTGAACCCTTGATAAATCTCGTCTCATTTAATTATTCTGCCATGTTGTGTCCAATGTTATGTTCAAATTATGCTGATTATATGTACTGTTACAATATTAAAACACAATTGTATTACAATATCCCGTCCGATTATGAAACACAACACTTAACTAATAACCACTTGAACGCGCACAGTAATATCGCCCAAAAATAACTCGAACCGCACAGTAAATGTATCGCAGCTATATACTGGAAACTAAGGCCGCTGCCGCCATGTATTTATACCTGCACTCACAGACCAGAGCGTTACTAATTACATCTTAGCGCCCGTGTGAACTACGTAATTAACTACGGCCTTGACACAGTCCGCGCGGCTGGCGACTTCGAGAAAACTCTCGCGGATGCGTTGACAGTCACGTATGCCTCACACATTAGAGCAAGATTCTTCTGGCACATTCGACAAACACGTAGATTGTTCTGTGATGTCGTAACACCGCCCCCTCCTTAAGCCTGTTTTTCTCGAAGTTCCAAGCCGTCTCTGAATTAATATTCGACCAGGCGACCTAGGTGGACGTCCTTGCGAAAAATAATTCTCCGTTTCTTCGAATTCAGTCTCGTGTGCTCCGAACATCAAGTTCCCAGGAATGCGAGTCTTCCACTCAGCTAAGTCAGGGCGCACAATGGAAATGTAAATGATGTTGGTTTACCTTCCGCAAATCCATTAACAATCAAGTTTCTACTGGTCTTATTTGGCGTGGAAACTGTTTGCTGTTCTGGGGCTTTACTTCCCCAATCGGTGCAATCACTCTCTTCTCTCGCTACCTTCTTCTCCCACAGTCTACCCGTAGATGACCACGTCTTCCAAAGTTGTAACATTTCGGTCTTCTGTCTTTTTCAATTCGTTGCGGCTCTCTTGAACTTTTGAATTGTTTGTCCGACAACATTGTTTTTCTGCACCCATCGTAACGGCAATGTGATACTGGGATCTTCTGACTGCAATGTGATGGCACAAACCCATTAATGTAGCGGGACGCTGTCTTGGAAACTTCGACCTCTAGGGCCTGAACAAGAGCTTCTGAGCTATTTCGGTGCTTTGCCATTCGTAAAACTTGCTGAAGTTCGCAATCTCCTATGTCATCAATAAATGTCTGCACCACAAACCTTATTCGAAAATCTTCTGGTGCTTCAGGATAGGCCAATCTAATCAATCTGTCGATACTTGCTTCAAACTATTGAATACTCTCCCCGGAACGTTGTCGTCTTGTTCTCAACTGAGCGTAGTACACATCTCGCAAATGTTAATCACTGTAGCGTAATTCTAGAGCTTTTATCAATTCGGCATATATGTTCTGGCTGTCAGGTGGCACTTTCTGGAGTAGTTCTGTCGCTGGTCCTTTTAATGCAAGAACGGGTAAAACAGTGTTGTCCTTCTCTGTCCAATTATTTGCGCTTGCAGCAGCTTCAACTTGGCGGAGGTACGTTGCCCAGTGATTGATTTTCTAGTTTTCTACTGCAGATATTTTTGTTGACATATTTTCTTCCACAGTCAAGACAGATTTTTCTACTTCAACTATTTTATTTGACATGGATTCTCCTACGTCAGATACTTTTGTAGACATAGATTCTTCAACACTCGAGACAGATTTTTCTACTTCTGCTATTTTTAATATCATTGATTCTTGTACCTCCGATATTTTAGTAACTTGTTTATTAAGCTCACCTTTTAGGAGACCCAATTCTGCGGTATTATGTTCTTGCATCTGTTTCTGCTCCTGTATTAATGCTTTTATGCCTTCTGTTTTACGGTTCCGTTCCTCTGTTTCCAGCTTACGTTCTTCTCTTTCCTGTCGGCGTTTCTCATCCTGTCACTTTTCTGTTTCTTCTCTTTCTTGTCTTCGTTCTTCTTTTTGTCGTCTTTCTGCTTCTTCCTGTGTCTACCGCAGCAGCGTTTGGAAAGCTTCCATCATCTGGCTACATCCATGTTTACCGGTTAATTACGAATTACCTCGTCTTGTACAAACTGTCCAATGTTTACACTGTTAACAGTTCTATCCCTGTTCTGACACCACTGTTACGACGGTCTACTCGATCGTCGTAGTTACATTGGAAACAAAATAAGTAGAGGAACTTGGGGTATTATGGAATACCATTTTTATAATACTGATTGTAACTAATGTTGTGATCAAAAGCTAATATAACGATTCATAATAGCGTCCTATCAGAGCGTTATATGAAAGCTATAGATGGCACGAGTGTAACGCAGTAAGGAAGAGAGAGATAGAGCGTATAATCGCAGCCATCTCACTCTAACCACGTCACCGCGACATTAGAATCCAGTTCAAACATGTATTTTTACTCAAAGCGAATTATCAGTTCAACCTGCAATAACTTAAAAAGTTATAAATATACGGCAATTCTGAAAACAGCATTGTATTCAGCAAGAAAAGCTTTCTAAGTAGCCGCAATCTCAGTTAATATAATTAACAATTGAAGAAGTTATACGGATGACGCACGCCAACAGGAATAACGAGAGAATTATGCTACGTAGGAATAAGGTGTTTTCACACACACATAGATAAAGACCTAATCAACAATATTCTGTGGTCAGATCTTTGAAAACACATTTGCAAATACCTGTAATCAATCGATTTGCAAATACAGGAAGTACGATTTTGGCAAGAAATTCTCTGCCGTTTGGAACCTGTCACGGAGTGTTTGACCGACCTGTTCGAAATTGTCAAAACTGGAAAAACGCATGATTTATTTGTACAACCAATCAGCAGCCCGTATTTAAAACTGACGCCAGCTCAAAGCGAGGGGTAGCATCACTCTTCGTTCGGTACTTAAACACACTAGACGTGTATAATTCACATACAGAAATTTTTAAATCACGCAAAAGTGCAATTTAATCATCTAATTCGAGAAGTAGTCCGCAGTGTAGATGAATTAAGAACGTTCAATAACACTCGCTGCGTAAAACAACCGTTAATTTATTAAATAATTAATTAATTAAGCATCAGCCGTGAAGGACCTGTGCTACAGAAGGCTACAGCATCTGTAATTGCCAGGGCATCTTCAACATCATTGATCAACATCCATTCTTCTGTGCAACACCATCAAAAGGAGGACCTCTACGGATTCCTATCTTCGGTCAACGCATCAAACAGTAAGAAATAGATTCATTGATCAATGAAATAAGCGCTAAACAAATAATAAAACAATAAACAATTTTAAAAGGACACTAAGAAAAGCACACTTTGTATTTTAACTATAAGAATAGCTCTAATATAGTATAGGAGTGTTGAATGGAAAGTAGTGTGTAGTATTGGACGTGCAAATTATTGCAGACCTGTTCTTTAGCACTGGTTTGGGAGATAGCAATCTCTTAATCAAACCAGATAAGAGCTATAGGTCGTTTGAGCGTCTTAATCATTACTTTTCACACTCACTCAATAATTATAAGTGGTAGGGTAGAATTAAGTCCTGCCATTAACAATTTACAGTTTGAAAATAATTAAATAAAAGTTAATTAAATAATCAAGCATATCTTAAAGTGTTGTTTGTAACGATTCCCCTTGAAAACCACAATCACTGAACGAATCCAGAGAAAGAATGTCTCCATGCGCTGAGCTAAGCTGAAACCGTGTCATTTGTATCTGGGATTTGTTCTGGCGCCCAGGTAAAGTAATATCACGGGAAAGTAACATTTTATCTAACATCACAAATATTAGATAATTGTGTTAGACGAAAGGTAGCGTTGTACTATTTATATTAGTTTGAGTCTATGCGGTGCTCTGTTCTGCGTATTATTATTTAACACTTTGAACTAATTTTTATTCGTTGACATTCAAGAGCACATTTTCCAAAATGGGAAAACTTGGGATAATAAGAAATATTGGGGTATTATGGAATACAAAGTATTTTAGATTTTAAATGAATTTATTTTACAAATAATGCCATAAAAATCAAATTATTACGAAGAAAATAAACAGGTAAATGTGTAGGCCTATATTTGAAACATATTAAAAATATCTTGTTGATAAGCATAAAAGTCTTCTATTTGTTTTTGATTTTCCAAAAGAAGATTTAGCGAACCTTTGGTCACATGCTCTAATACATCATATCGAAGCATTAGTTTACCCTATTACATCTGTCATTTAACCTTGTTTTCATTAGTATAGCTTTAAGATTTTATACAAAAATCGCACTTGTAAACGTTTACCACTTCTGCTCCCGCACAATCATTATGAGCCCATAAGAAGCAAACATTACACTGAACCCATAATTCTCCTCTTACATCATCCGAAAATTCTCCCTCACAGAAAAGACATTCGGCGTCTACATCATCAGCCGTCTTATCATCTAAGTGTGCCAATTGCAGGTCTGATCGGAAAGATTTATTGTCAGAGGTGTTGCTCGACGAATTTCCTCTTGGTTTGAATAAGTTCTTCTTAAACTTTCTTTTGATAACAGAAGAATTTTTACTTCCCTTGACTCATTTGACAGGTTTTTTAGGGAATGATTTAATGGACTGTTTCGAGATGGCTTCTTCTACTCCGGCTTTGTATGGAGAATCAGTTATAACTGCAGCTGAACCACTTTTCCGACCACGAGATGATAAAGATTGTTTAATTTTCGGTGGTGGGGAAATGTGATAAGGAAGAACATAATAACAGATATTGGAACAGCCAGAGTTTGGCTAACACATTGTAGAGGATGCAGAAGTAACGTTGTTAGCATTTGATGAAGGACTTGCTTGGGATTCCTTCTGTTCTGTGTTTACGAATACTGTAGCTGTGTATGATGTTGCGAAATATTATTTCTCTCTGCTAACTTAAAAGGTATCCTCCGTACTTCTGTTCTCGAAAAACCATTAAAGAGAGATTCCATTTCAATTAAGTAGCTTACCAGTTCCTGTTCGAGCTCTTTGCAAAAAATTGGTTTCCGTCCAAGAGGTCGATCAATTGCTGCTTCTGTTGTGTTTGGCATTTCCTTTACCAGCCGAAATAAGGTAATCCGTGGTACTCCATGTGTTTGTACAGCCTTCAGGAAGCCCATTTTCTTCTCTCTTACATCTCGTACAGCCGCCTGCATTTGCTCCTGGTCCCACTACATTCTAACTTTGGATCTTTCAGGTTTTTGCCTCGGGATTTCTGAGAAATTTCGGAAATAACTATACTTCTTTCACAAACTTCCATAAATCATAAGGTGTAGGTATTCGTTAATTAACATCAGCCTGTATATAATAAAACTTACATAAAGAAATAATCTATGTATGGGGTAATACGGAACAGTTTAACCCTATGTATGGGGTAATACGGAACAGTTTAACTTATGTTGGGGTATTAGGGAATACCAGTGTTCCATATTACCCCACGTCATCATATTGGAATAAAAGGCCAATAACATATAGGCCTATACCGGTTTCTGTTTTAATAGAAAACGTATTGAAAAGTAAAAGAATGAACACTTTATTTACGAATTTCAGTTATTAAAAGCACGGCTAAGCATAAATCTAGATCTAAATCCAAGTATTACAACCTACCTACAGAAATTTTTCTGCCACTGAAAACAAACAATTGGTTCTTACTCCGGTAGCCATTGGACACTGACTTGGGCGCTCACGCTGGTACAGACACTAGAGTTTGAAAGAACATTGAACATATAGTTACTGAAGTCGCTAATAGGTAGAAGCACCTTATGGAGCCAAAACAGAGAATTCCTTATTACCCCAATATTCCTTAATACCCCAAGTTCCTCTACAAGACACCAATTAAGTCACTAATCACCAGCTTTAATTTACACAGTTAACAGTTTGAAATTAACAACCCAGTCTCTTATAACAAAACAAATAAAAATTGTTCACACACAAATAAATGTCAACTAATATTAAAACAATATACTTTTAATATACAATTTACAATATACCGTCCGATTATAAAACACACCACTTAACTAATAACCAATTGAACGTGCACAGTAATATCGCCCGAAAATAACTCGAACCGCACAGTAAATATATCGCAACTATACTGAAAACTAAGGCCACTGCCGCCATGTATTTATACCTGCGCTCACAGACCAGAACGTTCCTAATTGCGTCTTAGCGCCCGTGTGAACTACGTAATTAACTACGGCCTTGACACAGTCCGCGCGGCTGGCGACTTCGAGTAAACTCTCGCGGATGCGTTGACAGTCACGTATGCCACACACATTAGAGCGAGATTCTTCTGGCACATTCGACAAACACGTAGATTGTTCCGTGATGTCGTAACAATATATTTTTTGTTCGCTGTAATGTTCATACGTATTAAAGGTGTGTATGTCCTTCAAGAATTAATATGAAACACTGTCAGCATCAATGCCCTACTTTAATATATTCAAACTATCTGACCCGAGTTACGTTATTCCAACACGCACAAGAACACGTACACAATAACCACATACGGCTATAATATTTCTATCCTTTCATCTTATGCTCCTCCGTACACAAAACACTACTGTCTATTTATGTATTTCCAATTAAAAACATAATTATATACAAAAGCATAATAAAGATTATTTTCTAAAAATAGATAAAATAATATAAGGTGTTAAAGTGTGATATAACTAAAACTGTACTACGAAACCGAAATAATCAATAAGTAACCTTCAATACTTTAAATTAAATGACGGAATATTCTTTGAGCAGTTACTAAATGGTCAATACAATTAAGACCAGATAGTTTGGAAAGCTTCCATAACTGTATATAACAATCGTTATCGATTCAGTAACTTTGGTGGTATATTTCCAATTAAAAAAACGGGCGGGGGAAGGTTCCCATCGATGGACTGGTTCTATGGGTGTAATTTTTTCGTGTTTCCCACACAGAAGCTTGCGCTCGAACAGCGGGAAGTTGTAATTGTTTCTTTCCTTTTCTCCGATTGCGTGCAATAATGTGAACAAATAGAAATTGCTTCATTGCACTCTAAGAATTCAGCTAAGATTGTTGTCTCCCATTTTCCAACTATTAATTCCTTTTAACATCAGTTATTATGCATTATATACATTCAAAAGTCTGACATATTGACATTATAAAGCGTTTTCCAAAGTTATAACTATTATTTTACATGTTAAAAGTTAAAAGGTCATTTTCGCTTTTTTCTAATGAATCCAATATGGCCAGTTTTCATCACTGGACAACTTATCGTTTCCACGAATTGACCAGTCTCCCGGATGCCTTCTCAACATGGTTATTCCGTTCTCTTTTATAGACGGTGACAAATTTTCTACATACTCCATATGATACTGCCGTTTTGTATCACTATTTTTTTACTCCACTCATCTACTCATCATTTAAAATAACAATAGTTATCTAAAGTATCGAGACGAGATAGCGGAATTGTTGCACTAAAGGGAATAATGTTTTTTCCTCCATTCACTTCCCACTTCTAAAGTACAAAGCGCATATTAATATGTGAAAATTTGTTCTGATGTGCGCTTGGTGAAATATCTACTTAAATACGTGTGTAAAAGCTAGGAATCAGCACATTTGTAATTCGTTAAGAAGCGTAATCACCAACATCAGCTGTAATATGATGAAACTATAATACACACTAATGTGCGATACATCAGCTCTCATTAGAGCATTTGTCACCTCCATTCAAACAAAAAGCGTGATCAGTCACATAGAATTGTTCGTTTAGTTTGTGTAAGAAGATCGATATCAGTATGTGTACTTTTAGGCAGGGGATGAAGAGAATCGAATCCAAGCATCTACAACAAAACGCACAGCATGGTTTTATTTTAATCAACGTGATCCATGAGCTCGCCAATACCTATAAACTGGCATTCAAGTACTCTACCAATTTTCTGACAATAAATGGATTCCACAAAGGGAGACGGTTACAGAAAAGGTGTGTGGTGTCGCACCAAACGATTATACCATAGTTTACACATGAGTGTTACCACTTCATATTTAAGGATCAACATCATTCGGAGATCTACGCAGCTATAACAGCGCAATTTATGAGTCATACAAAGAAGCATCGCTTGCACGTAGGTTGCATGAAGATGACAGAATAGCACACATACTTGAAGGAAATATAGAGCACACACAAATGTCTGTCAGTTTTGAGACATGTTCGTATTGGTGCATCTGAAAACCAACATCGCCATTTTAGGTGTGGACGATTTCAAAACCTAGATGATAGAGGACATGCAGGTTCTCGAAGGAAATCCAGCATTACAGGATATAGATTACGTTCCAAGAAGTCATAATTTTGATTGAAAGAGCCAATTTGAATTGAATTGATTTTATTATTACCAAATAATCTACGAGGTGCGACAAAAAAAACGAGACTGATTTTTTCGTGCGTAACGTGGCAACTTTGCAGCCTACATAATCACACCACCTTTGACCTTGATCATCCCACCTCCCACCACTACTAGTCCAAGCGGCACATCGGTGCGATGTCTCAGTCTCGAGTAGTGGTGTAGTAAGTAAACATGTATTTTTGTTTCTCGTCACGAAAATGGACTAGCGAAATACTGCGCAACGGTATGCCATTTCTTTTTGTCTTAAACTGGTGAGAATGCGACGACAACGTGCGGTAAGCTTCAGAAGGCTTTTGGAAATGAGGTTATGTCAAGAGCTCAAGTTTTTCGTTGCCATAAAATGTTTTCTGTAGGCAGAACGAATGTTGAAGACGAAGACCGCAGTGGAAGACCATCAACCACTCGGACAGAGGTCAACACGGCCAGGATGCGTGAATTGTACGAGCCGATAGAATATTATCAGTAAAAATGATTGTAGAATAAGTGAGTATTAATCGGGAAACTGTTCGCCAAATGATAACTGATGATCTGGGAATGAGAAAAACTTGTGCGAAAATGGTGCCCAAAAATCTCACAGAGCAACAGCGAGACGCACGGAAAAATGTGGCAGCTGATTTGTTGGAACAAGTGGAACTCAACCCAGAGTTATTGAACTGTGTTATCACTGGTGATGAGAGTTGGTTCTTCCAGTATGATCCAGAGACAAAACATCAAAGTTTGCAATGGTGTTCAGAGGGATCACCCAGACCCACGTCGAAGTCAAAGTGAAATGCATGCTTGTGTGGTGCTTCGTCGATTCCAAAGGCATTGTTCATAAAAAGTTGGTGCCTCCTGGAGAAACAGTGCATCAATATTTATACAAAGAAATCTAGAAAGACTTCGAAAACGAGTCCTCCGTGTCCGTTCAAACATTGCCGATAATTGGATTCTTCATCACGATAATTTCAGTACGCATTTCAAAAACGCATTTCAGTACTATCGCAGCCACCTTTTCATCAGATCTCGCCCCTTGTGACTTTTTTCTATTTCCGAAAGTCAAATTGGCGGTCAAGGGACACCATTTTCAATCAAAAGAAGATGTCCAAAGAGCTGCGACAAGGGTCTTAGACGACATTCCAGAAGAATAGTTCCAGACATGTTACCACCAGTGGCAGAAGCGTTGGAGTAAGTATATACAGGCAGAAGGGAACTACTTTGAAGGTGATTACACTACAGCTGACTAAAAACGTAAGTAAAAATTTGTATCACATCAGTCCCATTACTTTATTAGGCACCTCGTAATACTTATTATGCCTGTACGCAATACGAATAAAAATCTCTGTTGTAGTGCTAATATGTATAGTAAATTAAACATAGAACTGAAATTAGTTGTAAATAGAATTATACGCACCACAGCGGGTGTGACAAATGAGAAGATATTCTTCTTAGAACCCCCAGGAGGATGTGGCAAGACCTTCGTAGACGCAATGTTGTTTGGGGACAAAACCATATCGCATTAACTGCAGTTTAGACAGACATATCTACGTTAATCTTGCATGGAGGAAATCTTGCATCGGTTACTCGCTCTTCCTGTTACTATGGTGCCTTTTTCAATTTCCCACATCAAGGCTAGGTCAGAATAGCACAGTTCTATATGAAGCGTCCGGTATTCTAATTGACGAAGTGTCAGTGATCCCTACAGTAGCATCAGATTGCTTTGCACCCGTTTTCTTAACAATTTGTTGCCTCCTTCTTTTTAATAACAAAGATTGTTAATAAATAAATATAATTTTACGCAATCCATGAAGATTTGGTTCATTCCAGGTAACAGTTTAAAGTAATTATTATAATTTTTTAGAAGTTTTGATAGTTGTTATTCACATTTCATATCGAGTTGTTGCAGTGTTTTAGTAAAATGTTATAGCTTGAGTAAAATTACATATATTTCCTGTACAAACTTAGTTTTAAAAATTTGAACATCAACTCTTAATTGTAGGTGTAATTGCAGCTTTTTATGAAAAATATTCGTTCAAAACAACTTAAAGCGGCAGCATTCCTAATCAGGACTAATACTCAGAAGTGAAAATAGTAATTGAACGTCAATTCTTTGTATTAGTTGTTTACAGTACAAATTTTTTTTCCAAGATACCACATATGAATATTTTGACACAATGTTGTTAGATGTAACACCTCTAAGTCACTTATTTAAGAAAAAGTTAAATGACATACTACAATGAACTAACATCATTCTCCAAAAATGTTCAAATAAAGTGTAAACTAATTATTCCTTACAAGCCATAAAGTAAAGGCATGAAGGTTGAATACAAGTAAGACAATGTTGTTACTAAATTGGAATGGTTCACGCAATCTGAGTTATACAACATAGATTAATTTCTTTTAATAGTAGACAAATGATGTTTATTAAACTGTCCGCTAGCGATTGTTTACAAGAATGTTTATTAAATCGGTGACAATTTACATAATACAATAGTGTTTACGATACATTTATCTAATGCAGATAAAATCAACACAGTTTTGACAATTAAATTAACTAAAATGTCAGGGTGGTGCATACAATCCCACATATTTTATTTAGTAACTAATGGAATTAGCATATGTATTGCTTTTAAAGTAGCCCCGCATCGAATGCAATTTACAGAGTCTTAATTTAGCACAATTACTGCGCTCCAGCTGTCAGTAATATATATTTAGAGTGTTGGCATATGAGCATGTGTCGGTATGCCTGTGTTTGTAACAAGTGAAATAGTTAATTAATTGACTAGAGAGCTGAAAGTTCTTTGTGGCACACAGGATAAATAATAACTGTAACGGGACTGGTTGTGTGGTATAACTGCTAGTACATATGAAGAATACCCGTAAACAGGGGGAGACTACATTTTATGAGAAGACGGTATGCAACGGAGAACAAGACAGTTATTACTGGCAAACATACCAGTGGTGTGTGGGAACAATTTTGTGTGTAAACTCCAATGAACATACACTGAAGACAAAACTACATTCGCCACAGACTGCAGCGTGTTCCGATAATAAAACAAATGCAAATTGAAAAAAGAACGATTGGATACGAAATATTACGAACGATTGTTTTTGTACCAATATATCGAATGAAAATAATAACGTTACTTTATATGTACGGTAAAATTACATGTCAAAAAATGTACTTGTACTGTGTTTGAGTTGTAGTGCAAAGTAACATAAGAATACCTAATTTCTTGTCCTTACCTCAAATACTTCACCTGGTCCATTCATAAGGAATGTTTAATTTCTGTAGCATATAGGTAACTGTAAAGAGTTATAAACATAATACCAAATAATTAATTATTTTAAGAATGTACAAGTGAAGTGTTGAGGATGAAGATCAAATCCTGATGACATACCAGAAATTCTGATGTTTATGTTTTTATTTGTTTCATATAACGGCGATTGTTTTAGAACTCATTGTAGGAAAATATGGATTTTAATAAAGCATGCAATAGTAAATATTTTAATAATATATTTCAAAAATATCTTTTATTTTAGCTTCCTTAATCACTTGAATAAAATTGTAAATTTGAGAAACGAAACTGACAATTTCGAACTGCAGTTTTCGTTGGAAATCTATGACTATAATGACGTTTATCGTACATGATCATTCATATTTTCATACACAAATTCTGCCAAAAATGTTTTGTTTTATAAAATCGTCATGCTTCATGTAATTGTTGCTACAATTATTATCTTACAACAACTAGATTTATTCTTTATCACTTACCACTATTTCCTTTAATTTAGCGACTCATTAAGAAAATAAAATACTAAACGTTGATCAATCTTAGAAAAATAGGCACAGCTTGTTTTTCAAATATAACGACAAGGCTACATAATGTAGAGCTGTCTTTTTATGCTCATAAAAATTGAGAACAAAATTGCTCAACAACACTCTTCATCTCTGTGTCTTTTTGAATTGTAATCATTTTCTACATTAAAATAGGTAGTTTGTTTTTATCTCTTCTATTTACGCTAAAGTTTCTAATTTTTTTTTTTATTCTATAATGATCTCGAAAATGCA
Organism: Magicicada septendecula; assembly: GCA_034769895.1. NCBI lineage: Eukaryota > Metazoa > Arthropoda > Insecta > Hemiptera > Cicadidae > Magicicada > Magicicada septendecula. Next base: position 106,017,138 of record CM068370.1, read on the forward strand.
TTTTGGAAATTAATGGGATTAAATATTTTTGAAATTCCACCCTAAGCATCATGTGGTTGAATTTTCAACCTGATGAACAAACGTTTCGTAGTAATCATGTATTTAAGCAGTCCTGTTTCTAATACAAATAAATGTAGAATATATAAATAATCTTACATTTTAACCAACATTTTAAATACAATTTTTCTCCTAACTATTTACATAGAACTTTATTATTTAACATGTCGAATTTTAAAAGTGGATTATCACTGAAACTCATTTATGGCAATGTAAATTATCATTTACGGCAAATATCATAATACATTTTAAGTACCAATGAAAGTTACTAGTCATAGGTTAGCATTACTAGTCTTTATTGTCAAAGTTAGATGAATCACTTACTCCATTACTTACACTCCACTCCTTGTGTAAACTCATCATTCAGTGTGCGAGTTTGAGTGTTATGATAATCGCTTACATATTATCCCTATTCATAAAACGTAAATCGAGACGATATTCTTTTTCCCAAAATAACCTCCCACCTAGTTTATATAAATACCGTAATGTCAACATAGTATTTATCATTACAAGCCAAGTATGACTTTCCTTTTTTTCTAATAACCGTAGGACACAATCAATTGTCATTATTCAAAAATGTCTCCTATTATTTAATATGCAACACAAAAAAACATTTTATTACAAAATAATGTCATCCTGTAATATTCGAATAAATGTTCTACCCTACTATTTAAAAAAATATAACTATAATTTTCAGTTTAATCTTATTTAAGATGCGAATCACTAATAACAACTAAATTTGGATAATTTGCTTTTCATGCTTGTTATTTTACAAAATTTATATTTTGGTTATCTCAGCTTTAGATAATTACCAAACTGTCACTGTATGTTAATTAAATTATCCAGTTATCACCAGTGGGGAAGCTGCTACAACCTAAGTTTTTGATAGACGCATTAATAAAATGTAAATTTGTGACTCTTGTAATAATATTTGTAGCAATGTAACTTTCAAAGATTAATTTAATAAAATTAATATTTTCTTTCCAGCTGAACAAAGTCATTGTCTGGATTCTTTCTAAGTACAATTAGTGTACCGTTACATTACTTTTATGTGATATTAAAATAATTCTGTTTTGAGCAATGACCTATTACATCTTATAGTTTAGGACAATCATTCACTTGTAATGTATGATGGCAAAGAACAGTTGTTCTTTACTTTGCTTGATTAAATTTCTTTCGCAATGCAGACGTTAACCTCGGGATGTAACAAATTACATTTACAGTAATTGACTTACGGGTTGTAAAATACTTAATATACTGTCCTAATTTAAAACAAGTATTTTGTTTGTGCATATTATATTCAAGAGACGGGAAACAAAATAAAAAGTAAACACAAACAGCTCAGAAAACATAAAAGTAGATTATATAAAATAAGGGTGGTTTTATTAGGACTTTTACCTAATCATTTGCTTCTTAACAAGTTACCGTAACATAGACTAAAATTCAGAAATTAACAAATAAAGCAATTTATGTTAAGAAGGCTCAGTACGTATAGGTACATCAATCTAGACTTACATTTTTGAGGATTATTCACAGTAATAAGTTATTTCACAAATTAGATGCTTCATTAATTAATTATTATTAACAAGAATAATATTTCAATACTATTTCAAAATAATCTACGTCTGATATTCTTGTAATACATTAAACAAACTGTCCGCATTAAAGAATCAAGTTCACTTTATAACCATGATTACTACTTTCTATATCCCACAAATTTGCATGCCATTGTTTATCGTAAATATCAAGGCCTTGGAAGTTTTGGTGGTAAATATTGCTACACAAAACGTAGTACATATTGGCTCATACGTATGTTATCCAAGTCTATACAGTGTACAGCTGTTGAATTATGCACAGAGGAACGTAAATAACCCACATGAGCGTAAATTAGAAAAATATATAAATAAGTAAGTATATAAAGTTTTTTTTAATATTTTTTAGGAAAAATAATGTTGATAATGACAAATACAATAAACAAATATTAAAATTTCACTGCATATTTTAAATGAAATTAAAAAGCTGTTTATATATTTTTTTAACATTACAAACATTTTACATTTACATATTTTTTTGCAATATGTATCAGGTAATTTTATCAGAAAGGATATTGTACTACTTATTTTAGTCATGCGGTTATAGTGCAGCTTGAATGCTGCACTGATAAGTGAGTCCTTTTTAATTGACAAATGTATTATTTCTAAAATAATTTAACTGACAATTATAAATACTAATGGGATAGAAACAAACGTATACGTTTACAGAAATACCGGTTTCTCTCAGCGTACAGAAATACCAGGCACATTGTCCAACCAATGTTTGTATATTATCCTGAGGGCACAACAGAATACGTGGATAGTAATGAAAGCTCACTGAATTTAAGTCGGTAGAATAGACCCAAAAAATATAACATATATTTTCAGAAGTACAAACAACGTTTTTTAATTGCTGACACATGAGTTAATTACTATGAGATGTAATAAACGTCACTACCGGTTACAAAAATTATTTCTATTTCAAAGTGGAAGCGTTAAAATCACATTATTGAAAAAGTGCGTTGTTTTTTACAACATTTAACAACAAATATAATCCATAAAATAAACACATAAAAAGAAGATGACTTACGCTTTTTTAAAAGGAAAGTTTAGTTGCTGTTAGGTTAAACTTTTATGGCTTTTTTATTGTTTTTAAATTTTAAGTCATTCACCTTTGAAATTAATTGTTTTCCAGCAGACAGCGTTAGAAAGAATTAACACATGCACGTAAATTTCTCTATACCATTCGCGTAGGCTAATAAATTCTTTTGTTATACGTCTCTAACTAATTATTTTCATAACTAAATAGAATTATTGCTTGTGCAGTAATAAACATGTCAGATAAAGTATTAGAAACGTATTGAGATAATGTTGTTTTTGGACAACATTAATTAAAAACTGATTTCAAACAAATAAATAGGTCTACCAGCAAATACCAGCTGATATTGAGATGAAGAAGTTTAGTTTGACTGTACAGTTTACAGTTCAGTAAAGAATATGTGACACCTTTCCTTATACAATTTGTGATATAAACATTTTGGTGTAATTAACATATTATGTCTATAATATTTCGTTAAGAACTAGATATACTTTATAAAAGATAGTGACCGTTGGAAGCTAAAGTTATATAGTAAAAATTTGAATGGGTGATTAGAACGAATTTTATTTGTGGCAAAAGAAATATTAAACTGAATTTACCTTAAAGTAAATAATGTAAGAAAAATATCGTATTAATATCGAGGCAGTTTTTTGAATTAACATTTACAAATTTAAACTTGTGATAGACCTACATGTAAGGCTTTGAATTGTTAAAAAAGAAACTGTGTAATTACACTTTATATATTTCCAAAGAAATTAATTTTATGAACATTTGATTTATACCGACATAAGAAGATGTCTGATGTAATACCAGTAACTGAAAGATATAAGACTGTTAAAAGGTTTATTCGTAAGGTTCATTACTGATTTAGAATGAACGCATATTCAATGATAAATCACCAGTGTATTAGAAACTAATTAATGTGGTTCGTCTAGAATAGTAACACGATTTCATTTACGATTAGGGTGCTAGAAATAACATATAATATTACCAGTGAACAAGACTTTCTGTGTAAAGTTTAATGAAGAAATTTGTGTTAGTGGTTGAAATCACAAGCAGAATGATCACTGTTGCACGCCACTATATAAAAATTATCCCGATTAGCGCTTTCAAGCTTTACAGCTCATCGTCAGATCGGAATAGACAGAACTTATGTGAAAACAAACCCTTCACCCCTCTCACCCCATCCTGCTCACACACAACAAGCTATAATATAAATGTCCCTTCCCCACCACCTAAACCCTGTCCCACCATCTGTGCAGTTACATATTTTTCTAGCAAATTTCTTGTGTTTCAGTGTTGTGTGTGTGTGTGTCCTTTTAAACTTTCCCTCTTCCTCTACACACGTGGGTCAGTCACACACCCTTATTTTAAAACATCCAATTAGTACTATGCAATATAATTCTTAATCTTATCTATCTGCCTCTATCATTTACTTCTTAATTATGTTATAAAATATTTCTTAATAATCAAATTTAATTTTAATATTAATTAAATTGTCTAACCCTTTTTCTCTTTCTTTCAATATTTCTAACTCCTCTCTAAGCTTCCTTTCAACTGTGTTATTTACTACTTTTACAATTTCGCATTCTTCCAAAGGATTAACAAACTTATGGTTGTCTTCTGCAAGACATTTCATAGAAGACAACCATAAGTTTGTTAATCCTTTGGAAGAATACGAAATTGTAAAAGTAGTAAATAACACAGTTGAAAGGAAGCTTAGAGACGAGTTAGAAATATTGAAAGAAAGAGAAAAAGGGTTAGACAATTTAATTTATATTAAAATTAAAATTGATAATGAAGAAATATTTTATATCATAATTAAGAAGTAAATGATAGAGGACAGATAGATAAGATTAAGAATTATATTGCATAGTACTAATTGGATGTTTTAAAATAAGGGTGTGTGACTGACCCACGTGTGTAGAGGAAGAGGGTAAGTTTAAAAGGATGTACACACACACACACACACACACACACACACACACACACAACACTGAAACACGAGGAATTTGCTAGAAAAATATGTAACTGCACAGATGGTGGGACAGGGTTTAGGTGGTGGGGAAGGGACATTTATATTATAGCTTGTTGTGTGTGAGCAGGGTGGGGTGAGAGGGGTGAAGGGTTTGTTTTCACATAATTTCTGTCTGTTCCGATCTGACGATGAGCTGTGAAGCTTCAAAGCGCTAATCGGGATAATTTTTATATAGTGGTGTGCAACAGTGATCATTCTGCTTGTGTATAGTTTGGTAGAGCGTTTTAATTAACTTTACTTGGAAATATCAAGAGAAAAACAAAGAACTTGTGTTTACAAGTTTGTAGAAACGTTTGAAGATATGTGGATGTCATTATCAATTTGAAAAACGAATTATGGGAGACGGACGTTAAAAACATGAAAGAGGGCGTTAAAGAAACGAACAGATGTAATCCATTTTGTTACGGAAACAGGGTATGTACAAGGTAAGTAGTCGCTGCAAATTACAGTGGCATGTAGGTATTTCATAAAATTGTTCAGAAACGGTAACAATTGTTCAGAAACATAAGGGTACATAATACACACAGACATGTACACTATATTACGTGGGTCTCTTGTATCGTTGTTTAATGGTTCCGCAACTTACGTTTTAGAGAGAACATATTATTAGGAACGTTTTATTGATAATGATACATTTTATAACACTACAGTATGGGCTTATAAATACTGTATCCCTTACTGGTGGTAAAGTTAGTATTGATATTTACTTAAAGTTATGTCTTTAATTAAATAAAACTCTTACTCGCGACTCGCTGCATGATGTACTGAAGTTCCGTACCAATATTTACAGAACGCTTATAAAAGTTATTATTGGCCAGGAAATATGTGAAACACTTTCCAATATTTATCTTATTTCATTCTGCCAACCGTTCCTAGTTACAAAGAGAAATAGAAAAACATTTGAGCAGCGTAAACGTACAGTGTGTACCGGCCTTCGTTTTTAAATTAATTATTATAATATATAATTTTGCTGATTCGTGAAATTATTCTTCTAGTCTTAATGGACTTTATTCTTTCTTTTTGAAAATATCAGTAACACTAAACAAAACTACTAATTTTATTAGTACCTTAGTTTTCTCTTCAAATTCGCTTGCCTGCAAGTCAGTCAAAGTGTAGGATGTCTTACTAAAGCATTTCTTTACTTGTAGGTTATTTAGTATTGTACGTGATATATACGTCCGTGATGTACACTTTAAAACACGTTATGGTATATTATGAAAAAGTTGTTATCTAATGAACCCAGTAAATATACTTAAATGAATTTACAGATACCTTCAATTTTCCTGGATTCCAATAATAAATTATTAACTGTCTTTGTAATTAATAAACAGTTAACGGAGTTGCTCTCTCTCCACCACCTTCTTTAATGTAATTGTATTATGTATAACATATATGTATGTTTCTTAAGGGTTTGTTTTCAGTTATGTATCTACAACTGTGTCACCTTGCAAGAAAATACATAGAAAGATGTGTACATTCTCAACTGAACACCGACAACTACAGAAAAAAATGCATCATGAAATAATGATATAAGCAACTGGTAAGTCAGCACTCTTTTTGCATTTCCTAATTTTATGAAACATAACATATAACTGTAATGTAATTATTTAGTGCAAAATGCAAACATTTTTGAGTCAACTTACTACAATGCTATTAAGAGTTTTCCTAATACTACAATGCATATTAAAGCCTAATATTATTTACAGTCCAGGTACGTACATGGCTTGATACAAAACAGATTGTAATTTGTGTAAAAAAATTAAAATTCTACGCATTCTGCTCTTATTTTTTTACTGGATAGTAACTTCTCTTGTTCCAATCAATTACTGGAGGTTAGACACGATTGCAACATATAATCTTTATTTCAAACCCACCATTTTTAAATTTATTTGCATTTTAATTCAGCGTGTAGAGTAAACAAAACAAAATATAAATAGACAAGAATTGTAACAGTAAACAGAATGTGTCCAACTTGACTTACTATATTGTAAGTTTATATATTTGTGTTTACAAGCAAATCGCCTACCAAACATATGTAGTTATATCAAAAGAATGCAGGCGTTCTTCAATAGGCCTACATTACGAAAGCGCGCGGTTCTGAGTGTGTAAACAACATGTAATCAAAGACAGTTTTTCAGTATATGGATGGACGCGCGCACACGGGCGCTCACACACACCCACATGCTCGCATACGTACAGGATTTACTACTTCGAAGCTGGAAATTTCAGTTTTCTATATCAAGTTGCGTGTCGCAAAATTGACCGCAGCGGGTAACCCAGTTAAGTAGATTATAGAAGATTTGTGGGAGTCATATTCTCGTCACGACTATTATAAAAAAAAAACAGAGGTTTGACGTCCTTAGAGCCAAATCTAAATGCTACAATGCGTACCACTGATTTAAGGAATGCAAAGGCACGACGAGTTTGTAAAAAAGGACATCCACAGTATCGCCTTCAAGAAGCGTGAGACGTTGTTCGGGGGAAGGCAAACACTACAGAAGAAGAAGGCAAACGCGGCCGAAAGAAGACGGTGTTTGGGCGCGACCCAAAGCAACGCCAGGTTACAGGTCAGGATTACCTTTTTAGGGGCTTACTTCCATGGCTGTAAACGAAGTTGTGATGAAGAAGACTAATCGCGTCTTGGCAGCTTAGCCTGGCAAATCTGTAGCCCAAAGCGTCATAAGGTCATTCGAGCAGACATGGAGCTGTACCTGTCTGGGATCCACGCAGGAGTCCATTACGGAGGGCCGAATGAGTGGTTATTCGATAGACTATTGCCTGTACACGGCATGCTGGCCTGTGTGTCCCGTGGGTCTCTGGTTCATCTTTCGGAAACAGTATGATTCTCTGACAGCAGCCAAGGTTCACGAGTCCGTTTGGAGCCGGATGACGATAAGAGTTCTGGACTGCTGACGCTAGTTGTATGTTAAGAGGGTCTAATAAATGGCACCATTACATACCTTCTTTACTACGGAAGGTTTCCACTCGTTTCATTAATCTAAAGGTAACCGCTCTCTCTTACTGCTGGCGGAGGCTGGTAAGGAGGCTGAATGCTTCTCAGCCTCATCTTAGTAGCACCAATAGAGTGGCAGAAGCACTCCGCTTCTTTGAAGCCCAAGCAACCGAGTTCTTCTTCACCTTGATAGTTTGTTATCGACGTTCATGTCCGGGGTAGCTTTAAATCAACAACGGCGTTGAGAGCAATCGATTGGGAGTAGGAGATAACTTCTCTTCGACAAGTAGATCACTTCTGTATTGGGAAGTCTAGACTCCTTTTAAGTCAAGAGATGAAATGTAGTCCGAAGCACAGGAGAAGAGTTATTTTCTCTTCGTTAACTAGAATAAGAATCGAGACTCTCAAACCGTAAAAGTCGAATATCGCGATCAATATATCCTTGTGACCAGAACGCTAGAGTAGGAGCAGAACTGTACGCACAGCACCTGCTGACTTTCTATATAATATTCAAAGCTGGCTAATCAAATTTTGACATGTTAAAGTCGTTTAATGCTGGAAATAATCTAATCAGACGAGAGGTAGTTTACATGAGCGTTATGTAAGGACGTTCGTCTCAGCAGTTAAACAATCTTTCTTATCAGTCTTGGAAACATTCGTATCATCAAGTGTTTGCCTTCCCAATGTTGCTGTCCCTACCCCAATAGTGACGACCGCAGAAATGCTTGAAAGTTTTATAAAAGATTAAAGTTATAAATACCGAATATCTAACTGAGACTCCGAGGCAATGAAGTACAAAGTATGTAACTCAAAATTGCACAAATCAGTTACTTAGTATTGGATTAAGTGTTTGAATATGTCTTCCATGTTTATTATAACTTGTAAATATCTTATATCTTAGAGTTCTTTGGCAAACAGTTAAGTATTGGATAAGCAAATCAACAAAAGGTTATTATGTGTCGCAGGATGTTGACATCTTCTTTGTAGATTTCACTTACCGCTGACTTTGTCTTTCCGGATAACAACGGACTGCTATTTTATGAGTTTTCATAGAACTGTAAAGTAAGTCCTCGATCCGTTCACAACAGTCTGCTTGTATACTACAGAAAGAAGAATAATAAGATTATCTTAAAAAATATAATACAAATAGGAAGGCCTGCAATTTTAAAAGGTCACGATTGCCGAGCTAAAATTTATTAAGCAACTCTTTAGAGTTCATACCTGACCAAATTGAGATATATGAAATTTATTGAAAACTGACTTGTTTACTGAGACAATATTAAAAGGAAATGCAGTGTGATGCCTAATAGATGTACGTGATATTGGTTAGTTTCATTGCTTTTAGGTGAAGAGGTCATATTTAATAAAGTTTCAATTATTATTATGTAAATTATAATATTGTTGTTACACTATAATGATTTTTATAACTGTTTGATTGATACTTTGTAACACACTGGGGATCAAAATATTCTTGATATACTTGGTTGAGTTTGTATTAATGTGTGAGAGTGGGTATGCGCGGTGGGTGGGAGTACCCACTCATGGCGTGTGAGTCAGTGTGGAATTAGACTTTGTGTGATGTAGTGCAAAATACAGTCCACTTCAATCTTATTACGACTACAGTTTGTATTATCTCCTGCATCAAACATTGGTCCTCCGGGCCGGATCACGAATCGTACATTTTATTGTGCAACTGTGGTGAGCGTGCTTAACTGTTATTTAAATAATTTAAGAAATTTAAACGGTGCAGTGTGTGAAGTTTCATTGTGAAGTGCAAAACGGATTGTAGTGAACAGTGCATTACAGCTGAACTTGGTATGTGGTGGCCTTGAGCTCAACGTTTGTACGTAGTGACGCAATACGCAGTTACGACTTCAACTGCCAACACAACGCTGTGACCTTGCTACCAGTCGACAAACACGCAAAAAGAATTCAGCACACAGTTAAGTGTAACAGCATTCATTCAGTCTCTTATCTTGTGTGTTCCTTGCAACGTTAATGATTAGCCTGTATATGAATACCTTCCATTCATATAGCCGTCAACAGTTTCATTTGTATTACATAAAGAAAACAACCTATCTACATTTGCATGCCTCTATTCAATTCAATCTAATCACTTAACAATTTAAGACTAAAATGACTAGTGATAATATGGAAGCGCTTGAATTAAAGGCGTTAACTGCAAAAAGAAGTGTACTTAAGGGACAGTTGACTAGGTTCAGTAACTATCTCAAAGACCCATCAGACATTAATCAGTTAAAACTTAGGTTAGTAAAATTCGAACAATTATTGCCTGAATTTGAAAAAATACAAACTGAAATTACTGTCATAAATCAGTCGGACGAACAGAGTGAAGAATGGTCAACCTTTGAGAATAATTATTTCAAATTATTGTCAGACGCTCAAGCGATAATTCAAAGCGTTACCGATAGTGAAGTAGACAACAAACCAAATTCAGCAGAAATCAATCCAAGCTGAACGCCAATTACACTGCCGGCTATTAAGCTACCTACATTTTCTGGTGAATATGATGAATGGTCATTATTTCATGACACATTCCTATCCCTTATTCATAATAATCCGAATCTGACAGATTGCCAAAAATTTCATTATCTCAAATTGTCGTTGGAAGACAAAGCAGCTAGCATTCTACAGTCGCTTGAAGGTTCAGGAGAAAATTACAAAATCGGTTGGGATTTATTAGTGGAGCGATTTCAAAATAAGAGATACTTAATTAACAAACATGTTTCGGCCATTTAAAGTTGAACAAGTCAGACAAGGAATCAGCTTCCTACTTGAGACAACTATTAGATGACCTCCAAAAACACTTACGTGCTCTTCATGCCCTAGGTCAACCTACAGATCAATGGGACACCTTAATAATCCACATAATTACTAATAGCTTGGATACTAACACGAATCGTGAATGGGAATCGGAATTAAAATCTGATGAGGTGCCAGCGTTATCAGACTTAATTAAATTTCTACAAGAAAGATGTCAAGTCTTAGAGGCAGTAGGAACAAAACCATCGCAATGGCCTAGACACCCCCCTTTTCACACAGAGAAATTTCAGTCCAGACAAAAATTGACAATCAAGAATAATACATTTTCATTCAATCAGGTTGTGTCAGCTAATAGCTGTTCATTGTGCAACGAATTTCATCCTATTTACCTTTGTGAAAAATTCAAGTCTCTTTCTATTGCTGAGGGAAGGTGAAGTACGAAAGTTAGGATTGTGTTTTAATTGCCTTTCATCCAGTGATCATAAAACTTCTAACTGTGGTGCAGATTCATACAAACTCTGTGGTAAACGTTACAATACTATTCTGCATTATCCTCAAAAGCTGAGTGACAATCGTGTTTTGACTCGTGTTGAATCCAACCCGTCAGGTTATAAGGATGAAGGTGATCGTCAGAAAACATCTGTCACGTCCACTGCACATGCCTCCTGCAAAGGAGCTTTTTCGTCTATTTTGTTGTCTACAGCCGTAGTAACTATTCAGGACAATCGAGGAGGTCCACAGTTGTGTAGAGTGCTGTTAGATTCAGGCTCACAGTCGAATTTCATTACAAATAAAACAGTAAAGAAATTAGGCTTACCCACAAGGACCATTTCTAGTGAAGGGAGTGGAATAGGGCAGTCTATAACAAACCCGACAAGAATTCTTCAGTGTATAATCAAATTCAGATTTAATTCATTCTCGACTGCCATTGATTGCCTAGTATTAAGTTCTATCACTCAACAATTACCTACAATACCCATTGACGGATCTAGCCTAGACATTCCTTCAAACCTTCAGTTGGCTGATCCTCAGTTCAGTCAACCTGGTGACATCGACCAATTAATAGGAGCAGTATTATTCTTTGATTTACTATGTGAAGGCAGATTTAAAATTTGTGATTCTATACCCACCTTACAAAACATAGTATTTGGCTGGATTATTTCTGGCAGATAAAGGTGAATCAGAAGGCGAATTCAGAATGTATGTCATTTGTCAACACATAATGATATCAACAAAATCATGCAACGATTCTGGGATCTTGAAGATCACAATGGCGAGAAACAATATACTGGAAATGATCAATTTTGCAAAGATTTATTTATGCAAACAACGACCAGAGATGAACATGGAAGATACTGTGTTCAACTACCATTGAAGGGACAAGTCAGTGAGTTGGGTGAATCTAAGGACATAACATTACGAAGATTTTTGTTGGTAAAGAAACGGTTTTTAAGTAATCCAGACTTACAGCGACAGTATGTAAATTTCATGAGAGAATATGAAGAGTTAGGTCACACGAGGGAAATAACATCAACTGAGGCTGAACAGTCAAAGGCATACTATATTTCTCAGCATGCGGTATAAAGCAAAAACTCAACAGCAACCAAACTGAGAATAGTGTTTGACGCCTCATCAAAAACAGATTCGAGTGTTTCTCTAAACGACATACCGGTTGTGGGAACAAAGGTGCTATCCGATTTAATCAGCATTCTTATCAGATTCAGAACACATACATTTGTAATGATAACTGATATTGAAAAAATGCATCGTCAGATTAATATACCCAACACAACAAAATCTTCAATTAATATTGTGGAGAGACACCCCTGATAATCCAGTTAAACCATACAAGTTGTCAACAGTAACATATGGGACCGCAAGTGCTCCATATTTGGCAACCAGAACATTGAAGCAGCTTGCTCTCGATGAAAAACGCCATTTACCGGCAGCACCAAGAGTCATCATGGAAGGTTGTTATGTAGATGACGTCCTCACAGGGGTCGAAACAATTGAAGAAGGCATCCAATTACAACATGACGTAACTGAGATAACGCGCCAAGGTGGATTTCACTTAAGAAAATGGGGCGCAAATAATCCAGCCATATTATCAAATGTACCACGAGACGACATCCTGCAAGATTGCATTGAAATCGATGAAGAAACAACAGTGAAAACACTTGGCCTTATGTGGAACCCTAAACAAGACACTTATAAATTTTCCATCAATAAAGCTAAAATGACTGATTGGCAACCAACTAAACGCACAATATTATCTGCTATAGGAACGATTTTTGATCCTCTTGGACTTATAGGTCCGGTAATTTTACTAGCTAAATTGATCATGCAACGGGTGGGGTCATGTCAAATTGGGGGGGGGATGACGCAGTCCCTGATGGAATTAGTGGCAAGTGGAATCAGTTTCAAGAATCTTTACATCTACTATCAGACATTCGTGTCCCTAGAGACATTTTGACCAACAGACGAAACGCTCCAAAGATAGAAATTCATGGGTTTTCTAACGCATCAGAGTCGGCCTATGGTGCCTACCTCTATCTGAAAAACATCGACATCGTATGATTTACACATACGGTAAATTTAATTACGTCGAAATCACGTGTCGCGCCTCTGAAGAGAATATCTCTTCCCAGACTTGACTTATGTGGAGCCTTATTGTTGTCAGAACTGTGTACATCAACGCAAGATGCTCTAAACCTCCAGATTAACTCTGTTACTTATTATACGGATTCAACTATTACTTTATCATGGATTCAGGCCCCCACAACATATTGGACTAGGTTTGTGGCAAACCGAGTTTCTAAGATACAAGGTAGCACAGATGTCAACTCATGAAAGCATGTGAAGAGTGACGATAATCCTGCAGATTACCTGTCAAGAGGATTACTCCCATTAGAACTGCTACAAGCTGATAAGTATTGGAAAGGATCATCATTTCTATATTTGGTCAAGATAAATTTAGAAGAACCTATCATAATTCCAGACTTCGACAATATACCAGAACGTCGACAGCGTGTTCATTCAACCGTTGCTACCATAGAAGGTATTAACTTAAACAATTTTTCTACCTTCACAAGAGCTCAACGAGCGATCGCATATTGTTTAAGATTCCTTCATAATTGTCAAATGAAAAATCATCGCGTAAGTGGTCCTCTACTAGTAAGCGAACTTCAAGCAGCAGAACGTACTTTAATCACAATTGTACAGAAAAAATTCTTTCCAATTGAATTCAATGCTTTAGAATCTGGCAAATTCATAGATAAGAAAAGCAAACTTGTTTCGTTAAATCCATTTATTGATGAATATAACGTGTTACGAGTTTGTGGACGATTACAGCAATCAATTTTACATCCAGACCAAATGCATCCAATCATATTACTAAAGGGGCACAGGTTAACAGATTTGATCGCTACATACCTTCATATCAAAACATTACATGCAGGACCCCAGTTATTATTGAATGTCATTCGCCCAAATTTTTGCCAATAGGTTGTCGAAATTTAGTTAAAAGAATTTTTCACCAGTGCATCGCTTGTTTTAAAGCAAACCCAAAAATGCAAACACAGATAATGGGTCCGTTACCGAAATCAAGAGTAAAACCTTCAATTCGTCCATTTTATACGATTGGTGTTGATTACTGTGGACCTGTTTCTGTCAAAATGTCAAAAAGAAGGGGAGTCAGGCCAGCAAAATGCTATATCGCTCTTTTCGTCTGTTTTAGTACAAAAGCAATTCATCTAGAATTAGTCGAAGACTTGACAAGAGAATCATTCATTGCCGTGTTACGAAGATTCACTTCAAGACGTGGTAAGCCTAAGGATATTTACTCTGACAATAGTACAAATTTTGTGGGTGCTTACAGTGAACGTCAAGAACTTGTCGCACTGTGGAAAACTGAAGAATTTTAAAGAGATATGACTACAGCATTATCCTTGGATGAGATTATTTGGCATTTTCAACCTCCTAGAGCTCCACACTTTGGGGGTTTATGGGAGTCTTCAGTCAAGTTTGTGAAAACACATTTAAAACGAGTAGTAGGGAAAACTCTTCTCACTTATGTTTAGTTCATTACTTTGTTGACCCAAGTAGAGGCTTGCATAAACTCACGTCATCTTGTTCCCTTATCCGATGAACCAAGTGATCTTGCTGCATTACCTCCTTCACATTTCCTTATCGGCGACGTTCTCACGAATTATCCTGAACCCTCCATCACAGATCTTCCTGCAAACAGACTGAATCAGTGGCAACAAATTCAACAAATCCAGCAACATTTTTGGTCTCGATGGTCGAGGGACTACCTCAACACCCTGCAACAGAGACGAAAGTGGACAACCTCGTCACCGAATCTCAGCCCTGGAGACTTGGTAATCATGAAGGAAGACAACATTCCTCCTCTTCAATGGCAATTGGCTCGTGTTATCAATATTCATCCAGGACAAAACAGCATCACTCGTGTGGTCTCTTTAAGAACGGCAAATGGGACAGAGAAGAGACCTGTCACAAAACTGTGCCTGTTACCAAAATCTGAATAAGATTTTACTCTTAAAGCAGTTTTTTATATGGACACTAGTTATAAGATGTAACTGTTTTATTTTCTATGTATTCATTTTGTGTAAAGTTGAAGGATGTTCCTTCAAGGTGGGAGGCATGTTTGAGTTTGTATTAATGTGTAAGAGCTGGTATGCGCGGGGGGTTGGGGTACGCACTCGTGGCGTGTCAGTCAGTGTGGAATGAGACGTTGTGTGTTGTAGTGCAAAATACAGTCCACTTCAACCTTATTACGACTACAGTTTTTATTATCTCCTGCATCAAACAATACTAGTTATCAAAAATGCATTTTTGTAAAGTATCTTCACATCTATTATCTGTCACAGTACAGTAAATTATAATCAGTAGGCCTAATATAAGTTAATTTTATAGCAAAGTTAAATAAGGGTAACCAATTTTTGCGCTAAGAAAATTAGTTTGGAACGTTATGGCTACAGTATTATTTCAAACTTCTTTATAAAAATTACAGATTTAATTAAAAGAATCAACCGAAAAGCAGTATTGCAATCGATTTAATATTTATTTTTAATACTAAAAGTTTGAGTTGTGTCGTGTGTTGAATCAGTTTGAAAACTTTTTATTTACTTTTGCTATTTGGTTCGAACTGTTTTCCGAGGAACTATAAAAGTTTTGCTGAAGTATAAAGGTATGCTTTTGTCCGCAAACAGCTGTGCTGTATACGTTGTTTCATAAACTCTATATATTTACAAAGAGAAACTTTCTCGTATATTTGTTAATTAAATAAGTTGGGTAGTGTAAATTAGTGAAATTTTTGAACATTTTTTATTGTTCCTTTAATAGTCTACACGCAATTGCAAATTTAGTTAAAAAACAAGTGTGTGTCGTTTACAAGTATGTCGTTTTATACTATTGTTGCTAATTATAAAAACTCCATCAACTTGACTTACAAGGTCTTTATTTGTTTCTACCTTAAGATTTTATCGAGCAGCTGTTTCCTTTTTTATCGTCGTCTTCTTTTTCTTCATCACTATCAACATCATAGTCATCGTGTCGTCTTCAATACTATCACCGTCATAATCTTCTTCTTATTTTTCTCTTTCAATTCAAGACTTTGTCCCACCACCTGTTTCGGTTTGTGCTACCGCCATTTAGTAAACTGTCTCCCTAAATTTTTCACACCTATCTTACGGATTATATTATTTCTAATCTCGTACGATGTTTTCTGTGTTTTTTTTTTAATTTCCACTTTTTTTCAGGTATTTTAACTCTTTTGTTAGTTCTCAGTTATCGTAGTGTTTATTTTTTACTTAAAGTAATTTGTCTTTTCTTAATCTCGAAAATTCGCTGCCGTTCAACTTTATAAATTTGAAAGCATCTTACGTATAAACAAATAAGCACGGACATTTAATAACAATACGAACAACAATTATCACTCTGCCTACATATAGGACGGCTTGAACAGAATGTATTACTACAGTGACAATAAATAGAGAGATTAGGCTCATTTCTTGATTGTATGTACGAAAACGGTAACAAGGAAAGAAGAAAATGTAGAGAAAGTGACACGACTGGCGGCCTTAAGAAAAATATTTAGCCTTATCTTAAACGTAATTATTTTAACTTTAGATTGAACTAAGTATATGTAATTATAAATAATAGAAATATTAATGTATTATTATTATTATTATTATTATTATTATTATTATTATTATTATTACCTCTCATAAGTTTGTTAATAAGCACTGTTATTTTGAGGTGTTAGTGTCAAAATTCCTAAGTCTAAGTTTTGAAGATGTTTCCATGACATTTTTTATTCATTTCTCTTTTTCTTTGTCTTTTTTAACAGCTATGTAATCAATACAAAAAACTCCACTTATAATAAACATCAACTTTGAAAATCAGTTTTATGATTTATCATTGCACTTGAAAAATTTTAATATGAGTTTTCCGTAAATTCTCTTGAATGGACTTGGGGTAGTTTACCAATAACCCCACTTATCTAAGAAGTGTTTAAATATGAACTGTGACATCACTAATTTTGTAAAGTAACAAGTCACATGTTAATACTTTGAGAGCGTGGCGTCGCTTAAACCTACAGTTGTATGTAAAACTTTATCACGTAAGCCTATACTCCTTACATAAAATAATATACAATATGATTGATTTTACAAATTTGTGGTAGGAAGGTTGGTGGTAGGTAGGTTATTATATCATAGAGTTACGTCTCAATTAAATCCAATTATTGCTCTTGATTTGCAAGATTATATACTGACGTTCCAAAGCAATATTTACTGAACACTGATGCAACTTAGTAGTATAACAATAAAATAAATGTAACGATTTCTCAGATTTACATTATTTCATTCTTTCAGTCGTTGAGACTTGTAAAAGGAAGAATGATCTGGAAAGAGAATATTTTATTGAACAGATTTTATCATTATTACTACTACACGTAATTCCTTCTCAAGACAATATTTATTGTAAAATTTTGTGACACTGTAAACAACTACCTTTTTAGCTCTTGCTCCCTATTTCCCTTCACACACACACACACCGTAGCATCTTTTGCAGCGATAAATGTATAGATACATAGGTGGAAATGAACAATTATTTTTTTAAACAAAGAAATAACTCATAAGGAACAGTAGTATAAAGTATATAGTAAAATAAATAGACCTACGTAAATATAAATAGTGTAAATATTCAAAGTAAAATAATTAATGTGTAATGTTAAGCTGTTAGTAAAAATAAATTTTCTATTTAATTTACAGTGGGTGCCCTATTGTGAATCATTTTTTTCTTTAGAATAATATTATTTCATTAAAATTAATAGTCAACGGTCAATTTTGTTTAATAAATATAACGCTACTTTCATAGATGATTTGCTATAATTTAAAAATAATTCAATAATGATTTAAAGATGATACTCATATGAAGCACACAAGCAATTTAAAAACGTATGTGATTTGTAATTTACAATTTAGATCTTTATATGTATATGTGTGTGTTTTGTGTTTTGATATTTATATTATTATTGTGTGATACATATTAGAGGTATAATATTTTGTTTTTGTATAAAATAAAAGGAAAGTTTCTGAATTCACATTTATAATTTTAATATTTAATTAATTTTTGTAAGTAACAATTAACAATTTATTTTTCTCCAATACTTTAATTAGTTATTTTGTAACATCAACGCGTCTCACTCTTCTATTAAAAAAGTAAATTGTACAGCAATTATGCGTACGCAGCGAACACAAATATCCTATGGGTTAGCCAGTGGCTTAAACACAATACTGTTGCGTTGAGTATAACACAGTGCTCACAATAATATTTCTTACAACATTGCAATAAATATGTATATTTACAAGTATGTAAAACTTTAATCCAGCTACACTTTATCTTGTGTTTAAGCTAAATTTTGAAAAACATGTTAAAATATTTTTATATTTTTTCTATGCCATCTTTCTTTAAAACGTGATGTATTTTTTGTGAGGTAGTATCACTTATTCTTAGAATTTAATCCGTCAACTCCAATCCCAAAGCGCAGTCTCACAGCGTCAGCGTACGGAGAGATGACATTCGTAGATGCTATAGATATTCACACGGGAATCTTTCCAAAGACCTTTTTAGCTCTTCTGTCTAAGCTAAACATTTCTTTTTCAAACATCACTTTCTAACTAGTAAACGATTTTTGCTTTAAATATTTAAATTTTAATATTTTCCTTCCCCTCAATTTTTCAAAATACTTATACACATTTTTGTTACAATGTCCCTCCACGTCAATTTCATGTCACATTTTAAGACAAAGAAACTTTAAAAGTAACAGAAGAAAATGCTGCTTGTTTTATAAAAATTGGTTATAAAGTAGAAGGACGTTTACCTTATACTCTACAACATCGTTAACATACGTAAAATTTAAATAAGAATATTGTATTTTTAAGTCCTTAGTCATGGTGTCTTGTGTGAGTTGTGTTTTAAATGCTAGGTGAAAAATTTTGGTTTAATTTTTAAACAATATGAATACCGTTAGAAAGTCTTACGCAAATATGATTTTTACTTAAGTAGTATTAGTGTAATGTTGTATTCAGTTTCATTATTTTATAGTAAATTAAGTGTACTTTAGTAGAATTGTGTAGCCCAAATTTTGAATGCATGATTTTACAATTTGTTACAGTTGTTTTTTTATTGCTATCACTAACAACAGCAAGAAGTTAAAAAAACGTTTTGAAATCATTCATAATGTCTTTGTTAAAATGTTTCTGAATTTTGTATATTCAGGTGTCTTACTATTTTTACTGATCTACTCTCAATCCAACTTTTTTAACTATGAGATATTTTTGTACTGTGTATTATGTTTTGTGCAGAACATTATTTTCTTTCATTTTATTTTTGTACTGGTCACTCTAGATCAAAGATGGTTGACGGGAATAGAATCCAAATAAAATATTCCTAATGTCTGATAAATGATGATGATGATTCCTTGAATTAGTAACTAATGCCAGAGATAGCACAAGAATAAATAAATATGTTGGCATGTCTGTGTACGGGTGCTGTGCATAAATTTATTTGTAGTGACTGGATTTTGAGTGCACACAGAAATATTTTTGTGTACTTGCGTGCATATGTCCACGTACTATATGAGCGTGCTCACGGCCACTTACGTGCTTTAGTTTACCTTCCATTTATCACTACAATAATGTGTTGCGGTACATTTTAGTAGCACATTACGCTTAAAGAATTAAAAGAACTTGGAACACCAAATAGCAAAAGAGTTGCTTTATTTATAAGAAAATTAGACAACGGTTTTGGAGCATTAATATTTATTTATAACAACTTACTTGAAATTTTTAATTCATAAGATGACAATTGTCTAGACGTTTGGGTTGATGAGACAATTTTAAGAAATACTGACGTAACTGGCCAGGACTGACTAGCTGGGTACTTAACGACTGGTGGAGGACAAACACACGTACGATAAGATCACTTCTGTTGCAACTGAAAACTTGAGTATCAAAAAGAATCAATTCAATATAAATTTAATCATAATGATTTTTATGAGTTTAAAAGTGACCACGTGAGATTTCGGCCAGGTATCTCCTAAAAAGCATCTAAATACTAACCGTAGAGTGTACGTTTTATGTAATTCATAATCAACGTTCTAAAGTCATGTTGGCTTATAGACGACTTTAAATACGACGATCTGATGATCAGAGAAATGATGAAACCTTTCTGTCTCAGGTTACAGATTCCTATTATATTTATGTTGCACTAGTTTTAAATCTTGCTGCTTGAATGTTTTTATTTATTTACAGCGTTTAACCACATTCCTCAACTTCTCATCTACAAATAGCTCTACTCCATAGCACGCGTAAACATCTCTTCACAATGCATTGTAAAGCATAATACGTTTTTAAAATCCTTAGTTTCTCCTCTTGTGTTCCTGTGATAACTGGAATATTGATTTCTTTTAACTTTTTGCATAATTTTAATTTTTTTTTCTACTTTCATCTTTGAAATTCTACGTCTCCAGATCATTACTAATGTAGTGATATGCCTCTTATCGTTTACCTTTTTCACGCATTTATCTTATGAAATTAGACCGTATTGTTCTTGACAAGTCAATCATTGGCTTAGAAGAAGCCACATTACTTGGGTTAGCCATGTACAGGGTAGCCATCTTATAAACTTATTTTTTTCTATAAAAATTTCCTAGGGGATCATTTCAAAAAACAATTAAATTTTGTCTTGGAACGTTAGCTTTTCCACTTATCACAACTGATGGTCTGCACTGTATACTGGACCACTGAATATAGTTGCTTTATTATAATGGAGCCTGCAATAGCATCTGTTTGTAACAGGGGCAGGCGTTGCATGTAGGCAATGCAACACTTTTCATGCATACATTTGTATAAAGTAGGAGTAAAGAGTAATCTAATGACTGATTGGGTAGGGTGGAGAAGAAGAGAGGCACGGCGTAAGAGTTACTGTTAAATGAGTGCAATAAGTTGTTAAAAAAGAAACCGATTTATAAGAGATTAGACGTAGACTTCTCTTCTGATGATAACGCACTGAGCAGATCACTAGCCAATAAAAACAAAAAGCCTTGCAGCCATATAACCAAATTTCGCTCCGTGAGAGAATCTAAACAATTTCTAAGGACAAGCGCATTCTTTTTGTTACAGCATCCAGTTAAATGAGAGCTGACGTAAATATGCAATAATAAGATTATTTAATAGTACATATTTAAAAATGTTTGATTTCCTTTAAATGTCGTTTCTATTTTTAACAATAAATTATGCACTTACAATTTTCATTTACTTTTCACAATACAGGTTCTTTTAAATGAAGTTAATATTTCTTTGTCAATTTCAGAACCATTTATTTATTCCTTTCATATCACTTCTTTAACTCATTTTAGAAATATGAGTTTAATATTTTTTTTTTAAACAATACATACTTAACGAACTAAATTAAACATTCAATAAAAGTAGAATCTAAAAAAAATGTATATACTAGATTACTAAATAATCATACATTGCATACTATATAACACAAATTATGATTAAGAGTCACAAGAAAATTCCATTACAAATTTTAGAATATAAGTTATATATAAAACAGCTTTATGTAAAATTGTTAAATAAAATTAAACAATTAAAAAAAAGATTAGAGTAAAAGGATTCTGTTAGCTTAACTATTGTAACAAAAATCAGTGTAATACGTTGTACTGTGTATAATATTTTCAAGTTTGTCGATGACAAAATCTTGCATTCTACACGTTCTGCCCTGTGTCATAAATGATAAACAGTAACATTATCTTCTCTACATTAGTGTACTAATGCGTAGTAGCGATGTGACTACACACAAAATATGAACAGTTGCAGTCCCCAAATACGTTATAAAGCACGGGTATACAGATTTAAAATAGCACTTGTGCACTCTTTCGACATAAAAAGAAATCATTAAACAGTTGAATTAAGCGTGGTCACCCTGGTGACAGAATTACTCAAATTTTAGCTAAGTGTAGCAAACTTCTGAATATATGAGTTTCACTTATATATGTGTGTGTTGTAGCGTGACAGATATAAGCATAATATTGAATGGCAATTGATCATTAGAATAATGAAGTTATAATATTTAAATTTGGAAGAAAGCATTAAGTTTAATATAAATAGATTAATTCATAGCAACTGTGGAAAGAAATCATTATTATAAAGAAAATACAAGTTAAAATAAAAGGAGTTACTAGTGATGAGTCATCCAAAACCAGTCTCATAACCAAAGGTTTTCAAGGTATAACCCAGGAAGGTAAAATAGTAAATAACAAAGCAGTACACAATATGACCAAACCCACAACGAGGGAGAATAAATAAAAGAGAAACCCTAAAATAAGCCAAGATCAACCAATACAGGTTGTGTATTTCTGAATTAAAGAAGAAGATGGAGAAGATCCCAAGAAACCTGATGGCATCAAGAACAGATGGAGAAGATACCAGTCCCAGAAGGCAGGAGAAAAGAAGACTGAAGAAAGAAGAAGAGGGCAGCATCCTGAAGAAGACGTCATGCTCTTATAAAAGACACCCAAATCCCTATATCCCCAAAATATATATCTAAAAACAAAAGTATAACGAAATAAAAACCACATGTATATAAATTTAAGAGAGAGAAGTGAACAAAGTAAAAGTTTCCTGTGAACTAAGATGAAACAATAATATAGTACCCATGGAACAAATCTCCATTGAAAAAACGCTAACCAATTTATTATGTTAATAAGACTATACGACCATTTAGCATTAACATAATATATAAGTGCAAAGTGAACCAGTGATAGTTTTGGGTATTATAAAAAATGAACCTTGTGTTTCATTCTTGGCAATCACAAACATTGGATGCAATGAAATATGCATTTTTCAATGACTTAAAATATGTACTGTGACAATATGTTGTTCATAAGACATGAATCTGTTTAAAATAACATTTTGTTTTACATGAAAAAAGGAAAACAGAGTTCATAATACCTTTTGAACAATTAATACTATTTATTTGTTAATGACAGGGTACAATTCCCCAAAGACAATGTAAAAGACAGTATAAAAACTGTAGAATCCTACTTATAATAATAGTTAGAAATAAGAATATAAATATAAGGTTTTTTATGTATATAGTACAAGAATGTTTAAAAATGTTTTAGATATAAGGCCATTTGTTTGGGTCTGAAACAACTAACATCAGAACTATAAAAATAGTTACCACTTGTAAATAGTAGAGAGTAATTAAGATGTTAGTTAGTAAAAACCCTTTGTTGTAAACCATATTTCCATGTTGGAAATGGGAATTTTGTTGCAAAATGTCTGATTTGAAGACAACCATTTATTTAAAAAAAAAATTCTTTATTCTGTTTGACTATTGTTTGTATTGTGGCCAATACTAGTTGTTTTTGTGTAATTTGAAAGCATGTTTAATTTATAATACTATTTGTAAAAGTCAGAGAGGGTATCACACATCATATATTGTTTGTAAATTATTTTGTAAGAAAATTGTTAAAAAAATCATAGGCCAAAAGAATGGAAACCAAACTTCATCAAAACAGAGAAATTGCTCATTTAAATGCAAATAAACAAAAGGGGTTTAGACAAAATAAACTTGAGATCATGCCATATAATTGCACATACCATTTAGAGAGATTTTAATAAATTATATTCAGAATTATAAATAAAAATAAAATGACTAAACTCAGAAATTTAGACATGGGAGTCATATATTTCAGAATAATGTTTCAGAATACAACTAATTCAATTAATTACCAGAAAATAAGGGAATAGGAACCTTTTAATACAATATAGGATTATTAATATTAAATATAACTGATAAAATGGCTGAATTTATATAATGACAGGAAGTAAATTTTGATGTTTTGACTCTTCACAGTATACCAAACTGAAAGTGAAATTACTATTTTTTTTGGACAGAAAACACTATAAAATGGCATTATTTAATCTGAAAATAACCAGAATGAAGTGAAAGATTAATTTAAATCAAATCTAGTGAATAAAATTGACAAATAACCAAAGTATAGGCATTCATATAGTGAAAATGTAAAAGTGCATACAGGATGTGAAAAATATTTGAACAATGTTAAGGATAATATTATATGGGCTAAGAGTTTAGTTGAAACTGAAGGAAACAGTTAGTTAATTATTGGTAGTTGAACGGTTAACATGACATACCTTTGATAACGTGAATAACCTAACCTATAATCGTCATACAAAGCGAGTGTATAGTGAGTTATTGTGAAATCGCGAGTGACTTGTAAAATACTTCTGAAACTATCATATTATAACAGAAACGATCAAGTAACACTCCATAACACAGAACAATATAAATCTACTCCGAAAAACACCATAAAACACTAGAAAACTGTATAATACATTAAACCAAATTAGTGACGGAATCGGAGAAAGTGTTTGAACTAATAATTATACAGATACACTAAATACAACCCAGAATCACTACACCAGTCACTACACAACATATAACAAGAGATTTGCGGACACGAGAACAGAAATATTGCGTCAAAATACATTATTTGGAACGCAGCAGGGACGAGTCACATTTTGATCAACTTGACGGCGGCCATTTGCTTTGACAAACCCAGTGCCTCTTCTTGGTTCATCACAGCTGTTTGGTGAAAACAATTATTATATTTACAATTTATTATTCAATGTCTGTGTTTATTAATAACTATTAATTTGATTGTAACGTTATACTTTTTAAATATTAGCCCGATTTCTCTGACTTTGGTAATAACTGGCTGTTTAAAGAACCCTATATAATTTTTATAACATATACTTGTAATTTTTTTCGATATCCTGAGAATCGATACTAATCGATAAGAGTCAATATTGCTGTTACTTAATAAAACATTAATACTTTTCAATACTTAATAGTTCTTTATTTCTTCATTAATACTAATTACCAATAATATAATTCTAATTGATAATCTATAAGGACTTTACCACCCGTAAGTGAAGATAACCTAAAAAATAGAAAGGTAAACAAATATCGATTGGTTTACAGACAGTCTTATGAGTGGTGATAGATTATTTAAATTATACTAAAACTTTAATAAAAATTTTCAGAAGAGCATTACACTGTTTAAAACTTCACAGCCCTATATTAATTAATTGATCCTAATTAATTAATTAATAAAATTAAAATTTTTTTTTATTATTTTTTTTTATAAACATAATTTTTTTTTAATTTTCTTCAAAACAATAATTTTTGTTTTGAAACTTTCGGTGAAGCTGAGCATATATATTTTTTTCATCAACTTTACGCTACTCGACCGGTCTTGCTACCATTGGGACTCGACCAGCTGGGAAACTTAAGGAAGTGTTTCAGGCCAGTAAGACGTCGAGAGCCACACCAATTAAACATATTACGTTGGACTTGATTACATCGGAGTCACATACTCCATAATCTCTTATATCATCAACACACATCTAAATTAATTTTATTAATATTATTACAAATTGGCGCACAACTTTAGGGGCTTTAATTAGCGATTGGAAGGCCAATAAATTCTGCCCAATCACTAGTTGGAGCGAGGCAACAGCTACAAAGCCAGAGAATTTCAAGAGAAAATGCAACGACGTGCAACATCTAAGAAACGGGCGGCGGAGGCCGAAAAAACAGTAGAAATCGACATGGACAATAAGGAGGCGACGCCAGTGGAGGTGGAAGAGTCATTACCGCCGGGGTTGTCCAGACAACCGGTACAACCAGAGGAACAACCCGAAATGCCTACTCAGACAGGGGAGATCAATGTCCGGGAGGAACAGTTAGAAAAACCTCCACAAGCAGAAAACACAACCATGCAAGAGATGTTTAGAGTGATAATGGAAATGAAGAAGGACAACCAAACAACAAAAGAAGAAAATCGTAAGGAAAGGAAGGAAGACAAACAATCCTTGAAAGAAGATTTGGCTGAAATAAACAAAAACATAGAAAATACCAACAAGAGGATGGAAGAAAACAGCAAGAAGATGGAAGAGAGGATGGGAGGAAAGTTAGAAGAATTGAAGAAGGATAATCAATCCACAAAAGAAGAGTTGACAGGGATGAACAAGAACATAGAAGATTTGAAGGAAGACAACCAATCGTTCAAGGAAGAATTCAAGTCGACCAAAGAAGAATTGATTAATAAAATTGAAAATACTAATCAGAAAATCGATGAAACCAGGAAGAAGATAGAGAAGAACAACCGACAATTGAAGGAAGAATTGAAAGAAGATAACAGGAAGTTGGAAGAGAAGATGGGGGAGAAGCTGGAAGAATTGAGAGAGGACAATCAAATTTTAAGAGAAGAATTAAGAGAAGTCAATCAGGAGAATCTGGACAAACTGGACGAAAGAATGGAATTGTTGCGAGAAGAACTGAATAAGGAAATCAAGGTTAACAAAAAAGCGATGGATAAGAAGATGGAAGAAGAAAATATAATGGTCAATCGACAGATTCGAGAGATTGATGGAAAGTGCAACCAGACCGAAAAGGAGGTGAATGAGTTTAAAGAAGTGGTGAACATCAAGTTCACAAATATCGAAGAACATAGTCGTAGGAAGGTAGAAGAACAGAGGAAGGAAAATCAAGAAGAATTCGGAAAAGTACGCAACCAGGTCACAGAACGATGTAATGATATACAAGAGACCATGGCTAATATCACCGGTCAGGTGCGACAAAGCCGAGAGGAGATGGAAGCGATTAGAAACAGACCGACTCATTTCACCGGATTGCCCGTCAACGAAAGCCGAGAGTGGCTCAACTTCCGGCAGTACAAACGCAAGCCGATGGAGTTCCTGGCAAGGGTAGAAGAATATTTGACCAAGCATAAAATTACCCAATGGAGCCATAGCAGGGAGATATTCGACGAGTCCTTCCGAGACATTACAGATAATTGGTGGATGGCCAACCGGAGTGAAATTTCCGACTACCAACAGTTCCGGAAAATGTTTAAGACAAAATACTGGTCTGAGACCACCCAGAACTTGATACGTGACAATATTTGTAACGGAAGATACAGGTCACAATTAGGTAGCAGTATGACGGCATATTTCTTGGGGAAGGTGTGTATGGCAAAGCACCTTGAGCCAGCAATCCCAGAAGAATGTTTAGTGAATAAGATATCTTATCACTATGATGAGGACATTATCAGGGCCCGGAGAGGTAGTCAGATCAAGACGATCCAGGGAATGACTGAGTTATTGGAGGGATACGAGAATGAAGAGTATTATCGGCAGAGCAGGAAGAGAAATGAGAGACCAGAAGCAAGGCCGACTACTTACCCCAATAACGGCAATAACCATACAAATAACCGGAACCAGCCCAGTAATTACGACGGCCCTAACAACCAGCCACGTAATAACCAGTTTAACGGAAATTTTAACGGCGTGAGAAATAACAACCCCTACCCAAATAATCGAAACCACTTTTATCAACAAAATAATAATGTTCCATACAGTCAGAGAAATCCATATCCCAACAATAAAGGTGACAGACCTTACCCACCTAACCGAAATTACTATAATAATAATATTAGTAATAATAATAATAGCAATAGTAATAACCGAGTGTCGCGCCCTAGGGTAAATTTTATAAGAGCAGAAGATCGCGGACCCAGGAGATACTATCAACCGAGGAGGAGCAGCTTCCACGGCGCTGACCGAAGATGGCGGAGTGCGGAACGAGACGGCCCAAGATACGAACAGGAAAGACGAAGTACCAGCCTGGAAGATCTTGGCAGACAACCGAACAGGGCGTTAAACATTAACCAGGGTACAGAACGTCAGGAGACAAACCAGAGTTTCCCGAACGATGCCTCGGTCAATAATAACTCAAACAATGAACAAAATACTTTAAACGAGAGGAGGCAGTAATCAACAACGATGACCCGTTACTGCTTATACTTCCTGGGTTAGAAAAGGATGATTTGCAACAAGCAAACAATGATAAAAACATCACTATTATCAGTAACCATTATTTGAAAGACATACGAACTGAACTTTTGGAAGAGAACGAGAAGAGTCTCAGCAACAGTAATAATGAGATAATTTATATAACAGCGGAGGTGGAAGGAGTTCCCGCTAAAATAATGATAGACACAGGAGCTAATATTTCAATAATAAACTCCAATGAGCTGGAGAGAATACAATGTACATGTGGAAAAACTTTGCCAATGTTACCAGTCAACAACATTGTGTTGGTAGGTGCAACTGGCCGCCAGAATAAAACCATTAGGAAGCAAGTTTCCTTAAGTGTCGTTAGCCGTGATATAGCTTTAGACATGGAATTTTTAATCGCCACCGGATTACCATTTGACATCTTAGTCGGTTGCGATATTCTTCGTAGATATTCGGCGGTAATTGATCTCAATTTAAATAAAGTATCACTTTTCCCAGACGGAGTAACATGGACCGCAGATCTGGTAGGAAGCACAACTATACTTCCCAGCCCTATACATCAACAACTTCGTAAAATAAATGTTATTAGAAACAGCCCTCTGTGTAAACCCATAATATACAACCATGGTGGAGAGGATTTATGGTCAGTTAAGATCCAAGAAATACGGAATTTCCAGTGCGGAAGCGATAACAAGAAAATACCAACACATCTGGCTGATCGTCTAATTGCTATATATGAGAAATACAAGGCGGTGTTTTCTGATGAACCAGGGAAGGTAAAAAACTACCAGTGCCAACTTCGTTTTAAAGAAAACGTAGAGTTTAACCGGAGGTCATATCCAATAGCGCAGTCGCTCAAAGAAGCCGTGAGAACAGAGATAAACAAGATGATAGAAAACGACATAATTGAGATTAGTCAATCACCTTACACTAGTCCAATTATTGCTGTTCCGAAGAAAGACGGACAAGTCCGGCTCTGTTTAGATGCACGTGAGTTGAATAAGACAATTGTGAATGACAGAACTTCTCCCGGTGAAATAGAAGAAATCTTAAAGCGTTTTCATGGTACTAACTTTATTAGCACCTGGGATACGGTCTGTGGTTATTGGCAGGTAGAGCTGCATCCACAAAGCCGCCAGTATGTAGCGTTCATTTTCGAAGGGCGCAATTACCAGTTCAAGAGACTGCCCTTCGGACTTGTCAATTCTGTCGCCATATTTGTGGCATGCATGGACCAGATTTTGGGACCAGAAGCGCTCCAATTTACCACCGTCTATGTTGACGATTTACTAATTACATCCGGAACCTGGGAAGAGCACTGTTACAGAGTGGAATTTGTACTAAACAAACTAGCGCAGAACAACATAACACTGAAGTTGGAGAAATCCAAGTTCATAGCGCGCGAGGTACAATTCTTAGGCTTCAACCTAGACGACAGAGGTATTACCCCATCAGCAGAAAAAGTGGAGGCAATTCAGAGGTTCCCGCAACCAAGAAACAGGAAACAATTGCAATCTTTCCTCGGGCTCTGTAACTATTACAGGAAGTTTCAGAGCCGATATTCCGAGTTGACCGCCAAGTTTCAACCACAGTTATCTGCCAAAAACAAATGGACTTGGGGTGAAGATCAAGATAATACTTTCCGATTAATAAAAGAGAAGTTTCTGGAGAGTGTGATACTTCGTCACCCAGATTTTAAGAAACCGTTCTTTCTAAACTGTGACGCTAGCGATCTAAGCTTAGGAACGACATTATACCAGGAAGATGAGGAGGGACAACATCTGGTAATAAGCTTCGCTAGTCGCACACTGAACCAGTGCGAAAAGAACTACAGTGTGACAGAAAAGGAATTGTTGAGCGTGGTGTTCGCATGCAGCAAGTTCCGGACGTACATTCTCGGATATCAAGTCACGGTAAGAACTGATCATAAATCCATCTCGTTCCTTCGTAGGTGCAAATTGAGTCACGGCCGATTGGCTAGGTGGGTACTCGCCCTACAAGAATATGACCTGAAATGGGAATACATTCCAGGGAAGAAGAACGTGGTAGCGGATGTGTTGTCACGTATAAATCTGGAAAATCAGACTTTCGAGGGAGAGAAGGAGAGCTTAGTAAAAATTTATAACATATTCACGACCAGAGCCGATTTACAAGCTTTGTTAATAAATATCCGAATCCATCAGCAGTCTGATCCTAAGCTGAAAAACATTGTGAGTCGTTTGGAAGCCAATGATGAAACCATTTCAAAATATTACCACCTTAACAAGGGAATTTTATTCATAAAAACCGCCCTAGACGATGAAACATGGAAGGTGATAATCCCACACCAAATCGAAAAGGAGGTCATCATCGATTACCATGTCAGGTATGGTCACATGGGAGCGTTAAAAGTGATACAAGCTCTAGAGGAAAATTGTAAGATCAAGAATATCAACCGCAAGGTGAGAACATACATCAAGTCCTGTAAGATCTGCCAATGTGCAAAAGTAAACAATGAAAAGACAGAGGGTATCATGATACCGATAACTTCCAACGCAAAACTGGAAAAAGTGTTTTTGGATATATGCGGGCCATTTCCCCGTAGCGGTGGTCGACACAGATATAAATACTTGGTAATCATAATGGATCACTACACCAAGTATATAAAGCTATATCCGGTTAATCGGGCAACAACAGCAAAGGTTTTGGCGGTGATTATTGATTTGTATATCCCAGAGATCGGTAGACCATTTTCTATTATTACCGACCATGGTACACAGTTTAAGGGGAGGAGATGGCGAGACACGTTATTAGCACTTGGGGTCAAAACGTATAAGACATCAGTCTACCACCCAAGTAGCAATCCGGCTGAGAGAGTACTAAGAGAAGTGGGTAGGATATTGCGCACGTACTGTCACAATCAACAGAAAAAGTGGCAAGAGTACCTAGCAGCGACAGAAACATTCCTAAATTATGCCCACCATCCAGCTATAGGAATTCCACCATACTCAGCCATGTATGAGAAGCCGACTCCCCGAGACATTGAACAAATCATTGAATTTCCAACGAACAACAATAGGAAATTCAACCAGTTGAAGTTTTACAATAAGGTAGCAGAAGATCAGGAAAAACGGCAAGCCAAATACCAGAAGGCAATAGGGCGAATTGTAACATATAAAGAGGGTGAAAAAGTCCTCCTAAAAAATAGAGAGCTGCCTAGCACCTTAGAAGGCATAACCAAAAAACTACTATTACTATATACTGGCCCATATGTTGTGGTAAATGATAAACAGAACAATACATATGAGTTGAAGGAAATCGTTTCAGGAAAAATCAAAGGAGTGTACAATCAAGCTTCTATGAAGAAATATTATGAAGAATGAGTTGTGAGTTTTAGAATTTTGAATTTATATATATTTTATTTATATAAATTTAAAAATAATGTAAGTACATCTTACAACCTAATATTTTGAGAAGAACATTTTGGAGAATTATAAGAAGAAGGAATTTAGAATTTATTTTTAAAAATTCAAAAAATAATGTAAGTACATCTTACAACCTAATATTTTGAGAACATTCTGGAGAATTAAGAAGAAAGGAATTTTGAATTTATTTATAAAAATTTAAAATTGAATAAGTACATCTTACTACAACCTAATAATTTTGGAACAAACTTTATGGAAGAAAGAAAAAGAAAGACTTTTGAATTGAAATATAATTATGAAAATTTAAAATTTAGTAAGAACATCTTACTACAACCTGATAATTTAGAACAAAACTTTATGGAAGAAAGAGAAAGAGAGAGAATTTTGAACTTAATTTTATTAAAAATTTAAAATTAAGTAAGCACAACTTACTATAACTAAGTTTATGAGAAAAACTTTATGGTAAATAATTAAGAAGAATTTGATTTTGGAAAAATACCAAAACATTCAGAAATAATAGTAAGATAACAGTACTATAAACAATTCTGAATGAAACAATTCTGGGAATAAATGAATTAAACAGAATTTGAATGTTGATAGAACGTCAGTACTTTGAAACAAGATAAGATCAACATATTACAAGGATGTATGAGAAATATTTTTCAATTAAATAAAAAGAATAGTTTGAATTTTATATTAAAACTAACCAAGTTCCAAAAAATAATTATGTGTCAATTATGATTGAATTGAGAAGAAAGTAAAGTGATTAATTCAGAAAAGAGAATTAACGTTAATCCAGAATAAATGCTAACATTCACAATAGAATTTGAAGGAGTAGAGAAGAATAACAAGAAAGAGTGTAATATGCCAGAGAAGGAAAAAATTTGGAAGCAAAGAGACTAATTACCTATGAAACGATAATGAAAACAGTTAATTAAGAGCAAAGAAGAACAACTCATACCAAACAGATGGAGAAGATGATTTTGAACCAATGATAATAATAAGACCTATATGAAATGCAAAGAGAATAAATACCACATGAAATATAATATAAATGAATTAATGCTAATGAATGCGAAGACGGATTAATAACTTTCTAAGAGAAAGGAAAGAACAAAAATGTTTAAATAAAATGATCAATATAACAACCTGTATATCTAATGTAAAGATACAATGTTAAAAAATTAAATATAATATATTAAGACCATTCAAATAATGAATACGAAAGACTATTTATAAAGACCATGCTAATACTATGAATAACCAGAAGAAAGTATAAAGAGAATTCAGATGAAGAAGAAAGAGAGTTACACTGTAAACAGTAAACAGAATTATTAAAAGAAAGGTTTTCAACCATAATTAAATTAAATATATCAGACAAGTTAAGAGTTTTGGAAAAATATATATGTAATGAGTATAATAATGATTATGAAGATTTATTAAGATAGAAAATGTGAGATAATCTGAGAGACTACGAAGTGGAGAATCCAAAGATATTTTTATTAGTCGAAAATGAGACTACTTTTTATTTATTTATTCGATGACTGACTGAAGATAATTCCAGCAGCATTATGTTTTTTGAGCAGGGATGGATATGCCCCTGTACTCAATTTATAGAAGTGGTGTATGGCCAGCAGAGAAGTAGCGTACAGTGCCCCTCTGATCTGCCCCAGCCCACGTGATAGGGAATGTTAGGGAATTAATATCCCAAGGATACAACACGAAGTTGATATAGAAAGAAAATGTATTACAATTATAATATATCTCAGAGGACACTAACTATCCGAAAAGGATCAGTAGTAAAACCAATAATTATATATATAAAATTAATAAAACTCTAATATAAAAAAGTCGATATAAAAATGGAGAAGAAAATGAATTATAAGAAATGATGAAATTATCATAAGAAATTATTTCATCCATAAACATGTCTGAAATAATTACTTCTGGAGGAGAGCAATCTGTAGCGTGACAGATATAAGCATAATATTGAATGGCAATTGATCATTAGAATAATGAAGTTATAATATTTAAATTTGGAAGAAAGCATTAAGTTTAATATAAATAGATTAATTCATAGCAACTGTGGAAAGAAATCATTATTATAAAGAAAATACAAGTTAAAATAAAAGGAGTTACTAGTGATGAGTCATCCAAAACCAGTCTCATAACCAAAGGTTTTCAAGGTATAACCCAGGAAGGTAAAATAGTAAATAACAAAGCAGTACACAATATGACCAAACCCACAACGAGGGAGAATAAATAAAAGAGAAACCCTAAAATAAGCCAAGATCAACCAATACAGGTTGTGTATTTCTGAATTAAAGAAGAAGATGGAGAAGATCCCAAGAAACCTGATGGCATCAAGAACAGATGGAGAAGATACCAGTCCCAGAAGGCAGGAGAAAAGAAGACTGAAGAAAGAAGAAGAGGGCAGCATCCTGAAGAAGACGTCATGCTCTTATAAAAGACACCCAAATCCCTATATCCCCAAAATATATATCTAAAAACAAAAGTATAACGAAATAAAAACCACATGTATATAAATTTAAGAGAGAGAAGTGAACAAAGTAAAAGTTTCCTGTGAACTAAGATGAAACAATAATATAGTACCCATGGAACAAATCTCCATTGAAAAAACGCTAACCAATTTATTATGTTAATAAGACTATACGACCATTTAGCATTAACATAATATATAAGTGCAAAGTGAACCAGTGATAGTTTTGGGTATTATAAAAAATGAACCTTGTGTTTCATTCTTGGCAATCACAAACATTGGATGCAATGAAATATGCATTTTTCAATGACTTAAAATATGTACTGTGACAATATGTTGTTCATAAGACATGAATCTGTTTAAAATAACATTTTGTTTTACATGAAAAAAGGAAAACAGAGTTCATAATACCTTTTGAACAATTAATACTATTTATTTGTTAATGACAGGGTACAATTCCCCAAAGACAATGTAAAAGACAGTATAAAAACTGTAGAATCCTACTTATAATAATAGTTAGAAATAAGAATATAAATATAAGGTTTTTTATGTATATAGTACAAGAATGTTTAAAAATGTTTTAGATATAAGGCCATTTGTTTGGGTCTGAAACAACTAACATCAGAACTATAAAAATAGTTACCACTTGTAAATAGTAGAGAGTAATTAAGATGTTAGTTAGTAAAAACCCTTTGTTGTAAACCATATTTCCATGTTGGAAATGGGAATTTTGTTGCAAAATGTCTGATTTGAAGACAACCATTTATTTAAAAAAAAAATTCTTTATTCTGTTTGACTATTGTTTGTATTGTGGCCAATACTAGTTGTTTTTGTGTAATTTGAAAGCATGTTTAATTTATAATACTATTTGTAAAAGTCAGAGAGGGTATCACACATCATATATTGTTTGTAAATTATTTTGTAAGAAAAATTGTTAAAAAAATCATAGGCCAAAAGAATGGAAACCAAACTTCATCAAAACAGAGAAATTGCTCATTTAAATGCAAATAAACAAAAGGGGTTTAGACAAAATAAACTTGAGATCATGCCATATAATTGCACATACCATTTAGAGAGATTTTAATAAATTATATTCAGAATTATAAATAAAAATAAAATGACTAAACTCAGAAATTTAGACATGGGAGTCATATATTTCAGAATAATGTTTCAGAATACAACTAATTCAATTAATTACCAGAAAATAAGGGAATAGGAACCTTTTAATACAATATAGGATTATTAATATTAAATATAACTGATAAAATGGCTGAATTTATATAATGACAGGAAGTAAATTTTGATGATTTGACTCTTCACAGTATACCAAACTGAAAGTGAAATTACTATTTTTTTTGGACAGAAAACACTATAAAATGGCATTATTTAATCTGAAAATAACCAGAATGAAGTGAAAGATTAATTTAAATCAAATCTAGTGAATAAAATTGACAAATAACCAAAGTATAGGCATTCATATAGTGAAAATGTAAAAGTGCATACAGGATGTGAAAAATATTTGAACAATGTTAAGGATAATATTATATGGGCTAAGAGTTTAGTTGAAACTGAAGGAAACAGTTAGTTAATTATTGGTAGTTGAACGGTTAACATGACATACCTTTGATAACGTGAATAACCTAACCTATAATCGTCATACAAAGCGAGTGTATAGTGAGTTATTGTGAAATCGCGAGTGACTTGTAAAATACTTCTGAAACTATCATATTATAACAGAAACGATCAAGTAACACTCCATAACACAGAACAATATAAATCTACTCCGAAAAACACCATAAAACACTAGAAAACTGTATAATACATTAAACCAAATTAGTGACGGAATCGGAGAAAGTGTTTGAACTAATAATTATACAGATACACTAAATACAACCCAGAATCACTACACCAGTCACTACACAACATATAACAAGAGATTTGCGGACACGAGAACAGAAATATTGCGTCAAAATACATTATTTGGAACGCAGCAGGGACGAGTCACATTTTGATCAACTTGACGGCGGCCATTTGCTTTGACAAACCCAGTGCCTCTTCTTGGTTCATCACAGCTGTTTGGTGAAAACAACTATTATATTTACAATTTATTATTCAATGTCTGTGTTTATTAATAACTATTAATTTGATTGTAACGTTATACTTTTTAAATATTAGCCCGATTTCTCTGACTTTGGTAATAACTGGCTGTTTAAAGAACCCTATATAATTTTTATAACATATACTTGTAATTTTTTTCGATATCCTGAGAATCGATACTAATCGATAAGAGTCAATATTGCTGTTACTTAATAAAACATTAATACTTTTCAATACTTAATAGTTCTTTATTTCTTCATTAATACTAATTACCAATAATATAATTCTAATTGATAATCTATAAGGACTTTACCACCCGTAAGTGAAGATAACCTAAAAAATAGAAAGGTAAACAAATATCGATTGGTTTACAGACAGTCTTATGAGTGGTGATAGATTATTTAAATTATACTAAAACTTTAATAAAAATTTTCAGAAGAGCATTACACTGTTTAAAACTTCACAGCCCTATATTAATTAATTGATCCTAATTAATTAATTAATAAAATTAAAATTTTTTTTTATTATTTTTTTTTATAAACATAATTTTTTTTTAATTTTCTTCAAAACAATAATTTTTGTTTTGAAACTTTCGGTGAAGCTGAGCATATATATTTTTTTCATCAACTTTACGCTACTCGACCGGTCTTGCTACCATTGGGACTCGACCAGCTGGGAAACTTAAGGAAGTGTTTCAGGCCAGTAAGACGTCGAGAGCCACACCAATTAAACATATTACGTTGGACTTGATTACATCGGAGTCACATACTCCATAATCTCTTATATCATCAACACACATCTAAATTTATTTTATTAATATTATTACAAATTGGCGCACAACTTTAGGGGCTTTAATTAGCGATTGGAAGGCCAATAAATTCTGCCCAATCACTAGTTGGAGCGAGGCAACAGCTACAAAGCCAGAGAATTTCAAGAGAAAATGCAACGACGTGCAACATCTAAGAAACGGGCGGCGGAGGCCGAAAAAACAGTAGAAATCGACATGGACAATAAGGAGGCGACGCCAGTGGAGGTGGAAGAGTCATTACCGCCGGGGTTGTCCAGACAACCGGTACAACCAGAGGAACAACCCGAAATGCCTACTCAGACAGGGGAGATCAATGTCCGGGAGGAACAGTTAGAAAAACCTCCACAAGCAGAAAACACAACCATGCAAGAGATGTTTAGAGTGATAATGGAAATGAAGAAGGACAACCAAACAACAAAAGAAGAAAATCGTAAGGAAAGGAAGGAAGACAAACAATCCTTGAAAGAAGATTTGGCTGAAATAAACAAAAACATAGAAAATACCAACAAGAGGATGGAAGAAAACAGCAAGAAGATGGAAGAGAGGATGGGAGGAAAGTTAGAAGAATTGAAGAAGGATAATCAATCCACAAAAGAAGAGTTGGCCGGGATGAACAAGAACATAGAAGATTTGAAGGAAGACAACCAATCGTTCAAGGAAGAATTCAAGTCGACCAAAGAAGAATTGATTAATAAAATTGAAAATACTAATCAGAAAATCGATGAAACCAGGAAGAAGATAGAGAAGAACAACCGACAATTGAAGGAAGAATTGAAAGAAGATAACAGGAAGTTGGAAGAGAAGATGGGGGAGAAGCTGGAAGAATTGAGAGAGGACAATCAAATTTTAAGAGAAGAATTAAGAGAAGTCAATCAGGAGAATCTGGACAAACTGGACGAAAGAATGGAATTGTTGCGAGAAGAACTGAATAAGGAAATCAAGGTTAACAAAAAAGCGATGGATAAGAAGATGGAAGAAGAAAATATAATGGTCAATCGACAGATTCGAGAGATTGATGGAAAGTGCAACCAGACCGAAAAGGAGGTGAATGAGTTTAAAGAAGTGGTGAACATCAAGTTCACAAATATCGAAGAACATAGTCGTAGGAAGGTAGAAGAACAGAGGAAGGAAAATCAAGAAGAATTCGGAAAAGTACGCAACCAGGTCACAGAACGATGTAATGATATACAAGA
Source organism: Magicicada septendecula (assembly GCA_034769895.1). NCBI lineage: Eukaryota > Metazoa > Arthropoda > Insecta > Hemiptera > Cicadidae > Magicicada > Magicicada septendecula. Next base: position 106,055,086 of record CM068370.1, read on the forward strand.
GACCATGGCTAATATCACCGGTCAGGTGCGACAAAGCCGAGAGAGATGGAAGCGATTAGAAACAGACCGACTCATTTCACCGGATTGCCCGTCAACGAAAGCCGAGAGTGGCTCAACTTCCGGCAGTACAAACGCAAGCCGATGGAGTTCCTGGCAAGGGTAGAAGAATATTTGACCAAGCATAAAATTACCCAATGGAGCCATAGCAGGGAGATATTCGACGAGTCCTTCCGAGACATTACAGATAATTGGTGGATGGCCAACCGGAGTGAAATTTCCGACTACCAACAGTTCCGGAAAATGTTTAAGACAAAATACTGGTCTGAGACCACCCAGAACTTGATACGTGACAATATTTGTAACGGAAGATACAGGTCACAATTAGGTAGCAGTATGACGGCATATTTCTTGGGGAAGGTGTGTATGGCAAAGCACCTTGAGCCAGCAATCCCAGAAGAATGTTTAGTGAATAAGATATCTTATCACTATGATGAGGACATTATCAGGGCCCGGAGAGGTAGTCAGATCAAGACGATCCAGGGAATGACTGAGTTATTGGAGGGATACGAGAATGAAGAGTATTATCGGCAGAGCAGGAAGAGAAATGAGAGACCAGAAGCAAGGCCGACTACTTACCCCAATAACGGCAATAACCATACAAATAACCGGAACCAGCCCAGTAATTACGACGGCCCTAACAACCAGCCACGTAATAACCAGTTTAACGGAAATTTTAACGGCGTGAGAAATAACAACCCCTACCCAAATAATCGAAACCACTTTTATCAACAAAATAATAATGTTCCATACAGTCAGAAAAATCCATATCCCAACAATAAAGGTGACAGACCTTACCCACCTAACCGAAATTACTATAATAATAATATTAGTAATAATAATAATAGCAATAGTAATAACCGAGTGTCGCGCCCTAGGGTAAATTTTATAAGAGCAGAAGATCGCGGACCCAGGAGATACTATCAACCGAGGAGGAGCAGCTTCCACGGCGCTGACCGAAGATGGCGGAGTGCGGAACGAGACGGCCCAAGATACGAACAGGAAAGACGAAGTACCAGCCTGGAAGATCTTGGCAGACAACCGAACAGGGCGTTAAACATTAACCAGGGTACAGAACGTCAGGAGACAAACCAGAGTTTCCCGAACGATGCCTCGGTCAATAATAACTCAAACAATGAACAAAATACTTTAAACGAGAGGAGGCAGTAATCAACAACGATGACCCGTTACTGCTTATACTTCCTGGGTTAGAAAAGGATGATTTGCAACAAGCAAACAATGATAAAAACATCACTATTATCAGTAACCATTATTTGAAAGACATACGAACTGAACTTTTGGAAGAGAACGAGAAGAGTCTCAGCAACAGTAATAATGAGATAATTTATATAACAGCGGAGGTGGAAGGAGTTCCCGCTAAAATAATGATAGACACAGGAGCTAATATTTCAATAATAAACTCCAATGAGCTGGAGAGAATACAATGTACATGTGGAAAAACTTTGCCAATGTTACCAGTCAACAACATTGTGTTGGTAGGTGCAACTGGCCGCCAGAATAAAACCATTAGGAAGCAAGTTTCCTTAAGTGTCGTTAGCCGTGATATAGCTTTAGACATGGAATTTTTAATCGCCACCGGATTACCATTTGACATCTTAGTCGGTTGCGATATTCTTCGTAGATATTCGGCGGTAATTGATCTCAATTTAAATAAAGTATCACTTTTCCCAGACGGAGTAACATGGACCGCAGATCTGGTAGGAAGCACAACTATACTTCCCAGCCCTATACATCAACAACTTCGTAAAATAAATGTTATTAGAAACAGCCCTCTGTGTAAACCCATAATATACAACCATGGTGGAGAGGATTTATGGTCAGTTAAGATCCAAGAAATACGGAATTTCCAGTGCGGAAGCGATAACAAGAAAATACCAACACATCTGGCTGATCGTCTAATTGCTATATATGAGAAATACAAGGCGGTGTTTTCTGATGAACCAGGGAAGGTAAAAAACTACCAGTGCCAACTTCGTTTTAAAGAAAACGTAGAGTTTAACCGGATGTCATATCCAATAGCGCAGTCGCTCAAAGAAGCCGTGAGAACAGAGATAAACAAGATGATAGAAAACGACATAATTGAGATTAGTCAATCACCTTACACTAGTCCAATTATTGCTGTTCCGAAGAAAGACGGACAAGTCCGGCTCTGTTTAGATGCACGTGAGTTGAATAAGACAATTGTGAATGACAGAACTTCTCCCGGTGAAATAGAAGAAATCTTAAAGCGTTTTCATGGTACTAACTTTATTAGCACCTGGGATACGGTCTGTGGTTATTGGCAGGTAGAGCTGCATCCACAAAGCCGCCAGTATGTAGCGTTCATTTTCGAAGGGCGCAATTACCAGTTCAAGAGACTGCCCTTCGGACTTGTCAATTCTGTCGCCATATTTGTGGCATGCATGGACCAGATTTTGGGACCAGAAGCGCTCCAATTTACCACCGTCTATGTTGACGATTTACTAATTACATCCGGAACCTGGGAAGAGCACTGTTACAGAGTGGAATTTGTACTAAACAAACTAGCGCAGAACAACATAACACTGAAGTTGGAGAAATCCAAGTTCATAGCGCGCGAGGTACAATTCTTAGGCTTCAACCTAGACGACAGAGGTATTACCCCATCAGCAGAAAAAGTGGAGGCAATTCAGAGGTTCCCGCAACCAAGAAACAGGAAACAATTGCAATCTTTCCTCGGGCTCTGTAACTATTACAGGAAGTTTCAGAGCCGATATTCCGAGTTGACCGCCAAGTTTCAACCACAGTTATCTGCCAAAAACAAATGGACTTGGGGTGAAGATCAAGATAATACTTTCCGATTAATAAAAGAGAAGTTTCTGGAGAGTGTGATACTTCGTCACCCAGATTTTAAGAAACCGTTCTTTCTAAACTGTGACGCTAGCGATCTAAGCTTAGGAACGACATTATACCAGGAAGATGAGGAGGGACAACATCTGGTAATAAGCTTCGCTAGTCGCACACTGAACCAGTGCGAAAAGAACTACAGTGTGACAGAAAAGGAATTGTTGAGCGTGGTGTTCGCATGCAGCAAGTTCCGGACGTACATTCTCGGATATCAAGTCACGGTAAGAACTGATCATAAATCCATCTCGTTCCTTCGTAGGTGCAAATTGAGTCACGGCCGATTGGCTAGGTGGGTACTCGCCCTACAAGAATATGACCTGAAATGGGAATACATTCCAGGGAAGAAGAACGTGGTAGCGGATGTGTTGTCACGTATAAATCTGGAAAATCAGACTTTCGAGGGAGAGAAGGAGAGCTTAGTAAAAATTTATAACATATTCACGACCAGAGCCGATTTACAAGCTTTGTTAATAAATATCCGAATCCATCAGCAGTCTGATCCTAAGCTGAAAAACATTGTGAGTCGTTTGGAAGCCAATGATGAAACCATTTCAAAATATTACCACCTTAACAAGGGAATTTTATTCATAAAAACCGCCCTAGACGATGAAACATGGAAGGTGATAATCCCACACCAAATCGAAAAGGAGGTCATCATCGATTACCATGTCAGGTATGGTCACATGGGAGCGTTAAAAGTGATACAAGCTCTAGAGGAAAATTGTAAGATCAAGAATATCAACCGCAAGGTGAGAACATACATCAAGTCCTGTAAGATCTGCCAATGTGCAAAAGTAAACAATGAAAAGACAGAGGGTATCATGATACCGATAACTTCCAACGCAAAACTGGAAAAAGTGTTTTTGGATATATGCGGGCCATTTCCCCGTAGCGGTGGTCGACACAGATATAAATACTTGGTAATCATAATGGATCACTACACCAAGTATATAAAGCTATATCCGGTTAATCGGGCAACAACAGCAAAGGTTTTGGCGGTGATTATTGATTTGTATATCCCAGAGATCGGTAGACCATTTTCTATTATTACCGACCATGGTACACAGTTTAAGGGGAGGAGATGGCGAGACACGTTATTAGCACTTGGGGTTAAAACGTATAAGACATCAGTCTACCACCCAAGTAGCAATCCGGCTGAGAGAGTACTAAGAGAAGTGGGTAGGATATTGCGCACGTACTGTCACAATCAACAGAAAAAGTGGCAAGAGTACCTAGCAGCGACAGAAACATTCCTAAATTATGCCCACCATCCAGCTATAGGAATTCCACCATACTCAGCCATGTATGAGAAGCCGACTCCCCGAGACATTGAACAAATCATTGAATTTCCAACGAACAACAATAGGAAATTCAACCAGTTGAAGTTTTACAATAAGGTAGCAGAAGATCAGGAAAAACGGCAAGCCAAATACCAGAAGGCAATAGGGCGAATTGTAACATATAAAGAGGGTGAAAAAGTCCTCCTAAAAAATAGAGAGCTGCCTAGCACCTTAGAAGGCATAACCAAAAAACTACTATTACTATATACTGGCCCATATGTTGTGGTAAATGATAAACAGAACAATACATATGAGTTGAAGGAAATCGTTTCAGGAAAAATCAAAGGAGTGTACAATCAAGCTTCTATGAAGAAATATTATGAAGAATGAGTTGTGAGTTTTAGAATTTTGAATTTATATATATTTTATTTATATAAATTTAAAAATAATGTAAGTACATCTTACAACCTAATATTTTGAGAAGAACATTTTGGAGAATTATAAGAAGAAGGAATTTAGAATTTATTTTTAAAAATTCAAAAAATAATGTAAGTACATCTTACAACCTAATATTTTGAGAACATTCTGGAGAATTAAGAAGAAAGGAATTTTGAATTTATTTATAAAAATTTAAAATTGAATAAGTACATCTTACTACAACCTAATAATTTTGGAACAAACTTTATGGAAGAAAGAAAAAGAAAGACTTTTGAATTGAAATATAATTATGAAAATTTAAAATTTAGTAAGAACATCTTACTACAACCTGATAATTTAGAACAAAACTTTATGGAAGAAAGAGAAAGAGAGAGAATTTTGAACTTAATTTTATTAAAAATTTAAAATTAAGTAAGCACAACTTACTATAACTAAGTTTATGAGAAAAACTTTATGGTAAATAATTAAGAAGAATTTGATTTTGGAAAAATACCAAAACATTCAGAAATAATAGTAAGATAACAGTACTATAAACAATTCTGAATGAAACAATTCTGGGAATAAATGAATTAAACAGAATTTGAATGTTGATAGAACGTCAGTACTTTGAAACAAGATAAGATCAACATATTACAAGGATGTATGAGAAATATTTTTCAATTAAATAAAAAGAATAGTTTGAATTTTATATTAAAACTAACCAAGTTCCAAAAAATAATTATGTGTCAATTATGATTGAATTGAGAAGAAAGTAAAGTGATTAATTCAGAAAAGAGAATTAACGTTAATCCAGAATAAATGCTAACATTCACAATAGAATTTGAAGGAGTAGAGAAGAATAACAAGAAAGAGTGTAATATGCCAGAGAAGGAAAAAATTTGGAAGCAAAGAGACTAATTACCTATGAAACGATAATGAAAACAGTTAATTAAGAGCAAAGAAGAACAACTCATACCAAACAGATGGAGAAGATGATTTTGAACCAATGATAATAATAAGACCTATATGAAATGCAAAGAGAATAAATACCACATGAAATATAATATAAATGAATTAATGCTAATGAATGCGAAGACGGATTAATAACTTTCTAAGAGAAAGGAAAGAACCAAAATGTTTAAATAAAATGATCAATATAACAACCTGTATATCTAATGTAAAGATACAATGTTAAAAAATTAAATATAATATATTAAGACCATTCAAATAATGAATACGAAAGACTATTTATAAAGACCATGCTAATACTATGAATAACCAGAAGAAAGTATAAAGAGAATTCAGATGAAGAAGAAAGAGAGTTACACTGTAAACAGTAAACAGAATTATTAAAAGAAAGGTTTTCAACCATAATTAAATTAAATATATCAGACAAGTTAAGAGTTTTGGAAAAATATATATGTAATGAGTATATAATAATGATTATGAAGATTTATTAAGATAGAAAATGTGAGATAATCTGAGAGACTACGAAGTGGAGAATCCAAAGATATTTTTATTAGTCGAAAATGAGACTACTTTTTATTTATTTATTCGATGACTGACTGAAGATAATTCCAGCAGCATTATGTTTTTTGAGCAGGGATGGATATGCCCCTGTACTCAATTTATAGAAGTGGTGTATGGCCAGCAGAGAAGTAGCGTACAGTGCCCCTCTGATCTGCCCCAGCCCACGTGATAGGGAATGTTAGGGAATTAATATCCCAAGGATACAACACGAAGTTGATATAGAAAGAAAATGTATTACAATTATAATATATCTCAGAGGACACTAACTATCCGAAAAGGATCAGTAGTAAAACCAATAATTATATATATAAAATTAATAAAACTCTAATATAAAAAAGTCGATATAAAAATGGAGAAGAAAATGAATTATAAGAAATGATGAAATTATCATAAGAAATTATTTCATCCATAAACATGTCTGAAATAATTACTTCTGGAGGAGAGCAATCTGTAGCGTGACAGATATAAGCATAATATTGAATGGCAATTGATCATTAGAATAATGAAGTTATAATATTTAAATTTGGAAGAAAGCATTAAGTTTAATATAAATAGATTAATTCATAGCAACTGTGGAAAGAAATCATTATTATAAAGAAAATACAAGTTAAAATAAAAGGAGTTACTAGTGATGAGTCATCCAAAACCAGTCTCATAACCAAAGGTTTTCAAGGTATAACCCAGGAAGGTAAAATAGTAAATAACAAAGCAGTACACAATATGACCAAACCCACAACGAGGGAGAATAAATAAAAGAGAAACCCTAAAATAAGCCAAGATCAACCAATACAGGTTGTGTATTTCTGAATTAAAGAAGAAGATGGAGAAGATCCCAAGAAACCTGATGGCATCAAGAACAGATGGAGAAGATACCAGTCCCAGAAGGCAGGAGAAAAGAAGACTGAAGAAAGAAGAAGAGGGCAGCATCCTGAAGAAGACGTCATGCTCTTATAAAAGACACCCAAATCCCTATATCCCCAAAATATATATCTAAAAACAAAAGTATAACGAAATAAAAACCACATGTATATAAATTTAAGAGAGAGAAGTGAACAAAGTAAAAGTTTCCTGTGAACTAAGATGAAACAATAATATAGTACCCATGGAACAAATCTCCATTGAAAAAACGCTAACCAATTTATTATGTTAATAAGACTATACGACCATTTAGCATTAACATAATATATAAGTGCAAAGTGAACCAGTGATAGTTTTGGGTATTATAAAAAATGAACCTTGTGTTTCATTCTTGGCAATCACAAACATTGGATGCAATGAAATATGCATTTTTCAATGACTTAAAATATGTACTGTGACAATATGTTGTTCATAAGACATGAATCTGTTTAAAATAACATTTTGTTTTACATGAAAAAAGGAAAACAGAGTTCATAATACCTTTTGAACAATTAATACTATTTATTTGTTAATGACAGGGTACAATTCCCCAAAGACAATGTAAAAGACAGTATAAAAACTGTAGAATCCTACTTATAATAATAGTTAGAAATAAGAATATAAATATAAGGTTTTTTATGTATATAGTACAAGAATGTTTAAAAATGTTTTAGATATAAGGCCATTTGTTTGGGTCTGAAACAACTAACATCAGAACTATAAAAATAGTTACCACTTGTAAATAGTAGAGAGTAATTAAGATGTTAGTTAGTAAAAACCCTTTGTTGTAAACCATATTTCCATGTTGGAAATGGGAATTTTGTTGCAAAATGTCTGATTTGAAGACAACCATTTATTTAAAAAAAAAAATTCTTTATTCTGTTTGACTATTGTTTGTATTGTGGCCAATACTAGTTGTTTTTGTGTAATTTGAAAGCATGTTTAATTTATAATACTATTTGTAAAAGTCAGAGAGGGTATCACACATCATATATTGTTTGTAAATTATTTTGTAAGAAAAATTGTTAAAAAAATCATAGGCCAAAAGAATGGAAACCAAACTTCATCAAAACAGAGAAATTGCTCATTTAAATGCAAATAAACAAAAGGGGTTTAGACAAAATAAACTTGAGATCATGCCATATAATTGCACATACCATTTAGAGAGATTTTAATAAATTATATTCAGAATTATAAATAAAAATAAAATGACTAAACTCAGAAATTTAGACATGGGAGTCATATATTTCAGAATAATGTTTCAGAATACAACTAATTCAATTAATTACCAGAAAATAAGGGAATAGGAACCTTTTAATACAATATAGGATTATTAATATTAAATATAACTGATAAAATGGCTGAATTTATATAATGACAGGAAGTAAATTTTGATGTTTTGACTCTTCACAGTATACCAAACTGAAAGTGAAATTACTATTTTTTTTTGACAGAAAACACTATAAAATGGCATTATTTAATCTGAAAATAACCAGAATGAAGTGAAAGATTAATTTAAATCAAATCTAGTGAATAAAATTGACAAATAACCAAAGTATAGGCATTCATATAGTGAAAATGTAAAAGTGCATACAGGATGTGAAAAATATTTGAACAATGTTAAGGATAATATTATATGGGCTAAGAGTTTAGTTGAAACTGAAGGAAACAGTTAGTTAATTATTGGTAGTTGAACGGTTAACATGACATACCTTTGATAACGTGAATAACCTAACCTATAATCGTCATACAAAGCGAGTGTATAGTGAGTTATTGTGAAATCGCGAGTGACTTGTAAAATACTTCTGAAACTATCATATTATAACAGAAACGATCAAGTAACACTCCATAACACAGAACAATATAAATCTACTCCGAAAAACACCATAAAACACTAGAAAACTGTATAATTCATTAAACCAAATTAGTGACGGAATCGGAGAAAGTGTTTGAACTAATAATTATACAGATACACTAAATACAACCCAGAATCACTACACCAGTCACTACACAACATATAACAAGAGATTTGCGGACACGAGAACAGAAATATTGCGTCAAAATACATTATTTGGAACGCAGCAGGGACGAGTCACATTTTGATCAACTTGACGGCGGCCATTTGCTTTGACAAACCCAGTGCCTCTTCTTGGTTCATCACAGCTGTTTGGTGAAAACAATTATTATATTTACAATTTATTATTCAATGTCTGTGTTTATTAATAACTATTAATTTGATTGTAACGTTATACTTTTTAAATATTAGCCCGATTTCTCTGACTTTGGTAATAACTGGCTGTTTAAAGAACCCTATATAATTTTTATAACATATACTTGTAATTTTTTTCGATATCCTGAGAATCGATACTAATCGATAAGAGTCAATATTGCTGTTACTTAATAAAACATTAATACTTTTCAATACTTAATAGTTCTTTATTTCTTCATTAATACTAATTACCAATAATATAATTCTAATTGATAATCTATAAGGACTTTACCACCCGTAAGTGAAGATAACCTAAAAAATAGAAAGGTAAACAAATATCGATTGGTTTACAGACAGTCTTATGAGTGGTGATAGATTATTTAAATTATACTAAAACTTTAATAAAAATTTTCAGAAGAGCATTACACTGTTTAAAACTTCACAGCCCTATATTAATTAATTGATCCTAATTAATTAATTAATAAAATTAAAATTTTTTTTTATTATTTTTTTTTATAAACATAATTTTTTTTTAATTTTCTTCAAAACAATAATTTTTGTTTTGAAACTTTCGGTGAAGCTGAGCATATATATTTTTTTCATCAACTTTACGCTACTCGACCGGTCTTGCTACCATTGGGACTCGACCAGCTGGGAAACTTAAGGAAGTGTTTCAGGCCAGTAAGACGTCGAGAGCCACACCAATTAAACATATTACGTTGGACTTGATTACATCGGAGTCACATACTCCATAATCTCTTATATCATCAACACACATCTAAATTTATTTTATTAATATTATTACAGTGTGAGTAAGTGAGTGAATGAGAATGTGTGTGTGTTTTGGGAGGCTGTTACAGGTTTGTAAAGACGTTAGCGGACACTTATTAAAAAGAAACAAAAGAAAAGGACGCCAAACGGAAGCAGCGTTGCAATGCTTTTAATTTAAGAGATCAGACTTAAGAGTCAAAAAGCTAAGGGCGTAAGGAAATCTTTTAAGGCAATTGCTATAAAACATTATTCTTTTGATCTAGCAAAAAGATACATTCAAGGCATTCAAACAGTATTTTTTTTAATATAACTAAAATTACAGTGCCGAAATTTGTCATATATTTATTAATTAACAAATTGTATAATTTTATTGTATTTTTCAGACAATTAACTTTTAGGAGAATAGACCTTTTTATAGGTTGGTAACATTTATTGAAGGACCATTGGAAAAGATTTTGAACGAGCAACATCAATGTTATTAGCCGAATAGAACTTTTGTTTGTTGTTTGAGACTATTGAAGTTTTATGTATGAAAACATTCTTTGTACAAACTTGTTGGCCGGCGATACGTTCAGGATGCATGAAGCTATTTTAAAGACATTTTTCTTTAAAAAAAAAGGTGAAACAATTCGTTTTTCGTTTGTTTTCACTTGTAGTCTAACTTTTTATTATGACTTGAATAAAATGACTTATTAAATTTTAATTATAATGCAATTATAACATTCACAATTTTTACTCACACTCAATAAAACCGTTGCAGCATTCCTAACTATTAATAGATTAAATACACTGAACAGTACCGCGCTTATAATACAAATTTTTATGTCAAAAATCAAAAGGAGCTACTACGTAATTAATAGAATAATTACTTAAACAATGAGATCAAGGCCTTATACTTCCTCCAAAAAGCCTAAGCGGTTGCAGCCAATACTACGACTTTAGGAAAGTGTAGAGTATGGAAGGCGCTTTATTAGACTTTATATCTCTGATGTAGGCTATTGAGTCAAAAATTAAAATTATAAAATGTATGAAATATTTATAGATTTTTAAAAAAATTTATAGGTAATCAACTTTCAATACAAAAACTAGAATCCTCGGATACTGTAGGCGTCACCAGGGACTAGAATGCCAGATACCTAAATGGGTCGAGTGCAGTGATTACTACAGAAGTTAAAGAACAGTAGTTATGATTGTGTTGTAGCAAGTGGTGACCTCCAGGATTTTATATTTTTTGCAACACTATACTCGATATTTATTTATAAGTTTTCCCTAGAATCTCTGTTGATTACATTGCTCCGTTAAAATAAAAATTTGATTTTAATATAACGAAGAATCAGTTTTGTAAATTAAGTTACATAAACGATACGAATGGAATGGAAGTATTCTTAATACGGATGAAACAAAGATGCCAATCTTGATTTGCGAGTCTTTCATTTTAAAATGATTTTATTTTGCACAGATATTTTTATCAATATCAGTTTATTAATATGACTGAACGTACCTTAAAAACTGGACGAAATTAAGAATTTAGGAATTACCCTTGATATAAAGTAACATGGAAAAGTAACATGAAGAAAATAGAAAATTTAAGTAAGAAAATAATAAAAAAAAGTTTTATTTTCTTCCAATATCTTTAATTTTACCCTGTTAAAATCTGTATATTACGACTTTATTCTTTGCGCTCCGCTCAGTGGTCATAATTTTATGAACTCTACCCAAAATATTAATTCGGACTCTCACTTTCCAAAACCTATGCTTTAAATTATTTCTTCTATTTTCTGAAAATTAAATTTAAATTTTAAATTTTACGTTATACTTTATAAAGTGGATAGAGTAGTCAAAGTTATGCAAGTTTTAGACACTTTTTATCGATCAATAGTGTTGAACTCCGAATCAACAACACGATAATTTCATTACGAGGGTTAGTTAAAAAATTCGAGCGTCCCCTTACAAATTACTGATTTTAAAGCCACAACATCATTTACGATTTCGTCGTGAATTTCCTTTAGCGCTAGACGGTTTTGATAAAGAATTCGATCACGGCATGATGTTTGACTTTGTTCGCTTCATAAATTTTTCAAGTACACGTGAAACAAAAAATTTCGAATAACTGTTAGCCAATAGGTAAATTCACAGATATATTTGAAACTACAGATAACTGGCAATTACATGAAGCATCAATCATAAACATACTCAAGATTTTAGATCCGCAGGTAAGTTATAAATGTTACTATTCAACTAATGTAGATATTAAATAATTTACTTATAGTTCCAAAGAGTTTTCTTATTTCATGAACCGACATTTCTAATTTATGACCTACCTACATTAAAGGGAATAGCAAAATAAAAATTGGCTTCAGAAAACCTTTGTAACTTGTTATTGCGGAAAAAACCTTAATGATTTGATGAACATAGAAGACTGGAATTTATCTGAGACAACGGAGATTAAAGATCTATTATTAAATAAGGAATATAAGACTAACCTTATCTCAAATCTTACTAATCTCAGCTTATTATCTTATTCATAATATTTATCTTATTAATTAATAAAATTGTGAGGAATGTTATAACGTTAATTTTGTGTCAATAATTTATTAGAATTTCTGCTTGTGCGCTAAGATGTAGTAAGGATTAAGCAGGTTTATACGATTAATTAGGATTATTGTTAATTTTTAATGACAAGAATTATTTATTGTTTAGTTCGATGTTCAAAATTAACATTTTAGTAAAATTAACACCCATTGACACCGTCAAATTTGGAAAATTACAAATACTGTTGTCTCCTGTTTGATACTGAATTAAAAATTGTATGTAAGACATTTTATGTTCCTTTATACCGTCAATTACAATAATAAGTGGCTAATTTAGTTTACATTTAATATTGTGTTCAAAATATTTAACTTTTTATGTAAATAAAAATAATGTTTTCTGTGTATCTGTATAGACTACCTAAACAATTTTTTATGTATTGTGTGTGTGTGTGTGTGTGTGTGTGTGAATTTTTTTTTAGGAAATATAAGTCAGTATATTCAAATTGGACACAATGCGCTATTAAAAGATTTCAATACGGAAACTAATTGTAATTAGATGTAACAATGTCAGGACGGCACGTAAAACTCGTACAGGACTTGATGCAGATAGCGACAAAATTATGACAAAAACTCTGTTATTCTACGAGTCAAATATATTCGGCTAACGTTATAAAATTATATCATGTGGAACCGCTTCAAATTTATTTGTGCTCTGCAGCTGACATGAAATCTTCGTATGCTGCAGGACGTGCGTTATTTTTAAAATTAGTTTTAATATAGCCCGTGTTAAAAATTTACAATATTTTCTCCATCTCTACAGAGAACGATATTTCGTACTATTTAAATTTAATAACCGACCATGTAGCTGTAGCCAAAAGCAAAATAATGTTTGTTAGACTCAATACTTTAAAGCGGAATTTTGTTTTATCACATGAAAAATGTTATAAAGTAGTATTCTTTTCAGTAACAAATTTTTAATATCTCTCCTTACGTAAATAACCTTTGCTACTACTACTACTACTACTACTACTACTACTGATGCTAATATTATACTACTAAATATATTATAATACGTATGGAACCATACAAATTGAAAGCATGTTCTACAAAGATATGTACAAAATATTATCATAACCAAAAATTGGAAAAATATTATTAGACAATCCAGTAGGCCTACGGTTTAAATTGACAATCTCGCTTCACAGTGTTCTCGTCACGAGGGGTGAAATCTTTGTGTGCAGTGTTTTATGTGAGTAAAACCTTCTTCTACTGGTAACATGAGGCCCTACAGTAAGGTGAAGTACGGAATAATAAATCACATTATGATGTATGAAGTGCAAAATATAAGTTGAGTCCAACTAACGCATTCTGTGTAAGTGCTTCAATGACTTGTAAAGTAGCTTATATGTATTAATATTTTTCTTATTGTTGAAAGTGACGTGAACCCTGTTGCAGTAATTTGTGACAGGATTGGATCTGTTGACTACCTTTTCCAAGAATGGAAGGCCGGTCTCTACATATTCATTATGTAGCTACCCGTTGTCACTCAGTGTCATCCCTCACTTTTTTTGCAAATCGCTGTGTGACTGTACGTTTATCGGTAGGCGGTAATGATTTTTGGCGTCCGGACATCAGTCTAAAACTAAAGAGCACATGCTCACGAAGCGTTAGGGATGACCACCGATGATACACAACACAACAAACAACGTTAAAGTGTGATCAACAGTATCAGATGACAATCAACTGACGCGTTTAAATTGAACACACAATTAAGAAAAATAGACGGTAATTGAGGAATAAACGTTTAAGAATTTTATTTCATGTAAATTGTAAATACTAATTGCTAATTGTAATTGAAATATATATTGAAAAATAAGGGTGAAAGAAAGACACTGTTTAAAACCGTTGCAGACAATGAAAGTAATATGATTGGTCATATACAACACCATTCAATCTGTTTCACAAGGGACTGTAGTAGGAGTAATTGGGGGTGTAGTACGAGGCAAAAGCCTAGACTGGAGTATATGGATGAAACAAAAATACCAAGATAATATGCAGACAGTAAGGGACGGTTTATGGAAAGAAAAGAAGAAATCAAAGAGAACTTAATATTGTAGTTTATGTTACAATCGTCTGAGTAAAAAAATTCTGACATTTACTACTATGTATTAAATATATCGCTTTTAAGATAAAATACCATGCTGTCATACCCACTGGACAGCATTGTGTAATGTTGCATTACAAATTGTGTGATTGGTAACATCATGGCATTTTATTAATTCGTTATTAGACGTACGGTATTAGATCACTGAAAATACATAACCCCACCGAAATCTATTGTATTTCGTTTTGTTCAGGCTCGCGTGTGTGCGTGTGTAAATTGTCTGCGGAAAATTGTATTTTTAAACAGACGTCTGATGTAACACCGCATATGGATACGTCGTTATTACTAAGATATATGTTTATTGCTCCCTACGGTTGAGTTACGAGCATGAATACTGTAAAAATCACCCAAAATATTTGAAAAAGTATGATAATTCTTGTAATTTACACAGTGTATCAACTATTTTTTCCTGGATTGCATTTGTTAAGTCTTCATTACATATATACATACTTTTACTTTTTTTACGTATTTTCCTGATCCGTAATATAAACTGTACATAAAAGCTCACAGTTGCGCGCGCGCGCACACATAAGCACACTTACGCAGTGTCTTATTCTATTATAAATTATAATGTTTTACATTAATATTAGTAGCCTATTCATGCTATGAAATTGTTACGACGGTCACAAGGATCGTCGTGTTGTACCGTGGAAACAGAATAACTGACACCAATGAAGTTGATTACATATTTTAATTAAATAAAACAACAGAAGAAATCAACAACGACACTCCTACACATTAATTCAAGTGAAGTTTGTCCAAATCACAACAATAAATGCCACCTTATTAGAGAGTTTTTTTACTAAGTAACACAATAATTACTTTCGACTGAACCGCAGCATTGACTCCGAAGCGCAAACGTAATATCGCCAGGTTTAACTGAACTGCTATGCCGTTGACTGTTATATATAGCCTCCATATGTTCTAAAGCAATCAACCACTTTCTGCACAACGAGGCGGGAAGAGTTGCATAGTTATAAGCGCTCTGGAATTCACCAAATGCTAGACCAGTTTACGACCGTGTAAACTGAGACGAACGAATGCGGTAGAATAAACGTCAAACCACAGAAAGTCCTGTCTGAATCTCCATCTACTCCGAGTCTTAGATAATTAACTTGTGTGAACATCACGTATTTGTCTTTCCTTCTCAACGTACCAGTATGATACAAACATAGTCCACTATAATTTGAACACTTCTGCTACAGTTCTTTTCTTGATGTGGAAGTTACTTAATAACATATCATGTACGATTAACGTGTTGTTTCTAACTACAGATATGTTTAAAGTATTAGGTAGTGTGCTCGTCTTTAGCCAGGTTTGTTTCCTGCCTGGTAAAATATCTATATGTTCGTTGGCTGCCGTTGACTTTTTCTTGATATTTGATTACTGTAGTTTTTTGATTTTATCGTGAATGCATGTACCGTAGAAATCTGTACTGGGTGTATTTACAAAGTTTAGCGTATTTTTCAAACCGATGTATTGAGCTTTATACTGATTTAAATATCTTTAGATATTCGTTTTTTTCCGTCCGATGTTTACATACTAGTAGGATTGTCAAAGTATTCATTATAGCGTGTTTTGTAGTATTTATCGTGTTATGCTGTTGACGTGTAGAATTTCCTGTCTTGTATTTACTGATAGACTTGAAACAAATTGGCTGTATAAACGTTTTATTTTTGTATGCAGTTAGATGTTCCAGATATTTAGATGATTTTTCACTTTTTCTTTCATTTAGCCTACGTTAAAATGCTTGCAGTCATTAAATTTTATTTTTTTACATTGGTTAAGGTATCGTCTTTGATACTTACAGACAATTTGGTATTTAAATTTAGGTTTTGTCCATTTTGAACGCTATTTTAGTATATGTATGTTCAAAAAAATTGTAGTAATTTTTATGAAGTGAGTACATATAACCTATTGTCATATATTGCTTATAAAAGTGAATGTAGTCTCCTTTGTGCGGTTTTTTTGTTCACTGTCTGTTTATAAATGTTCCAGTTCTAATGCTACTATGTGTTTACAACTCTTCTGTTTATTACTCAGTCTACTCCATATTGTTATACTTTTTTCTTCCATCTAAGCAACATATAAGGCAAAATTGCTTATTATCCTGGAAAAAGATTAGAGATATGATGCATATTTTACAGTTGATAAAGACATTCCTTTCCAGTACTTTACGTAATTAAAATAAAGAATTTTCGCACCAACAGAAAGCGTACGTTAAACAATATCATCTGAAAATGAAACTTATACGTTTATATTAACGAGTCTTTGAGTCAAGCCTGCTGGTTCATGAACGCAAAATCCTCCATAGTATATTTGGTCCAATATGTGTGGGAGGTGAATGGAGGAAAAGAACCAACCAAGAACTGAACACACTTCTGAATAAACCAGATATTGTGAAAATTATAAAGCTTGGTAGACTCAGGTGGGCTGGACACGTGCTCAGAAGGGGGAAAACGAAATACCAAGAAAGGCACTCACAGAATAGATCTATGGCACCAGAAGAGTTGGTAGACCCAAACTACGTTGGGAAGACGGTGTGAGCTATGATGGGCGCCACATCCTTGGAACCCGGAACTGGAGAGCAGCTGCACTTGACCGGGACAACTGGCGGAGGCTGTTAAAGGAGGCCTTGACTCAGTAATGGGTTGTTGCGCCGCTGATGATGATGATGATTAACGAGTCCCAGGTTTCACAATTTACATTTTTTTTAAACATTAACTTTCCAAATTAAAAAGTATTAAAAATATGCATTTTTTCTAGTACTAATGGTTACGCTTAATTCATCTATTCTTCATGTGTTTACCCTAATCTAATGCCCTTTGTACACTGTTTACTGTAACCCTTTGCAATTACATTAAATTTACACTAAACTACACTAAATTATACTAAATTACACTAAACCTCTGCAGTTAGTCACGAAATTAACGAAATCAAAGTTATGAGTAATTAGCCATATAATATCGTATGTCAGATTATCACCACAGGTTAATTCTAAAATACTCTTGCCTTGGATTTCTGATTTGCGACTATTCGTCCTATTGCCTTATTTTAATTACTGTGTCGTCGTAATAGCGTACGTGTGGCCATTTACTTACGACTGTGTAGAGAATTCACACATTCACACGTATTTAACATACGTAAGGCTATATAAGAATTTTTAATCAATCCAAATGTTTATAATCGTCAAATCAGTCAGTACTAAACAGGTCAGTTGAGCTTACACAAATCGTAGTTCCGTAAAGAAGACGATTAGAGATTGTTTATCATAAACGATTTTTAAATCAAACAGATTGTTTAGATTTATCCAAGAGAAAGTTACTATTATTTTAATGCAACCCAGGAAAACATTTAAGTTTTCAACATCACTCTAATTGGAGTGTACAACTCAGAGCCTACACTCGCTCACAGAAACGAATGACAAAACTATAGGAGTCTAATGAAAATATTTTACCTAAATGCGTCAAAAAATATTTTGAACTTGTGAGAATTTTGCTTTAATGACGTGAGTATTATATTTACCTGTTTCTTTTTCACATTACTGTTGTTATGTGAATATCATTTGTAAGTAAATATTCTTACAGGCTCTGTACGTAACATTATTATAATGAGTTACGTAAGTAAGTTAAAGAGAATATACAGCGCTTGTGATAGTATATAAATTTGAGTAACATAAAAATGTAATATGGTGATATTATTCCATCTCATGTTAACCGCTTATATTAGCTTACTACCATAACAACAAGAAATTCTAATATAAGCAAGATTATCCAGTTCAATCCGTTATACACAATGATTCATAAAATGACTACTAAGTTATATTGATTTGTCATCTGGCTGATATACGCAAGCAGAAGAACGTTGTGTTTTTCACTAATATCTGAGAAGCACTGCTTTCCCATAAATATGAAACTACTCAGTATACAATTATGAGCTAACTATAACTTTAATAATATTTTGAATGTTCATCACTACTTTTTTCACAGCACTTAATAATTATTATTTAATTATACTTTCACTTGTGAATTCTTGTGGATTCAAACCTCACTGAAGAAGGAGAATACAACTCCGAAACGGCGTTTGAGGGAATATCAACAAGTAAGTTTCACAAGTGAAAGTACCATTAAATAATATAACTTTAACTTTAACAATATACAGATTTTCTCTTTAACTTCCGAAAAGTAGTAATATATTTCTTTTTATGAAGTGAATTTTCATAAAAATACTTTTGACACATATATAAAATTTTACAGGAGTTTACAATGTTTTATGTTGCGTTATAAGCGATATTTCGTGGCCTGTGCACACATTTAAAAGTGTACTGTTGTTTAT
Source organism: Magicicada septendecula (assembly GCA_034769895.1). Classification (NCBI taxonomy): domain Eukaryota; kingdom Metazoa; phylum Arthropoda; class Insecta; order Hemiptera; family Cicadidae; genus Magicicada; species Magicicada septendecula. The sequence goes on from CM068370.1 coordinate 106,074,163, forward strand.
ACACTCTTTTACATGCGTACTAATAAATTAGGAATAAGTGACGTAATCCATTCTTTTATATTAAATAAAAATTAATTGGCTAACGGAGTATTATCTTTTCACTGTTACAAATGTATGAAATGTTACCAACGATAACAAAGAGGTCAGTACAGTTGAACCACTAAACTTCATGCGAAGTTGCGAGTGTATATAGTTCGTGTAAAAGTCCAGTTACGCTAAGCTGTTCAAATACAATTTCCAGATTTACAATCTGTTTCCTGCATCATGGTAACGCACACGCACAGACAGACATTTACAAACACCAAATTGAAGATTCTCTAATCATTTCTGTCTGCCCGACTGAAATATCCTCATTGAAACTCTCACACAAAGGCACAAACATAATTCGTTAAGAATAGAGTGTTTGTGTAGCCTAACAGTGTAAGATCAATGCATTCCATAACGTTGCCCATATCAGGAGAGTAAAAATCAACAACTACAAACATTCACATTTAGTCAGACCACACACGTGGATACAGACCCAGTCATTTTTACGGTTAATTACTGTGTTCGTTTGTAAACCACTTAATATGTCTTATCAAATAATTCATAAGTAACTCATAGTATACGTAAAATACGGATACCGGAAAGATGAAAATTGTTCTACAGCAGTGTAACAAAAACTATCTGATATGAAATATCTCTCAATGGTCATAGTCAGTGGACAACGGAGGATTGTTTTGAGTAAAATATTTCTTCAAAATAAATTTAATTGAGCACATGAAAAGTAATAATTATTTCACTGTCGCAATAAAATTGAAAAACATTGTTATATTAAAAAAATTTCAGACAATATAAAATTAATTTAAATTTTTATGTAATTTTACTTTTTTTAGTAAAGTTAAGTTAAATTTTACAAGAGCTAATGACGATCACAGATTTACGGTGGACGATATGATGTGTTTCTTAGAATTTTACGATAATTGATATTGGATTCAAAATTTACAATACATTTTGTTACATATGTGATTCATAAAAACTAGGAAAACTCTGTCTCATTTAACAAACTGATATTACACTATATTTAAACGTTATAACTTTTAAAATGCTGCTGTAGACGTTGATGTATGCTGTGGTCTAGAGAAATTAATAGGTCTAAAGAATATGTAATCAACCCGGTAGCACAAGTTTATTCAAAAATATAATGTATTTTAAATAATGCATTGTGTTTATGTTTAGCAGTCTAGCCACGTGGATGTTATACCACTAGATATTTTCTTTTCTATTTTGTCAGAAAACTACACACACTTTAAAGTCGTTGCCTGCTTTAGTTGGTAACTTTTATTTTGGCTTTGTGTTTTATTGCCATTTAAAATTATAAAACAAGTAGCTACATCGTCTAGCACAATCAAATTTTCTCATTGCAAATAAGTAAATTTTTAATATTTCAGAATTTAAAAGTTTTATTTTCATTTCAATAAAAACATTGTTTCAAGTATTTTTTTTTTAAAAACATTATTAATTTTTTGTTTGCCTTTTTATTCGGGAAGAGGTATTAATATTTTTCTTAACATTATAACAATTATGGCTGACATATAATTTTTCGTCTTTTTTGATATGTTTTTTTTTCTACTTGAACTGTAGTTTGGAGAGAAAAATGACTCTTTCAAATGACAAGTGAAGTTTATCCCTGAATATCTCAATGGCGATGTGTAACGATTAGAAAAAATTTTTCAATAACATATGTTTTTCGTTTTTGAAACAAAATTTATAATGAAGTCTCCTTATCTTCTCTTAGCCGACAAGTTCTTGTGTACAAAGTCCACGTCACCCTGCCATAAAGGCTGCATAGTACTTCCATCATTTTATACAATTTTAACAGCGGGTCTCGTCTGAATCTTTCCCTTAATTTTTTCTGATATTTTCACAAACGTGGTTAAAAGTCTCTATTTTTTTGCTGGAATCCACTTCTCCCACGTAAGACAGGTCACATTCAGGACACTAAATGAGTACACCTGCTCAATGAGTCGATCATTCACAACTAGCTTACGTCTGAAAAGAATACAACCTCGAAAAGCCATGGACGTGGTCCTGATACCAGAGATCATACGTGTGAATTATTTGTTTCAGTTCATAAAGCGATCTCTGAGGGCTTCCTTATTTTCTCCTAAGATGACCTCATCGTCCACTAACATGAGGGTTTTACAAAATTAATACTATTGAATTTGCTGCTAAATACCAGCATTTCCAGCCTCTGCTACTACCATATAACAGCATTGTCTAAATAAGTATTAAAAAGAGTGGGGGAGATAACCTACGCTATTGTCTAACTCCCCTTATTTAAGAGTCCTGCCATATTCATGTCTTGCTTTACTCTTTGTATACATATTTCTTACAACTTTCATTGGCTGTTTTAGTATGCTTCTTTTGTCGACTACGGTCCGTAATTTCTTTTGTCTTATATTACCAAAAGCCTTGATGTAGTAAATAAATGCCATACGTGTTTTAAGATTTAATTCTTCTTTCCCTATCGACAAATGTAATGTAAATACATTATCAGAACACGATCTTCCGTTCGTAAATCCTGACACTCTTCTAGCAAAGTAGTATCTACAATAGGCATTAATCAATTGTTAGCAATTTGTAATATTCTTTATAGTAACCTAGTAGCCCTGTAGTTTTTAAAGAATGTTTGTTAACCTGTTTTAAAGGTAGTGACTGCCATAGACTTTCTCCAGTGTGGTAAGATTACCATTTGTTTTAACACTAATTTTGAATGTCGAAAAGCCTATACTTTCCTTGCGCTGCAAGTATACAAAGGTATATGTTAATAGTATCTGCACCAGCAGCTTTCCCATTTTACTTCCATGTTCCGTATGGAAATGGAAGTATGGTGATGGCAAAAAAAAATCGTGTACGAGATAATTGCAGATTCTGATTGTATTACCCTCAAAACATGAAAAAAAAGTTATTTTTCAAAAAGTGTGTGTGTGTGTGTGTGTGTGTGTGTGTGTGTGTGTGTGAGTCTGTGTATATTTTTTTTATGACAAACGATAAGAGCCGCAAATTCAAACAGAATCAACTAATTCTTGCAAACAGCCCTAAATTGTAGAGTACTCAAGACCTATTGTCTTTGGTGAAGATCGGTTAATGGAAAGGGGTAGTTTACCGGCAACGTTTTATGTTTTAACAAGTGTAATTTTTTTCTATGGCAAACGATAACAGCAGCAAATTCAAACAGAATCAAATAATGTTTCGTATACAGCCCTGAATTGTAGAGTTCTCAATACCTATTGTTTTTGGTGTAGATCGGTTAAGGGAAAGGGTCAGTTTACCTCCAACGTTTCATGTTTAAACAAGGGTAATTTTTTTCTATGGCAAACGATAAGTGCCGTAAATTCAAACAGAATCAAATACATTTTGCATACCTTCCTGAATTATAGAGAGCTCAAGGTCTGTTAATTTTGGTGAAGATCAATTAAGAGAATGATCTTCACCACTACCCTTAGTTTACCAGCAACGTTTTATGTTTTAAAAGGGTAATGTTTTATGACAAATGATAACTGCCGCATATTCAAAGAGAAACAAATAATTTTTTGCATACATTCCTGAATTTTTATGTATTCCAGTTGTGTTGATTTTGGTGAAGATCGGTTACGGGGAAAGAGTAGTTTACCTGAAACATTTTTTGTTGTAACAAGAGTAAAGTATTTAATTTTGATAAATAAAGTATCCTGATAAGGAGATCTTAATAATATAATCCACTGTAGAAACATAGATGAAATAGCTATAAATGAAAAGGCAAGTTGGTCGGGGGGGGGGGGGGTAATTTTCTATAAATTAAAATTATAGTTGAAGGGGGAGAGGATAATTTTTTATATATGTACAACGTTATCGGCAACAAAGAAGTAGTTTGTTGTTAAAATTCCTTCCCGTCCTGTTTGGCCGTAGACCAATGTTTTCTGCAAAACCAGACGTTTCGGCAGTGCCATCGACTTCCATCATCAGTGAAAATCGAGTGCGATAACGTGAGGTGGTATACGTTAGTGACCACAGTACTGTTGTTAAGGCTGAAACAGTAAGTAGAAAGAAGTATTTTCTATGGAAATATTTCATTTCGAAAATGATTTTAAATATAAATCTCCATACCGATATTTTACTTCCATGTTCCATAAGGAAATGGAAGTATGGTGATGGCAAAAAAAGTCGTGTTCGAGATAATTGCAGATTCTGATTGTACTACCCTCAAAAAATGAAAAAAGTCATTTTTTCGAAAAGTGTCTTTGTGTCTATGTGTAGATTTATTTTATATGGCAAACGATAAGAGCCGCAAATTCAAACAGAATCGAATAATTTTTTTGCATACAGCTCTGAATTGTAGAGTACTCAAGACCTATTATTTTTGGTGAAGATCGGTTAATGGAAAGGGGTAGTTTACCTGCAACGTTTTATGTTTTAACAAGGGTATTTTTTCTATGACGAACGATAACTGCCGAAAATTAACACAAAATAAAATACTTTTTTGCATACTGTCCTGAATTATAGAGAACTCAAGGTCTGTTGATTTTGGTGAAGGTCGTTTAAGAGAAAAGGGTAGTTTACCAGCAACGTTTTATGTTTCAAAGCGTAATTTGTTTTTGACGAATGATAACTGCCGCATATTAAAAGAGAATCAAACAATTTGTTGCATACATTCCTGAATTTGTATTTACTCAAGGTCTGTTGATTGTGATGAAGATCGGTTAAGGGAAAGGGGTAGTTTACCGGCAACATTTTATGTTTTAACAACGGTAATTTTTTCTATGACTAACGATAACTGCCGCACATTCAAACAGAATCAAATATTTTTTGCATACGTTCCTGAATTGTAGTGTACTGAAGACTTGTGTTAAGGGGAAGGGGTAGTTTACCAGCAACATTTTATGTTTTAACAAAGGTAATTTTTCTTATGACGAATGATAACTGACGCACATTCAAACAGAATCAAATATTTTTTTGCATACGTTCCTGAATTTTTAAGTACTCAAGGACTTTTCATTTCGGTGAAGATCGGTTAAGGGAAAGGGGTAGTTTACCAGCAACACTTTATGTTTTAACAAAGGTAATTTTTTCTGTGACCAACGATAACTGCCCCACATTCAAACAGAATCAAATATTTATTTGTGTAGGTTCCTGAATTGTAGAAAACTCAAGGCTTATTGATTTTGGTGAAGATCGGTTACGGGGAAAGGGTAGTTTAACTGCATCATTTTATGTTTTAGCAAGAGTAAAGTACTTAATTTTGATAAGTAAAGTATCCTGATAAGAAGATTATAATAATCCACTGTAGAAACGTAGATGAAATATCTATAAATGTAGAGGCTAATTGAAGGGGGTGGGGTAATTTTCTATAAATGAAAATGATAGTTGAAGGGGTGGGAATAATTTTTATTTATATGTCATGTGTACTACGTTATCGGCAACAAAGAAGTAGTTTGTTGTTAAAATTACTTCCTGGGTTGTTTGGGCTTGATCCAATGTTTTCTACAAAACCAGACGTTTCGGCAGTGCTATCGACTGCCATCATCAGTGAAAATTCAGTGCACTATCGTGAGGTGGTGTAAGTTAGTGATCACAGTATTGTGGTTAATGCTGAAGAAAGAAGTAGTTTCTATTGAAATAGTTCATTTCGAAAAGTATTTTAAATATAAATCTTAGAACATGGAAGTCATGTATGCTTCTCCATACCGATATTACAAAGGCTTGGGGGTAATTCTATCAATATTTAAACTTTCGAACCAAACTTTTTCAGTATCACGTACCAGAATTCTTAAAAAACACAATCCAATCTATAGTTTTTAAAAGTTAGAGATTAGTTGTATCTTTTTCACTTTTTCATATTTATTTAAATGTTTTATATATATTTTATGTTGTTTTTGTTGTTGTCTATGCACATCATGTTCAATTCATGATCATATATCTCTCCTAGCTTTCTTTGTAGGCTTTTTAAAAGCAGTTTTGTTTATTTTATTGGGTGTTCTATTCTTATAGTAATCTAAAGTACAAATTCTTTAAATACAGTTCTTTTTTCTCATTCCATATATTTTTTGACGTATATATAACTTTGATTTTTTGACGTATTTTCCTTATTTTTAGGATTTAAGAGGTCTCCCTAACACTCACTTATTGAAATTTATTATTTAATTTTTCCGCGTTAGTATTGACAGCCGTGATTTTCAAATATCAATTGTTTTTCTGTTATATAGTTCTCTTAAATAGCTTTTTAAAGAAGGTCGATTTTCCACAACAAGTCAGATCTTGAATGAGATTTTACTGGTTTTACCTACCTAGCTCTGAAATCTACTATTTAACCTTACCAATAATGATCCGAAACAATATTTTTCCTCGCATTACTAAACAATTTTCTCAGCTTTTAATTTCTGATAAAATAATCTAATATAGACTTAAGTCATTTAGTGTTTCATCGAAAATTTGTGAATTTTCTTCTGCTAGAAAAAGAAATTCTTTACTCGAAAGGCACTGATGCTCACAAAACCTCCAAATATTTCCTTTTTGATTCGGTCCTGACTCTCCATTTCTTTTTATTGATTTCTTACTTGGCTCTGTTCTTATTATAGCTTTTCAATCCCCTTTTATGACAATATAGTAATGTTTATTAGTTCAATATTACTTGTTGCAGGTCTTTATAAAATGTTGTTGTCTCTTCTTCTCTCCCTTCCTGTACAGCATAGTGTATATGGCAGTAAGCATGAGACTTCCACTTTGTATTTTTAATCTAAATGTTACGATGCACTTATTCGCCTAGCTGTAGGATGCTATTCTATTCTTTCATTTTTCATGGACCGGATATCATCCTTCTGTCTTTTAAAGTTCCCCAAGTCTATCTTTGTGCCTTAATAAGTCACGTTTTATAAGTCTAATACATAAAAATTGTGTGGTTTCCTGTTTTGCACGATTTTTACTTTTAAATTTGTTTTATCTTTAACTACCATTCTTCTAACTATAATAAATGTTAAATCAAGGTAATTTATTAAAAGGTGGTTTCTGCCTTAGTAATAAAGTAGTAGTTCCAACTGTCGTTTTCCCATTTGTAATTTTGTTTAAATCACATAAGTTAAGTCTTCATCGCTTGTTAACAACAGTGTCAAAAGAAATGCTTTTTAAAGTTCGGTAGCAGCCTTAAAATTATGTTTTTGAAACAGTATAATAATTTTTAAAGCTTTTAATTGATGACTAATAACAGAGTAACACATCTAAAACTCACACTATAATTCAGTATATTGACAACACCGAGATTTTATTTAATTTGTATTTCAAGAATTTTTCATCCGTGTAGCCTACATAATATTAATAGTGACGATAATGCGGAATGAGCTCTATTACAACCCTACGGTCAAGTATGTGTTTTTATAAAAAGCCATTAAAACAAGTATTTGTGATAACCATAAACGTGTAAGAGTGGTCTAACTTAGATTCTAGCTGAGATTAAAAATTCTTGGAAAGATTGAGTAATTCCTGCGCGTAACCACACACACATTCCATTATAAGAAAATTTGTAAACAACTTCTTAATAAAACCTACCAAAAATGCAGCTTTACAGAAGACACGTTTTAGAATAAAGTAACATAGGGGAAAATGTTTATAAGAATATTATAAGAGTATTATTCTGATGACTAATTTCATATAAAAATGAAAACGTTTAACTTATTAAATTATGAGATATCACATCTCCAACTTAAATGAAATTATAATAACCTAAGTTCATTTATAATATTTTCAACAACAATAAAGGGATAAACAAAGTAGATCGGTTTTTTAAATTTTGTATTTGTGCTTTTTGTAGTTTGTGATTCTGTGTGCTTTCGAGCAACATGAAGTTTGTAAAATGCACGGTACTATTTATCTGTCTATCAATGCTTAGAAACCATAACAATATTATATATATAATTTGTAGAAAATAGCTATCAACCTTTACGAGCGTACCATAACCTACAAGAGGTGTTGACAGATACTAAGTTTTATCAATAGGATAAAAGTATCCACCAATAGTTTATCAATATCAATAGTTTATCCAAAATCTATTTATCAATAGTTTTATAAAATAGGATTCATGTTATGTGTGAAGTATAAGCAATGCTAGCAATAAATAATTTTCATTTGTGGGAAATGATATGATAGTATCATACCCTTGACAGTATTCTAATATAAAATCTGTATATCTATTGAAAGAAAACGTATTTTTTCCTTCTCTTATACTTTTACTTTGTTAAGCCCCGCGTTGGAGCGCCAATCTGTAATAAAACGTACATTTACGATGCTGACTTCGTTTGTACCTAAACGTTGTCTCTTGGTATATGCGTTAAAAATTATTTATTAAAAACTTTAACTCGTATTTGTTTTACTTGTTTACTAAAATTCATTAAAAAATTATTTTGAATAGCGAAAGTGGTTTTGTTGATGTTAGCGATCGATCGTGATATCGAATTGGCTATTGTAGGTTATCTGATTCTTCCTTGTTTGCTACCAAGTTCAAATCACCAATATGTATTCACTCTTTTTTATTACCTAAAAAATCCTTTAACCTTAGCTTAATTTATCAATAAAAACTCTTTTAATACCAATTGATTAGTTTTACTAACGTTTATTTTATTCACATTCAGTTTGCCGACCTTAGGTCGAAATAAATTATTGCCGTATCTACTCTTTTACTTAATTCGACTTTCAAAATATTTTTATTTTTATAATGTTATTTCGTCAGTTCGTGGGTTCATTTATACTGTTAGGAAAATTCAGAAATGCTTACGGAAAGTACCATAAATTACAATTATTCCAAAATCTTAATTACTAATACTAGAGAGAGTTCGTTTTATTTAAATGTAACAAAAATGAATTTGTTTCAAGCTTCCACAAGCAACTGTATGTAATGGAGTCTATACGAAACACAAAATGCCCGCTTGTTGACCGAAACTAATGAAATGTGAAAATGTATTCACTGTCAGTTTTACAAATAAAATAATTTACATGAGTTGTTCACTGTTTTTATATTATATATTGTTTTCTTTCACTTGTGTTATTGGTATAAAGTGTTACTTAATGTATCTTGGTGTTGTGAAGTAGAACTGTAATGTTACAAAATGTTAACGTCACCCAATTGGAGAATCAAATATTCATTTTGGTATCTTCTTGAAAATATCATTATTATTTAAGGTTTTCTTCTTTAGATTATTATAATTTTATTTCAATTTAATTTCTTCCACTTCATTTAAAATCTGGTGTATTATAATTTTTCATTTTGATTTTTTTTCTTCAAGATTTGATTCCGTTATACTTTTGTTACTCTAGACAGCACATCGGCGACCTTAATAGTTTGGTGTCTAACAATAGAGTGAATATTTTTTCTTCTGTTCTCAACGATATTGACCAAAATTTAGCTGATTTCCTATTGGTAAAAAGCCGGGTCAACTGTTCATGGGACCGAAATTATTTAAAATTTACCATTTTTTACATTCCACTCCAACATGTGAACTATTTAGTATTTAATAAATCTTAATTTGGTTAAAATAATGACATACCTTGTCAAAATATAAATATTTTGACATCTCATATGCTATATGTGAGTGCCTTAATCATTAATTTAGGAACTTACAAAATTCCATCTTTATGGCCATTATACTTAAGTTCTGACACTTTCCTTATTCTAATACAATTATATTAAACTATTAACCTGTTGTGGTTAACATTTAATTTAGGCCTACTTTGGCATTTATATCACTTCTTACTAATTTATTTTACTGTTGTTTTTTACTGAAGGTTTACTATAATTGTTAGGCAGAAATTGGCCTATTACTAATTACTGTATCATATTACAATGTTTCACTTTCTGATATTAAGTAGCCTTTTGGCCCTTTACATTTTGGCTATTTATAATTAATTCATAACACAACATACAAATTAAATACTGTTCTGCCTATATACTATGACTATTTTATAACACATTATATAAACATAAAAACAATATTGTGCCTCTATGGCTAATTACTTCGTGACAAAACATACAAAGATTAAAATAATATTATGCCTGTATATTACAACTGTTTTATGACACATCATATAAACATGAAAACAATATTGTGCCTCTATGGCTACACTCTAATTAACTAAATTATAACATCTTATTGTGTAAGACCCTGTCACCTAGCTTGTACAATAATAACAGCTTGTTTTGTCTTATCAGTAAGAGTGTTTTGTTTATACACTCTTACTTTACTATTAAACAGTTAGGGTATGTTGACTGTAATGGAATAAATGACAGTATTTATCCTGTAATAAACATCAATAATAATAGGCCTAATAACCAGGAAATGGTTAGTAATAAAATGTTGAATCTTAAAAATATCCTCCGAACATTAAACATTTTGCTTACATTACTATTAATGTCACTTTCATTTCCTTGTGACTACATTTTGTTCACTAGTACTGACACTAAACTTACAGCCCTGTTTCTCTATAGTGACGGTTGTTTTACAATTATTTCCTCTGTATTTTATCACAGATTGCCTTTACAACACTTACTTATTACTAACGTTATTAGTCTATTCTCATTATCTTAATTTACATTTTATTTTACCCTACCTTCCATGGTACTTGTTGTGGTCATTTGTCATTCTTAAATTACCTAGGAGTTTTTATGTTAGCTTTATGTAACGTATTGAGTCCTTCAATTCGTTACGTTACAATATATATTTATTTACTAACTATTCACCCACACCCGTATATATAGGCTACATAACCATGTTACTACGAAGTTTTATAGATAACCAATTTACAAAAAGCATGCGATCTTGAGTAAATTTACACACACGCACACCCACACACACACAGGATAATAAATATGAAAGACGACTATGAGTGTAATGGACACTTTCTGTCAAACACAATATGACCAGAGACTTGAAAACGGTCAGTCTTGTAAAACGTCTGACTCAAAAGTCTTAACTTAAGAGTATTGTTTACGTTAGAATTAAGCATTATATGCTCCAGGAATCAAAATGTTTGGTAATAGCAAATTAATTATAGAGTACAAAATTACAGTAATTTGAAAATGATTACCAGCACTCATTATGTCATGAGACATTCTTCGCTACAAATATTTGCTTCTTTAAACGTGCTTTCACTCCTGAATAACCGATTTTTTCAAACAATTGTAGAAACTTTCCCAAGTATACGTAGTACAGCGATTGTGTCTTGCAATTCATTTAGCTCAGTCACAAAGAGTAGGCAGGATTTCCTGTAGTTTTCACAAAAATTCACTCCCTTCCTTGACATTCTAGTGTGTTTTTCCATTCTTGGTAGTCTACGAAAAGAATTTGCTAAAACATTTTAATTTGTAGCAGTTCTTATTTAGGTTTACGTGTTTAGGTTTATTTATGACTTCTAATCAAACGACTAAACTATTCTACGGATGAAATACATGCTAGAAGCAGCAAAATAGCAGACGAATGGAGATAGCAGATGAATGGAGTAGAGTGGGTTTCTAACAGATGCCAGGAGCCGGGTGATTGATTCTGCACATATGCCTTTACAACATAAATACGACTTATTTTGGTAAAAAAGAATGAGAAAATTATAAATGTTACCTTATATTAAATAAAATTTAGAATTATAAATTATTGTGCCTTTTATTGAATGCTTATATTAATAGTCTACATGTTATGTAATAAATAGTGTACTACGTTTATAGGTATATATATATAAAACACTTCACTGTACGGTAAACGTTCAAAAATTACCTGCTTATTGTGCTAAAATCTTGCAAAATATTTCTTTTAAAAGTTTTTTAAACCTGTTTTCCCATTCACCATTGTTTAAAATAAATTTGACTACAATCAAAATTTGTTGGTGTGGCTAAACCCTTTGAATAACTCCGGAGTTCTGATTAAGATTATAATAAATAAATCATATATTTTCAAAATGAGAAAGTATTTTTACCCTAAAATTGTACTAAGAAAGTGAATCAGGTCCTGAATTTACTGAAAAATCTGACTATCCTACGATACTGGCTCGTGGCATTTTGGTAAAAACCGGTTACCATGATGTTTTAATTTTAACATAACACTGGATGACATTTCATTTTATGAACACATAAAGGTTTTTTTACTCCCTCTTATTTAGTACCCTTATCCTTTCCATTTTACGAGTACTTTACCAGTCTTATAGCTGCTGAATTACAGCGATTCTTCTTATCCTTCTTTTTTATCTAATTCTCATTTCTCTTCCCCGATATCCTTATTGTTGTTATCTTTGTTTCTTGGGCACTAACCCAATTTGTTTGCCAATTTTGCTGCTTCTGAATCAGGGTGTTTTGCACTTTCTCTCCACGTTTCTTTCTAGCACATGATAGGTAGGGCGTGTTTACCTTGAGCAGAAGGCATTTACACTTGAGGGTATTGTGTTGGCTCACTGTAGATGGGGATATTCTCAAAATTAAAATAAATACCCTGAAGTATAATTTCAACGAGTTTGGAAAACGCAAGTATCGTATACTTATATAGAAATAGACTGAACAAAAAATAACGGAAGCTAATTTCAATGGAACAGATACTCAGTGCCAATATCTTTTGAACAAGTTCTCCGAGGCAGCTAAAGAAAAGTTAGGAAAGAAAAGCAAATGTCATAGAGAAAATATTTATTATTTAAATGAAGACGTAGAAAAGGAGGTGCACAGGAAAAAAGGTTTATACCTCAAATGGTTGAATACTAAAGATATTCAAGACAGAATTGAACTTAGACGACAGCAAGCTAAAGTTAGGAAGAACGTAACACAAGAAAAAATAAAAGCTGTGACCAGTCATGTCGAAAGGTAGAAAAGTACATTGGAGGGGAAAAATACAATCTTGGAAAATATTAAACAATTTAAGAAGAAGCACCAGAAAAATTTAAGGATTTAGGTACATTTCACTACGGTCTTGGGAACATTATTTCAAACGTTATTAGTAGAGAGTAGAGATAAATATTTGGAAGACATTAAATGGATTTTGGAGAAAGATCAGGTAATTATATTTCATTTGATATAAATATTGTAAAAAAAGCTGTAAAATCTCTAAATAATGCAAGAGCAGCTGGAATTGGAGATATTCCTGAAGAGTTATTGAAAAATGGTAAAAATAAAGTGTATGAATTATTAAGAAATCTTTTTGAAAAATGTCTGAATGAAGAGGTACCATCAGATTTGAAAATGAGATACATTTCTACAAAACGCAAGAAGGGTAGCAAAGATGATTGGGAAAATTATAGAGACATAACAGTTACTAGCACACTAAGTAGGCTTTATGGAAGATTACTTAAACATTTTTTACAAGTTGAATATAAGGAAATGGAAGCTGAAGAACAAGCAGATTTCAGAGTTGGTAGATCAAGGATAGATCAACTATTTTCTACTTATAGCAAATAATTGATAAGTAAACAGTTTGATCACAACCTCTTCATTTAGTTTTTATTGACATTGGAAAACACCTATAACAATGTACCGTTAGCTAATCTGTGGAGAGCCTTAAGATATACTAGTATCAACCCAATTACCATAAAAGCTATAGAAAATTACTCTAAGAATTCAATAATGAGAATAAAAATAGGAACAAATTTGTCACCAGTGTTTCAGGTGACCAAAGTCAGGGATGTTGTCTATCACCCACGCTTTTCAAAATTTACACGGAGAAAGCAATAGTAACTTGGAAAAAATGTGCAGGAACATGGTAATTTTACTTGATGGTGATACAGTTTATTCATTCTAGTTTGATGATGACCACTTACTCAAGATTTTGGAGACATATAGTGGATGACTACAAAATTGATACAGGAATATCAGAAATGGTAACTAAAGGTAAACATGAGTAAAACGAAGTACATCACAAGGCAGGGCCGGCCCAAACCTTTAGGTCTGACCGGGCCGAGACGTAATTTTACGCCCCCCCCCAAAAAATATTTTAATGCTTATTTTCTTACCAGTACTAATTTAATAACATTATACTTTGAAAGTATTATCATGACTATATTATACTAGTGGCGGCGGTTAAGCTCTATACATAAAGAAACTATTCTGTAGGTGTACGAGTACATGAAATTATTTAAAAAATTTAAAGTTTATACTATATAACTTTTAAAATGTTACCAAATTTTTTTTATATTTTTCTTGAAACCCATTAACTATCACTAAGGCCTGTTTTTTAAATTTATGTTAATAAAGCTGTAACTTGACTCATCAATATAAGTGTTTCACATGGACTCAATGCGAGTGGAAAACATCAAATAAAAGATTCAATTTCAAACACTTTCCTATAATTTTAATTCAGTCAGTGTACATTTCTTCTTATTATATGTACAGATATTATCAAAACACAAATGTCTTTTCACATATAAAGTTTATTTTTACTAAAAATGTAACACCAAGATTTATTGGATGAAAGTTTTCTTTAATAATAAAAAAACATATATTTTGGTTTTTTGAAAGTTTAGTTAAATTTCATTCTTCTTGCTGTTGCTTCAGCAAACCTTTTAACAATTTTCGTTAAATATAACTGGTTTGCAACGTCATTTTTAATATAAATTGTTGCTACCGATAATAGGCGGTCTTGCTTTATTGTGGAGCGTAAGTTTTAATTAATTTGAGCTTACTGAAACTGCGTTCTCCACTAGCAACCGTGCCAGAAATTGTTAAAAGAACCCTCAGAGTAATCCATATATTAGGGAAACAGTCAATCACGTTACGTTTTGAAATAAGTTGCAAAGTTTGAACAGGAGTTTTTAACTCAGAGTTCTTCAGAAGTACAAACATATATATATATTTAAGCTCCTCAAAAAGGTGGTTGCCATCGATGTCAGTTTCTCCTAATTTATCTTCATCTTGAAGAACTTTTTGAAGATTCAAACATTTTTGTTTCAAGTTTTGGGATCTGGAAGAGTTTGCACGTTGTACAAAAGACCCCAATGCTGGTTACGAGTCTCAAGTTGTTTAAAGCGCTTTTCGATGGATGTCAGAGCCTGATCTATAAGCGGGTAAAAGACAACTGTTTTAAACAACTGCTCTGGATCTGTTGGGGCTTTGTCTCGAGACTCATAATCAAATTGCCGTATTTTCTTTCTCTCATGCTGCCTCTCGTAAACAGCTTTAATTTCCAAGTCTTCAGCTATGTCTTTGACTGCTGCTACAGGATCTGCGTATCCAGATTCACGATATTCTTTTAAAAACGTTTGGCACTTTCCAAGAACTGTTGATAAGTCACTGTTGGCGTTTTCCATGATATTGGTGACCAAGTTTACTTGTAACAATATATCATGCCAAACAACAAAAGAGACAATGAAGTCAAAAGATGTTAAGTTGTTTTCAAATGATTTGGCTTCAGATGTCACTTTTGGATCGATGAGTTCCTCTTCCATTGCCTGTAGCGCTTCACAAACTTCAACCATTTGATACCTGACTGCCTTTACGCTGTTAATTCTACACTCCCATTTAGTTTCGCAGACTTCTTTGACAGTAAGAGTCAACTGACTTTCCTTGAGTATTTTCCATCTTTTACTAGATGAAGAAAACAGGACGTACAGACGTTGTAATACCCCAACAATGAAACATTTTTTTACAGATGATGCAACAGCATTTCCAATTACTAGGTTAAGTGAATGACATCCACAAGGATTGAAGAAAGCTTTAGGAAACATTGACAAAATTCTTGACTGCACTCCTTTGTATTTCCCAGTCATGTTGCCTCCATTATCGTAACCTTGCCCCCTACAATTTTTCATGTCTAACCCATTGGTCCCTTCAATTTCTTTCAAAAGGGCCGTCGTCAAAGCTTCTCCAGTAGTGTAATCAATAGGAAAACATGACAATAAATGCTTTTTTACTTGAACATCTGTTTTAGTACATTCAACAAAACGAATTGTAAATGACAATTTTTCTTGGTGGCTGATATCGGGCGTACAGTCTGACGATATTAATTGATGACTCGTTGGGCACTTGGTGAAACATATTAATACAAAGGTTTTGTAAAATATATAAAAACACTTGGTAAGTTTCACAAATTTTTTAATTAACTCTGACAGCTGTTTCGACTAACTTAAGCCATTATCAAAGAGCGAATGAATGAAATTACTGAACAATTTTTCAACTTCACTATCAACACCCGTTTGACAACGAATGTTTTTTTCGGCATCAACCCATTTGCTTAACATGTGTAGTGCTCACTTGAAGTTTCATGATCTTTTAAATAATTCCCTATACGTTTCCATTAGTTGATACCGTTCTGCCCTAATTGAGAGTGGGTATTTCCAAACAACTTACAACTAAAACAATAGACTCTGTTTTTTAACTCAGAATATTGCAAATATCTCCGATAAAATTTTTCATTATTTGGCAGTTCCCTATTGCAGTGAAACGGTGAGAATTTTCTGTTTCTGGATCCTTTTGAATTGGATTTTGTTAATTCAACAGGAATTCTCGAATCCGGACCCTCAATTTTTTTTAGGCTGTTTTTAATTATTTGATCTTTATGCAATGAGTCAAGGTAGGCCATTCGCCGATATCGTCCAAATTACACGAGTTAACATCGTTGTGGGATAATAGGGTGAACTTCATTTTCATGTCCGTCCATTATAGGGTTTGATGAATTAATCGTAACATCTTTGTCAAAGAAAAAATCGTTTCCTTGGCGGCTTGTCCCAGGTTGTTCAGTTTCCTTCATCTCAGTCACATCATTACTGTCTTGAACATCGTCATCAAAAACTTGTTCTCACGCTCTAGCATTTGAAAAATCAATTTTGGTTACATCTTCTTTCGGTCTATTTTGATCAGTTTCTATTTCTAAACTTTCAGAAAGAAAACCACGCATGAACTTAGCACCTTGTCTATTTTCATTGAATATTTTGTTCTTTCTCTTTCTGTTTTGAGTTCCTGAAAGTGTGTAATTTGAAGCCATTTTTAAAAGTCTTTGAAATCATAAACTGCACTCGTACATGTCAAAAATATTCAAAGTACTGAAACAAAAATTCAACGAGACTTTACAAACCGAGTTAAAACGAACAACATTGTAAATTTTCTTTTCTTTTTTTTTAATTTATTAGGTTTTACCGTTCTTGTTTTGGGGTTATAAAACTATTTAAAAGACAAAAGACCTAAACCAAACTATTCATAGAACGGCCATTCTGAGTGTTGTACATATTAATTATTAAGTTGTATAAAATTTTAAAGTTTGTTTAAAATCCTAAAGTAAGTTAACTTTCACTACCTGCCATTTAAAAACATTTTCTCGTCTTGCTTTGAATTTCTAATGATTTAAACTAGCCAGCTTACTAACAAAATCAAAACAATAAAGAGCATACGTAGATAACATAAGAAAAATCAAACACTTAACGCGCACTTAAAAATACTTTACACCGTCTTACTTTACACTGGCAGTTGCACGGTGACAAGTCCAACAAAAGAAACAACTGAAACAAAAGAAGGATGAAGCGTGAAGGGTACGATGTTCGCGTGGTGGAGGGGGGAGCTGCCGTAGTTTACCGAACTTATACGATCTGTTTCGAGGTGTTGTACGCGTCAGTGAGCGAAGCGCTGTCTTCCCTATCTTGTTGCCGTTTTGTCGCTGAGCGTGAAAGTCAAAATATGTCAAATAATACCGCTTTTTGAAGATTTATATTGATTGTCTTATTATATACCAAACAGTGGTATTCATTTATAATAGAGTAAACTGTTTAACCTGCTTGAGAGAACAACTTCATTTATTAACAATCATAAAGGGAAGAAAAACTTGATTTTTTATCCATTATTTTGGCGCCCTCTAAAAATCTGCTCCCGGGCCACGGTCCGTCCTTAAGGCAGGCTGACAATAGGTGACCTTCAGCAAGACTTAATATTGAAGGAAGACATGGGGAAAACTCCATATACAGAGGAATACAAGTATTTAGAAGTAAAAATTACGGCCAGTAAGAAGTAAACCAAAGGAACACAATTCATAATTATTTTAGAAACGGTGGCTATCCTTCTTAGTTATTAAGTGGAATCCTTTGCGATAAGCAAATTACAGCAGACAATAAAACTAAAATATTTAAAACCACTGTTAGAAGTATCATGACTTAAGTCTCAGAAGTCTGGACTACCAATAAACACACAAGAACAAATTAGTGACAGCAGAGATGGACTTTTGGAGATGTTCAACAAGGCGTGAGAGAATTAGAAATGAAGTCATTAAGGACAGAATGAATGTAAAAAATGTAATTGTTGATTTTACCTAAACAAAAAATTACAATGCTATGGACACACGAAATGAATGCTACACGTAAGATTGCCAAGGAGAATTATGGAAAGAACCCCACCGGGAAGGAAAACAGAAACATCACCTATTACCTGGATAGAAGAAATTCAGACTATATTGAGGGAACGAGAAATTGAAGAAGATCTTTGTATGGCGAAGCAGCAGTGGAAGATGAGAATTCAATCAATTCTGTAATCTTGGTTCCGAAAAATGTGTAAACATTGTTCAGCCGTAATAATAAAGTAATTATTATTTTAAGTAATTTATGGTTGCTTAGTTCATTCTCCTTTTAAATAAATAGTATGTATTCCTCAAATTAGTATGATAATTATAATGGCAGCCAATAAGCACATGTATGTAAACTGTTAGAAGCCTTCTTTTTGGGAACCTAAAATATTTTATTAGAGTTCTTGATGTAACCACAGCCTTTACTTATTCTGTTTGAAATTTACTAAAGGTGAGTAGGCTATATTATTTAGAAGGAAGGTGCTTTTAAATGCACTAATTCCACGAACATTCCCTGAGTTATTAGTAATTACGAATCTGGGAGAAATTGTAATTTTAAAAATTATAATTTAATTTAGGCTAGTATGATGTTCAGGAATTGCTTCCCACCTAAAACGATATGTTTTCTAATTTACTAGATAGATTTCAGATTCTGCTGTAGGAACAGATACAATGATTGTTGTACCATTCTAACCTGAAGTTACAATCCCTTAATCTGCATTTCACTTTTACCAATGAGGACAAGGGTTTCAAGGCAGTAATTACGTAAAGAAGGTCTGAAAAATTTTCCAAACATGAAAAAACAACTATTACCAACGTGTTTACGAAAGCAGCCGTAAAGAAGTCGGTGATTACGGAGTACTCTATGCAAGACAGTAAGTGCCACGCATCGACTCACCTTTCTCGTGGCACCTCTTCCGTCCACTGGTTGCATTAGCGACTTCATCTGATGTCAGTTATTCTGTTTCCACTGTACAATACGACTGTTCCGTGCGACCGTAACAATAGTTTGAGTTCCACATCTTTTTTCATTTTAAGAATTTTAAAATTGGCTACTTTTTTGATGGCGACTATAAACTGTAAAATAATGTCTATAAAGTATAAACCACATGACTAATGTCCTTAGCGGTGGCATCTGAGAAAAACAATTTCAAAAGCATGCGCCTCGCTGTAGTAAGTACCTCAAGCCGGTAGTGTATGTGATAAACATGTAAATTAAACATTTTGTATTTATTTTTAAATATACTTTTATTTTTCATATATTAAAATATATTCTTTCGTATTTTAAAATATATTCATACACTCAGGAACAGATCGCTGTAGGTTTAAAAACTTACATTTAATATAAAAATACTAATAAAAACGAATTTGTTATTACGTTTTTCGTAAAATTTATTCTTCATTATGTTAAAGGTATCTTTCATTTTTTTCTGTGAGAAATTACATAGGTTTATATAATTTTACGAAAAATAATAGTTTTAACTTAACTAAAAGTTTACAGCTGATCCCGCAAAAGCCCATATGCATACATATTGTACATTAAATACAATTATATAATAAAATATACATAATATAATACAATACATATTATACATACACTACAATACACAATACGATACAACACATATTATACCTGTTGTGATATGATAAACACCTTATGTTTATTAGAGTGTTATTGGTCAACTGTTTGAGGTGCTGAAACTGTACTGAATTTTTCCAGTTACGTCTGTTGCTGTACACCATTTGGATAAGAGTTTTCTAATCGTTAAAATTAACAGAAATTATTTCAATCGTGTATTACATTACAAAACATTAACCATAATAATCATCTACAACAAGGATTAAAACATAAATGGTTCGTTTCCATCTCAAGGAGATATACTCAAGCAGGTCACTCAAACGCTTCTTCGGACGCCCTTACACCTCTCTGCCCTTTCTGCTTGTAATTCCGTAACAGTTATGGAAGAGACCCAAGATATCTAAAAGTATCTACCCTCTCAAACTCATCGTCATTGACTTTAATTTTTGGAAGTATTTCTTCTCGGACATTCTTCTTTGTCAGCATATATTTAGTCTTTTGGCTGTTCACTTGCAGCCCTAGGTTGGTCGAAAAATGCTCCAGAGAGGTGGACAAATGTCAGATGCATGTCTTTGGTCTATAAGGACGTGACCAATTTGGTTGCAGGTTACTCTATCAGGGGACTGTCACGTGTTTTTCTTGATATCCTTTCTCTGGAGACAAGGACTCTTTAAAACCATATTTCTACTCGTAGCAAAATCGATTGCTCGCAGGCCACTACTGTTGCTCTGTAAATGCAGACTTTCTTTACTAACAACCTCTGAATAACATTCGTTTCTTCCAATCTTGGCATTTATGTCTCCGCATATAATTTTTACATCATATTTTGGAGACTTCCGATACTAGTCCTCCAATTTCGTGTAAAGTTCATCTTTTCAGCATCGCCTGCATTTTTCGTTGGTGCATAAACAGAGAATAAAGTGATGTTGAAGAACTTTGCTTTAATCGGAAGTGAACACACTAACTTATGTCATAGATTGCTTTAAATTTTAGTACTGCAGGTTTTAGACTTCTGTGTACAATAAAGCCAGTCCTATTTCTCCTCTGCTGTCTTGCACTGTAAACACTACGTGTTCATTAGATTCCATTATGCCATTCCCTGCCCATTTATATACAACAAAATAATAAAACCTCTTTAAATTAGAAGCTTACTTTTAGCAGTGCGTGTCATTAGTTATAACTTACGATGCATAAATTTAGAGTATCAGCACAAAATAGTACACAAATTGGATGTAGAGACTTAGTATTGAGAAAGTATTGTCATTTTTATTAATATTGCCATTATTAGGCGTAATATGAATGCCAAATAAAACCACATTTCTGCAAACTGGCTTAGGAAATATTTAATAACCTGGATGATAAGTGAATACAGAAATTGCTCAACTTTGTTACAAGGCTAAACATTACGATTTATAAAATATTTAATTTCATTTTTATGGAAACGAAAACAGTCAACAAATTGTAATTAGACGAGTCTGTATGGAACTTAAGCTCTCGAGTCCATCCCGGTCAGCACCATAAAATCAAAATAATTTTTCCTACAAAGAATATTTGCGTTAATAGTTGATTATAAACTGGCCTATACTGTTGACAATTAACAGAATTTTATAAACAGTATGTCTACAAGTAAATATGAATATTTTGTATTTGTTTCTTTTTTATTTTTACTTTGAAGAACAAATTTAAAAAAAGAAACTGCAAACTTTGCAGACACAAAACTGCATTATAATATCTAAATTTTCCTCCTTTCATTTAGACAAGTCTTTTTAAACGCAGTCAGAATTTTGGTCACACTCTTAGGTAAGCATTTTACTGGATCTTACGTAAACACTCATTGTGCTGGGTGCTCCAGTACACGGGACACGTTTGCCCTTAATAAGATTTTGTATTCATCTCACGGAAAGAAGATTTTCGTAGTGGTCTGCAGAGAGTGTCGACTCCAAGTGACTCATTCACTTTATTGAGCTCCGAGAATTGCTATCACAAACAGTGAAAACTCCCCTCTGCTCGTTAATATGAGTTTTTATAGGAACTTCTGTGTCCAAACACCGTTCTAAAGACTTTTTACAATTATTTCCATTGTCGTTATTTAAAGTCCCTTGATTTTTCTGTACCTTTCTTCTCTTCAGTGCACTAGGTATTTAATTCTTCAAAATAATAAAATGTAATATCACTTTATATAACTTTAACGTCCACTTGGTTAATTTCAAACCACACAGTTGCAGTCTAATTACATTTTGAAAGTTCAGTGTCGCTATTAGGATCTGTATCGTAATATGGCACAATTAAAAAAGAATTATTACATAGTATAAAATTACATTAATTTGATTAATTATTGTTTGCACATGAAGTAGACAATTTTTATTTCATTAATTATTAGAAACTTTGATCCTAAACAAAGTTACTTCAATCTTCATTATACACTTACATAATAAATTACGTAAAATTCAAGACAAGCAATAACTACACTAACATTACTTGCTTTACTAATCGGTTCAATTAATAATATCAATTACAAAATGTATATACAAATATACACTTAAGAAACAACACTCTATCTATCGTAAATGTCGGAGTCAAGATAACTGTCAGTCATTCAGTCAAGAGCGAAATATGCTTTACAGAAACAATTCCTATTTTTATGGACTTCTATTATCATAACTACCTGCAATCATTTAATATTCACTTACTGAAACATCCGTTGGCAAGTGAGTATAACGTGTGACCAGATAATTTTGTTGAAGGTAAAGTAAATATTTAAAGTAGTTGTAGTTTGTAAATATTGATCATTTCGTAAAAATGTAATTAATTTTAATTAAAATATTTTATAAAGCAAGTGGAATTTAATTTTCCAATGTTTCCCTCTATTGTGCCTAAGGAGCGTTTTATGATAGAAAGGGGACCGCAGTTTGCTTTTCAGATTATTGTTTACCTTACATTTGTTGTGGCGATGTACATTCACTTTAATTTGCAGTTAATTTGTAATATATATGTTTTGAATACGGAGTACTTTACTTTTATGACTATTTAAACAACACACCAACACAGCTGTCAATCACACACAAAAATACGCCAATGGTGCTGCCTGTAACAGTCAAATTACCGAATAATGGTATACACTTATTTACTGAGGATATATATTTTTTAAATTGTTTCACTAGATTTTCAGTTTTGGAGTTTTTGATTCAGTAAGTGGACGTAGATATGTCTGCTTATTGGTTATTTTGACGTTTAAAGTGTAAATATTTTCGACTTTAGGCGTTTTTCAGTGGACGTTCTGTACGTTTGAAATTGTTCTGTGGACAAACTGAGCTACAATCAATGGAAGAACCAAAACACTGCAGGCTTCTATTGATTATTATAGAAGCTTTGGGAATGTTTCAGAGTGCTACTTTTATTTCAATAGGTACCAAAATTATTTTCGAAAATATATTACGTTCTTTTACACTATTGACAATACCGTAGAAGTTATTAGTTGTAATGATACGATTCCTGCATTGCCATGAAAATGTCGTCACCATTCAACTTAAATGTATCATTATAATGTGGCTCAAACTACGGGCAATTGCTCACTTGAGTAGATTATAACTCCTGACATATTACTTTGATATTGAATTATTAAGAGGTTGAGTTGCATACAGATGTGTGTCCTTCGTGTACTAATTTAGTTTGTTGAATGAAAGCAATCTTGTACTGTATACAACCGCCATAAATTTATTGCTGTAGCGTCTTTTTTAGAACAATAATCGATAATTCTACCTTTACCGTCATATTCAATTATACTTTGCAACGACTGTTTTTCTTTTATTTTAATAATCACTATAACATAACTAGCAGTTATTCATTATGCCATGACTTATGCGTAAACCGGAATGTTTACCTGTTTTTAAGTAGTAAGTATAATATAATAATAGTAAGTCTAAGACTAATAAGACCTTAAGATTAACCCAACGCCAATACAGACTTCACAGATTAAGATTTATTACCTTTTATCCATCGTGTGACTTCTTCTTGTTCTTTACTTAAATAACACGTTTCGAAGCACAAGGCCTCAACTTCAGATTTCAGTACCGTGTGGACGTCGTTATCACATTAAAATTAAAATTATACAATTATACATTAAAATGAACCGCACTACACATGTGAACTGATGTCTGGGTGCGCACCCTTTGCTGGCTCGCGACGCACTCCAGCAACATTAGTATTTACTATTAATTTGGGGTAGGGTCGGCAAAATTCAAGATTGATTAACTCAAAACAAGGCGTAAGAACAAAGCAGTTCTGAAATAGTACACGCATAAGGAACTTTTAATGTCTACATAAAACAGAAAATAATTGACAGTTTTATATTTTGATCAATTTATTATAATAAATGTAAATTAATGTTTATGGATTAATAAATGGATTAATGGTAATGGATCAAGAATCAATTCAATTTTTTTTAATCGTTTATGTGGTGGTCTTTAAGAACCATTGTTGACTAATAAAAGTGTTGATAATAAGGCATGTAAATATTCCTGTATTCAAAGGGAATCAAACAATCTGTCCTTGTTTTTAATACTAGTAGAATATATTTGTCAAAAATTTTGATTGATTTATTGTTAGATGTATTGATTTTTATCCGTTTTCATTCAAATATTAAGGTCACAAGCATAGGCCTATATCATTGACGAGTTGCTCACATAATTAAGTTTTGCAAGAAGCCCTATGTAAAACTGGTTGTAAAAAGTATTGGCGTTGTAGTTTAGAAGTTGCTTTCTAACGCAATCACTATTTTTTTCCCTACAAAGTAGGTAGTTTAATTTGTTTTTAAATTATTATATGAATCACAATGTAAGATTTACATTTGAATAATATTATCAGAGTCAAAAATTTGATTTGAAATTGTTTCTGCATGTTCATATGTGAGTACCTTCTTTGTAAAGATAGTAGTTATTGTAGGTATATATACGACACCAAAAGTATAGGTATGGAAGCATCACTTATAGAACGTACTCATGGGGAGAAGAAAAAGACTAGAGAAAGAAATGTCCACAAATTAGAACCCTCTTGGGATGTTGCCGGCACGGTTATACTGAGCAAGGACAATCGACGAACATGCCTCGGGGCGGAATGTTTTATTCATCTGTGAACACGAGCATAAAATGTACTGATTGCGGACAGACAAACTCAACGCAGACCTTCACTCTCTCCACTGGTTACTACATGTGCTTAGCTTAGCGATATTTAGTCATTCCTCTCCTTATCAAATACTAGATAATACCTCCCTCTCGTGTAGTACAAATTTCTTGTTATATGCGTAAATTTTAAAATTCTGTTTTCTCCAAATATTAAATAGTTTTCTTTCTTTCCATTTATGTGTCGACACACACATATTTACATGCCCACGAAGAAGGGTAAAATTCTAGACTGGTTGCCACTTGACTAAACCTATTGTTGTGGTTTAGGATATCATAATTTTTGCGCGACACATTTGATCTTTATCAGTCAATGAAACAGCACAAAGTGTTAGTTTCCAACCGCAAAAGTGTCAATAAAACTGAGAGCGGGGTTTGTAAACTATTCAAAATTCAAAAATCTGAAAAACCATTATGCCGTATTTTGTAAGTAAACCCCTATCAATATGTAAAGTAAAAGGGGTATAATGTTTTAATAATTAAAAAATTATATTAATTGTTTTGAAGATAGTATAACACTTATGAATGTAACATAAAGCTAAAGGTGTATCTCTACTTTTGCAAACACTTTTACAGGCCGAACAAAAGCTGTTCGCAAGATGCAAGAGCACCGAATTGGCGATCTGGTTACATTCGTAGCACTTGCTGTACTTCGTTATCTCAGACACTAGCAGTAAATGTCTGCATCGCAAACTTCGTTCGAAAATCTTCTGGCGCTTCGGGATATGCCAGTATAATTATTCTGTCGATACTTTCTTCGAAGTCTTGAAGACTCTCCCCGGAATGCTGTCTCCTTTCTCTCAACTGAGTGCATTACACATCTCGCAGATGTTTGTTAACATACCGCAATTCTAAACCTTTTATCAATTCGGCATAGGTGTTCTGGCTCTCAGGTGGCACTTTATGTAGTAGTTCTGTTGCAGGTCCTTTTAAAGCAAAAAAGAGTCGAACTGCCTTGTCATTCTCTTTTCAATTACTTACGCATGCAGCGGCTTCAAGTTTCCGAAGATGCTTCTCCCAGTGAGTACTTCCATTAAATGTTGGGGCCTCGACATGAACTGCCCCAGCTGCAGGCAAGGTGACTTTCTCTGTTGTCTTATTTTCCATGTCCTTTTCTGTCATTACGCATGGCTGTATTTTCATTAACTGCATTACTTCACTCTTAATCTGCTCTTTCATATTTGCAATTGAGACTTCTACTGCAGATATTTTCGCTGACATTGTTTGTTCTATATTTGATACATATTTTTCTTCTGTAGACAATCTTACCTCTTGGCCAGTTAGATTACTAAGTAATTCACTCAAGTCACTACGTAGAAGACCCAACTCTGTAATAGTGTGTTCTTGCACTGTTTTTATAGCTTCAAAAAGAGCTTCGGTTTTATCTGCTTCCTCCTTACGTTCCTCGTCTTGTCGTTCTTCCCATTCCTAACTTAGTATTTTCTGTCTTTCTTGTGTTCCTAGCAGAAGGATTTTCTACCTCCCTTTTGCTTTCTCAGTCTGCCGTTTTTCTTCTCTTTCCGCCTCTTGTCGGCGTCTTTTCTCTGCTTCCTCTACCCCCTGTCGTCGTCGTTCATCTGTCTGCAACAGCAGCGCTTGGAAAGTTTCCATCATCTGACTGGTATCCATTGTTGCAGATTAATTACACATTACACTAGTCTTGTACAAAGTGTCCACTGTTTCCACTGTTAAAAGGTTATACCCCACTTCTGACACTGCTGGTACGACGGTCTCACTGATCGTCGTATGCTACAGTGGAAAATAAAATAAAAACACCAATTGAGTCACTGATCACCAGTTTTAATTGATCACAAGATTGTACTGGTTCAATATTTAAGTTAAATTTGTCCACACGCAATAATAATGTCAACTAATAGAGTGCCGCACAATAATCACTTTTCACTAATAACCACTTGAACGCATTGAGTAATTGCCCGACGTAAAAATGAACTCCAAGCTGCTGGTGTTGGCTATTTATAGTTTGTAAGGGTTCCATCATATGCGTCATTAACAAGCACTCAAAAATTCTAGAGGATACTTTCAACACGGGCTTGGCAGAAACACGCACCGGCTGGGGTAGTTGAGAAGCTTGTAGATCGACACTATCAACTGTACGAGAATGTTCCGTATTACGTAACAATATGTATATGGTTTATTTTTTGTAGATGTTCCTTTACGTTATGAGGTGGGTATACAGTGGCGCGCCTCTGTTGTACTGGAACTTGGCTCAAACAGATTTTGTCCCATAATCGCAAGCTTGTAAAGTGCCTGTAACAAGAGCTGTGCATGTGCAGCGCACGTTGTCAGGTATTTCAGTAACGACAGAGGGATTTGCTGTGCGCACGGTGTAGCCTACTTGGTCAAAGCGTGCTTGCCGTTCTCAGCGACTGTACAGTAAAAAATAAGTGGTCTGAAGACAAAATATTGAGTCTCGCTGCGGCGTAATAATTAATTCCAGTAATGTTCAGTCCGTCAAACGACAAATTTATTTATAGAAAAACACGTTACCATGTAAATTACAATGAAACGAAATTTCTAATTTGACTAAGTACTTAAGAAGAAGAATTGTTTACGGCATTAGCACGTTTTATAATTAGGAAATGTAAACTGTCGCAGCCAGGGACAATAGAATTAAAGCTTGCCGGTCAGTTATGGCATCATCACAGGTTTCCGTGTGAAGGAAAAGACATTTTGGTTGTAGCCACAACCGTCATTTTCAGTGAGATGTATAGCAAGTTCTCGGATCTGCTACACAGAAAGTGGCTCATATGGGTACAGCCCGACACGCTGACCTGGGACCACGGCCTGAAAGTCTAGCCAGTTTTAATTCTAAATACGTAAAATACTTTATGAAATGCTTACCTCTCTTGCGCCGGATCGATTCTCGCTCATGGGTTTCTGGTTTGCCTATCTTTTATGCAACTTTGAACAATAAATGTTTAAGAGTAATCGGGCTTGGGCTTATCCGTTTTTTTTTTTTTATTTCTGTAATGACCATTAATATACAGTGATTTGAGGACGTGAACTCAACAACTCACTAACAGCCTCACTTTTAAACAATTGTGAGCGCCACCGTCGTCGAGATCATGCTTCGCTTTTGCTTTATAAAATGATAAGCTGTTATTACCATAGCAGGACTGCACACGAGTAGATTTTTGTTTTGCTTGTCATACATGGCCTATTAGGTACACTGAATTAATTAATAAGTTTAACAGTCGTATAGTGAAATTAAATAGACATGAAGCAGCGCGCAGGTTATAGTGGGGAGAAGGCGGGTTAGCCACGAGAGAGGAAAATGTCTACTAACGCAGTTGAAAATATTGGCCTACTCTCTGAATCGTGAATAAGACGGCGTGTGAGTAAGGCACTTCGGCAGATAAGTACTCTATTTTGAGACGGATTAACTTTTTATACGTAATGTGTCGAAGTTACGCTTCTTTAATTAAAGATAAAAGAGAATAGTAAAATTTACGTTTTTCCCTGTAAAAGTAACTTAAATTTAAAAACTGGTATCGCTTATAATGACAGCTGAAATAAAGCAGTTATACTGCCTTGTCGATTCACAATTATTTTCTCTTTATTATTTTTATTATTTACTTACTTAATTTTCTATTGTCTATGCAATCTTATAATGTTTTCAAATGTTTTATTGTTTAATTTTGTAACGTTCTTTATGTATTTATTATTTTCTACATTTTATTAGCTACACATTTTTAATTATATTACTAAACATTTTAGCAAATTAAGTTTTACAGCTCTACCAATACGCGAGCGCACGCACACACACGCGCGCGCGCGCGTATATATAACTTTTTTAGTAACTTACCTAACTTTTTACTAACCAATTATTTTTATAATTTTAAAATGGTTTTGTTATTTTTAAAATTCTTTGGATGTTTTTTACATTTGAGTACGTTTTATATTTAATTCACTGATTTGTTTACTAAGTTACTAAATATTAAAAATGTGGGTGTAGATAAGTTTTCATTTCGATCACGACCAGACAGGTAAACATGAACATTTTGTAAGACGAAACAAGCGTCAGACACAACGGAAAAAGAAAATATAAAGATTTTACAGAGTTACAAAATGTTTAATACTGCCATTATTTTGTAAACAGTGACTTGGCATGTTGTGTCTGTTTTACTGTTTCTCCGAAGTCGAGCCTAGACATCAACAACTGTTGTAGGCCTATACAGTATTTTGAAATGTGTAACACTTTGTGTACATGTTACGATTCACGAAAAACGTAGTAATATATGATCCACATTGCTCTGACATCATAATTTGTTTGAATAAGTAACTCACAATAACAGCCTCTCACGTGAAATTGGTGTGTGTGTGTGTGTGTGTGTGTGTGTGTGTTTGTGTGTGTGTGTGTGTGTTTAAAAAACAAGCAGATGTAAACTATCCATAAAGAACAGGAGAGACAATATCAATGCAACAATTAGACTAAAACTATTTAAGTAATATAGAGCACATTTACTTACATGCAGTTAAAATTATTAGGTCAGTTCTTCCACCCCACTAATATTTCCGTCACTGTTATCACCGTTAGCCGACTATCACTATTACTCAAATCGTCTTCACCGCTGTTATCCCGTTCTATATTAATTTCTAAACTATCTGTTACAGTATCCATTATTCGGTCCGATCTCACGTAGTCGTTTTCAATTTTCATGACGTGGTCACACTTGATCTCCAGCCTGCGGGAGAAATACAATCAAATTCCTTTCTCGCTAGGTTTATGACACTGTTTATAGAAAAATACACGTTTTTTTTCTTTTAACATGTTCCTTTACGGTTGGCCAATTCAGTTCGATAGGATTAAGATCCGGGTGGAAGTTGAAAAACGGAATGTCCATGATTTGCCAAAATAGTGTCTATTTTAAAAGTTTTCTATGTTGGTTTATTTTGTTTAATTAGTGCATAGAGCTCAGGTTTTAACATAGATGGACTAGAAGGAATGTCATGGTTCTCTAACCAGTTAATCATGTCTGTCTTTTTTGTTAATGATGTTGGAGGTGGATTTATCTGTACACTGTGGTTGGAGGCTATGTCTACTAATATTACGCTGTTCTTATTCAAATGGAATGAAACTGAACGCTTCACTTTTGATGAATATTGTAATGCGACAAATCAAGGGGACCCACAAAATAGGAACCTTTAGTACATAAAAGCCAAAATAAATATAATTACATTACAATCTAGAACCCCTGAAGTACAATACAGAAACCAAACTAAAAAACCAGTGTACAATAGTTTTAAGTAAACATTGTTAATAACATTAAGTTGTAAAAGTGATGTGATGACGGAAGGGTAATTGTCAATAGTCAGACAAGAACAACTAGATGGTCTAGTTAAATTCTTCTCATGACAACAAACAGTGTAAAAATCAGTGGAAGTGACATGTGAAGATCCACTACAATGTGCAGTGTATTCAAACGAATGTAATCGATACTAAGCAATTACATTAAAATGGAATAATAGTGAGATGAATTATAAAAGTGAAATGGTGAGTAAACAAACCAAAATATAATCAACAACAATCAGGTTAACAATACCAGTGTATGTGTGACATGCATAAACATGGACAAAGCACATGATAACACAAATGTATTCAAAACCTACCATCACAAATTAAGTGGTAATGACAGTATGATAGAACTAAACTTTAACATTGATAATTAATTTTTCCCCACACCCCTGAACACGTTACAATATTACTATGAAAGTGAAGGACAATTGTCATTTCATGGTAATCACAAAAGTGAATAAAAACATTCATAAAAGAATGATAAATGAACCTAGTTAGAAATAACTAAACATTAGAAAGGTAGAAAGAGTTGAAAGGAGTTTGTTTTGTTATTATGTTAATTAATTATATAGAGTTCCCAATGTTGTGGGTTAACTAATGCAAAGTTAGTTAAAAGTTGAATTTTATGTTAGGTATTAAGTAGTATATAAGTCATGGAACCATGATTCCAAATTAAAATGTTTATAATTTGTCTTAGAGTAATAAGAGGATGAGAAAAAACATAATTCAAATGTAATCAAACAGTTAAGCATTAGTAGTATGTAACAAGGGTCCTAAAAAAAAAAAAATTAATGAACTAAGATGTAACATTGTAATTAATATGAAACCATAACATACGCCACTGCTACATTCAACCAAATATTGTCAAAATTAATAGACTAATAGAAAAACCAAATAATGTAAATTAGTATCAAACAACAGATTTAACAAATAAGCTATCTTTCAGGACAGTGAACATATTTTTTGGAATATCAGAAGGCGCTAAACAATGTTTCAGAAAATGTTAAACTGAACAAGAAGAATGACCTAGGCAGAAGGTTTGAATATTAAAAATAGTACCTAGTAAAGTCAATTGACAAAAAACAAATCAATTTTAATTAACAAAAACAAGTCATGATTATTAAGTAGATGTTCTTTTTTAGTAATGATACAATGTAATAAGAAACTTAAAGAAGTTTGACATGATTTTGTGAAAATCAGATACCTAAAGGGTCAATAAACCGAGTTTTTGTAAATGAAAAAGTTTACCTATTAATGAATATAAATATGACAAAAGGGATATCAAATTGTTTGTAATTAAGCAAGTAATACAACTATGTAAATCAAATTAAGCGAAATTAGTTAATAATTAGGGCGTAACTTGTACTGGGAGGTAAAAATCAGTTATTTGAAATAATACAAAATCCCATAATCAAGTGTAGCAGAATCAACCAATCAGGAATTAGAAAAAAAGAAAAAAATTCGTTCAAGGGAGAAGAGGAAGGAATTACTCAATTGTTACATCTGAAAGTGAAAAGGTTAACTCCGTATAACCGAGTGATAAAATATATTTGGAATCAATTCTGAGTTGACCAAAAGCAAACCAAATATTTTTAACAAGAAAAATTTTAAAACCAAGAGGAAATAAATACAAATTAACAGAAAATATCCTATCAAGAACCGAAATTACACGTAAGAGGCACTCCATACACTAATAAACGCAAGATAAACGAAAAACCTGCTTGAAGTTGGTAAGTTTTAACCAAACTACACACATAATTTACGAATTCACAAACACCAAGGAAACTGCACGAACACTTGAACACACCAAAACAAGTGAAGGAAAACACAGAATCCGGCATAATTTCAGTGAACACTATAAATAAAATTAAATATTTTAAAAGAAAACTGGAAAGGATTAATTTCATATATTTGACATGGCGAGAAAGCTTCCATCTTTGTTTGACATTACTAGTTCGGTCTGAAAGCGATACCAGTTTTGGGTGAAGCTTTCGTTCTTCAAGTAAAACAATTATAATATATATTCAAACCGTTTGACATTATTTGTAATAGTAAGTAAGATTCTTTATTAATATTTGTGAGGTATTGTACTTCTTAAGCATTTCTAACTTTTCAAGAGCAGTATAAAAGGACCCTTGAGAAAATTAACATAAATTATAAAACCGAAATCTGTAACTAACGAACTGAATCAGAGAGTCGAATGTGGGCCAAACGACTCAGTCGCCCAGTGAGTCGTAATACGATTTAAAAAGAGTAAAGAAAAAATTAATAAACAATTTATTAATTGAATTAAACTAGAGCTTTATTTATAAAAAAATTACTTAGTTAAGGAATTTCAGGTGGAGAAAGGGGAGTTAATTGGTGAATATCGTCGGAAAGAACCAAAAGAGGTGATAACCTATATGAGCCGAGTCGACAACCACGTCGAACCTCCACCAAAACATTATTTTCAATTAATGTGTACCAAACCGACGAAGGTTGAATAAGAACAAATAATGATAAATACTAAGTAATTAATAATAATTAACCAGAAAAATAAAGAATTTAATAAGAAATGTAATACAATTTAATAAAACTGAATATTAAAATAATAAATAGTAATACAAAACGGCACAAAATAAGAATTAGTGGCCAGATACTTTTGTATTATATTACAAAATTGATGTTTTTTGAAAAGTACGCACACAGTAATCTCCACAGCGTCTAGGAGAAAACTGAAGTGTGTTTCTCTGCTGACGCATGCGCATTTCATAACCTGCGCTGTTAGCACGAAAACGGTTGATTCATGTCTAGTGAATCTTACTGTACTTGTTTAATAATATTGTGCAGAGCGGGTTCGAGGGTCGGAGTGTTGTTCCGCGTAACATCTGTATTACACGTTTGATATTGCTCTACAGCTGCGGAGCCAGTGTATACGCGGCTTTTGTTTCCGTATGGGTTCCTTGCCTGTGTGTCCACTAATGCCAAACTAAAGTACTGTATGTTACAACGTGCAACATAGTATTTATCGCATAGCAGACACAGGTGTATACTAGGTGTGTCAGAGCATTTGCATCTACCAACAATCATTCAATGATCGAGACACATTATGTTAGACTCACTTGCCTCTACCTCGATCTCAGTCAGTTAGGACGTTTATTTAGAACTCGCTACGTCTCACTGACGGGCAATATACTTCCACTCTCTATTACATAATTTCCATTCTCATTACACAATTTTAAAATAAAAATACAATATCGGTTTATTCTCTAACCAACCCTAATTGTTGCATCACTAATAATAAACGTTTCCAGACAAAAATTGCAGGTTGTTACTTTGCAGTAGAAACAACACAGATTACACTTGATGGGAGAACTGATGTCAGTGTACTAAACTAAATAATTTATGAACCACGGGCGCACAAATTAGTATTTATTTGCTACATTGTTTAACAAATTATAACCCTGTTTGTCATTCAAAACATACCTGTAATGGTAATTTGCAATAGGCTTACACTTGTCTGTAACGTGGAGCATGAATATAAATTTATGTTTCAAAGTTATTTAGTTATTATGATTCACTAGGATGTGTAATGCATTAGTAAAAATCTGCGTGTTTCTTAATGCCTTTTTTTCTTAAGACATTCATTTAGTTTAAATAAAATACGTCTTGTATTACACAACACTGAATCAATGTCAAAAAAGACATACTGTCAATGTCACATACACTATGTACTCAATCAAAGAAATCTTAAAACCTAAATAATCTATTTGAAAAATAAGTACATGAAACATACAAGTTGAACTCGTCAGAAATCTAGTGACAAATACCTTAAGAAATTAATATTACACTTAAAACAATTAAATTTGGGAACTAGTAAGATCTACAACAGAAAACATAACAAATTTGCATTTCTAGTACTGTTTAGATTAAAAATTAAACACTAAAACATTTTGAAAACTACGAAGTTATTTTGTAAATTTTACGTTGAAATTAATAACAAATTCAGAGTCATAAATTTGCAAATATTATTATGGAAATGTGATCTGCAAATTCAATCACTTTTACGTAAATGTAAAAAACATGTCTTGTGATTAACTAATTTTTATATCACTCATGTAACATTGGTGATATGTATGTATCATTACTAAGAATGAGAAGGGATAATTAACTTTGTCTTTGCTTGGGTACCATTTTCAGTTTAAAAACGTTAACTTACAGAAACGATATTTTATTGTCGACCTTAAAGTTAAAAACGGTAACTTACTGACTACTTCTCGGTGGTTACTAACTACTGTCAGTAGAACAATACTGAGTTTAAGTTGAACAAAATACCTCAACCAGATAGACGTAATCGCTAAACTCAAGGACAAGAGGTACAGGTGCTTTGCAACAGTGTTTACAGAAAGCTAATCTAATTATTTTCCTGACTAGTAAACTTTATTGCCAGCCTTTTTTTCAGCTTCTTGAACTCTAAAAGATAACCGCAGTATTGTAATACTAGAATGTCTGCTTCTCTCTTTCTTACCTTGAGATTCTTACCCCTTGTGTTTGGTACCCTGATGAATTTTGTTCCTTCCATTTCTATCTCTGTGCTAAAGCTGACAAAGTTACTCAGATACAGTATGTAGTTATTCACAAACAGACGAACCTACTAATGTAACTAGAAATTAGAAGATTAGGAACAGTAAGTTTCCTTTCTACACGAAAGATTATTTACTACTGAAGTTGATTTACGAGGTGCGGCCGTTCATAAACGCAACTGTGCAGTCATTATGTACAAACATTTGCACTTTGTTTTAACATAAAGATGTATAACATTCTCTTTTGTGATATATGTACAGTTATATTCATAGATAATTAATGCTTTTGACTTAATTGCAACGCTACAAATTACGACTCGAGACTGCCTATACCTATTATAGAAAACGATTGGGTAACAATACGAGTATACAGTATACATTATATTCAAAAATCAAAGGAGAGGCATTTAAGATATTTAATTTTATAACATCATGGCTATGATAATATAATGGATGAAAATGAGGTACGGACTTTAAAAAATTGGAAGAAAGAAGAACAAAATTACAAGGAATTTGATATTTCAAAAGTATGACAGGACACAAAAATGGGTAAAAATATACTCATGTACCGGAAAAGTTACAATTACAAAGGATAATCGAATGTATGAAGGCGTACAGGACCATTTATGGATAAGTCATCTTGAAAGATTGAAACTTACTTACGTTCCCCAAAATTATTTGAATATCAACCAAACGGATGTAAACCGCTGGGTTGGCCTGAGGAAGGTGTACAGGTCGACTTCAAAACCTAGCAAACTAGAAACTGTATCAGGCTATAAGATAAAATTGTGAAGCAAAAATTTGAGTAGGTAAATATGGTTATTTATATTCTTACTTAATGATTACTTATGTATGTTACGTGTGTTTGAAGTAAGACAGGTGTTTTCTTTCTACACAGTGTGAGATTTATAATATTGATACAAAGCTTCTTATTTTGTTCCATGTGTCCCTAATGGACTTCATTCATTAACTTATGTAAATGAACCATAATGCTACTCCATGCCAATTTTTTTCTAAAGTAACGGCTTTCTTCTTCTGTAATTTATTAAATATGAAGAAAAATTAAAAGAGAAAGCTTATAGTTAGTTATTTCCTGTATGCCAACTAGTAACATTTTGTGCATCCGGCTTAGAAACCATGAGCTAATAAACTCGAAAGATAAAAGTGTAAATATAATTTATAAAAATGTAAATGAGAATTAAATACAAAACTCTTATTGCTCAGGCATCAGCGATAGTATTTAAATTTTTATATTAATTTACATAGTGACATTAACTAAAAATTTTAGCATAAAAGCGGCAGATTAAGGACCTTGTTGAAATACTAACCAAGAGTCAAATATTATTTGCATCATACGATTCACTTCATAACATTAAAATATACCTTAGATTTTTAGAATGTACATTTCAATTAGTACTTAATTTTGTTTATAAAATTTATGTTATAACAGATACTATGAAATTAACCGTTTTAGAAGCATTCACAGAGAACTGTAAAACAGAACGAAAAATTAGCGAGATCAAGTGAATCTACTTACAAGCGGAATGATTAATCGTTCACGTCTGTGCCGCAACTGAATGGTTGCCATGGGATACGCAACAGCGGAAACCCTATTCAATTAAGCAATACACCACGTGATTTTTCATATAGGCAAGTTAATTCTCTATGGATAAAAGTGCCTCTGTGATACAGGAATGAGGCAATTTTCCCTCCAGAATTACTACCATTTGAAACCGTTTATTACGAAAACTCGTAGTGCTGATACAATCCTAAACGTTGAACAAGTTAACGTTTTTGCTCTAAAACAAAGTCAGTAATTTTAAGAAACGAAGAGCACAGTAGAGTGTATATATTTCAATTTTTAATTGTTATAACTCACCTAATAATGAAATCCTGTAATTAAATACAAGAAAAAAACATTTATGTTGTCGATGATACATATTTCGTTCAAGATGCTTGTACGTAAATAAAATACACACATCAATCAGCTTTGGAGGTGTATAAATCTGATGTAAATTAACATCGATAAAAAATGTCCGTGCAGACTTACTTTTGTCTAATGTAAAGAGTACATTAGAAATATTATTGATGAGGACACCGATTTCTAAACACTGATGTTTGATATAACACAACTAAGTGCTTAAAAAGTAAGAACACAATTGTTTAATTAAATCCACTAGTATAATGATTGCCTGTACTATGAAAATTAACAGGCAAGAAGGGCATTGATAGAAAGCAAAAACGTAACAAATTACAAAGCATTAAAATTTATTAGACTACGCAGACTATCCACAGAAAACTGAAGTAGCCATTGTTTACATATATCTATTAAACTTTTCTCCATAAAAAATCTGAAATATGGACTAACCAAATAGCACTAAACTAATATGGATAGTTACTAATTTTTATTTTCAATAAATGTACCTGATACGCCAGCTTTATGGAATGATTGCACTAAATATAAAAATATGGTGAAAGAGACTGCCTTTCCGTTAATATATCCTCTGTTCTATATACCCAAACTTGTTTGTTCGTTAGCTTAAAACGAGGACAAACTTGGTTTAAATCGCGTGACCAGTACCTTTTCATACGGCTTCTATTTCTCTTCATGTAGATACATTGTATCGATCGCGTGACCAATACCGTTTCATACGGCTTCTATTTCTCTTCATGTAGATACATTGTATCAATCGCGTGACCAATACCGTTTCATACGGCTTCTATTTCTCTTCATGTAAATACATTGTATCGGAAAAATATTGTTACGACGGTCTATTTGACGTAGTATGGTACAGTGGAAAACAAAATACAAGACAAAAATTAAGTCACTAATCACCAGCTTTAATTTTCACAGTTAAAATTTTGTAATTAACAACACAGTCTCTTACAACAAATAAAAAAAAATTGTTTACACGGAATAAAATGCCAACTAATATACCACATCATTGTATTAAAATTGTCCCGACCGATTATTAAACACAACACTTCACTAATACCACATGAACGCACACAGTTATATCGCCCGATAATCACTGAACTAAGGCCGCTGCCGCCTAGTATTTATACACCGTTCACAGACCAGAACATTCCATAACTACGCGTTGTCTCTAACTACGACGTAATTAATTGCGGCCTTGACACAGTGAGCGAGCGGCCGCGCGAATTCTGGTACAGTCTAGCAAATGCACTGAGAATCACGTACGCCACACAGATTAAATTCCGGATCCCTGTGGAACATTCGATAAACACGTAGATTGTTCTGTGATGTCGTAACAATATGTAACAGTATGCTCCCCTACTATACTGCTGCTGTATGTCCAGAAAAAAAAATATTCTAGTGTACAAGAAACAAAGATATAAAAAAACAAACTGAAGATGTTATCGATGTTTTTATTGTTTTTATAAACAATGCCAAGTGAACACAAAACTCTGGCGACGTTATAAATAAAAGAAAGGCGTTCATAAATTTCTTTAGTCTGTACTTTTTTATTGAAAAACATTATTATGTAATTTCATCCCTTAATTTCTGGTGTCACATTTCAACCATCTATCTTTAAACATTATTATTTATTTAACCCAATACTAACACTGTTAAAGGTAAATCAAGTAGTATATTGTTAATTGCAATATGGACGATAGAATTATCGAATTTGACGTTAAAATATATTGTTTTACAGACAAGGTTCGAACACATAGGAATCGATTTAACTCGGTTGCGTCAGCCCGTGAAGGTGTTTATCGTTGGGAAAATATAACATGGTCTATTAAGTTACTAATTCATTTTTAGTTTTCCGTTTTTATTATTTTTTGTCTCTATTTACTCTACTTGAATAGTTGAATGCTACAGTAGGTATTTAGGCAGAAGAAATTTACGTACGTACATAATATAAGGAAAACCGTGTTCCATAATTCCTTACTTTTAGATTATATAGAAAGACAAGTTTTCATATTTGATCAATATTATTGTGTCCCTAGAATAAAAGCAAGTGTGTGTGGCGTATAGATAGATACGTTGTACCTACAAAACGTGTAGGAATGTGTTTTCTTAATATTATTGGTGGCATATGTAACACCTTGTTACTGAAAGACTGAAAGTCCGTCTAATGTGTGGGGAATACATACCATTAAAAAGAAACCCATGCCGTTGTCATGTTTTTATTGCTGTTATAAGCGTTGCGTGTGAGAAACGTCTGACGACGTTATGAATAAAATAATTTTGGAGAGAGTTTTTGACATGGAATCCATAGGTATGTAATGTCTTACTCGCACGTTTCGCGAAAATCGACCGTTATGTTTCAAATGTACTTTCGGCATACCACTATCTCACGAACCGCTCAACCAATCCCAGCAAACCAGGTGTCAGGTGATCGAGCCACTCGGCCCCTTTCCAACAATAGTACTGAGAATTTTGACAACTGACTACAGTCGCCTCTATAGGCTTTGTCTGCGTGAGGGAGTTTTTGCGCCGAAAATTTCTAAATTGCTCCACGTGTAACCAACTACATACAAATTTTACAAGAATAATTCTCAGACTACTGTGAAGGTTTAACTTCATTTCTATCTTGAAACTACTCGAATCATGTGCACATCAGGAGTTTCACTGATTTCCTCAACAGTGACAATAGCAGAAATTACTTATGTTTTTACATGCTACAAACATTAAAGAATCTATTATTGTGAGGAAATACCAGTAAAATATAAAATACCAATCTACCAAAATACGAGTATATTTTGATACCGGTCAGTAAAGTTCTCATCTCACCAGCGAGCACTCATTCAGCATCACAGATAGTTGCTATGGTGTATTTAAATGTGGATTAGAATATTATCGTAGAGTGAAATATAGAATCTTGTTTAAAAAAGTTTCTGGAATTATACATTGTTTTGTCAAAAGTTTTGTTTGATGCATTCAAATGAACTGATGACAAATAAAGATACTTTTATCATTATTATTTTATATTTTCATCTTACACATTCTTAAAGAATGCTGCGCGCGCGTGTGTGTGCATGTTGGTATGACAGGTTGATGTCGGTAAAGAAATTTGCGAAAGGTTGTTAGGTAAATGATTTACTCGTTTAGTGAAATATAAAGTTATTATAAACTAATAAAATTTATTGTTCTTTTAATTGAAAATTTAAATGAAAAAGTTTATGTTGCAAATAAATAAATATTGTCAATAAAACTCTTGAAATATGCCAAAAAAATAATGTTATTATTTCTTGAAAATGTTAAAAATACAGTGAATGATTTTAACTGCTTAATTTGACTAAATATATTGCTGCAATAAATTGTTAAATTTAAATATGACTGTTACTGTATTTATAATTTTTATGTACGTTATATTAATGTTTAGCCCATGGACAATTTTAAAGGGTGTTTAGAAGTATTTAACTGTCTTTAAATGGTTATCTTGTGCAATGCTAAGAGATTATAAATATTTTCACATTTCCTTGCTGTCTGTGGATACAGATGGTACATTAAATTCCGTAACTTTA
The DNA here is from genome assembly GCA_034769895.1 of Magicicada septendecula. NCBI lineage: Eukaryota > Metazoa > Arthropoda > Insecta > Hemiptera > Cicadidae > Magicicada > Magicicada septendecula. The sequence continues at coordinate 106,114,581 of CM068370.1, forward strand.
AAATCTCGTAGTGCTTCCTAAATTTCCACCTTTTCTTCCAGTATTATTGGGTATTCTATACGTCGGTCATGCTACTAAAGTCAGTGAATTGAGCAGTGAGTCCTACTAGGAACTGGACTTTTCCTATTTGGAATCTGATTATGGTTATAGGATAATGGTTATAGGTCTAGTTATAGGCCCGCTAGCCTTTCCTGAACAGTAATTTGCGCCGACCCAATGCATGAATTACCCCCACTTCAAAGTAAGGCTAAGTTATCTAGAGAGAAGAGAGGGGATACGACGCTATAACCTCCACTGTCTCACTTCCATATTATGTCCCCCTCTGTCACACACATGCTTCTCTTGTTCCCGCCAGTATTGTTGCAGCCAATGTTCACGCCGTGAAACACTGCACAAGACTGTTGTGCACATGTGCGAAATAAATGAAAATTTTGTTATCCTCGCAACGAGGTGTTTGTCTACTACTCATCGAGACCCTAGTGTTCAATTTACATTGTCCTGCCTCTACAAAAACTGAGGAAGTTCTGTATTGCAAACGGGTAGTGACGTCATAACACAGTATTTTGTCATCCTGTGGAACGATTTTATATATAAAAATGCATAGTTTATTGCCGTACCCTTATTTCAGTAAGCTCATGTTTACGCGTCAACCTCTTGTTGAAAATGTCCAACTGTTGTTCTCAAGCACACATATTATGTAAGGTGATCAAGCGCCACCGCTGTACCCCTATGTCGTAGACATGATACTAGCTCCAAAGATTCCTTTTCTCCTTCTTTTTTTTCTACATACCATAGCCGCAAAACATACAAGCTTACGTCTTACAAACATACAAGCTTATGAAAGGACCGGAAACGTCCCTGCTCTCTACCCACTGCATATCCGCTCTCCTCGCAAGGAGAATAACGCGCTTCGTGACTATGGCGTGTAGAACCATAAACTGTTGATACAAAACAAAACGTTACAAAGCGAGGCTTACAACTCAGTCAAGCGGGCGAGGGAGGCTATTTCTCCAAACTCGAGTTGGGTGCAGGCTTCTACACCGCCAGTTACACAGACCGCGCCACCGAACTCACAATGCACGCTTTGTTCCAATAACGCCGCGCTCCAGAAGGCACTTTGCGCCAGGGTAAGTGTTTTGGAGAGAGAAGGAAGAAATGGTAATCAGCGATATAGCTCCTGCTTACAACCTCCCAGAGGGTGACCTGGCGGAATTCAGCCAGCTACGCAATAACTACCCCTGAGCGGCCCTCCCCGACCACAACAGGAGAACGGCGCATGGAGGCTATGCTACTAAAGTTTACTGCACTGGATGTTAACTAGAAACACTGGTACAGGGGTAGTTTCATAGCGCAGCTACACGACGAAGTAACCCTGGCTCCCAATCGCCGGACACCAACCTATGCCCGATACCAATCGGCGGCCTTAATCCAGCCGAAATATCGGCGGCATGTATCAGGAGATGGAGACAGCAGAAGTCGAAGACCCTGTAGGTGGCTGTATTAGCTCTTTCCTGTTGCCCCCAGGGAGGTCAACCTCTAGGCCCCACCGGCAGGGCGTTTTCAACACAGTCAAAAATATGTGGTTTCGATTAATCATTAAATTGTATTTTACAAATCTGTTTCGTAAACACCAACACCTAGCCAATTAGTGTTGCCTTACATATTAAAAATTAACAGTAACTTGGCAACGAAAAATATTGTCCCAATCCGTTTGTTATTATTATCAATTGTTATTATTATTATTGCTATCTATTATCAGTAAAAATGTTAGACTACATGGTCACCTATTGTTTCACTTAATTTGTTTCTTGAAACGCAAGGAATAATCAAAATTTACCACCACATATCAATTGATAATAAAGGAAGATAAACAAAGCATAACACTGAACCACTCTTACACTTGTAAATTGTGTCGAACACACGTATTTTATTCATCCGAGCATACACAAGTTATACTTTATACACACCCAAATTTACCATATACACAAAATGTATGTCCCGGATCCATACACAACATCGTCAGCTTTGATTCTCTCTTGCTAGCTGTGACATCAGTAAAATTATTTGTGCAAAGATCTGTTATTAACCTTTATCAAAAGTTAGCAACACATTGGAAATTATCTATTTTAGTCGTCTCTAATGTAATATGATTAATGTAGTCTGATTATCTACTAAAACTTAGTATATCGTGTAAGGGTTGCTCAGAGTTAATAAAGTAATGTTTCGAAACAATAGAAAAACTGAAAATAAAAAGTGCAAATACATTTTAACTAAGACATAAATAAATGTAATATATCCTCTAAATTATCTTATAACTTTTTGCATATACATATTATACATATCTTGTTATCATACATATTATATATATATATACATGATATATATTATATATATATTATATATACATATGTTATCTTTTATATTATACATAATTGTGCAACATGTTATGCGTCCGTGGACTAGCGTTAGTGCGAATTCACATAAGAATAAATTCACAGTGTAATTATGTCTCAGGCTGTCACGGCCGGCCTCAATGTTATTAGAATTTTGGCTGTAAGGCAGTGGTCCAAAGTTGTTGGAAGTAAACGTTTCGTACCTTCGACGGTCATCTTCAGTGCAGAAGGCTGCAACACACTGATCAAGGTTTCGCAGTCAGTGACCACTCAACCGTGGTTAAGGCTGAAACATAAGGTTGAACCAAGCATTAATCACAGTTCAGTGGTCACTGACTGCGAAACCTTAGTCAGTGTGTTGCTGCAGCCTTCTGCACTGAAGATGGAAGTCGAAGGTACGGCCGAAACGTTTGCATCCAACAAATTTGGGCCACAGCCTTACAGCCCGGCAAACCGAAATCCTAATTACAGTCTAACTATTCGTTAATTACTGTAATGTGTAAATTTTCATGGAGTAACAAAAACACTGAAATGAATAAACGAAACAATGTCGCAACTCAAGAACAAATATCGTATTTGCCAAGATGTTCTACAAGCGATGAAAATGCCAACTAGAGGAAAATAATTTTTATCTTGTAAAAGTCTCGTCGAGCAAGTTGTAATAATCGTTCGCAATCCTAGAGGTGTTTACTCAATTATTTGACAGGCTTATAACGTCAGGACTATACAACCCCAGATTGAATAAACCACAGTCACTCTTTTGAATCAGATTGTCGGGAGTTGATGCGGTTTGGAAGCTCTTGAAGAATCGCGAGTTGTTCCAAAGACGCTAATAAGGAAGGCTGGATTGTTTGTTAGAAAGAAGTGGACTGTATTTGAGATATTGAACATGCGTTTATTGAATAATTTGGTTTGTTAGTTACGATCGGCACGTGCGGATGCGTTTTGAGGCGATAATGCCCGAAATCAACTTTGAATGAAATCGTGGTCCATGGTAGATGGACGCAGGTAGACGATTAAAGTTGAATGTTATAAATGTATGCTGAATAATAGCCAAAAGCAGCGGCTGTAAGAGAAGTGTTTAACGAGAGTTGCGCTCGGAGTCGTGTTATAAACTAAACTAATACTGGCTTGCAGTCGGCTAGGCTGGGCGATTGCAAGGTTTGATAAAAGCGTGACGTCATCCGCGCGTGCCGTGCAATGTTAGTAGGCTGCTTACAACTGACAAAACAGTACAAAGTTTAAACATACTGCCCGCCAAAATCGGGACGATTTTGTACATTAACGGTTAAATTGAACAATATAATAATTAGACTTACATGTCGTAAGCGATACAATAATTGGCGCACTGGCCAGAGAGCATAGACATAATAAACATAATATACTTAAAGACTTATACATAAAATTTGTAGAAAACAAAAATCATTAATCTAGCACAAAGCTTAAGTCAAAGCAAAACAATTTCTGTGCTAGAAAAGGTACAACAAATATAAATATAAAAATGAACCTTTACATAACTGAACATGATCTCTCTTAAAGCATAACATGTGGATAAAAAATACATATATTTAAACCTTGACAAACGTAAATAATATTCTTAAATTATATAAGAGAAACCATCTTGATCACTGCTTCATATATAGTAACAGAAATGATAGAAACATAATGTTATCATAATCGTATCAAAGTTCAATGGTACATGACATTGAAAAATACAATACACATATAGAATAATTGCCACTATAACTGACACTTGTGGTTCTCAGAATTTGAATCACACAAACATATTGAAAATACACAACATCCATAATGATTGATAGTACATATGAAACACAGTCACTATTGCTGTAATAGCTAGCGGCACGTAAACAATATTACAATGCTTATGATACAATTGACTTGTATGCTCGCCCCGGGGAATGTCCCGGGCGTGTTCCATGTAATGTGACACGCACACACCCATGCATACACACACACACACACACACACACACACACACACACACACACACCGTAAGGCACGCAAGCGACTAGCTTGTTGCCACCGGAAGGGGGCATAATTTGTGGATGGGTCGGCGTAAGATACCTAGCGCGGTGCGTACTTCTGCGACGCGTACTAAGGAATCTTGACCCGGAAAAACATTGGTAATTACCCCACGCTTCCATTCTAGAGGGGGGGAATTGTCATCCAAAATGAGGACAAGTTGTCCGACCTTCAAATTTTTAAATGGGGTGCGCCATTTGTTGCGCTGCTGCAGCTGGTGCAGATAATCCCTAGACCACCGTTTCCAGATGGTCTGCGTAAATTTTTGGAGCAGAAGCCATCTGCCCAAATGAGTATTATTGCCTTGTGTATAGTCGGGTTCCGGAAGTGCCGTCAGTGGAGCACCGACCAAAAAATTAGCTGGTGTTAAGGGTTCAGGGTCTCTAGCATCGTCGGACACGGCGCATAACGGGCGTGAATTAAGGCAAGCCTCAATTTGAGAAAGAAGGGTAGAATATTCCTCAAAATGGGTGTCAGAAACTAATTGGGCGTATAATTCCGACCATTGATCGGCTAGTGACCCGGACAAGGGTTCGTCCCAATCAGTGCCCGCCAACCACAACTGCTGCACGAAATGCTTGCAGCAAAATGTGATGGGAGCAATTAGACCTAGTGGATCATAGATCCCGGCAATGATTGACAACACGCTTCTCTTGTTGAGAACGGTTAGATTGTCATCACCCCTAACGGTGTACAAAAAGTTATCCCCCTCAACATTCCACTGTATGCCCAAGGTACGCACGTTCTGACCCTTGCTGAAGTCACGGGTTACTTGGGCGCGAAGAGGCATAATCTTATGGTGGTTAGAGAACCATTTGTGTAACGAAAAACCATAACTCCTCAACAACTTCTCGATCTCGCCTTTCATTTCAGCTAAGCTGTTCGGATCATCCGAACCCGTTATGAGATCGTCTACGTAAAAGTCATTTGCTATGGCCTTAGCAGCGGTAGGGTAGTCGGCTTTATTTTCATATGCTATTTGAGCCAGACAACGAGTAGCAAGGAAGGAGGCACTAGCAGTGCCATATGTAACCGTCCTTAACGCGTAATGTCGCAATTCCTTATGCGGTGCATCACGCCAAACAATGCGTTGCAAGTTTGAATCCTTAGGATTAACAATGATCTGGCGATACATCTTTTCAATGTCCGCAATAAGTACGTATCGGTGGGTGCGGAACCGAACCATTATCGAAAACAGATCCTGCTGGATCGTAGGACCGACCATTAAAGTGTCGTTAAGGGACAAATTATTGGTGGTTTTAGCGGATGCGTCAAATACCACGCGCAATTTAGTGGTTAAGCTAGAGTCTTTGAAGACTGCGTGATGGGGCAGATAAAAGATCTCTGACCTGTCAAGCGACAGATCGTATTCATTAAGCGGCGACATGTGGCCAAGTCTTAAGTAGTCACTCATGAACTCACTATAATCCTTGTAAAGGGTAGGGTTCTGCTTGAATTTGAATTCTAACGATTGGAATCTGCGTATTGCTCCGCGGAGAGAATCTCCCAAATAAGATTTATCAGATCTGCGGGGCAGGGCTACCACGAATCTCCCGTCGTGATTGCGGCTAGTGTTTTCCACGAAATGCCTTTCACACGGTGAGTCCTCAGATCGGGTTTCGCGACTAGAGATTTCCTCCAACTTCCAAAATTCCTTTAGTTGCGAGGAAACCTGATTATCATCCTTACAGACCATAAATGAAGAAACCGTTTTAGTCATGTCGACGTTGAATGGTAAGTTACCAGCCAAAATAAATCCTAACTTGGTTTCCTGAATTATAGGAAAGTGTGGTCCGCGCGTATATTTCACAGGTTCAATTAATTGTAGAAAATATTGAGCGCCGATTAATATATCGACTTGCGATGAGCAATGTAGGTGAGGATCCGCCAGGAATATGCGCTTGGGTAAATTTAAAGAGGTAAGATTGAATGACTCCGCCGGTAAATTATTAGTTATACTGGGTAATACGGCACAATGTACGTTTAACGTGAAGGGTTTATAGCGTGAATGTAGCCTTACATTAGTGCTGAAGTCAGCCTGGGAAAGCGAGTTGTTTATACCCGTGATGGGCAATTGCGATTTAACTAATTGGAGGCCCAACCTGCGGGCGAAATCCATTGTGCAAAAGTTCGCTTGAGAACCGGAATCCAGTAATATCCTAACGGGAAATTTTTTGCCGACCTTATTGTATGTCATACAGACGGCGGTAGATAACAATACCGATTTATTGGTCTGTGATTTCAGTGAGCACTGGTTGTTAACAGAAGTTACGTCCCTGTTGGGGACATGAATCGTGGTGTGGTGACGCCTAGAACATTTTTTACATGAAAATTTGGAGGGACATTTTGAACCCTCGTGTCCCGAACGGAGACAGTTTAAGCAAAGTTTGTTTTTTAGTAACGCATTTTTTCTATCAGGGATAGACAGCGATATAAATTGTGGGCAATCGTTAAGTCTATGTTCACCGTTACATAGCCTGCATAAATTATTTCTAATATGTGAGTGGAATGCGCCCTTTGGATTGCTTATCTGTTTAACTGCCTTGCGATAAGGAGACTTATCGCTTTTGTTCAACCTGCTCGTTGGGCTAGTCGCGTTATCGATATTTTGCAGTAGTTTCCTACGTGCATTTAAAAAATTTATAAAACTATTAAAATCAGGGAGTTTATGCTCCGATAAACTCTCTTTCCACAAACGTAAAGTATAACTGTCAAGTTTTTTGGCTAGATAATTTACTACAATAATTTCAAACGTGTTGACTGGCAGTTTGAGATTATTTAAAGCGTTTATATTTCCAGAGATTTGATCAATAAATTGCGATATGCTACCTTGGGATTCCTGCTGCACTAATGGTACGTCTAGGACATTCCACACGTGGTGAGCGGAGACAATCAGCTTACTATCATACCTATTCCTCAACAGATCGATAGCCACCGCGTAATTTTCATGTGTTATGGGTAATGATTTTATTACGTTAAGCGCCTCGCCATGTAATGACGAGTGCAAATAATGAAGCTTCTGTATATCTGTCAGGTCTGTTCTGACATGAATTAGTTCCATAAAAATATGGTAATAATGTTGCCATTCCACAATACTACCCTCGAACCGTGGTAATTTTATTGGTTCCAATTGAATGGGGGTTGTTTTAGGCTGTTTACCATCAGTATTAATTAGTGGTTTTTGGTTCAAGTGCTCAGATTGCTCCAACAAGTGTTGCAATTTACATTCTATAGCACAGAGATCGTCCTCCGTTTGCACTCTATCACTTGTTGACGCAACGTCTGCTTCCTCAGCCTCGATTTGTGACTGTATCTCGTCATATTTGGTGGATAATTCCATCAAATGACGCAGTTTTATTTTGAGCGCATGAGGATCGCTGTTTAACACATCAAAATTATCCGCGAAGGTATTTATTCGGGATATTGAGGCCTTAATTGTACCTCGTTTTTTTATCAGAGCCCTTACATCGGCCATTATTACAGTTTGAGATAAAAAAGGGAAAGATATTTAGAAACAATTGAGCATTGAGCATGTGAACCACAAACTTAATTTTGAATGAGTTTAAATACGTTTGGTAGCTAGCGATCGTTGGTTTGAACATAAACTTACTCTCTCTAACTAATCAAACTCGTTGGCAGTTAAATTATTGAAATTATAAATCTAAATGATTACAAAGTATAGCTTTATCTTTAAAGTTCTGACTGATAATGAGCTGCCAACCATCTATTAATTTATATTGTGTAATAAGTTAATTGTTTATATAAATATGTCAAAAAATACACACTGAGTGAAATATTATTAAAAATAAATCAAATATAGGTAAAGTTTATAGTCACGTGGCCGTCGATCCATTCGTGATGAAGCTGGCTTCGATCCCGTTTGGAGCTGCTACACCTCCTGTCTCTGCCGGTCAGCCGTTGCCTCATGTTGTACCCTCCATCAATTAAAGCTGTGGAATCTCGAAAATGTTGTCCTGTTTCGTCCCGTCGTCTCTGGTCTACTGCTTGGCTGAATCTTGTTGAGATGACTGCGACGTGCTTCACGATAATGGTGTCGCTCAGGACGAAAATGATGCCCGTCTGTCGTGATTAACTTCAGATTGGTTTTTCCAGAAATGATGTATATAAATAAATGTTGTCGCCTGTGTACTCAGGTATGAGAAATCTGTGCCGTTGGGACCAAAAATGATGTAGTTTGTTTTGGCCTGAAAATATGAAATCCTGCCTGGTTGGACCAAAAATGATGTCGTTTTTGGCCTGAAATGTGAAATCCGGTCCGGTGGGACCAAAAATGATGCGGTTTGGAAGCTCTTGAAGAATCGCGAGTTGTTCCAAAGACGCTAATAAGGAAGGCTGGATTGTTTGTTAGAAAGAAGTTGACTGTATTTGAGATATTGAACATGCGTTTATTGAATAATTTGGTTTGTTAGTTACGATCGGCACGTGCGGATGCGTTTTGAGGCGATAATGCCCGAAATCAACTTTGAATGAAATCGTGGTCCATGGTAGATGGACGCAGGTAGACGATTAAAGTTGAATGTTATAAATGTATGCTGAATAATAGCCAAAAGCAGCGGCTGTAAGAGAAGTGTTTAACGAGATTTGCGCTCGAAGTCGTGTTATAAACTAAACTAATACTGGCTTGCAGTCGGCTAGGCTGGCCGATTGCAAGGTTTGATAAAAGCGTGACGTCATCCGCGCGTGCCGTGCAATGTTAGTAGGCTGCTTACAACTGACAAAACAGTACAAAGTTTAAACAGGAGTCATCGTTATGTGTGTCGCGAGCAGCGCTTGTTATCAAGGCGTCCGACGTGGCAGGACAACTCACCACTTACACAAAAACACACACACACAGACACACACACACACACACACACACACACACAGGGTAGAGTTATCTACAACGTCATGTAAAAATAGATTAAATTATTAAGAAACTAAAATAAAATAATGATAGGAACAGAGACAATAATAAACAAAGGCAATAAGAAACAATATTTAAAAAGTGTAAGATTATCAATAGTTGTTGGCATTGTAAGCAGCGAAATAAATATAAATTTTTATTATAAAAATTAAGAAATAGGAATGAGATATTAAAAAATTTTGAAATAATTATTTATATGACACACTCAGCGTTTAAATTCTTTCCCTGTCATAATCTTACTAACTTAGTCTAATCACATGGTTTAAGGTGAGTACAAAAATAAAAAAATTATAATCATTGCAACTAGGAGAATTAGAGATGATTTAAAGAAAGAAGAGCAGAGGAAAAACGGGACATGAGTGGAGAACGTCAGGGAAACGAACCTCCCTGACCTCACGTCTGCCACTACAACTTCGAACACCAGCGGAACAGAAGTAAACATATGAGAGCAAACTTGTATCAAGGCAGTTTAATACCATAAGAATTTCATTATATATGTTATTGTGTTAAGATGGTGTATATTTTTATATTAATTTTATTCTCTAAATACTTAATATACTAACACATTTTAGTATTTGAATCCTTCTAATATATTTTAATTTTAACTTTTCCTTATAGTAACAAATTCATTTAATAATTAAAAAAATCTTGTATGTTTAAACTATTAAAAGTACCTAAATATGGAGAATTAACTATGAAGCTCCGAGGAAAAATGTTAATAAAATGCTGGTTATATGTAAAACTCTCGACCAAACTGCTGTAAATTATTATTTCACTAATACCAGAAGACATAATGGCAAAAGAAAGATAGAGACTAATTTCAGAAAGGCTACAAGAACGACGCCGGCGGCTGCAAGAAACCAAAAACCAAAGTTGGATGAGAAAATGGCGAGAAGAGAATTTAGTGGAAGACACTTGTGTACAGACAAAGTAAACTAATGATCTTAAGGAGACAAATGTAATTACTTCAATTTCAATTATAACATTAATTTAAGAAAACTAAGTTACAAATTATTTGAAATTCTTTTTTTATTTCCTCGTATAGAAGTTGTAATGAATGTTATTTATTTGCTTTAATATTTGCTTAAATTTAATTGTAGATGAAATAGACTTTAATCTACAATAAGTGGTAGGCGATAAAATGAGTGAGTTGTGAAAGGGACAAACTGCGATGTCAGATACTGGCCTACTTGACGGAAAGACTACTCTCAGTATTGCTGAGTGAGAGGGGCCTTACGTTGTGGTTTGATCAGTGATGAATAAATCATTTGTGTCCCCTGGCAATACACATACTAGCTTTGTGAGAATAGAGCACTCTCTGTAAGTTGGGGAATATTTTTAGATTGATTCTGTCATAACCTATTTTTGAAATTTGTTTAGTTGTTTAGTTTTTGGGGGGTTTGTAGTAATTGATACTAACTGTTAGATCTTGACACACAGTGACTGATGCTTCTCTTTCTCCTTTCACCTCTCCCTCAATAAGCCACTGGTTTGTAAGAGGTTTGTTCTCTCTCTATCTCTATTGTCTAGTGTCTATGTAATTGTTTTCCTGTCCAGTCACCTTTCCTTTGCTCTGTAGTTTCAGTTCATTTTGTTGTTTTGTCTCTACTGCACGTTCTGTTGCTTTTAAAAACATTGTTTTCTCAATACTTATAACTGTTCCACTTAATTGTTATGACTGATTTCTCAATACGTGTTTTCTGATCATACATTGCCACCATATTGTAACGAAACAGAACACTGTAAAAGATAATTATAATGACAATAGTGAAACCTTATCCAGGGATGGAACTCAAGACAATGCAATAACAAGTTAACAGAGGATATCCAATTTTGAAGATCAGTAAGGAACCAAATATGACTCAACAACATCAACCTTTGATTTAATTAATACCATAAAGACACACCCAGACATTACCCAGTAGAATAGGGCAGTAAACAAACCAAATTAAAATAAAGAACCCTAGTAGGCCTAAATAACTTGCAATGAGTAACTAAAGCAGATCCAAAAAAGAGTACAAATTCAATAAAGTAAAACTATATTAACTTTATTACACCAAATTGTATTAAATTAAGGAGAGAAGAAGGGCACAACCCCTTACAGTGATAAAAGTGGTGATAAACACAGAAAAAGTGGCATAATAATAATAATATTTACACAAACTATAGTTAAATAGTGTACTATTATTTATAAAGAAGTGTTCAGTTATTATTAACAGTAGTGATAAATGATTTATCATTGTTAAACAGTGTGAATAAATTAAAATAGTTAAACTAAGTAGTATTATTAAGAATTTTGTTATATACTATAAGAGTTTTATGTTACCATCTAATTAATTTAAATTAATGTATCTCAAGGGGTCAAGGTATAACTACCATCAACCATTATAAATTGTTTCATCAGATATCTGAAAAATTCACTAAATACTAAGATTTAACAGGACTAAACCTAGACATGTTTAGTACCAAATTATTTGTAATTTTATAATTAATAACTATATAAAAATTGTATGAACCATTAGTATATAATGATAAAATAATAAGCTAAAGGAAAATTGTCAAATAACTGCAATAATAATTGTAATTGTAATTGTTTATAATTGTAATTAAGGGGTATTGGTCATATAACACTTGAACTGTGCATAAGGGGCCAATCAGAATTTAAGAAATTTTGGTCAGTTCGATGACAAAAAGAAGAACTTACACTTAATTGTTAACCACGGAAGAAGACAGTTGAATAGTGCTCGCGGAGTTATTATGTAAAAGAATTTTTAAACCCAGAAACCGATTTTGTATGAAAAATTTATATCCACTACAGAAGATACAAAAAATTATTAACTGAAATCATATTATCAACCAGGAACAGACACCAGTAAGAAAATATCAACCGAGTAACAAGGAGACGCACAGCGAATACCATTACGAAGTGTAATGTATAATGCAATTTTATAACTGACAATATTAGTAAACCAACACGAGAAATCACTAGTCACATTAATAACTCACACCACAATTAATCGCTGGTGGACATTTCATAAAGTGAAACACATTATATAAGAATCAGTGAGTACAAGGAACACATTTATTAAAAAAAAAATTGGTACAAACTTCATACATTATCAGAGACGGACGGAGGCGGCCATGATGGTGACGTCATTCCAATACCAGAATGCACTGCACATCGCGACCTAAATATCGCCAGACATTTCGTTGAACTTAATACTTTTGTAACTCTCACATTAGATTATAAGCATTAGAATTATTTGTAATGTACTCTATATTGTTGTTTATTATGTAATGGAACCTTTCGTAGCAGCCAAACGAATTCCCACATTATATGTTTAACCCATTTTTTTTACTATTCAATCCTGTGATACATATCGATTATTACTAGCGAGTATATATCGAATGCAAAATTCCATCAACTTGAATTAAAATTGCAAAGATTAAACGATAATATTAATAAATCATATCCATATGTTCCTATTTCTTGAAGGTAAGATATAATCAATATTTATTTTATACTTACGAAGATTAAGAAGATGTCGAGGAGTCGTTGGAACCATAGAAACTGTAAAACCAAGATTAACCTCAACGAATAGGGTTAAGACTAACATCGAAAATGAACGTTGAGAATTGTTTGGAACAACTCGACCGCTACACTCAATTTAATTTAGAAGAGATTAACTGACGAATTAAAATAACAAGTCAATCTTCATTATTAACAAGGCAGAATAATTCAGTCATTAGAATTATATCTGAAATCACTTCACAAAACACGCAACATCTGACAACCGAAACAACCGAACAACTGATACACTTAGAGCAAAAGTTTTCTTCATTGAACAACCAATCTTTATTACAACTTATAAATTTTAATAATACCCCGCAACACGTTAACTATAAATTGACGCATCAAACGTGTGGCTAAATAACACGGGAGATATAAACGTTTAACTATAATATGTATATGTTCATCTTTAGTAGTTTTCAACTATGCACCACTAACCTAATTTTATTTATGAACTTTGTGTGTGTTCAGCCTCTTCCCTCTCTCATCGCAGTAAGTATAATGAACGGATATCAGCTTTTGTGTGTAATAAACCATTTATGGTACCAATTGATATCTGAAGCTATCATTTACGGTACCGTAAGTAATTTTTAATTTTATATCTATTTTTACAAATTGTGCTCTCTCTTCCTCCGTTATGCTAAGTTATGCTTATATTTTACTCCGTTATTGGTACCTATAACTTTCTTGTAGCTATACATTTATTTTATATTTGAGACTTGTGCTTATAGTATCTGATAAACTCTCCTGTATTACTCATAGACTGTCTTTTATCCGTTCTTGTTCTATACCTCTTCCTGATTCTTCAGTAGCTAAATATTTGTAACATTCTCACGTAACAAGCCCTCAAATTGGCACTTTTTTTAATTCCAGATTTTTTGGAGCAACGGTTTTACTCCTGTTAAGCTATGCATAGTTTCTAAAGCAAAGTTCATTTTAACGTTATTATTCAAAATCGTGTTACTATCGTCACTTGTATTTCTAATACTTCTACTTTTTTGTATAACTTGAGATCGTCAAAAGTAGATTAAATGATTTATTTTCCTCCTTGCATTATTTTAGGGGATACTGATATCCAGTATCTGGCCTCCTTTGTTGTTCTGATAGTGGAAAGAATGACATACAGAATAGTAATAGCGACTTTCTCCGTAGAAAACTCCACTCTTAGTTTGTGCATTCTCGACTCTCAGTGCTCCTTTTCTTGTTATAAGTTACTACTTATAATTAATCCATAATGACGTATTTGTTTTTTCCATAATTTTTCCTAAAAATCTGTAATTGTTTCTACATTTTACAAATTTTGGTGATTTCAATTAATTGAGAACGTGGAGCAGTATCAAAAGCTTTGCTGCAATCTATCCAAACAATTATTATGTTTATATGTTTCTAGATGTTGGTTTTACAGTTTTATTTTTTCTATTGATTGCAGAAAGTGCTATACCTTGTTATAACAGCCTACCTGTTATTACAGTTATAAGTGACTGTTTATCCGCTGTTGTGTTTCGTGTATTTTATTTTGAATTATGTTTCTTAAATTTTTTATATTATTAGGAACAAGTGATAGAGCGACAAGTATGATAACATGGGTTTTAATGTAATTTTTTTATTTTCCGGTGATTGAAGAAGATTTTGTTTAGTCACAAATCGTAATGTTTCTTGTCCATTTTTGTGTTCGTTTTATGTAACTGGTAGATACTTTACACTGATTTAAAACACTTTAGCCAGTACCTCGGTATCCCGTCATTTGTTAGGATCAATAATATCTTTTGTTTACATGTACCAATTTTTGTCTTACATCTTCGTATTCTTTCAGCTTTAACGTGAAAATTTTGTCTTAATTTTTCTATTTTTTCTACTTTTTCTTGTTTACTTGTTTACACTTAGCGTGTAATGTTAGCCTTGCACTTTTCAGTTTTCTACTTAACTTTTCTTCCTATATTTCTACTAATTGTGACATTTCTCTTCTTATTTGCCTTACACGTTTTTTAGTCTAATTTGCTATGGTTGATAGTTCTGATCTTTTCCTATATAGAACACAAGGTTATTAGTTTCATGCCATGTTATTCTAAGCCATGAACGTTCTGCAGCCGCATAAGGTGTATTATTTAGGATTTTGTAATTTTAAGGTTAAAAATAACTCAATAGGCCTTGTTCGTTCTTTTTGTTCTTCCCATTATTGACCTCTTTATTTTAATCTATTTACTAATGTACTATCTTTTATTTCCGTCTTCAAGAAAAATGTCTATTTAATATAGACACCAAACAATAAAAATATTTTAATAATTGATCTGTTATATGTGTTTTATGGTTAGTGTTTGAAAAAAATGTTTGTGTAAGGTATAACACATATGTTTTTATTTCAGCTTATAGAAAAGGAAATATGATATATTTATATTTTTGTCTCTTAATATTTAATGATTTTTTGAAAATAAGAAATAATATATTGATAACTTTTACCTTTCCATAATTAATTAGCTATTTCATACCATCAAGTCGTACTCTTCAACATTAATAGAAAAGGAGTTTACTGTGTAGCAAATTATACTTACCGCAACGATTACACAAAATCCACTAACCTGGCCGGTGATTTGTACATTACAGTTGATTTAGACATTAGAGTTGCGTTCAGTATTTTGCACATTGTGCGTTATAGAGAAATGCATATTTTACAGTTCAGTGGGTTTTGAACCGTCCATAATATTTTAGTCAGACGTAATATATACCATGAAAGTAAGAGGCATTTGTGTCACTAAAATAAAATAGGATACATTTGAATTCAGATAAGACATGGTGTTGAATAAAGTCTCAATTTTGTATAAAATAAATAAAATAAAGACTCTGTTAAACATTGAGTGGAAATATGTTGTAATATATTTAGACTGTTACACCTTTTAATATCAATACTTTATTGATTACACATACACGTGACCCCAAACTACAGGGAGTACAGACTGTATAGTCAACATATTGTCCAGTCCAAAATATACTGGTGGTTTGTGTTTATGTACAGAAAACATTTTATTCACTGAAATTTGTTGATATAGAAAAAACCTTGCGATATTTGTGGAAAAATAGAAGAACGTAGATTTAACATTTATACAGGAAATCGTATTTACTTAGCTACTTATTGTAATCCCTAAACCTGTCAAATATTTGCAGACATCAGTATATGAAATTGAAAAGCATCGCTTAGATGCCAACAGAACTTACAAACAAATCAAAATTAAACGCACAAATATTACAGCTATAATTAACCGCATTACATTGAGAATTTAAGTGTACAGCTATGAGAGTGTTGAAAGCTCTAAAGCACTAAAGCTCTAGTATATGTCGATAATAAAATAAATGTCCCTAGTGAACTCATCTCATAAAACTAAAAAATGAATTTAGTTGAAAACAAAGACTTTTAATATAGAGAAGTTGAAACACAGGAACAGTTAAAAATTAATTATTTGCAATTACCATTTTTTCAACAAAGAAAGTGGGATGGAGAGAAAGCATAATTTGTTTTCCTAGTGCTTAGAAAAGTCAAAGAGGAAATATATATCAGATGTTGCTATGCGATACATATGTAATGAGCGTATAGTACTGAATACATAGTATGAGATCGAGTGTGATAATATGAATCTGTCGGTCAGTTAGCGAAAATGAGACGTCAGTCCCTTTTCCATATTTACTACATTCTAAAATTATTAACAATAGGCTACACACTACTGAATGGTAATACTTTACCTCAAAATGGCAATATCACTGAAAATAGAAACCGCTGGCGTTCTGAACGTTTCCATTTTATACATTCCTATTCAACAATATTTAAAAAAATTCCTGACATAAAGTAATTACTTTCTGCTATCATACAAGCATCACAGCGTGAGGTGTAGAACTCATATATCCAAACAACTACACGCAATAACACACACAGTTGAGAGGAGTGTGTTTTGTTTATGCTCGGTGTTACAGCATCCAGACGCCGATGGTCCAAACACGTTCCATGATGCGAGGTGCTGACCTGGCTGGTCGCAAACCACATTGTCGTCTGAATCCTATGCAAGAATTGTGCGACCCACATGATTCTAAACTCCTTTTCGAGCTCAGTCGGAAAGGAATACGTTAAAGATCATACCACTTTGTATAATGTATGCCTTCCACTCCTAGGCACTGCCGAAGGCGACAGCTGTATACACTTTCAAACTGTATGCAGAGTGGCAGACTCTTTGATACTGTAAACACCGAGACAA
The DNA here is from genome assembly GCA_034769895.1 of Magicicada septendecula. NCBI lineage: Eukaryota > Metazoa > Arthropoda > Insecta > Hemiptera > Cicadidae > Magicicada > Magicicada septendecula. The sequence continues at coordinate 106,131,750 of CM068370.1, forward strand.
AAAAGAGTTTATCTTTAATTTTATTCACTGATGTATATAACGGCTTTAGAAAATACCGGCACAGTGCACCCGCTTTTGCAACAGATAAAAGCTTTATTCCGTTTTACAGATATAAACAATTCAGTTTTACTTTCCCTTGGTGTCCTGATCTTGTAGGTGATTAAGATAATGACGCTACAGCGATAAACGCTACAGACAGCCCAAAAATCTACGCAATTTTTATACGATCTAAGTATTACCAAAATATATTCGGGTCCTTTTGTTGTGTGTATGTGTGCGTGTGTGTATGTGTGTGGACCCGCACGCGTCTGTGTGTGTGTCTTTATGATTATATAAGGTGTCCGTTTCGGTAAAAAGTCTCAAATATATTTTTCTACTTTCATACCAGATATTTATATAAGAACTCGCTTGATGTAAATATGAAAATAAAATTAGGAAGCTTTATATTTAAATTAGAGTAAATCTGCTAGTTTTATGTGTTTTCTGTGACGGGGTGTAAAAGAAAAAAAAGGTCGTATATGTAACAGGGAAATTTATTTTCATCGACACCAAAACAATGACTTGGTTTTTGTTTCGTAGCAGGTGGATAAGAGTATATCCATCAATCATCAATCACTAAATGACCGGGACATACGCTACAAAGAATTCTCTACTTTGCAATTACTCACTCAGTCTTTAATAATGGCGTACTACACTCTACAAGCTCCTCCGTGAACATTAAATTTTTGTATAAATAAAAATGTCCAATAGGTATTTTGACTCCTTCTCCTATGACATCGCAATCTCTAATCCATTCCTAGGTTATTTTCATTTTTTTAACATTCCCCGTATAGGCAATTATTTTACAGTTCATGAGAAGTAAATCTAGAAATGTACGAATATTTTGTGGATTTTAAAGGCAACGAATTCAAGTTGAAATAATAAATGATAAAACAGCAGAACAAGTCGACTCATTCAGTATCCTTGGATGCAAAATCTCCTTGAACCGGAATCCAGACATACGTGTAGATGCTAAAGTAGGAATCATGTTGAATCCTTCTATTAGACTATTAGATCTCTGTGCGTTAAAGAATGAAGCTCAACATAAGCGAAGTTGAATACATTATTAAATACAGCATTTCTAGTATCCCTTTCTGCCTTTCTTTACACAAGGGAAAGTTGAGTACTATCGAAAGTAAATGAAAGAAGAATCCAATGCTCGGAAATGAATTCTAAGTAGATATAAATGAAGGAAGATCGATGAAGACATAAAGAGAAATGCCAAAATAGTGGAGGAACTCAGTACAGCAATCTTGTAAGCGAACACCGATTATTATCAACTACAGTTAACTCTACGTCAACTGTTTAGAGAGCCACAGACATTACCAAGCGGATATTTAATATAACGATTATCTTCACGTCAATATGAATACCAGATACAGATACAGCTCAAAATGTATTTTATAAACTTTTCGTAAATTTTTCTTTATTTAACAAATATGAAAAGGTCGTTGGATACATGCTACAATGAAAATGATACAACAACATTATTTTCAAGTAATCAGATAAAATATTGCGCCTCAGTAACAAATGCCAGGAAGGTATATTATTCACGAAACAAGTCCTACCAAAACGTATTATCTGCGAGCGTCAATTACAGCATACAGTGCAAGCCAAGTTTTTCGTAAGCAGGAAGAGTTAAACATTAAATTCTTACGTGTGTATGGACGTTGTATGGTATCAGTAGAAAGATACAAAGTTAAAAAACAACTGCTATTTAAATCACATTTATCCGAAAACTTTCGACACAAACAGGATTTCGTTCTCAAACACGATAGTGCATTACGCAGCTCATGAAAGTGAAAGTATGACAATAAGGCAAGCAGAAAGACGGATAGGCAAGTAGAAACAGTTGTTGTTTCAGAATCTGTAAACTTATTAAGCTACTACACACGTTTTAGCATGAAATTTAAGCCTCAGAAATGTTCGTTTGATGTGGAGTATTCGAGACGCAAAGGTAGTAATAACGTTCTACAAGAGGCTCTTAGGTTGTAGAGACAAGTGTTTTTATCTGTTAGCCATAGTAAATGTCCCGTAAAAGTCAATGTATAACACTGTAAAATCTAAATAACAATATAGTGTTGACTGTTTACATATTTCTACATTTATATTTTTTAAATATACAAATTTCTTAATGTTTAATAATGTGTGTCGCTTCTAAAACATTAAAGAGGACATATATTGAGTACTTATATGAAAATGATAACGTAAGACATTTATTTATAATTTGGTTTTGAATGTTACGCAATTAAAATTGATAAAAGCTCCCACATTAAATGTCTACATGAAAATTCTATCTATTTTAGTGCAGACACCTTTTCATTTTGTGGATCCTTTCTACAATTACATTTTGTAAATAAAAATTATTTAAACAATATCTTACTATTGTCTGTGACATAATGTTTTTCTTAATTGTAATTATAAAGTCTAACAAAATGTGAAAGATAAAAAGCAATTAACCTAAGTAGTCTACCTTGTTGAACATTAGGAACAAACTTTACAAGAGGTTAGTACTTTTACAAATACATGTTTATATAAATAACAGTTGTTTCAAGCTATTTTCAAACAGCAGTGAACCAATACACTTTACCGATACCGATACACGTATACACTGATATACAAAGAGTCCTAGATGTACACACATGAAATCTGTATACATGTGGCTGCGAAATTATGAAACATCCTATCTAGTTTGAGTAAAAACTTTAATATTGTATTTATTCATGGAAATGGTTGTAGCAAAGCGACAAATTGTAACATAATTTAACAAAGTTTGATATACGTATCGACGCTTCAAACTTGACAAAGAATATTTCCATTAATTAAGAATCCATAACCTCACACATTTCGCACTCAATAAACGGGAATTCGAATTGCAAAAGTTTTTGATTCTTTCAAAACTAACATTATACATAGACTCATGTAAGGGAAAGTGGAAGAATGGTGCGCAACAAGAGAGAATTATCGTTATGGTGAAACGGTTAGGGTTATTGTTACTATTTTTTACTCCAGATAACGTAATAATACGTTTCCTCGTAACCTGTAAAATTGCGTATATAAACAAAACTACACAGTGACAGTATAAAAAGTGAAATGTGACGGTTGTGCACGATTCACCACCTACTGAAGTAATTCTACTGAGGCTGACAGTAATGGTACCTAATGAAAAAATGTGATATTACAAATCGCATTCAATGCAGTAACTTTAAAAAATATTTACTAGAATTTAATGTATTTTATTTTTACAGAAAAAGTGACATATTGTTTATATGAGTTTTATCTATTTTCAGTAATAGGTAATTACGTAATATTTTTATTTATTAAACATAAAGTTTATAATTACCACATATAACTCATCATCATCATAGGTTCATCTGCTGCATAGCAGGTTTTCTTTATGAACTCCTCCACTGTTCTCTGTCTTCTGCCATCCTTTTCGTGGTAATGTAGTTCTCTACCTTGATGTTGTCCATCAACTGTCGTCTCTTTCTTCCTCTTTTTCTTTTTCCGCTAACCATGCCTTCTAGACTGTCTTTTATAATAGAATTTCTTCTTAAACAGTGTCCTATCCAGTTCCTCTTTCTTTTCCTTATTGTTTTTAATATTTCTCTTTTCTTTCCCACTCTTCTTAATACCTCCTCATTCCGTACTCTGTCTTCCCATTTAACTCCTTCCATTCTTCTCCACATCCACATTTCAAAAGCTTCAATCCTTTTTTCATCCTCCTTCCTTAAAGTACACGTCTCCACTCCATACAATGCCACACTCCATATATAACACTTTGCTAACCTTTTCCTTAGTTCTTTGTTTAATGGCCCGTTTAAAACACTTTTCTTTTTATTGAATGCTTCTTTTGCTATTGCAATCCTAGTTTTTATTTCTTTCGTGCTTTTTATGTCATCTGTAACTATGCTTCCCAAGTATATGAAACTGTTTACTTGTTCTATTTGTTCGTTATTCAGTCTAATATTTATTCTTTCCCCTTTTCCACCAACTACCATACATTTTGTCTTTTTCTCATTAATCCTCATTCCGTACTGTTCACACTTACACACAAGTAACTAAATAAGAAGAAATATAATGACTACACATTAACTCCATGGTTATGAAACCTAGACAGGTATATTTACACTTAACTTATGAAGAATGTCTAAAATATAAATACAAATTAATTACAAAATTTGAAAATATAAAAAACACCAACTACTTAAACTAGTTAATTTTACGTCAATAATCCGTGGTTACACAAAAAAACGTATTAACATTTTAACTTAAATCTGGATTTACAAATTAAGCTTATTATTTTGTATGTCCCTTGTAAAGGAAAATCACAAATGTAATCCTTTGGATATCGTTACCACAGTTCATTGTTTCTTCCAGTTTCGTCACAAATGGAACAAAAGTCATTTGGCATTTTGCTACAACGTAAACCCTTAGTGGTTAGATAATCGAGATTTTTATCAGAACATAGCTGACTGATGTCTAAGTGCAAAATGTCTGATGAATCTTACGTTTCATTTTTCTTTTTTTCTAATGAAATATTTTGTTTATTTCTTTATTGTTCCTCTAAGCCAGTGGTTCTTAACCAGTGGTCTGCGGACCACTGGTGGTCCCTGGAAGCACCCGAAGTGGTCCGCGAAGCCATCCGAAAAATATTAAACAAGTGACAATGAGTCGTCGGACGGACGGGGCCGCCGGCCGGGGCGAGGTGCGCGGTGGTGTGCGTAGCACGTGCAGCGAGCAGCCAGTGTCTCATTCGGTTTGTTCCGTTCGCTTTTTGTTTGAACTAGTTAGTGATAGTCCAACTACCTACGTTCGTTGTTTTGTTCTGAGTGCTTGCTTATTTTCAATTTTAAAGTTTAACAGCAAAGGGCAAATATCGTTGGTCTACGAAGGTCTTTATAGTAAGTAACTGCTCCAGATTTTAATACGTAAGTAAACTAAACCTTGTTTGTTTTGTTTGTCACACGTTAATTCTAAGTAGGTACTGTGAATACTACATCATATTTAACATTTTACTATATTACGTCACATTGTCAAATCTGCTAGGTTTCTTTTTCATTGCGATTTACTTTGTACCACAGTTCCAGGAGTTTGTCATTACAATTAGGTATGTTTTATCCGTATTTTTTCTGTGACCACTTTCAATTATTAATGTACATAGGTTACTAAGTAGGTGGGAATGATATAATTATTTTGTTTTCAGAAAAATGCCACCGAAACGAAAGTATGACGACGATTATATTAGACTGGGCTTTACTTCAATAGAAATAAATGGGGAGACTAGACCTCAATGCGTAATATGCACAACTGTTCTTGCCAATGATGCTTTAAAACCGGCAAAGTTGGAACGTCATTTAAAGACCGTACATCCGAATTATTGTGACCGTCCGCGTGAATTCTTCGAAGGCAAACTAATAAATCTGAAAAAAATGAAACTTGGACCCAGTGGAACAAGTTATGCAACATCTGAAAAAACATTAGCTGCATCGTTTGAAATTTCAAAATTGATTGCCAAATCCAAAAAAGCACACACAATCGGTGAATCTCTAATAAAGCCTTGTATGCTTAAAGCTGTAGAAGAGCTTTTAGGGCAGGAAGCTCAAAAGAAAATTTGTGAAATACCACTTTCAAACGACACAGTAAAGTCGCGTATTCAAAAAATGTCAAATGATATTGAAGAACAAGTTATTGACAAGATAAAATGTAGTCCTTATTTTGCGCTACAATGTGATGAATCTACCGACGTTTCACAATGTTGTCAATTACTTGTATTTATTCGATTTTTGAATGACAATAAGAAGTTTAAAGAGGAGTTACTATTTTCTCAAGAACTGGAAACAACGACGCAAGGTGCAGATGTTATGGATGTAATAAGTCAATATTTGGAGAAACATGGACTTATGTGGCAAAAGCTTGCGGGATTTTGTACGGACGGTGCTCCTGCTATGCTTGGTTCTCGCTCTGGTCTTGCAGCGTTGATAAAAACAAAAAATCCATCTGCAATTACGACGCACTGCGTTATTCATCGTCAAGCATTGGCTGCCAAAACGCTCCCGGAATGCTTTGCTACTGTGATGAAAACAGCTATAAATGTAGTTAACTTCATTAAAAACAGTGCACTTAACACTCGTCTCTTCAAACAATTGTGCTCTGATATGAACTCTGAACACGAAACTCTGCTTTTCCACACGGAAGTGCGTTGGCTTTCCAAAGGAAACATGCTGTCGAGATTGTACGAACTGAGAGAGGAAGTACAAATATTTTTAACGAAGAACAAAGAGCTGCTAGATCAGTTCTGTGAGTCCAAATTTCAAATACCTTTTGCTTATTTGGTCGATTTTTTCGCACAACTAAATAAATTGAACCTTCAGCTGCAAGGGTCAGGAAATTTGAAGTTGCAAGGCTCGAATAATATATTTGCATACGAAGATAAAATCAGTGCATCTATCGCCAAAAACCGAGCTATGGATCAACAAAGTTGAAAGAGAAAACTTTTCTGCGTTTAATACACTGAATCAAATTATTGACGGACAGTGTGCTGAGATTAAAGTAGAAATACAAAAGAACATTACACTCCATTTGAAAAACTTAAAAAGTAAATTCAATCGCTATTTTCCTGACTGCGAGGACAAAGGTATTCGGAAACTGATCCGCAATCCTTTCATTGTCAACGTTTCTGAGGTGCATGATGAAATTCAAGAAGAAGTGATTGAAATGCAACACGATAGTAACTTGAAAGATACATTCGAGGCAGGAATTAATCTTGAAGATTTTTGGAGCCAAAAGGCAATTTCTTTCCCAAAGATTCGAGAAATTGCTATACGTTACCTAACTTTATTTTCATCAACATATCTATGCGAGCAGGGGTTCTCGGCGCTTCTGATAATTAAAAATAAGCACCGAAATCGGTTGGATGCCAGTGCCGACATGCGTTTGGCTTTGAGTAGCACTGAACCAAGGATTCAGAAGTTAGTAAAGAGTATGCAGTCACAAAAATCGCATTAAAATTATATACTTATCTCTGTAATGTAAAATTTTCGTAAAAAAATTAAAATACTGTTGGCTTTGAACAATTATATGCGTGTTTTATTTATAGATAGAACAACCCTTTATTCGTTTACATTTACTGTATATTACCTCCAAACAGTTGGTGGTCCATGGCAAGACAGAAATTTTGTCAAATGGTCTCTCATCACTAAAAGGTTAAGAACCACTGCTCTAAGCAGACGGAAGTTTTCTCTGAGCAGATTTAATCTTCTAACTATAGTTTCTTATGTTATTACTAGGTCATTGATTGTTGCACTCTGTATAGATTATATAGGCATTTAATTGAAGAGGTAATAAGTGATTGTAAGCAAATAATAATGTAGTTTGTAATACCTTTCTGAGAGCAAGAATATTAACAGACCTTTAACAGTAAAAGGGACCTGAGACCTACATGCATTAGGGAAATATACGTACGAGATTTGTATTCAGATTTTTATGTAAAATATTTCGTTGTTCGTTTACTGTTAAGAGATAATTTTTGTGATTGTGAAGTGCCAAAATTGTAAGTATATTTTAAAGTAGGAGTACTGCTTTTTGCTTCCAATTTATTTCGTTAATATTTATAAGTAGATATTTATAGCTCCGTTATTTATAGGTAGGCCTACTTATTTTCTCTGTTTCCGATAACTTTGGAAAACTGATCAAAATATATTCTTCTTTCTTTGATGTCCTGTTCGTTGTAGACGTAACGAATTTTTCTAATGTATTTCTAGTTTTACTTAATTTTTTTCTGTCAACTGAAGTCCCAAAGCAACAATCACACAAAGCCACGGGAGGTCATATGGCGTTTATAACTGATACAGATATTCACACGGGAATCTCTCGGTCGATCTTTTGTAGCCTTCTGCCTTACTCGAACATTTCTTTTATTATTAATAATTAAAATGTCGTGAAGTGTTCTGTTTAATTTTTCAGACTATTCATTTTATACCAAAATATACTTACCATCTTTACTTTGTTGATAACAATCATTACAAGAGAAATAAAATTTGAATTGGTCGTGAACTTTTATTATTTAAGATGAACAAACAACCTGTGTTCCTTGTTTCAGGTCGTTTATGAAAAAGCTCTTTCTACAAGCGTGTTGTAAGAAAATATTCTTTCTACCCTTCTGTAGGTTATAAACTCTTCTTCGTGAAAGTGCAATTTATTAGAGAAGTGCTCAGATGAGAAACTAGGCTTATTTAAGAACCTTACTTTTTAAACGAATCTGTATTGGCAGTTTCAAGCTTTGTACATTTTCTTGAATCTTCTGTGTTGAAAATCAGCATTTATTTTGTCCCAGGATGGCTACTGAATCCTGTACCTAACATTGAGAGGTCCAGCAAAAAATAATTACCATAGGAAACATGTTAACCTACGAGTCAGATAAATTTTTCTGGTATTATAAAAATGTATCATGTGTATATCATTTTAAGGTTAATTGGACACCATTTCTGACAGTTATCTTTGTTCCCATCATCTGTGTGTTGTTTTCTAATTTACTTTTTGTTGTTTTACGTGTAAAAAATCAACAACACTTAGTCTCTTTTATAATTTAGCAACTAGACAGCAGGATATTTTATACTATTTTACAGCTAGTAACCCAGACATTTACAAATTTTTCTAGATCTTTATGTGTAGGTGTGGGCAAAATGTAATATAGTCCGTTCAGTTTAGTTATATTCCTGCTCATGTAATAACGAAATAATTAAAGTACTAATGTACTAATAATACTTGCTATTACTTCTAAAACTATTAACTTACTTTAAAACTACTACTTCTACTACTACTACTACTACTACTACTACTACTACTACTACTACTACTACTACTACTGCTACTGCTACTGCTACTCCTACTACTACTACTACTACTACTACTACTACTACTACTACTACTACTACTACTAAATTTTTTTTTTCTTTTCCCGTACGACCCACTGAATAAGTGCAGAATTGTGGTGATTCTCGAGTGGAGGTGGAAAACGAGGTACTTGACGTTGCTGACCCAGGGCAGCTCGACAAGGTCGTTTAATTGCGAGAACATTACCGCTATAAAGAACGGGGTTTTCCGTTTGCCCTGGCAGAGAGCCTCGGTAATGCTCTCCACCAGTCTTATCAGCTCGTAAATGGAAAAGTGGATTTCCCGAAAACCTAACTGATCGGGGAATAAGTCTGCCTGAAACGCGACTCGAAAATTCCAATCAATTGGGGGGAACATTGTGTTGAACAATCACTTAGCGCTCCTTTCTGATTTGCTCGCCCCAAGGCCGGGAAGCAGCATATAGTGACCGTCAATAACTTATACGTACGGTACCCGGGTTCAACACCTCCCTTGTCTAATCTTTGTAGTCCTCGGTATTTGTGACTACCGTTCAATTTCCCTTGTTCACCGACAGGACAACGATGTCAGTATCCGCTCTAGGATATGTAAAAGCTCTGCACTCCTTCAATGACAAATTACTTCTACCAGCGGTCTGGCTTCAAAGAATCCAAAAGATTCAATAAAGTATGTAAGTTTGTGTAGAAGAAATTTTGGTAGAAAGATCCAGATTTATCTTTACAAATGCTGTACTTAGATTTTTTAAGATATTTAATTTTCTCTAGTGAATGTATTCCTCTTGTATCCTTTCAAATAAAAAACGTAAAATAAAAAAATAACTTGTCTAAAGGCTACAATTTTTTATGCAATAGACAGTACAACACCTCTAACGTAATTAACTAGGTAGCAGGAAATGTACCGACAGCACGGGGAAACAGTCACGTCACATCTCCGGTGTTGGTACTTAGGCACCAATTGTTTTCATTACTTATCTATGCCGTTTGCTGTCTCAGTGGTTCGTTCTATGCAAGAAATCATCTTACGGATTCTTACGTTTCCTCTACAAATATTACAGAGTATTGCATTACAAATATTATTGGGATTAAAATGCAGAGATATATCAAATTACCATCTTCACTACATAGGCGTATGCCTGTAGTTGATTCGTCACGTGAAAATTACTGCAGGAGTAAAAACATTCAGATGACGCACTATGTGTTACGAAAGATACGTTTACGTAATCTCATGTCCTCTTGATCATCTCGCCAGACAGAATACATGAACTAATGATTTGTTTTGTGACTAATTTTCTTAGTAGCTTGGTTGTAATCTGAAAGAAAGGAGCCTTATAGCAAAAGACTCAGTTTTTGCAAGTTTAAAAAAAAACAGGTGTTGACATAAATGTTTAAAATGCTAGTTTGAATAGTGGTGGTGGATCGTTTTCAGCATTATTAGTACTAATGGTGAATTTCTATTGATTCATCTAAAATTCTTTTATAAGCGTTATTGGTCCACACTAGTAGTAATCTACCATCAGCAACATTCCAGTATATAGTGGACGTATACTGGAATAGTCATTCCAATAGTCATTATGCTAGATGGAATCATATAAAAGTATCTTCAAGTGACATGTTTGTTGTAATTTAACCAATAAAGTTAACTTAATAAAGAAACTTGCAAAATCAATTCTCAAACAGATAAAAACTTTAATTACTTAAAAAAGGTTTCCCAACTCAAGTGACGCAAAAGCAAAAGAATGTAGCCTATATTTACTTAGCCACGTACTAAGGATTTATTGAACATTCTAACTTCAATAAAAAAATTCAGAAGACACAAATCTCGAGTTAGCTAAATAGTTATCTTTTAAAGCGTTGTTCATGGTGTTTTGGGTAACAGAAAAAGTGATATACTCGTATGTCTCTCCAGACTTATCTTTTGAGAGAATGTATATTCTTCTGTGCCGTCTATTAAAAGGGCTTTATATATATTAATTTTTTCAACTGCCCCTTTTAACCATTTTCATGAATCTTTCAACAGAATTCATCATGGCAAGTATCTATGTAACACAGAAAAAGAATATTTATCACATTAGGATAAGTTATAGGTTGAGAACGCTAGTGTATATTTCATTTTTAATTTTGACTAAATATGTACTCAGACCATAAATTACTTGTCAGCTATGTTTATCACACAACTGTCAGGACTAGGACCTGAACACTATGACTTTTGTGTAAATACAGTTTTGCGTCAAACGTTTTATTTCCCAACTTACATGAATTATCGTTGATAATCTGCGTCTGTGTCCAGTTTATTATCTCTACATATAAGTCACAGTTCATACATTTATCTTAATGGATCTACTTGAATGGTGAGTGTGATGCAAATTGTGGAAGATGAACATCACTGGGACTACAGCTGTGTATACTGTGTAAATACGTATTCAATTATATAAAAAAGTGAAAGAATTTTGAAAGTAATGAAAAGTTTTATATTAATTTGTTTTGAATAAAAATCCACGAATTTTTAAAAAATAATTTATAATATATGACAAATATAAAGTAGCAAGATTGAAGACTATCAACTGCTAGTAAATAATTTATCTTCCAAAAATCGTTGTTTCAGGCTGGCAGGCTGTAAACAGTTACCATAGCACGCTGATAAAATATAGATTATTATTAATTTTCATTGATAAAGAAATATTCAAATTTTCGATTTTCATTTTTTAATTCAGAAGATGTTATTGCAAATGTCCAAACAATTTTTCTGGATAAAACAAGATTATACGCATGCGCGCGTGATGCACGACATTAAAAAGAAATGAATTCTTGAATTTGAATGCAGAACAAAGCGACAAGAAAAACATCTGTATTTCAGTATTATGCAAATTGCAGTACAACTGCAGAATTGTCATACTTTAGCAGTTTGAATGATACCTCAAGGGGATGGACTGTAATATTTTAGTTGAAACGATCAGTAACTCTACCGCGGGGAAACATTAATATAAATCTTTTCGAACGTAAAAGCCTTCATGTAATTTGCGGTTGTAATCGCCACTTTGCTTTGCCTTTTATTTATGCTGACGTAGTTTACTTTTAAAAACAAAGATATGTTTTAATAGTGTGTAGCCTATCAACCCTACTGAATTTTGTACAGCAACACCGAATGTAAGTCACTGTATGTACGCTGCTTTTTAAATTATATATTTCAAACGCCGTGTTCATCTAACATACTAAGTTCAAGGCGATAGCTAAGATTAATTAAATTTATAAGATGCTTATTTAAAGTTATACACGATATTGTTAAACGTAATTTATGTGATCCAGAGTAAATTATTTGAATAAATGCTATTCAATATAACCATTTATTTGAACAAGCCTCAAAATCACTCAAAAATGTAGTCGTTATTAAGAAATCAGACAATATTGAATATTCTGATTATTCGACTGTAGCACTTAGAAAGCACATTCCCAGATTTATAATTGATATAGCATACATATTATATGAGTCTAATCTGGGTTAGTTACAGACGATCGTACTCATATTTCTAAGCATGTGTTCAACTTATTTTAAGCATTATAACGGATAACGTTCTAACAAGTGATCTACGGGAACTATTTCTTAAATGTGTTTTCCCATAACCCTTAACGTCAACTGAAAAACTATTTTGCTAAGATCAACTTTATTCCTATATACTCCAACCACTGGTGTCTGAAACCATCTGTAATAAACAGCTAGTTGCTAGTCGCTAAATCGAAGAAACTATTTGACTTGGATCATCAACACACTACGTTTCCGAAGCATGCATGCATGCATGCTTTCTCTTTTCCATCCATCCATTCTACTGAAATATTTTACTTGTTTGTCGTCAAGACAAAAATTAATATGATCAATAATACTTGCATATCATCATAATTTTTGATAAGTTTACTTGTTAATATTTAAATAATGTACACATTCCGTGTACACGGACGTTTACGCTGATGTATCAAAAGACACAAAGCGTACATCAAAAGACACAAGCAAATCAATTACTTCCAATAATTAATTAATTCATTTCATCTAGTAATTTTATACAAACCACTATGTTGTCTTTGGTATTGACGAGCGCTTTCGGCAGTCAAGCCATCTTCAGGTCATTTACCAACAGAGAAATATGAAACCGTTCACTTCTTATATACCGTTTTACCGGACCTATCTAGCCCCGCCTCCTGACGAAGTAACGTCTTACTTATCTCCACCCATAGCGGGTTGTTTTACATTACCAATTTTGTAGCCGTTACAATTTACGTTAACTTATTCTTTTTTTTTTTTGTCTACTAAGCTGCTAAATATTTCTTCATTTTCAAATGCGGTTTTTATATTCATTAGTCGTTTTTCATCTTTATTTCTTATTTTTAATATTTCAACTTCTTCCTTTAATCTCCTTTCTCTTTCTTTACTCATCACTTTTATTATCTTATAATTTACGACTGTGTCTATGAATTTGTCCTTCTTCTATAAAATGCCTAGTGTATAATGAATTCGTCGTTAACTCTCCTTCACCCCTCCTATGTTCTTTAAATCTCTGGCAAAATTGATGACCCGTTTCATAATAATCTAAATAAATTAATAGATTGACAAATCTAAGGAGTAGAAGAATAATGGAGCAGAGAAATAAAGTAGAAGATTTATATAAATATTTGAAAACAAAAATTAAGTTAAAGACAACTTTGTCTAAAATTTGGTTTAATAAGCAGTGTTTAATTCATAATATAATACCAAAGTATGCAAAAATCTAAATAAAAGGAAGTAGTGAAATACGGAAAAAAGTCAAGAAGTTAAGTGAACAGTTATGGGTAAAACAGGAAATAAAATATTTGTATCACCAACTGAATACGTATAATAAAATTATACTAAGCATGCACTTACAGCTACATCAAAAGTATAATTACACAGAAGCAGAAGAAATGTACGATTTTGGTGAGCGGTATATGAAGACGAAATTGGAAGAAAGAAATAAGAAGTTGAAAACTAAATTAGAATGTTTAAAAGAAATGAATGATATGAGAATGAAAAAACCAGATCAACAGATTTGAAGTTATCCAAGAGAATAGTTAATTTAACAGAGGTGGTTTATTAATAGAATGTGAAAGTATAATAAGCAAAGAAAAAGAGGAGAAAATAAAAAAACAATTGAGATTTGAAATTAGTAACATTGTGGAAACATTAGAAGAAAAGAAGAGAAAACAAGAAGGAAATAGTATGGCTGTTAATAGAAACATAAAACAGTTAAAAAGTAAAATAAAACAAAATAATATTTTGGTAACAAAAGCGAACAAAGGTAACTGCGTAGTGCTAATAGATAAAGAAGAGTATATAAAGAAAGGGAATGAATTTATAAAAAGTAATAATTATAAAGAGATTAAATATGATTATACTAATAAATTTCAAAGTAGAGTGAAGAAATTAATAAAAAATTCCACTATGTTTAAGAATAAAATAAAACTAACAGAATGAAATCCGGAAGCGCCTAAATTTAAATGTCAGATAAAATTGCACAAAGAAAACCACCCAGTTAGGCCAATAATATCGTTTATTGGAGCACCAGCATATAAGTTATCAAAAGAATGTAGTAAGATAATAAAAGTATATTATGACTTCGAGAAAAAACATAGTATAGAAAATAGCAAAAAGTTGAAAGAAGAAGAAGAAGTACTGAAACACTGAAAGAAGAAGTACAAGTAAAAGAAGGTTAAAGGTTAATATCGCTTGATGTAGTAGATATGTTTACAAATATCCCGGTTGAAAAAACGTTAAAAATAATTGAAAAGAACAAATTGAAAGGATATGTACGGTAGCGCGATGATTTCGTTTTCTAGGTTGGCTAATCTGCTTTATACCTCGCCTCAATATTCGCGTGTTTGTACTTTGCACAGTGCGTAGCTAGCTTCGGTCCACCGTGCCTGGATTCTAATTAACATTTTAGTCCTCACGGTGCGCATCAACCATTTTTTGGTCACTCCGGACCTGGATTTCCATTTAATATTTTTTACATCTGTTTCTGGCCATCACGGGCGAATTAGCACGTCAGCTAATGCGACCGTGGCGTGATTTGCGTCGCCATTTCGCTCGTCATCTTCGGACAACTTAGTAGCAAGTTCCTGCCGGCTGCAGTGCTTACTCAAAGTGGTCATCTCTGCCAGCTGTTCACCATCTGTACCAAGGAGCCGACGCTGCGGGACGTCGCCAACGAGGTACCACCAACAACAGTAAAAAGGTGCGTAAAATGTCTGAAGAAGGCCTCAAGGTGCTGACCAGAAAGAGAGGCGGATTAAAGTCCGCGATAGTGCGGATACAATCCGCGGTAAATTCATTTGACATAAATCAAAGTACAAAACATTTTCTAACTGTAAGACTGGAAAGTCTCAAAAGCTTGGCCTCGAAGTACGACGAGGTACAGTCTGAGATAGAGCTTATCAGTAAAGACACGAGCGTTGCTCAGGCAGACCGAGTTGAGGTTGAAGAAATGATATACTCAACTGAGGCAAACATTTTACAACTTCTTGACACTTTCAATACTCAGGACTGTGCCTCCCGTATTATCGACGCCTATGCATTTAAAGCCGATAAGTTTGCCCTGCTTCTCAGGCAACATACTTGAGTGGCAACATTTTTATTCAATTTTCAATGATCTAGTGCATTCAAGATCCGATTTAACACCAGTGCAAAAACTGCATTATTTGCATTCCTCTGTGAAGTGTGAACCATTAGATTTAATTAAATCATTACCCATTTGTCAAGAAAATTATGTAATAGCGTTGAACTTGCTGTCCGAAAGGTATAACAACCCATTCATATTAGCCAAATACTATGTACAAAACCTACTTCAGGTTAAGTCCACAATAAAGGACTCAGTCCAAAGCTTGGCGGAGTTTACGAATACAATAACGTCTTCCGTTAATTCACTGGCGGCAATGAAGCTGTCAGTGAATTCATTTGAATTTATTACCATACAGTTGCTCTCCACCAAACTTGACCCTATTACTTTAAAACTTTGGAAGCAGTCAATAGACCCTGACAACTTGCCTGGCTTTCAAGACTTTACGCATTTTTTAAACTTACGCAGACAGCTTTTAGAAAATACAATGCCTATTGAACCCGGACAGCAATTCAACAAACTTAGCGTAAAACCCAACAATAAATTTGAGAAATGTAGCTTAAGAAATACTGCTGGCAGCAATACCTTTAAGAGCTATCACGCAGCGGCAAAGCATTATTCATGCGTGTGTTGTAAATCTGACCACCCGCTTTACATGTGTAATAATTTTCGTATATTAAGTGCCGCTGAGCGGAGGCAATTGGTTGCAAATTATAAATGTTGTATCAACTGCCTTAGAGCAGGTCATCTGATAGCTAACTGTAAGAGTAAACAGGTCTGTAAAATTTGTTCAAAAAGACACCACACATTGCTGCACGCAAATTACGTGCCGAAATCAACAGCTGCCAGCAGCAATTATTGCTCATTTAAATTACAGTGCAAAAACAATGTTCTTTTATCTACAGCGGTTGTGTATGTCGTTGATCAGGCTGGCAACAGGCATAAAGCTAGAGCGCTTCTAGACGCCGGTTCCCAGATCAATTTCTGTACGAAATCATTTGCGAAAAGGTTACACCTTAAACTAACCAGATCTAACATTCCAATCACAGGAATAAACAACACAGCGTGTTGCGCTACTGACATTGCTTCTATACGTATTACTTCTCGCTATCAGAGACATAGTTTCGAGGCGAAATGTGCCGTCTTATCTAACTTAACTCACAATCTGCCTTCAATCTCGTTTGATATCAACCGGTTCCACATTCCAAATAAAATTTTTCTCGCCGACCCAGATTTTAATATATCTTCACAGATCGACATACTATTAGGGGCACAATTTTATCTGGATTTAATATTAGCCAATAAATACACACGCGGACCCAATTTCCCTATCATTCAGGAAACAAAACTGGGTTACATTCTGGCTAGCAATCTGCCCAAGCACTGCCACACCGAGGGTCCTGCTGTTTCGTTCCTGGCAAGGAACAATGACAGTCAAATTCTGCAATCTCTCGAGAGATTTTGGGAGGCAGAAACAATCCCTGACGATACCCCTGATAGCGAGTCGGCTTGCGAAGAGCATTTTGTGCGCTCTACTCAGCGCAACCACGAGGGTAGATTTATAGTGTCGCTCCCATTCAAGTCTGATAATCCCCACTTGGGGGAATCTTACATAAGTGCCGAATCAAGATTCTTAGGCTTAGAGCGTCGATTTAGGCGCGATGCCAAGCTCGCTCGCGACTACGCGGACTTTATCAGGGAATACATGGATCTTGGGCACATGACACTCATCGATCATGGCGCTATCAATTCAGTAGCGTCAAATACTTGCTATATATACTTATACATACTCATATACTTACTCTGGCTTGGTAAGCTTGGTTGGGATGAACCGATTTCCGGTCAGTCACTTTCGGATTGGCATTCTTTGTGTAACAAATTGATTCTGATTGGTAAAATAGTGGTCCCGCGATCCATTCGTTGCATTCATGAGGCGGTTGCAGTTCAGTTGCATGGTTTTTCGGATGCCTCAGAGAGAGGGTTTGGCTGTTGCATATATATCCGAGTCATTTATCAAGATTCTACTGCTTCCTGTCGCCTCTTGTGCTCTAAATCTCGCGTGGCTCCCCTACGCCAGGTGTCATTACCTCGCATCGAGCTCTGCGCTTGCTTGTTATTATCGCGACTCGTATCTAAGGTTATTCCTGCTCTTTATTCATTTATTGATAATGTACATTTGTATTCTGATTCTATGGTGGCTCTTTACTGGATTCATGCGCAGTCTACGCGTTGGAAAACATACGTCGCTAATCGGGTTGCTGAAATTCAGCGTCGTACGCAAAATTACACCTGGCATCACATTGATTCGCGACGCAATCCTGCTGACATTATATCTAGGGGGTGTTTCCCTGACGTTTTGCGCGATTGCTTGCTTTGGTGGCACGGTCCTAGCTGTCTGTCTCAATCGTCCGAGTCCAATCCCTTCCCATCCTTCGTACCGGTCACTCAGTCGTCCTCTGAAGTCACCGCGGAAGAGAAAACTACACATAACCGGTCGCTAATGTCTACCCTGGCTGTTGACTTATCGTTGGACTTTTCCTCGTTGCACCGGCTGACACGTGTATACGCTTACTGTTTTCGTTTCATCAGAAATATTAGGCACTCATCTGCGGACAAACTTTCGGGCGATCTGACCCCTGTAGAAATTCATCAGTCTCTCAATTTCTTCATAAAACAATCTCAGTCGATCCACTTCCCAACCGAAATTAGTTGTCTTCGGAACGGATCTTCTGTTTCCATTAGGAGCAAGTTGGCTTCTCTCGACCCGTTTCTTGACGACACTGGAGTGATACGCGTGGGCGGACGATTGCAGCATTCCCAGTTACCCTACGATTCGAAACATCCAATTGTATTATCCCCATCGGCGCATATTACACGTCTTATCATCGAACGTGAACACATTCGTTTACTTCACGCTGGTGCTCAACTCGTGCATCATTCACTGCGTCATCGTTGGTGGATTGTTAATGCCCGGCTAGTCGTCCGTTCCATTATTCGTAAGTGTCTCAAGTGTATCAGGTTTAGTGCCACACAGCAGGTTCAGAGACTTGGTATTCTGCCATTCCCTAGAGTCACTCCTTCAAGGCCGTTTCTATTTTGCGCGGTTGATTATGGTGGTCCCTTCATGATTCGTCATGGCGGGCAGAAGTCTAGAACTCTTACTAAGGCATACGTATCTCTGTTTGTTTGCTTAGCGACTAGGGCTATTCACTTGGAATTGGTGTCTGACCTTACGGCCAGCGAATTTATAGCTGCTTTACGTCGTTTCATGGCACGTCGGGGTATACCCAGTCAGCTGTACTCCGACAATGGTACAAACTTCAGGAAGGCCCGCACCATCTTACATGACATTTACAACTTTTGGCACAATAAGGATGCCATCTCCTCGATTAAGTCATTCACATCCTCTCAGGGGATATCATGGTCATTTATTCCGCCCTCCTCACCTCATTTCGGTGGCCTTTGGGAGAGCGGCATAAAGAGTTTGAAATTTCATCTGCGCCGCGTGGTAGGCAAATCTATACTAAACTTCGAAGAGTTCACGACCGTTTTGTCTCAGATAGAGGCATGTCTGAACTCTCGACCTTTATTTGCTCTCTCATCGGATGTTAACGACCCGGTGCCACTTACACCTGGCCATTTTTTGATTTGCGCGCCCTTAACAGCGATTCCGGACCCAGACCTTTCTCACGTTCCTGTTTCTCGTCTTGGTCGTTGGCAACTCCTTCAGAGGTTTGTCCAGGGCATTTGGAAGGCGTGGTCTCGCGATTATTTGCACCAGTTGCAACAGCGTCACAAGTGGAAGTTTGCCAAAGATAATGTTTCCATTGGTGACTTAGTTCTGATTGAGGATAACTTGCCTCCATTAGCCTGGAAATTTGGCGTAATCATCGCCACATTTCCCGGCCCAGATAACTTGGTTCGTGTCGTGGACATTCGCACGCCTACGGGTGTTTTGCGGAGACCCATACATAAATTATGTCTGTTGCCAGCGCGAGACGAGATTTGACATTATGATTACTTAGCACAATGCTACTTTATTCAGCCATTGGCTTACTACTTATTACGACCATTTGGTCAACACAATCGTGATGAATCATCACAATATTTTTCTTGTCAATTTTGCGTCATTGCACGCTTCTAATTATCACAGTTTTGGTGGTATCCTAATGTTTGTATTGTATGTTAATTTGTGTGGCATACTATGTCTTACACATTTCATTTGATGTTATGGGGTATATTGCAAGTTTTTTGGTGGTCTCATTTATTAAATGTTATTACATAATATTTGCATGTCTTGCCGTTAAGCAATCATGCATTCATTTCTTTATATTATTGCTGATAAATATGTACTATTCTGTGAATGTCTTTAAATTGTTAAATTGTCTCTGTAATTTCAGTATTGTATTGTTATTTGACATTGCGATTATTTATTTTGTAATTATTCAAATTATTGTTACCGTATTCGCATAAATTATGTCTATGCAAAAGACTATTGTTAGCGTCTGCCGTATGTAACTGCCACGTCTAGGTTCATTGTATATTGTACTTTATATTTTATTCATTTTGCAAGTAAGCATGCACAATTCTGACTTAAAATTATGACCTACATGTCATAACTGGGCTTGCATTCAGCATCTAGCTTGTTCATATGTCATTATATTGTAAATTCCTGAAACATCAGGAATAGCATGTCTAGGTCAATACATGCCGCCCTGCTGAATATACAATAGAACATGTAACTACAACATGTTCAACAACAATTTTGTTCATGTAATAAACTCTCTGTACAGGTCTACGGGCCTCAAGTAACTTTAAGGTAGCCGTCTATGACTTGCATAGGGCTACCAGCGATCGGTCTATCATGTGATGAGCTTCCGATCATGCATTAAACATTGTATAATTATGTATTTTTCTTTCATGTTTTATAATGTTATAGACTGCACACACTTGTGTCAGTAATACTGGTCAACCAGACTTATTCATATATGAAACAGCTGTTCGCCAACCTTGGCCTACAACCGCCTATCTCTAGGCTTATCTTATGCATGCTTATCTCTAAACTAGTGACGGACTGCCGTTATCTAATCTCATAACTCAAGGTTCAACTCAGCCTTGAAGCTAACTATCGTTAGTAAGAACTGTACTCTTTTAAATTAAATTGTAAATGTATTATAATTTATTAAAAAATGTGTTAAAAAATCTTTTTGATTTTTGACGGGCAGCTTATGTACGGTAGCGCGATGATTTCGTTTTCTAGGTTGGCTAATCTGCTTTATACCTCGCCTCAATATTCGCGTGTTTGTACTTTGCACAATGCGTAGCTAGCTTCCTCGGCGCTCGTTTCGCCGAATTTTTCGCTGTCAATTAGTGTCGACATTAAATGTAGGCTTTAGGCCCTTATATTCTCGATTATGGCCGACTAGGCCCGCTTCATGATTATCTAAATTCATAATACTTCGCAAAATGCAGTATTCGCCAACCTCATTTCAAATTAATACAGCTGTAATGTAACTAATTCAGATATTAAAATTATTCGTATACAGTCCACTTCTTGTCATTTTCATCCTGCAGAATCAATGCATTTATTACATATCATTTCAACTACTATGGAAGACCAGCCGACAGAATTCGTCACTCAAGAAGCATACATTTAGCCCACTTGGGCCCAATTCATGGACACTTTCTTGTCCACACTTGCTGGATCATTATTTTCATTCAACAGTTTTGGGCCACCGTGCCTGGATTCTAATTAACATTTTAGTCCTCACGGTGCGCATCAACCAGGATACGAAAAGAAAGAAGAATTAATAATGTAACCAGAACCTGTATGCCGGTCTTTACAAACAAAATATTAGAAAAAATTTTATTTAAAAAAAAAATTAATTTTATGTTTTAATAGATGTTTGTAATTAAGAAATAATGCTGTTTTAAATGTTCTGTAAAAATTTTAAGAATCGGGAAGGTATTTATTAACTATTGAGCATTTCTGGAAGATCTGAACCAAGTCTGGAGTTAATCAGATTAACTCCGGTTAGCAATCGATTGATGATTTTCTTTGCTGGTCCAATATCTCACTGAAAAAAAAAAATATTTTCTTCTTCTTGAAGTCTCTTTGCCTTAATAAATAACCTTAAATTAGCCTGTGAAATAATAACAGATAAATACAATTGAAATAAATGGATTTATTAAACAATTTAATAAATAATCGATTTTTTATCGATTGAGAACAATTATCGACTCCGTCTCAGCGAATTATCGATTCGTGCATACAGTAGAAAAATTATTATAAGTATTATAAAAAAGACAGGTTCTTTGAGCGATTAAATTAATAGTCAGAGAAGGGTAACGAGAAAGTATAACATTAACAATTAAAGTAAATTCAATAATTATTATTTAACAATATTGAAGTAATTCTGATATATAATGTTTAAGAAAGTTGAAGTCGAACCATATGTAGACTGACGTCACTTGATGTGGAAGGCTGGTCTTAGTAAACTCAAAGATGGCCGCTACTAGATATGGCGAAGTTACTGCGATGTCGTCGTGTCAAAAATTCACAGCAAAATTACCTTCATGAATGTTTGAAATGTCCCCGCACTGGTGTAATCTGTCTATTAGGTTGTTTGGTGTGTTCTGAAGAAGTGTTCCGTGTATACTTGTGTTAATTATGTATTCACTTTTGTGGGTTAATTTGTCTGTAGAAGTGGTTATGAGTTGTAGCGTGAATTATATCAAATATATTGTTTTACTGTTTTAGATCACTCGTATAATGAAGTTAGGTGTTAGTTTTCACTATTGTCGTTAAAGTTTTGGTAGATTTAGTTAAAAAGTGTTTAATTCATCTAACTCTCGATTCACTTATATGCATGGCTAACCGTAGTACCATTTTCTACTCGGTTTTAAAGGAACGTTTTATCACACACCTATTCAGCTTGATATTCAACAAAAGACTATTTTAACTTGGTCAAAATCTGGCCCAGTTAATCTTTGAAAAAGTATTGTTAACATATTCCGATTACCCATACACATGATACAAAGTTACATTATATATGGAATTTATTTATTTTATTCATCACTTTCAGGAATTATGAACCATATCATTGGTTTAATCATCTCATTCCTTTTAAATTGATATATTATAGTCCATATCTGTAGACATTTTGTGGAAATTACCAAATTTCTTTCCTTTTTGGAAACCTAGGCTCAAACATTGATTTCCGCCTTTATACAATTTTTCTTCCATTTTAATTGTTATTAATATTATTATAATAAATTTTAATTAGTCATATTTCTCTTCCTTTCCTTAAATACATGTAAATTGAACCTTTGAACTGGTTTTTTGTGTTAATGTCTGAATTTGACATTGCTCTTTAAAATTAATTAACTTATATATTTTGAAAATTTACAATATTTTAAGGTATATTTCCTTATTATCATTTTAATTCATAGGATCATTCTCAGTAGTGGTTAATTGATTTACCTTATCTAAATCTTGCTAGTTTACAGGATTTATAAGTGAATTATACTGGTTTATATGGTTTCTGTGAATTCACCAAATGGCCTAGAGTTTAGAATTTTACATTTCTGTCTTTCTCAAATAAATTTAATCCTACCACTCCTCTGACTTTACATAGTTATTGTTACATGAAAACAAAATGGTTTATAACTTATTTTGAGGTGTAGTATTTAATTAACACTACTGTTATAAAAAAAAATAATTATGAACATTATTTAGCAATCTGTACAATTGAACACATTGCTGACATAGTTTGAACATATACATTTAACTCCTTTTGAATTAACACAGCATACCTACTGAAACATTATTAATGGTATGTATGCTGTTATTTAGCAAACATAATTCATTTTAAACACATAATATAAATCTTATTTTCTAATAACTCTTACAAATACATTGATTTTATGGGTGTGAACAAACAGCCTATTTACAGATTTTAAACCTATGAATACTAAATTCATGCCAGTCCTTTCTGGTCTAAACCATTATTATTTATGATCCCCTTCATCAGTAAACATGACCACCCATACTCTAGTTATTAACATTTTTTACAAATGTCTTGTGAATAAAGAGTTACATTAAAATAATAAAATACTGGAAATCTCCCATTTTATTATTTTATGATGCTGTGTACTATTGGATAAAAGTTGTTATATAGCATATTGATAAGTCATAGTATCACTAACTTTAAGTTTATTGCATTTCCAAAAAACACTTACACAAATTCACTTTCACTGGTGGTTCTGATATTTTGAGTCTCACTATCTCAGACCAGACCTTTAGTAATCATGGACTGTTAAGACTTGTCTATTTTCTTTATCACACAATAGCTTTAGTAGGTTCACTTCTTATAATACTATACAACACTTTAGGTTTCTAAATAATTACATTTTTATAGGATTTTGGTATGTTATACTTTCTTTTTAATCGTTTTTGTGGGTTTGGGGTTGATGGTAGGTAATAATAATAATAGGTTTTACTACGGTGTTTCTTTCATACTATTTCTTCCTCTCCTCCTGTCTTCTTTCTTATCTTTCTTCTTATATTCTTCCTTGTCCTTCTCCTTATCTTCTTTCTTGTCTTCATTCTTGTCCTTCTTCTAGTCTTCATTCTTCTGGTCTTCTTGTCTTCATTCTTCACTCTTGGGTAAACCAAGGTACTTCGTGTTATCTCGACTGATGTTTAGCTTGGAGCATGTAATTTATTTACTGATACGGACCTTGCTCTTCTCTAAAGGTTTCAGGGTATTGTTTTCTTCCTGATCACAAACTTTATTCTTCCTTCTTCTTGTCTTTGGGGTATTTTGGTGTTCACCACTCTTAAACTGATTCTCTTTCTTCTTGATATGGTGTTACTTAATTTGTTTACTGCTCCTAACTTCCTGGGTAAATTCCTGATATTATAATATGAGTTACTTTTAATAATTTCTTTGATATTTAAACAGTGGTTTTTATATAATGTAATGAGGATTTTTATTTTATTATGGTTCATTCCTTTGATTTCATTAAATCTCATTCAATATTATTTTAACATATGTGGTGTAATTAATTTTTATGATTTTATATGACTTAAAAAGCAGTGGATTTTCTGTCGCGCTACAGAATGCCCTTCTCCAGAAGTAATTTTTTCAGACTATACTTGCTTTGTCTGAAACAATTGCTTATGATAATTATTCTAGGTTTGTTATTCTTCTGGACTTCCTTCCATTTTAAAAATTTTCTTATTTATATTTGAGTTTATATCCTTCTCATTCTCACTTGTTCTTCCTTGATAGTAATAGTCATCTGAGTTTCATAATTATTATTTCATTTTCATATTTCTTCTTAGTATTTTCTCCTTGGGATATTTCCTCCCTATCGTTCCCTAATTTGTGAGCTGGTTCAGTTCAGAGAGGCACTGTACGCTACTTCCTCTGCTGTCCAATACTTCACACATATTTGAGTACAGAGGCAAATCATCTCTGCTCAAAAAACATATTAATACTGCTGGAATTATCTACAGACAGATTAAAAAAATTATTCAGAATAGTACACATTTGTTACTATTTAAAAAATATCTTTGGGATACTTCACTTATTACTTATTATATTTCTCAGAGATTTTAATATTCCTATCTCAGTTGTTCTTCTGACTCGTTAACTGGATGTTTCATTCATTTGATATTATGGTAGGAAGCTCTTCTATTATTACATTTTTCAACTTTTCTTATCATATAAAGCTTTTGGTTATAAATTCTTTATTACCTTCTGGTTGTTTTATTATAATCTGCATTGTTTATTGTAGCATATCTTTATGACATTTTTATTTTATTGCTCTGTTTTTATTATTTCCACTTGTTCTATGTTCTAGAACTTTTTTATAACTGTCGTTATTATAATTGACATTTAATTCATAAATCATTTTATTTTAATTCGTTTAATTACACATATCTTTGATATTATTTTCACATTATTCCTGTCATGGCTATTATCCTTTCGAATGAATGTTTTTTATTAATTTTATAATGAGGTCATAATTTCTCCTCATACCACTTCAAAGTTTTATTATCTCATAATTCCACATAAGTTTTTGTATTCAATTATATTCAATCGTATCAACTCAAATCGTATCAAAAAAATTTTTTTTTTTTATTTCCTTTGGCATCATTTTATGGAAAGGTTTTTACTCTTTATATTGAAATTAGACATTACCATACTTTCCAGAATTATTTGTTTTAATTCTAAAGTCTGTTTCCTTTATTCATCCCATTATGATCCTTTATAAACATGATAAATATATTTTATGCTTACCATCAATATGGTATTAAATCTCTTCTGTTTATCTCACCAAAGTGTTTTACTAATAATTGGTTGGTAAGTTGTACTTACTCTTGGTTTGGAAACTTGACTTATACACAATTCAAAATTCACTCTTCTTATATTTCCATAAAGTTTTCAAATAATTTTATGTAATTTGGTATTACATTATTTTTTTTTTTAAATTTTGTTGATAAGTCAAAATTCTTATACTATTCTTTCCAAAACTTTTTTCTTCAAAATAATATGTTCGTAAGGAGAACTTACTTTTGTTTTAGAATTTAGGGGTTTTTAAATTCTTCTCTTATATTCTTGCCATAAAGTTTTCTTCAAATAGTTCTTATGTAAGGTATTACATTGTTTTTGGAATTTTGATGATTTTTATTTCTAAATTCTCTTCTTCTTTATTATTATATTATTGCCACATAGTTTTTCATAAATAACCGGTATGCAAGGTGATCTTACAATTGCTTTGGAATTTGGATTATTTTTATTCATAAAATTTCTTCTTCTTATATTATTGCCACAAGATGTCTTTCATAAATAGTATGTAAGGTGATGTTACAGTCCTTTTAGAATTTAGATGGTTTATTTCTAAATTCCGTTTATTATATTCCTTCCAAATAGTTTATTTCTTAAATCTTTGGTATGTAAGGTGATATTACATTGTTTTTGAATTTGGATTATTTTTCATAAAATTTCTTCATGGATGCCTGGTTAAAGACACCCTTAACTTTATTTGAATTCATCTCCTTTATTTCGTATGTGTTGTTGTTATTGTTCTTAGAGACAATATAGGGACTAGTGTAGGGAAGCAATAATTTTTTTGTTATCCCCTCTAAGGAACTGGGTAATTCCCTATTCTTCAACAACACCTTCTCTCCAACGGTATAATTAATAACCTTACCCATGCCTTTATCGTACTTTTTCCGCCGCTTCTCCTGATCTTCGGCCACCTTATTATGAAATTGAATTTTATTAAATATATATTTATGCTCTCTGGGGAACTCCAATATATCCTCGATCTCCCTAGGGGGTTGTCTTTCGTACATGGCGGAGTATGGGGTTATTCCTATGGCTGGATGGTATGCCAGGTTGAGGAATTCTTCAGTGGCCTCCAAGTATTCTTGCCACCTCCTCTGCTGATCGTGGCAATACGTTCTTAATAGGCGCCCCACCTCTCGCATGACTCTTTCGGCCGGGTTACTGCTCGGGTGGTATACTGATGTCTTGTATGTATGAACCCCCATTGACAGCAGTGTATCCCGCCATTTCCTCCCCTTGAATTGTGTTCCGTGGTCGGTTATGATCGATACCGGTTTTCTGACGGTTGGGAAGTACTGGTTGGTCAGGATGTCAAGAACTTTATTCGTAGTCGCCCGATTCGCTGGGTATAGCTTCACGAACTTGGTATAATGGTCCATTACGATGACGAGATATTTGTATCGGTGGCGGCCTCCACTGCGGGGAAATGGTCCGCAGATATCCAGGAATACCTTCTCAAGTTTCGACTGAGAGGTTATCGGAATCATTTGCCCCTCTCTTTTCTCGTTGTTGGTTTTCACGAGTTGGCAAATGCGACAGTTTCTAATGTACTTTCGTACCTTCCGATTTATGTCTTTGATATGGCAGCTCTCTTCCAGGGCCTTTACTACCTTTAAGGCGCCCATATGCCCATATCGAACATGATAATTGGACACTATCTCCTTCTCGATATGGGTCGGAATAATAACCTTCCATTCCTCCTTATATAAAGATGGTTTGGAAAACAGGATTCCATTATGTATGGTATAGTATTGGGAGATTGTCTCATCCCCTGCTTCCAGTTTTGAGATAATAGTGATTAACTTCGGGTCAGCTTGTTGGTGTGTGCTTAGGTGTTCCAAAATTGATTGTAGACCGGCGCTGCTGCTGAGAATATGGTATACTTTCAGAATACTCTCCTTCTCCCCCTCGAACGTCTGTTTGTCAATGTCTACTCTAGACAATACGTCCGCGACGACATTCTTCCTTCCGGGGATATACTCCCACTTAAGGTCGTATTCTTGCAGCAATAGTATCCACCGCGTTGCCTTCCATGGCTCAACTTACATCTCTTAAGGAACGAGATAGATTTATGGTCTGTCCGGACGGTAACGGAATAACCAAGAATATAAGTGCGGAACTTTCCGCACGCGAACACAACACTCAGTAATTCCTTTTCTGTAACGTGATAGTTTTTCTCACACGGGTTCAATGCTCTGCTGGCAAAGCAGATTACAAGATGTTCGCCCTCCTCATCCTCTTGATATAAGGTAGTGCCGAGGCTGATGTCACTGGCATCACAATTAAGAAAGAAAGGCTTGTTAAAATCTGGATGGCGGAGTATAATGGGTTCAAGGAATTTTTGTTTTTAAGAGTTAATATATTTTGTTGTTCATTACCCCAGATCCATTTATTTTTAGATGACAGTTGCGGCTGAAATCTGGCAGTCAGTTCTGAGTACTTTTCCTGGAACTTGCGGTAATAATTACAGAGTCCCAGGAACGACTGTAACTGCCTTCGATTCTTAGGTGTAGGAAAGTTCTGAATCGCTTCGACTTTTCAGCCGACGGTGAGATTCCCTTATCATATAATATGAAGCCTAAGAATTGTATTTCTTTAGCAATAAAATGAGATTTTGCTAATTTCAGCGTAATATTGTTTGCTGCTAGCTTCTGTAAGACGTGTTCCACACGGTAGCAGTGTTCCTCCCAAGTTTCTGAGGACACTAGCAAGTCATCGACGTATACGGTGGTGAATTGTAGTGCTTCTTGGGCAAGTATCTGGTCCATGCAGTGCACAAAGACTGCGGCTGAGTTTACCAGTCCGAAGGGCAACCTCTTAAACTGGTAGTTCCGCCCTTCGAATATAAAGGCCAGATACTGGCGACTCTGTGGATGTAATTCCACCTGCCAGTACCCGCACACCGTATCCCAGGTACTAAAGTACTTGGTGCCATGGAACCGTTTTAAAATCTCCTCAATCTCACCGGGCGAAGTCCTGTCATTAACGATCATTTTATTTATTTCGCGCGCATCTAAACACAAACGGACTTGTCCGTTTTTCTTAGGAATAGCCACGATAGGACTTGTATATGGGGAATGGCTACTCTCTATAATGTCACGGTTAATCATTTGCTCTATTTCAGCTCTTACTGCTTGCTTTCGTGATTGCGCAATGGGGTAAGACTTCCGGTTAAAATCCACTGTGTCTCGGAACTGTAGAGTACACTGGAAGTTTTTCACTTTACCGGGCTCATCAGAAAAGACTGATTTATATTTGTTATATATGTTGATTAATTTGTTCGCTTGGTTTAAAGTTAACTTTTCGCCAGTTATACCGCTCCGGAAATCCCTGATCTCCTGGATTTTTTGTGACCATAAATCTTCATTGGAGGTGTCGTCTATCCTTTGTTCAATTATAGATGTTGGATGGATGTAGTTAATTTTGCGGATTTGCTGGTGGATACTATCGGGAATGACTTGGTCACTACCCACCAAGTTCGCCGTCCAAGTATGTCCGTTAGTAAACAGCGACAATGTTTCAGTTCTCAGATCAATGATGGCGGAATTCCTCCTGAGCACATCGCACCCGACCAGTATATTAAACGGCAGACCGCTCGCCACCAAGAATTCCATATCAATTGCTATACCGCAGCTCATCACACTGGCGGAGACTTGCCTACGTATTGTTTTATTTTGTCGGCCAGTTGCACCCAACAAAATAATATTATTCAACGGCAACGTTGGTAAAGTTCTCCCGCACTCTTGCTGTATCCTCTCCAACTCCGTCGTACTTATGATTGACACGTTCGAACCAGTATCGATCATCAACTTGGCTGGGATGCCTTCTACCTTTGCGTCGACATGTATTATTTCGTTGTTAAAGTTATTGGTGGGATTACTGTTGTCCTCTTCCAATAACTCATGTCGGATGTCCTTTAGGTAGTTGCACCCTATGACTGTGATACGATTGTTATTATACTTATGATTACACTCATTATTATGATTATACCCAGTATTTAGGAGCAGTAACGGGTTCTGGCGATTTATTACTGCCTGTGATAAAGCAGGATAGTACCTTGGTTGATCCCGTTCTAGGCTCCTCCGCCTTTCTTCATATCCTCGGTAGCTGTTTCTTCGATTGTTATTGTATCTTCGCTGTCGTCCATCTGTGGCTCGTATGAAATTCACTCGAGGGCGAGGAAACCTTTTATTAACGGGATTACCATTATTTGGACCCGCACGATTATTATTATTATGGTAACGATCATTACCATAATTGGGGCTTCTCTGACTATTTGTGTTATTAGGGTAGGGATTGCGGTTACCCTGATAACCATTAGAGGGTCGACTCGGGTTTGGATGGTTTGGACCCGTATTATTATTATTATTGTAATTAGAATTGTTAACATTATTATTATTATTAAAACTGTTATTCTGTGGGTATGCCCGGCCTCCTTGGTACCCAGTGTTTATGTTGTTCGTACCCTGGTTGTGGTTCTGATACGTCCTTGGTTCGGGCCCATCACTTCTTCTACGACTCTGTCGGTAGTAGTCTTCATTTTCATAGTTTTCGAGGAGTTCGGTCATTGCCTGGATGGTTTTTATTTGGCTGCCCCTCCTCGCACGAATTACTTCTTCATCATAATGGTATGACAACTTATTTATTAGGCACTCCTCAGGTATGGCCGGTTCTAAGTGCTTGGCCATACATACCTTGCCGAGGAAATAAGCTGTCATCGAACTACCGACTTGTGGTTTGTAGTGGCCGTGGCATATATTGTCTCTTATCAAATTTTGAGTTGTCTCCGACCAGTACTTGGCCTTGAAAAGGCTCTTAAATTGCTGATAATTGTCGATGTCGCTCCGGTTGGCCATCCACCAATGGTCATTCACCTCCCGAAACGACTCGTCAAGGATTTCCCTGTTCTGGACCCATCGGTTCCCTCTGTGTTTTTCTAGGTATTCCTCTATTCGTGCCAAGAATTCCATGGGCTTCCGTTTATATTGCCGGAAATTGAGCCATTCTCTGTTTTCTGACATGGGGTAATTATGATATCCAGATGGTCTGTTCCTTATCAATTCTATCTCCTCCTGGCTCTGACGTACCTGTCCCGTGATGTTCGTCATAGCGGCTTCCACGCCGTCGCATCTTTCGGTTACCTGTGTCCGCACTTTATTCACTTCTTCCAAGGCAAATTTCTTGTTTTCTTCCAGTTTCGTTTCCTGTTGTTCTTTGACATGTGTAATCTCTTTATGTATTACTTCCCGGACTTCCATCACTTCGTTTTCGGTCTGACGACATCTTTCGTCTACTTCTCTGATCTGCTGGTTAACAACCACGACTTCCTGTTCTAACTTCTTTACGATGGATTTCTTCGTCTCTGTTATCCTTTTATTCAACTCCTCTTTAGCTAACTCAATCCTCTCGTTTAACTTATTCATGTTCTCTTGGTTAACTTCCCTTAATTCTTCTCTCAGCAGTTGATTGTCCTCTCTCAATTCTTCCAATCTTTCCCCCATCGTCTCTTCCATTTTCTTATTATTTTCCCTTAATTCTTCCTTCAATTGTTGGTTGTCACTTTCTATTTTCCTACTGGTTTCTTCCATCTTCTCTTCCAAATTCTTATTATTTTCTTCCATTTTCCTTTCCATCTTCTTACTGGTTTCTTCAATCCTCTTATTAGTATTTTCTATCTTACGTCCCAATTCTTCCGTTATGGATCGGTTGTCTCCCTTCAATTCCTCTATGTTTTTGTTTATTCCACCTAAATCTTCCTTCAAGGCTTGTTTGTCTTCCCTTCTTTCCTTACTGTTTTCTTCTTTAGTAGAGTCCATTTTCTTTTCCATTCCTTCCATCCTTTTATTCTGTTACTTCATTGTCTCCATCATCTGCCTGAGTATTCCTTGTGTTGTCATGTCCTCGGTTTGCGATGGTTTCTCCTTCTCTGAGACATTAACTTCCCCTGTTTGCGTTGTTACTTCAGGTGGATCCTCTAATGGTGCGGGTTGTTTCGGTTCCACCTGGGCTACTAACACTTCTGGATCTTCAACGGGTGTTGCCTCCTTATCCCCCATGTCCACTTCCTTTTCGGCCTCTGCCGCCCTCTTCTTCGAAGTAGCTCGTCTTTGCATTTTTCTTCTGTTCTATTAATTAACCGCTGCCTGGCTTATCTTATCAAGCCCTCTAAGTTGGACGCCACTTTGTAACCAGACCCTGTATGCCGGTCTTTACAAAAAAAATAATAGAAAAAATTTTATTTCAAAAAAAATAAATTTTATGTTTTAATAGATGTTTGTAATTAAGAAATAATGCTGTTTTAAATGTTCTGTAAAAAATTTAAGAATCGGGAAGGTATTTATTAACTATTGAGCACTTCTGGAAGATCTGAACCAAGTCTGGAGTTAATCAGATTAACTCCGGTTAGCAATCGATTGATGATTTTCCTTGCTGGTCCAATATCTCACTGAAAAAAAAATATTTTCTTCTTCTTGAAGTCTCTTTGCCTTAATAAATAACCTTAAATTAGCCTGTGAAATAATAACAGATAAATACAATTGAAATAAATGGATTTATTAAACAATTTAATAAATAATCGATTTTTTATCGATTGAGAACAATTATCGACTCCGTCTCAGGGAATTATCGATTCGTGCATACAGTAGAAAAATTATTGTAAGTATTATAAAAAGGACAGGTTCTTTGAGCGATTAAATTAATAGTCAGAGAAGGGTAACGAGAAAGTATAACATTAACAATTAAAGTAAATTCAATAATTATTATTTAACAATATTGAAGTAATTTTGATATATAATGTTTAAGAAAGTTGAAGTCGAACCATATGTAGACTGACGTCACTTGATGTGGAAGGCAGGTCTTAGTAAACTCAAAGATGGCCGCTACTAGATATGGCGAAGTTACTGCGATGTCGTCGTGTCAAAAATTCACAGCAAAATTACCTTCATGAATGTTTGAAATGTCCCCGCACTCGTGTAATCTGTCTATTAGGTTGTTTGGTGTGTTCTGAAGAAGTGTTCCGTGTATACTTGTGTTAATTATGTATTCACTTTTGTGGGTTAATTTGTCTGTAGAAGTGGTTATGAGTTGTAGCGTGAATTATATCAAATATATTGTTTTACTGTTTTAGATCACTCGTATAATGAAGTTAGGTGTTAGTTTTCACTATTGTCGTTAAAGTTTTGGTAGATTTAGTTAAAAAAGTGTTTAATTCATCTAACTCTCGATTCACTTATATGCATGGCTAACCGTAGTACCATTTTCTACTCGGTTTTAAAGGAACGTTTTATCACACACCTATTCAGCTTGATATTCAACAAAAGACTATTTTAACTTGGTCAAAATCTGGCCCAGTTAATCTTTGAAAAAGTATTGTTAACATATTCCGATTACCCATACACATGATACAAATTTACATTATATATGGAATTTATTTATTTTATTCATCACTTTCATGAATTGTGAACCATATCATTGGTTTAATCATCTCATTCCTTTTAAATTGATATATTATAGTCCATATCTGTAGACATTTTGTGGAAATTACCAAATTTCTTTCCTTTTTGGAAACCTAGGCTCAAACATTGATTTCCGCCTTTATACAATTTTTCTTCCATTTTAATTGTTATTAATACTATTATAATAAATTTTAATTAGTCATATTTCTCTTCCTTTCCTTAAATACATGTAAATTGAACCTTTGAACTGGTTTTTTGTGTTAATGTCTGAATTTGACATTGCTCTTTAAAATTAATTAACTTATATATTTTGAAAATTTACAATATTTTAAGGTATATTTCCTTATTATCATTTTAATTCATAAGATCATTCCCAGTAGTGGTTAATTGATTTACCTTATCTAAATCTTGCTAGTTTACAGGATTTATAAGTGAATTATACTGGTTTATATGGTTTCTGTGAATTCACCAAATGGCCTAGAGTTTAGAATTTTACATTTCTGTCTTTCTCAAATAAATTTTATCCTACCACTCCTCTGACTTTACATAGTCATTGTTACATGAAAACAAAATGGTTTATAACTTATTGTGAGGTGTAGTATTTAATTAACACTACTGTTATAAAAAAAAAATAATTATGAACATTATTTAGCAATCTGTACAATTGAACACATTGCTGACATGGTTTGAACATATACATTTAACTCCTTTTGAATTAACACAGCATACCTACTGAAACATTATTAATGGTATGTATGCTGTTATTTAGCAAACATAATTCATTTTAAACACATAATATAAATCTTATTTTCTAATAACTCTTACAAATACATTGATTTTATGGCTGTGAACAAACAGCTTATTTAAAGATTTTAAACCTATGAATACTAAATTCATGCCAGTCCTTTCTGGTCTAAACCATTATTATTTATGATCCCCTTCATCAGTAAACATGACCACCCATACTCTAGTTATTAACATTTTTTACAAATGTCTTGTGAATAAAGAGTTACATTAAAATAATAAAATACTGGAAATCTCCCATTTTATTATTTTATGATGCTGTGTACTATTGGATAAAAGTTGTTATATAGCATATTGATAAGTCATAGTATCACTAACTTTAAGTTTATTGCATTTCCAAAAAACACTTACACAAATTCACTTTCACTGGTGGTTCTGATATTTTGAGTCTCACTATCTCAGACCAGACCTTTAGTAATCATGGACTGTTAATACTTGTCTATTTTCTTTATCACACAATAGCTTTAGTAGGTTCACTTCTTATAATACTATACAACACTTTAGAATTCTAAATAATTACATTTTTATAGGATTTTGGTATGTTATACTTTCTTTTTAATCGTTTTTGTGGGTTTGGGGTTGATGGTAGTTAATAATAATAATAATAGGTTTTACTACGGTGTTTCTTTCATACTATTTCTTCCTCTCCTCCTGTCTTCTTTCTTGTCTTTCTTCTTATCTTCTTTCTTGTCCTTCTCCTTATCTTCTTTCTTGTCTTCATTCTTGTCCTTCTTCTAGTCTTCATTCTTCTGGTCTTCTTGTCTTCATTCTTCACTCTTGGGTAAACCAAGGTACTTCGTGTTATCTCGACTGATGTTTAGTTTGGAGCATGTAATTTATTTACTGATACGGACCTTGCTCTTCTCTAAAGGTTTCAGGGTATTGTTTTCTTCCTGATCACAAACTTTATTCTTCCTTCTTCTTGTCTTTGGGGTATTTTGGTGTTCACCACTCTTAAACTGATTCTCTTTCTTCTTGATATGGTGTTATTTAATTTTTTTACTGCTCCTAACTTCCTGGGTAAATTCCTGATATTATAATATGAGTTGCTTTTAATAATTTCTTTGATATTTAAACAGTGGTTTTTATATAATGTAATGAGGATTTTTATTTTATTGTGGTTCATTCCTTTGATTTCATTAAATCTCATTCAATATTATTTTAACATATGTGGTGTAATTAATTTTTATGATTTTATATGACTTAAAAAGCAGTGGATTTTCTGTCGCGCTACAATAAAAGTAATACAAGAGTGTTTGAACCAAAATTACATTAGGTTATTAATAAGTTTTATATTCAGAAGAAGGGACTTCCAATGGGTTCATCAATGTCACCGATAATGGCAGAAATTTACATGAATTACTTTGAAAATAAAATAATGTCAACAGTGAAAAATAAAGACAAAATTATGAAATGGATGAGGTATGTAGACGATATCTTGTTAATATGGGAGGGCGATGATGAAAAATTAAAGGTATTTTTTGAAGAGGTTAACAAATTAGCAGAGAGTATAAAATTTAAAATGGAAGTAGGAAACAAAGAAATAAATTTCTTAGATTTAAACGTAAGAATAACAAAAGAAAAGAAAAGAAAATTTGACATTTATAAGAAAAGCACATATACGGATGTTATAATACCAAATGATTCATACCATCCAATACAGTATAAAATGGCAGCGATAAATAATTTCTGTCATAGAATAAACAGTTGTATAGAAGATGAGGAAAACAGAAAGAAAGAAATAGAAAGAATAAAAATAATTGTAAAAAACAACAATTATAATACGATAGTAGTAGATAAAATATTTAATAATATAAAAAGAAGAGAAGAAAAAAAATGAGAATAGTAAAGAAAAGAAGGAGTATAAGTGATCCATATCATACATAGGTTATAACACAAGAAAGATACAAAAATGTTTTAAAAAATATAATATAGAGGTAGCGGTTAAAAAATCGGAAACCGTGTTTGATATAATAAAAACTACGAATTTCGAAGAAGAAGACATATTGAAGAAAAGTGGAGTATATATGCTCAGTTGTGGGGAATGTGAAAAAGTGTATCTGGGCGAAACGAGTCATCAATTTTGCCAGAGATTTAAAGAACATAGGAGGGGTGAAGGAGAGTTAACGACGAATTCATTATAGGCTAGGCATTTTATAGAAGAAGGACATACATTCATAGACCCAGTCGTAAATTATAAGATAATAAAAGTGATGAGTAAAGAAAGAGAAAGGAAATTAAAGGAAGAAGTTGAAATATTAAAAATAAGAAATAAAGATGAAAAACGACTAATGAATATAAAAACGACATTTGAAAATGAAGAAATATTTAGCAGCGTAATAGACAACAAAAAAGAGTAAGTTAACGTAAATTGTAACGGCTACAAAATTGGTAATGTAAAACAACCCGCTATGGGTGGAGCTAAGTAAGACGTTACTTCGTCAGGGGGCGGGGCTAGATAGGTCCGGTAAAACGGTATATAAGAAGTGAACGGTTTCATATTTCTCTGTTGGTAAACGACCTGAAGATGGGTTGACTGCCGAAAGCGCTCGTCAATACCAAAGACAACTTAGTGGTTTGTATAAAATTACTAGATGAAATATCTGAGACCACTAACACTTCAACATAAAAATAAATTTATTAATTCAGTAATTAATAATAAATAAACCCCTACACGGTATACATTACATTTTCGTAAAGAACACGACTAGAGGTTGGTTGTCTCGAAGGAGACGTTCTTCACATTACGTAGACGGTTTACCTTATGCAGCAGAAAAGTGATTTACATTTTAATGAAATGGAGGCTGATACAGGTTTGTCATATCGTTTTAATAGAAGTGGAAAACTCCGTCCCCTTTCTAGCAAATAAACAAAGGATAAATCCAGTCTTATGAAAACGTTTCTCCTAAAATACGACCAAATATAATTTAGATTTACATAAACCCAAACATTTAGGCCTGCATTTTGAGTAGAAAAATTTTTATTGTTTTTCCGCACATATGTTTACACAAATATTGTTACTTGTAAGCCAACACGCAGTAGTTATTTGTGTGTTTATGAACTACATATTCTTCTGACACCCCGCAAAAATCCTTAGAGGCCCCCTTCCTACCTCCTCTTACCTTCATGTCATTCTTGCCTCTCGACTACTATCCCCACCTTGTACTGTGGCAGCTACTAAAATTGTATAACGGTAACAGAATACGTTCTCCTCAAAACTCTGTTTAAAATCTCTTCTTCTAAGAGTAAGTCAGTTTCATTGCTCACGTGTACAAATCCTAAAACTCTTTAAATCTAATAAGAATATAATTGTTTCCGTCACGACCACATATTCCATAATTGCGAAGGAACCTGGCGTGCATTATTTTCATATATAAGATAAGGTAAAATAAAGTTTACTATCATACTGTTCAAACTGGTGCACAGAAACCGTTTAGAAACGTTTGTAATAAGGATTTCCTGTTTTCGGTGTACTGTCTTTACGTTGTCCCGCAAAGGATGTCATATTTTGCACAAAGAATCAGTTGTATTTTAACCTATACAACGAGCAGACGTGTCATTCTGTTACTCTCAACACAAGGAGAACAAATTTTTTTAAGATTACAACGATTACAATTCTGACACCGGTTATAAACGCTGCGGCGAAACAACAAAAATCAAGTGCGCTTCTACGAACGACAAAGAAGTACAGGCATGATTGATAGCTAAAGTCTTATCACTGTTGTCTCGTTACAAAAACTACAAAAATCGTTTGAAAAGTTTCAAAGGATGGCCAATATCGTTTGACGATACCTCACGAAGAACTGTTTGAAACGGGTTTATTTTTACAAGGGGACACAACGATAAAACGGTCTGTTTTGCTGTGGCGGGGGTCTGATCAGATGGGAACGAGGAGACAACGCTCGGTCAGAACTCGCTCGCCACTATCCTGCGCGCGCTTATCTGATGTTAATAAAAAGGGCAAAAATTCGTCCTCAACGTACTTAACAGCAGAAACACCACCGAAATACGTTAAGATAGGCCACGGAAAAAAGAAAAGTACGTACCGCACGCGCAAGAAGAAGGAGAAGAAAAAGAAAGGAATCTGTTATGTAAAGTCTGCTGTACACAGAACGTGGAAGTTGTCTTTCTCAGCTACCAAGATTTCATCACATGAACGAATGCGCCATCTCGCTAACACAATGTCCCTAATGTAGATCTGACTTAAGCACTTTTATATGAGAGCACGTATATAAAAATATTACTTGTAAAGAAATTTTTTATAACGTATTAGCATCACATTATTGTTTCTATCCCCATAACTTTCAAACATTCACGCACCCACACACACCTACACACAATCACTCACTACAAGGAAACAATACAGGAAACTTTTATCGGTGTACGCACCGGAAATTGTAGTGTGCGATTTGAAAAAAAAAAAAATTACAGACAGTGCTATCATTGCTGTTCCCACAGGAAGCTGAAGTAACCAACAAACGTCAATAAGTGAATAACGGTAAACAAAATTTAATTTTGTTTTTACCTCGTTGCGTGTCGTTGTGAGGAAACTGATTTAGCAACTAACTTTTCTCCCACTCCGACTACATCTGTCTCCTTTTATGTGATTAACAATTGAATGACGCTTTAGTCCAGGGGGGGCCATTCCGGCTTCCCGCGCTAATCTAGCGATCAGCTGTTTTTGCCGCGTGACGTGAAATGGTGGAAGACATACGCGCGAGTCTTGATTTACCATGCAATCTTAGCTGAGACAATGTCCTACTTAGCATCTCTCTGCTGTTTACACGAAATATTAACAATAATTGTAATGAGCTATTCATATAGAAAAAGGATCAAACAACAAGATAAAATGGTTTGCGGCAAAAAATAATGGTAAAATCTATTTCTACATTTAATAGAAAAGTAAGCAAGTCTGTCCACATACAACATTGACAAAATGGCACAAGATGTAAAATTAAGTCGGAAAGGAGGCGATATTATATATATATAATATATAACTCAAGACTTCCAAAAGACCAGAAAACGCCCCTCAGAAGTGGGTACGGCATGAATTTAAGGAGCCAAGAAAATACTTTAAAAAGGTTTTTGGAAGTAATAACTAACATGCGAGTAGCAAGTAAAAAAAGTTTACTACCTTTTCAGAAAGGTTTCATTATATCTTTAAATTCATTGTTCGGCCTTTATGAACAAATGACAATGATTCATGGGGTGACGTACATTTTGACCGCTAGATTCAATCAAGATTGCCTTGAAAACTTTTTTTCACGAATTCGGGGATTAGGCGTCTTTTATAATAATCCCACTCCCTTTGAAGTGCGCAACAGAATTCGGCTCTTACTTTTAACGGGTAGCACGGACGATATACCGTTATCTGGAAGTGCGTCTGTGGCTGAGGATGGTAGCATTCATTCCACCGAAGTTATGGAATCAAATGACTCTGACGAGGATTTCATCCAGTTTGTTACCAATGAACTATGCATAGACATAGTTGAACATACGTTAATACCAAGTTCTCCGAATAATGACACCGACGAAGCAGAATTGTTAAAAACAGAGGACTTGGCCCCGTCTGCAAGTGACAACGATGTTCCTCAAGATGCCTTAAAATATCTGGCCGGGTACATCGCATTCAAGTGCCGCTTCATTGATGAAAGTCTAGGTGTGAGAGGCGAAACATTGTGTCTTTCCGGGGAACATAGTCATGACTGGATATCGATTATATCAAAGGGGGGGCTTACCCATCCGTCAGACGAGTGGTTACAAAAACTGATTCAGTTTGAGATAGTTTTTACTTCTTTCCACGGACGTACAGTATCAAAACAAGTGAAAGTTATCTCTTATTTGGCCACCTTACTCAAATCTAAATTTCCAGAGGTGGACGAGAAAGTCATTTGTCTGTACGTCAGGACAAGAACATTCATCAGAATCCGCCATCTGAACAAACAGCTCAAACTCAAGTCACTTGAAAAGTATGCAGCAACAAAGAGTCGGCTCTGGGTAGCTTCGTCTTCAAAAATTTAAGTCACCTATGAAGGTATGTATCAACTAAATAACCATTTTCATTTCGTTGATAAAAGTATTTATGTTTACAACTAAACGTACTAGCTTCAGTTTTTAACGTTATAACAATGAAAATGTAGATAAAGAAAATGATTATGATATTGATTATAATTATAATAATTGGAAGCTTGTTTCAAATATATTATACTACATAGAAATGTTTATACACGCACGCGTGTGCACGTACGCGCACCCACCCAGGCAGGCATATTATATATATATAATATTATATATTACTGTTATTATATATAATATTATATATATATAAAATTTGTGATGTTTTCAATTTGTTTCTTCTGCAAGTAGTATAATTTCGTATATTCTTTTTAACACCTGACGCACGTTTCACTGAAAAATATCAGTATCATCAGAGGTTTCTAAGTAAATTAATAACAATCGAAATAATTCTATTAATATAAAATTAACGAATAATAAAAAATGATATATATATATATATATATATATATATATAATATCGCCTCCTTTCCGACTTAATTTTACATCTTGTGCCATTTTGTCAATGTTGTATGTGGACAGACTTGCTTACTTTTCTATTAAATGTAGAAATAGATTTTACCATTATTTTTTGCCGCAAACCATTTTATCTTGTTGTTTGATCCTTTTTCTATATGAATAGCTCATTACAATTATTGTTAATATTTCGTGTAAACAGCAGAGAGATGCTAAGTAGGACATTGTCTCAGCTAAGATTGCATGGTAAATCAAGACTCGCGCGTATGTCTTCCACCATTTCACGTCACAGCGAAGCAACCAATGAGAGAGTAATTGGCCGGAGTGGCCTACCTTATATTCTAGTTACATTGGCTTTAGTCTTTAGTTAGCTTTTACGCAAACAACATTTCAACATGTCATTCGTAGAGACATTTTCAAACCTTAGTGTTTGCGAGTAGAATCTGTGCAGTGAGCTAACTGTAGGGCAAAGTACCCTATTGAAGACAAAATTGATGCTATTTCTGTCTCTCCACTGGAACTTTCTTGATCACCGTTTCTCGCTTCTTTGAACAACAGTGTTTACTTTGCATTTTCTACAGATTTTCTCTCTATTGTAGATTTGTTGGACTCTTTGCTGATACCTGGCTCTCCGCTCGACTCTTTGTTCTTTGTAACTACTTTCTTCTTTGGATTTGATGTTGGTCTACAGGTCTTGTTTTCTCCAGAAGATTTTAAGGCCTCTTTACATGAAGAGCTGGTTCGGACAGTAGCTGTAAGACCTTTCCGGTTTCTATTAGATGTCTTTTTCTTCTTAGCAGTTGGTACTGGAGATATGTGTTGGGAAGTGACGTAGCCTGTAGACACTGATGGTCTTCCGGACTCTTCTGCTGTCTTCTTCCCATCATTATTTCTGGACATATTACCAGAATCCAATCCAGATGTCTGCATACCGTTGTCACAATCATCATCATGGTGATCAGACCCATCTGCTTTGTGTTCAGCTGCGACAAATTCATCCTCGATGAACACACTTTGGTTTAGTGGATAAATTCCCGTACACTTAAATCCACTTACAGCTATTGCCCCAGTTTGCACTTTGAGATATGCGTTTGCAAACGTCTCTGCAATGTTATACGTATCCATGTCACCAGTTCTCAGTGGGTGTCTAACTTTCTCAGTGTTATAGGTTTTCAAAGGACCCCTGAATGTTCTATCGAGTGGCTGCAGCTTGTGAGTTGTATGTGATGGCAAGCACAATAGGGTTACATGATTCTCTTTAGCCTTTATAACCACATCTAAATTTCGGGTATGAGAATTATGTCCGTCTAATATCAGTAAGACTGGGGATTGAGATGTAGGCCTGGCATGGACAACGAAATGGGAAAACCATTCGGTGAAAAGATGAGACTGCACCCAGCCTGATGGATGGCATCTCCTTATGGCACCAAGAGGTGCCCCCTTCATCAATCTCCCAGACCAATTAGTGCGTGGGAAAATCATCATCGGAGGCACAAAATTCCCTCCAACACTCATGCATGCGATTATGGTCACTAGACTTCCTCTTTCTCCTGCAGTAAGAGCTCTTATTTGTCTTTTTCTATTCACGCCAATTACATGCGGGAGTCTTGTCTGCACTATGCTGAGACTTATTCTCGACGCCGTTTTTGTTTCAGCCCCTTTCTCACCGTTCCTAATTCCCTTCTTACCACTACGAAACATAAAAAAGAAAGACAGGTTGTAATATAAGACACCTTGTTTCATATTACCACTAACTACTGAATTATTTTCGACACAGAAAATAAATAACAAATGATTTAACGAGCTAAATTCAAGTTCAGTCATAAAATAATAATATAAAGCAAAAAGAACATGTGACACGTTTAAATCGTATAAATAAAATTTGTAGGAAAACAAT
The DNA here is from genome assembly GCA_034769895.1 of Magicicada septendecula. Taxonomy (NCBI): domain Eukaryota; kingdom Metazoa; phylum Arthropoda; class Insecta; order Hemiptera; family Cicadidae; genus Magicicada; species Magicicada septendecula. Next base: position 106,174,326 of record CM068370.1, read on the forward strand.
ATACTGTTACGCCGGTCTACTCGATCGTCGTAGGTACAGTGGAAACAAAATAAGTACAGGACACCAATTATGTCACTAATCACCAGCTTTAATTTTTACTGTTAAACAGTTCGTAATTAACAACACAGACTACTACAACAAATGAGATAAAAATTGTTCACACGGAATAAAATGTCACTAATATTAACACAATTGTATTACAATTATACCGCTCGATTATAAAACGCAACACTTAACTAATAACTACTTGAACGTACAGAGTAATAACTCGAACCGCTCTGTAAATATATCGCAGCTGTACTGAAACTCAAGGCCGCTGCCGCCATGTATTTATACCTGCGCTCACAGACCAGAATGTTCCTAATTGCGTCTTAGCGCTCGAGTGAACTACGTAATTAACTGCGGCCTTGACACAGTCCGCGCGGCTGGCGCCTTCGAGAAACCTCTCGATAATGCGTCGACAAGAACTTACGCCACACGCGTTACATCGAGATTCTTCTGGCACATTCGAAAAACAAATAGATTGTTCTGTAATGTAACACTTCCCCCTCCTTAAGCCTGTTCGTTCCGAACTGGTAAACCGTCTCTGAAGTAATACTCGACCAGGCGATCTAGGTGGACGTCCTTGAGAAAGATAATTCTCCCGTTCTTCGAATTCAGTCTCGTGTGATCCAAACATCACGTTTCCAGAAATGCGAGTCTTCCGCTCAACCACTAGTTTTGTTGGAATCACTCACGTTGCGTCATGTACTGATGACCTAAACACCACTGTCTGATCCAGGTTTGTTTGGTTCTCGTCAACAACCTCTTGCGTAACATCATCTTCAGTAACTTTGCCCTCAGGCGCTTCTATCATCTCAGGAAAAAGCAAGAATTTTGTCTCGACACCCATAGTTGGCTTTCCAATCACTTCTTTTGTCGTTACACTTATTTGTACTTCCTCTGCTAGTTCTTCATCCATTTCCGCTTGCAATAGGGAGGGTTACTCTTGCCCAGACCTGTTGACTTTTTTTTCGACAAATGCCACTCGATTGGTAGACATGCAAAGCCATGCAAAGCTTTATCTTCTCTTGGCCAAACTTAAGGACATTCTCTCTTAAGTCCACAACGAATCCGTAGGCATCCATAATGTCCATGCCAAGAATCACTTCATCGACAATGTCTGCAACGAGCATTTGGTGGGTAAACTCGGAAGACCCAGGCTTACACGTACGTCTACCTTTCCTAGCACCTTGACGGGGCTTCCAGTCACAGTCTGTATTGTACAAGAGCTAATCAGAGGCTGGCGGTTGCTGACTAAGTCAGGTCGCACAATGGATACGGTTGCGCCCGTGTCAACTGTAAATGATGTTGGTTTACCTTCTACAAATCCATTAACGATCAAGTTTCCACTGGTCCTATGTAGCGTGGAAACTGTGTGCTGTTCTGAGTCTTTACTTCTCCAATTGGTGCGATCACTCTCTTCTCTCGGTATCTCCCAACAGTCTACCTGTAGATGACCACGTTTTCCACAGTTGTAACATTTCGAACTTCTGTCTTTTTCAAATCGTTGCGACTCTCTTGAGCTTTTGAATTGTTTGTCCGACAACATTGTTTTTCTGTACCCATCGTAACGGCAATGTGATGGCACAAACCCATTAATGTAGTGGGCCGCTGACTTGGCAGCTTCAAACTCTAGGGCGTGAATAAGAGCTTCTGAGCTATTTCGATGTCTTGCCATTCGTAACACTTGCTGAAGTTCACAATCTCCGATGCCATCAATAAATGTCTGCACCGCAAACCTTATTCGGAAGTCTTCTGGTGCTTCAGGATAGGCCAATCTAATCAATCTCTCGATACTTGCTTCAAACTCTTGAAGACTCTCCCCGGAACGTTGTCGTCTTGTTCTCAACGGAGCGTAGTACACCTCTCGCAAATGCTTATCACCATACCGTAATTCGAGAGCTTTTATCAATTCGGCATAGGTGTTTTGGCTGTCAGGTGGCACTTTCTGTAGTAATTCTGCTGCAGGTCCTTTTAATGCAAGAACGAGTGAAACAGCCTTGTCTTTCTCTGTTCAATTATTTGCGCATGCAGAAGCTTCAAATTGGTGGAAGTACGTTGCCCAGTCACTGCTTCCGTCAAAGGTTGGAGCTTTGACATGAACTGTCCGTACTGCAGGCAAAGTGACTTTCTCTATTAACTTACTTTCTGGGTATTTTTCTGTCTTTATCGTTGGTACAGTCTGTTCACAAATTTGTTTTGGTTGTAACCTCAGGCACTGCTCGACCTCATTTTAAATCTGCTCTTTTATATTAGTAATCAAGTCTTCTATTTTTGTTGACATAGCTTTTTCTACACTCTTGACTGATTTTTCTACTTCAGCTATTTTATTAGACATCGATTCTTCAACACTCGAGACATATTTTTCTACTTCAGCTATTTTTAATGTCATTGATTCTTGTACCTCTGATATTTTAGTAACTTGTTTATTAAGCTCATCTCGCAGGAGACTCAATTCTGCGGTACTCTGTTCTTGCATCTGTTTCTGCTCCGTATTAATGTTTTGATGTCTTCTGTTTCACGTTTACGTCGTTCCTCTGTTTCAATCCCTTTCTTGTCTTCGTTCTTCTTTTGTCTCTTCTGCCTCCTGTCTGCGTTTCTCATTTTGTCGTTTTTCTGCTTCTTCCTGTGTCTACCGCAGCAGTGTTTGTAAAGCTTCCATCATGTGACTGGGATCCATGTTTCTGATTAATCACAAATTACACTCGTCTTGTACAAAGTGTCCACTGTTTCCACTATTAACCGTTCTATCCCAGTTATGACACCACTGTGACGACGGTCTACTCGATTGTCGTAGGTACAGTGGAAACAAAATAATTACAAAACACCAATTAAGTCACTAATCACCAGCTTTAATTTTTACTGTTAAACAGTTCGTAATTAACAACACAGTCTACTACAACAAATCAAATAAAAATTTGTGCCGCGATTCCTCAAGGAAATCGGGCATTAGTATAAAAAGGGAATTTATTAATAATTGTGAGTTATTATTCACGTTGTGCGTGCGCCGTTATTCAAGTTTTCGGAAAGCCAACGCGATCTGTTGACGGAACCGGGTAATTATGTTTCCCGACACAAAGCATTTGTTGCATGTTCGGTCAGTTGGCCTGGACGACCGCGACGTGTACATCCTATTCTCCTTTGGCAGACGGAGTGGTTAATTTGTATTTTTTTCTATCCTTCATGCTTGAGTAAGAGCTCAGAGATCTCCGGGTTCCCGATCCAGTCGGAGATGTGACCCCAGCATATGGTAATTACAACTTCCACAATGACTTAAAAACACCTAGACTCTCGTCCCTCGGCTGCCAGAGGAGGAACGACTGCATACCATGCCGCAGTAACCAACGGGGAACAATCTGGACCAAAATGAGGTGATATTTAAGCATTTTTTAACTACACTAGGCCTCTAAAGCAAACACCATGTTTTGTGAATTTAACCATTCATAAAAAAACTCAAGCTACACTTCATTGTGGTCACGTCTAGCTGGACAGAATTTTGGCTGCAAACTTTCAGTAAAATTGTGCTCATAATGTAATTACGCTCCGGATTACTTGTAGGCCTGGTCGCCGGCATGTGTCCGGCAGTCACTGATTTTATGTTTTACCTTTTACTGTGATTCTGAATGGGGTTGTAGAAGTTTGTGGGGGAGCGGTATTTTAGTTATGTAGGTGGGTGCAGTTTGTAGCAGGCTGGTCTGGTATCTATCACAATCGTTTTTTGTTGGCACATTATCATTTTCTTATGTCATAAAAGGGTTGGGAGTTTCTTTTTTTATTTTCATTAGACCGGTTCACACATTTTAACCTGGGGTATCACCTGTTGGTGCAGATCTATGCAGGCACCGGACATGTTACCTTATGTTGGGTCAAGCTCTGGCATATGTCAGCGGCCGGGTCAATTCAGATTTTCTTTAAATTTTTATATTTTTATGAAATTAAAAATTTTTTAAATTTTTATAAAAATTATACAGGCTGTATTGACACTTAAATTTCTGAGTGTATTTTCTTGTTCTTATGGTCAATTCAGATTTCCTTTAAATTTTTATATTTTTATAGAATTAAAAAATTTTACAATTTTTATAAAATTATACAGGCTGTACTGACACTTAAATTTCTAATTGTATTTTCTTTGGATTATGGTTAATCCAGATTTTCTTTTCGTTCACTTTATATATTGTATTTTTGATAAAATTATACAGGATTGTTACAAGCATTTTAAATTTATATCTGTGGTATTTTAACTAAACTATACAGGCTGGCTATAGGCATTTCAATTTATACACATGGTATCTCTGTGATAAAACTAGCGCGGTTGTTCACAGCCATTGGAAATTTCTAAGTTGTGTGGGGATAAAAATATACAGGCTGGCCACAATGCTTTTATGTTTATAATGTTGTTGTGATTAAAATTGTATTCATATTGTGTTTTGATAAAACCATATAGGCTGGTCACAGGCAATGAAATACATATATGTTTTGTGTAAAATTGTAAAGGCTGTTTACAGTTTTCTTAAATCTGTAAATTGTATTTTGATAATATTGTCTAGATGGTTTACAGGCATGGGAAGTTTCTAGAGTGGGTTGTGATGGAAATATGTAGGCTGTATACAACACTTTATGTTTGTAATTTGAAATAAGTTATTTTTGTGTGTTAAATTATGTGTTATTGAAGAAAGAATGAAATAATGAATAATAACTGTTTTGAATTTAGAATAATGTTATAAACATGGAAATGATGAATAATATTTATACGTTGATTACATATGAATTAATAAAAGTTCTCTTACTGGTTAATCGAGAGTATTAATTGCAAGTCCCGTCGCATTGGACCCAGCTCATTTTATGCCTCTTGTAGGCCTTCTGCCTAGTCCTAAATATCTAGTAGCCTCTTAAAAAAAAAAATTTATAAAACACAAATAAAATATAAAGGAGTGGTTACAAATTGTTCACACGCAACAAAATGTCACTAATGTTAAACACAATTGTATTACAATTATACCGCCCGATTATAAAACGCAACACTTTTCTAATAACTACTTCAACGTAAACAGTAATAACTCGAACCGCTCTGTAAACATATCGCAGCTGTACTGAAAGTTAAGGCCGCTGCCGCCATGTATTTATACCTGCGCTCACAGACCAGAATGTTCCTAATTGCGTCTTAGCGCTCGAGTGAACTACGTAATTAACTGCGGCCTTGACACAGTCCGCGCGGCTGGCGCCTTCGAGAAACCTCTCGAAAATGCGTCGACAAGCACGTACGCCACACGCGTTACATCGAGATTCTTCTGGCACATTCGACAAAAACGTAGATTGTTCTGTGATGTCGTAACAATAGTTTACCTTGCAAAAACGTTTGGGTTCACGGAAACACAACACATCCTCTCACAACCATACACAACGTGATACTGACATGAAGAAACCTCTAGTGGCCAAATATGAAAGGAATAGTAATAATTGCTATCGTTTTCGAAGATAGCAGTCGCTACTTACGAAAAACAGTTCTGTTTCATTTTGCAACCCCATTTCATAATACCACATTCTCCCCTACATTGTCGTCAATTGAAGAATAATAAAAATAAACGTAAAATTGAGCACAATATAAAAATTTTGTGTATACGTTTTTAGGCGTTATGATTTTATATATTTGTCAAAATTATGAAGACGTAAAATAAACATTTTGTACATCATTCTTTTTTTTCGTAAATTAAACTAAGAAAAAGTATTGTATTTATTACTATCCACAGGTTCTCTCTCTCTCTCTCTCTCTCTCTCTCTCTCTCTCTCTCTCTCTCTCTCTCTCTCTCTCTCTCTCTCTCTCTCTCTCACACACACACACACACACACACACACAATACATTAAAAAAAAAAAAATGCAACATTCACATTACTTTATCTCTATCCAAGGACATTAATTTTTTTATTTTCCAAGGACAAATTATTTTCTCGTCAGTGGGCGAGGACAAGAACGTTGAGGGGCGGGATATGACTAAGTAGCAAGTAAACGTAGGCAGATGCGTGCGCGCCTACTCTACGCATTACGTGGTAAAATGTTATTTATGTGTCCTTTCGTCAAACTCGTTGTGTTGTTTTTGTAGCAAAAACCGGATATGGTTGTCTGAAAAAGTTTCGTATTAATGCTGTATCAGATGAGGGCTTGGATGGAGGTACACCAGTAGAGTTCTTAATTTTTAATCAATTCTGCAGTTAAAGAGTTTTGATGAGTTTGTTATAGCGTGTCATTAATACACACACTGATTGAGTAAGCGCTAGATAGAAAGATGACAGTCTACCTAAATGGGTCGTGGCTATTGAGTGACTGATGATGGTTGCATTTGCTTACACACACCTGTTACGAAACTGGGTCACTCGTTTAACATACACTAATTTGGTTTGATGGTTTGACATCTTTGGACACTCAGTTTGACAGTACTGTTTTATTGTCTATATTCCCTGTTGTGTCTAAGTCAGCTAACAATGTAAAGTCGTTAGTTGTTGCAAGGCATATTTAATGTTATCCACAATACAAACAAGAAGCCACACGCGCGCTAGCGAGCGCATGCACAATTTTGAATACTGCAGTACTTTGCAAGGTGTTAAGAACTTTATTGCCCCGAGTTAAATATTGTTTTCTGGGTTATGATTTGGTTATATTCTTCTCTTTATTTTAAAAAGTCTTAGGCCTACTGTTCCCGGATCTTCTGTAGATGACCGCGTTTTCAATATCATTTCCACCGTCCAATCAGGTCCGTCTTACTCTTTGTCAGTTATCGGGACTCTTTCCATGATATACATTAATTATACAATGATAGGCCTATAGTCTCTACCGAAACCTGTATACGTACAGAAGTAAGTCTATCTACTTAATAAGTTAAACAAAAATAATTTCATTCCATTTCACCATTTCATTATATAATTGCGCAAGATGGAAGAAACGAAAAGGTATACTAATCAAAAAACTTACAATGTACATGCCTACTGGTATTTTCTCCAATTACTGACGTATGAATCAAACTGGAGTCGTACTGTTGAACACAAGAAGATACTGTACGCACCCAGTTCCCAAAATTTTACATGTGTGCTCCACTCCATTATGCTTTGTCGTTAGTGTATGATAGCAGCTATCAAGTAATTACATGATAAAACAAAATGTTACACAAACATGGCAATGCGGAAGGCTTCGACCGTTAGCGGTTTCCATTTTTGCTGTGTTCTGTATTAGCAGCGATGGAATATTTTTATTCAATCGAGCGTAGAAGGTCCATTAATAAACTCGCTGAGTGGGCGCCGTAGAGGGAGGGGCCTGGTGAAATATCTCGCTGGCATTGACTGATTGAAGATACGAGCACGCATTGCTCTCACAGCAAATACTATATCTGTTGAGTATAATAAAACCCATATCACCTGAAACAACACACTTTTGCTTTTATGTCGTCTGAGAGTCGAACAAGCAAAACGTGTAATTATATTGCTCCTTCCATTAAAAAAAAATATTATTTCACTTAAATAAATTAAATTGTGGTTAATAAGTTCTTTTCTAGTAATATGATCCGGAAATTTTACAAATAATACAATCTTGGGGATAAAAGTTTGCCAAATCGAAAAGCTGTTTATGGGAAAGACTGACTTAAGCCTATGTAATAGTACACTTTCATATTGAAAATAGGTCTTAGTTTTATTATCTTGGAGTATTTCCGATCTGATGATAATCTGTGAAGCTATAAGTCGCTTCCAACTGTGTTATTTCTGTTTGTACTTAAAGTTAGTAGTTAGTGACTTCATTGCTGTCTATATTTTGTTTTCATTGTATAATACGATGATCCGTGCTACCGTTGTAACACACACAATATAAAGACACTTTAGCATTTTCATTAAAAACTCCGTACATACTACTTTTAATTTAAATATATGTGTATACGTTTAGATTTAGTTCCTGAATATTTTAGTTAAGGAATATTTAGAGGAACGTTTCCATTTCCTCTGCTATTAATTGTTCTACTTCCAAAAATATACTATTATCCATTTGAATTTTAAAATCCAGACCTCTATTTACTCTCAAATCATCCCGGGCAAGAAATAGGTTATAAATTGTAGTTTACTTAGTGTAGGTACATAAATATTTATTAATTTTTCTAACAATGTAATAATTAGTTGATTACTCTACAGTGCGCATACAATGATATGTTTGGGCGGTACAAAAAGAAATTCGAGCTTACGGGGTACCATCACACTTCACTTGTTCGTAATCAGGAATAATAATAATTTCTTAAGTAAACGTTTGTCGCTTTGTTCACCTAGTGTCATGGCAAAGTAAAATTAAATATAATAGTTGTTTGTACCACTGAAATTGAGCGCAAAAGCGATCACGCAGCATTAAGATACCTAAATCGGTTAAAGGTAATCCGAGCGTTTGAAGGATGTAAATTAGGCACTGCTTTGTATGTCTCTAACACAGCTGTCTACAGAGAATAAATTACCTTAGACAAAACACTAGGCTAAATTGAATTCAGTGCCGCAAGAAATTATAACTTCACTAATAACACATGGTAAATTGACATGATATACATATCTGTCCGTTTCTGATGTGTTATAATACTGCATTTTAGAAGTCTCCGGTTGATGTAAGGTCTAGTCTCAGACAGACTGAAACGAAGTATAATATGACAGATTATTTACCAATAGGAAAACAGTATTTGCGAGTGCATAAGATTAAAATCCTATAGGTTATACCGTGTGTAAAAATTGCCTGAGCTTATTGGTTATGAATATTGTTATTTTCTTTAGTTCCAATAACTGTATAAATTACGCTGTATTTAGGTGTATCTATGTGATCTCTCTTTAACTGATTAAATAGTTTTTATTAATTTAGCAACATATGGAATCTCAAAAATAGTTAAAAAAGGAATTTTTAATATTTTGTTTTGTTTAATGCACTGTAAATTATTTCCTATTCACATTTTTGTAGCGTAGAATTTAGTGACCTGTAACTTCATTGCTAACTTACGGCAGTATACATTCTTTTTGGATGTATCGATGTATCGCTAACCTAGACTGCCTTTATACTTGAAAATTTCAAGCAGACGCTATAATACGCGGAGATTACCACAGTTATCAGGTAACGTTACACGATCACATAGTTTATAGAAAAGGTTTTGTGAGAACATTTTCTGTACTCGTGTTACCAACCTGTTAAATTTTGACCCAAATATTTTTAAATGAAAAACAGGAATGTGATATATATCTTGAAGATATACGTAAACAGAGAAAATTAGTAAATGACAGTAGTTTATGAAATTTCTACAATTCACTAAAAAGAAATTTTAATCAAAATTATAAAGTAATAAGAGACAAATTTTTTTAAATTTCTCCATATAACTGCGTTCGTTTGTTCGTAGGAATCTCTTCCCGCTTCTGTAAAAATTATTTGATCGTTTCGTTTGTCTAGAATTCAAAAACAACATAAACAATTTTGTCGACATAATAAATTTATTTAAATATATTAAGACAGTAATGTTGCTTATTTGGTTTTAGTAATTTAAATTATAGTGTCACAGCAATACTGAGTATTGATCGACAATAAGTAAAGACAAATGTATGTTATAGTAAAGTAGAAATGAGATGAAGCTTTGTTGAATCCATTGGTTACACCGCTATCATAAAGACTGTAAATAAAATATAACAAACAAGCATACACGTAAAACTACTTCTGTTCTATTCCACTGTGTTATGGTCTGCTGAAGTAATTTTTTTATAACAACATTTAAAATACTATAGAGTTTTATAATATACTATAGATTTTTATATATTTATATAGTATTTAATATACTATAACAAATATAAATATTATAGATTCGGTGTTAAAGAAATCTAATTGTGCTGAAGTGTTTGTTGAAAGTACAAATGGACTTTTTCTTGTATGCATTCTGTACTGAGTGAAACAGTTATAAAGAACACAAAAATATAATAAAACAGTAAAAAATATTATTCTTTTTTGTTCACTCTTATCACTCCTTTATTGCACAGTAATGTCTAATGCAGCGACAGCAGAGTTGTGAATACGACACATAGTATTAATTTACATGATAAATATTTTCAGTCTTCGGTACGGCGGATCCGGCGGAAGAGGCAACCCTTGTTTCTGTGGGTTAATGCAGAAGTGACACACGGTCAATGGTCTCAACGATGGAAGAGGACTATGTTCCCAACGGCGGAGAGAGCAGAAGAACTTAGGAGGTGGGACTCTGAATGAAACCCAGAGCAGGTTTGGAGGCTCTACTGTGGCAACCCTTGTTTCTGTGGGTTAATGCAGAAATGGCACACGGTCAATGGTCTCAACGATGGAAGAGGACTATGTTCCCAACGGCGGAGAGAGCAGAAGAACCTAGTAGGTGGGACTCTGAATGAAATCCAGAGCAGGTTTGGAGGCTCTACTGTGGCAACCCTTGTTTCTGTGGGTTAATGCAGAAATGACACACGGTCATTGGTGTCAACGGTGGAAGAGGACTATGTTCCCAACGGCGGAGAGAGCAGAAGAACCTAGGAGGTGGGACTCTGAATGAAACCCAGAGCAGGTCTGGAAGCTCTAAGGTGGCAACCCTTGTTTCTGTGGGTTAATGCAGAAATGACACACGGTCAATGGTGTCAACGGTGGAAGAGGACTATGTTCCCAACGGCGGAGAGAGCAGAAGAACCTAGGAGGTTGGACTCTGAATGAAACCCAGAGCAGGTCTGGAGGCTCTAAGGTGGCAACGCTTGTTTCTGTGGGTTAATGCAGAATGACACACGGTCAATGGTGTCAACGGTGGAAGAGGACTATGTTCCCAACGGCGGAGAGAGCAGAAGAACCTAGGAGGTGGGACTCTGAGTGAAACCCTGAGCAGGTCTGGAGGCTCTAAGGTGGCACCGCTTGTTTCTGTGGGTTAATGCAGAAATGACACACGGTCAATGGTCTCAACGGTGGAAGAAGACTATGTTCCCAACGGCGGAGAGGGCAGAAGAATCTAGGAGGTGTGACTCTGAATGAAACCCAGAGCAGGTCTGGAGGCTCTAAGGTGGCAACCCCACCACTGGACTTACCTTACAAGACGCTGGTAACGTCTTTAGGGGACATGAATTATACTCGCAATCTTCACAAAGGTAAAGGAAAGCATGACGGATTTAATGGGTTAATGACCAGGCGCGGAAAGGACAAGATTCACGGTATATCGAGAATATTACAAGTAGGAACCTGGAATATAAGAGGGCACGGTAATAAAGAGACTGAATTTAATAATGAGCTAGCTAATAAAAAAGGTGATGTAGCTGTAGTCACAGAGACGAAGAAGAAATTAAGTGTTACGAAAGAATTGGAATATTATGTCATGGTTTATAGTGGTGTTCCCCAGTATAAAAGGGCGGCTTGTGGGGTTGCAATCCTCCTGCATAACCAATGGAAATCAAAAATAGTAAGCTACAGTTTACATATCGGAGCGAATGGTTACATTGAGGATGAAAACAGAGAGAGGTTACTTAACAGTAGTCGGGGTCTGTGCACCCAAAGAAGGGAAGTACGATGAAACTCTCTTACTTTATGAGTCACTTCAGAAGGTATTGAATACATATATAAGAACTAATTATGTGATTGTGACTGGAGACTTGAACGCTAGGGTTCGTTCAACTCCAATACCAGGAGTTGTAGGCTGTTTGGAGAAGATGTGATATATAGAAATGGGCAAGAACTAAGGCAGTTCGCATCTTTTAATAAACTAAAATAACGAACACCATTTTCAGGAAAAAGGACATCTATAAATATACATGGATTGCTAGAGTCTATCGCTCACTAATTGATTACGTTATGGTCAATGAAAAGATGAAGAACTTAATACAGGACACAATGGTTTACAGGGGACCAGAAATAAGCTCTGATCATTACCTAGTTATATCAGAAATAAAACTTCTACGAAGGTGGAAAAAATTTAGAAGAAAGACTATCAACTCAGAGGAAGTTTATAAGGTTTATCTGCTCCAAGACGACAGTATAAAATATCTGTACCAACAAAGATCGGAAGCATATTTAGCAAACATCAATACAGAAAATGATATTAATAGGGAATGGGAAAATATACGAGCGTGTATAGAGAAGCGTGCACATGAGGTAATAGGTCGGAGGAAGAAATTTAGGAAAAGGAAAGGATTGAAAATTTGGTCGGAAGAACTTGAACAGGCTATAAAAGATAAAAAGATAGCGTATCATAAATACTTACAAACGCCAAGTGTATAAAATGAGGAAACTTATAAGTCAAAAAGAAATACCGCAAAAGCTATAGCCTGGAGAGCCTATCAACAATACTGGGATATATTTGTAAGCAACATAGAACATGACCTGCATGGACGGCAGGAAGTAGCCTATAAAGTCATTAAACATCTAAACTCTCAGGAAAGAGACACAGCTAGACTAAACGTGATCGTAGATGAAGAATGGAAAAGGCACTACCAAGAACTATGGTGTCAATCAGAAGTAAACAGGGACGAAGGAAGCGACATAAGTGCTTGCGTGGATATGATTACTTTAGATGAGCTGCAACAGGCACTAAGAGACTCTTAAAAGCAAGTGGACTGGATACGATAAACATGGAATAGCTAAAACACGGAGGGCCTCTTTTTGAACTGCGACTTCTTCATTTGATTAATGAACGTTGGAGAGCAAATGATGTGCCATCAGCATGGAACAAAGCAGAGGTAATATCCCTTTTTAAGAAGGGTGACAGACATAGGTGTGATAACTATAGGGGAATCAGTCTACTTAACTCAGCTTATAAAGTCTATTCACGGATAATCAACAATAGATTAAAAATTATTACTGACGCATTGCTATGTGAAGAAGAGTCAGGTTTTAGAAAGGGACGCTCTTGCATTGACAATGTGTTTATAATACAACAACTGATTGGAAAAGATGAGAGTTCAATCTTGAAACGCACATAGCATTTATAGATTTTAAGAAGCCGTTTGACAAAGTAAATAGACAAAAGCTGTGGAAAATTATGTATATAAGAGGGAACCCTCGACACTTGATCCAGGCATTGAAAGGACTATAAAAACGAGCAGAAATAGTGATAAATACGGGACAAAGTATAAGCACAGAGCTGGTAACAACACAGGGTGTGCGACAGGGTTGTAGCATATCTCCAACTTTGTTTAATGTATACATAGATCACATAATCAGGATATGGAAGGAAGATGTCCGTGGAGGTATTAAAATAAACAGCAACACCACTTTAAATTCGTTACTTTTTGCAGATGATTTAGCAATAATTCAAACGACTGAAGATGGCCTGCAAAGATCGGTGTACACATTCGAAACCATAGCTAACGAATATTTCCTAGACATATCGGCACAGAAAACTAAAATTATGGCATTTGAAGGGAAGAATCCAGTACGCTAAAAAAATAATGGTCTATGGACATCCTGTAGAACAAGTATCGCATTTTTGCTATTTAGGATCGGATGTCAGCTATCTAAAAGGACATGATATAGAAAGAAAACTTCAGAGATTTGAATACATAGGGGGCACGATAAAAAGAACTTTGGGAAATAAAACGCGTAAGGAGACAAGATTAAAGTTATATAAAACCATGGTTGTCCCAATTCTGACGTACGGCAGTGAGACCTGGGTTCCTTCAAAGCTGGATAGATCAAATATTCAGGCAGTTGAAATGCGCTTTCTGAGAAGAGTCAAGGGCTGTACACGATTAGATAGAATACGTAATGACGACGTCCGGAATGCGCTAAACATCTACAATTTGAATCGTCGAATAGATGATTCGAAACGGAAATGGCGGGAACACATCGACCGCATGGACAAATGTACAGTAGATTACCACAACAAATAAGATCTTATAAACCAACGGGCAAGCGTAATGTTGGAAGACCTTTTTCAAGATGGGACCAACTATGAGATTGTGGAGACGGAACAGGCATTTCTGCCTATACCATGAAGTGTAGAAGAAGAAGAAGAAGAAGGATATTTACAGATATAAACGTAGCGTTCTAAAAAAACAAATGAATTTAAAAATATATTCATTATCAATAATTATATTTTTCAAGGAAAGAAGTGATCAGACTCTAAAAGTAGTAGAATCCTGAGAAATAAAGTCAACTGTAGACTTAACGAAGGAAACAGGAGAATTGGTCTTTGTAAGAGAAAGAAGTGTATAAGTAAATTGCAAAAATGTTAATAAAGTTTGGCTTTTTTAACGGAATCATAGTAGAGAATATATCAAGTGAAGAGTCTAGACAAGAATATACACGGCAGACAATCGCATTTGTTTAAAACAATTAAGAAATGGCATACACAATACATAAGAGCTAATGTTATTGCAATAGTAGGCTATTTTTATCTGTTTCTTTGGATTCTCATAAACTTTAAAATACTCCATAAGTTTTTTATTATACAAGTTACAGTGATAAAGCCATTGTTTCAATCCTGTATGTCTTTGTAGAATAAACATTAAACAGTAGATTGACCAACCCAACATAATATCCGTAACTTGTACATTGTGATAGAGTAACATACTAATCGTAACGAACATTACATCGAGTCTAATCTTCTCTTGTGTCCCCAAACTTAGTTTTGAGATATTTTAAGAGAAACCTACGTCATAACCTGACACATTATTAAACACTAATAACATATACCGACAATTTGAAGTGCATAACTTCATTTTTTTGCTAGTTTTTTAATGTTTAAAATTTGCCTGTGTATCGAGTTTATGGATTCATTTTTTATGCCACACACAAAGTATCTATTTCACTTTGATGACACTGTAATTATTTTTGACACTGTTTTTTGTAATACGTGACAGTATTCTATTAAAACTTGTGGAAAACAAAATATACCTAGAAATTGTAATTTCTGAAAATCGGAGCAGTCAACTGAAGGAAAGTCTTCTGACAATGTCGGTGCAATGCAATATTATTTGTCAAAATTAAAATCAATGCTAAATTATAGTAACTAAATCAATTAGCCTTTGTATTAGCATCCATAATCTGAATCTCATTGGCTTTTGTATTATAATCTTATTACGTGAATTATTTTTTTTTAGATTGAAACAAATATACATTTAATAATGGTATTTGTAGAAATAAATTAATTATAGTACAATGAACATTATTGTAGCGTAAATCCCACACTAACAATGCTCTGACGTACGTTACATGGTATTTGTGGTCTAAAGGTAGAACAAGTAAAAAGGTATTAACGGTTGACGAGAAGCAAAGGAAGGGGAAATGGAAAGCTCACTGATGATTATCGTGTCACCAAGTTTTGTTGTCCAGACAGAAGTTTATTAAGGTGGGATAATCCCGCGCGTCTTACCTGAACACGAGTATATACTTTTCAATTAAATTAAAAAAGCTGATTGGAAATCTTTAGTCAGGACGAAATAGAAACCTACTGATCTGCATTTTACATGTGTTTTTATTAATGTGTTAGGTTATATTTTAATGTTCCTACTAATTATTCCACTTCAAATGCAATCAATTATAGGCTATTGAAAGTGGTTTATATTTACTGAATTTATTTATTTATTACCTTAAAAGTACAGGTAATTAATTGCCTATTTTCTGAAGAATCAAACTACGTTATTAAAACTAATCAACTTTAGCTAAATTTACAATTGTTCTCGGAATCAATAGTTTCATTCTTCAAAG
The DNA here is from genome assembly GCA_034769895.1 of Magicicada septendecula. Classification (NCBI taxonomy): domain Eukaryota; kingdom Metazoa; phylum Arthropoda; class Insecta; order Hemiptera; family Cicadidae; genus Magicicada; species Magicicada septendecula. The sequence goes on from CM068370.1 coordinate 106,190,056, forward strand.
TAGCAAAAAAGGTTTGGAATGTTCATTTAACCTTCTCAGAAATAACTTTTTTTACGACCACATGCATGCACAAATAAGTGCATAAATGTGTATGTGTTAGTGCGCACGTGTGTGTAAGAAAAATATAACAATTTTAGTTTTTTTGTAGAACAAGTCATATTAAATACAAGTTACATTAAATAAAAGTAAATGGGTGTACTCAATAATTTTTTTGAAAAATAAAGCTTCGTGTTTGGTTTTATTTGAAATTACCACGTATAATATAGTAGTGCAAATTATGGAGAAAGATAAAAAAATAAATAGAAGATTTAAAAACAAAAAAATTAAGCAGTAGAACGTAATTGTGAAAACAAATATTTTACTGTATATTTGCCAGTAACGTGTAGAATACTACATACGTTAGTGACGCCTAATACGATACAAATGGAATGTTTAATTGTGAAAGAATTGGCCTCCGCCTCGTACTCAAGTGTGTTTTGGCAATCGGTTAACGAGAGCTATTTGGACAGTAACGAGAGCTATGGTCGTGTAGTAGTCAATTTGTGTGTTCGTTACGCATAGGCATCTATAACTTGTGGTTAATTTATACTCGATTATTAAGTTTTAAAACATAATAATGTGTCGAGTATGTAAAACGTGGTATTTTTTATTGTTCCCACGTCGATATACTTACACCACTTCAAAATATTAACCTACGGAACTGTATTCAGATGTATTACACACTCTCGATGTGTAACTGAAATAATTTGAGGTAAATTGACAATTTAATTAATTATATGTAGCTTTTTGCATCAGACTGCGTTTACTCTGATATGGCACCAGCTTCAGTCTTGGAATGTTCCAATAGTGGAAACTGAGTAAGCAACAATGAATCGCAAGGGTAGTGAAATATTTTACAGAAATTTAATCTAAGAGTAGGCATATACTTTGTTTTTACTAATTTTAAATGTGTGTGATGAATTTCTGCTGTTTAGTTGATATTAGACTTTAGATAGTTACTCTGACTTTTGTAGTAAAATGTATGATGTAAATCTGCGTTAACTACAACATTACAAGTAAGTAATTTTTAGTAATCCAAATCACCTATTTCATGTGAGATTATGTGGGTGTTATATAAAATACAAATAATCGTTATAATAAATGTGTAAACACTCACTGACTACTGTGTGTATAGGTTTGCAGAACAAAGCGTAACGATACAAATAATAAGGCAAAATGACTTTTATGTTTGTTGCTGTAAGTCACTAGAGGAACAGCAACCAGTTTTTTCAAGTACCTCCTAAACGGACATTAGTAGCCTAATTATATGGGCTCGTGCCCTTGCATTAATCTCACATTTACACAGACATATAAAGAAAGATAAAGAAAGATAAAAGAAGGAACTTTAGTAAATATTTGATTTAGTAAGAATAAAAATACCATTAAACTTGTCTGAAAATTTTAATAAAACAATTTGAAAAGAATTAGTTTAACGGTTTTGTGTTTTGTAACTTAGAATAAACGTTTAAAGTTAAACGTCATAGGTAAAAACATATAGAGTGCCAGTTCGAATTTTAATATTTAAGCAATAATATAGACATATTTTGTAATAAAACAAATTTCTGTCTTGAGTAGTTTATTTATTTATTTATTGTATTTGTTTATTGTATTTAGAACAATTTATTCCACAACATAAGTGATGTCGCAACCAATGTAAAACCTATCCTGTACTTTTATTACAGAATAAACTTTTAGTTCGCAAAGGGTATTTGCCTATAAATGCTATGGTTTCTGGCAGTATTGAGATATCTGCACAAAACAACTTCTAACTTTCTTCTCTTTCTGGTGGGAGAATCACAAATGACCCCTCACGAGATAGAATATGTGGTACCGCAGGTACCTCCGTTGAGTAGAACTCTTTTTCCTATAGCGGTCAACGTCGTTTTAGAGGGTATAGAAACATCATTTGGAAAATGCTCTAATGTTGACGACGTGGTTGTTACGATTATCTGAAGCAACGACAGTGATCAAGGTTTTGCTTGTAATGTAAGCAAGAAGGATGAACGCACCAGGACTCTACGTTAACTGTATCAACAATGTTCGGCTCCAGAGTAACAGACATAATTGTTAAAGATTTCTTTAGACATTTGTTGTGCAAGTCGTTTGTAAAAGATGTGGCAGCTGGGTGCAAATCATCACTAAATGGCATCAAATGTATCTCCCATATGAATCACTGAGCTGATAGAAAAATTTTATTGGACCGCACCAAAATGAATTATGGGTGTGCAATGTGCTCTTCAGCCAAGTTACCATGAGCATGCTACAATGGTATAATCATGTTTAACAAGTTAGATCTTATGCACAATGTTGGAACGCGCTGTGTCACAGCCAGTTTGCACTAACACAGCACAAAGCTTACATTGTGAAGCAGAAGTAACGTTATTACATCTCTGACATCAACTACTGTTGCTGAGATTGCGGCTAACATTTAACCGATGCTTAAACCATATGCTGATTGTGAAGTTACTCACAAGGACATACGTACAGCCATCGTTGTACATTTTCTCGACTATCAGGCGTACGTGCTCTTGAAAGAGCCGGGAGTTACAATATCCATAACAGCGATGGCCTAAGTGATCGTTCAACGCAAAGTGGCACACTGGCAACCAGATTTCCGGCTGAACGTTGCTAGAGTTTACAAGAAAATGAGCAACCCAATGGTTCTAAAAATCCTTCTCAGTCCTAACGGATTACGTTGAAGAACATGTACAGTACACACTGATGTCTATAGTACGGGACTTAGAATAATAAGCTTCGAGGTTACGCAATAGTAACAGTTCTTCACCGCCCCTCGCCGTCCAGCGTAGCCGCACGTTATACTTGGTTATATGCGTAGGTAACGGCGGGGAGAGTTGGTGTGTTGCAAACACTGGCAATACCGCAGTGGTCTCGAAGCTTATTATGATACGTCTCACATAATATTAGACGAAGAACAGAGTGGGAAGTGGGTTTACCTTCAAAGGTGTTTCCCACTCGTGTTCACTGCAAAAGACAATGGTGCCAAGGTGCCCAAGTGAGGACGTGGGATACAGTCCCACGCTACTTTACAGTCAGCAAAGGTTCGATAAAGGTTGATTGTATTCAATGGCTGTTGATGTTCAGCAATAAATTCGCTAAGTATATCGAAACCGGAGCGCAATAAATAAACGTTAGTTAACTTTGTATTCAATAATGGCATCTTATTAGTCTATAATAAAGTGTATTACTTATCAGTACATAAAACCCCGCTAAAACCGTACATGCCTGTAGACGTTCAAGTCTGATAAGGGTTTATCAGGTATTATGAAAGGAGCAAATTATTATACCCCAAGTTGGTCTGAAATATTGGTTCATGCGACGTATCTTATGAGAATGAGTTAATACACCACCGCTTATATTTTTTCACTAACGTGGGGGGTGCACCGGTATTCAATGGAGCATAGCAGGTCATTAATACAGCAGCTGATTAAGTGAGCGCAAGTTCGAAAGTGGGATGGAGAGGGGCTTGCAGAATGTCCCATTGGCGTTGAGTGATTGATGATAGACAACTATTACTCTCACAACTAATAACATGGTCTGTTCTGTAACAGAACCTAAACCTTGCGTATTAACAACATCTTCTATTGTTGTCTGAAGCAAGCTATATTCCTGTTACCTTTTCTCATATTTTTTTTGTCACTTCCATAAATTGTATTGTCATCACGCAAAGTATAAAATCAAAACTTTTTGAAAACATGCAAAATTACATTATAGTAACACTTACATTTTTCATCAGAAATAGGCTTTGATGCTTTATTGCAAAGCTTTCTCATTGCCAAAATATATTATTATAATTATCCGATAAAAATATAAACTACTTTAGTGTTCATAGGTGAGTTAAAAGAGAAAGGGCACAAATAGGTCAACAAATCATTTTGTTTCGCCTTCTTAATACGGCAGTATAGTACAGAATTGTAGTATAATATAGATATAAGTAGGCCTATAGTATATTTGGTATTTATAAATGTAGTCATAGACCAAAAAATGTATGATACAAGCAAGAGATATAATACCTAGTGTTTCCTTAGGGGACTGATACCTGAATAACGCTAAGCTACAACGTGTTAAAAGCAGTGAAGAGAGTGAAAGTTTGAATTGATTTAGCCTGTCCGCAATCGGTCCATTTTGTAGTCATGTTCGCAAATGAATAAACATAGCCGCCCCGAGGCTAATTCGTGATTATCCTTTCACAGCACAGACGTGCCGGCAACGTCTCCAGAGGGTCTAAATTTGTGGACAGATGTTCTCTTCTTCTCTCGTTTCTCCAGCAACACATTCGAGAAATGATGTTGCCATTTTTATACATGTTGTGTTTTACTCTAAGGAATATGTTGTGTATATGTTTGTATTTATATATATTCATGAGAATCGTTTATTTTATAAAATACGTACACCCCCGCACATGCACATATTTTCTCCTAAATGTAAAATTAAAGTACTACTCCAATCTGTAATCTTATAATTTATACACTAATTCAAATACAAATACAACTACGCAGTTTGTTTATTTTATTGGTAAGAATTTTATAGAGTTATGCTTTACTTAGCTTTACAAACGGATTCTAAAAATTCACCAAAATCAGCAAGTCTCCTTAGTAAATTACGTTAGTTGTCGTGCATGAGTCTATAATACCAAAAAGAGAAATGTATGACATAATATGACAAAAGTCATGTTTAATTTTATTATGTAGACTTCTTTATCACGCATGCACGCTATTACTGTAAACAGTTTTTGCTATGAAGCAAGATTTTAAGTAGTTTGAAAAATGTGTATCAGTATTTGTGTGGAATGTCAACATTATAGAAATCATAACTTATAAAAATTAAATTGTTCAGAGAATATGAAGGAATATTTACAGAATGTTAGTAGTAATATTAAGGAAAGTTATTTGTTTTCCGTTGAATTCTGAAATATTTATATATTATTGCCTAGACTTTTTCATCAAAGAAATTAGTACAAAACCAAAAATACCGAACTTACATAATCTGAAGTTAATTACGATTATAATTAATAAGTAACAGAAGATTATGTTATACGGAAATAAAGTACAGAAAACTGAACATTTCATAAATAGCTTGTTTGAATGTCAATTGTACCGTTATTGCAAAAACAGACAAAAGTGTGTTAGAAAGGTTGAACAAATATAAAAAAATCTCTGCAGGTGTAGACCAAATCGGACATTTCTAAAGACGGTTTACTTCATCTGACACGTTGAATTACTGCAGGCTATAAATACCACCAACAATTTTGAACGTGGAACAGGCTAATTATTTACTCACGGTGACAATATGCTGACATACACGCAGACACGCAAAAATAATAGATAGCTTCGCAAGGGTAACGCGACGTACACGCAGGTGACAAATGAATAATAATTTATTTTTAAAGGAAAAACTAATTAAGAACTGCAGTGTCAGCTAACAAAACAAAACAAATACATAAATTTCAGTAGTTTAAATATTCAAAATGAAATAAGTCATACGTGATTTTCAGATGGTATTGAAAATGTTTTTATTTAAATTAAAATGGTTACACTATTGTAACTAATAATTCTTTAAACTTGAGGTAAATATTATTTCATTAAGATAATAAGAAGCACCCAATAAGAACCCACTACCTTTGTAGATTATTTGCTACAATTTAAAATGTTAATAATTATTGAAAGTCGATACACTTGTTAGACACCTGTGCAATTTAAAAAAAATTATATTGAATTTTTTCAGATATGTTTTATGTTTTGATGTTTAGATGTTGTTCCTTTGTGTTCCATGAAAGAAGTATTATATGTTTCTTTAGTAGCATTGTATTTTTTTAATAAAAAGTAAATACTCTGAATTCATATTTGTAATTTTTAATATTAAATTATTTTGTTTTATTTATTAATTAATAAACCAATGATATATCTTTTTCAATACTATAATCAGATATATCATCCCATCTACGTCTCATGTCTCAAAAGAAAGAAACGTCAATAAAGAAATGTCTCATGTCTCAACGTCAATAAAGAAAAGTTATTTATTGTGCTAAAATTATATTATTTAACGCAGCGAACGCACAAAATGCTACTACCTAGCCGGAAGATTAGGTCTACACAATACAGTGCCGATCGGTAAATTACTACTGAATTGTATTCATAATAATTATTAATTGTAAAGTTCCACAATATGTGTGCGTTTATGTGAAAGTATTTATATTTGTGAGACTGTATAATTGACAGGACAAACAAAAGTAAAGTAGCGACTCAGACGGGGAGCATCTAGAATATTTTTTTTTACCGGTGCTTGCGAGCACTTTCTGAAATCCTAGGATTTTTTAAATATCTTTCTGATAATGAATAATTTATCCACAATTATCTACACAGAATAGAATGCTTTTTAATTTTTATGACTTTTATTACTACAGGAATAATTCACTTTTTGCAAGAGAATAAAAAACACCGGAGTCACCGTTATGTTAAGGGTAGGAAAGTGGCAATTGTGTCCTACATTAGAGTCAGGACATTTGCTAGCCACGACCGAGTTTAAGTATGGTACGGATAAAATTTTCGTGCATCCATTAACATATGAACACTAATCATTAAAAGCTCTTAAGTTGTTCGGAACAATCAAAATATTAACCTAAATTCTGAATGTTTATTTGGCTAGAGTGATTTTTGTTTTCAACCAAAAACAAATACCTATTACAAGTCCAAACTATTTAACTTATCTACGCAAACACTGATAAGTGGTAAAATACCAATTGAATGTGAATGCGTTCTATTTTGAATTGCTGTAACAATTTACTAAACTACAATAATATGAAAATAAGCAATTATAGGCCTATATCAACAAAACAGGTTAGTTGTACGTATACACAAATAACAGGGTAAAGGTTCTTCAATAGAAATGACACTCTGTTTTTATAATGGTTAAGAGTTCATGAAGATTAAAAATTTAATTTATTGTTCAGCCACTGAAACATCATATCACGATCTTTACACACGTGTGACGATTTAAATGGTAAATAAAAAAATAAAAATTTTAATAATAAAAATATTAAAAAAAAACGAAAGTAAGTAACTACTTTAAATCGCACGATTAAACCAAATAACCCTGAAATAACTCATAATAGTAATGAAAATTGTATTAAGAAAATCTAACTAAATAAGTAATTAAAATCTGAATGTAAAAGTTAAGAATAATACAGTTAACCCTTTAGTAAATTTATCATGCGTTGACCTGTCTGTTCCGGACACAACGTGCATACCGAACCGGCAGTAAATTAGAAATATCAGTAAATCGTAATGTAAATAATTAATAATTTAAAGTTACAAGTAGTAGTAATAATAATCCCTGTAAACAAGATAAGTCTAGATAGTTTATTTTGTCATACTATAAGAATGTATTATTAATAAAGAGTTGGAACTATATTATGGCGGAGTACTCACTCTGCGTCGTTGCAATCTACGTGTTGTAACAATGCAAGAGTAACGATGCGGCTTTCAGACTGTAAACATCTCCAAGCGAGGGCTCTTCATAAAATGTTTTGTTATTCTTTTTGATTTTTTAATTGAGTGTTAGCTTCCGCTAAAAGCGTGGAGAGCTAGTTATATATTGAAGATGTAGTGAGGAATTTGTTAGAAAGTGTGATAATGTAAAAAGAATTGGTATATAAGGTGATGTCTCAAGTTAATTAAAAAACGAACTACGGACGAATTAGGGACGACTACCACCCAAACAACACTTACCAGAACCGCCGAGGATCAGCACGACTTCACGCAGCATAACATCCATCTCCTCGTTAATACACCCAGAGGACTTTCACCGGAAATACTACCCAGATGACTACCCCGACTAACAGAGTACCGAAGATTCACGCCCCAGACACGGACAGAAAAAGCGTATCTAAGAGGTGACTCGGTAGCTCGTCTACCGAGAATTATGTACATTTAAAATATAAGTTTTCATACATGTCAAAGACTTTTAAAAAAGACAATCTCTAAGCATTAAGTTTTAAGAAAATGCAACCAGTAATTTCTAAAATTATACGTTGTAACATTACTCTTGAGATATAAATTTTAATCCCTTAACTAAATAATACCATTCTTCAAATGGTGTTCATGTAACAATGCAACCTTCTTGATAAGTAAAGTAAATTTCAGACGTCTTTGCTAGATTTAAAGAGACTCGGATCCGAGGTAAAATCCATGATCTGTTTGATCATTTGTTTGACAGAAAACCCCTTTTAACTATTTCAGTATGAGAAAATTTTTATGTAATGGGATATATATATATATCATTTGTTAATAAAGAGATGTCATCTTGTTACATATTGAAGTGAGTGCATAAATCAGTTAAATTACCTTCCCTTGTGTCCTATAATTAGAGTAATTATTATTGTTCTAAGTGTTGTGTTGATTTTCAGTTTGTTACAACGTAGGCAGCCTGTATAATTGGCTAGCGTCAATTATCACGGGTTCCCTGGATTTATAACGTAGCCCGGAACGTTATAAAGTTGTGCCACTCTGCTTTGTACAAAAGAATTGATCGTGTACAGAGTGTCACATATAGAATTGCGGCACTCTGATTTCGTGTGAAATAATTGTTACGTAGTAAAAGAAAAATAGATAACTTTCTGCTGATCTATGCACTCAGTTAATGTATTTCATGTCACCCCAAAAAGGGTAAGTTGCATGAAAGAAAAATAGCGACAGTATTAAGTTACCATTGTGAATTTATTTTGTTTAAGATTACGCACGAACTTGTGTACAATTTATTTAACGTACGCGTAAATAATACAAACTATCATTGTATTACATCAATGCAAGTACCTACATGAATTTCAGTGCTTGTCAAACTGTTCAGTCTTTAACAGGTTTATATTGCGACAATTCAAGACCTGTAGTTTCCTGAATATGCCTGCATAGAATGTAAGTTGTATGTCTGTTGTCACGGTGAAACGTATATACTATTGACTAAATTAGACCAGGTTAATTACGTGTAAATAAATTCGTAAGTTTAATTTTGCTACTAGAGAGAGAAGTAAAAAAAAAAAAAAAATAGATAGAATTACAGAAATTAAAATTAGAACGTAAGACAATTAATAACTAAACTCAGTTTATTACGGGCTGTAACTTGTGTAAAACGTGTATCATTGCCTCGCACTCACCCCCGTGTTGGAGCCAGTTGAAACCGGTCGATAAAGATAGCCGTCAGCTATTGTTATATAGAACAATAACATCCCTCACCCCAAGTGTATTTCTCGCGTTCCCACGCATACAACAAGTATGCCATTGTTTACAAAGAAAACTAGTCTGACCTACATTCTAGCGAACAGCTTATCGTTGACAATACACTGACGTCTGTGTGGAATTTTTGTCTTTATCTGAGAAGAGAGGTTATTCTCTTACGAACAATGCAAATGCTTACACCATGAATTCAATTGTCTATGTAATAAATGTATACTGTAGTAAAATAAATTTTAGTATTAGATATAAGGTAAAAATGGCACAATTTAATCCAGATTTACTATTAAAGGACGAGCTGTCTTATGAAGCTCTTTTACGTGGTTTACCCCATGCGAATGTAACAGTCGCGGAATTGCGCAAGTCTATACGCGAAAGTGGATTTGATACACCCGCGCAGTTAAGCAACCTAAGCGGACTCGATTATGAGAGCGAGAGAGGAACGTGTAATGCCAAGTACAGTGAGTTGACTTTATTGTCCCAAACCCTCCAAGACGAGAAATCTCCTGCGATAATGTTGCGGACAACTCAACGGATAGAACATTTAACCCGGCGAATGAAAAATTTATTGAACTGGCCTAACATTACGGAAATACCTCCTGAAGTCCAAAGTTTTGCAGATGAAGCTTTACGTCAATTACCCACTATTATCAGCAAATTAAGAAGAAAATCTGACTCGTTCCGAATGGATGAAATTGAGAAGTCCTTGAAGAAACTACACATCTCCCCAGTTCAATCCCCTATGTTAGAACACCCTCCACCCAACACGGATCGGGACTCACCCGCCGTATCGCAAATACAACCTACTCGAGAGCAAGACCCAAAGAAAGATTTAATTGCCCCGACTATATTTGAAGCCCCTCCTCCCAGTGGTTTCCAGATTCGCCCCGGAATGTACGAATTGACAACCCCGAACGCATCACCTGGTCCTCCTAAAGTGATGCCACACGTAAATTATAACGCAGACCTCTATGAAAAAATCACTCGTCCTGTAGAGAAACTCTTAGATGAAATTCCATACACTGATGGTTTAAATGTCCCTAAACTACTGAATTTCATCAAATATCTCCTGCAGATAAAGGATCTACAGCAGCTAAATGACTGGCAAATTTTGCAAGTCCTCCTACCCAAATGTAAACCCCCGTTAAAGAATCGTGTGCTAGAATCATTAAGCTCTACCCTTCCATAGAAGAACTGCATACTACAATCATAAAATATTTTATTCCCACCGGCATTTATGAGGAACTTAAGAGAAAAACCGTAGTACGAGTACAAGGAATTCATGAGAGATTGGCCCATTACATCTCAGACATCAGGGAGTCCTCTCGACTACTGCAAGTAGATTGGAATGAGAGACAGATGGTCGACACCATTTTAGTAGGATTGTCTCCAGAAGAAAGATCTCGTTTAGCGTTGATAAATCGACCCAACACCTTTGCGGATCTAGAACAATGCAGTATCCACTCTTCGAATGTATGGTACTCAGATCAGAACAGACATGCGATGAAATCAACCGAAGCGAATAGAAATGAATTGCAAGCCCTAGTGCCCGATGTGACAACCCAGCGTGAAAGGCGAGTATTCAGTAGACAGCACAATTTGCACAGCACTGGTAAATCAAATGAAACACAACCTAAAACGGAACAAGGTACCCTCCTCGTAATAAGAATATGTGTTATAACTGCGGTAAGTATGGACACATAAGTAGAAACTGTAACAACAAGCAATACGAACGTAAACACCCTAATCCAAAAAACATGTAAGGCAGGAAGACCCGAAATCCTGTGTCCAGCAACTTGAGATCCAGTAAACGCAAAGAAATGTACGACCATATAAAAAAAAAGAAGGAAAAGAAACACTAGAGAAATAGATCCCTATGTTAGAAAGTTTATTGAAAGATGTAACGCGATAACTAAATGTGATTGGACTAAAAGTCTATTGCCCTTAATACAAATTGACCTAGGTGTTACCTCCACCATCGCATTAATCGATTCGGGATCTACTAGAACCTTAATCAGTCAAAAGTTAGCAGAAAAATTATTCGAACACAACCTAGTGAAACGCAGTCAATCTGTGAATATAAAATGTGCTACAGCCAATAAACAGAATATAGTGATAAAACTTAGCATCACCATTAAAGTAAAAATTAAGAATCTAACGTGTTTTTTAAAATGTTAGTATGTAATTATTTAGGACCCGACTTAATATTGGGAGCTGATTTCATAAGTAAAACGAGAATAATTCTTGACATCCACGAGCAGAAATATTATTTTAGATTCGACCGTACACGGAAGTATAATTTTGATTGTAAAACTGACGAACAAGAAAGTACTAGATCATCGACTGCACACATAGTACACCAAAAGTCTGAATTATCTCATCTAGGAAATAGAGATAGGCTGAGAATGCAGAAATTAATAAAAGAATTTTCCACCGTTCTTACACCTAAGCTAGGACTTACGAAGCTAATAGAATATAAGATCAATCTGAGTGATCACAAAGTAATACGCCTACCCCCATAAAAATTGTCGCCTCCCAAGATGGAAGTGATGAGGAACCATATCAACAAGTTGTTAGAACAAGGAGTCATTGAACCCTCTACGTCTCCGTATTCATCACCCTCCTTTTTAGTACCAAAAGGTCACGACAAATATAGACTAGTTGTGGACTACCGGCAATTAAACAAACAAATGGAATTTGAATCTATCCCGCTTCCAGACATCCATAGTGCTTTTCATTACTTCACGAAAGCGAAAGTCTTTACGGTAATGGATCTAAATCAAGCATTTCACCAAATACCCCTTTCGGAGGAATCCAAACGTCTAACCGCGTTTGCTGTTCCTTTCAACCTGTGCCAATTTACTAGAGTACCCTTTGGAATATCTCAAGGAAGTTCCGTGTGTAGTAGACTATTAGAAAGAATATTTCATGATATTAAATTTAAATATGTGTATCACTACCTGGACGACATCGTAATCTATAACGAATCGATGGAACAACATCTTAAACATCTACGTGAAGTGTTATCTCGATTACAAAAAGCAGGATTAACAGTTAACCCCAAAAAGGTAAATTTTGCAGTCCCACAATTTTCATTTTTAGGTCACATCGTGAAAGCCAACGGAAATGTAAGCATAGACCCCGAACGAACCCGTGCAATCAGAGAATTTTTACCCCCGCGAGATGCAAAAGGTATAGCCCGATTTTTGGGAATGGTAAATTATTTCCACAAGTATATTCCCCATCTTGCCGAAATAGCAGCACCGCTGAATGCCTTAAGAAAGAAGGGAGCGAAATTTGAATGGACTGCACAACACCAAAATGCGTTCGAACAACTAAAAGAAAGCATTATATCTCCCCCAGTATTACAACTAGCCGATTTTACGAAACCTTTCGTAGTTCAGACCGACAGTTCAAGTGTAGCTTTAGGTGCAATCATCTATCAGAAAATAGAAAACAGTAGACTACCGATTAGTTATACTTCACGAACATTGAATGACCAAGAAAAAAAATATTCCGCATATGAATTGGAATGTTTAGCCATAGTTTTTGCGTTTGAGAAGTTTAAACATAAAGAATTCCTTTTGGAAACTGATAATCAAGCATTATCTTGGTTACTGAATCACCCTAAACAGTTAGGACGTATTGGAAGATGGGTATTGAGGTTTAACGGTTACAACTTCAAAGTGCAGCATATTAAAGGTACACAAAACATAGTCGCTGATACCCTGTCCCGTATGTTCCAGTCGCCCACTAATACTCCCGAAAACAAGGAGAGTCTGGAAACACCCATTGTTAACACCGTAATTACTGAATTCCCCCTTGCGTTTTTCAACATTGCTCAATATCAACAACAAGACCCTCTTCTTAAACCGATTATAGAACAACTTGAGCAAGGAATTAAATCAGAGAAATATTCATTAAGTAAAAAAAATACTATGCCACAAAATAGGAAATGGAAAGGAATTAAGGATAATCGCCCCTGATGTAATTAAACCCATGCTGATGGAGTACTTCCATTCATCCACCATTACAGCCCATATGGGAATCAATAAAACAATACATCGTATTCGTAAGGAATATCATTGGAACAATATGAACAGCGAAATAGCTAGTTTCGTAAAAAAGTGTAATTTATGCGCTCTCAGTAAACCGGCAAGAAACAGTCAGGTAAGCCAATTAATTTTAGAAATCCCTACTACCCCTTTCTCTAAACTTTATTTAGACTTTTCAGGTCCCTACCCACGATCTAAATCAGGTAATACTATGCTACTCATATGTGTAGATTCGTTCACCAAATTTGTTTGGATGTATCCCATGCGGCGAGCGTTAGCGTCGACGACTGTAAAAATATTACAGGAGAGATTATTTAAAGATTATGGTACACCTGTACGTATAGTGTCAGATAACGGACCCCAATTTAAGGCGAAGGAATTTAAGAATACGTGTTTCAAGTTAGGAATAGACCATATTACCACGACGGAGTATCGACCGCAAGGCTGAAAGGTATCTGCGAAACATCAAATCTGCATTAATCGCCTACCATGCGAACGATCATACGTCTTGGGACCAGAACCTATCCTGGATACAATACGCCTTTAATTCAGCTTATCACGAAGGACATAAGTCTACGCCATTTAAGTTACTGTATAAATACAAACCAAACCATCCCTTGTCCACAAAATGGAAAATACATGACTTACTACCTCCGCAAATAATGGATAAGCAGATTAAACAAATCTGGAATAAAGCTGGCGCAAATTTAAGAGCGAACTTAGAGAAATCCCGAAAATACCACGAGAGAAATATTCGTAACAATATCAATTTAGTTAGGTACCAAGTCGGTGGCTTAGTAATGTACCAGACACACCCGACTAGTAGTGCAATTGGTAAGACCACCTCTAAACTATCATACCGATGGTGTGGTCCTTACCAAATCCAGAAGTACTTAACTCCAGTTGCCGTAGCCCTGTACGAACCTGCGACTCGAGAATATGTACGAAGAACACATATTTCGCAGACAAAATTGTATAAAAGGAAAAGAGGAAATAGCATCGCCAAAAATAAAAAAGGTAATACTAGGTAGACAAGTTATCTTGTACCTCAGTAACCATGCTAAGTGTTAATCGTAGAATTGGGAATGAGGCCTGATCAACCTTAGATCCTGTTCAGCGAAAGATGAGCAAAATGAGTAGTCAGCTGACCACTAAATGACCACTAAATGAGAAATTATTTAGAAAGTAACTCTATGAAGTAAGTAACCAAAATCCAAAGAAAGAAAAAACCGGTAGTAGATTTAAGTAATAGAAATAAGAAGAAGTTTTGTGTTTTAAAATGTAGTCATTCAGTGTGAATTTTATGTAAAAAAAAAAGGTAGTTTGTAAGAATATATATATATATATATATATATATGTATATTGTTTTATACTCAGAAGAAATAAATGTATATAACACATGCCAATAACTAAGTGAAAGAAAAAGGGAAAAGGAGGAGAGAAATTAAACACAGTAACGGCAAGCATACTCCCAGTACCCCACTTTCGAATTTTCCTTATTAAAATTCCCCCATGTCGATTTTAAGCGGCGGAGTATGTGACGATTTAAATGGTAAATACATAAATAAAAAAAAATTTAATAATAAAAATATAAAAAAAAACGAAAGTAAATAAGTACTTTAAATCGCACGATTAAACCAAATAACCCTGAAATAACTCATAATAGTAATGAAAATTAAATTAAGAAAATCTAACTAAATAAGTAATTAAAATCTGAATGTAAAAGTTAAGAATAATACAGTTAACCCTTTAGTAAATTTATCATGCGTTGACCTGTCTGTTCCGGACACAACGTGCATACCGAACCGGCAATAAATTAGAAATATCAGTAAATCGTAATGTAAATAATTAATAATTTAAAGTTACAAGTAGTAGTAATAATAATCCCTGTAAACAAGATAAGTCTAGATAGTTTATTTTGTCATACTATAAGAATGTATTATTAATAAAGGGTTGCAACTATATTATGGCGGAGTACTCACTCCGCGTCGTTGCAATCTACGTGTTGTAACAATGCAAGAGTAACGATGCGGCTTTCAGACTGTAAACATCTCCAAGCGAGGGCTCTTCATAAAATGTTTTGTTATTCTTTTTGATTTTTTAATTGAGTGTTAGCTTCCGCTAAAAGCGTGGAGAGCTAGTTATATATTGAAGATGTAGTGAGGAATTTGTTAGAAAGTGTGATAATGTAAAAATAATTGGTATATAAGGTGATGTCTCAAGTTAATTAAAAAACGAACTCTCCAATATTGTTCGAGTATGTAATTCAGATATTAATATAAAAAGAAGATGCAAACTCCAGTACTACGGTGCCAGTAAATATGTGACGTGCTCAACTGCAGATAGGGACGACTACCACCCAAACAACACTTAACAGAACCGCCGAGGATCAGCACGACTTCACGCAGCATAACATCCATCTCCTCGTTAATACACCCAGAGGACTTTCACCGGAAATACTACCCAGATGACTACCCCGACTAACAGAGTACCGAAGATTCACGCCCCAGGACACGGACAGAAAAAGCGTATCTAAGAGGTGACTCGATAGCTCGTCTACCGAGAATTATGTACATTTAAAATATAAGTTTTCATACATGTCAAAGACTTTTAAAAAAGACAATCTCTAAGCATTAAGTTTTAAGAAAATGTAACCAGTAATTTCTAAAATCATACGTTGTAACATTACTCTTGAGATATAAATTTTAATCCCTTAACTAAATAATACCATTCTTCAAATGGTGTTCATGTAACAATGCAACCTTCTTGATAAGTAAAGTAAATTTCAGACGTCTTTGCTAGATTTAAAGAGACTCGGATCCGAGGTAAAATCCATGATCTGTTTGATCATTTGTTTGACAGAAAACCCCTTTTAACTATTTCAGTATGAGAAAATTTTTATGTAATGGGATATATATATATATATATATATATCATTTGTTAATAAAGAGATGTCATCTTGTTACATATTGAAGTGAGTGCATAAATCAGTTAAATTACCTTCCCTTGTGTCCTATAATTAGAGTAATTATTATTGTTCTAAGTGTTGTGTTGATTTTCAGTTTGTTACAACGTAGGCAGCCTGTATAATTGGCTAGCGTCAATTATCACGGGTTCCCTGGATTTATAACGTAGCCCGGAACGTTAGACACGGATTACAATTAAATATTAAACTTATAATCCTATTGTGAAAAACGTATAATAATCTAATAGTTTCAAAATCGATGTGGGCGATGAGGTACTAAATACTGATGGTGACATAAAATTTAGCTACATTAAAAGTATGCAGTTTAAGTTTGGATTCAAAATCCGGTCAATTGTCAATATCGCCATAATTATTATTGTTCAACTAATATTATAAAGATTTCTACTAGTAGTTTTATACAAACCACTATGTTGTCTTTGGTATTGACGAGCTCTTTCGGCAGTTCACTTCTTATAGAAATCTTCTACTTTATTTCTCCGTTCCATTTTTCTTCTACTCCTTAGATTTGTCAATCTATTAATTTATTGTTATATTGGGGTTTTGTTGGAACGGTTTCATATTTCTCTGTTGGTAAATGACCTGAAGATGGCTTGACTGCCGAAAGCGCTCGTCAATACCAAAGACAACATAGTGGTTTGTATACAATTACTAATAGAAATATTTGAGACCACTGACACTCCAATATAACAATAATATTTTAAAATGTCGGTGCTATCACGATACAATGTCAGTTTGTCAGTTATAATTTGTAAAATGTCATCTCTCTAACTGGCACTCAAACAAAAGAGAAAACTTCTTACAAACGATAAACAGATCACATCTTTTGAAACTCAAGAATTGTATCACAAGAATTTTTTAACTTAACTAGAGATGCTAATTTAACAGTGAAACTAGAATCCTAATGCTGAATAAAGGGATAATCAAGGTAATATACTTTTTCACTTCAATGAAGTCACGTCTTAATAGAACAAATGTACATATTTTCGTGGGTTTATTATTTAGGTCATAAATGTGATATATTATTTAAAAATGGAAACAATATTTAAGTGTATTACGAGTGATTTAAAAAACAACTAATTTTAATTAATCTGAATATTAAAGTAAAGACCGTCGCATTGCTTAAATGTAGATGGCCTTTGGAATTAAAATTTTAATTAAGAATAAAGTGAATGTTATTCATTTAATAAACGATCAATATTTAAACCAAAAACTATAATTTATAGTGTGTGTAATATTTATATTTTATATTGCATATTACATTACGTGTTTCCCAAAGCTATATTGAAGTAAAAAATAGAATAAGGCTACACGTGTTCGATTTGAATTGATTTAAGTTAATTTAATGTCGCAATTAAAACAAGTCAAATTCAATTTAGCGGCCTTGAAGAATACAATATTTAGTGCAGCTAAAGGGCAATAGACACAGAGAGGTTAACGTACTTTAAAATAAAGCCAATGGAAGTGTTAGAAAACATTAAGAAATGTTTGAGGCGATTGGAACAGACTTTGCAATAATGCGTCATATTAACCAGTAGAAAGCAGTTTTCACTGTTTGCGGTTGCAATTCTGAGAGCTCAATAATACGTATAAAGGAGTCACATGGAACAGACATTCCCCACTGACCACTACGACAGTCTTCTCTCCGTGAGAAGAATCCAAAACCTCATTAAAGCGAACGTGTTTTGTGTACTTCAGCATTCAGTAGAAAAAGTGTTTGTCGATGATATAGTAAAATGCTTATCAAAAAATGTGGCGAAAATTCCATCTTTGGTTAAAAAAGGCTTTCAGCTCAGTAATATAAAATGCTTAGTCATTATAACGCAATTTTCGCTCCTTATTTTGCAGGTTTAATTTTTACAGTTTTATTAAAATATAAATATTTCTACGACGGTCTTACGGAACGTCGTATGATACAGTGGAAAAACACAAACACCAATGAAGTCACTAATTACCAGCTTTAATTAGTAATAAATAAGAATTTGAAATTAACAAAGTACTTTCAAACAACAACTCAAGTTAAATTTGTCCACACGCAATAATAATACCAACTATTAAGAATTCCGCACTAATCATGACACAGTAATCACTTCCCAAAATCACTTGATAAGTACTCCACAATCTCGCCAGGTGTAACTAACTTCTAAGCCGCCCGTTGTTATTTATATAGGTATTGCAGGTGTTCCAGAATAATTTGTCTTTCTTTTGGCGGCGCGTCAGGATAATTTACATAGTTAAGAGTACTCGAACAGTCTGGAAGTTACTATAGTACGCGGCCTTGTCAGAGACACTGCTCGGCTAGCCTAGAAACGTGTAGAAAGTTTACGTCAACTACGCCTGCGCCGACTTTTCTAGAGCGTTACGTAATCCCGTAGCAATATCAAAAGAAAAGCATCGAAAACACTACATAGGCTATTAATAAATAATCTTAAGGAATCTCTGTTACTCTGATACGTATAAGTGAAACTTGCTGCAAGCTACACCTGCAATCTACGCGTATCAATGAGCATTTGTGCGGTGGTACAAAGAAAAGTCCGAATAATTACGCAAAGCGGGGACACAGAATCAGTATAACGCTGCCCGTCAGAAATTAGTAATAAAATCAGCGGCGTTAAAATCATTATAATGCAGAGGAAACTACACACCACGGATGTTTATAGACTAAACACACTATTACATACTGTATTAATCCGTGTTTGCAACATTCCTAACATTTCTTTTACACATTCGCGTCCATACACAACACACAAATCATTCTTACAGATCAGTAACAACGTACAGCCACATATATAATTAAACATGCCTTTTTCTTATACGATTTTCATAATACCAGAAATATTTAGCAAAACGTATAACTGACCAAGGTTTTACGAGGAACAGTAGATAAGTAGGAACAATGTTTACAACATTAATGTTGGCGTTTCAAAATTTTTATCTCCACCTTTAGGATAATTTTTGACACCGAAGAAGGATGATTTAGAGGGATGGGACGTATACATTTTTGTGCTTTTAAGGTTACAGAGGTTACAGTTTTATAAACAGTACAAACATATTCTAATGGAGTCTCCAAACGTGACATAGACTATTTTTTTTTCACTAAAAACAGTGCAAAATGCTAGAATACATAGGTATATATCTTTAGAGTTTAGATGTCACTATATAAAACGGTGACAGCCTATTATCTGCCCATTAGCATGAAGATGTAGGCTACCTTACAGTTTATTCTTCAAGTCGTAAACATGACAACACTGTACGCACACTGTGTAATATTCGTATACCAGACCCATATAAATTTTATTTTAAAAAGAAAATTAAAATTTTGTAAAGACTAGTGCAGAACTAAACATTTTTATGCTATTTCGTAAAATTAAATGAAACCAACTATTGTGGCCTACTTTCAAATAACAATTTATGTTTCAGCTTAATCGGTGTCTTCCAATTTAATGTAATGTGCCATCAAATTATTTGTTTCAAAATTTCTGTGTTCAGTCTTAGTGTAACCACCGAGGATGCCTCATTGTATGTTGGACAAAACGTTTGATTTGAAGAGAATGGAAACATTTGTTCTAAAGTGGAGAAATAGTGGATAATAGGACCCAATTAGAAATAATAACAGACAACGCAGGGATTACCCATTACCACAAGTGCAGCACAAGATAAGTGAAAAACAGTAAGGAATAGGAAATTAGGGGGCAAGAGAAGGTTATTAATTGATTATTATTAAAGTAGGAAGTAACAAATCTCTATGAATAAATACAGTAGCTAAATTTTGGAACAGGAATATAGAAGAACAACGGACAGTGGATTATTGGAAAAAGCTATCCTAATTCCAATATTTAAGGAAGGTGTTAAGAGGAAGGCTAAACTCTATAGTAATATCAATGAACTTAGTACTGCTCTCAAATTGTTTACTAAGATATTAATAAAGAAACTGTATGAATTAACAGATCAGATCAGACCACAGGTCAGGAGCATCACGTTTTCCGCGGTATGCAAGGTATTGCGTTGAAACGATATTTATGAGACAGATGTATGAGAAGGCCCTGGAGTTTAATAAACCTGCGTACATATTTTTTTTTTAATATAAAGAAGGGCATTTCATAGAATAAAATAAAACTCACATCATAAAAATACTTATAAGAAGAATACACCTTCAAAAATTATAAACACCATAAGCGGCACATATATTGTAATTATCGTGATGAAAATAAAATCTAATCAGACAAAATTAATCACGTCTGAAAAACGTGGTTTACGTCAAAGTATTCCCCTACTTTTTAACTTGGTAGTGGACTTTATAGTAGTAGTCGTAATAGATACAGAGGGATATAAAGTGTAAGGGGTGTGAGAGGTGTGTGTGAGGGGTGTTTATTGTGTAATACTAATCTCAGCATTACTTGTTACGCTGGCAGTGCCGTATTTATAGCTGAGACCAAAGATGATCAGAAAATATTTCTGAGCAAAGTGTGCAACCCAAATAAACAATAAACAACAAAAACAATATGGTGATATCTACAGCCAAGACTAAAGCAATTACTGTTGCTGGAACGTCGGGGAGGTACATGTTAGTAGTAGGCAATGAAATTGTGTAGCAGATAATAGACGTCAACGGTAAGGAGCTACGTTTCAACAGGAAAAGAAATAAGCTGCCAGATTGCATAACCAAACAGGGTGTCAGGATATGTAAGTGACTTCTTTGAAACAATGCATTTTTAAATTCAAAAATAAAAGTAAGAGTATATTAAAGTACATTAAGGACTATGTCGGAGCAAAAGCGAGACCAGAAACCACGACAACTAGAAAATAAACACAAGTTACTGAGGCGAAGTCGTTGAGAAAAATGATATACGTAATAATAAATATCAATATTTGAGAAACATGCCATTTGAGAGATGTAGTGGATTGGATACAAGAACGACGACAATTCTGGAATTATTAGGTCGACAGACAATGTTGAAAGCTTAGTCAAGAGTGCCCAAGATAATAGTGCTAAAGCACAATACAAATTAGACGACCACAAATGCGATGGAGCTGTTGTGTTGAGTAATGTATTTGCTTATAAACAAGAGAATTTATAAATAAAATTTGTTTATAAATTTTATGAACTCAGTTACGGGTGTAAAGTAATATATGTGTGTGTGTTTTTTTTAATCTCATCATTTAGTTTTTACATAAATGTGCACAACGTAGAATTTTCCCTAAAACACAGAATAGCTTCCTGTGTACCGTATGAGTTTTCTCTCTTTTTATGTCCAGCAATTTATAATTTATATTCATGACCATATTTCTTTCTGCAGTCTCTCCTTGCCGACTCAGATACAATAATTATTATGTTTGTGGTAAGAATTATTATTATTATTATTATTACGCGGAATACTTTTATTTTTTTTGTACGAATCAAGTAATTGTGAGATATCTGTACTAAAAGAAATATACAAATGAAATTACATACGCGGAATGTCTAATGTAGCTAATTATTAACGGGTGCTACGTCTGATCAATATTTCAATTAACTGCAGGAAATTACGTTGAATCAGGCCGCGCAGACTACGAAGTGGCAGTGTACAGGGTATAATACACGACAGAAACGGAAACTTCTGTATCAAAAACTGCTCTTATACAATTAAATCTATTCCTATGTCATATCTAAATGAGAAACGCCGCTGTAATTAAATGTTACAGATAGAGCAAGTTTTAATATCAATAAACTTTTACCTGATGTTCGTTTCAGTGCAGTAGTTCTGACCTAGAGGTTTCTATTAATACTGGACAGTAAAAGACATAAATTTTTTCCCCCTCAAACGATTTACAGAAGGAAGTGAGGAAGAAATCAAGCAGAATGAGAAAATTGGAAATAATAAAGTTAGTTATATGAAGATATCATCCTCTCAGACGAGCAGTAAAGCTGACGTTCCTAAGAGCAATTGGTTTCGCGTGCCACATATTCTGAACACTTCATGCCGATGTCGATTTAAAGGTTTTAGAGTTATACGCATCCGACAATGTTAATAAAACCGTGGACTATCTTAGAACAAATGCTTAAATACTATGTGTACTGAAAATATACAATAAATACTGGCTGTAGCAAAAGGCAAATTCTTAAGTTCACTTTTACTTGATATGACGGAATAGAATGCAAAACCACAACAATCAAGAGTGCCGGCTGGAAGTAGGAATCAAAGCCACAAAGCTATCGGACCGATTTAACGGTTAATCTAAATCACAAACTTCAGACAGACATTTTCATGAATGCCAGCGACAGAGAAGAATTTTGTACATTAATTTCTCTGTAGATACAGTACTTTAGGACATTGGGGAACGGAAAAGGGCGAAACGTAAAATCTACAAGTATTAACCCTACCACAGTAGTAACAAGGCTACTACTGATCCTCTTCCTTCTCCTCCTACTCCTACTACTGCTACTGCTACTGCTACTGCTACTACTGCTACTGCTACTGTTACTCCTACTCCTACTCCTACTACTGCTACTACTACTACTACTGCTACTACTACCACTACTACTACTACTACTACTATTATTATTACTGCTACTACTACTACTACTACTATTATTATTATTATTACTGCTGCTGCTGCTGCTGCTACTACTACTACTACTACTAATAAAATTATTATTATTACTGCTACTACTACTACTACTACTATTATTACTGCTACTACTACTACTACTATTATTATTACTGCTGCTACTACTACTACTACAACTACCACTACTACTACTACTACTACTATTATTACTGCTGCTACTACTACTACTACTGCTGCTGCTGCTGCTACTACTACTACTACTACTACTACTACTACTACTACTACTACTACTACTACTACTACTACTATTATTATTATTACTGCTGCTAATACTACTACTACTACTACTACTACTACTACTACTACTACTATTACTGCTACTGCTACTGCTACTGCTACTGCTACTGCTACTGCTACTGCTACTGCTACTGCTATTAGTACGCACGTAGGTTTATGTGATATATAAATATCAACAAATATATTAGAAATGTGTTACTCATTTGTCTGTCATATAAATATGACTATGGCTTCAAATGAAATTTGATTTTTACAAACACAAAAATTGTAGGTTTTCCTTAACGTCTGTAAACATTTGAATAGAAGCAGCGTTAGAGGAAAAGGTTATTCAGTGATTCAGATTTACGTTGTGGATCTCAAGTGGGACATCTCTCCGCAAAGGATAACTGAAGTAAAGCCTTAGGCTGTTGACTACGCGGTTGTATTATAAAGGAAACAATCAGAGGGTTGATCAAGTTAGAGGACATTTTACCTAGGGGCGGAGATGTTTTATTCATGTGCGATCACGACCAGAAAGTGACCGGATTGTGGACAGACAAAACTCACCACAACCCTCATCCTCATCTCTTTTCTTCATGTGTAAATTGGCAAGTTTCGAACATGCTTCGTTGCTTTGCAAAGCCTGCGCACGACGAACTCCTTACTTTTAAGATTGAATAGTTTCATTCACAGAACGTGATTAACAAAAGAATATTTGTTTTCAAAACTCAGAAGTATACTGTACAGGCGTATTCGTGTTATTATATTGTGCACATGTATACGTATTTGAGTTTGTACACACACGCTTGTGTTGTATAAGCGTGTAGGTTAGAGGTTTACATATTACAGAATAATTTAGAAACTAAAAATTCGGTTCCACAAAAACGTAATATTTTGTAAATTTTGTTGACTATTAATATTTACTAAAATTTGAAAAGGTATATTTGCTTAAGACGATTACGTCTCAATACCACTTTTAATAAACAAATATTTTGTTTGTAATAATAAATAATCAATTATGTATCAATAATTTTTTACATTCTGAATTTTTACATATTAATATATTTTTTTACTGTGGGTTAGACTGTAGCAACTTTATGTAATAAAACGTTACAGTAATGTTTGTTATTACTCATTATTTAAAGTGAGGAGTCAAATAGAAACCGATGAAACTGATTACATGTTGCCATGTTTACCTGTAGACAATTTCCATAGTATGTTGAAGTTGTACAGATTAATTATACAATATCTAAGAAATCTTCCTCCTAGTAATTTTGTACAAACCACTATGTTGTCTTTGGTATTCACGAGCGCTTTCGGCAGTCAAGCCATCTTCAGGTCATTTACCAACCTAAAACGGTAAATGACCTGAAGATGGCTTGACTGCCGAAAGCGCTCGTCAATACCAAAGACAACATAGTGGTTTGTACAAAATTACTAGTAGAAATATTTGAGGCCACTAACACTCCAATACAACATTAAAAAAAAATCTAAGAATGTAATGAAATATTTTGTCTTTACTGTATTCCAGAAATATTATATAATACTTCTTGACAAAACAAAAAATAATCTTTAACCCAGCATATTCTTTGTCATGAACTCACCTAATATTATATTTTTGAAGTTTAGATTAACGAAAGTCTGTTAACTTCAAAATACAAAATGACAACACCCTTACATACGAAAATAGCACTATTTTTAATGGTGTAGATAATACTAACTTTCTTGAAGATATGGGAGGAATGGTGTTTGTGAACGTCAAACAATACTGCGTGAAGTTTGATCTATTTTATGTGCGAATTACGTGAAAGAACAAGCAAGTAAACATGACAAACGATTTGCACATACGAGAATGTTTTTTTCTTGTTTTTTTAACAATATGTGTTTTGAGACATGTTTCTTTTGATAGTATTGAATGAAACACTCAGCGTCATTATGTAGTAAATCCGGTTTGCAATAGTCATAAGAGTTATACTAATTAGTGACAAAAAACAGCAGTGTTTTTCAAGAACAAAGTAGTAACCAAGTACTTATAAGAAGTTGTCCTTAAGAAAGTGTCAATATAAATGGAGAATTTTGAATTGACATCTACCACAATTAAAATCTTACATGTTGTACATTCACAGCAAAATTTATGTAATATTCAGAAATCTAAATTTTACAGCGTACAGTTTGCCTGGAGAAGAAGTACTGCGGGTATGGGAGACGACACTGGAAACAGTACCTTCACTAAAGAAAAATAAAGGATAATGTCAAGATCAAAACAGAAAAAGAGGATAAAAAATAAAGAGAAATGTTATTGAAGAAGCAACGAAGCACTTAGATCTCTTCTTTCAAAAATACACAGGCTTACTCTCTCTCACCCTTTTCCCCTCGCGAATCTTCCAACACACACCACACGCGTACACGCAACGAGATAAACTCATGTATCACAGATATTTTACATGTTACTGTCTATTCACAAACTGAACAAACATTTAAAGTTATAAAAATCTAAACTTGGTCGCTAACGAATTATTCGTTTATTCTCGAACTAATTTACTGCCTCAAGGATTCTGTTTGTCTCCATTCATTTATCAATCCATTCATCGTCTTGTTACTTATTACTAAAATTTACGTTTCCTATTATACACAAAAGTTTAATTCAATTTCGATCTATGTGACTATATAATTTTTTTATCTATGTGACTTTCAATAGTTTTCTACTTCAATATTTTGCTTACCCCTCTGCTTGCTAACACCTTACTGCACACTCCTTTAATTTCTAGTTTCTTCTTCTTTCTTTATTTCAAACATGAATGAGCTACGATTACAATACTACTTATATATTTTAAATTCTTTTTTCCCTCACCGGTATTTCATCGTTTGCAGTCTTGGTTCTCGCTCTTTCTTCTTCCTCAATACACAGCTTTTAAGATATGGATATTTACGAAAATATCGTTTTATAATCGAGAAAGTACAATCAAAACACTAAGAATACACTGAAAACTATTCCTTTTAGACAAATGTAAGCTATTTATTATGAGTTAAAAATAACTTTTTTTAAATCATTTATTTTTATTCAGTTAGCCTACCACTGCCAAAACCACGGCCGTTAATATAGACGGTCTAGGAGATGCAACTATGGATTGTATTGTTCAGTTTCAGACAAAGAAGGATATTTCAAGTTTTAACACATTTTCCTAGTTGTCTTGGAATTTTTGACTTTCATTATTGGTCGTTTCTTCTAGATTCTGTAATTACCCATTATTGAAGTTTTCTGGACATAATGTTTTGTATCACCACCAGTAGCTTAAGCGTGAATTTCTAGAGTACTTTGGTCAGTTCGGATTGTTTATGAATTTTAACACTAGCAGCGCTAAATGCTGCAGTGGACGATGCTCGTTTACCATACGGCCGTTCAGTTTTTGAGTTTTTAAACGCTTTTGCAAGTCGCTGTTCGACCAAAGTTTGTAGAATGAGGCTAAATCGTTTTTAATCTTCTTATTTAAATTAGCAGTCTCCGTAACTCCAACTTCGTCGTGCTTATTTCTTATTTGCTAACCTGCTAAGTGCAATGTTCTGGAGGAGACCTTTCAGTGTTTACACCATTTCAAAGTTTTAAATCACGAATTAATACTTGGATATGGTGGAAACACTAAAAGGCCTCGCCCAGAACATGGCACTTAGCAGTTTAGCAAATAAGCACGACGAAGTTGGAGCTAAATCATTTG
Organism: Magicicada septendecula; assembly: GCA_034769895.1. NCBI lineage: Eukaryota > Metazoa > Arthropoda > Insecta > Hemiptera > Cicadidae > Magicicada > Magicicada septendecula. The sequence goes on from CM068370.1 coordinate 106,216,913, forward strand.
TTACATAGCCTGCTGTCGTAATGTAATTTAATATGTTGCCCGTAGATGTCCACTACAAGCCAGTGAAAATCAGTGTTCATTAGGGTGGAACGAAAAAATCAAGTTTGGATTTTTAATTTGTAATAGCGTGGAAAAGTTGCCTTTTGGTGTAGATAAGATAAAAAAAAGATATGAAAAATATTGGAGCACGTCTTGAGGTGCCGCAAGGACGATAAATTTTCATAAAATTGCAATTTTCGCTACATTTTAAAGATTTTTTAAGAAGTTGTCAAAAATTTTTTTTAACTTCAAATACTGTCAAAAAAGCAGTTTTTATATCAAAAAAGACATACAATTTTTTACCTTTTTGGATTATGTCTTGAGGTGCCGCAAGAGCGGTAAAGTTTTATAAAAACACACTTTTTGTAACTTTTTCAAAGATGTTTACGTGTCTCGATTAAGTTTCAAATAGGTGTTTTAATATGAATAGAAAGATAAAAACAGTTTAACTATTGTATCAGAAATGGTTACTGACGACAATGACAGCGCTGAAGAGGCAAACCAACCAGGTCCTTCAAATATACAAGAAGAGATAAATCTACCAGGCCCTTCAAAACTGAAAAGAGAGAAAAAGATAAGCACTCAAATGCGTATTAAATTGCCATCTGTAGCTTCCATTTGTGACCGTACCGGAATATCAGATAGAGCTGCTGCAGCTATAGCTAGTGCTGCTTTACAGGACTTGGGTGTAATCACAGGGGAAGACAAAACCAAAGTAATAGACAGGATGAAAATTAGACGAGCAAGATCAAAAAATCGAAGAGATCTCATTAATGACAGTCTTTATGATCAGATAACCGAAAATAGAGGATTGTTTTTTGATGGAAGAAGAGACAAAACAATTGTTCAAGAAAAGAAAGGAATTAAGTTGTACAAAAAAGTTATTTCAGAAGAGCACGTTTCACTAATAGAGGAACCAAACTCAAAGTTTTTAGGCCACGTAACACCTAAATCTGGCACTGGAAAAGACATAGCAGACAGTATACTGGAGTTTCTTGAAGATAGAGAACACAATGAACAACTTTTGAACTTTACTGCTATTGGGTGTGATGGAACCGTTGTAAACACTGGACATAATAATGGTGTGATTTCTTTGATGGAAAATGAAATAGGAAGACCTTTACAATGGTTAGTTTGTTTGTTCCATGGAAATGAGCTACCTTTGCGACATCTTCTTTTGGTCATTTAGATGGTAAAATGAAGGGACCCAATGAGTTTAAAGGTGAAATAGGTCAGCAGCTGGAAAACTGTGCTAACCAACCTGTGGTTACTTTCTTGCCAATTGAAAATAACCTTCCTCTTTTGGAGAACATAAATGATTTAAGTACAGATCAGAAGTATTTATTGGATATGTGTATCGCTGTATCAAGTGGAAATTGCTCATTAGATTTATCTTTAAGAAACCCTGGAAAACTTGCTCACTCCAGGTGGCTTACATTAGCAAACCGTATACTTAGATTGTATGTGGCAACTGAAAATCCAACTGAAAACCTTAAGACTCTGGCTGAGTACATTGTGAAAGTGTATGCACCTGTGTGGTTTAACATTAAGTTAAAACCTTCATGTACTTATGGTTCCAAACATCTGTTTAAGCTTATCTCATATTCACGCTATCTCTCTGATGATTTCAAGAACGTTCTAGACCCGGTTATTCAAATAAATGGATACTTTGCTGCTGCAGAAAATCTCCTTTTGTCCATGCTATGTGATGAGCGCAAAAATGTAAGAGAACTTGGTTTACGACGTGTTTTAAAAGCAAGAACAGAAAGTAGAGGCGGAGTCAGGAAGTTTAAAGTTACAAAGATAACCTTTGACACAAAGGATTACATCGACATGATCTCATGGGCTGAATATGACGTAACTGAACCCCCCTTGGTAAAACATGTTTCCATTGACTCTCTCAAAGACTTTATACGGAAGACATCTGAAGCTCAACCAAATAGTAAAGAGGACCCGCTTATCGACTTTCCCCGGCTTTCTTGTCACACGCAAGCAGTGGAAAGAGCTGTGAAACTGGTGACCGAATCGACTCAAAATGTCTGTGGTTCAATCGCAAGAGAAGGATATATAAGAGCAAAAATTGACTCACGTGAGAACATGCCAAAATTTGATACAAAAAAACAGTTTAATGTGTCAATGAAGTAGAAACAAACATTTTGCAGCTGTAACATTTGTAATTATTAAGGGTTTTTTAAATCATAAAAAATGAACTTTCAATGTCTTTAAAAGTGTATTATGATATTTTTTTACGTGTGCTCTAATAAAAAAAATATATAATTGATTTGACGAGCTTTTATTTCAACCTTATTTACTACTATTTGTAACAACCAAAATGTTCGCAAAAGTTTCAAAATTATCAAAAATACAAACTTTTTGACATTAAAAAATATTTTTTTATTATTATTATATTTTGTAATTAATAATTTTTTCCAATTCTAATGCTTATATATGTATTTACAACTATCTTTTGTAACATTATATGTACGAGAAAACCATAAAAAATAATTTATCAAAGTTTATAATTTTTCAATTTTTTTAATTTTTTTACAAACTTTAAGCTCTTTGCGGCACCTCAAGATGTTGTAGTATAGCAACAAAATTTTTTTTTCTTCTTTTTGAACCTAAAAAGCAACTTTTCCCCCCATTACAAAACTAAAAAAAAAAAAAAATTAAAAAAAGGCCATTTTCGTTCCACCCTAGTGTTCATGTTCAGCTGTTACGTGTTTCTCATGTAAACAAAATGTCAAGTACATGTTACTGTGTGCTTTTTGAATCAGTATATGATGATGTTTGGATTAGTTGGATTCCAAAATTGATGATATGGAGACACCTACAACCTGATGACTCCTATGATGATGAAACAGAAGGCTAAATTCATACACAACGTAAATGGGTTAAGTGTAAATTTACATATGCTTTACTTTTTATTATTATTTCGTCCTCTGGTTTCTTTATTGCAAAAACACGGAGATGCATTACAAAAAAAAATGCAATGCTGCAAAAAGGGGAGAATATCATGACAGTGACTTTGATACTCATTGGACTCATAATGATGTACAGCTTTTGAATAAAAATCGCTAAAATATTGCTAATTAACAACCATTGTTCAAAACATAACTGTTTTTTATTTTGTCTGATAGACGCTAATTACATTAGCTATTAAAATGTAAATACTTTTTATCACCACAAATTTAAATAACAGAATTTACACAATTTTTTTGTGATTAAAGGGTACGTTTACGAATAATTTGTTAAAACGTACATGCATGTGATCAGAATATTGACAATATATGTCAAACGTGAACAGAAGAGGTTTAAAACTAATACAATGTAAGTATTGGTTTGTTAAAAGATAATTTGCTACATTTTTTTAAAATAACACTAAAATTAGTGGTTTACCATGGAATCATTCAAAACAAAACGGTAATGTTGAAATTGTTAGTCTTTTTTAGTCATTCCTATCTCCGTAATTTCTTGCTCCATCCTTCTGTATCTCCTATATTTTATTCTCTGACTCTATATTTTACTAGATTTTGCTACCAATTTTTTTACTCACAGCACTCGTATGTTTCTATTTTGCTTAAAGCTGATAACTTTGTTTGCTGTTTTCTGACATTATTTTTCTAAGAAATTGATACAAAGTCATTCGCTCTTTACTTGTCAAAGATAACTTTAATGCAACTCTTGCTTTTGTCTTAAATGAAATGTAAATTTATTTGGTATCACATTCCTATGTCTCAGGATAATCCTTAAAAATTTCCTTTTTACCTTTAAAATGTTCGAGAGAACTAGCTACTGCCTCTACTTTAGTTTGTAAATCCTCTGGTATCGGTTGCGACGACCTACATGTTTACATCTGGTATGTAGTAATCGTGTATCGTATGGACACACTTTTCATGTTGAATGTTTTACAAACGCATACCAGTCTTTCACCATATCTTTTTCCACTTTTGTAGTAAACGTTTACTTTTTTAAATTTCCTCTACTTTAAGATCTGAACATTGAAATTTGTCATTAAGCTACTAAAAATTGTTTTGAGTCCTGAACACTATTTCTTAGAGTTGTGACCAAGACACTCGGAGTTTTTCCTAGGTTTTTTTTGTAGAGTCTGACTGTTTGTCTCAACCAGATCATAGACATTCAATTTAACGTATATTTTTCCTGTACCTATTAGGGTCAATATAGACAGTCTAGGAGATGCTACTATGGATTCTATTTTTCAGTTTCAAAGAAGGCTGTTTCAAGTTTTAACACAGTGTTCTTTGTTTTCTTGGAATTGTTAACCTTAATTGTTGGTCATTTCTCCTATATTCTGTAATTACCCATTATCAAAATTTTCTGCCTCATACTTTTGTTTGTATCACCACCAGTAGCTTAATCTTGAATCTCTGGAGTACTTTGGTCAGTTCGGTTTGTTTAGGTATTTTATACAAAATATATTTTCACAATGTGTGCTAAACAAATATTTTTTTTCGTTCCACGTATATGGGAAATGGACTTTCTTATTAACCCGAACATGGTGGTAGTAGGTACACCAGAATCCCTTGCCCTACATGTACCAAATGCCTGGCAATGGATTATACTGATTGGAGTATTATTTTTCGTGTTCTTTTCATCATGGTAGTTGTGTTTGATTGGGTTTGTGGGATACAACTAGGTTTTATCCGAGAAAAACTGAAATGGTTACATTAACTAGTAAAAGAACCGACATCCCTAAAATGGAAGCAGACGATTACCAGAAACCTGCCGTCACGGGAACAAACACCCCAGGATGGGATTTATTCCGTATTTATTTCCCTTAGGCTCTTCAGCCCTCAACGCCGTAGGAAAAATTTCCTTTCCCTCCTTCGGGACCGTTGACCATTTTTTCCTATTGCTTAAGTTTATAGTAAGCCAGTTTATAATAACGAATTTAAATATTTTAAATCTCCTGTTTTCATTTTTTAGTTAAGTTTTATTAAGTAATTTTTGATTCAATTAATAGAAATTTGTTCCTGTTGCGTCTTAGACGCTCTCGATGAAATCTTAAGTTGGTCTTAGAACGCTAGTTGTTGAGTTGGCTGGTGAGAAATGAAATAACTAAGTGGACTGTATACGTTTGTTGGAGTTAATGATTTATTGAAGTTAGTAGAAAATAGTTGCTGGCGCGTGCAGTTTAGCGCGGCATAGATGCCTGAGAATTAAGATAGAATTAAATGTTGAAAACCCATAATCGTGTGTAGGCCGAGATCGCCTAAGTAGTTAGCGCATGATGCTCATGCTAAATTTAGAAATGTTGAAAAATAATGTAGCCGCGGCTGGCGAACTGAGCGAGATGCCCGCTCGGAGTCTTGCAAGTAATTAAGTTAAATTTGACTGCTGCTAGCCTTTATTAAACCGGCAGCAGATAGCTGGGGGAAAAATGACGTCACTACACGCACCTGCAATGCGGTATTTTACAGTACAAAGTTTACGTAGGTACAAAGTTTAACCATACTGCCCGCACAAAATCGGGGGATTTTGCAACTTAAGTCAATGTGTGAATAGTACATAGTAATTGACATTACATGATACCAAAATTCAGTAATAAATAACAAATGGTAATACAATAACAAAGACATAACAATTGACATGCATAACAATAGAGCAATGACACCAAAAGATAATCAATAGTACATAACAATATGATTGACATAACCAAATTCATGTAAGGATACATAATGCATAATAATTTACATTACATAGTAATAGAATAATGATACTAAAATTCTACAACACATAATAACATGATAATGATAAATGATAATACAATAATCAGACAGACATAATAGTTGGCATTACATAATAATAGGATAATGATCCCAAAAATTCAAAAATATGCAACAGATAACAATACAATAATAAGAGACATAATAATTTACAGCATAGTATTAGAATAATAATCCCCCAAAAAATTCAAAAAATATATAACCATAGAATAATACAATAGTAAAACCCATATAATCCCTATGCATAATATTAGAATAATAATCCCCAAAAAATTCAAAAAATCACTAATAACATGATGGTGATACATAATAGTACAATAGACATAATAACAATGTAATAATCATGACAATGTAAAGCATGTGATCGCCCAGGGAATGTCCCGGGCATGAAGCACGATAATGCTATAAAGTTCACATCATTGAAACCTGTTGCATGAACGCTCATGCGATTAGTCTGAGGCCACTGGAAGGGGACATAATTTATGGATGGCTCGACGTAGGATACCATTTGCGGTGCGAACATCCGCGACGCGCACTATAGAATCCTGACCCGAATAGACATTAGTGACTACCCCGCGTATCCACTGCAGTGGGGGGGGGGGTGTCTTCTAGAATAAAGACGAGTTGTCCGGGAGTCAAATTTTTTGATGGGATGCGCCATTTGTTGCGTTGTTGCAACTGGTGCAAATAATCTTTCGACCACCTGTTCCATATAGACTGGGTGAATTTTTGGAGCAGCTGCCATCTTGCCCAAACGACTAATATTGACTTTGGAATAGTCAGGTTCCGGGAGTGCAGTGAGCGGAGAACCAACCAGGAAGTGAGCTGGAGTTAAAGGTTCGGGGTCCCTGGAGTCATTTGATATGGCGAACAAGGGGCGTGAGTTAAGGCAGGACTCTATTTGAGTTAGGATAGTGTAATACTCCTCAAACGTAAGAATGGTTCCGCCGACAACGCGCCGCAAATGAAACTTGACGCTCTTGACTCCGCTTTCCCACAGGCCGCCGTAATGCGGAGCTGAGGGGGGAATAAAGGACCATTTGATGCCTTGGGCACTGGTAAAATCCTGGGTGGTCTGTTCAAAACCATTAGATTGAAAAAGTTTGTATAATTCATGAAGTGTGCTACTAGCACGACGAAAGTTTATTCCATTGTCGGAGAATATCTGATCAGGGATACCTCTACGCGCTATAAACCGTTTTAATGCTGCTATGAAGGCGTCTGAGGTAAGGTCTGAGACTAGTTCCAGGTAAATAGCTTTAGTGACCATGCATATAAATAAAGCAATATAAACCTTTGACGTCGATTTGGAACGCTGCCAGCCATGACGTATAAGTACGGGACCGGCATAGTCGACTGCAGATTGAGAAAATGGCTTAGCAGGCGTAACCCGGGAAGGGGGTAATTGTCCTAATGATTGGCTTGCGCCCCTAGCACGGAATCGAAAACAAGTTTTATATTTGTGTATTACTGATCTTATATATGATTTATCATTAATTATCCAATATTTCTGCCGTAGAGAATACTGAGTCAATTGTAGCCCAGCGTGAAGTAGACGAAGATGCTCGCCTTCTATGATTAATTTACTGAGGTGAGAATGCAGGTGGAGTATGATTTGGTGTTTGCTCTCATAGATAAGCTGGGAGTGCTGAAGACGTCCGCCCACGCGTAATATCCCCGCATTGTCCAGAAAGGGGTTAAGTGAAAGAATTTTACTATTATTAGGGATACAGCGTTGTGACTCAAGTTTCTTAATTTCGATGTTAAAGTGCGATTGCTGGGACTGGCGAACAAAAACCAAAAGTGTAACATATAACTCATGAAATGTTAAAAAGGAAGTGTCTCTATCCGCTATGGGGAGCCTAGAGTTCCGAATGAACCGACGGCAATACGAAAATACGCGAAGGAGTTTTGAAAGCGAAGAGTAGTTTTCAAAATAACTAGACGTAGATGAAGCGACAATCAATGACGTTTGGACCTGCTTTCGTTGTTCCTGCTCAATATCGGGATGAGTGAATGGGCATCGAAGGCACTGGTGGGCCATGATGATGACTCATAGGACAACCAGGATGGACCGTACCACCATTGCGGGTGACCGTGTAAAATTCGAGGGAGACAAGCACGCGACAGAATGTCGGCAGGGTTGTCATGTGACTAGACATAATGCCAGGTTCCCTTCGCAGTGAGACGCTGTATTTCCGCAACACGGTTGGCGACAAATACCTTCCATCTGGAAGACTGCTGGTGAATCCAGTGTAAGGCTATCATCGAGTCTGAGTAAAAATATAAGTCGTCGAATTTGTAACTCACGGCGTCTATAACCTTGGACGCCAACTGAGCCAACAAGAGACAGGCGCAAAGTTCAAGTCTGGGTAATGTTATCTGCTTCAAGGGAGCGACTCTAGATTTAGAACATAACAAGTTTGATGAGATGACGTAGTTTGAATAGACCGTACGCACATAAATACAACACGCGTACCCCTTTGCTGACGCGTCGGCAAATCCATGGAGCTGGAATGAAATGATTTGTAAATTATTTAAACTCTTTGCAGACCTTGGAATTTTAAAATAAGTGTCTCAAATCAGCTGAGAATAAAGCTCTACCCACTGATTAGATAATGAGTCTGATAAGGGGTCGTCCCAACCTGTACCGTTTAACCACAATATCTCCATAAAATGCTTACACCAGAATGTAACCGGGCCAATGAGTTCCAAAGGGTCGTACATTCCTGCGATAACCGATAATACCCTTCTCTTGTTGAATACCTCCACTTTGACATGTCTTTGGAAACTATATACGAAACTATCTTCGTCAATGTCCCACTGAATACCCGAAGTACGCAGAGTTTGATTTTTGCTAAAGTCGAGGGAAGAATGAGCGTGCGAAACTATAATGATCTGATCATTGGAAAACCATTTCTGCAAGGTAAAACCGTATTGGCTTAATAAATTTGTAATGTCGGATTTTATTTTAGATAGGATGTGCGGGTTATCTGAACCGGTCATGAGATCGTCCACATAAAAATCGTTTGCGATGGCTGAACAAGCTGTAGGGTGTTTAGTTTTGTTTTCTGGGCTGTTTGTACCAGACATCTTGTGGCAAGAAATGACGCACTTGCAGTCCCATATGTGACTGTCCTCAAGGCGTAATGTTGAAGTTCCCTATGGGGGGCGTCGCGCCAGACAATATGCTGCAAATTAGAATCCTTAGAATGAACTAAAATTTGCCGGTACATCTTCTCAATGTCCGAAATGGGGACATATCGGTGAGTGCGAAACCGAGACATAATAAAGAACAGATCCTGGTGGACCGTGGGACCAACCATCAATGTGTCGTTCAAGGACAAATTGTTTGTTGTTTTGGCAGAGCCGTCGAAAACAACTCGCAATTTGGTAGTTATACTAGAGCCTTTAAAAACTGAGTGGTGCGGCAAGTAAAATATGTCTAATTTGTTAACTGAAAAATCGTAAGCATTAATTAAAGACATGTGACCAAGAGTTAAATATTCGTGCATGAATGTGCTATCGTCCTTATGAAGGGCCGGGTTCTGCTTGAACTTGAGTTCCAGTGCTTGAGACCTGCGGATAGCTCCGTGAAGAGAATCGCCCAGATGAGAATGGTGTAACCTGCGTGGTAGGGATACGACAAATCTACCATCATTATTACGGAACGTATTAGCGACAAAATGACGTTCGCATTCCGAGTCCTCAACGGAGGGGCACGAACCGCAACGTCCTCTAATTGCCAGAAGACCTTTAGTTGCGAGGAAATAACATTGTTATCTTCACATGCCATGAATGATGAGACAGGTTTTGTCATGTCGACATTAAAGGGCAAATTACCCGCGAGAATGAATCCCATTTTTGTCTCCTGTATTATGGGAAAGTGTGGGCTACGGATGAATTTGACATGTTCAATTAATTGTAAGTAATACTGGGCACCGAGCAATATGTCGATTTGCGAAGAAAAGTTCAGTTGCGGGTCAGCTAGGAATATGCCTTTTGGTAAATTTAGGGATGAGATATCAAAGGATTCCGCAGGGAGATAATTCGTGATATTGGGAAGCACAGCGCAATGTATGTTTAAACTAAATTTCTTATAACGTGAATGCAACCTTACCCTAGTACTGAAGTCAGCTTGAGATAATGAATTGTTTATACCGGTGATGGGTAATTGAGATTTAATTAGTTTTAGACCCATGCGACGTGCGAAACTTATGGTGCAGAAGTTAGCTTGCGATCCTGAGTCCAATAAAATCCTTACTGGGTGCTTCCTACCGGCATGGTCAGTTGTCATGAGACAGCGGTGGATAATAAGATAGATTTGTTTGTTTGCAGTTTCAGTGAAAACTGATTGTTCCTGCACGAAGCGTTATTGCCTGATATGTGGATCATTGTGTGGTGGCGTTTAGCACACGTCCTACAAGCAAATTTGGAAGGACAGTTCGCGAGATCATGGCCTGGACGTATGCAATTTAAACAGAGTTTTTGTTTAATTAAAATATTTTTTCGTTCAAGAGGAGACATAGCCACGAATTGTGGGCATCCAGAAAGGCGGTGTTTACCACGACACAGCTGACAGCTGTTATTACCGATATGAGAATGGAATGTTGACCTAGTAAGATCAACCGGTTTAATCGCTTTGCGATATGGAGTCTTATCTTGTATTCTGCTTACTGAACTAGTCGCGGCACCGATGTTTTGCATTAACTGCCTTCTACTGTTTAAAAATTTAATAAAATTACTGAAATTAGGAAATCGCTCGTCGGACAAGCTTTCTTTCCAGAGCCGACATGTATGGTTATCGAGTTTTTGCGTTAAGTATTGAACGAAAATGATTTCAACAGTATTTACCGGTAAATTTAATGAATTTAAAGCATTTATATTCGCGGTGATCTCGTCAATGAATTTGGAAATGCTAACCATGGACTCTTGTTGAATGGACTTCACGCCCAAGACATTCCCTATGTGATAGGCTGAGACAATTAATTTGCTGTCATACCTAGCCCTTATCAGATCAGTGGCTACCGCATAATTGTTCCGGGTTTTTGGGAGAGATTTTATTACGTTTAAAGCTTCGTCTCTTAATGAAGAGTGTAAATAATGTAATTTCTGAATGTCCGTCAGGTCAGTTCTGACGTGTACAAGTTCCACAAACATATTATAATAATGTTGCCAATCAATAATGTTGCCTGAGAAGCAGGGCAACTTAATTGGCTCTAACTGTATTGGGGGGTTTTATTTGGTGTAACTTCAGCTTGAATCAATGACTTCTTGTTCACCTCCTCTACTTGCTCTAATAAATGGTGTACTTTGCACTCAGTATTACAGAGATCATCCTCTGTTTGAAACCTGTCACTGACTGATATGAAATTGGAATCAGCAGCCTCAATTTGGGTCTGAATTTCGTCATACTTCGCGGATAATTCCATTAAGTGGCGGAGTTTAATTTTTAGGGCATGGTGATCGCTTATGTCCGGATCGAAATTGTCAGCGAAAGTATTTACACGGGAGATAGAGGCCTTAATTGTGCCCCGTTTTTTGACTAACGCTTTCACATCAGCCATGACCGAACTGCAAAATGTGATTCGAAAACGATATTTAAATATAGAGGAGGTGAATGATCGTTGTAATTTGAATAATTTAGTAAATCTGATATGATGCGGGAGTCAGTGATCGGTACGTAACTTAATCTATTACTTATTATAATAGGTACTTAATTTCTTTAAAAAATAATTATGGAAGCTATTGAAAATATAAATCATTCAAAGTGACAATATACATATAGCCTTATCACATCACTTAAGTTTCTTAAAGCATTATTATACAGCTGCGTAAGTGAAAATTTACGTACAAATACAAGTTTATGGCCACTTGACACTAATTTCTGTTTAAGTAAAAATTGTGAATGATTGTATATTAAATGCTATTAAATCTGTGCTAAAATATTGCTGACTTTGTTATACATGAAAATTATACATGAAAAATTATTAAAAAAAATGAAAGTTTATAGTCACGTGGATGGTGGATCCCAGCGTGTCCAAGCTGGATTCGATCCCGTTGTTTCAGTGGTGATCCTGTTCGGAAATCCTTAGAAGTTGGCGCAACTTTTGTTTCTGCTGGTCGGGTGACGCTTGAAGTTGTAGCTCTCCGTATAATTTTAAAGTTCTGGAATTTTGCTGCTGTAGGACAAATGATGCTGTCTTGCCGTGTCTTGTTGACTCAGAGTTGCTGCTCTGCAAAATCTTGTAATGTCGATTATGAAGTATTTTTTAGAACAATGAAGGCCAGCAATCTGAAGTTTGAAAATGTTCGGGCTTGAACCAAACGTTGTTTGGGCCCATTAAATGAAATATTTCTGAAATCGTGGTGGACCAAAATGCGGCCCGTAGGACCAAATGTTGCGTCTTAGACGCTCTTGATGAAATCTTAAGTTGGCCTTAGAACGCTAGTTGTTGAGTTGGCTGGTGAGAAATGAAATAACTAAGTGGACTGTATACGTTTGTTGGAGTTAATGATTTATTGAAATTAGTAGAAAATAGTTGCTGGCGCGTGCAGTTTAGCGCGGCATAGACGCCTGAGAATTAAGATAGAATTAAATGTTGAAAACCCATAATCGTGTGTAGGCCGAGATCGCCTAAGTAGTTAGCGCATGATGCTCATGCTAAATTTAGAAATGTTGAAAAATAATGTAGCCGCGGCTGGCGAACTGAGCGAGATGCCCGCTCGGAGTCTTGCAAGTAATTAAGTTAAATTTGACTGCTGCTAGCCTTTATTAAACCGGCAGCAGATAGCTGGGAGAAAAATGACGTCACTACACGCACCTGCAATGCGGTATTTTACAGTACAAAGTTTACATAGTTACAAAGTTTAACCAGTTCCTTTCTCTATTAAACAATTTTAATATTATTTGGTCAATACTGTCACACAAACCGCTTAATTGCTCTGTTTAATGAAGGTCCGGTTTATAAAGCAACAATGATGGGTGAATTCAGAAACACCTCGTTGTTGTAAACTACAGATGTCTCTTCCACATAAATATGAAGAACGCTGACATGTGAATGAATGGCATGAATACTGTGGGTGGTGTGTGAATGTGTGTGTGGTTATGACATTTACAAAGAAGATTCTTTCGTATAGATTAACAGTAATCGGAGAATTTCTCATTAATCTTACTCGGCTAAGGATTAATTTATACGTGTGCCTATATTGAATTTTGCCTTCCACTTTCATATAATCAACCAACAATGAAAGTTTGTTCAGCAAAACTATGTATTTTTAATTTATCTTACATGAAATTCTGAATAACGGTTATGCACATGATCGTTCAGTTAACCGACTGGTTTATATTATATAAATGATACTATGTTGGAAATTGATGAACATTTGCGGCACAGACACCGTAATACTATACACCAACGTCCGAATTAGTACCTTCGACAAAAGTAAATTTAAATATTGGTAGCAAATGTAAATATGTACATTTAGTACCCTAACTGTCAGACGCACTGTAATCGTATTTGATTTGCTTTCAAAGTTATCGACAGCAAAATTAATTTTCAGACTAGGTTTTCAAACTTCGTCAGCATTAGGTTCTACTGTCTCCAATATGAAACACATTGGTAGAATTGTCAGCAAAATATCACTGTATATTTATGATTAAAATGCAGTGTTTTTCCAAAACGAATTGCTGTAATAAAAACGTTCATAAAGCAGGTTTTATGTTTTCTGTTCAGACTTTAAACTCAAAAATTATCAAAATAAATGCACGCACTCGTATTTTGAAAATAATTTTTCCTCGTAATAACACGTTATTGAAGTCAGTGCACTATGTTTTACATTGTTAAATAAACAAAACATTTAGCGGTTATTACGACGTTAATTATCTTCTTCGTAAGCAATGAGTGGTAATAAATAATACTCACAAAAATGATATATTAATATATGAAAAAATAAATATTCTGTAGTAAAAATGTGACTTTATAATTTACAACAACTTTTAAATCGTAATAGTATTTTAATAATAAAAAAAATAATAATAGTAGTAGTAGTAGTAGTAGTCGTAGTAGTAGTAGTAGTAGTAGTAGTAGTAGTAGTAGTAGTAGTAGTAGTAGTAGTAGTAGTAGTACTAGTAGTAGTAGTAGTAGTAGTAGCAGCAGCAGCAGCAGCAGCAGCAGTAGTAGTAGTAGTAATAGTAGTAGTAGCAGTAGTAGTAGTAGTAGTAGTAGTAGTAGTAGTAGCAGCGATAGTTTCCTTGTTGTTTACAGAATCATGTAGGATTATAACTCACGCTTGTCATCATTGCACTTGTGAATATCAACAACCCTTGTTAAACTACTATCGCGACTTTAGTATTTCGTCAATAAAAAATACATTTAATGAGCAACCATTATTATAAGATACATACAGATGTGAAAAATGTAATTAAAACTAAGAAGAACTAGGGGATTTAAAATGCAGTAATGCAGGAGAATTCTTTAGCAAAATGGGAAAGAAAATTTTGAAAAGTGTACAATATTACTAGTACTGCTAATTAATTTACGTTGTTTAGTTTACTGTTGAATTATTGAAACATGTAGAAGAATGTATACACTAAGTGTTCCTGTTTTGTTTTGTGTGTTTATAGTACACATCCATTACGTTTGCTTATAGTTATTACGATTTGTGGGCCAAATTAGTGGAGAAGAAAAAATAATGAGAGACAGACATATTATATGCATATTTGAATAAAGGTATGTACCGTAATCTGCAAAGAATTAGAATACGAGATATTATTCATATTATTAAAAAGTTAACTGCACGTAAAATGAATAAATTGTGGCAACAGTAAAAATTAATTTTAAACTAATGGAACATACATAAACCGGGAGCCCGTTACAATATATAAAATATAGTGAAATCTCCATTAAATAATAAACGTAACCAAAGTACATGTTAACGTGGAAAGGTCAAATGTTCTTTAATAGACAGCCATATAATTACAAATACACGTATCATATAATTATATACAAATTTAAGTATTATATCTGTCAAAACGTTAAACATGACACAACCAAGCAAAAATTCAGATACAAATACTGTACATTAGTAAGCTCAAGTCAGATTGACGTATTTTATACAAAGGTCTCATAAAATAAGAAGTAATAACTGAGTGTTTTTATATTTCAATAACTCATCAGTGAACTAATAGTGACGTACCGTGAGCTCTACAGTAGGGTGCAAATATCTGTTCTTCATGGGAACAGATGTGAATCATGGGTAAGCGTATTTTTCAACCTTCGTTTTCTAATATTTAAGAAAATGTTAGAATATTCTGCGTATATTCAAATGAATGTACACGTCCTCACGCCAACACGCACACATGCGTAGACAGCAGATTAAGATCATGCCTTCATATGGGGATTTTGAAAAATATTTGAATTATTAAATTGTTGTGTAAATAACAGTAAATCACGAACTGTCTCGTATATTATACGAATCGACAAGAAAATGAAAAATACCAAGAATTATTGCTCGCAACTGAACTAGGTGTATCCATCCTTTCAGTCTTTCTAACCAATAAGGAAAACATCAATCACACGTCAGAATACTACATACTTTGTTATCTGCTGCAGTGTTCCCACCCTTCACTTATTGTGTTAAAGCGTTTTGAGCGCCCATGTGCTTACGTTTTGTGTGTGTGTGTTTCTATAATTACACGGGGGAGATAGAAAGAGAATGAAAGCAAACCATAGGCACAGAAATACCTATACCTATGTTTGCGTAAAAATAAACACACAATATTGCACTTTCTGGATACTACAGACAAATTAAGTTTTAATCATAAGAAACAGGAAAGTAGAAGTTAATTTTGTTCTAAGAGTTTACTACGTACTAGTACCTACGCTTATTAAGTATCAAGTTTGTTGAAATTTAATTTCCCTGATTTTTCTTATAACTGTATCACAAAAAAGTTACAATATCTTCTAATACATTATCAAATACGTTACAATATCACAAAAACGTACTACTTACTTTCTGTACATTGTGTAGAATTATAATCTACATGCGTCTATAGTATTTAAATTTTCTGTATTAGTATTTTCATCAAAAGTTTTAAATTTTTGGCGTATCAAATATTATAGTTAAAATATTAGAAAATATAAGAAACATTTTCAATTATTGGAAGATAGAAATGTTGAGTATAATGTAGCCTACAGTTAATTTTTTCCTATGGAAAGTTTATGGAATTTATTGAAACTGGATGCACTAATGAAACCTCAATTATTCATTGTATTAATATGTACTGAAATTTTGAAACCAATTCTTATATGTATAATACTTAAAATTTTAACGGAATTTGGCGTGTGTGTAAAACAGAGATAGTACGTATTCTTTATTATTTATTCACATGTAGTTTTTACCTTGAGTGAATCATATTAATTTTTTGATTACCCAGCTATTGAATAAGGAAGGTTTCATAAATTTTTACGAGAACGATAGTATAAGAAAGGCCACAATTTATACGATCCATTCCTTACGTGGCGGTTGTCTTTACTGCAGACTGCAGTTATTTTCTCTTATGTATACTAAACACAAATAAAGGTAATATATCAATTTAGTATATATAGTAAAGTAAATTAAGTCTATTACAACCTGTGAATCAGTTAGTGTAAATTTAAAAAAGTGACACCCTTAGAAAGAAAGTTAATTTAACACATTTTTAAAGAGAGTGAAACAGTAGCTATTTGGTGGTAAACACAAATGCCTAACAGTTATACCCAAAGAAGCAACTTTAATTCTTTTTAAATTTGCTAAAATTTCCTAGAAATGACAATTGTGTAAAAGATGCTATTTGCCTTGAACCAAGAACTCATTAAGACACAATACGTTATAGTTAATAAAACACAGAAATTATAGATTAAAATTATTTCTCAAATATTTATTAAGACGTTATATAAGCTACTCACTCGGATTTCGTAATGGATATAAAACTGGAAGTGTTTCCAGCGTCTTCCGAGACATTTAGCTTTACGTTTTGTGGAATAAGTAGAATAGTAATAAAATAATTCTGTTAAGTGTTTCACCTCAATTCTATATGTGTCTTCAATATTCTACTTGTACATTTGTAAAATTACTAGCTATTCGATAACGAGTTTTAAGGAAAACTTTACTCACATAATTTTTGAAAGTGAACTACTTTCTACAGGAAAAAATAACTATTAGCTTTAGATGAAGTAACTTATTTTGGTGAAGGGGAAAGAAAGGATAAGTAAGTTTTACGTTATTCTGCGTTAACTTACAGGTGCAATATAAATAATGTATGTTGATATCTAATATGGAACACATTAAATAGTGGTTTTATATCCTTATGGTATATTTGCAACTAAACGTATAGGCCTACTAATCTTCCACATCGTGTTATTTTTGTTTAGTTCTTGGCCACTGTACGTTGTTACACTCCGTACATAAATCTAAGATTTATTTTCAGGTCTACGAATATTCCCGTTTACAGACAAAATTCTTTTAGCCAGATACGCTGTTACCAGTTTCTCAATAATGGGTCTTCTCTTCCCCACTATAGATAACATTCTGTTAAACCGTTTTGTCTTTGCTGACAGGTGTCGTTTTACAAATATTACCAAACACATTACACAACCCGTCTAGTTTCAATTATAATTTATTCTGTCTGTCTCAAAATTCTTTCAGTACTTTAGTCAATCCAAAAAGCATTTCACGTTATAAGGTCGTCTACAGCTTAATAGAGGCCTACATGCACACGCAAACACTACAAAAACAAATTATTAACAGGTGGAGTGCAGCAACTATGTTAAATACAGATTCCGCAAAATTTCATTCCGCACTATGAAGACAATACATACGTAAATTTAATAGTCACCAAATAACATACATGCGATTGTACTATCAATGTAATGTGTTAATTAATTTAATAGTCAGTATTACGTAAATACAAAGTGAAAAACTATTGTATTATATTACCTGTCCTTTTAATAATCAATACTGTAAACAGTTCAGGGAAACTGCAGCTTAATGGACTTTGTTGTTCTACTCTTAACAAAAAAAGTGTGGTGTGCTCGATAAAACTAGAATAAAACTTAACAAAGTGACTAGCTTAAATCACTTTAGAGTGACATCCTACTTACATATAATTTTATGTTCGCCTTGAATTAATAAATTATAATGATTAGTTAAGAAATTAGTGACTAGACAGAACTCCAATTCTGCCTGCAGATTCATGTAGAATTATGTAAAATGCCTTACTGTGGACCATCAAAGGTTTATAGAACTAGTTGTTTTATAAGTTTCACATCTAACAATATAATATTAACGATTTTAATATTATTTAGACATAAAAAATGTGTATAATATGTAAGTAGGCATACACAAACTATTAATTACTACTGAGTCTGTGATGTGCGTACTCAATCTGATCAATGGTGAAACTGATAAATGAACGTTTTTACAGGAATTTTGGTCGCTAGTGTAATAAATTACTAAGTAGGTGTTAATACTTCAGTATATAATTTAAAATAGTAAACAACATGTTAAAAAATGTCTAAAGGGCATTTAGAAATTATTATTTCAGATAAAACTAGTCATCTCTAGTCACTAAAGGTTTCATTTATTTGATATTATTCATTATTAAAAAAAAAATTTTATATATAGAACGGGGTGAAGGTTTCGTAAGAGTGTGATAACAAAGAGTGTTTGATTAACCTTAAAAATTTTTAACATATAATCAAAATTTTATGCTAAAGTTATTTGGAACTACAGAGTGACTTTAACTTCTCTTATAAAAATAATTATTCTTGCATGAATTATTTGCAATTATGAGTTATCAAAACCGTTTATTTACTAAACCATTGACACAACATACATCTTCAGTGTGATCTAAATTTAATCAATGATCATAAAATTAAATTGGATTAAATAAACGTGTCAGTCGAATACATAATCCACCCATCTCACAATGGGAATAAAAAGTACAAACAGAATCTTCGTACTAAACAGCTGAGAAAAGAGATGATGGTTACGTAGATTACCACTGTGCTCGGTAATGTAAAGAGAAATATTATATGCTGTTTTATTGTGTAGCCTACAACATGTTTTACTTAGAAAACATTCCAGTTGTATTTTGCATGATAATAGTTTTGAAATAATCATAAAACTCTTGCTGTGATGATGAATAAAGCAAATGAGTTCAATAATGATAACACCAACCATTTCAAGTGCAAAGAAAGCATATATCGCTGTAGATGAAACAATGCGAATTTTGAGAAAGCGTTTAGGCACAGACACTCCGACATAACTACTAGATATATACGTATAACTGGCAATAGACAGAAACACAGGCAACATTGGAGACAACAATACCTAAAACATAACCTAACCGTGTTGTCTGCTAAATTGGTTTAAATATAGGCTACAATTCGACTTTTATATTTGTATTATATGCAATGTGTTCAAAAAATAATATTACAAAATATTTGCTTATAATTGTCTTCATCGAACATAATGAAAAGTATTAAAATGAATAATAATACTCTCTTGGCAACTAATTTCTTATAATTTTGTTTAATAAAAATTTTGACAATTGTTTGTATCTATTAGGTCATGTGCAGAAATATTATTAAACCACGTAATACCCCTGCAGTTTAAGTTTAAATTGACACGTACCTAATATGGAATTCACTAGCTATCTAGTGTGGCTCGTGTCGCTAGCATTGCTACTAACCAGCAAACTTATAATTATCAATATTATACTTCAGTTGCCCTATAACTTATTAAGAAGACTAGATAGGTGTCCACATAAAAAACTATTTACTGTCAGGTATTTCTTAGTCGGTGTTATCTAGTTCTTAGTATATTTCCAATTATAAATGTGTGACTATAATTTATAGACAAATTTTACAAACTACCACCACAGATTGTTATCAAACTTCTTGTGCTGCAATTTAAGCTATTACTTATAAATTAGTATTAACAGAATCTGGTGCTAAATGTAACTCAGAAATACTAAGTCTGTAATGACAAAACAAAAGTTGTTAAATAATCTTTACACAATTCAGTTTAGAGAGTACAATATAATTAATATCCAACTTATCCAAGTAAAAATTTGTAGGCTAATATCTACTAGCCTTTTTAAGTGATAAAATAAACTCCTTTGTGAGTAGAATTTGGAATGTTCTGTCATCGTAAAATTCTTGACTACATTAAAATTAGGTCTAAAATAGTGTCTAGGATAGAAACTGCCTTTCCCCATTTTTCCTCCTATAAGCGATACACAGTTTCCAAAAATATTATTTTTTAAAAGCGATTTATTAGAATAATCTATCTCTACGAACAGAAATGGTTTATTTCTCACCTCGAAATGTTTGAGGAAAGTAGAATTGTGATAAAGCTAGTCAACTTGTTGATATCCGAGTCTTATAAAACATGTTTTAAACACCTTAAACAAATGTTGTAATGAAAAAGAAATTATGATGTTAAATTATAATCAAAGGATATATTCCATCCTCTTTTGCAATAGGCCTATACTTTTTATATTATTTTACTCTATTTTTGATACCCCATGAATTAGTTTTTACCAAATTGATCTCAACGCTAAATGTTCATACTGAAGTCTTGTATTAACCAAAGCAAAACATATTATTTTCGGAAAACTAATGTCGCAAATTTTTTACAGGTAATAACATTTTTAAAACTGCTTCAAATCTCTACTTGTATTAATGTTATGTTTTCTCTTCATGATAACCTCTCTTAGATAGACAATATACACCGAGATATTTAAAATATTGTGTCTTTTGTGCCCATGTCATTACAAAAATGACTCTAATGTATCTCAGTGGTCAGTAAATTAGTATCTTAAATGTAAATGAATGATTTTGGTTTATGGGAATTTAATAATACTTTTTATTAAAACGTCGATTCCTTATCAGCAATAAGTAATATTTCAATGTTTTCTAATACCGGTTTCGTTTTCCTACTATAATACCTTTGACATTAATATATATACTCTGACGACGGTTTGAGACATCTATACGTTTATCAGAGTTTTATAAGTTAAAATTAATTACTGTGAAACAGCTACTAATTATTTATTGTTCTTAATAATTATTATTGAAAATTAATGTTAAGTTGTGTATACATTATAGAGACCTACACAATTTTGGGGGTAAAGTTTTCTAAATTTAGCCTACTGTTAAAAAAGGAAATTGTTTTAATTCTTTTTGCTATTAACGTATAGGAAGAAATAATATATGAGACTATGGTGAATAATCTTTAGTTAATGTTAATTAGTCAGAAAAAATCTAAAGGATATAGGAAATTGCCTATAGTCATATAAGGGAAATATTTCATTTAATAACATCATTCATTTTTAACATTGTAATGGTTTAACTACATCTACTATAAATGTAATATAAAGTTAAGCAAAAACGTTTTATTTAAATTCAGTTAACCGTTATGTATATTATAATGGCCTCAACGTTTTGTAACTTTTAATACGTTATTTATCTTTAGAAAATTTACGAAAATAATGAATTCATACGTTTCATGGAAACGCTATGTGTGGAAATTAAATCAAATATAGTGTCATTATCAGTGACATTCTTATGTGATTTACTAGTCATATGCAAAGCAGAAGTAAGAAGTACACGTCCTTATAAAACTTTCATATTTTGTAGCAGTGAAGCATTAAATTGTTGTGTCGTTGATTTAGTTATTCAAAGATTTTTTGTCATAATATCTTTAAACCTGATATATATTTGAACATTCCAGTCTGTTTTATTACGTCTGGCGCTAAATTTACATACTGGGGGTCCGAGTTTACGCAACATGGCAGGAAAGTAAATAGCAGATATCAAACGGTTAGTATAAGATAGTTGTTCACTAACCAAAATACTTGACAATGAAGTGTTCAAAACCTTATTTATTGATTTGGCTATAACTAAAAGCGTTTTGCAGTGTAATGTCATAACATTCCAAATAATTAAGTTTTATAATGTTATCTAATGTTAATTGAGAAACCTTGCTATAAAACAAGACTATGTTTTTACTGATAAAAATATTTGTAGTCTTACGTTTTGTTTTACACACCTTGGTAGCAACTATTATCCGCTACGTCTAGTAAAATATAATAATAACAAATTTTGTAAACGTACAACTTTGTATCATCTATGTTTGCAAAAAGTAAATAACGGCAAAGAAACAAAAATTTGTATTAAGAAACACGAAATTTTTATTTATTTGAAACATAGAGTACACTTTATATTATACAGAAACTTTTATAATACTTTGTATTTACTTACAATCTTGCACGTTTAAATTGTTAATTTCTACCATTCATTTCTATGTATATTCCAGATAACTAATAATTGTGTTATACAATTTTTTATAGATTTTATTATTCTGCGTTTATTATTCTACAAAAGTGAATAAATACTTGCTAACACTATTACACTAAATACTAAATACACTAAATAAATACACTAAATTTGTTGGTACATATTCTTAGACGACTATGAAGACAGTATTGTAGCACGGTCTCACGTATCTGTCGTATGGTACAGTGGAAAAGGAAATACAAGAGACCAATGAACTCACTAATAACCAGCTATAATTATCACAAATAACAGTTTGTAATCAACAAGTTATTCAACAAGATTTTACTGGTACAATAATCCATGTTAAATTTGTTCATACTTAATAATAATGTCAACTAATAGAGTACCGCACAATAATAACTTTTTACTAATAACCACGGGGAACGCACTGAGTAAACTTAGACTAAGCGACAGGTGTTGGCTATTTATAGTCTTTAGAGTTGCATAATATGTGTCCTCAACAAGCACTCGAAAATTCTGGAGGATACTCCAGCGCGGCCTTGGCAGAAACACGAACGTACTGGGCTAAGTGAGAAACGCGTAGAACAACATTTTCCATAGTACAAGAATGTACCGCATTACGTAACAGTAGGCCTATTATCCGCATAATTCCGTCTTGCTCGTTTAAATTTTACAATTACTATGTGGAATAGAGTAGGCCTATGTGGTAACTTCCTACCCCAAATTTTTTAAAGCACTGCCAATAGATTTTGTCGCTCGGGTTACCTTCAGAGATACCAGAAGTAGATAATTTAGACACTTGTAAATATATAATATTCTACAGAGTAAACACCCCACCACCCTCCCTTCACATTTTCTCCCCCTGCATCTCTCTCTCTCTCTCTCTCTCTCTCTGTCCTCCTTTGTGCGTGTCTCTAGCCTCTGAAAAGGAGAAGACGATCTAACCCGTAGAAGCTATTGTCAGTGTTTTATAAACGGTTTTGTTTGTGCAAGGGTTACAAAATGGTTTTATTGTTGCTATTACATGTCATACGTTTTATCAAACGTCCCGTCGTGAGGGAAACTACGTGTCTTTGGTTTCTGTGTAAAATTAAATAACGCAATGGTAAAAGGTTTTTTTCATTAAAAAAAAAATATATTTTGGAGACAGAACGTGTTGATAACATTTCCCTGTACATTTTGCCACAAAAATTTCGTTCCGTATATAAAGTGACAGGTGATACATCACATTCACATATACTTGTTATGAAGGTGTCAATATACACACTACCGCCACTGAGCATTTCCCGTTACACCGGGTCATTCAGATTTCAGTGCATCCCTCTGTCCGTTACCTGCTTTCTCAATCCTGTGTATTACTATTTACGCGAACATACTTTTAGTAATAATGTTAAAGATTTTCACACCGAACGTATTTGTTCATAAGCCAAACTAAAAGGGTTTGGAGCCTTGCTCCATTCACTAAAATATGGCATTTTCCAAGAACATCTGATAAGGAGGACTTCCACTAAACATAAGTAACAAAAGTCTAAATTACTATATTTATAAATGTATCGAATATTCTCATATTTATTGTATGTTTCATGTATTATCCTAATGTTTACATTTAGTATTTCCCATTCGCTTTTTCTACTTATCTGTTGTTTTTCAAAACGCACCGACATTATAACTGTGCTACAGACAAATAAATTAGTCAGTGTTTCCTTATATTGAGTCTAAAGCTTAGAGCGTTTTAAGCTACCAAATACCGTATTAAAATTAAATTTAAGATATTGTCATGTGTACATTTATTCATGTTTTTATTCCATCTATAAAAACAGATGGAAAATTGCACATAAATATTTCGTTTTACTTATACATAGCTAAAATAAAGAAAATATATATCGTTTGCTTCATGAATTTGTAGATTGATTAGGAAAAACAAAGAGCTTTATCACACAAGAGATTAGGTTAACTTCTGGTGCAAAATTCTATCCAATCTGAGAGAGTTTAATCTGCATATGTTTTACCACTTTTTAAGTCTGAATTATTTGTGAACTGGCATTTCATATAAAATTTCAGCTTACATCAAGTAGTATTATCAAATATTGTAATATTTGTTGCATTTATTTTTTTACTTACCTTAAAATAAAAAAATACACAGGAAATGTTTACTATAATTTTAGATTATAGATGTACCGGAAGCATCAAGAGTCAAGAAAACAATAATTTTTGGATGTTACTGACTGCCACTGGACAATATCTGTGTGTCACTAATTCACACGTTGGATGTTAGACAATAAACAAATGAATACGAACTTCTTTTAAAATAACAAAAGGATATAATATACGTCAGCACATTGGCTGTTATTATTTAAAATACAGGAATGTATTTAGTAGTTTGTATATGTGTATCTACTATATGGTGTATAGCTTATGCAACAAAATCTTGCTAATATCGAGAATTATGCTTTAATCTGTTTTTGCCGAGAGAGTATCCGTTTTTTGTAATAACTAAGAAATATGGCTGCAATTAGCCTCTAAGAACCCTTTGTTTTGCAATAAAACGTTTTTCATCATTCGAAACGTATGTATTTGGAAAACTCTCTAACTCACTCGAAACGTATAAGTTTATTTTAAAAACAAAATTTTAAATGCCTCCAAAACAGTAAAAAATGATGTAAGGTACGTGAAACAAATTTTTTTTATAGCTTGAAGTATTTACTTTTATGTGTCGTCAGAAAAAATATTTACTTTTACATTCTATTTTTAAATTTAATAATGACGAACAAAAATGTACACAAACAGGACATTTTTACACGTTTGTATAAATATTATTTTTTAAACTCAGTAGTGTGATTTGAAACTGTAGCATATTTTCCTTAATACTTGTACTAATGACTGCTGAAGAAGAAATCCCAGGTAGGTTCTCGAGTTTTTAATACATTAGGTTTAAAAGCACGTAGATATGGTTAGAAGAATGCCTACTCGAGATCAGAGCTGCCGGCAGCTGCGCGCCAAAGGTGCGCACTGATATAGACGTAATGAGTTGTATACATTCTACCCATTTCAGAGCATCCAGCAGCTCTGAAGTTGATTTTTTCAGCAAAGTTTTTTTTTTAAGTTGATTTTCTGCAATTATGAAACACGAAGTTGCAGAAAAGCCTGTGGTTGCCGAAAAGCAGGCCTTTATTGCGCAGAAATTTGCAGATATTGTGAAATCGATGGCTGCAATCATTTTTCACAAATTGTAGAAAATGGTGACGATGTTGATATTGATATTGATGACGATGATGAGGATAAAAAAAACTTTAATAAAAATATATACACTGAAGAAGCAGCAAACGAAAGTGATGAAGCATCCTAATTCTTATTGAAACTCATATTACCTATGTGTACATACAAAAAAAAAAAACAGTTTGTACCTAATACGTTATTTATTTACCATTCAAATGTTATATACACAATTAACATTTATTTTAAATTAGACTATTCTAAATTAAGTAATTTTTATTCTACTTAATTACATTTGTTTTATTTTTTCGCGGCAGAAATTTTTTCAGCTAGCGCTGAGGGAAAATATAAAAATGTAAAAATTATCTTGTATTTAACTACAATTTACACAAAAACTATAGGTTATAAACAAACTATTGTAAGGTCATTGTTTATAAAAAATTGTATGCTCTTTAAACTAGGTCTAGTTATTTTTTTTATAAACTAATGTTTATAAAGATAATAGCAAAGAACTGATTTTCACCTTCACCTTCCACCATTTCACCTTTTTTGTTCTATAATGGTCAATGGGCTGGCGATAGCAACAATTTCTTATTTCATATGCCTAACAAATATCTACCAGAATCCATTTAAAGCAGCCACTTTTAATTTAGTGCCAGGTTAGGAGTTTAAATTGTCTCTGATGCCTGTGCTATTATTCGAATATGCAATCTTAATTAAATTACACAATATAAAAGTCTAATGATAAAGAAAATTTGTACAGTGACTGCTAAACAAACAGTTCCTGTAAAACTGCGGCTCAAACCGCAGAGAAAATATGAATAATTAACTTCTTGCAAAGTCAAACAACGGAAAACGTTTTAATAAAACTGTTAATTAAGCAGCTTTGGCTGGTCCAATAACTTTTTTATGTAGGCTTGTTACTTTCAAGCTGAAGAAGCAGAAATACTAATTAAAATAGATTATTTTTTAACCTTCCCGATCTTAACAATGTAAAGAAGTTTAACACTTCTATTTGCCTTTCTCTAAGTTTTTCCAAAAGTTGGCTATTGACAATACTAAGAAAAACTCAATTATTCATCAGAAATCAAATGATATAAAATTAAAGGAAACTGAAACAAAAATCATGCGACGATTAAAAATGCAAACCAATGACATTTTACATTTACTGATTTACGTATCAGATATTTTTCTGTTATTAAATGGTATTGTTGTCTTATGTAACGATATACTAGTGCTTAATAAATAAACTCTTTTGTAATGCTTTCCTCGTTTGAAACTTTTCACAAGTAAATGAAAGTTACATTACTTCTGTGAAAATTCTGCGTACCTAAATAGGCAGGGCCGCCCATGTGGGGGACAGATGGCGCAAGTTGCGTCATTGACAAAATTTTTGGGGGGGAATGAACATTTTGGGGGGAATTAAAAAAAATCGGTTAGTATCCAGTAATCACAAAGTTATAAAATGTTTACTAGTTCGCAGTAACTCTCATACTTTTCGTAAGTGTTTGATGATAGACGATAGACCTAATGAAAAGTAATATCGGTATAGTCTAGTCTTGTCTTAGTATAGAAGCTTTTAGTGATCATTCAGCCAGACAAATCTTCTATGTTTAGCTCTTGTCTGTGTCTCTGGTCTCTCTGTAACCTGTAACCAATCCCCTCCCCTCTTGACCGACGCGTCGTCAAGGCCACGCTCCCACTAGCCCCTTCCCTTCAATCACGAAACGCCTCGTCTTGTGCCTTTTAATAGTCGTGCACTGCACATCATCACAGTCAGTGCGCCAACACGTAGTGAGTGATCGTTGAGCCGTGGCGAGTTTTTTTTTGTTTTGTTTGGTAATATTGAGAGGCCTATACTTTTAAACTTTGTTTCAAAACAATTAGAACAATGCCTCGAAAATTAAAAAAAGCGTTTAAATATAAATGCTTAGAGCCCATGTGCAATACGGTGCACAGAAACGACAAGTGGTTGGAGCAATGTAAGAAAAAACACTCATATAAGGTCAAAAACAATATTGACATCAAATATAAAATAACAGAAATAAAAGAAGGTGATAGCCCTTGGACCCCCTACATTGAGCCAAGTAGACACCCTACGTTGAGTAAAGAATTTGGATCATCAACTCCTACGAAACAATCAACCGAAGAAAGGTAAATAATAGTGCAATATTTTAATAATTAAGAAATTACTTTATTTTAGTTATTCGTTTTTGCAAACCTATTGCGCCATTAAAAAGTCCTAAAGAAAGTTTGCAAACAATAAACGACAAGTTTATAGTATTTACTCATTTCTTCACGGTATATTAGAAAAAATGGGAGATTTATATTGCTCATTGCGATTTTGGGAATGAAATATCCGTTGCAATTTTTCTTTTTCTTTTCTTTGTTTTATGGTACTTGGTATTACTACACAGGGTATTTGTTTTCAGTTCTTGTTTAAAAACATGTGTTTAAAATAATCCTCTGTAACGTAATACTCTTAGATTGTTAGTTACGCGCACGTTTAGAAGGCTTAGGCTATTTAATTAAGGGAGCCGGTAATTTCGCCCAGGTGCCCTTTCGCCCGCGAATGTGCTTCGCGTATTCCGATGCACCGCGACTAATTATGTAGCGGCGCGAAGCTAGGCGAAACGTAGTACAAAGGTAGAGGGGCAAGCCACGTGGAGTGAGGTAGGCAGCAGAGGTCAAGCGGAGAGTCGAGTTTTTCGCGGAATTCTTCGCGAATAAATTTTCTCTATAATTATACGCGTGAATTGACATACAGGGAGCCGGTCGTTTCGCCCAGCGACACTTTCGCCCAGCGTGTTATTTGAATATCTATATAAAAATCTAAAATAATTAATATTTAGATCTAATATTTAATTTTTTAATTAACTTTTAATTAATATTATTGCAAAATAATTTATTATAAAGTGTTTTTAATATTCTTTTATTATAAACAATGAAAAAAGTCATTATTTTTATGAATTCGCGTAAAAATAATGTTTATTAATCACATTTATAAAAATTAATGACCGAGGGGTGGGCGACGCGATTTAAGGATTTACAAAAAATTTACTAATTTACCCTTGAATTTACTATAAAAAAATTATTTTTGTATGTTGTCCAAGATGCTTACACAATGATTATATTCGGGATTGATCCAAAGCTCAGCTAATTGTTTAATACATTTTTAAAACTATAAATCTTTTAATTAGCGAATTAAGCCAGTATATCACAAAAAATTCGAAAAAATCTTAAAACCTACTTTCAACAACCGTAAAACGATAATTATTGTCGGGATTGACGATCTAGCTAGAAAATTGTTTAAAAAGTTGTTTAAATAATTAATCTTGCAAAATTATGAAATTCGTCCAACATGTCATAAATGACTCGAAAAAAATCGTACTACGTTTCGCCTAGCCTCGCCCCGCTACATAATTGGTCGCGGCGCATCGGAATACGCGAAGCACATTCGCGGGCGAAAGGCCACCTGGGCGAAATTACCGGCTCTCTAAGCACGGTTCATTCACCCACCCAACACTATGTTCTTTGTTTTGAAGACGGAGCTGAGAGGGCGCATGCGCCTTATCTTGAGTTTATTTTTAGAACCGTGAGTCAACGTCCCCCTTCCCCCTTCTCACCCTCATTTTCCTTCACCATCACCAGTTTCTAACCCCGACTCGGGTTCAGCAATCACGGACTCTGTCATCTGTCAACACCTCTTCCTAATCCCAAAATAACGTATTCGAAATGCTGTTTAAAAAAATTAACAAAGCAGTTCCAGGATTGTGGTCGCAATCCTGGAACAGTCACGGATTATTGAAAAATAAAAAATAAATAAAAATAAAACGAGAATTTATTTGAACAGTTATTATTATAAACGTACATATGAACATTTACGAACATACTATTGGCAAAAATTCAATAAAAGTAGACTATAAATGGTGTTGTTTGTAATATAAAAGTGTAGCACAAAGCAGGAATGCCAACTCAACAGAAATATTCAGACTCAAAAATAAAAACTACAAAAACAATTACTTTAAAGTTACAACCCCCTAATTAACTAGGATTTCTTTTGTTAAAAATTTATAGAGATTTTACTTATCTAAAACCACAACCATTTTTCATTTTAACCACTTCTGTACAATATCACTAGAACATTATAGTACAAAAGTTTATGGCAGGGGTGTTTTTCTCTTTGTAGATTGCCGGTAACTGAGGCAGAAGACATTAAAACTTCTGTAACATCTGTTTCAAATTCAAGCACTGGTGAAGACCGCAATGTGGAAGTCAAGCTAACTTTTGACAACAAAAGAAGAGTCCGTACTGAATTTACGTCTGTAATGCTTTGTCCCGATACAGAAGAAATGGAACTGACCACGCCGTCCAATGAACCTGACCTGCCGGTGCCAATACCACCAGAAGAACGTCTCATTGATCAAAACAAAGAAGACAACATGTCTGAACCTATTCTTTTAATGGAAACTTCATCTTTCTCAAGTGATTCTAGAGATCCAGCTTTTTATGCTAACAAAAAACTTTCTGCAGAACTAATTAATGAAGCTCTAAAATTGGAGTCCCAAAATTTAAATATGATCAATTTTCCTACTACCTTTGGTAGGAAATACAATCCGAAAGTAAAAAAACTCTTTTGCCCAATGGAACTACAAAAGAAAGGAAATGGCTTGTTTACAGTAAACATAGTGATGCTGTATTTTGCTTGCACTGTTTGATCTTTGCTTTGCCATCAGAAAGAACAGTTTGGGGCACTACTGGATATAGGGGTTGGACGGACCACAGGGGAGACCAAGACGTTGAACTCCATGAGAAATCAAAAAAACCATGTATCTTCTAAAATCGCAAGACTGCAATGGATATCCAAAAGAAGAATTGACAAAGATTTGACCGAGCAAAGCGACAAATTGGTAAGTCACCACCGTGAAGTTATATCAGTTATTATAGACTGCTGCCGTTATCTAACGGAGGAGATGTTGGCTTTTAGAAATAAAGACTCTCTGAATGGAAAACTTGTAAACTTATTTAGATTGCTTGCTAAATATAATCCGGACGCAAGAGTTTATTTGGAGAAGCTTGAGAAATTAAAAGAGAAAAAACCAAACTTGGTTCTAATTTGCTGAGTTACAGGAACATATTTGATTTAATAAATGTCATGAATGGAATTGTTGTTTCAAAAATCGTGGAACGAGTTAATGAAACCAATACGTACTCCATAATTCTTGACTCCACACAAGATGTCAGTAAGAAGGAATGTACAACCGTGCTAGTTCGATATGTTGAGCACAGAGATGGATATGGAGAAATCAAAGAGAACGTGAAAGCAGAAGAGCGACCTGTTAAGGTGTTTACCAGCAGAGACACAACTGGTGAATACTTGTCATCTGAGCTGTTGAATACTCTACAGGCAATTGGAATTAATAAGAGTGGTATGGTTGGTCAGAGTATGGATGGTGCGGGAAACATGCGTGGTCGATATAATGGAGTTAAATCATTTGTCCTCAGAGAATGCCCCAAAGCTTTCTATATTTGGTGTTGTTCCCATAGGTTTGCCTTGGTTGTTGAGCAGTCAATGGAAATGTGTCCTCAAATAAGGGACATGTTC
The DNA here is from genome assembly GCA_034769895.1 of Magicicada septendecula. Lineage (NCBI taxonomy): Eukaryota > Metazoa > Arthropoda > Insecta > Hemiptera > Cicadidae > Magicicada > Magicicada septendecula. The sequence continues at coordinate 106,247,863 of CM068370.1, forward strand.
TCAATTCTTCAAGAGCTTTATGTATTCATGTCTGGCCACAAAAGACACCACACTTTCGTTGAGAAGTTACAAAAAGGCCCATGTCACTGTCAGGCTAGAAGAAAGTGTCTGAAAAGAGTCAACACGACTAGATGGTCCAGCAAAAGTGATGCTGTTAGCACAGTTATATCTTGCTATGATGTGCTAAGAGAAGCTTTAGAAGACATATCTGACGACACTCAATCTGAAACAGATTCAAGAACATCAGCAAAAGGACTTCTAAAAGCAGTATCCGATTATGACACTGTTGCAACCATGCACATTGCTTCAGAACTTTTCAAAGTTCTTTCGCCAGTGACTGTTTGTTTACAGTCTAAAAACATTGAATATGGGATTGTTCCAACTGTGGTTTCTGATACCATTTCAAAATTGGAAACCTTGAGAAACGACGAAGGATGGAGCAAAATGATGAATCGCATCAATCGCTTTGCAGTTGAACATAATCTCCAGCAAACTTTAAACAGGAGACTACGCAAAAGGAAAAGGTTCATGGACGAACTTGCCATCGATGAAACCCCTACAGATCCAATGGCAAAAATGCGAACAGAAGTCTTCTTTAAACTACTTGACTCCCTGAATTGACAGCTACAGGATCGCTTTCCTGAAAGCTCTCTAAATATTGTACAACAAATGACATATTTTTCCCACGAAAAGTTACTAAAAAATGGTGAAAACGTGGACTGTACCCTAAACCCAATTCTTGTCAATGACCTGTGTGAATATTATGGACTAGATGCTGAAGAATGTGAAGAGGTTAATGTCTTTAGCCAGTTATATAAAGTAAGTTATGCAAACATTGATCTAGCAGATGTGCTAAGTCCAAATGATGTAAATGACGAGAGTCTAAGTCAAAGCAAAGAAGAAGGTGACACACAAGATTCACAAGATTCTTCTAAAGAAAAATCTAATGGCCTTAGTAAGAACTCTAAGATGGGCAACGCCAAACAACGATATCTGGATCAATGGATCAAGAAAGGTTTTTTTCAGGCCCTATAAGTGTTTATTAAACATCTCTGTCTTTCCATATTTAACAATGCTATATCAGATAATTCTGGCTCTGCCAGCAACAAGCTGCTCAGCTGAGAGAATCATGAACAAACTAAAGCTTGTTAAATATTTTGAGAAGCAGTATGGGAGATATCTGGCTCTCTGACATGCTGGTCCTTTCATCCGAAAAAGACATCTTAAAATCAGTTCCTAACAGTGATATCATAGACAGGTTTGCTCTATCAAGTGAAAACAGAAAAAAACTACTGCTCTACAAAGGCTATGAAGGATAGGAGGCAGAAGAATGATCTTGCCATATCATGCCAGTAGCCAGTGCAAGTACTATACATTATTAGTGTAAGATGGTAAATTTATTATTTGTTATAAAAATTCTTTTGGCCTACCATTCTAAGTCTTAGTGCTTTACAAAATAAAATACTATAATATAAACTGATCTATCTTCATTAAAGGTAAAGCTTAATTTTAAATGTTTGGTTTATTCGTTTATTTACACTTACATCCTATTGTTTTCTCAATTCATAGATAGGTTAAGATATAAAATTAGTTATTGCAGGTGCCTGTAATAGACAGCCTGGTTGAAAGATCCAGGATTCACCTGTGTGCTTGTAGCAGTTCAGTAGTTGAGTATAATATTTACTTTTCTAATTTATTGAAGGCCTCTTTTGAAACCTGCTATTGGAATAAGAAAATATAATTTTATGATTATAAAATGAAAACCTAAACAATTTACATGTACACAATAATTAAAAGTTTTTTTAAAGAAGTTTTCACACAAAATAAATTGTTCAGCTTTTATTGATATATATATATATATATATATATATATATATATGCCATTTTTAGCTAAATTTTAAAATTTGTTCCTAAAAATGGGCACTGTGTTTTCTTAAGATTTAAGGGCCAGAGGAGCATTAAAAACTATTTAGAGGAGTTATTTTTTAATAATTTCACGGGGGAGGGCCCCCGGACCCCTGGAAGAGTATGCTTGTAAGTGAAACTCCTGGTTAGATTGTTATAGGGGGAAGGTGGTTGGGTTTGGGTGGGAGTGCGCCACCATCCTTGGGGGGGGGATGGGCACCCCTGTAAATAAGTACATATTTAAAAAAATTATAAATAGTAATTTCAGTCATAGCTTCAATTTTTTGTCAGTTCAGGACACAAGTTGTATTTAAATCTGTATTGAACAAGCTATTTTACTTATTAGTATAATACTTATGAACACTAATGTTCGAAGAAATACTGCTTAGTATTATTTAGAAAAACTTTTAAAAGCGGCTTTTGTGCCTACGTTGAAAGAATGTTAGAGTTAGACCTAAAAGTGCATAGCTACCTTTGAAAAACATACTTATTAGCGCTAAAATTGTTTTTGATAAGGAGAGGGAGAGAATATATGTGTGCCTGAGTGTTTGATTTAGTTTCTTACATTTTGTTATGTTTGTGGTCATTGCATATTGTAATGTAGCTTTACTGGGAATATTTTGTCATCTAACTGTAATTTGTCTCAGATGTTACCACCAAGGGTTATAATGTTATAAGAACACACACATAGCGTAGAAACAACAAAGGGGACACAAAGGTACAAAACAGTCTTAAAGACCAAGATATAACTGTTGTAAATCTGTATCGTATAAATTCGTTTCAGTTTAAACCTTCTAAGCAAATTCTGCTATTCAGTTAAGTCTTCTATAAATTTTAAGAGGTAGGATGAAATTAATCTGATAATGGTTACCATATGCTAAGAGCGGGTGCTTTCCGTGGTGTCTGTCGTGCATTCGCTTGCATATTCTTTGTAAATTATTTTGGCGTTTACAGATAGTACGCTGGTGGATCATTGAATATTCACTATACGTTGACTTATGTACTAGCAGGAAAAGTATATGTACAGATGTAATATGTAATTTCAATAAATGAAAGCCAAATATCAACATAATTTTCTAAATCAATCACAAGGTTGCTAACATAACAATGTAATTTTTAAAAAGTAGAGAATATTGTTCATCAAAATATATTACCAAGGGTTACAAAAATGAAAGGTCAACAAGGAACGTCTTAATACGCATACCACGAGTATTATCGCGGTCTCTGGTGATATCGTGCCCTTATTTACGCTTTATTATAATGCTACGGATTACGCTACACCGGTCTGGATTATTTCCGAATGTACAGTTATTCCATTCCATTATGCGACTTTTTATTATACTTGCAGACATGTACGTCATCACAACATTTACCGTCTTCTTTTCTCACACTCTGTGATTTAGAGGGCCCTACTGTTCGTAGGGGTGAATGTCGGTGGAAGAAGAATTGAATGTATAATGATTGCTGATGACATGGCTGTTTTAAAAGAAAGGGAGGAGACAATGAATGAAATGATAAGAGATTTGAATTTAGTATGAAAGGAATATGAAATGAAGATTAATAAGGAAAAAGTAAGTGTATGGTGATTAGCAGAGGAGGTAAAGTGCTTACATAAAGATAGGGGAAGACAAAATAGAACAGGTGGAGTTGTTTAAATATCTTGGAAGCTTGAGAAGTGAAGATATGTCCTGCACTCGTGAAACTAGAGTAAGAATTGCTATAGCGAAAGAGGCATTTAATGGAAAGTAAAGACTGCTGTGTGGCAAGATTAATAAAAATTTAAGGGAAAGGTTGGCCAAATGTTATCTATGGAGCGTTGCTTTATAAGATGCAGAGACTTGGACAACGAGGAAGGAGGATTAGAAGAGATTAGAAGCATTTGAGATGTGGGTTTGGCGAGCAATGGAAAAAGTAATTTGAGTCGATAAAGTAAGCAATGATGAAGTTTGAAGAAGAATAGGGGAAGGGAGAAGAATCCTGAAGGTAATAGAAAATAGGAAACGGAATTGGTTAGGTCACTGCTTAAAATAAGACTGCTTGCTCTCTCCTAAAGTGGTTTGTCTCTTTTTTACAGTACAAAGGCTTTTCCAGCTAGTTTGAAGTTTCGGGGAGCGACCACGATGACGCTTTGGGTTGTATAACAACTCGTGATGGCCTCTTTCTTTGAAACCTATTGCTGCGAATGTCAAACCGCGTTTTCATTTTGTCACTGGTTATCTTTAGACATCCTCGTATCAAGCAATTCATTTCTCGCAGTGTTGAGGTAGCCACCGAGAGACGGACGTCATGACAAGCAAAGGTGGAGGATGGCTGGTTTGAGGAGGAGGACATAAAGGCTCCGAATCGGGGAGCGGAGTTCCTCCGCTTTCCATCTCTTAACCGAAGTAAGGGTAACAAAATCGAATACAGGTACGAGCTCGGTCGCGGACAAAGGCGAGCTCGGGTTGCCCCTAACAGATTACAATTAGATTACGGTAACCACGGGTTAGTCCTGCGAAAAACCATTCCGCTACCCGACCGACCCAGAATCGAGACAGGGGACTACAGATATGCCCTTCCGCTGCCTAGCTGCAACGCTACGGTAACCCTTCGAATAGGGGATATGATAATCAGGTCGAAGCTTGACCCTAATCAGGGTCAAAGAAAGCAAGCTCAGTGCGGAGATTTGAAAACATACGGCCGGCCTTAAGTCAAACGGCCGGCAAGGGCCTAACCTGTAATCTAAAGATACCTTAGCATGAGTGGGGTATGACACAAAAAGCGGGCCGACAAACGGGCTTACCAGTTAGTTGGCGCTGCAGTCCAGCATGTCCAATCAGTCTGGAGTCGCAACAAGAGCCAGAGCACAACACTAACACAAAAAGCACTGCTCTACACTAAGATTTTGGCTCAGTACGCACACGGAAAGCACTACTACTCATCAGCCGGAGCACCACGCAGCTGCCAGATTTATAATCACACGCCCGGGGATCGGTACACTCATTGGCGAACTAGACCACACGCACAAGTTCAAAGCAACCGAAGGCGCAAGCTGTGTAGAGGCTGCCAGAGACGGTCAGAGGCAGTTGCACGGCCCACTAAATGCCTGGTCACAGCTACCTTGTATTTCTGTTGTTACCACCAGCACAGGAGAGCAAGTTAACTGCTTCATTAAGTAATTAACAACCTTGCTTCTGGCGGAACTGGAGTGAGCTACAAGACTGCAACACTGGTATGCGTAGAGGCAGCGTGCTAAAGAAGATGTTGATCTCGATCTACTTAAAAAGGCAGCGAAGAGCAGACAACCTTTTCCTACAGCAACGTAAGCAGGAGAGAAACTGCTTGTACCTACAGTAGTGTAGTGCTTCCTTCTCTTCTTTCTGAAGAGGCTCTAACCACTTCTGACCGGTTTTGGTGTTTCTCATCTAGCAATAATACCTAGTCTTAACTCGGTGTAACGTTGGTGCGTTGGTGCACAGCCGATATTTCATTCGAGTTGGCGACGAACTCGAAGTCATCGTTGTTCTCCGGATCGGCGCGTTGCGAAACGCTTCTCACGAATTAGTTATTTTGCTCGCCAGCAAGCAACGGATCTGGAGTAAACTCATAACATACCTGTCTTAATTCTTCCTATCATCTTCGCGAAGTTAATATTATACTCGTATTCGTTCTCGTCATACAATCCCAGGAAAACGTTGTGATCCACAATCCACGGCCTCGTTTCTGAAAGGTAAGTACAACGTAACCATCTCTCGCTTGTAACTGACCACGTCGTCCAAATCGTAGCATGTGTACCAAATGACTCGCGGCACAGACCTCAATCAATACTTCCTACCGATAATAGCCTCCGAACCATAAGGGACGACGTTTGTTCTCAGAGCGAGCTCATTGTTGTTATATATACATATATATACAATATATACAATATATTATATATACAATATACATTGGCTTTTTCGTTGCGGCCTGCGACTCTTTTGTTAGCTGGCGAATACTACGTGACAAAAATCGAGATACACTGAACTTTACGTTTCACGGTCTCTTTTTGTATCGCTGCACTACCCTCTTACTCCAGATGATTGCGATGTTCTCGGCTAAGTTCTGATCATCCGTCACTGCTTAACATTTATGCGCCTTCTGCCGTTCAGGGAGGCTGCACAGTCAGGATATAGCTTACTTCTCGTCTCTATCGACTCACCGGCTTCCACAGCAAATAATAACCATCCTCCTCCTGCCACGACATCTCTACCTTGTTCAAGAGTGTCAGGTTAAGCTTCTTCATCAGTTGCAGATACTTTTTCTCCAGATTATTTCCTGCACCTTCAATAGTTTGTGGTGTAGATTGCCTATTTCATAACGTACTCATCGTAACCGGCGCAACTGTATTCCTCCAGTATGAACTGGCGATCGGTGTTTGGATTCAGCGTTTACGCAATCTACAGTTTGAATTTGCATAAAGTCCTTGACAAGAAGTTGCACTTGAAAGCAAGCGTGGAGGCAACCCAACGTCACTGGGATAGCATCCAAGTAAAATGTCATCATTACGTTCTTGTCCACTATAAACTTCTTGACAGAGTCGTAGTTAATCTCCTCGATTAACTTGCAAAGTTTTGGCAGCCTTCGATTGGTAGCCGCTCTTCCGTACGTCGTGTCTAGCCTTAGACATCAGCACTCTGATCTAGCCATCATGAGTTCATCGGCAAGATGAAAGTTTTTAAATGATAAGCGGTCTCTCCTCACTTTTTGCAGGTGAACGTATCATTACAGTCGGTGACGAGTTGAATCGTCCTAGGCACTTTCTAGGAGATCTTTTCGTGCGGATTGGTGCTCAGCCACGACAAGATGTGGGGGTGTGTGCTGTCTCGACCAGAAAACTTATGCGCAGGAAGTAGTCGACTGCGCAATACAAACCAAACAGTTTACGATTAGGCCCTACAGCATTGACATAAACGTGTCGGTTAGCTTGCCGGACGAGTACACGCAGGGAAGAACCGGGTCTTCATTCACCAATCGCGTCAACTCAAGTTCTCTTCGTCAACTTGTACGGAATGAGTCACTCAGAGTGTGCAGCATATGAAGATTAGTCCACGTGTCGGATATTAGAGAAGAGACCTTTCTTGAAATCCATTTAGCATTCAACGGAGTTGTGGATCGTTTTAAAGAACGCTAGATTCTTGCCCGTGCACTTCTCCTAAACGTTCGATCGTCTTGCATCTTGTGACTGATTGACTCCGTTTGCTTCACACAGCAAAACATGTTGTAGATCCCTTCTAAGAGACGTATGCGCACTATCTTCTTACCCATAAACAAAACGTGGTCGGATGTTACATCGCAACGGGTCTCCCTACGTCGTGTATGGCATGACTCGTACGAGAATTCGAACTCGAACTGTACTCGGTAGTAAACCTGAGGAAAGGAGAGTTATTAAGCGTAAACGTAGTATATGAGATTGAGCGGTGTGGCATGATTTAACGGTGCGATGTGCTAACCGGTGCGATGTACGTTTTAAAGCATCGTGTACTACCTGACAAACAGAACATCAGATTTAAGATCGGAATCAAGTTTTGTGACCCGATCGGGCAGTAGTTCTTACCGTTTTCTTCTCTGTACGCGTCAAACGGACTCCACTCGATTTAGATATTCTAGTGATTGTCCAGCGGCTTTTTCAACAAGTAGCGTAACCAAGACTTCACGACTCCTTTTCGCACGAAGCCATTCAGATAATTTGATTTTTGTATGAAAGTCCTTCGATTTGTGTATCAAATAATGGCCTACTATTCCGTAGTTTCCTTCGTAGAGGACTAACTTTTCATGCAAATGGATTTCCATAAAACCCAAGCGCGGCGATATCAACCAAGCGGTGATCGGATCCAATGGCTGCAAACCGACGGACTTTGGTTCAAGTTTTTCAAGTACAACAACGCTGGGATAATGTTCGCATGGTGCGAATAGCTGCAAGTACCGCTTAACTGAAACACGTTTGTATCCTTATTGAGAAACGTAGATCCGAGCAGTGAAATTTGACGAGATTACACCTTTTTCAGGTGAAGGTTGCCAACGCCACAGAAACCGAACGGATTGTTCACAAACACTGCTTCGAAACGTTCGTCCGCTACTTCTAAGTCATCCTGCATGACATCGATTCTGTTGAATTCTATTTAAGTATGGTCGCAGTTGCCTTCGGTAGGTGCAGGAGCCTTATTTGAGAACTGTATCTCTAACCACTCAGTGACTGCGGCCGTTGAAGTTCTCGCGCCATCGATCCTTGCGTCGTTCCCGATGCGATGTAACTAGTTCCACCACAGGCTGGCGGTACTGATCGATGGCTGATTAACCTTTCTTTCCGGAGGGATGCATCGTTTATACTTATTTTAGGCTGTTCAGTGACATAGTAAAATTTAAAATTTGTTATGACTTACTTTTGATTTGACACCAAAAAACCTTTTTTAAAGTTCAATTTTTGAGGCTTAATTTAACACATCTAGAAGAGATATTTCGTTTGGCTAAAAACTCAGAGCGCTAGCACATCGGAGTCACAAGAGATACTGGGCAGACATTTTTTACAATGCCCAAATCCGCTGCCAAACACCGCAGAGCCCACTCGCGCCTCGTGCGTGTTCGGCGCCAAGTCAAGATCATGCACGCATTGTAGTGTTCTAGCCGATTGAACGTGACCACATTTGTGTCAGTCCTGATATTAGTCATGAAGTTATAGTGTCAGAATGGATTATCCTGCAAAAGTTATATCAGAGTTTCCGTCCTGGTTTGTCGGTCCGATTTTAAAGATGTATTCACGTCAATACTTTTTACGTAGGTCCTGGCATGTCAAATCAGTTTATTATATTCTAGAGAATTATAGATTTCTAGGTATCGTTATTATATCTGTTTAAAGCCGAGTACTTTAATTGTGACTATGTTTCGTCCTTGTATAGTGAGTGTATACAGAAACAGGAAGTACGTTTTACAGTCACGAGCTATCGCGCATGAACTGCATGCGTAATTAAACATACCTACACTATTTTGTGTATTATTAATTCTATTTAATTTTGGATTATAATAGAAAATTTAATTAACTCTTAGCAACAAGAAAGATCTTGTAATTTATTCTTTATCTTTGCTTCAGTGCGTAGTGCTTTTTACATAAATTTTATTAATTTGTTTCATCATTTGTGTGATTACAAAATTTTTGTTTGTGCATAATTTCACTTGCATTTTATCTTGTTTTTCTAGATATCTTTATATCTAGTCTAGTTTACCAATCTTTAGTCTAGTTTTGAAGTGTTGTATCTTACTGTAGCTTTCTTAACAACGTTCAAAGTTTATTAAGAAATTAAACTTTCTGATTCAACGTATTAGTTCTATTTTCAATTAAAAATGGAATTATTTGACGAACGGTTAAAGACTATTTGCTCTAAAGTAAATTATTATACATACTACCAAAAAACCAATGCGATGTTAAAGTAAATTATAATAAAAAAATGTTAAAGAAATTACAAAAACTCAGCATATTTTTACGTCTATATAGTTACTGTCTAGTTTCCCTTTCAGTGAAGGTTTGTGACACTAATGTCCTGTTCCTATGTAAAACATAATACTGTTCTAAACGCCAATATAAATGTCTATAGTACAATACATTATAATGTACAATTTATTGCAAAGTTTTTGTGTTTTTCTACTACAAAAAAACGAAAACAAAAAATAATATACCATCAACGATTAATCATGTTCTGTTGAAAAACTCTCTTAGAAACATACTTAAATAATAAGATTTTAGAAACAGTCGAGTTAAATTTTATTTTTGAATAATCTCTTTTTAAACCATATTAATTGCTTGATCTGTAGCCGGAGGTTCACCATGTTATTACAGGATATTACTCGAGAACAGGCCACTCACCGGTGAGAGACATTTCGCTCAAGTTTACATCATCCCCTTTAAGGAGACTGTCAATGGTTTTAATAATAGTTACTACAAAGCCGACTATCGCAGAAAATTGAAAAGTGTAACTGAAAGCGAGTCATCAAAGGGAACAAGAGTGAAAAAAGTAATTGAAACCGTTTCTTCAATGTTTATTCCCTCTGTTATTGTAACAACTACATGTTAATTTTGAAAACAAATTTTTGATATTGAGGGCTTCACTCGTGTTGGAAGTTGGTTTGCCTTCCTCGGAGGACGAAGGGAATGAGGCATTACACCATATTAGGTACAGGGGGATTTCTGATTTCGTCAGTCAGTGCCGCAGTGGCGACAGAATAGTTAATTGTGTTGAGGAGCGGTGACTTCATGCAAGAGAGTCCTTTTTGAAACGAGACATTCTTATACGGTACTATGGTATGCGACTCCCTCCTCTACACCTCGCGGTCTTAGGGCTGTAAACTGATTAGATGTGTAACGGAATTGATGAAACAAAGTGGTCGAAACAAAAAGCAGTTGTGCTAGGCCAATCAAATCTCTCTTCCCTTCATAGCTACCTAGAATTTCCTTACTGCCATAAACCTGTGTACTTTAAGCAAAGCATATTATTTTAAAGAAAGTAAGCATATTCTAAAGATTTACAAGAATATGTATACTATTACAATATGCGTGAGCTGGGATGAGCAGGTCTGCCTGACCACGCGGTGCCCCTCCACTCGCCACAAGCGTCTACGCTCAGTGTCAGACTTTGACCAAGCCGCAAATCTGGCATGGTGGGGAGCTTAGCGGATTGTGGTACGAATTCTAATGAAGACGTCCGAACATTTTACCGCGCTTACGTATAGCCTAAATTACTGCAGGAAGGATACAAATTGAAAAAAGCGTCATTATCAGTGTTGCGGTTTTTGCGTTTTTTCGCGGATAGGCGTTAAAGCTTTCAAAACTCTTTCTTAGCGAGCACCCAAAAACCAAGAGGAATATATGTGCCGAACCTAGAACTCAAAATATACCCTCAACGCCACATAGCAAGGAATAGAGGGACAGGGTGAACTGTTTCGCTATTATTATTATTATTCGCACCTCATCGTCGTTATAGTGTAACGTATTGCTGCGTTACAAATCCAGGGAACCCATCTTAAATGAGCTCCGTCAATTAGATGGGCTGCCTACGTTGTAACAGAATGTATCACAAATAATTAACTTAACAAATTTACTTACCAACTGAGTAAGGAAACAAGGGAAGGTATACTATTGATGTACGCACTCATTATATGTGTTTAACAAGACGACTTCTCTTTATTTAACATTTAAAAACATTTACTGACAGATCCCATGACATTACTGATTAAATTATTTATTAATGTTATTTGAATGCTTTCTTTAATCTTTGGGATCAAAGTTGATTTTATTTAGCTATACCTCGGATCCGGGTAACCTTCGGTATTTAGTCATTAAAACTTTTAGTTATACTCAATTCATGATATTAGCTTGCAAGACCTTTTGTTTTTTCTTTATTATTATTCCACTTGAAGAATGGTATTATTACTTGAATTATACTACGATACATTAACATTTAAACTGTTACAACGTATGATGTTTGAATAGTTACATTAAAACTCTTAGATTTAATCTTTTAATCTTTACAAAGTTAATAGTCTCTGAAAAGTCTCTTTTAAAGTGTGTTGTGTAACAAATATTATTAACTCTCGATAGACAGGCTATCGAGTCACCTTTAAATTGGTATGTAGAAACCTCGTCCTGGGGTGTCCGTCTTGGGAATCCTTAAAATGCCGTCATCATCTCGGTCTGGTCTTCGTCATTAGAGGGCTCGAAAGTCCGTAGGGTAGATTGAAGCTTCTACGATGGTACTTGTAGATTCTCGGATGTCCTGATCTGCATATTCTCTCGGGTCTACTAGAGTTTGTTAGTTCTGGTAGTTCACATCTCCAGGTATGATGTTGAAAGTGTTGTTAGTTCTTGAAGTTAGCAGTCATCTTGTTTTACACCATTTTTTATATTTCTTGTTATAAGTTAAGTCTTTTGTTTTCACATAACTATACTGATTAATACATAACATATGCTTTCAGCAGCAATTTCTCGGATACAATATTAAAATAAAACAAAAGTAATGGCAACATAGTGTTAGAGCTTTTGCTCGTACGTGTGCACTGCATGGAGTCAACATAGCGAGAGAGCGAATTTCTGCTCCCTTCGACTGGTACTGGACAAGAGGTAGAGGGGCAACTATTGCGCGAGAAAATAGTCCCTATCTCTCTTTAAGTAAACTTTTTTAATTACACAAACTATACCTTAATAAACATACATAATTTAAGTAAGATACTTTAGCGACTATCTGTGTCTTCAGATTTTTTAATTATTAACATTATGTTTTTTTATCTTAATCTAAATTCCAAACGACTCGGGAAACATGTCGAGTCGGGAACTAACAGGCCAGCGCCTGCTAACAAGCAAAGGGTTAAATACGACAATAATAACTATTTACAATATGCTTTTTATTAAAGTTTCTTTGGGCTTATTAATTACTTCTTCCTCTCATACTGAGTACATACAGGTTTTTATGTTATTATAGTGAGATTTAAATGGCTTAATAGCTCGCAACCTTAATTTTTAAAATTTTTTATTTTTTTGATTATTGTTACAATTTAAATCGTCACATACTCCACCGCTTAATTTGCACGCTACGGTTGAGTTTTTTTTTTTTTATTATTGGGGGCTTGGAGTATGAATGGGGTCAGTGTGTGTAATTTCTTTCACATAGTTGTTGGACACTTTACAACGTTGTCCACATAGTTATTTCATATAGTTACAATACAGTATACTTTATATGTTCTTATTAACTACCTTTTTTTTATACATACTATTTACACTTAATATTTACACAATTAAAACACAAAACTCTTTCTTATCTCTATCACTTAAATCTACTACCGGTTTTTTTGTTTCTGGTTGTCTTACTCTCTCTCTCTGTAGAGTAACTTTCTAAATGTTTACTATTTAGAATTCTATCTTGTCTTCTGTGAGTCCTAGATAACTCATGTAGTTAATGAGTGTTAGTTCCCATTTAGTTAATGAGTATTCATTAATGTATGCTTCGCAGAACTGGAACTCAGGTTGATCAGGCCTAGTTTCCAAACTCTACGTTTTACATTTTTCCCACGTGGATTCAGAAATATAATTTTCTTTACTGCCTAGTATTCCCTTTTCTATTTCGGGATATACTATTCCGTCTCTTCTTCTTATACAACTTTAGTTGCGAAATATGCGTTCTCCGCACATATTTCTGAGTCGCAGGTTCGCACAGGGCTACTGTAACGGGAGTTAGGTACTTCTGGATTTGGTAAGGGCCACACCATCTGAATGATAGTTTAGAGGTGGTCTTATCAATCGCACTACTAGTGGGGTGAGTCTTGTACATTACTAAGTCACCTACTTTGTACCTGACTGAATTGCTATGATTACCTTTCTCGTGGTATCTTCTGGATTTTTCTAAGTTAGAGCGGGCTTTGTTCCATATTCGCTTTATCTGCTTATCCGTTATTTGCGGAGGCAGCAGATCGTGTATATTCCATCTTGTGGACAAAGGGTGGTTTGGTCGGTACTTGTATAGTAACTCGAACGGGGTCGACTTGTGACCTTCGTGATAAGCTGAATTAAAAGCGTATTGAATCCAGGATAGGTTTTGGTCCCACGACGTGTGATCGTTCGCATGATAGGCGATTAGCGCAGATTTGAGGTTTCGTAGATACCTTTCAGCAATATTGCCTTGCGGTCGATACTCTGTAGTGGTTATATGGTCTATCCCTAACTTGAAACACATATTCTTAAATTCTTTTGCTTTAAACTGTGGACCGTTATCAGATACTATACGTACTGGAGTACCGTAGTCTTTAAATAGTCTTTCCTGTAGTATTTTTACAGTTGTCGACGCTAATGCTCGTCGCATGGGATACATCCAAACAAATTTGGTGAACGAATCTACACAGATCAGTAACATGGTATTTCCTGATTTGGATCGTGAATACGGACCTGAGAAATCTAGATAAAGTTTCGAAAAAGGGGTCTTTGGGATTTCTGAAATCAGCTGGCTTACTTGAGTATTTCTGGCGGGTTTACTGAGGGCGCACAATGAACATTTCTTCACGAAGTTGGCTATTTCGCAGTTCATATTGTTCCAATGATATTCCTTTCGAACACGATGTATTGTCTTATTGATACCCATGTGGGCTCCAATGGTAGATGAATGGAAGTATTCCATCAGCATGGGCTAAATTACATCAGGGGCTATTATTCTTAATTCCTTTCCGTTTCTTATCTTGTGACACAATACATTTTTACTCAATACGTACTTCTCGGATTTAATACCTTGCATAAGTTGTTCTATAATAGGCTTCAGTAAAGGGTCTTGTTGTTGATACAGGGCAATGTTTGTAAAGGCAAGGGGGAATTCAGTAATTACGGCGTTAGCACGTGCTATTTCCGGTTTCACTATGTTTTCGGAAGTTTTAGTGGGTGACTGGAACATACGGGACAGGGTATCAGCGACTACATTTTGAGTACCTTTAATATGCTGCACTCTGAATTTGTAGCAGTTTAATTTCAATATCCATCTGCCAATTCGTCCTAACTGTTTAGGGTGATTCAATAACCACGATAACGCCTGATTGTCGGTTTCCAAAAGGAATTCTTTATGTTCTAGGAAGGGTTTAAACTTCTCGAACGCAAAAACAATTGCTAAACATTCCAATTCATATGCGGAATACTTTCTTTCCTGATCGCTCAGTGTTCGTGATGCATAACTAATTGGTAGCCTACAGTTATCTATCTCTTGGTATATCACTGCACCTAACGCTACACTGGAACTGTCGGTTTGCACAACGAATGGTTTTGTGAAATCCGCTAGTTGCAAAACTGGGGGAGATATAATACTTTCTTTAAGTTGCTCAAACGCGTTTTGATGTATTGAGCTCCATTCGAACTTCGTTCCCTTCTTTCGTAAGGAGTTTAGGGGTGCTGCTATTTCGGCAAGATGGGGGATATATTTGTGGAAATAATTCACCATACCCAAAAATCGGGCTATACCTTTTGCATCTCGTGGGGGTGCAAATTCTCTAATAGCGCGGGTTCGTTCGGGGTCAATGCTTACTTGTCCATTCGCTTTCACGATGTGACCTAAGAAAGAAAACTGAGGGACGGCAAAACTTACCTTATTTGGGTTCACCGTTAATCCTGCTCTTAGTAACCGAGATAACACTTCATGCAAATGTTTAAGTTGTTGTTCCATTGATTCACTGTATATAACGATGTCGTCCAAATAGTGGTACACATATTTAAATTTAACGTCGTGAAATATCTTTTCTAATAGTCTACTACATACGGAACTTCCTTGAGATATTCCAAAGGGTACCCTAGTAAATTGGTACAAGTTAAAAGGAACTGCAAACGCGGTTAGACGTTTTGATTCTTCTGAAAGAGGTATTTGGTGAAAAGCTTGATTCAGATCCATTACCGTAAAGACCATAGCTTTAGTGAAGTAATGAAAGGCACTATGGATGTCTGGAAGAGGGATTGATTCAAATTCTATTCTTTTATTTAATTGCCTATAGTCTACAACTAGTCTGTGTTTATCTTGTCCTTTTGGTACTAAAAAGGAGGGTGAAGAATATGGGGAGGTAGAGGGTTCTATAACTCCTTGGTCCAACAACTTGTTGATATGTTTTCGCATGACTTCCATCTTGGGAGGCGACAACTTGTACGGAGGTAGTCGTATTACTTTCTGATCACTCAGATTAATTTTATACTCTATTAGGTTCGTAAGTCCTAGTTTAGGTGTAAGAACCGAGGAAAATTCTTTTATTAGTTTTAGTATTCTTACTCTATCTCTTCTTTCTAGGTGAGATAAGTCTGAGTCTTGGTGTATTACATGTGCAGTAGATGAACAATATTTTTCTTGATTACTATCAAATTTATGTTTCCGTGTACGGTCAAATCTGAAATAATATACTTGCTCATAGATGTCAAGAATCATTCCTGTCTTACTGATGAAGTCTGCACCTAATATTAAATCAGGTCCTAATTCTTTACATACTAACATTGTAAACATCCAAGTTGGGTTTTTTATTTTAACCTTAACGGTAATACTCAGGTTTATGTTTATTTTACGTTTATCAGCGGTAGCACACTTTATATCTACTGGTTGATTCCGTTTTACTAGATGGTGTTTAGCTAACATGTCCGCTAATTCTTGGCTGATTAAAGTTCTACTAGATCCCGAATCAATTAAGGCGATGGTGGATGTAACGCCTAAGTCAACTCGTATTAATGGTAATAGATTTTTACTCCATTTACATTTATTAATCGCGTTACATTTTTCACGAAATTCTCTCACATAGGAATCTATTTCTTTCGGAATTCTTTTCCTTCCACCTTGGTTACACAATATTTTATTATTATTATTAGTATTAGTTTCTTTGCTTTCACCAGATTTCGAGTTGCTGCGGAAGACACAGGATTTCGGGTCTTCCTGCCTTACATGTTTTTTTGAAGTTGGCTGATTCCGTTCCATTGGCTTACTTTTGCATTCTTTTCTTATGTGCCCATATTTTCCACAATTATAACAGGTGGGTTTATTGCGAGGTGGGTACTTCGTTTCCGCTTTATATGGGTTTACACTTAACTTACCAGATTAGGGCACATGGTGAGGTCTACTAGAAACTTGTCTTTCATACGAGGTTGTTACATCAGGCACTAGTGCTTGCAATTGATGTCTATTAGTTCCAGCGGTTTTCATTGCTTCTCTATTTTGATCGGAGTACCAAACATTTGAAGAATGGATACTGCACTGTTCTAGATCAGCTATTGTATTGGGTCTATTCATCAATGATAGACGAGACCTTTCTTCAGGTGACACTCCTATTAAAATGGTGTCCACCAGTTGTGTTTCATTCCAGTCTAGACGTAGTAGTCGAGATGACTCCCTTATGTCGGAGATGTAGTGAGCTAATCTCTCTTGATGTCCTTGTACTCGGAGTACTGTCTTCCTTTTTATTTCCTCATAGATGCCGGTGGGAATAAAGTATTTTATAATAGAGCTATGTAGCTCTTCTACTGGGAATGTAGAGGTTAGGGCTTCTAGGACACGATTTTTTAACGGGGGTTTACACTTTGGTAACAGAACCTGCAAAATTTGCCAGTCATTCAGCTGCTGTAGATCTTTTATCTGAAGAAGATAACTAATGAATGTTAATAGTTTGGAAACATTTAAGCCATCTGTGTAAGGGATTTCGGTTAAGATTTTCTCCACAGGGTGATTCATTTTACCGTATAGGTCCGCGTTATAGTTCATAGGTGTAATTCCTCGATGAGGGCGATTGGATTCATTGGAGGTGGTGGTCAATTCATTATTTCCGGGACGAAACTGAAAATGCTCGGGAGGAGGGGCATTTACATCTTTATCAGTATTTTGTTCTTGGTTCGCTTGCACTTGCGATACAATGGGTGAGTTCCGATCCGTGTTAGGCGGAGGTAAACCAGTGGTGGGGGATTGTACTGGAGAGATGTGTAATTTCATTAATGACTTCTCTATTTCGTCCATCCTGAATGAGTCGGATTTTCGTCTTAAATCGTTAATAATTGAAGGTAAACGGCGTAGAGCTTCGTCTGCTAGATTTTGTACATCAACGGGTATTTCTGTGAGATTCGGCCAGATCGACAAATTCTTTATTCGCCTGGTTAAATGCTCTATTCTTTGGGTAGTCCGCAAAATTATTGCCGGAGATTTCTCGTCTCGGAGGGTTTGAGACAATAAGTATAGTTCACTATACTTGGCATTACAAATTTCTTTCTCGCTTTCATAATCGAGTTGGCTTAGATAGTTTAATTGCACGGGGGCATCAAATCCACATTCGCGAATAGACCTACGTAATTCCGCGACTGTTACATTCGCATGGGGTAGTCCACGCAAAAGAGCTTCGTAAGACAGCTCGTCTTTTAATAACAAATCCGGGTTGAATTGGGCCATTTTTGTTCTAACACATTAGCACGTACTTAAAATTAATACTACAACACTACACATATATTACACATATATAGGATAAATTCTTAAGTAATTAATTTACACAAATTAGAAAAGAACAATTTCTCTTCTAAGGGAGAGACAGAAATTCCACACACATATTTATCAAGTTAAATAGCCGATCAGCTGTTTTCTGGAATGTAGGTCACCCTCTGTATTTAGTTAACAAAGGAAGGTTGAGCGTGTGTGAGAATGGGGTTTTCTTTTACTTATTTTTGTCTACACAATGCGATTGAATAACACCAACGACCGGTATAAACAAGAGAAGGGGAGCGCAGACGCTAGGGTGAATCTTATTCAACTACTCTATTATTATTACGCTTGGCAACACTTTGACTCCGTTCATTCATATATTTTCCCAATTAAATAAATTAATTATTTTGTTCACAATTACAAATTACGAACTTCTACTTAATTACCTGGGTCTACATTACACACGAGCATTATTATTAACAAACTTATTTTCACTTTTCTTTTTATTTAATTTATCTACGACACATACTATGCATGTCCAACATATACTGTGCAGAATGATTCAGGAAACAACAGGTCATGGATTGTCGTAAACAAACCTGTTACAGATTGTCAACTGAGCAAAATTGTAATGTTTACTCACAATTCCTGTATGCAAGTAGGTACCTGCATATAGCATTTGCATTGTATGACGCTAATGATATCTCAGCTTATACATACTATCATTTACGTAACTTAGTAAAACATTAAATATGTTTTGAAAATTAAAGTTACTAAGGTAACTTTCTGAGTGCATAGATCAATAACTGAATATACAAATTATCTAAGAATAGTGATGCAATTTTGTTTGTGACACTCTTTTCACGAATAAATCTCTCTCTCTTTTTTTTTTAAAAGCAGAGTGGCGCAATTTTGTTGCGTCACGATGCTCGCAACTATTTTAACTAAAGCAGAGTGGCGCAATTTTGTTACGTCACGATGCTTACACAACTTTTACATAAATTAGCAGAGTGGCGCAATTTTGTTTGTGACACTCTGTACACGAATAAAACTCTCTCCTTTGTTTCCTTTTTAAAATAGCAGAGTGGCGCAATTTTGTAACGTATTGCTGCGTTACAAATCCAGGGAACCCATCTTAACTGAGCTCCGTCAATTAGATGGGCTGCCTACGTTGTAACAGAATGTATCACAAATAATTAACTTAACAAATTTACTTACCAACTGAGTAAGGAAACAAGGGAAGGTATACTATTGATGTACGCACTCATTATATGTGTTTAACAAGACGACTTCTCTTTATTTAACATTTAAAAACATTTACTGACAGATCCCATGACATTACTAATTAAATTATTTATTAATGTTATTTGAATGCTTTCTTTAATCTTTGGGATCAAAGTTGATTTTATTTAGCTATACCTCGGATCCGGGTAACCTTCGGTATTTAGTCATTAAAACTTTTAGTTATACTCAAGTCATGATATTAGCTTGCGAGACCTTTTGTTTTTCTTTATTATTATTCCACTTGAAGAATGGTATTATTACTTGAATTATACTACGATACATTAACATTTAAACTGTTACAACGTATGATGTTTGAATAGTTACATTAAAACTCTTAGATTTAATCTTTTAATCTTTACAAAGTTAATAGTCTCTGAAAAGTCTCTTTTAAAGTGTGTTGTGTAACAAATATTATTAACTCTCGATAGACAGGCTATCGAGTCACCTTTAAATTGGTATGTAGAAACCTCGTCCTGGGGTGTCCGTCTTGGGAATCCTTAAAATGCCGTCATCATCTCGGTCTGGTCTTCGTCATTAGAGGGCTCGAAAGTCCGTAGGGTAGATTGAAGCTTCTACGATGGTACTTGTAGATTCTCGGATGTCCTGATCTGCATATTCTCTCGGGTCTACTAGAGTTTGTTAGTTCTGGTAGTTCACATCTCCAGGTATGATGTTGAAAGTGTTGTTAGTTCTTGAAGTTAGCAGTCATCTTGTTTTACACCATTTTTTATATTTCTTGTTATAAGTTAAGTCTTTTGTTTTCACATAACTATACTGATTAATACATAACATATGCTTTCAGCAGCAATTTCTCGGATACAATATTAAAATAAAACAAAAGTAACGGCAACATAGTGTTAGAGCTTTTGCTCGTACGTGTGCACTGCATGGAGTCAACATAGCGAGAGAGCGAATTTCTGCTCCCTTCGACTGGTACTGGACAAGAGGTAGAGGGGCAACTATTGCGCGAGAAAATAGTCCCTATCTCTCTTTAAGTAAACTTTTTTAATTACACAAACTATACCTTAATAAACATACATAATTTAAGTAAGATACTTTAGCGACTATCTGTGTCTTCAGATTTTTTAATTATTAACATTATGTTTTTTTATCTTAATCTAAATTCCAAACGACTCGGGAAACATGTCGAGTCGGGACCTAACAGGCCAGCTCCTGCTAACAAGCAAAGGGTTAAATACGACAATAATAACTATTTACAATATGCTTTTTATTAAAGTTTCTTTGGGCTTATTAATTACTTCTTCCTCTCATACTGAGTACATACAGGTTTTTATGTTATTATAGTGAGATTTAAATGGCTTAATAGCTCGCAACCTTAATTTTTAAAATTTTTTATTTTTTTGATTATTGTTACAATTTAAATCGTCACAATAGGTTAGATGAAAAAAGTACTGTTTTAGTAACTCCCAAAAGGCCTGAAGGAAAGTAAAAAAATAAATATTAGACTTCCAGGAAGCGTACAGCTGAAAAAAGCTGCATTGTCGGTGTCATAGTTTTTCGCGGTTTTTCGCGGTTAGGTTTTAAAGTTTTCAAAACCGTTTCTTAGCGAGCACCTAGAAGCCAAGAGGAACATACGTGCCAAATTTCAAGTTTGTAGGCTTTATAGTTATGGGGATTTTGTGATGAGTGAGTGATTGGTATTTGACTTTTATGTAGGCTATATGTATAGATTTGGCTGGAAGCTTTTTATGTTTCAAAATTCTATTTAATAATTTAGCTTTTTTATAATTTGTAAAAAACTTAATTACTATACTGCTTATTTTAATTATAATATAATATAAATATTATGGATATGTCTATATAATATAATTAATAATAATACAACATATAACTATATTATAGTATATAATAATAATAATTTTTTATTCTTTAACAAAATATCTCGTAAATCGTATCGTTATATTTGAAAAAATTATGAATTTCATATTGTTTGTATATGTATGCCTATTAAAAATATAACAACGTGTGATACAATCCTATTTATGTTCATTGTAAATATAAATTTCTTATAATAAAATACATACAAACACTAATACACCTTCGTCTTATTTCACTACCCGTTCACTTTTATTTGAATCTTAAGGGGGGTCGGGAGACCCTATGCTAGCATTGTTAAATTGCCTATATTTAGGAACACTTTTGTCTGAAGCCTTATGGGATAGAGTTTAAAAATTTTTGTGTATGATTCGTGTATATGTTTTATGTCTATATTATGTCTTTGTATATGTTTTATGTAAAGTTAATTACATTGATAACCCTACATTTTTGTAATTTAGTGAACACCATAATTGTTTTATTGTTGCAGTGTAAATTTGTATTTACTGCCGCTAACAAATTACATAAGATAAAAGTAAACTAAAAGACCAAAGAGGTCAATTAGAATAAGAGAAGTGTAACATATAAAACAATCTAAAATTATTATTTCGAATTATCTTTCAATAAATTTTTCCAGAAAGAGTTTCAATATATTTTTTTGCCAGATATAACTTTTCCAGAAAGAGTTTGTATAAATATGCACTAACTTGCATTGAATTATCTACAAATTTTTATAACCCTATTAATGATAAGTGTTTCAAATTGAGTTTTTCCTACTTAAAAAAACATATTTCTAAAATAATTATGAACCATACAGTACACATAAATTGAAGCAATTTACATAAATAATTCATTGTCAAAGTTTCACGTCGATCGGTTAATTACCCCGGAAGATATAGAGATCACACCCTATCACACCCGCACACGCGCACAAATTCATTTAAAAATACATGACAATAAAGAACATTTTTTTATGAAGAATTTGGTATACCCTACATGCTTATCCATTTCTAAATACAAAACTTACGTCTAAAAGACAAAGTATTAAATAAAACCAATTTAAACACGAAAATGCTCGTGATCCATGTGCTCTGATACAAACAACATATCTTATCATCAATTGTTCCGTTGCAATATACAAAAGAAAATTTATCTACAGTGGATGGATTGTAGTCGCTATCTCTGTTTGTCAACACTACTTATTCCAAGCGTGAATGGAAGTGTAAATAATAAAGAAAAACTATAGTAGTTAGAATTTTTGTTATCAAATAAGTGATTAATCAAAACTTATTTATGAAGTATTCCTACTCTAAATAAGGAGTAGCAGTAACGCGTAGAAGCACTTAGACAACGCTGAGTTGAATACTTAAGTTAGAATTTTTGTTATCAAATAAGTGATTAATCAAAACTTATTTATGAAGTATTCCTACTCTAAATAAGGAGTAGCAGTAACGCGTAGAAGCACTTAGACAACGCTGAGTTGAATACTTAACATCAAGGAATATTGCAAGATCTTCAATAATTTTTCAGTGGCGTTTTCAAGAATACCTTGGGTATACGCGTGTTATGAGTAAATTCTCTGGGTCCTTACATAAGTGTAGCGAGTAAACGACTGTACATGATGCTGTCCAGAGAACAAACAGGAATCCACAAGTAAACTTAGAAACATTATTCAGTTTTTGAACAATTAATATGGAGTACTTACTGGCAGTGGGATCGATTATATTAATGAAGGAGTCTATTGCTGGTAACTAAATGTGCGACTGTTTCACTGTTCTGATATGAATGACATTGGTTTCTCCAAGGTATAAATCAGTCCCAAGATACTGCCACTATCCGTTGTAAAGTAGAAACATTGTAACAATTCCCTCCATCGGCGAGTAATGAAATGAAATATAGGATGGGCAACTAAATTCAATGTATTTTTTACGAAAGGACGGTTCTGATAAGTGTGACCGTTTGCCCGTGAAAAAGCTTTCGTCCAATATCGTTAATTTCACTAACGTAAGGGGCTTCTAAAAAATATACACATTTTCGATTAAAAAAAAAAATTCATGTCTACAAGTTGTAACGACAACAAAATTCTAAAAGAAATAAGCGCATCTATTTAAATCAAGCTTAAATAATATATATAGTAATATAATAATAATAACGGGGCACAATATTAATGACAAAAAACCTAAGAGAAATTTAATAAACTAATTAGAAAATGAACTTGCTGAAGAAGAGTTGCAGTATAAATACAGATAGAAATAAGGATAATTAAAACTACTATATTACAAGAGGTATTGAATAACAAAGGTGAATGACATTAAGGCTAATAAATCCTTGAACTCTGAAGTGAAGTTATATAAAAGAGAAAGAAAACTACTTAAGAAAATATACCAAAAGTAATATTGAATATAATAAATAAATGGAGTTATTGGGAGGCAAGGTAGAATAAGAAAAAATATTCAGAAGATAAAAGATTCCAATGATGTGTATAATGATAAAATTTATAATTACTTTATTTATAGAGTGAGAAAGCTAAGGCGCCAATTTAGAATTATTTTATGGGCAGCAGCCAATGTGCACTGTGCCAGATATGTGAATGTTCGGATGAGCAATTGGACGTAAAAGGGCCACTGAACGCCGATATTCATTCATAATACCATATTAATATAGGGGGAATCATTTAACATTAGTATGGAATCAATTATAATAAAAGAATGGAATATATAAATAAAATATACAATGAACCAAGAGAAAATCAAGAATTACAATTCGTTAAAGCCACCAATACAAATAAATAAACTCCAGAGATAAAGAAGAAAATAATTGGTATCGATAAGAAAGGTAGGTTTCAATTTGCCTATAATAATGAAGAATTTGTTTAATAAATGTCAATCTTATCACCAAGCAATATTAATACCATAATATCATACACTTCAACTGTTGAAGACATCAGCAATCAATAACAACAAGGTATCTAAACAAACCGAAATCAAAATAATTTGAAGGAAGAAACAATAATAAATAAAAGTGTGAACCTATTTCAAAACCAAAAGTCCTACAAGAGACATTAATATGACAGATTAATATACTATATAGACAGTACCCAGTTAGATTTGGAGTAGTCCATAAACAAATAAATAATGATAATAAATTTGATGAATAATGAATGACTCAATTAGAAAGTCATATAAAGTACAATACAAATTTAGAAATAAATGTAAAATGTAAATAAGATGTGCTACAAATGAAATATAAAACAAGTGTAATTAATTGATAAGAGGATGTGAAATACAGTGATATTCAATTAAGAAAACTGTGAGTGGATAGTAATTATAAACAATTATTTAATGAAATGAATTACTAATCCATAGTACCAGATGATACTAACATTAACATTTAGTTTTTCTTTATTATTATTGTTTTAGTTATATAAGTTTAATAGATAATAATCACACAGACAATGGTTTAAAAGTGTGCATTCAGTTAAGCCCTGAAGGGAATTATAGTAATTAGAATATAATTGTTAATTAACAGTTTGTTTATATTTAAAGAAATGAATTAATATAAAACAAGTGTAAACAGGATCGATTATAAGTCTTCCAATATAACAATATAATCAGTCAACACAGGCCTAGATGATTATGTTCAGTAAATAATAAATTATTCAAAAATATTTGTCAAATTACAAATAACTATAATATTTGATATTAAAATTGTCCATCGTTTTGTCAGATAAAATAATATGTAAATTGTATTAAGTATTTTGATGTAATAACTAAAAAGCAACTTGTATGTAGAAGATAAAATAATGTATTATATAAAAATAATATCCTATGACAACTAAATCTCAATTTGAACAGATATGACTAGAGTATTTATGTGTATCCAGGAAACGAAAAGAGAGAAAAAGAATGTTGTTGATTATTATTAGAAAATAATAAGCCAAGAAGAGGAGTTGAGTTTAAATTCTGAAAACAAGATAATTATTTATACAAAACATATGAATATTATTAAAAAATATAATAGAAAATAAAAAAAACCTTATATCAAACTATAATAGAATATAAAATTGGAGCAGATAAAGAAATATCATAAACAAATCACCTTTAAAACATTACTGATCCAACAACCAGAAGGAACAACTACACTTGGATCAACTTAATAACAGGACACTGGACTTCAATCCTAATATTCCACCATAAGGCTTCGGACAACGGAAAGGAAAAAATAAACATTTATTGAACACCAAAAGAAGTGGATTCCGTCATCTGGACAACATAAACAAACTGAGATTGGAAATTTCCATCACGGATACCTGAAGGCTGTGTGAACTGAACTGATACATTGTGTAACGTATATATATTATTATAATTAATACTCAATTTATATTATTCATCATTATTATTGTTTGTAATGTAATGTACTTTCTATACTTGTTTTACCTTTATAATTACTGAACCTTTATATCAGCCAAAAGAACCTAAAAATAATATAAACAAAGAGAAGAGAATCGACCCTGAGATTTATAAATTATATTAATAATTACACTGAATAGACTATAGAAATTTGATGAATAAAAATACAATATTATTATTATTACCAAATACTATTCCATGTGTTTTTATTTATATAGAATTAACAAGGTTTACTAATGGATGTACACAACGAGAGGGATAAGTTAATTTAAAACCTGTCTTGTGGTAATTTGACACATCCAAGGTGAGGCATAAAGAACCTGTAAGTCCTGAAGGATAATAGATTAGCGCTCACAACAGAGGGGAATAATCACGTGTAATTACAAATTGGCGTCCAACCTGTGAGGCTGTAATTAGGGAATCAATAGGCAAATAAATAATAAAATAATAACAAAATTCAATTCCCAATTTTAGCTGGCGGCTGATATAGGTTAAATAAAACAACAGGAATGCATAAACGAGCAACATCAAAGAGAAGAGCAGCGGAAGCAGAAAAGGAGGTTAGTATGAAAGACACGGAAGCAATACCGGTTGAGGAAGTAGAAGCAATAATAAGGGAGGCCAAGGAGACAGAACAGAACCGAACAGGGTCACAGAGAGCGTTGACATGAAGAACATTATGGAATACTTAAAACAGAGTCATGAAGATTCAAATAAGAAAATGGATGAGTTAAAACAGAGTCATGAAGATTCAAGCAAGGAAATGAAGGAAGGATTGTGTAATAAAATCGGAGATACCAATAAGAAAATTGAGGAAAATAGTAAGAAGATGGAAAGTGACAAACAACAGTTGAGGGAAGAGTTAAAGCAAATCAATACAGAGAATATAAAACGAATCAATGAAAGGTTTGAAGAAAATTTTGAGAAACAAAATGAAAATAATAGGCAAATGAATGAGAAAATAGACAGTATCAATTTAAGTTTGGGACAACAAATTAACGAAAAAATCGAAGACGTTGATAAGAATATAAGACGATTTATAGACGAACAAAACCAAGAACTGAGAGAAAATATTTATGGGAGGATGGAGCATATTAATGAGATAATTAACCAGAAGATAGATGGAAACACTGAAGAAAGGAGACAAGAGATAGCCAAAACAAATGAAAAAATAGAACAAATTAACGAAATCACTGGACAAAATAGAGTGAATTTATGTTCCAAGATAGATCAGGTAAAAGAAGATAGTCGTGTTCAAATAGAGACAATACAAAGGGAACAAGTAAATTTGGAAAAGATTCAGAAACAATACGGAGAGAGATGTGACAACATGGACATTTCAATAAATAAGATAAATGACCAAATCCGACAGAACCAAGAGTAAATAGAACTGGTGCGAACTAGGCCAACTAATATAAATAGTACACATACAACCGAGAGTCGGGAAGGAATTAATTTTAAGAGTTACCGAAAAAATCCTATGGAATTCATAGCAAGAATAGACGAACATTTTAATAAATACCGTATAACCAGGTGGAACTCAAATAGAGAAATTTTTGACGAATGTTTTAGAGAAATGAATGATAATTGGTGGGTTGCAACAAGAAATGAAATTACCGACTATACACAATTTAAGAAATTGTTTAAGGAAAAATATTGGTCAGAATCAACTCAACATATAATACGAGACAATATCACTCATGGGAGATATGACGTCTATCGTGGTACTTCACCGACTACATACTTTTTAGGAAAGGTGTGCTTAGCTAAACATTTGGAGCCTAAAATACCTGAGGAATGTCTGGTTACAAAAATGGCATACCATTATGATGAGAGGATTTCTGGAGCCCGATTAGGCAACCAAATTAAAACTATACAGGCCATGGCCAGCTTACTAGAGAATTACGAACATGAAAATTATTACCGGAAAAACAGGCAGAGAACAGATAGATACGAAGGAAGAAATAATAACCATGGAATGAGTAATTACCAGCATAACAACCACAGGAATAACTATAATTACAATAATGGTAATAATAATAGTCATAATAATAATTTAAATAGTATTAATAATAATAATAATAACTACAATGATAATCACCATCAAGTGAATAATAACCGAAATAGTATGTATCCAAATAATAGTAATAATAATAATAGGAATAATCAATATAATAATCATAACGGTAATCGCGTATACAAACCCCGAATCAACCATATTCGAGCAGAGGAACATGAGTCAAGAAGATACCAGCGTCGTAGAAATAACAGTTTTAGTAACAATGACTATCGTTGGGGCAATAACGAAGATGGTAACCATTATGAAAACCGATATAGGAGTCGAAGTCAAGGGGACAACCGCAGACCAGGGACATATGAACGATGGAATCATTCTCGCAACGAAGAACGAGGAACAAACCAAGAATTACAGTCAACTCCACCAGCATTCTCAAATAACGTTACGGACAACATTCCTTTAAACGACCGGAGGCAGTGATAAACCTTCGCGACCCCTCGCTGCTCCAATCAACTGGGTATAAACCACGACCGAACGTAGGGACGGATAAATCAAAATTCACAATTATATACAATAATTATTTAAAAAACATTCGAGAAGAATTGTTAGAGGAGACTGCTAATAACATCATCAGCCACAACCATGATATAATATATGTCAACGCTGAAGTGGAAGGAGTTCCAACCAAAATTATGATTGATACGGGCGCTAACGTGTCTCTAATTAACGATAATGAATTACAAAACATACAGAGAAAATGTAAACGAATAATATCAACATTACCTGTCACTAACATAACCCTCATAGGTGCTATTGGAACCGTAAGAAAACAGGTGTCATTAGATGTAACAAGCAAGGGTGTAATAATTAATATGACATGTTTAGTAGCAACTGGTTTACCATTCCAGTTATTAATGGGATGTGACGTACTTAGAAAGTACTCAGCAATTATCGATATGAGTAAGGAGAAAGTATCTTTATACGCAGCAGGTATGGTATGGATAGCCGAATTAACAGGTAGCGATAGTGAATATCCCAGCGGTATCCACCAACACCTGAGAAAATTAAATTATGTGAAGGATGATAAAATCAATAAGAAGGTGATTTATAGTATTTCCAATGATGACTTATGGATGAAAAAATTACAAGAGGTAAGGGGGTTTCAGAGTGAAGAAACAAGTAATCATTTAACCAGGGATCAGATAGAAACTTGATTAGAATTAGAATGTAATTAGAATATATGAGAAATACCGGCATGTGTTTTCGGAAGAACCGGGGAAGGTTAAAAATTATCAATGTGAAATTCAGTTCAAGGAACCGGTGGAAATCTGCAAGAAATCATACCCAATAGCATATTCATTGAAAGAGTCGGTCAGAAATGAAATCGAAAGGATGATGGATAACGATATAATTGAACAAAGTCAGTCACCTTTTACAAGCCCAATAATAGCAATTACTAAAAAGAATGGACAAGTTAGACTGTGTTTGGACGCACGCGAAATTAATAAAACCATAATAAATGACCGGACATCACCTGGTGAAATTGAAGAAATTTTAAAAAAATTCCATGGTACCAAGTTCATCAGTAGCTGGGACACTGTGAGTGGCTACTGGCAAGTGGAATTACATCCGAAGAGTCGGCAATACATGGCTTTTATTTTTGAGGGCCGTAATTACCAATTTAAAAGGTTCCCGTTTGGACTGGTGAATTCGGTAGCAATCTTTGTCAAGTGTATGGACAGGATCCTTGGACAAGAATCGCTTCAGTACACCACTGTGTATGGTGATGATCTCCTTATTACGTCATCAAATTGGGAGGAACACTGTCAACCGGTGGAAAACGTGTTACAAAAACAATCATAATAATACATATGAACTAGCGGATCCTATTACGAAAAAAACTAAAGGTACTCATAACCAAGCATCACTTAAAAAGTATTATGAATAGATCTCAAAATTCTAAATTAAGTAAGAACAGCTTACCATATGTTTAAGAAGAAATTATTTTGAATCAACTAAGAAGAAAACATCAAAATTCTAAACTAAGTAAGATCAACTTACATGAATTATTTGAAATGACTATTATATAAAAAACGAATTTGATAACAAAAAATACCACCAAATTCTAAAAAATGTAAGAACAATTTACAGCATACTTTAGGAAAAATATTATGAAGAATGAAACATAACATAAGAAATTATTTCTTCCATACCAAAGATCATGTTCAGAAATAATTACTTCTGAAGGAGGGCAATTATGTAACGACACCAAAATTCTAAAAGAAATAAGCGCATCTATTTAAATCAAGCTTAAATAATATATATAGTAATATAATAATAATAACGGGGCACAATATTAATGACAAAAAACCTAAGAGAAATTTAATAAACTAATTAGAAAATGAACTTGCTGAAGAAGAGTTGCAGTATAAAAACAGATAGAAATAAGGATAATTAAAACTACTATATTACAAGAGGTATTGAATAACAAAGGTGAATGACATTAAGGCTAATAAATCCTTGAACTCTGAAGTGAAGTTATATAAAAGAGAAAGAAAACTACTTAAGAAAATATACCAACAGTAATATTGAATATAATAAATAAATGGAGTTATTGGGAGGCAAGGTAGAATAAGAAAAATATTCAGAAGATAAAAGATTCCAATGATGTGTATAATAATAAGATTTATAATTATTTTATTTATAGAGTGAGAAAGCTAAGGCGCCACTTTAGAATTATTTTATGGGCAGCAGCCAATGTGCACTGTACCAGGTATGTGAATGTTCGGATGAGCAATTGGACGTAAAAGGGCCACTGGTTAGTAGAAGAATGATCCGCCTTGTGTGGGCCAAAAAATGTTAAGTGTGAAGTGTTCTATTTACTGTAGGTTGATTCGCCAGGATGCAGAAATGATGAAGCGAGTGGACTGTAATTAATACATTTATTTAATTGTTCACATTTACACCAGAAGTTGTTAGGTTTCATTTTGGACTAAGAGATTGGCTAATAAGCACATTGTGAATACAATTCGTATTACATTAGAATTAATTTGATGAAAGGGCCTAAAGGGCCATATATGAAGTGTTGGCCTAAGGCCTACATTAATTGTCGTAATGAATAGAATGGAGGCGCGAATACGCGACACTCGAATACTTGAGTGCAAGTACTAGAAAAATGTGACAGTAAGGCTGCGAGAGCGAGCCGACCGCCGCTTGCGATCGTATGTGACGAACTGTGCGGAAGCACGGACATGAATTGATCAGATTAAAGTGCAAATTAAAGAGCAGATTAGCCAACCTATAATGTAAAAATTACCGCGCTACTGTACATAAACTGCCCGTCAAAATATCAGTAGATGTTTTACTACATTTTAGTAACTTATTATACATTTTGGTAACTTATTATATAACATACAGAGTTCTTATTAATGAAAGTCAATCTCAAGGCTGCATTGAACCTTGAGTTGTAGTCTTAGATAACAGCTGTACGTTAATGGTTTAGCGATAAGCATGAATAAAGATAAGCTTTAAAGATAAGCGTTTGGTAGGCCCAGGTTGGCGAGCAAACTGATTTCATGCATGAATAAAAATGTAAGCGTTGGCAGTGTATTGCCCACATATATTGTATGCATACAATATTGAACGTTATAAAACATGAAAAATACATAATTTGACAATGTTTAATAATGTATGATCGGAAGCTCATCACATGATGGCCCGATAAATTGTAACCCTATGCAAGTCATAGATGGTTACCGTGAAATAGTTGAGGCCAGAAGACCTGTACAGAGTATTGCTTACATGAACAAAAATTGTCACAAATTATACATGTTTAGACGTAAATCTAGCATGGCATCATAAATTTGAACGAGTCATGCTATACCTGAAGTTTCAGGAATTTACAATATGTTGTTGTGTGAGAACAAGCTATAGATAGCTGACTGATTGCAAGCACATATGTGATGACATGTATGTCATAATTTAAGCAGGAATAATAATTGTGCAATGCATAATCACAAAATACAAAATACCATATAAAAATACAATATAAAATAAATCTAGGGCTGGCATGGTTACATACAGTAGACGCAAAACAATATGTTTTACATAAATGCAAGTTATACAATAAATATAATAAACATCAATTTAGTTAATTACAAATATGAATACATATATTGAACAATTGTGAAAAATAAATTCAGAGAGTAACAAAATTTTTACATAATAGTAAGGAAAGACATGAGGCATAAATCAAATGTTGCATATACGAAAATACAAAATAATAATTAAAGCCTTGCATATTAACTAAACTAACACTTGCTTGAGTAAAACAAACAGTTGCTGAATCAAAAATATACAAATTAAAGCTTATGCTAAAAACAAAGGTGCTTATAACTAACAAAGTCTTCTTTGAACATCTGATTTATGTGTTTTTTATATATATATACAAAGGAAAATAAATCCCCCATTTTTTTATTGTTCGTCCCTAGTAGGGACCAAACATAATTTATGGATTGGTCTGCGCAAAACACCAGTAGGCGTGCGAATGTCTACGACTCTAATTAAGTTATCTGGGCCGGGAAATGTGGCGGTAATTACACCAAATTTCCAGGCTAATGGAGGTAGGTTATCCTCAATAAGTAAAACTAGGTCCCCAATGGAAACATTATCCTTAGCGAATTTCCATTTGTGACGCTGTTGTAACTGGTGTAAATAGTCGCGAGACCAAGCCTTCCAAATGACTTGGACAAACTTCTGGAGAAGTTGCCAACGTCCAAGACGAGAGATAGGAATATGAGGTAGGTCTGGGTCCGGTATCGCCGTTAATGGTGCGCAAATCAAAAAATGGCCAGGTGTAAGTGGCACCGGATCATTTACATCCGAAGAGATGGCAAATAAAGGGCGAGAGTTTAGACATGCCTCTATCTGAGACAAAACTGTCGTAAACTCCTCGAAGGTGAGTATAGACTTGCCTACCACGCGGCGCAAATGAAACTTCAAACTCTTTATGCCGCTCTCCCAAAGGCCACCAAAATGAGGTGATGAGGGCGGAATCAATGACCATGAGATACCCTGAGAGGACGTGAATAATTTGAGTGATGAGGTGGCATCCTTATTATGCCAAAGATTGTAGAGGTCATGTAAAATATTGCGGGCCTTCCTAAAGTTTGTGCGATTATCAGAGTATAACTGACTGGGTATGCCCCTGCGGGCCATAAAACGACGTAAGGCAGCTATAAACGCACTGGCTGTAAGGTCGGAAACCAATTCCAAGTGAATGGCCCTGGTTGCTAAGCAAATGAACAAAGACACTATGCCTTAGAGAGAGTTCTGGATTTCTGCCCGCCATGACGAATCATGAAGGAACCACCATAATCAACCCGCAGAATAGAAACGGCCGTGATGGAGTGACTCTAGGAGACGGTAAAATACGAAGCCTCTGAACCTGCTGTTTGGCACTAAACCTGAGACACTTGACACACTTGCGAATGATGGAGCGAATGACTAACCTGGCATTAACAATCCACCAACGTTGACGAAGTGAGTGATGCACGAGTTGAGCACCAGCGTGAAGTAGACGAATGTGCCCGCGTTCAATGATAAGGCGAGTAATATGAGCCGATGGATGTAAGACAATAGGATGTTTAATGTCGTAAGGTGATTGCGACTTCTGTAATCGCTCGCCTACGCGTATTACTCCAGAATCATCAAGAAACGGGTCGAGAGAAGCCAACTTACTCCTAATAGAGACAGAAGACCCATTACGAAGACAATTAATTTCGGCTGCAAAGTGGATCGCCTGAGATTGTTTTATGAAGAAATTAAGAGCATGATGAATTTCGACAGGGGTAAGATCGCCCGTTATTTTGTCAGCACTGGAGAGTCTAATATTTTTGATGAACCGAAAACAGTAAGCGTATACGCGTGTCAGACGATGCAACGAAGAAAAGTCCTTAGAAAGGTCGATAGCCAGGGTAGACATTAGAGAAAGGTTATGAGTTTGTTTCTCTTCCGCAGTGACTTCAGAAGACGACGGATTAGAAGGTAAAAAGGGTGGAAAAGGATTGGACTCGGAAGATTGAGACAAACAAGTGGGACCGTGCCACCAAAGCGAACAATCGCGCAAAACGTCAGGGAGACACCTGCTGAGATAATATCAGCAGGATTGTGTCTAGAATTGATGTGATGCCATGTATAGGCTTGCGTAAGACGCTGAATTTCAGCAACACGATTAGCGACGTAGGTTTTCCACCTCGTGGACTGGGCATGAATCCAGTAAAGAGACACCATAGAGTCAGAATACAAATGAACGCTATTAATAGACGAATAAAGCGCAGGAACGACCTTAGATACGAGTCGCGATAACAACAAGCAAGCGCAGAGTTCGATGAGAGGTAATGACACCTGTCGTAGGGGAACCACGCGAGATTTAGAACACAGGAGATGACAAGAGGCCGATGAATCTTGATAAATGACTCTAATATAAATACAGCACCCAAACCCCTTTTCAGAGGCATCCGAAAAACCATGTAATTCAACTGTACTTGCCTCAAACTTGCAAAGAATAGAACGTGGGACAACAATTTTGCTAAACAGACACAATTTGTCGCACAAAGAATGCCAATCCAAACGTGATTGCGCGGAGATCGGTTCATCCCAACCAAGATTGCAAAGCCATAGTTGCTGCATAAACTGTTTGTACAAGAAAACAACGGGACCGATCAGTCCAAGTGGATCGTATATGCCTGCGATAATCGAAAGAATTCTTCTCTTGGAGATGCTTAATTCAACGGGGAATGATTTAATGTCTAACAGGAATAAATCGGCAGTGTTATTCCAGAGAATGCCCAGGGTACGCACATTGTCCTGTTTGTTTAAGGGGAGTGATAAATTGTCATGACTTGCGACCACTCTGGGTTCATTAGATGCCCATTTATCCAACGTAAGACCGTATTGACTCAATAACGCACCTAAGTCAGATTTCAACTTGGTCAGATCAGAGATGGTGTCAGCACCGGTAAGCAAATCGTCGACATAGAAATCATTTGTTATAGCTAACGCCGCATCAGGAAAAGAAGCTTGATGGTCCCTACCAATTTGAATAAGACAGCGAGTGGCCAAAAACGAAGCACTAGCCGTGCCGTAGGTTACCGTTCGCAATGCAAAGTGTTTAAATTGTTCGAGGGGAGAGTCACGCCACAGAATACGTTGATAGTTGATCCTTTTCAGCTACCAGAATTTGTCGATACATCTTCTCGATGTCGGCGATAGAACATATTTATGCATACGGAAACGTAAAAGAATGGAAAAAAGGGCTTGTTGAACATTCGGGCCTACGAACAATATGTCATTGAGAGAAAGGCCATTGGTAGTTTTAGACGAACCATCAAAAACGACGCGCAGTTTTGTGGTCAAGCTAGACTGCTTAAACACGGCATGGTGAGGCAGATAGTAAGTATTTGACACTCCTGAATTGATAGAGCAATTATCGATAAGCGTCATATGGCCAAGATCCTTATATTCATTAATAAAGTCTGCGTAATCGCGCGCGAGTTTAGCATCACGCCTGAATCGACATTCTAAATTCAAAAATCTTGCTTCAGCATTGGTGTAAGATTCCCCCAACTGGAGATGATCGGACTTAAATGGCAGTGAAACCACGAACCCACCCTCATGGTTGCGATGAGTAGAACGCACGAAATGCTCCTCACAAGCTGACTCGTTATCAGGTGTGTTGTCAGGGATAGTTTCTGCTTCCCAAAATTTTTCGAGAGACTGCAAAATTTGACTGTCGTTGTTCCTAGCTAGGAACGAAACAGCAGGACCCTTGTAGCGGCAGTGTTTGGGCAGATTGCCAGCCAAAATGTAGCCTAACTTTGTTTCCTGAATGATGGGAAAATGAGGGCCGCGTACGTATTTGTTGGCTAAAATTAAATCCAGGTAAAATTGCGCCCCTAAGAGTATGTCGATTTGGGATGATATGTTGAAATGTGGGTCAGCAAGAAAAATGTTGTCTGGAATGTTGAATTGATTTATGTCAAACGATTGTGCTGGCAGATTGTGGGTTAATGCAGATAAGATAGCACATTTTGCCACGAAGCTAAATCTTTGATAACGAGAAATAATGCGTACAGACGCGAGATTAGTAGCATGACACGCTGTATTATTTATACCCGTAATTGGTATGTTGGATTTAGTCAAATTAAGCCGAAATTTCTTTGCAAATGATTTGGTACAAAAGTTTATTTGTGACCCTGCGTCCAAAAGAACTCTTGCCTTTTGTCTGTTGCCAGCTTGGTCAATGACAAATACAATTGCTGTTGATAAAAGAATATTATTCGTGGATTGTAATTTAAATGAACAATAGTTACTACTACTGGCAGAGATTGAGTTCGGCACATTGTTCGTGTGCAACAATGTATGGTGTCGTTTTGAACAGATCTTACATGCCTGCTTATTCTTACAATTAGATACAAAATGATCTGATCTAAGACAATTGGTACAACATTTGTGATTTGATACAAATTGTCCCCGCTCAGCGGTGCTTAGTGCACGAAATTTTTCACATATGTAAATCGGATGATTAGATTTACAACAAAAACATGAATAATTGCTTGACGCTGAGTGATAACTCTTAAATGTAGTACTGCCAGCAGCGTTTCGTGATTTATATTTATCAGATTTATTGTTGAGTCTTAAACTCGGCTTGTTGAGTTGCTGTCCGGCATCGATAGGCAGTGTATTTTCTAACAGCTGTCTACGTGCGTATAAAAAATGAGTGAAATCTTGAAAGTTAGGAAGATTATCAGGGTCTATAGACTCCTTCCATAATTTAAAAGTAGTAGGGTCGAGTTTAGTTGATAATAATTGTATAGTAATAAGTTCAAATGAATTCACTGACAGTTGCATTGCCGCCAGTGAATTAACGGAAGACGTTATCGTATTTGTGAATTCTGCCAAACTTTGGACAGAGTCTTTAATTGTCGACTTGACTTGAAGTAAATTTTTAATGTAATATTTTGCTAGTATGAACTTGTTGTCATACCTTGCGGACAGCAAACTCAACGCTATCGAGTAATTTTCATTACAAATAGGTAGTGATTTAATTAAGTCTAACGGTTCATTTTT
Source organism: Magicicada septendecula (assembly GCA_034769895.1). Classification (NCBI taxonomy): domain Eukaryota; kingdom Metazoa; phylum Arthropoda; class Insecta; order Hemiptera; family Cicadidae; genus Magicicada; species Magicicada septendecula. The sequence continues at coordinate 106,284,399 of CM068370.1, forward strand.
TAGAAAAGAATGTAAATAATGTAGTTTCTGCACTGGAGTTAGATCGGATCTTGCATGCACCAAGTCCGTAAAAATTGAATGAAAATGCTGCCATTCCAAGATATTGCCTGTGAAGCAGGGCAAACTTATCGGTTTTAATTGCATATGGGCCGATAATACGGGAGGTACAGTCTGAACATTAAAGGTATCAATCAATTGTAAAATATTTGCTTCCGTAGAATATAGCATTTCTTCGACCTCAACTCGGTCTTCTTGAGCAGCGTTTATGTCTTTACAAATAAGTTCGATTTCAGATTGTACCTCGTCGTACTTCGATGCCAAGCTTTTCAAACTTTCAAGTCTTACGGTTAAAAAGTGTTTTGTATTGGAATTTGTATCAAAGTTACTGACAGCTGATTGTATGCGCACTATTGCGGACTTTAAGCCGCCTCTCTTTCTGACAAACACTTTGAGGCCTTCTTCAGCCATTGTACGCACACTGAAATGATGTTAGTGAGGTGATACCTTGTAGTCGATGTCCTGAAGCGTCGACGCCGTGGAGAAGATGGCAAACACACAGCTCGCAGAGATGACTGCTTTGACTGACGTACTGAAGCTAGCAGGCTCTTGCAATGATGTCGTCAGGAGGCTCAAAGGCGACGAGCGAAATGCTGAACGAATCACGCCACGGTCGTATCAGCGGATATGCTGAGTCGCCCGTGATGGCCAGAAATAGGGGCAGAAAAATAATAAATGTGAATAATGTATCCGGAAATCCAGGTCCGGAGCGACCAAAAAATGGTTAGTAGAAGAATGATCCGCCTTGTGTGAGCCAGAAAATGTTAAGTGTGAAGTGTTCTATTTACTGTAGGTTGATTCGCCAGGATGCAGAAATGATGATGCGAGTGGACTGTAATTAATGCATTTATTTAATTGTTCACATTTACACCAGAAGTTGTTAGGTTTAATTTTTGACTAATAGATTGGCTAATAAGAACATCGTGAATACAATTCGTATTAAATTAGAATTAATTTGATGAAAGGGCCTAAAGGGCCATATATGAAGTGTTGGCCTAAGGCCTACATTAATTGTCGTAATGAATAGAATGGAGGTGCTAATACGCGACACTCGAATACTTGAGTGCAAGTATTAGAAAAATGTGACAGTAAGGCTGCGAGAGCGAGCCGACCGCCGCTTGCGAGCGTATGTGACGAACTGTGCGGAAGCACGGACAGGAATTGATCAGATTAAAGTGCAAATTAAAGAGCAGATTAGCCAACCTATAATGTAAAAATTACCGCGCTACTGTACAGCCACTCAACGCCGATATTTATTCATAATACCATATTAATATAGGGGGAATCATTTAACATTAGTATGGAATCAATTATAATAAAAGAATGGAATATATAAATAAAATATACAATGAACCAAGAGAAAATCAAGAATTACAATTCGTTAAAGCCACCAATACAAATAAATAAACTCCAGGGATAAAGAAGAAAATAATTGGTATCGATAAGAAAGGTAGGTTTCAATTTGCCTATAATAATCAAGTATTTGTTTAATAAATGTCAATCTTATCACCAAACAATATTAATACCATAATATCATACACTACAACTGTTGAAGACATCAGCAAGCAATAACAACAAGGTATCTAAACAAATCGAAATCAAAATAATTTGAAGGAAGAAACAATAATAAATAAAAGTGTGAACCTATTTCAAAACCAAAAGTCCTAAAACAGACATTACTATGACAGATTAATATACTATATAGACAGTACCCAGTTAGATTTGGAGTAGTCCATAAACAAATAAATAATGATAATAAATTTGATGAATAATGAATGAATCAATTAGAAAGTCATATAAAGTACAATACAAATTTAGAAATAAATGTCCAAAATGTAAATAAGATGTGCTACAAATGAAATATAAAACAAGTCTAATTAATTGGTAAGAGGATGTGAAATACAGTGATATTCAATTAAGAAGAACTGTGAGTGGATAGTAATTATAAACAATTATTTAATGAAATGAATTACTAATCCATAGTACCAGAGTACTATAAATTTATGGATTTACATTAACATTTAGTTTTACTTTATTATTATTGTTTGAGTTATATAAGTTTAATAGATAATAATCACACAGACAATGGTTTAAAAGTGTGCATTCAGTTGAGCCCTGAAGGGAATTATAGTAATTAGAATATAATTGTTAATTAACAGTTTGTTTATATTTAAAGAAATGAATTAATATAAAACAAGTGTAAACAGGATCGATTATAAGTCTTCCAATATAAAAATATAATCAGTCAACATAGGCCTAGATGATTATGTTCAGTAAATAATAAATTATTCAAAAATATTTGTCAAATTACAAATAACTATAATATTTGATATTAAAATTGTTCATCGTTTTGTCAGATAAAATAATATGTAAATTGTATTAAGTATTATGATGTAATAACGAAAAAGCAACTTGTATGTAGAAGATAAAATAATGTATTATATAAAAATAATATCCTATGACAACTAAATCTCAATTTGAACAGATATGACCAGAGTATTTATGTGTATCCAGGAAACCAAAAGAGAGAAAAGAATGTTGTTGATTATTATTAGAAAATAATAAGCCAAGAAGGGAAGTTGAGTTTAAATTCTGAAAACAAGCTAATTATTTATACAAAACATATGAATATTATTAAAAAATAGTATAATAGAAAATAAAAAAAAACCTTATATCAAACTATAACAGAATATGAAATTGGAGCAGATAATGAAATATCATAAACAAATCCCCTTTAAAACATTACTGATCCAACAACCAGAAGGAACAACTACACTTGGATCAACTTAATAACAGGACACTGGACTTCAATCCTAATATTCCACTATAAGGCTTCGGACAACGGAAAGGAGAAAATAAACATTTATTGAACACCAAAAGAAGTGGATTCCGTCATCTGGACAACATAAACAAACTGAGATTGGAAATTTCCATCACGGATACCAGAAGGCTGTGTGAACTGAACTGATACATTGTGTAACGTATATATATTATTATAATTAATACTCAATTTATATTATTCATCATTATTATTGTTTGTAATGTAATGTACTTTCTATACTTGTTTTTCCTTTATAATTACTGAACCTTTATATCAGCCAAAAGAACCTAAAAATAATATAAAAAAAGAGAAGAGAATCGACCCTGAGATTTATAAATTATATTAATAATTACACTGAATAGACTATAGAAATTTGTTGAATAAAAATACAATATTATTATTATTATTACCAAATACTATTCCATGTGTTTTTATTTATATAGAATTAACAAGGTTTACTAATGGATGTACACAAAGAGAGGGATAAGTTAATTTAAAACCTGTCTTGTTGTAATTTGACACTTCCAAGGTGAGGCATAAAGAACCTGTAAGTCCTGAAGGATAATAGATTAGCGCTCACAACAGAGGGGAATAATCACGTGTAGTTACAAAGTTAACTATTAAATACACATCGAATAACTTTCTTCTTGAAATACTTTTTGTGCCTATTCATTATAAACACAAATTTCTAAATTTACATAAATTATGAAATTAACTTTTACTTTCCAATTATTTTTATATTGCTATTAAAATGTACTATTATTTAATAAAATTATGGCGTAGTTATTTAACTTTATGAGACAACCTTAAAATATGAAAAAAATGCATATTAAATCTTTTAATTCAACCAGAAAAACTCTGACACCATCTCAAGCTTCAGCCATAGCTGGAATATATAGTAGGCCGTAAGATGATTCGCTGAGATATTTCGTTTCGTTCTTTCATTTCTCTTAAACCTGCAGATTAGCAAGTAACTGGTAACATCACTGCATTTTGACATCACTGGTAAGTTTGACAAAAAAATCGTATCCGGACCCAGTCTATATGGAAGCGTAGCTCACAATGAGTTTGAGATCAATAAAGAACATCGGACGTCACGGCCGGTACCTGACTGGTAGACAATTGCAGGGTTGTTATGCCGAATAGTTTGCGGAAAAGAGGCAACAGGTTTCGCCACAAACTGAGATTGTCAAATTTTCTACTGAGGCATCCCGGCGTGTTCAAAGCTGAAACGTCTGATTTTTGTTTCATTGTGAATATTTCTGTTAAGTTGTTATATAGTTAATGGACAGTGTTGTTATCATAGACTAACTTTGTTATAACAGTCGTAATCTCTGTTGGCTCTGGCTGTTGTCGTATAGGGAGGTGACTTTTCAGTAGCTTTGAGTGTTTCCGTATGGTTATTTTCTAACAGAGCCATCAGTTGTTTTCCTGTTCTGTTATTTCCTCTTCGGCTATCAGTATGGAGATGATGCCATGACTGCGCGATGGTTAAAGTGCCAACTTCTTCCCACGACCATGCTGCCCAATAATACAATCCTTTATCGTCACATTCTTTATTACTCCAATAATTATTACGTTACTTCGTAATTCTTCTTCATGTGGATGTGTTCCAGAATTGTCAAGGATCAAATGAGCTTTTACTGGAAGGTCCTGTGAGTTGAAAAAATATTTCACCCCACGAACAAACTTCTGTTTGAACCAGGATCGCATGATACCACAGACCACTCACACATTTATTTGTGATGTGTACAAAACAGGCAGAGCATTCCTTGACACATGATTCAATTATCGAGTATTTTCATACTTTCCAGTAACACACAGTTTCAGTGTATGGTTTCCAGTCAGACAGGTCATTCTGTTCTTATATTTCTTAAAACTGGAACGACACTTTTCCCCTGTGAAGACAAGGTTTTATTTAAAGTATCCAGTAGTCGATGTGGACTCATTAGCATTTTAAAGCCGTTCTCCATTACAACCTTTATTCTTAATATGTTTTTCTTCAATTTTTGTACAAACTGCTGGAAATTCTGCTAGTTTGACTATTTGGAATTACAATAAATTGTGGATTGCCTTAAGCCATAGCGCTTTTTCTAAGGACCTAACCTTCCTATGCTAGCCATAAAATCATCAAACCCCTTAATAGCCTACTTCTGTTAAATGCTAAAGATTTTTCTGTTAACAGAAGTCCTGTAATAAGCCATTTTTCTTTATATCTCGTAAGAAACGAAAAGGCATGTGATGGCACTGTCACTAACACTGGCTAGAAGAATGGAGTCATCCGTCGGATAGAATTTCACGCAGGACGACCACTACAATGGAGTAGGTGTCTCCTTCACTTCAACGAACTGACCTTCCGCCATATTTTTCAGCACATAAATGGCTAGGGTACAGGGGCAAGATCTGTTTCTGAGCTTATTGGAGAACAGTTTACTGGGTGCGACAAGCTCTCTGCGGTTAAATTTAAATCTGTTCTTTAATTCCTGAAGTAGATCAAAAGGTTCTGAGAAGAGACCAGCAGTATTTACTGAACATTGTAATTGGAATAAGGTCGGGTCATTGTCCAGAAGAGTTGTCCATTCACATTACAGAAGGTTACATACGGCAAATAGATTACACAGAATGTACATATATCTACATTTATAGATTGTACATAAATATAACTAATCCTTCGGACAACTTGAAAAAAAAAATAGATTTCTTGATCTTACACGCCTGTGTGGTTTAACATCGAAACTCGTAAATATTTTACTGACGGCCTAAAATATGTTTTTGAAGCAATTCAAACATCGCGGTATTTACCTGCAAATCTACTTCAAATTGTGAATCCTATAATTGAACGCAATGCGTTCCTTGTCCATCGCAAAAGTTTTCTTTTGGCTATGATCGTAAATGACAGGAAACACATTCCAGTGTTTGGTTATAGGAAAATTTTAAAAGCAAGACAATTAGCTCTTGAAGAGAAAACTGTAAGGAACTTCATGCGACCTTGTTGAAAAAAAAAACAGTAAAGCAACACTGAACCATTGAATCCATCACCCGGTTTGTTGTAAATGGTTGTAAGTGTGTAGTAACATTATCAATGTAATGTAACGTAAATAACACACATCATCTTTGAATGGTTGGTTGGGTAGGGTGCAGGTGGAACTGTTTGGAACGTGCAGCCACCTTGTAGTGGTAAGTTCTGGGTAGTTTAGTTTTTACGAAACTAGCGAAGAGCTGCACTATTGGATTTGAAAAATTTTGATAAATTAGCATTTTTCGAACACATTACCCGAACGGTAAATATTAAAATATCAATGATGTTGTTATTTATTTAACTCTGGACGAAAAATAGTTAAATGTCATCAATTTTTATAAACTTTAAAGATGATGTGCGACCGGAAGATCTCAACTGATTTTTAATATATTTATAAACAGAATGATCACTGTTGCACACCACTATATAAAAATATAAACATTGGTGTCGAACAGTGATCATTCTGTTTGTGATTTCAACCAATAACACAAATTTCTTCATTAATATACTTATGTTAATTTTCTTCTTCTTCTTCTATAGCAACGTATCCGCGCTCTAACGTTTTTAACAAAATATTATTTTAAACCACCCTAAATATAAATAAAAATTAACTTTTTAAATTTGTATGATATTACAGATTTTTAATTTAATCTGTAGCACTTACTTCGGTTGGTTTGCAAGCAACATATATAAAATATTTCTTTTGCCTGTTAACTCTTTATGTTAAGACATACTACAAGAAAACGTAATCATAAAAATAGTATCGTGCAACTTGTTGCTGTACTGTTAGTTTCATTTAAATCTATTTAAGTTGCATAATTTGTATAAAGCTGTGTAAGCATATTACAAGCATGTCACTTGTAAGCATATTACAGGAAAACAGTCAGTACACAGTAAAATTTGTAGTATGTCAGATGTCCCTTTGTACGGTCATACGTTTTAGAATATGTTATATATATTCGATGCATTATTCAGCTCATAGTGATGACTAGAAACTCAGGATATAGTAAAATACCTGATTGTCCAGTAACAGTACATAGAAACCAACACAAAGAGCATAACGAGTACGCCTGATACCTGTGAATGCCGTTGACTGGCATTGTACAATATTAGTTAGAAAGTTTAATATCGTTGCATCGACTGAACTCTCTGTTCACTGACACTGCCGAACATGCCACAGTCCATGCAGACTTTGAACCACAGTCCTATCAGCAGCTGTTACATCACAGCTGATTACGAGTATCGGGCATTGATACTGACAAATTCCTAAAACATATTACACTTAATAAAATCTTGTTTTATAATGCAATACGAAGATAAACTATTCTTTATTAACTTATCGTTATATAAATATAATAAATATTGTATGTCGTATGAATTTATATATTATCTTCAGTATTATGCTTTTTAGGATAGCTACGTCTGTTACCTTTATTTTTCCATGCTTATTACTCACCCACCTTTTTTCATTTCTCTACATTTCTCGTATTTCCTCAACATTAAAGTATTTAAAATTTTCTGTGTCCGTGTGTGGGTGACCGTGCACGCGTACGTGCAATAATACGTATGCTCAACAGGTATTTTCACCACAAAAATAACAAACACCTATTTTTTTTTGATACTGAATATTGAATACTGAATATTGCGCGTACAGCAATTAGTGACAGCTAGTTGTAAGAGGTTTGGTCATATAATAAGGTAAACAATTGCGTAAGTGCATACGTGAAAATATTTTGTAAAAAGTGTAAAGAACTAGAGGATACATCAATAACTAATTGAGATATATTTACACAGTGTAAAAATGAAAGAAACTGTATAGAAAATAGCAAAATTTTTGATTGGAAAAATTATTCAGAAATATAAAAATAAGTAAGTCATTATGCTGTCTCTGAATAATAGCATAAAGTTATTGTCCCGAACCAAAAATATGCTAAAAGTCAACGAGTGTTGACATTAACAGATCGGATTGAAAAATACACATGGAAGAAAGTCAATATAGTCATCTTATTGACGCAAAAGTAATACCACATTTTATTTTATAATATATTCTATTTTGTTACACATTTGAAAAAGAAATGTTATTAACAGATTTTATTTTTAAAACATAAAGTTAAGTAGCTTCAGCTAAAATAAAGTTAATAGGCCTATAATGACTTAGTAAACGCAATAAAAATGTTAGTGTTTATTAAAACTAACAAAATACAAAACAGAGATATTACACGTGTACTGATTATCAATCCACACTTATTACTTAACACATTCTACTAAAATACTAATAAAGCGAGAATTACAACGTTAGAAAGCTGTAACTGTACAAATAAATTGTGTAAGGTTCGTTAAAAACCTTCGTTGTGTTCTTCAACGTTACGCTCCACTGTGGGGAGTGTCAATTGGTAACAAGCCACTGTTCGTCTATGTTAAGCCCCACTGTTGTGAGCGCCAATTTGTAACTAGACCTGTTTTACACTGGTTACAAATAAATAATTTCTTTTTGTAGGTTCAAAGAAAAGAAAAAAAATTTTATTAAAAAAAAATTTTGTTAAAAAAAATTTTATGTTTGTTTGTTATTGTAATAATTTAGAAATAATCCTGGTTCTGTGTTTTGTTTAAAATTTTAAAATACTGTGACTTTATTTTGGTTAATTTTTACACTTCTGGTAGACCTTATTTATGAAATATAGGAAATATTTTTCATTTGAATATTTCATCACCGGTTAATTATAAAATATAAAAGTTATTTAATAGCACCTTGTTTAAGTTATAGTTACACATTAACTTGAAGTTTATTACATTTAAAAACACTACACTGGTACACATTCACTGTTGGTTCTGACTTATGTTTGAGTTTTATTATTCTCAGACCAGACCTTTAGTCATAATGGACTGTGAAGACTTGTTTATTTTACCATATAATAACTTTAGTTGGTGCACTTCTTATCATACTACTCAATACTTTTGTCTATAATTAAATTACAATTTCATAAGGTTTTGGGGTGTTATACTTTCTTTAATGGTATTAACATTTGGTTTGGGGTTCATGGTAGTTAATAATAGGTTTTTATTGTGGTTCTCCCATCCTATATCTTCCTTTCTTCTCTTCTTCCTTCTTGGGTTCCTTCTTGGGTAAACCAAGGTACTTTGTTTTATTTTGTCCGATGGTTGGTTCGGGGTATCTTCTTTATCGTCTGCTTCTAAATTTCTTCTTCTTTCTTGGGTTTGGTGTATCTTCTTTATCACCTGCTCCTAATCTCCTTCTGTAACTGTACTCTTCTTTCTTGGTTTCGGGGTATCTTGTTTATCACCTGATACTAAACTTCCTCTTCTTGTTTCTTCTTGTGTTTGGGGTATTTTCTTTATCACCTGCTCCTAATCTCCTGGGTAATCTCCTGATTTTTTAATATGAGTTTCCTTTAATTTATTTACTTGCATTTTATTGTTGCATTTTTATTACTTAATTACTTTTTTCTTTTATAGTGGTGTTTTACTTTGAAGTGTAATTTTATTTTCATTTGAAATTCTTGGTTATATGTAATTTAATTATTTTTATGATCTTATGGAATTAGTTTTTAGTGGATTATCTGTCACGCTACAGATTGCCCTCCTCCAGAAGTGATTTTTTCAGACTATACATGTACTTGGTTTGTCTGAAATAATTGCTTATGATAATTATTAAATTTTTTTAGTATTCTTGACTTCCTTCCATTTCAAAATTTTCCTTATGTATATATTTGAGCTTATTTTCTTTTCATTCCTACTTGATCTTCCTTGATAGTAATAGTCATCTGAGTTTCATATTTATTATTTTATTTTCATTTTTCTTCTTAGTATTTTATCCTTGGGATATTTATTCCCTATCATTCCCTAACATGTGAGCTGGTTCAGTTCAGAGAGGCACTGTACGCTACTTCCTCTGCTGTCCAATACTTCAGTTCTATTTGAGTACAGAGGCAAATCATCTCTGCTCAAAAACATATTAATACTGCTGGAATTATCTACAGACAGTTATTAAAAAAATTACATCAGAATAGTACACTTTTGTTACTATTTAAAAAATATCTTTGGATACTTCACTTCTTATATTGCTCAGAGATTTTAATATTCCTATCTCAGTTGTTCTTCTGCCTTGTTCACTTGATGGTTATTTCACTTGGTATCATGGTGGGAAGCTCTTTTATTAGTATAATTATCAATGGTTATTATCATATAAAGTTTTTGGTTATTAATGCTTTATTCCTTTCTGGTTTTTATTACAATCTGCTTTTGTTTATTGTAGCATATATTTCTGATATATTTGTTTGTTTCTCAGTTTTTATTTGTTCCACTTGTTCCATGTTCTAGAACTTTCTTATAATTGTCTTTATTACATTTAACACTTATTTCATGATCATTTCATTACTGATTTATTTAATTACATTTATAACTTTGATTCTTTTCTTAAATTACTCCTCTCTGGTTTTTTATTCAAATGAATGTTTTAATTATTTGTTAATGAGGTCATTGTTTCTCTTTATACCACTTCAAAGTTTTATTATTTTTATTTCCACATAAGTCTATTCAGTTAATCGTATCACTGGTTTTTATTTCTTTTTATATCATTTCGTAGAAGGTTTCTACCATTTATTGGTTGAAATTAGACATTATTGTATTCTTTTAGAATTGGTTGGTTTAATTCTAAACTCTTTTTCTTTCATACATCTCATAATGATTTTCTATAAATATGGTAAATATATTGTATTAGTACCATAAATATGGTATGAATTCTCTTCTTTTTATTTCACCATAGTTTTTTCATTTCTAGATTATAGTAAGGTGCTCTTACTTAATTTTTTAATTTTGTAGGTGTTTAACCCTTCAAACTTCTTCTCTTTTTATTTTCTCAAATGGTTTCTTTCATAAATAGTCTTGTAGTAAGATGTTCTTACAATATTTTTATATTTTGTTTTTTTTTTTCAATATTCAAATTCTTTTTATTTTTCTAATGGTTTTTTCATAAATAATCTTGTAGTAAATTGATCTTACTTCATTTTTGAATTTAGGGGTTTTTTATATTTCCATAAAGTTTTTTCTCAAAATAATGGTAGTAAGGTGATCTTACGATGTTTTGGAATTTTCTATTTCACTCTTCATGATACTTCTTCATGGATGCTTGGTTATATACACCCTTAATTTTACCAGAACCCATCTCCTTGATTTCATAGGTGTTATTATTTTTCTCTTTGGAGACTATATATGGTCCAGTCTATAAGAGTAATAATTTCTTAGTTATCCCTTCTAGTGAACTTGGTAACTCCCTATTTTTTAATAATACTTTTTCACCAATGGTATAGGTAATTGTTTTACTCATACCTTTATGATATTTAATTCGCCGTTTCTCCTGGTCTTCGGCCACCTTGTTATAAAATTTAATTCTATCAAAAATATAGTTATTTTCCCTCGGGAACTCCAATATTTCTTCGATCTCCCTTGGGGGTTGTCTTTCGTACATGGCGGAGTATGGGGTAATTCCTATGGCTGGGTGGTATGCCAGGTTGAGGAATTCTTCTGTGGCCTCTAGATATTCTTGCCATCTCCTCTGTTGATCGTGGCAATAAGTTCGTAATATTCGCCCCACCTCTCGCAATACTTTCTCTGCCGGGTTACTGCTCGGGTGGTATACTGAGGTTTTATAGGTATGAACACCCATTGACAGTAGGGTATCCCGCCATTTTTCCCCTTGAATTGGGTTCCGTGGTCGGTGATGATCGACACTGGTTTTCCGACGTTTGGGAAGTACTGGTTGGTCAAGATGTCGAGAATTTTATTTGTAGTCGCCCGATTTGCTGGGTATAGCTTGATGAACTTCGTAAAATGGTCCATCACGATGACTAGATACTTGTATCTGTGACGACCCCCACTGCGGGGAAATGGCCCACATATGTCCAAAAATACTTTTTCCATCTTCGCCTGAGATGTTATTGGAATCATTTGCCCTTCCTTTTTCTCGTTATTCGATTTTACGAGTTGGCAAATGCGGCAACTCTTTATATATTTTCGGACTTTCCGGTTAATATCTTTAAGGTGGCAGCTCTCTTCCAGGGCCTTTATCACCTTTAAGGCACCCATATACCCATATCGAGCATGATAGTTATTTACTATCTCCTTTTCGATATGGGTTGGAATGCTAACTTTCCATTTCTCCTTCCTCAAAGATGGTTGTATGAACAGTATATTGTTGTGAAATTTATAATATTGGGCGATAGTCTCGTCCCCTGCTTCCAATCTCTTCTTAATGGATTGTAACTTCGGGTCTGCTTGTTGGTGGGTGCTCAGGTTTTCCAATAATCATTCTAGATCGGCTCTGTTACTAAGAATGTGGTATACTTTAAGTACACTCTCCTTCTCACCCTCGAACGTTTGCTTATTAATGTCTATTCGAGACAACACGTCCGCAACGACATCATTCTTTCCGGGGATGTACTCCCACTTAAGATCATACTCTTGTAGTAACAGTATCCACCGGGTCAACCTTCCGTGACTGAGTTTGCGTCTCCTTAAGAACGATATGGACTTATGGTCTGTCCGGAAGGTAACGGGGTAACCAAGGATGTATGTGCGGAATTTTCCACACGCGAACACTACACTTAACAACTCTTTTTCAGTGACGTTATAATTCTTTTCGCACTGATTTAATGCTCTACTGGGAAAGCAAATCACGAGATGTTCGCCTTCCTCATCCTCTTGATACAATGTTGTGCCGAGGCTAATGTCGCTGGCATCGCAATTCAGGAAGAACGGTTTACTGAAATCCGGATGGCGAAGTATGAAGGGGATCTAGGAACTTATGTTTAATCAGCGTTAAGGTCTCATTCTGCTCTATACCCCATATCCATTTATTCTTGGATGACAGTTGCGGCTGAAATCGGGCGGTCAATTCAGAATACTTTTCCTGGAACTTTCGGTAGTAATTACAGAGTCCCAGGAATGACTGTAATTGCCTTAGATTCTTCGGTGTTGGAAATTTTTGAATCGCTTCTACTTTTTCAGCCGACGGTGAGATTCCCTGGTCGTTCAATATAAATCCCAAGAATTGAATTTCCTTGGCTATGAAGTGAGATTTTTCTAGCTTTAGCGTGATGTTATTCCCAGCTAATTTTTCCAGAACATGTTCCACACGATAGCAGTGTTCCTCCCAAGTTTCTGAGGACACTAGCAAGTCATCTACGTACACGGTGGTGAATTGTAGTGCTTCCTGGCCAAGTATCTGCTCCATGCAGTGTACAAAGACAGCGACCGAAATCACCAGTCCGAAGGGCAATCTCTAAACTGGTAGTTCCGCCCTTCGAATATGAAGGCCAGATACTGGCGACTCTGTGGATGCAATACCATCTGCCAGTAGCCGCACACCGTGTCCCAGGTACTAAAGTACTTGGTACCGTGGAACCGTTTTAAAATCTCTTCAATCTCACCGGGCGAAGTCCTGTCATTAATAATCATTTTATTAATTTCCCGCGCATCTAGGCACAAACGGACTTGTCCGTTTTTCTTAGGAATAGCCACGATAGGACTTGTGTATTGAGATTGGGTACTCTCTATAATGTCACGGTTAATCACCTTAGTTATTTCAGCTCTTACTGCTTCCTTTCGTGATTGCGCGATGGGGTAAGACTTCCGGTTAAAGTCCACTGTGTCTCGGAACTGTAGAGTACACTGGAAGTTTTTTACTTTACCGGGGTCGTCAGAAAATACTGATTTATACTGTTCGTAAATGTTAATTAATTTGTTTGCTTGGTGTTGTTGCAATTTTTCTCCTGTTATACCGCTCCGGAAATCCCTGATTGCCTGGATCTTTTGGGACCATAAGTCCTCATTAGTGTTATCGTCTATCTTCTGTTCAATAATAGGATGTTGATGTATATAATTGATCTTACGAATCTGTTGGTGGATATTGTTGGGAATTACATGGTCGCTACCAACCAAGTTAGCCGTCCAAGTGTGTCCGTTTGTAAATAGTGACAATTTCTCTGTTCGTAAATCAATTATGGCGGAGTTCCGGCTGAGGACATCGCACCCGACCAATATGTTAAATGGCAGCCCGCTCGCCACTAAGAATTCCATTTCGATAGCTATACCGCAGCTCATCACACTGGCGGAGACTTGCCTTCGTATTGTCTTATTTTGGCGGCCGGTTGCACCTAACAAAATAATATTATTTAATGGCAATGTCGGTAATGTTCGTCCGCATTCTCCTTGTATTCTCTCCAACTCAGTAGTACTTATTATGGATACGTTGGAACCAGTATCGATCATTAAATTGGCGGGGATTCCTTCTACCTCCGCATTTATATGTATTATTTCATGATTAATTTTATTGGTGGGACTAGTATCGTCCTCTTCCAATAATTCATGTCGGATGTTCTTTAGGTAATTACAACCGATTATAGTGATACGATTATTTTCTGTTGTATGTGTCAACTCATTTAAATACCCAGGGTTTAGGAGCAGCAACGGGCTTCGGTGATTTATTACTGCCTCCTCCAGTTTAAATGCTCGACATCATTGTTATGGTGTGTCGCACTGGTGGATGCATCATTCGGGAGACCTAGAGTGGGTCCCTGCCGCTCTGTTCGATGATCTATCGGTTGTTCGCTGTTGGTCAGTCGTTCGGTGTTATCTAGGCTGGTACTCCGTCTAGCAGGATTGTACCTTGGTTGGTCACGTTCTCGGCTCCTCCGCCTATCTTCATATTCATTATAGCTGTTACGTCTCTGGTGGTAGTACCTACGCTGGCGACCATCTTCCGCTCTGATGAAATTTACTGTCGGTCGAGAAAACCTATTATTATCGGTGTTACTATTCTGTGGATTACCACGACTATTATTATTATAGTAACGGTCGTTATTATAATTGGGTCTTCTCTGACTATTAGGGTTTGGGTAGTATGGATTTCGGTTACCCTGATAACCATTATTGGGTCGATTATTGTTCGGATTATTCTGAACTTGATTATTATTATTATTATTGTTGTTATTGTTGTTGGTTTGTGGATAGGCTCTGTTTCCTTGGTATCCTGGGTTGTTGTTGGTCGTACCACGGTTGGTATTTGGATAAGTTCTATTTTCTGGCCGATCATTTCTTCTCCGGCTTTGTCGGTAGTATTCCTCATTTTCGTAATTCTCGAGGAGTTCTGTCATGGCCTGTATGGTCTTAATTTGGCTGCCCCTCCTCGCTCGAATCACCTCCTCATCATAATGATACGGCAGCTTGTTGATTAGGCATTCTTCAGATATGGCTGGTTCCAAATGTTTGGCCATACATACTTTGCCGAGGAAATACGCCGTCATGGAGCTACCCACTTGTGGTTTATAATGGCCGTGGCATATGTTGTCACGGATTAAATTTTGGGTCGTTTCAGACCAATATTTTGCCTTGAAAAGGCTTTTAAACTGCTGGTAGTTCTCTATGTCACTGCGGTTGGCCATCCACCAATGATCGCTCATTTCCCGAAAAGACTCGTCTAATAGTTCTCGATTATGGACCCATCTGTTTCCCCTATGTTTGTACATGTATTCTTCAATTCGGGCCAAGAACTCCATTGGCTTTCGTTTATATTGTCTAAAGTTCAACCATTCTCTATGTTCGTTTATTGGGAAATTAGTAAAGCTAGTCGGCCGGTTCCGGATTACCTCCATCTCTTACTGGCTCTGTCGCACTTGTCCCGTGATATTAGTCATTGCCGCTTCCATACCGTCGCATCTTTCTGTGACATGGGTTCGCACCTTATTTATTTCCTCCTGTGCTACCTTTTGGTTTTCCTCCCATTTAGTTTTCTGGTGTTCTTTGACCTGGGAAATTTCCTTATTTATTACCTCCCTGACTTCCAGTACTTCACACTCCGTCTGGCGGCATCTTTCGTCCACTTCCCTAATCTGTTGGTTTACGATCACTACCTCTTGTTCCAATTTTTTAACTATGGATTTCTTAGTGTCGTTCAATTTTCTATTCAACTCTTCTTTCGCCAGTTCTATTTTCTCGTCTACTTTATTCATGATTTCCTGGTTGACTTCCCTTAGTTCTTCTCTTAACCGTTGGTTATTCTCATCTAGTTTCTCTTCCATCTTCTTACTATTCTCTTCAATTCTTCTATTAGTATTTTTATTTGATCAATCAATTCTTCCTTGGTTGATTGGAATTCTTCTTTCAAAGACTGGTTGTCCTCCTTCAGATCTTCCATCTTCTTATTATTCAAGGATTGGTTGTCCTTTTTCCTTTCCTTGTTGTTTTCCTCCATCTTGGACTCAATGTTTTTATTTACTCCTTCCATTTTCTTATTCGACTCTTCGTTTGTAGATTTGATTTCTTTCTTCAAATCTTCCTTTAATTCCTGATTCATTTTCTTACTACTTTCTTCCATGTCCTTACTTATTTTTAGGAACATTTCCATTAATTTGTCCATCTTACTATCTTCTGTAGTCTTAGTTTTTTCTATTTCCTTGTCTTGGACATGGACGTCCCCTGTTTGAGTGGGTACTTCGGGTTGTTCCTCGGGTGGTGCTGGTTGTTTATGTTCCACCGGGGTTACTAGCACTTCTAGATCCTCCACGGGTGTTGCCTCCTTATCCCCCATGTCGACTTCCTTTTCGGCCTCTGCCGCCCTCTACTTAGAAGTAGCTCGTCGTTGCATTTTGCCTCCCTCCTGACGGTATAATCGCTGCCAAGCTTAATCAATTAAGCCCTCTAGTTGGACGCCAATTTGTAACTGTACAAATAAATTGTGTAAGGTTCGTTAAAAACCTTCGTTGTGTTCTTCAACGTTACGCTCCACTGTGGGGAGTGTCAATTGGTAACAAGCCACTGTTCGTCTATGTTAAGCCCCACTGTTGTGAGCGCCAATTTGTAACTAGACCTGTTTTACACTGGTTACAAATAAATAATTTCTTTGTGTAGGTTCAAAGAAAAGAAAAAAAATTTTATTAAAAAAAAATTTTGTTAAAAAAAATTTTATGTTTGTTTGTTATTGTAATAATTTAGAAATAATCCTGGTTCTGTGTTTTGTTTAAAATTTTAAAATACTGTGACTTTATTTTGGTTAATTTTTACACTTCTGGTAGACCTTATTTATGAAATATAGGAAATATTTTTCATTTGAATATTTCATCACCGGTTAATTATAAAATATAAAAGTTATTTAATAGCACCTTGTTTAAGTTATAGTTACACATTAACTTGAAGTTTATTACATTTAAAAACACTACACTGGTACACATTCACTGTTGGTTCTGACTTATGTTTGAGTTTTATTATTCTCAGACCAGACCTTTAGTCATAATGGACTGTGAAGACTTGTTTATTTTACCATATAATAACTTTAGTTGGTGCACTTCTTATCATACTACTCAATACTTTTGTCTATAATTAAATTACAATTTCATAAGGTTTTGGGGTGTTATACTTTCTTTAATGGTATTAACATTTGGTTTGGGGTTCATGGTAGTTAATAATAGGTTTTTATTGTGGTTCTCCCATCCTATATCTTCCTTTCTTCTCTTCTTCCTTCTTGGGTTCCTTCTTGGGTAAACCAAGGTACTTTGTTTTATTTTGTCCGATGGTTGGTTCGGGGTATCTTCTTTATCGTCTGCTTCTAAATTTCTTCTTCTTTCTTGGGTTTGGTGTATCTTCTTTATCATGCTACTAACTTTACTCTTCTTTCTTGGTTTCGGGGTATCTTGTTTATCACCTGATACTAAACTTCCTCTTCTTGTTTCTTCTTGTGTTTGGGGTATTTTCTTTACCACCTGCTCCTAATCTCCTGGGTAATCTCCTGATTTTTTAATATGAGTTTCCTTTAATTTATTTAATTGCATTTTATTGTTGCATTTTTATTACTTAATTACTTTTTTTCTTTTATAGTGGTGTTTTACTTTGAAGTGTAATTTTATTTTCATTTGAAATTCTTGGTTATATGTAATTTAATTATTTTTATGATCTTATGGAATTAGTTTTTAGTGGATTATCTGTCACGCTACAAAGTTTATCTGGCAGTTAAAGAGTGTATTGAAAATTTTAGTATTAAGTGACCTATATTAGAGAAAGAGTCATTACAACTTAAATTCATACACCAAAATCAAGACAAAATAATATAAAGAGGTATTATTTCAGTTGTATTCGAAGCAAAACTTGTTATAATGTTGAACCACTTCTCTTGCAGGAATTGTAAGAACCACTTATCTAGCAACAATGACAAAAATGACAGCTAATATGCTACTTATGAAAAAATTGTAACTACCGAATAGTCAATTAGGCCTACTTACGGAAAAATTTCTAATAATAAACGGAATTAGTGGATTATTTTAAACATTTTTAACGTACATTGTAAGACATAACAATTCTCGTAAAAATGTCATTTTGTTGCCTCTTTAAACTGTAGTAAATAATTCGAATTATTTACTATCGTTATTAAAAATATTTATAACAATTAATTTCTTTAACGCGAAATACCACAGTGCATAATCCTAAGTGCACTACAAAGTTGTTTCAATTATTATTAGACAAAGGCATTAGGTAGTGGTAGTATCATGAATTACGTACATGAGCTTAAAGTATACATTTGTTACAAGAAAATGTAATCACGGAATGTAAAAACCAAAGTACTAAAACAAAGTCGAGGTAACGATGGTTAATGGCTAGGCTGACTACTTTCTTTCTTTAAATGCCCGACTACATCGTATTTAATAATTAAATAGATTCAGTGACGTCAGTTTTTATACAGCAGTAACCTATATGAGTAAGTATCTCATTGTTTAATTTAACGTTGAGTTCTAACTGGTTTGACCCTGTAAACAGGAACACATATCTAAAATTCTCAGCGACTCAACGTGTGAAATAGTCGATTTCATTAAAATATTATATAACATATATCAATGTACACTATCTTAAAAATTATTATTATTTGTGTGCAACTGTGTAGTCATTTTTATTTATGATTGGTGAATGATTTATTGGCACCTGTTAAGTTCGGCTATAACCTTATTCAGCGTAACGCGTGTGTCCATCTTACTAGTGCCAAACACTCGTATTGCGTATTAAATACATGTCTACCAAAGTAGCACAATTACATTAAACATTTTTTAATATGAAAATACGCATATTATGCATTAAATAAGTATGAATACATGAGTAATTAGCTATAAATAAACCGTTGTTTTTAAATAGTTTGGACTTTAATCTAAATTAAAGTTGCAAGTGTAACGTAATGCTTATCAAGTTGAAATTGCACGTAACATATTCTTCTTTAATAAAATGGAACTTTTCAAAGAAGTGCAAGAAAAAGTGTACAGTATTCAAACGCATCACCCAAATATTATATTAATTACTTAGAAGAGACTCGCTACCATCGCGTTTTTATCAAGTTGAAAATTTACCCAGCCACGGTCGGATACAATGTACAAATGTTCATCTCTTTGTAAAATACTTTTTACATATTAAAAAACAAATCCTAACGTAGTTGTTTAAAAGTAATAGTTCTCAGTTCTTATAGAGGAATATAAATTCTATAACCCTAAAATATGATCTACTTTATCGTAAGCAAACACCGAGGAAATTTTCGTAATATACTTTCGAAAATGGCCTTTTAGTGGCTGATACTAAACTTTACGCACATATACGCATAGAAGTAAAGATATACATATAGACGTATACTTGATAGTGCTAACAATCTTTACTGATAATGCATACTTACTGATAATCCGAAAGAAAATATTATAACATTTGCAAGTACAGTGCGACTTTTATTATGACACGAATTATATAATCAAGGTTTCTGCACGAGGGCCTATGGCTCATAGGCCGAGACAATCGTAACTTTTAACGATTGGATATAGTAGGAGACGTCGAAGTGGAGATAACGGTACTGGTCCCCTGGTTCTGGGGCTACACGTACGGTACTGGTCCCCTGGTTCTAGGGCTACACGTACGGTACTGGTCCCCTGGTTCTGGGGCTGCACGTACGGTACTGGTCCCCTGGTTCTAGGGCTACACGTACGGTACTGGTCCCCTGGTTCTGGGGCTACACGTACGGTACTGGTCCCCTGGTTCTGGGGCTGCACGTACGGTACTGGTCCCATGATTCTGGGACTACACGTAGTCTTTTTATACTACACGTGTTATTAATTGTTGTTGTAGCTCGCTGTTTGATGCGTTTCTTGACGTATGCTAAGCGTAACCTGATAATTGCGAACTATAGTGTTAAGACATCTGAAATTAGTGACAAATGATTAGTATTACTTAAAGCGACAGTGTTAATTATGTAACATTTATTGTATATTATTTAGTGTGTGCTAGAGAATCCTTGTAATGAAGATTTGTTGTAGCTCTATAAGAGAGCCTTTGCTTACTAAGTTTTGGGTGACAAATTGTCTGGTGCTTAATTATTTTATTCCATTGTTTAAGGACGACGATCTGTGGTATTGTCAGAAGAGTGTAGTGTGGTAGATTCAAAAAGCGATAGATTGCATTTTCTTAAAGAGGAATCATAATTGTCTTTAAAGAGCAAATTAACTAATTTAAATTATTCAGTGACGCTTATGTTTAATAATTGTAGTTACATTAGATATGATGTTCTCTCCTGGTAAATTATATCTAATTTGTAAAATAATTTTTTATTGTTAGAATTAAAAGAATATTAATTCTGGAATCCCTTGGACTTTTTGAAGGCGTGCTTCATATCATAACTTAGTATTTGTTCAAATTTAATTTATACTAATCATTATTTAGTCTCAAAAGTGAAGTCCTTCGTGAAAAATATAGTAGATAGGCAAAAAAAAACACACACAATAAACAGAACCCGTAATTATCTTATCTGCGCCGCATATTATGTCTCCAACAGGTATGGGTTTTAAGGTCAATAATTATCAGTTGCTCCAATAATCACAACCGTGTTTCCACTTCTCTACACTTACCTGGTAAAGTAGGTCAGAAAATATTTATTTCTTCTGCTTCAGACACAAAACCACAAATATATGTCACCACACAAATCAATAAACACCCATTGCACCGTCCTCACACAAACATACACAAAGTTTACACAAATGTTTAACATAATTGCCTGTAATTTATATACAGATTGCAATAATGAACATTCCTACACTTTCCATTTTAATTATTTTTATTTGTCATCTTAAAAACCCTGTAATCTTACATCTATACAAGATGTACATTATTAGCATCATATTATGTATTCTGCATTTTAATTTATAAATTTTTTTTATATTTAATAAAAGTTTTATATATACAAAACAAGGTAAGAATTTTTTGAATGTTATGTAGTATTTCAAAAAAGGAGTGATTAGTCCGATCACAGTACTTCTACTATACGAAAATGGTAATATCCAGGCAGGCAATATTAAATAAATAATTTCTTTCCTGGTTATACTTGATGAAAGAGTGTATAATGGCGTTTTGTTAGAGTCTTTAGTCAGGCACCATCTTAGGAAACATTTATCTCACAAACAAAAAACAGAATATTAAACATAACAAATACTGGTTACGGTGATCAGCAATATTAGGTGACATTGGAACGCTTGTGGCTTTAAATATTTGAATAAATTATATTGATACTCATAATTTTTTGACACTTAAGTGAAAAAACAAACTCGAATTTCAACTGTCTCCTAGTTACAGAATTATCCAATACGCACAAAAAAGTAGAAAAATACAAACACACAATATTTGTTATTCTTTTGCTTTGATATTAGGATTTATTGACAATAATTATTAAATCTGTAATACATGTACACATAAAAATACATATTCTCACATACAATAAACGTAAGCCTACATGGAAGAAAATATGTAGGCTACATGTGTAATATCTGTACGTATATGGGATACGTACATACAGATTGCCATTTTGATAGACCACGGTCTTGTTTTTGTTTAAATGTAACAGAGTACTACAGCTACATGTGATAAAAGTATGTCAGACATTAATTTTAACATTAAATGTTTTAGAATTTGTGAACGTTAATCATAACAGAAGTGAATTTTATTAGAATTCCTATAACAACAACGACCTTTTAATCAATAACTAAATATATGGGATGCACATAGCTGATATTGTTTTATTAAAACGTCCCGAATTACATCCTCTAATTATCCGGTAGCTTTTGAGGTTACATTGAAAAAGAGTGGGTTTATATAAGTTCCTAATTGTCCCAGTTATTGGTCAACGTGTACCTAAATAATTACAAAATCATATGTCTGGTAACAATATATTAAATAATAAAATAATCTTTTATTTCTTTACATATAAAAGAAATACTCACGGATAATACGTCGAATAAAAAAAAATCATTTTATTTAAATAACGTCAAAAAATGTACACTTTACTCTGGAGACAATGACAGAGAAACAAAATAATTAATTACAAAACAGTTTAATAGCTTTAAGAAGAAAATACGTTACAAACCTACAACAGATAAGGTTTTTATAGAAGCAGACTCTCATCGTACCTTTCACCAAAATGCAAAGTGTGGCAGAGTTTAACAGGTCCATCTATACGTATTTAACAGTATCTCCCGACGACAATGATTTTAAACATTAATGAAAAATGATTAAATAAAAGTCCGATTCCAAATATAAGAACTCACTGATTAACAACTTCTTAAAAATCTTGAAAAAAAACCAACAGCATGAATAGAAGTACTTTCTAAATTATTAAAAAAATATATACTAAAAATTGTTTTTGACACAAATAACAACATTTTTGGCGTACTGCAAACAAAACAATCTAAACCACTAAAGGGAAAAACTCGTGTATCGTTAATGCCGATTGTGACAGTTTTACAAAAAGAACAGTACGTATTTACACACATAGGCATTAACGTGATTGGTTTCATAGTCAATGACTTGAGTCATCTAAACCAAATGCAAGGTACATTAATATAGTCTAATATGGATAAAAGAATCCACTTGTAATCAAAATTAAGTCTGTCCACCCGAGAAAGATTTTCAAAAGACCGAGCTACGGCATGCTTTGTTTACGAGTAGGCTTTAGCTTTTACATTTCCTTTTACATGTTTGGTTTGGCTTTATTAAAAATGCAAATTCCTTGGCTATTGAACAGACCTAACAAAAAACATACTTTGCAATATAAACATTTTTCTTGTGTGCAGGGATTCGCCAACAATTTATTGCCTACAGAATAAGCAAATAGGAGACGAAAAATTGTTAGTTAGTTTCATAGAAATTTTATTTGCTCGCATGCATGTGTGCAATGTAACACATGCATCTGTATGTGTTGTAAGGGATTAGGTTGGTTTTTGAGGGTCTTGTTTTCAACGACATTCTATAAATATGTGTTTAGTACGTAAGTATATGTTTTCGCAAGTCATCTTAGAATGTTGATAGTCACATAGAGGACCTATAAATATGTTAGCTATTGTTTGTGTATAGGCAATATGTGCCTGTGTATGTTGATGGTTTCTTCTAGTAAAATAGGCTTCCTGTTTTACTTCTATTACAACAATCGTCAAACTAAACACATTTAAATACATCTATACGACATAAACTTTATTACCTTTTTACTTTCTCACAGCCAATATTTTGCTCACAATTATATAATTCTTTACAATTACAAATATTACAGTGTACTATCCACTGGGCTAACAAACTGTTCAGAAAGTTAACCTCCTTGAAATTTTGCTCTTTAGCACAAATTTAAGTCCACCAATAAATTAGTTTAGCACTGCGCGGTGCTTACCTATTTCAAACCTACTCTAGAATTAAGCACATGCACCTGTAATTTTGGATATTCAAATTTATCCTTTCAGTCAGGTTGCTATACGTCTTCTTTTATAAGATTTTCAAGTTTATTTTGTAATTTTTAAGAATTGAGAATTGTTATTACCATTAAGAATACAGTATTTTTAAAACTTATGTAACATATTTTAAAGCAACTTTAATACATCAGGTTTCATTGTAGTCTTATTTTAAATATTGTGCATCAGGTTCCAGAATATTCTTTACCAAATAAATAGTGTATTACACTGCGTTACGTTATACGATCTACATACAAAAAATGCAGTTTTCTGCGGCTTTTAAAGGCTTCTACTGTCTGTTTCCTGTGTCATATATTTTTGTAGTAGACATGAGCAAATTTTAAGATATTTGTTATTAAATGGTAGGCGTATAAACGTATATCAGATGACTTAACGCATTTCATTTCTCATTCTGAATTTTTCAAATTATGGATGCCTAAGTAAATACAGTACAATTGTAAGTAGTAAATTAGATTAATACAAATACCATAAGTTGCAGTCTGCGAGTAGTGGCACTATCTGACATAATGTACTATATAAATTTGAACGTTTAAGTTTGTTTTTAAACTAATAGTACCATTACCCAATTTGTTTTTTATCTTTAATATAAGTTGTACCGCAGAAGGTGTTGCCTTCTCACTACGAAAATACGTGCTTTATTTCAGTCAAAATGAAGTAGAATATTAGGCACTGCGAGGAGATTAGTATGGGCAGTACAACATACAGTATAGGCAGTAGTAGGTTAGTATAGGAGTACAGGATGAGATTAGAGTAGAGCCAAAGTAAATGCAAAATGTTGCAAACAGGGAGAACCTAAGGTTGCAAATTTAAGAATGGATACACGTTTAAGCAAAACTGAATTTGAAGGAAGGCAAGAGGTTAAGTGTTTCGGAGTGAGTCTGGGGTCTCGATTTATGTAAAGTTGGTGTTTACCTTTCTAAAATCTACTAGTTATAGAAACAATGCAGGTGCAATTTACTATCTGCATATACGTATTATATGCCATTCGTAATGTGTCAATTATTAGATCTACATTTTAGTCTCTTCATAAAAACCGTCTTATTATTAAACGTTCAACTTATCTCTCCACTAAACATTTATGTTTGAATACTTATGATATAAGTACATGGAAGATCATGACGCACCTTTCACGTATATTACGTTAAGGATGTGTGCTCTCCTGCAATCTGTTCCAGGAAGGTGTTTTATCTGCTAGCTTAAACTACTGCCGGTATTAGAAAATAACATATATCTTAAATTTGAAGATATTACACCTATAACAAGCAAGCTTTAAACGTTTATTCGATTGTGTGAAATCCACATTTGTGGTAATATTTATTAGGAGAAAAGTATTGCTGAGATAAATAATTTATTTATTCCATATGTAAAATTTTAGGATATATAATATATATTGTAGCATGACAGATAAGCCCATAAAAATGAATGGTTAATTGATAATTAAAATAAAGTAATAACATGTTTAAATCCGAAGAAAGCAATATAATAAAGAATTAATTCAGAACAACCGTGCAGTACAATCATTGATTTAAGATATAAGTTCATATAAAATAAATGTTACAAGTGATGAGTCATCAAAACCAATTTTAATAACTAAAAAGGTGAAAAAATATAATACCCAGGAAGATTAAGAGTAGGCAAGGAAGATACCCAGAACATAACTAAACCCACAACAAAGAGAAGAAAATCTGTTGTATGAGACCAGAAGAGTAGATAAGGAAGAAACCAGAAAAAGGCAAGATCCACCATAAAAGGTGATGCATTTGTATGAAACAAGAAGAGTAGGTGAAGAAGAAACCCAAAAACCCGATGACATCCACAAGTAGATGAAGAAAATGCTATTATAAGAAACCAGAAGAAAAGAAAACATCAATGAAGAAACAAGAAGAAGACAGCATCCACAAGAAGAAGGAATGCTCTTGTAAAAAAAACCTTACCCCAAAATAAATAAAAATAATAATAATAAAAACGTATAACAAAGTATCAATGCAAAAACCCAAATGTACAATAGATATAAGCCAAAAGTGTATAGAGTAAGAGTTGAAAGTGAGCCAAGGTGAAATAATAATATAATACCAAAGAACAAATCTTCTTTATAATCTACAAATATATTTCTTGAATTTAGTAACACTATATAACCATTTAGTAATAGAATCAAGGAATGTAAAGAGAACCAGTGCAAGTTTTATTATAATAAAAAATGAACCTTATGTTTCATTATTGGTATTCACTACTAATGAAATGATACAACTTTGAAGTGACTTAATCTTTTTTCAGAAATAATATAATACATGTGTTTTAGTAAAGAACTGCCAATCTGTTTAAATGACATTCATTAGAATGATGTATGAAACAAGAGCAGGCACAGGATAAAAAGTGAAGTGACAGGGTACAATTACCCAAAACCCAATTAAAAACAGATAAAAACTGTTAATAAAACTTAATATAAGGAATATAGAGTATAAGGTATATACCCTTATAGTAAATAAGGTTTTGTTTATGTAGAATAAGATATTTAAAAATGTATTAGGAATAAAAAAATTTAAAAATTTCAGAACCACTAACATTCTTTAAGTATAAAATATTTATTATAGGTATTATTGTTAATAACTAATTAAGATGTTAGAATGGAACAACATTCTTTATATATGATATTTGTTATGTGTCATTATTAATCTTTGAGTATAAAAAATGTCTGATTTTTTAAGACAACTATTAATTGGAATTATTTGTTATATGTTAATAGTATGAAACATATACTAATTGTTATTTTGTTTACAAGAAGAAAATGTTTAATTTATGCTACAATATCAATGAAAGTCAGAGAGGGTATAACTCAATATGTATTATTTATAAAAAATTTGTATGTAAAAACTGTTAGGAATCTAGGCCAAAAGTTAAAAACTAAACATCATCAAAACTGAGAAACTAAGTACATAAATACATTTAAACTGAAGGAATTTAGATAATGTAAATCAGAAACAAAACCATGTAATTAGAAATATAACTAAGAAAGATTTTGTAAAATTATAGCCAGAATTATTGATAGAAATGGAAATGACAGAACTCAAAAATTTGGAGAGGGGAGTCATATATTCCAACATAATATTTTAAAACTTAACCAATTCATCTAATTGCATGAAATTAAGGGAATATAAACCTTTTATTACAATATGAGATTTAATAATCATTAATATAACTTGGTAATGGCAGAATTTGGAAAAGAACAGGAAGTGAGACCTTAGGACTTAGAAATTACAAAATGAAGGAACAAAATATCAATTTTAGATAAAAAACTTAATAAAACGGCATTATTTGGTATCAACTTACGCAGAATGAACTGAAGGATAAAATTAAGTAACTACTAGCTAACAAATCTGAAGAATTACCAAAGTATAATCAGTTATATAATGTAACTTTATCACATGCACAGGATGGAACATAAAATTTGAACAATGGAATGAATAATATTACTTGGGCTAAGGTTTTAGTCGGAGATGAAGGAAGTAAGTTAGTTAATTATTGATCATTGTACGGGACACTTGACACGAGCAATTTACCCGTATTAACCTAGTTACGAATACCGTAATGGCGAATAATTATCTGAGCCGAAAGTGAAAATCGAGAGTTTCGGTAAAAAACATTTTTAAAGTTCAACACAGTGAAATAAACATATACAAACACTGAACTAACATTATACAGCACAGAACACCAGTAGAAATAACATTTAAACCCATTAAAACAGTAATAAAACTTAACCAAAAAGTGCATAACATATGACTAACCGACAAAAGTGAATTTGACTTAGAACTACACCATTTTTCCGAATACAACACCAAAACTGAACCAGTGACACTCCACCAACACATGAAAGAAGAATTGCAGCCACCAGGACGTAAATTCATACGGAAAACATCTTTATTTGAACGCCAAAACTGCGAGGTGACGACTTTCAATTTCATCGGCGGCCATTGCTGATTAACCAACACTCAACTTAACACAGCCTTCTACTGCCTACAGAATGGTTCGCAACATATTTATTTATTTCTATACTTTGAATCTGATATATGTACTGCTAATTTTAAGAATTTATTTTGTAATGTTATACTTTTCAATCTTTGCCCTATTTCTCTGACTTTCCCTAACATAGCTGTTCAAAGAACCTTTATATAAAAAATTTGTAATAATTTAAACGATACCCTGAGAATCGATTTACATATCGACAAGAATCAAAATACATAATTGCCAATAAAATTATTAATGTATTTGCTATTTAAACAGTTTTTCATTTCTAATATAGACAACTAACATAATACTTTAATTTAAATAGAACTTACTACAAGAATCTCACCACCAGAAGGAAGATAACCTCCAAACAGAAAATAAACAAGTATCGATTGCTATTGGAGACAACTGTATAAGTGGCTAGAGGATATAACAAATACACAAAAGTCTATAAAACGATTAAAATAAGTGATAAACTTTTCGGAACACCACTAAACTTAATTAATTAATTGTTTTTAATTAATTATAAAAAAATTAATTAAACAATTTTTTTAATAAACAATTTTATTTATACACAAGCACATATTTACATATTAATTAAGGAAACAAAGGGGTTTCGTTACAAATTGGCGCACAACTGAGGGGCTTTAATTAGCGATTGAAAGGCCACTACAATCTGCCCAATCCCTAATTGGAGTTTGGCAGCAGTTATAAAGCCAGAGAAAGGGAAAAATGCAACGACGTGCAACCTCAAAGAAACGGGCGGCGGAGGCCGAAAAGGAAGTTGAAATGGGTATGGAAAATGAAGAGGCGACGCCAGTGGAAGATGTGGAAAGGTTATTACCACCAGTATTATCTAAACATCCAGAAGAACAACCTTAGATGCCCACACAAACAGGGGAAATCAATGTCCGGAAGGAACAATTAGAAAGCCGACACGAACGGAGGATGGGCGTATACAAGAGATGATCAGAACAATGATGGAAAAAATGGACGAGAACAGGAAGGAAGATAACCATATGTAAGGAAGATAATCCTTAAGTAACAAATTGGAGGAAAATAGTAAGGAGATGGAAGAAAGGATGGGTTGAAAATTAGAAGAATTGAAGGAAGACAACCAGTCCCTGAGTAGGAAAATTGATGAAACAAATAAGAAGATGGAAGAAGAAATGGGGAAGATGTTAGAAGAATTGAAGGAGGACAACCAGTATTTGAAGGAAGAATTCATAATAACCAAAGAAGAATTGAGTAATAAAATTGAATGCACCAATAAGAGAATTGAAGAAAATAGTAAGAAGATGGAAGAGAAGATGGGGGAGAAGTTGGAAGAATTAAGAGAGGATAACCAACTACTAAGAGAAGAATTAAGGGAGGTCAATCAGGAGAATCTGGACAAGCTAGACGAAAGGATGGATTTGTTAAGAGAAGAACTGAACAAAGAAATCAACTTTAACAAGAAAGCTATAAATACAAATTTGGAAGAAGAAACCGTAATGATGAATCAACAAATCCGGGAAATTGACGGAAAGTGCAACCAAACCGAAAAGGAAGTACAAGAATTCAAGGAAGTGGTAAACATCAAGTTTACGAATATCGAAGAGCATAGTCGCAGGAAAGTGGAAGAACAACGGAAGGAGACTCAGGAAGAATTCGGGAGAGTACGGAGCCAAGTCGCGGAACGGTGTGATGGGATGAAAGAGGCTATGACCAATATCACGGGTCAGGTACGGCAAAGCCAAGAAGAGATGGAAGCTTTGAGGAATAGACCCACTAATTTCACCGGATTACCCATCAACGAAAACCGAGAA
Organism: Magicicada septendecula; assembly: GCA_034769895.1. Taxonomy (NCBI): domain Eukaryota; kingdom Metazoa; phylum Arthropoda; class Insecta; order Hemiptera; family Cicadidae; genus Magicicada; species Magicicada septendecula. Next base: position 106,313,919 of record CM068370.1, read on the forward strand.
TGGCTGAACTTCCGGCAATACAAGAGGAAACCAATGGAGTTCCTGGCGAGGATAGAAGAGTACTTCGCCAAACATAGAGGGAGTCAATGGAGCAATAACTGGGAGATATTGGACGAGTCATTCAGGGAGATGACAGATAACTGGTGGATGGTGAACCGTAGCGAGATTGCAGACTACCAGCAGTTCAGGAAAATGTTTAAGTCCAAATACTGGTCCGAAACAACACAGAACCTGATCAGAGACAATATTTGCAACGGACGATACAGGGCCCAAATAGGCATGACAGCCTATTTCCTAGGGAAGGTGTGCCTGGCAAAACACCTCGAGCCGGCAATACCCGAAGAGTGTCTGGTGAATAAACTGTCTTATCATTATGACGAGGATATTATCAGGGCAAGGAGAGGTAGCCAGATCAAGACGGTGCAGGCCATGACGGAGTTGTTAGAAAGTTACGAGAATAGAGAGTACTACCGCCAGAGCAGGAGGAGGAATGATAGACCGGAGGCGAGGACTAACCAGTACCCTAGTAACGGCAATAACCATCCCGGAAATCGAAACCAACAAAGTAATTACTACGGCAACAATAACCCGCCGCGTAATAACAACAACTTTAACGGCAACCCGAACGGTAATAGGAACAATAACCCATATCCTAATAACCGTAACAATTATTATAGCCCCCTAACAGCCCGTATAGTCAGAGAAATCCCTACCCCGGTAATAATGAACGATATTACCAGCCCAATAGAAATTATCATAGTAATTATAATAATAATAACAATAGAGTTTCCCGCCCGAGGGTTAATTTTATAAGAGCGGAAGATCGAGGGCCGAGAAGGTACTACCAACAACGGAGGAATAGTTTCCACGGTGGAGATCGACGACGAAGAAGTGAAGAACGGGACGGTCCAAGCCATAAACATGGAAGAAGGAGCACCAGCCTGGAGGATCCTGGCCGAAAACAAAACCGGGAAATAACCTTCGAACAGGATACAGCGCGGCAAGAACCGACACAGAGTTTCCAGAACGATGCCTCGGTCAATCCGAGTCCCAACGATGACCACAATAATTTAAACGGGAGGAGGCAGTAATAAACTATCACGACCCGTTGCTGCTCCTACTTCCTGGGTACAAAGATGAGTTGCAAGAGGCAACCAAAATAAAAAACATCACCATAATAAGTAACAATTACTTAAAAAATATAAGAACAGAACTTCTAGAGGAAAACGAAACGAGCCTCGATAATAATAACAATGAGATATTGTATATAACAGCGGAGGTAGAAGGAATTCCCGCGAAAATCATGATTGATACCGGTGCGAATATTTCTTTAATAAATGCGAATGAACTGGAAATAATCCAGAAAGAGTGTGGGAAAACTTTGCCTATGTTACCAGTGAATAACATTGTTTTGATAGGTGCAACTGGCCGCCAGAACAAAACTATTAGGAAGCATGTTTCCTTAAGTGTCGTTAGCCGTGATATAGCTTTAGATATGGAATTTTTGATCGCCATCGGATTACCATTCGATATACTGGTAGGTTGCGATATTCTAAGAAGGTACTCCGCCATTATCGACCTTAACCAAGAGAAAGTATCACTATTTCCAGACGGAATAACGTGGACCGCAGATTTGGTAGGAGGCGCGAATATAGTTCCCAGCCCAATACACCAACAACTTCGTAAAATAAATTTCGTAAAGAACAGCCCCATTCATAAACCAATTATATATAACAATGGAGGAGAGGATTTATGGTCAGTAAAGATACAAGAGATACGAGACTTCCAGTGCGGAACCAACAACGAAAAAATACCCATACACTTAGCAGATCGTTTAATCAGTGTATACGAGAAATACAAATCAGTGTTTTCAGACGAGCCAGGTAAGGTTAAACACTATCAGTGCAAACTTAGGTTCAAAGAAAACGTTTAGGTTAACCGGAGGTCATACCCAATCGCGCATTCGCTAAAAGAGGCCGTGAGAACAGTAATTAATAAAATGATCAGCAGTGACATAATTGAGATTAGTCAATCTCCTTATACTAGTCCAATTATTGCCGTTCCCAAGAAAGACGGACAAGTCCGGCTCTGTTTGGATGCGCGCGAGCTAAATAAAACCATTGTGAATGACAGAACATCACCCGGTGAAATAGAGGAAATACTAAAACGATTTCACGGCACCAAGTTTATCAGTACCTGGGACACTGTATGTGGTTACTGGCAAGTGGAGTTGCATCCACAAAGCCGTCAGTACGTGGCGTTCATTTTCGATGGGCGCAATTACCAGTTCAAGAGACTGCCCTTCGGACTTGTAAATTCTGTAGCCATCTTTGTGGCCTGTATGGACCAAATACTTGGACAAGAAGCACTCCAATTTACCACAGTCTATGTAGACGATTTGCTCATTACGTCAGAAACCTGGGAGGAACACTGTTCGAGTAGAACATGTACTCAAAACGTTAGCGCAGAATGACATAGCTTTTAAATTGGTGAAATCCAATTTCATTGCGCGCGAACTACAATTCTTAGGTTTCAACCTAGACGATAGAGGTATTACCCCGTCAGTAGAAAAAGTGGAGGCAATTCAGAAGTTCCCGCAACCAAAAAACTGGAAACAGTTACAATCTTTCCTCGGACTCTGTAACTATTACAGAAAGTTTCAGCACAAATATTCCGAGTTAACAGCCAAGTTTCAACCACAATTGTCTGCGAAAAACAAATGGACCTGGGGTGAAGAACAAGATATTACCTTCCAACTGATAAAAGAAAAGTTCTTGGAGAGTGTTATACTTCGTCACCCGGATTTTAAGAAACCATTCTTTTTGAATTGCGATGCTAGCGACATCAGCTTAGGAACAACATTATACCAGGAAGATGAGGAAGGTCACCATCTGGTGATAAGCTTTGCTAGTCGTACACTGAATCAATGCGAAAAGAATTATAATGTGACCGAGAAAGAATTGCTTAGCGTGGTATTCGCATGCAGCAAGTTCCGGACATACATTCTCGGGTATCCAGTCACTGTTCGCACTGATCATAAATCCATCTCATTTCTACGTAGGTGCAAATTGAGTCACGGCCGATTGGCTAGATGGGTACTCGCCCTACAAGAATACAATTTACAATGGGAGCATATTCATGGAAAAAAGAATGTGGTAGCCGATGTGTTATCACGGATCAATTTGGAAGACCAGACCTTCGAGGGAGAGAAGGAGAGCTTAGTTAAAATTTACAACTTATTTAAAACCAGATCCGATCTACAAGCTCTATTGATAAACATCCGTATCCACCAACAGTCTGACCCTATACTGAAAAACATAATCAATCCATTGGAAGCCGGCGATGACACCGTTTCCAAATACTAACATCTCAATAAAGGAATACTATTCGTCAAAACAGCCTTGGATGAAGAAACATGGAAGGTGATTATTCCGCACCAAATCGAGAAGGAAGTTATAATCGATTATCATATAAGGTATGGCCATATGGGAGCGCTAAAAGTGATACAGGCTTTAGATGAAAATTGCAAAATAAAGAACATTATGCGGAAGGTAAGAAATTACCTCAAGTATTGTAATATCTGCCAGTGTGTTAAGATTAACAATGAGAAGGAAGAGGGTATAATGATACCAATAACATCGAACGCAAAACTAGAAAAAGTGTTCTTAGATATCTGCGGGCCATTTCCCCGTAGCGGCGGTCGACACAGGTACAAGTACCTAATTATAATCATGGACCATCATACATAAAGCTATATCCAGTTAATCGGGCAACCACAGCGAAAGTTCTTGCGGTAATAACAGAGTTGTATGTGCCAGAGATAGGTAAACAATCTTCAATCATTACCGACCATGGTACTCAATTTAAAGGGAGAAGATGGCGACACACATTATTATCACTTGGGATTAAAACCTATAAGACGTCAGTCAACCACCCAAGTAGTAATCCGGCTGAGAGGGTACTGAGAGAAGTGGGTAGAATCTTGCGAACGTACTGTCACAACCAACAGAAAAAGTGGCAAGAGTATTTAGCAGCAACAGAGAAATTCCTAAATTTCGCCCACCATCCAGCTATAGGAAATTACCCTTACTCCGCCATGTATGAGAAACCAACCCCCCGAGAAATTGAAGAAATAATAGAGTTCCCAACAAACAATGGTCGTACGTTTGACCAGGTGAAATTCTATAACAAGGTGGCCGAAGACCAAGAGAAACGTCAAGCCAAATATCAAAAGGCAATAGGACGTATAATAACTTACAAAGAGGGTGAGAAAGTTCTATTAAAAAATCGAGAACTGCGCAGCACCCTAGAAGGGATAACAAGAAAGTTATTATTACTATATACAGGACCATATGTTGTTGTCAAAAATAATCATAATAATACGTACGAACTGAGAGAAATAGTTTCCGGAAGAATTAAAGGAGTGTACAACCAAGCATCCATAAAAAAGTATTATGAAGAATGAATTTTTAAAATATAATAAAAATTCTAAAAAATAAGTAAGCACATCTTACTACAACCAATTTTGAAAGAAACAATTTGAGATATAATAAAAATAAAAGAATTTAGAATATAGTAACAACGTAAAAGTTCTAAAAAATATAATAAAACCAACTTGCTACAATCAATTTAGCAAGAAAAAAATTTGGAAATAAATAAATTAAAAAGAATTTGAATTTTGATAAAACATCAAAATTTTAAATTATGATAGGATCAACTTACTACAACCAATTTTGAAAGAAAGAATTTGGAAATAAATGGTTTAAAAAGAATTTGAATTTTGATAAAACGTCAAAATTTAAAAACAAGATAAGATCAACTTATTACAAATGATTTATGAAAAATGTATTGGAATTAAATAAAAAGAAGAATTTGAATTTTGCATAAAACTAACAAAGTTCTAAAAATAAATATGTTCCATTTATAAATAAATTTAGAAGAAAATAGTATGATTAATTCAGAAAAAAGAATTAAATATAAACCAGAATAAATGTGAATATCTAACATTTGAAGGAGCAGAGAAGAAAAACAAAAAAGAGTATGATATACAAGAGAAGGCAATAATTTGGAAACAAAGAGGAGAATCTGTTATTATAATAAAATTATAAAGACTCTAAAAAAAGAAAAACAATAATATAATGAGAACTACCTATGACTAACTACTTATGAAACAATAATGGAAACAGTTAATCGAGAAAGATGATTATGATATTACTCAGTTCTCAAGAAGCAAAGAGGAACAACTCATACCAAACATATGGAGAAGATGATTTTGAAAAATAAAAATAATAAGACCTATATGAAACGCAAAGAGAAAAAGTACCACATGAAATATAATATAAATAAATTAATTTTAATGAATGCAAAGGCGGATTAATGACTTTCTGAGAGAGAAGAAAGAAAACTATAATTAAATAAAATGATCACAATAACAACCTGAATATCAATTATAACGATACGAATTTAAAAATTAACTATAATAAAATAAGATCATTCAAATAATGAATAAGAACCAAAGAGAAAATACTATATATAAAAACCATGCTAACAATGTAATTAACCAGAAGGAAGTATAATGAGAATTCAGATGTAGAAGAAAAAAAGTTACACTATAACTAGTAACAAGAAGAATTAACTAAAGTTGCCAACCATAATTAAAATAAATATATCAGACGAGCTAAGAGTTTAGAAAAATATATATAATGAGAATAATAAGTATTAAGAAGAATTAGTAAGATAGAAAATGTGAGATAATCTGAGAAACTACGGAGTGAAGTATCCAAAGATATTTTTATTAGTCGACAAAGAGACTACTTTTTATTTTAATTTATTCGATGACTGACTGTAGATAATTCCAGCAGCATTATGTTTTTTGAGCAGAGATGAATTTGCCTCTGGACTCAAATTGTAGAAGTGGTGTATGGCCAGCAGAGTTGTGAAGCCTACAGTGCCCCTCTGAACTGCCCCAGCCCACATGATAGGGAACGTTAGGGAATTAATATCCCAAGGATACAACACGAAGTTTATAAGGAAAGAAAATGTATAATAATAATAATAATATATCTCAGAAGACACTAACTATCCAAGAAGAATCAAAAGTCAGATAAGTGACTATATATAGAATTTACTAAGCTCAACTATAAAAAAGTCGATATAGAAATGGAGAGGAAAATGAAGTATAAAAAACAATAAAATTGTCATAAGCAATTATTTCATGCATAATCAAGTCTGAAATAATTACTTCTGGAGGAGAGCAATCTGTAGCATGACAGATAAGCCCATAAAAACGAATGGTTAATTGATCATTAAAATAAAGTAATAACATGTTTAAATCCGAGAAAGCAATATAATAAAGAATTAATTCAGAACAACCGTGCAGTACAATCATTGATTTAAGATATAAGTTCATATAAAATAAATGTTACAAGTGATGAGTCATCAAAACCAATTTTAATAACTAAAAAGGTGAAAAAATATAATACCCAGGAAGATTAGGAGTAGGCAAGGAAGATACCCAGAACATAACTAAACCCACAACAAAGAGAAGAAAATCTGTTGTATGAGACCAGAATAGTAGATAAGGAAGAAACCCAGAACAAGGCAAGATCCACCATAAAAGGTGATGCATTTGTATGAAACAAGAAGAGTAGGTGAAGAAGAAACCCAAAAACCCGATGACATCCACAAGTAGATGAAGAAAATACTATTATAAGAAACCAGAAGAAAAGAAGACATCAATGAAGAAACAAGAAGAAGACAGCAACCACAAGAAGAAGGAATGCTCTTGTAAAAAAAACCCTTACCCCAAAATAAATAAAAATAATAATAATAAAAACGTATAACAAAGTATCAATGCAAAAACCCAAATGTACAATAGATATAAGCCAAAAGTGTATAGAGTAAGAGTTGAAAGTGAGCCACGGTGAAATAATAATATAATACCAAAGAACAAATCTTTATTATAATCTACAAATATATTTCTTGATTTTAGTAAGACTATATAACCATTTAGAAATAGAATCAAGGAATGTAAAGAGAACCAGTGCAAGTTTTAGTATTATAAAAAATAAACCTTATGTTTCATTATTGGTATTCACTACTAATGAAATGATACAACTTTGAAGTGACTTAATCTTTGTTCAGAAATAATATAATACATGTGTTTTAGTAAAGAACTGCCAATCTGTTTAAATGACATTCATTAGAATGATGTATAAAACAAGAGCAGGCACAGGATAAAAAAGTGAAGTGACAGGGTACAATTACCCAAAACCCAATTAAAAACAGATAAAAACTGTTAATAAAACTTAATATAAGGAATATAGAGTATAAGATTATAGTAAATAAGGTTTTGTTTATGTAGAATAAGATATTTAAAAATGTATTAGGAATAAGAAAATTTAAAAATGTCAGAATCACTAACATTCTTTAAGTATAAAATATTTATTGTAGGTATTATTGTTAATAACTAATTAAGATGTTAGAATGGAACAACATTCTTTATATATGATATTTTTTATGTGTCATTATTAATCTTTGAGTATAAAAAATGTCTGATTTGTTAAAGACAACTATTAATTGGAATTATTTGTTATATGTTAATAGTATGAAACATATACTAATTGTTATTTTGTTTACAAGAAGAAAATGTTTAATTTATGTTACAATATCAATGAAAGTCAGAGAGGCGTGTTGGCGTGTTGAGTGTTTACTTACTCAATATGTATTATTTATAAAAAATTTGTATGTAAAAACTGTTAGGAATCTAGGCCAAAAGTTAAAAACTAAACATCATCAAAACTGAGAAACTAAGTACATAAATACATTTAAACTGAAGGGATTTAGATAATGTAAATCAGAAACAAAGCCATGTAATTAGAAATATAACTAAGAAAGATTTTGTAAAATTATAGCCAGAATTATTTATAAAAATGGAAATGACAGAACTCAAAAATTTGAAGAGGGGAGTCATATATTCCAACATAATATTTTAAAACTTAACCAATTCATCTAATTGCATGAAATTAAGGGAATATAAACCTTTTATTACAATATGAGATTTACTAATCATTAATATAACTTGGTAATGGCAGAATTTGGAAAAGAACAGGAAGTGAGACCTTAGGACTTAGAAATTACAAAATGAAGGAACAAAATATCAATTTTAGATAAAAACCTTAATAAAACGGCATTATTTGGTATCAAATTACGCAGAATGAACTGAAGGATAAAATTAAGTAACTACTAGCTAATAAATGTGAAGAATAACCAATGTATAATCAGTTCTATAATGTAACTTTATCACATGCACAGGATGCAAAATAAAATTTGAACAATGGAATGAATAATATTACTTGGGCTAAGGTTTTAGTCGGAGATGAAGGAAGTAAGTCAGTTAATTATTGAACATTGTACGGGACACTTGACACGAGCAATTTACCCGTATTAACCTAGTTACGAATACCGTAATGGCGAATAATTATCTGAGCCGAAAGTGAAAATCGAGAGTTTCGGTAAAAAACATTTTTAAAGTTCAACACAGTGAAATAAACATATACAAACACTGAACTAACATTATACAGAACAGAACACCAGTAGAAATAACATTTAAACCCATTAAAACAGTAATAAAACTTAACCAAAAAGTGCATAACATATGACTAACCGACAAAAGTGAATTTGACTTAGAACTACACCATTTTTCCGAATACAACACCAAAACTGAACCAGTGACACTCCACCAACACAAGAAGGAAGAATTGCAGCCACCAGGACGTAAATTCATACGGAAAACATCTTTATTTGAACGCCAAAACTGCGAGGTGACGACTTTCAATTTCATCGGCGGCCATTGCTGATTAACCAACACTCAACTTAACACAGCCTTCTACTGCCTACAGAACGGTTCGCAACATATTTATTTATTTCTATACTTTGAATCTGATATATGTACTGCTAATTTTAAGAATTTACCTTGTAATGTTATACTTTTCAATCTTTGCCCTATTTCTCTGACTTTCCCTAACATAGCTGTTCAAAGAACCTTTATATAAAAAATTTGTAATAATTCAAACGATACCCTGAGAATCGATTTACATATCGACAAGAATCAAAATACATAATTGCCAATAAAATTATTAATGTATTTCCTATTTAAACAGTTTTTCATTTCTAATATAGACAACTAACATAATACTTTAATTTAAATAGAACTTACTACAAGAATCTCACCACCAGAAGGAAGATAACCTCCAAACAGAAAATAAACAAGTATCGATTGCTATTGGAGACAACTCTATAAGTGGCTAGAGGTTTTAACAAATACAAAAAGTCTATAAAACAATTAAAATAAGTGATGAACGTTTCGGAACACCACGAAACTTAATTAATTAATTGTTTTTAATTAATTATAAAAAAAATTTAATTAAAAATTTTTTTAATAAACAATTTTATTTATACACAAGCACATATTTACATATTAATTAAGGAAACAAAGAGTTTTCGTTACAATATATGTGTGTGGTTTAAAGTATTTAGAATGATGCAGTTAAAGAAAACACAAACAGTAGTTTTGAATATTAGCAATATATTGGTTCGAAACACATTCAGATTTTACAAGCTTACCCTCCGTTCTTTACGTATTCCAAGTTTGCACTTTATGTTTAGTAGACATTTTTATGGTGACCTTCTTGACAATACGGACCTTCTTTTTCTATCAACATGTTTAATTGATATGATAATATCAACCTGTATCATAGATATTGTAGTATGCTTGTAGATCTTATGTCGAAATGTAGAAGATTTTTCTCTCATGTCTTTGACTTTGTTTACACTTGTTTCCTTTGAGATTTTCACGATATCTTTCTTGATATTTCAGTCACGTACGTTTTGCCGTAACAGAAACGTAGTGGAATTTCTTGCTTTCAAATTCACATTTACAACTGTTTTTACCTGCCGATATCACGTTTTGTAAACGTGTCGAGTATTTCTTTTTTGTACTTGACAAAACACTTGAGTGAACATTGAGATCGGTGTGGAAAAATTTAACACCAAGAATAATGTTAAAAAGTTAATTTATTACATGTCTTTTTATAACGTAAAATGTGTTCACAGACTTGCCTATTATGTTCTGCTCTATCACACACTGATTCGTTATTTATTGTAACGCGGATAAACTGGTATAATTCTGAATTTCCTTAAAGAAATTATAAGGTTTGTGAGTTGTGGTTGGTATATGTTTAATGACAGTGTGAATTCTATAAATTATGCATATAAAAGAGCAGTAATACTAGAGGGTAAACGGCAGTCCAAGAGCAGTAAAACTTTAGAGAGTGGTACACCTGTAATTAATTCTCGTTCATCAAGCCATCAATGCGACATGGTAAGCCAGTTATGATTTTGGCGTGTAGTCTGTGAGTTGACTAAATTAACACTATTTTGGTTTCATAATTTTATATTTAGTTACTGTTATTATATTTCTAAAATTATTATAATTTCTAAGAAAAATACTGCTGTTACTTTACGTTTGTCATATTGCAAAGTCAAAATGATACCAATTAAATTACACTTATTTACTTCTAACTTATTGCAGAAACTAAAGTTACTTTACAACTTTTGTCATTATTTGTAAAGATTTTTACCAATAGAATTTAAATTTTATTTGGTTCAATTTTTCAAAAATTTCTACAAATTGATTTCTTTTATTTTACTAAAATAATATGTTGGTATTATGTTAGAGGAAAAGTATAAAGAATTTTTATTGCCATTACAAAAGAAGGAACTGTATATCCTGATAAACTTTAATTCTATGGTAAAATATGTTTTTGCAGAAAATAATATTAACTTGATTAGTGGGAAGAAAATAAGAATAAAAAGGCAGAAGAAAGTTACTTTATTTGATAACTTATAAGCTAAATGACAAAAAATGACAATTCATTAAAAATGCTTTAAAATACTAGATTAAACGTTATTTCAAAATAACATATTAATTAAAATATAAATTCTAGTTGCTTGTAGTGTAAACGACTCGTATATCAAAAACGTTTCTTATAATTAAAACTTTGTCTGTAAGTAGGATTTTATAATGGTAGTGTTTGTATCGAATAATTTGCAACAACTACCTGTGGTCAGGTAGGCACCCTTATGATTTAAATGTGTGAATTAACTGAAAAGATTACTTTCTAAACTGCACTACTATAGCATATTATTCGTGGGATTGAGTTTGTCAGGTATAATTGCAATCAATTAGCATACATGCGATTTTATAAATATGTTACTAGAGACTGTATAAATAGCTATATTTTTACAATCTGAAATTAATTACGGAGTTTCCAAAATTGGTTTTATTTTCAAGGTCGCTTTTATGTGTATTCAGTAAGACAGAATATCATGCTCACATAAAAATTTTAAAAAGATTTAGTAGTTTTCATTATGAGCTACTTTAATAGCAGCAGTGCAGTGTATATGTATAACTTTGTAAGTTAGAAAGAATTTTGTTTCCATTGTTATTTCAAAGTATATGGGCTCAACATAAAGTCATAACACTCATTTAATAAGTTGCTTTTCTATATTTTAGTTACATAACAATATTTTAGTTGCTATCATTTAAATCGTACAATTAATAAAGAAAAGATCAAAAGCAAAAAGTAAATTTAAAAGCAGCCATACTTGTTTCTTTTATATGAAGATAATCGGATTTAAAATTATTTTGTTTTGACAGTTAAAAATTTCTTTTTGCGAAGTAACGGAACGGTCAACTCATAAGCGAGTATCCGTGGTGAAACACATAATAAATTTTATATAATAGTTTAATACACAAAAATAAAAATTTATTAATTGTATACTTTTTACTACAAATTTGACATAATTTTCCATAAAGATAGAGGCTCTCGGTCATAATAAAAAAATTAATTTTAAAATTTACAATATGTGTAAAAGAAAAATATTTTTATTATTTCTACTGTTAAATGCAAATGGTTGTTGCCTAGTAAACAATTATAGAACATACGAGTCACAATGGCAAAGCTATACTCACTCTAATTTTACATAAATACACGTTCGCGATATTTTCATCGTTTTTAAATTAAACGATTTCTGCTAATAACACATTACAGATACCACAACAGCGTTTCTTAGTAGTGACGCGAAACATTAACTCCAAACGAGAATGTTATTCACAAAATCAACATTACGTAATTATTTTCTTTGAATGATTTATAACTTTCATACTTATAATTGAGTATACATGCAAATTGTGTTCTGCAGGTTCAGAACAATTGTTGATTATAATACTAAAGTTTACACTATATGTTCCCGATTGCCTGTAATATTACACTTTTATGTATGAGAAGTAAGCAACTGGCCAAGCAGAACTTTAAAAATTCAATCAAAATTTAGTAAAGCTTGGTGTAAGTTTAGTACATCTCGGTTATTCATTGACGCACGTGGTAATCTCTACAAACGACAGTTTTGGAGGAAACGGTCACGAGTCCCCGAATTCACCGCATTGATCACTGGCTATGTTGGAAGTACTGTATAATCTCTCAAATGTTTCCGTGTACTAACAAGTGTAGTTCGACCGTAGCTAAAACCTAATCCTTTCCGTGTTATGGAAGGTTTGTTCCGTAGACACTTGAAGCGTGCCAGATTTGATGAATATCCAGTATATCCTAACTATCAACCTTGAGAAACTCTGCCGTCTACAAACTCACTGGCGTGCAACATGGCTGTCGTATGTATCAACTGTAAATCATTCGGTCGCCGGAGCCCAGTTACAGACGTCATTGTTCAATCTACGTTTAATAAAATCCAGATTATAATATATTGAATCAATAAGTCAAATCAAAACATTTTAAAAAACTTTGGGTAACAAACACCGTATAACTATAAACTAATACAAGACAATAATTGTAGTCATATTTATGTCCGTTAACACTAATTTCTGATGTAAATTGGTAAGTAAGAACTTGAAATTTTACCTATTGTTAAATTAATTGTCAGTATACCATCGTTCAATATAACTGTTTCAGCAATATTAGTTTTCCTCCGCTGATCCATAATATTGCATATATATTTATTTGTGAAATACTGTTGCCAATATAAGGTATCTGGACACAATTAGGGAATATTTTTCTTATTACTGTAGGTAAATTACTGTGTACTTGGAAATGAACGGTACTTTTAGGTCGGGAGTGTGGGGAATGGAGAGAACACGTTTGTAACTCAAGTGCGGCAAGCAATAAACACAAATCTTAGGAACACTAAAAAATCCATATGCGCCGTTACACCTGCCGTCCCTAAAGCACCAATTTACACTGGCGTGAACAAACCGACCGACGCTCACAACCTCGCTAGCCACACACATAGAGTTTGCACTGTTACAGATTTGGCGACAACTGACAACAATATTTGTTTAATTATAGCACTTTAAAGGTTTGCCCTGCGTAAAATTGAAATAATAATTAGAAAATTATAGAAAATTAGTTTACTAAACTACCTAAGTAAATTAATAGTATTTTATTGACAACAATGTAGGCCTAGTAGTTTTTCTCTAAATGAATATTTTTTAAAAATTGTTTTCCAGTGTTGTTGTAATGCACGTTTTGTCCTGTTACGTTGATAGTTATGAACGTTCTATTAAATGTTGTAGTATCTTTACATTAATTACCTGTATTATTGGTGTATACAATCAGGGGATGTGCAAGCCGCATTCTAACCTTCAAACGAGTTCTCGCCGGAGTGTGTATGTTTTCACAAAGCTCCTTTCCTTCATATCTACTGAAACGCTTTAGGCCAACAGGTGCTACGTATATGTAAGTTAATATCAGCGTAACTGTCAGAATCACTGGGACATGCAACATCCTGCACAAAATAAAATTGTTCATAGTTGAAAACATTGACGTATGTGGTAACGATAATGCGAGATGGACATAAGACACTTACACTTCAATTATTTTTTATTCTTTATCTTAGTTTGTAGACACTCTTCAATTATTTTTAATTCTTTATCTTAACTTGTAGACACTTTCTGCCACATATCATGAAAAGTCAGAAAGATGAAAACTCAAAATTATAATCAAATATTATTAAGACGAAGTCCCGTCTACTGAAGGTAAATGTCGAAGTAAAAGTATATTGTTCTTTAATAATATAACAAAGTATATTATAACAAATAATATCCTGATAGTATATTATCAGGAGATTTGAGAAACATAGGACGCACTAATGCTTATTAATTGTTGTAGAATATTAAAAATAATGTTAATATTTGTTTAAGATTTTATTTATAATTTTATTTACTGGGAAATTTGTACTACACTCCCAATACAGTTTTGACATACCTATTTAGCTAAATTTAATTTTTAAAAGTACCTAGTAACTTGTTGAACTGTTCTTTATATTTGCCTACAACAAAAATTAATTATCTTTTACAATTAATTGGTGTGTTATTCTTTATGTATTTGCGTCGTCGTGGATATTGTGTTAGGGTATATGGTGTAGTTTCATTATAATGAGGTAAAAATATTAAAATTTTATGTATGTAAAGTATCCAAAGTTGATGTAATAAATAGTTTAACTTGAAAATTAAAAAATATTTAGCTAAATGCTCTTCAACTATTATGTACCAATGCTGGAAAATTTCCATTTGTTATATTCATGATTAATATGAAAATTCTTTTTGGTTAATTAAAAAAAGACCTTTTCAAAGGATATTCGATTTTATTAACCAAAATTAACTGAATAGTAATCTATACATCTTTCACAAAGTGGTGTTTGAGAATATCTGTAATTGGAATCGCTGTACACTACAAGTGTAACATCTGTAACCATGTACCTTTCAATTAAGACACAGGCGGGTAATTTGATTTTACTACAAACTCAGGACTGTTTCGTTTTATCTTTCCAAATCCGCTGTTATGACAAGGCGACTAACAAGAAATACATCCGAAGGAATAACGAAAAATTAATGATATAGAAAAACAACGCATTTTGATGTAATTTTTAAGTTTTGTTGTATCTTTCTCAGGATTGCTCATGTGGGTTACATATTGTTATATTATCCAATAAATTTAGAGAGAAATAATAATTGTTGTTGTGTATTATGTTGATAAGAAAAAATTTTGTTGTTATTATAGATTTAATACAATTTATTTTGTTTAATTAATTAATTGAATAATTAATTAATGGTAAATTTTTTAATTACTTTCAATTAAATAAATGAGATATTGTGTTTTTGAAAATATTTGTTTTCTATAGATAATCTATTTATGTAGTTGGATCTAGTATTCTCTCTTCTAACTTTGCTCCTCTTCTTCTTCTTTTTGGTATATTTCTCTAATAACTCTAAATTATTTTTAGAAGAAAGAAGAAACTAGTATTTACTGTACAAATAATTATGAACACATGTAATTGAGTAATTGTGATGTTTATTTCTTAACATTTGAAATTGTACGCCACTCTTATGCGCATGGACCAGGCATTGATTGAGATTCGCTCAGGTTGATTGTGAGCAAAAATGACAAAATATAATGTTTACAAAATTAATTATTTCGGATTCTTTTAACTGTCGAAATGTTCAGAGAGGGCAAGGAACAAGATACAATACCTACAACTATCTTAAAATAAATTATTATTTGCTGAAAAAATAACAGGATTATGAAAATTGTTAATTATTGAATAAAGATCGAATCTCGTGTTGATATACCGGTCGCTCTGCAATGAAAATGGCCGCCGCTCACCTCGTGGATTTCTGCTATACAACGCTGACTCTATGTTCTTCTCCCTCAGAAATAAATGCGAATTCCTTCCTCGGC
Organism: Magicicada septendecula; assembly: GCA_034769895.1. Classification (NCBI taxonomy): domain Eukaryota; kingdom Metazoa; phylum Arthropoda; class Insecta; order Hemiptera; family Cicadidae; genus Magicicada; species Magicicada septendecula. The sequence continues at coordinate 106,329,731 of CM068370.1, forward strand.
GAGGTTGTAGTATCCCTGGAAAATTGTGAAGTGTTCTTCCCTCTTCGGCGATGTCGTTCTGTGGTAGTTTATTGGTGCAGTGTTCTGTGTTCAAATATGTTGAGTTCGTGTCTAGATAGTATTGGTTGAATTTTGCTCAAAATGGCGGTTGATTTCTCGTTCTAGTAATGGGCATTACTATTACTGTTGTTCTGTGATAGTTATTGGTGTTATTTATAAAGTAGATGTGTTGTTTTCCATTTGGTAACCTCAGTAACACTTTTTGAGGTTGTTCGCCATTGTTTTACACTATTTCTATTTGTTAAATCTTGCGTCAGTAAATTCTGATCTGTTCACATTCACGATTAACAATAGACTGACGACTGAAAGTCGTCATTTTGTGGTAATTTATAAAATGTCTTTTTCCTCTTCCCATTGTTTTTTTACAAATTTACATGTCTTGGATTTGATAACAACTCATAAACATACATGACAAGTTTTCCTATTTATTGCTGTAACTCAATTATTTATTAATTTTACGAAAATCTAACTATTCAGCAATATTCTTAAGTTAATTTTACATAATGTGATATATAACTGGGTTTGTTTTAAGTTCAGATAAGCCTAAAATTTACAATTTTTGCTATTTATTGTAGGCCTTGTATTTTTTACAAACTTAGTATTTAAATGGTTTTCAAGTGATTTTATGTTAATATTTCCATTAAATAATATTACTCACTCCATGATTATTGCTTGTTGTTAATAATTTGTTGTTATAATACTCCAATATTGATTAATTTACTTTTTATCTGAGTTGAGTACCCTTTAGGCCTAGTATTAGTTATTTCCAAATAAAGTTAATTTTCTTCTTTTGTCATTACATTTGCTATTATTTGTATCTGTACTGATTCCATTTTCATATCTTTGTGTTATATGGACTAGTTTCTATTCATTATATGCAGTTTGATTGAATTTATTTATTTGAGTTTGATTCTATGATAGGTGATTTTGGTTTTCAATGCTGGTTTGTTTTTCTATTGTGGTGTGTTTGTTAATTTGCCGTATACTTTTTATATGGTTTACAGTTTAATAAAAAATACAATATTCCTATTACCTACTTGCCTTCTCTGCCTTAACAAACTTGGAAATTATTGAACATTATTTCAAATAAAACTGAATATCTTATATCTACTAAATTTTTTATATCATTTAAACACAACAAAAATATCTTATGCCTATTATTTTTTTTATATATAATTTGGTTAAAATAAAACATTTTATTAATAATAATACTTTCAGTTATTACACTGTCTGTTGTATTTAGGTTGCTTTTTTGTAACACTCAACTATAATAAAACATCTTATATCTAGGATTTCTTCATTTGTAACTAATCTTTAAAACATTCTTATCACTAATAATATTCTCAGTTAGTAAACTGTCTTTTGTTCTTATGCTAATTTTTTCTGGTATCTCTCTACACTAATGGTAGTCTTTTAAATAATTTTATTTTCTTTCACTGTTTATTTCTTATAGTATGTCACTTGTTATCCTTACACTAGGCTTACAAATTAGTGTACAGTTTTGTTTTTCACTGTATTGTATCCTGTAACTTGTTATTTGGTCTGACATTTATCATTGGTTTTAAATGTATAAGAATTGGGTATATTCATTCCTCATAAGGTTTTAGTGGACATCCTTTCTTGTTGCTATATTCTTTTTATGAACCTTGATATATTTGTCTCTTCCTTCTCATTATATTAGCATTTTCTTATCTTGTGGTTTCATGTCCTTTTCTCATTTACAGCTCCTTATTAATTTGTTGTTGGTTTTGTGACTTGGGGTTTCTCTGCTTCTTAATTTAATAAATTTCCCCTTATCAATATTTTGTTTACCTTTTTACCTTTGTCTTTTCTTTTACTGCTCCCCAACCTACTGGGTATACTGCTGTTTTATTGGGGTTTTATATAGTTGGTTATTTATATATGGACCAAGAGTTTTCTTTGTTATTCAGTTTAACTTTATTAACATTTTATCGACTTAATGTACAGTTTCTTTAGTTTATTCTTTAACCATTTATTATTCTCACTCACTATTGACATTTTCTTCTTTATTCATGTTGTATTAAGTTAAATTTTAAGGTGCTAATTCTGTTATGCTACAATATGTATAGCTAGCGGGTTTGAAAAAATTTCGTCTATAATTAGTAAAATAGTTTACCTTTTCCTTGTCCGTCTGGTGGCCTTTTCTCTATATTTCATTCAACGCGTTTCAGGACATATGCCCCATCATCAGGCTATCCCTTGTTGAAGTTCGTCGATCGTTAAAATATTAAAAACACTGTACACACAATTCTACACATAACAATAAATATAATATAAACATTATTGTTATGTGTATAATTGTGTGTACAGTGTTTTTAATATTTTAACGATCGACGAACTTCAACAAGGGATATCCTGATGATGGGGCATATGTTCTGAAACGCGTTGAATGAAATATAGAGAAAAGGCCACCAGACGGACAAGAAAAAGGTAAACTATTTTACTAATTATATACTATAAGTGGCTTGGATACCGAAAAACATGGATCTAATTTCGTCTAGCTGCGATACTCGACAGCGTGTCGCAATGGTCTGTTTACTACTTCGGTACTCGTGGAACCAGAAAGCAGAAACCGCTTGTGTTGGATTCAATGTCACGGAAATCAGCAAATAGGCGATGGTCTTTTGATCGAGACCGTAACATATCGGAGACGGTCGAGATTACTAATGGCGAAGAAGACCGGTAATAGTTTATAGACTTGAGGTGAGTCTCCACACCACTCTCAATGACTGTGAGGGGGTACTGAGCCGTGACTTACTCAACACCTTTGAAGAAGAAAAACTTACTACAAAATTAGCACATCAACGAGTCACATCATGTCGCAGACTGACGATGCTGCGCAGCGACGGACGACACTTCCTTCCGACTCCCACGTCTTGACCGTCAATTAGACAACACTGTCAGAGAAAACCCCGAACAGTGATGGATCCGCTGAGCGTGAGACTATTTTATCCTCAGACGTTGTAGTTTATCTAGTGTTTGCATTTTGGACACAAACATTTATACTGACATGAATGTATGAAGACATGCTTCTGTATTGAGTCGTCCCCTTGAATTACCTTTGTGCAAAATCAATTGACTTCGGTGGGGAGTACTCTTCCAGATCACGTAATTGTTCTGTGTACAAACAAGAGACAGGGGTACAAGAAAATGGATCATTGAGGATAATCAGCTACTCGAAGCAAAGAAAGTTGTTTGACCGGCAAAGTCAGTCACGCACAATCTGCTGCAACAGTTCGATTCGCCCGAAAATAATGAAGGGCAAAAAGTGGGTAACATATGACAAATAGACATCACCACCTTCAGCGACGGAAGTTGTGACGGCAACTAGTAAGCCTGGCGAGACAAGTCAAGTAGTCACGAAGTTAATGCGTTTATAGTGAATAGAATAAATGTGCTACACTGATAGCCATTACCGAGAAAAAGAGATAACTGCCTGGTCATATATTAATAACGATGGCAGTAATTCTTCAGGAGATAAGTCATTAGAGAGTCCAGCTCGAACAACTTTGAGTGTCTGGTTGGAGAACAAATCGTTCAGCCCTTGAAAGGTATTTACTATTGATAATCATCAAAGAAATTATAAGTTCTGTCTTTCAGGATACAAATTCTTGCTCTATTATTAGTATTTGTATAATAACTGTGAGTAGTATGTACAAATATTTTTTTATACAGAGAGGATATTTTAAAAATTGTTTTTAGTTGAATTATAATATCGATTCTTTTGGATATTCAAAAAACTGCTTACCTTCTGAAAACTTCCATAATAATCAATTACACAATTACACAGTTGTCATTAAAAGATGTGCAAACATTAAAAACACATAGCAGGTCTCTTCTAGTATATTGGCAGAACATATCTCTTAACTAAATGTTTATATGACAATGTTTAAATAGATTCCGGGAAGAGAGTAAAGGTCAGTGGAGTGGAAAACAACCAGAATCTTTCAACTAAGTTACCTTTTATAATATACCAAAATATTATAGTCATCTGAATACATTAGCATCGTTACTGGTCTCAACTAATATAACACCTAAGTAATCAGTCTCTTTTTATTATTGAGTTCCTGTACCATTACTTACAGAATACTAACAAAAGTGAATGATAAAATGTGTCTTTATAGCATCCAACATAACGTTTCATTTTATTAGAAAATACATACAATAATGTATAATTTTCTATTTAATATTCAACATAATATTTTATTCAGCGTCGGTATCTTGAAGGTTTACATCAGGAACGGTGTCTTTTATAGTATCGGATGTTGGTAAATCCATGCGGATTTGATGAAAACTGCGGAAGCCTACATCTTAATGTGTTTTCATTAGGCCTGAGGTCAGAATCGTAAGTATATAAAGAAGACTCTTTCATTAGCTCCTCTTCAGTGTACATTCTCATGCCACAGAAAGCAATATGGCGCTTCACCATCGCAGTTGTAAACTCTTAAATTGACAGCCACAGCTGGTTCAGATAAAATGGCACAAAACTTCCCTCTACGTTCCCTTTTATCTTATTGTACAATGGCAGATGAACAAAGCTCCTTTTTTTCTGTATTCATAAATATCAATAAATATTTGTCTCTGGCTTTCATTAAATACTTTTATAAAACAAGATTTACAAACAAACTTACAATCCCCGATTGTTAATGTCGACATAGTAAGATACAGTTATTTGTCGGTAATGGGACTTATCTTCATTCATCGTTCTTTGTCTTGTATTTTTATTAGATTAGCAATTTTAAATAGTCTCCTGTTTAAGTCATTCATGCATAAATATTCTTTTAATAATTTTGTATTTTGTTTTCTGAAGTAATTTATTTATATTTATGTCGGCAATGTTTCAAAGGCTTTATTATCGAAATGTTTACTGTTTAATCTATAGCAGTCATACAAGCTTGCCCGGCATTGCCAGTTGTCTTACGTGCTTATTTTTTTTTTCTTGTATCTCATTCCAATTCTCGAAACTTTGGTTTCTCTCTTCTGAATAAAGGACGGAAGTCACTGTCTGTATTTAATTTTCACGGACTTCACATTCTTGTGCTCTATTACTTTTTTTTAGTTTCATTGCCTTCCACATTTTCGACGTCAACAAAAAAATTTATTGTTGTAGGCAACTGTCATGCTTTACGTAATTCTCGTCATATTTAAATGTGATAAACAACTCTTCCCTGATATACATGTTTACAATTTATTATTGGTGACAAAGGACATACCTTTATGTTTCTTTTGTGCCACAGCGTCTTCACTTCAATTTTTTTATCTCATCTTCAGGAATGTAACAAGGGTCCGTGTCTAGGCTATAACATATAATAAATTAGACTGTTCATCAGGAAAAGATGGCAGTGCAATGGAATCTGAAAAGAAATCCGTTACATGATTAATGCTTAAAAATAAACTGATGTAACACAGTAAATGAAAATCTATGAAACTTTACAGTTAACATTTTTCACGCAAGTAAAATTAAATGTGCACGATGTTGAAAACAACAGACGAAATAACTACTTTTTTGTGTCAGTTAGGCCTAATTTTTCCTTAATTGGCACAACCTTATGACAGTGTTTTATTTGTTTTATACACCTAATACAAAGTACGATTAAGTTGTAGAGACTATGTATAGCAGGAAACTAACATTATTGGTACTATAAATAATAATGTCAATTTTCTATTTTATTTAAAAACAAAGTCATTTTATGTTATACTACGTATATGTAAGCCACTAAGTTAAGTAGACATTAGCTCATTTATTCAGAGGTGTGTACTTTACTAACGTACATACAGAAATAAACGGTATTCCTTCCTTTTTTTGACCGTTGCTGAAATTATTTTAATACGTCATAAAGTTATTCTAGAAAACAGCAGTCGTCCTTGACTTAGGAATACTATAAGTTTTTGACATTCCTAAAAAAAGTAGGCCTATAAAAAATGCAGTTGCAGGTGTTAATAATAATGAGTAAGTTGTTATTTACTCATTTACCTTCTCCTTCAGTAATACTATATCCATTATTTGTTAATACCATCATGTCTTTAGCTAACTTACACATTTTCCAACCACTACAAATCACTATTTAACTGAAATACCTGCCTTTACAAAACAAAAATCAAGAAATTTCATTCAATATTCTGATTTCTAGATTACAGATAGCCTATTCAGTTGCAGCTACTTAATCACGTACACTCTCATAATACTAAAGTTGGATTTGTGAGATTAAAATATCCGCCTATTTTTATATCGAATATCAAAAACGTCTGTACTAAAAATATTTTGTTCAGAACAGTTTATTCATTGATTTTTGGTTATGAATATTGTAATAAAACCGTTCAATGATGTTAAAAAAAATGTGTCAAGTCATGGGAAAAAAATAACAACGCATTTTGCACAATCAACAGACTTTTCAAATCTTTGTGCAAAGTGTGTTAACTATCAGGTTATTGGAATAACACAATCTACAAATTGCACATCTATATTTTGTAACGTAACACAAGCTGCTCTTCCTAATAATGTTATTACTCTTCCTATTACTGAGATCGACTTACAACATTCTGGACAGTGAAATTAAACAAAACTGACTACCTCATACCAATGATAACTCATTTTTGGCAAAATTATGATATAAGATACTTTGTGTAACAGTACGGAACTATTACTTGCTAAACAGGATAAAACCAGTACAATGAGTTTGGTAAGATATCATGATCATTGAATCGACAGCCCTTTGTGTGCCCTGGCCTTCTTCAGAAGATTTCGCCATTCTTCTCTATCGTAGCCAGACTTCACCAGTTTCTAATTTTAAGAGTCCTGATGTCCTGACTCATCCCGTCCATCCATCTCAGTATTTGCCTCCCAATTATTCCTTTGCTTCCTGGTTTTGCATCAAACATCTTCCCAACAACTCTGGTTTTACAAGCACGTAGAATGTATCCAACCCATTCCAATTTTTTTAATTTAGTAAAAGAGACCACATCAGGTTTATCATACAAATTATCGTATTGGTGAGATATCGTCATCAGCAATTATTAGATTATAAACAGCAGCGAGTCACTAATCCAAAATCTAACCAGAACATTAAATTTATGATTTACCAAAAAATAAACTATAAAAGACATGTAAGAGACATCTAGAAATGTTTTGAGTCCTTTAAATAAGACCTTTGCATGACGTGGCTTAGATTACAAGTAAATAATCGACTGATTGCAGAAATAAGACTACAGACACTGATCAGAATAATTCTACAAATAACAAAAAAAAATTCATATATAAAAGAATATGCAATGCATATTTTCAACAAGCAAAGGCATAATATTTAGGGTGATTTACTTAATGAAAATGATTTATTAAAGTAACCAAAGCACTCTGTAATATCATCTACATTTCTAAGTAATTATAGCTTGCACAAAGTTAAATCTCTTTTTAAAAATTGATTAAGTTACTGAGTACGACTTTAGAAAAATATGTTGAGTTAAGAAAGAGAGCGAAAGAGGAGAAATTAATAAGCGACAGGCACCGTTCAATTAGTTTTCATGTAGGCCTAAGTAAATTAAATGAACACCCGTTGATTATGTTCCACAAAATGCTGTAAATTACAAATAATTAAATTTGCTGCAGTAATTAATATTCATAACTGCTTACGGTAAACGGATAAAGAATAAAGTTCCAATAAGTTATTACTGAATTCAAATGAGAATAGAACAGACAATAAAAGCAATTTTAGTTTTTTGTATTATATAGGTCTACAATTAAGATCAGCGAAACATATTAAGGTGTTGTTTAACATTTTATTTCGAAAAATGTATCCGTTACGGGTAGCACAAACTCATCCATAAAATTTTCTTGTATCGGTACTTACTCTTCTTCCAACTGTTCTATTTCCTTAATAGCGTCTTTCTCTTCTTCTGTATAACAAGTTACTTTGCGTAGGTCCTAACATCTTAATAAAATATTTATGCCAGGACGTAAGGTACTTCTGTTAAGCCATTGTAGCCTCTGTTATCACAATAATTACCTGATTGTTTTTTCACATTTGCTGTCAAACCTAGAGTTCTAACGAGGCTTACCTATGTCTTTATTTTCACCCTGATAGCCTCGATTATTATAACTATTATATCGTCCATTACCCGTCTACTCACATAAAAACCTCGGTCATCAGCAGGAGTACCTCCTATCTGAAGGCAGGGTCACCCCTGGTACCTGATACCTGTACTTCATACTCCTGTGTTTTAATTTAGGTATATATAAAAATCTGTGTTCAGTTAATAATGGTTAGATTTGGGACAAAGTAAGTGACTGTGAATTAAATAAAATACGGTTAAATACTTTTAAATCGTAAAGAGTAGTTTTATTGCAGTAAGAATACTTGACTAGTGTTAAGTTAGTAAACATTACATTCACATATTGTGACATAATTTTCAGAAAAATGTGGATTATAATCAACGAAGGTAATTGTTATACAGAAAGCTGTATGCAGAACTACATGCTACTGTTATATAGTTATGTATATAGGTATACACATATGTATGTCTTTTCAATCACTTTCTGCTACATATGTATATATATGTATGTATGTATATATATATATATATATATATATATATATATATATAGGGTCTTACCCTATTAAGCGGTTTAAATATCGGTTTAATTTGCAATTGATCTGCAAGTTCTCTTGCTCCAATCATTGCTTGTTTAAAACCATCTTCCCTATATATTGTCTTACGGTTTTCGTACAAGTGCTTTTGAATCAATGGTTTTCCCACCCCAGTCTTATGGAAAGTTCTGACGTTGTATGCAGTAAATACTCAATGTTAGGTTTCCTTTTGTGGGAATAAAATTTAGAAAAATTACAAAGGCAGTTATAAGCAACGTTCTTTAAAAATATGATTAATACCATGCATTAACTAACATTTAAGAAATTGATACAGTTACTGTTAGTCCCTAGATTAAGAACGTTTCTGTTGTAATAAAATTTTTTTCGAATTTTGCGTATTCTTGACATACGCAGCAGACTTTCAGTTACTAACGGGTAGTTCTACATGTACCAGGAACAGTCGTGATTCAACCTATAATGTATGCTAATGCATTTGCCTGGATACACCCTTTTTTTTTCACCTACTCCAGTACACCCGAGAAAGAAAATGAGATACTACTGTCAGTCCACATACTCTGGGACAGATTTACATTCATTACTGATATTTACATTTTTACCTTTCAACACTGGAATATGATTTTTGTACCACGTGTATTTTTGTATGTTGTAAGTGAACATTGAATAATTCTGCCGTAAAATGAGTATCAAAAAATTTATTGTAGTTTTTTACATTAGAATAAAAGCATCGCGTAAAGGTATTCATTATTTTAACGTTTATAAAGCAATAAGACAAATTAATAAAGTAAATACAAATATAATTATATAGTAGTAGTAAATGTATTGGGCTAATAATAAAAACGTGTACGAATTAAATAAATGAGCTTTAAAAAATAGAACGTATTCCAGAGTAGAAATCTAGTGTACACACAACATACGTTTTGTTTCAGACGTCAACTGTAGAGATTTAATTGTAAACGTGTAAACATTTAACTCTTTAACAGTATTGGTTAACTATACTATTTACATGAATACAATAATTTTACAAAAAAAACGAATGGGGACGTTTAGGGTAAGTAAGCATGGGAGATTGATATTTTGAATTTCTATTTAAACTTTTTAAAAGTAACCTGTATTAAAATTAAACATTTGAAATTATACTGAATCACACTTCATTAAATAAACTGCTCGCACAAATGGGATGTATCTTTAAATTAAATAATTATATAGTTTAATGTGAGATACAAAGAAAATGCATTAAAATCATATTGTATAAAATAAAATTTTGAAACAGAAAAATTAAGTGAAATACTTAATTTAAACATTACCAAATAAAATTGAGGTGTCCTCGACATTTGTCTAGTAAAGGAGGTAAGAGGGAGCCTTGATGGTTCTTGAATTAGAAAATAATAAGGGAAACTAAACTATTACGTAAGACATTACACTTCTTTTTTATCTTAATGATATAATTCCCACCAATCTTTAAGACATTATCTAGTTTTACAGATGTTATTTACTATACTATTAGTGTAAACGTTCTTGCCGTAGAGTGAGAGGTGTACCATCACATCATGCTGCCTTTTCATTTTTAATTTGCCTTGAAACTTATCTCTTCATTTCTTAGTTATGTCTACATTCTTAATACTTAGCTTCACAATTTCTTCTCCCTTTGCACCACTTTATCGTTTAATCCGCTATGTTATATCTTTCGTGAAGTATTTTCCATTGTGTATTCCTCACTGTGTAATAATATCATTTTGCCTTTTACTTACATCATTTTTAGCGTACCTTTTTCTTTACTGTAGGCACTTGGAGACTACCTTATAAATTGTGGATATTTCAACGCAAAACGTACATATTGGGGATCTTGAATTATCAACACTAAAGATAAAGGTTTATATGATGCCATATATTATATGATGTGATGTCATATAAAGGAATAATGAAACTTACACATTTCTTCAATGCTTCTTTACGACTCCAATATGTGCCAATTCAGTGGAAAATTGCCCACGTGATTATGATACACAAAGCTGGTAAACCGCCAAATGAGAAGTCATCATATTGACCTATATCCTTGCTGCCAGTTATAAAGAGTGAGCCAGAAGTCACGCAACCCAGTAATTAATATTCTCTCACTTTTCCACAATTTTCTCACAATAGATGCTGGAAATGTCCTCCATCAGCTGTAACACACGCCTTAACACGTTTCGTCATGTTAGTTGCTACTTTTTGAATGGTCGCTACACCTATGCGGGATATTTCGTCTTCGATGTTGTGCTTCAGTTGGTCGAATATGTGAGGGTTGTTCTTATAGACGTTATCCTTCAGATGTCCCCAATGAAAAAAGTCGGGGGTAGTTAAATCTGGGGATCTAGGCGGCCACAGTCCACGTGAAACGATGTGTCCCCCAAAGAACTCACGCAACATTATCATTGTGCTATTCGCTGTGTGCGCTGTTGCACCATCTTGCTGCAGCCAGCAGTCTCGTTCATCAGCCTCTAACAATGCTACGAATTGCATGATGATGTCCTGGTAACGTTCAGCTGTTATCGTTTCCGTGAAATAAATTGGGTCTACAATTCTTTTGCGCGAAATTGCACACCAAACTCCAACATTCTGTGAATGTAATGGGGTCTCATGGAAAACGTGAGGGTTTTCTGAACTCCAATACCTGTCGTTCTGGCTGTTTACATACCCATTTAGATGAAACCATGCTTCATTAGAGTAGAAAACGTAATCCAACACCCGAACACTGTTGCGAATAAAATGCAAAAAACATTGACAGTAATGTGGTCTTCTTCCCCTATCAGGTTTTTGAAGCTCATACACAACGTGAATGCGATACGGACGGAGTTTCAGCTTCTTTGTGGCTCTGCGAACACTCCCGTAAGACATTCCGGTTTGCTGATACAGTTTACGTCGACTTTGTTGGTGAACGTAGCACGGATGCGCGGATATTTTCCAATGAGGCATCACTTAACACCGAAGGTCGGCCGGAACGTAAACAATCATTCACGCTACCAGTTTTTCGGAAACCAGCGACTATGCGTGAAATCGTTGATTTACTAGGCACCCGTGTTTCAGGAAAAGCTACCGTAAAGTCTTCCTGACATTGTAAGACTGATTGCGATTTAAAGTAACTTTCAAGAATGAACGCACGTTCAGCCTGGGAAAACCCATGTTTGTCCGCACACAGCTAACTCACCACTTACATCAAAAAGTAGGGAAATTGCTTGGATATCATATGCTATGCGTCTCCCACAAGGTCATCCGTTGCCAACACAAACATTCCCGCCGGCAAGAAACTAAATTCCCGCCGGCCACAATATGTTTTCAAATTTAGGGTTGCGTGACTTCTGGCTCACCCGGTATATGATTGTTTGAGAAACTTCTCCTCAAGCGTCTCGAACCTATCATAGAGGATAATCAGCTTACTCGAACCAATCAGTTTGAATTTAAAAATAAAAACTCAACTGCTGAACAAGTTCATCGGATCACAGATGTAATTGAGCGATCATTAGAAGAAAAGAAAAGATTATGCTCCGCAGTGTTCGTGGATGTGGCCCAAGCATTTGATAAACTGTGGCGTGAGGGACTGGTATACAAGATGAAAGGAAACCTGGCTAAAATGATTAGCCAACTTTTTAAATCATACATATCAGAAAATCAGTTCAGAGTTAAGTGTGGTGATGATTATTCTAATTTAAAGGATACTTCAGCTAGTGTACCACAAGGTAGTGTCCTTGGACGTATTGTGTATTTGTTGTATGCAGGAGATATTCCTAATGTGATGGGATGAGAACATCTACTTTATCTGATGACACTGCTTTACTAGCTACTGGTGTTAGTGTAGAAGCAGCAACAGACGCTCTAGAATCAGCAGTGGAGTACGTCACTAAATGGGAAAAATGGCTCATCAAACCGAACGAAACCAAGTCTAATCACATCAATTTTACCAACTGGAAAACAAATTATTTACGAATCGTAATCCATCCTGAAGAAAATATGGTGGTTGCTTGGAAGACACTCTGAGCTGTCACTGTATAACAAGCTATTGTTACACAAACAAACAAACCTTGTAACCAGTTTAGGTGTATGGTGTACAGCTTTGGGACTATACTAAGAAATCTAATATTAAAATAATTCATACTTTTCAAAATAAGGTTCTTTGCAATATTGTTGATGCACCATAGTACATAAGAAATGATGACATCCATTGCGATCTTAAAATGCCTACAGTTGCTGACGAGATTAAACGGGGTGCGGATAAATATAAAAGAAGGCTTCACGAACACGTAAACATTGAAGTGCTACAACTGCTTGATAATGCTGGACTCGTTCGACCATTGCAAAGACAGAAACCATTTGATCTAGTAAACTAAATATTTATAATAATTCTCAGAAGATGAAAAAAAAGTGTAACTGTACTGAGAAATGCTCCAGTGGGAGCTTATCATACTCACTCTTAACTTATGTATTAGAATAAAATTGCTAAGTAATTTGTAACAAGTTACAATGAAGTTAAAAAAAATTGCAAAAATTAATGAAATTAGTTTTACTTAAGTTGTTTCGTTTCACAAATTGTTAGTTTCATTTAAAACATGTAACGTTTTATAGTCTGTGTTGTATTAAATAGTTAGTATTTCTGGTATATTAAAAGTGTATGTAAGACGTGTCTTTGTACTTTTTGTTGTTAGGCATCTTTGCAAACAGATATAACTAAAAAACGTTTTGAAAAAATTATTATAATTGTAATTTTGATTAGATTTAAATTCGTTGAAATATAGTTAAAAAATTCCTTGGATCACGGTCATAGATCACTTTACGACTTACTAAACTACACAGTTACTACTCTGAGAAATTATATTAACTCTTATACGAAACATTGACACTCTTCATACACTAGTAGCTTTACATTACACACAAACTAATACGCTCTACACCAGTAAGTGTACCTCATCATACTTTTTTCGAGTGTCAACGGTGGGTGCTGGAGAGGCGAGGACTGGAATCGGAGATTGGCCCCATGACGCCTGATAACATCATTGGCGTCATGCTCAACAGCAAAGAGATCTGGGACATGGTTGTGACCTTCGTGAGGATGGTCCTGCGGCAGAAGAAGCCTGAACTGGACCATCTCACAGGTCGATGATATAGATAAAGCTGTAGAAGCCTAGTAGGCGCAATACGAGGTGCCACCCTGAAGCCATACGAATAGTAGTTCCAGGGGGGGTTCCCTGCCTGTAAAGTGGAGGTTTTTTAGTGGGTGCGAGTCGCACACACCGGGAGCACAGTCGGGTGTCTCCTGATGGTGCATAATGCATTTTTCCTCCCCCGTAAAAAAAAAAAAAAAAATACCAGTAAGTGTAGAGAGTATGTCTATACAAGTGAGTACACTCACTGTCCAGTCATATGGTAACAGTCAGATGATTAGTAACCTACAATATACTAACGCGACAAAAGAAGTAAACAATTCACTCTACTGCGTTTCCACTGATTACTTGCTGATCACTGTAATACAATTCTAAGACTTATATACTGAAGTGTAGGGATTTTTGTTTTAAACAATGCCTATTGAAACAACTTTTCATTCGGGATGGTACTATACATGTTTTTACTGCGCTGTAGAATATACGTGTTGTTTCATAATACCATCGTAAATTTAACGTGACCACAGTAACTCGTGCTCGTGTGATAACAGTCAACATAACATTATTCTCCTTAAAGACTTGTTGCCATATTAATTTTTGTAATATTATTGTAATATTTTATTTAATTGGAAACTTTGTTTCATTAAAATAATTATATATTTGAGTATATAAATAAAAGTAATTAATAAAACATGAGTAAGGTGAAACAAATCAGATTTTTGTGGCTATTCATGTAATATAAAGTATTAACTTATACGAAGTCCTAATGTTATGTTTTGATTCCGTACAAAAATATACTACAAACCGTAATTTAACGTTCGTTAACTATTTAATTATTCCATAAGCAGAAAACGAGCAAACCAGCGGGTAAATACAGATGCATACGCAAACAACCCAGTGCATGCGCGCAAAAATTGTACTTAGAATCTAATATAAACAATTCGTGAGTTATCAGACAGTCTTGTTGTGCCTTTGGGTATGTTAAGTGACAAAATTACCTGAACTAAGTAAACAAAAATTTGGTTCCAATTACTGATGGTGGAGTAGGGTGAAGCAGACAGCTCGATTTTTCGATTGTAATAAAATGTAATATTAGTGGACGAAGAGCGGCACATTATTTTTAAACTCGCAGACTGAAGACGAGTGAAGAGTGGAAGACGGCCAAATAGAATTTTTTGCTGTTACTAACTTATTGATGATAAGTACGTTAGTATCTTTAAAATAAAAAAATCCTGACTAAAAAAGCATTTCATTCGTTGCTACTTTTACGTTTTAACTTTAATTTATTTTTATTTTTCCTCACGTTTATGAGCAATCGGCAGAAGACTCTTCCACTCTGCTTGTATATTTGTATTATCTGTCGTTTCTATCTCATGTCGCCATAAAATATGACTCTGGACAATAGTATATTGAAAATTAAATTAAAAACTTTAAATTTAATTTTGACTTCTAATGAATGTGTCTATAAAAGCAACGGAATTATGCGGAAACCCACACCCTCACTCATTTTCTCTCTCTCTCTCGCACTCGCGCGCGCGCGCGCGCACACACACACACACACATCATAAACACAGAGGCATACTCTCTCTCTCTCTCTCTCTCTCTCTCTCTCTCTCTCTCTCTCTCTCTCTCTCTCTCTCAGTAAAGGTGTTTATATGTATTGTCATGAAGACGTTCTCTTCCTTTGCAAAATTAATGGGATAAGAATTCTCAGTCTACTGTGTTGGCGGTACTCTTGCTACACGTTCCAAAAATGTTTCAGCAACGTATGGGGCAATTATACTAAGATGTAAAAGTTATGTGTTACAAGCTTTCAGCTCGGAGGATTGTTAATTTCGCGGTCGAGAAAATTCGTAGAGTGTTAAATGATTAAAATGAACTAGAAGATGAAAAACCAATGTAGTGATACAGAAAATATGTATAATGTAACTTGAATTAATCTGATATTAACTGTCTCATGTAGTACGTTTTCGACCTTTTTGGCTCTCACATTTCGGCTAATACAATACAGTACTGTATGCCTGCAGCACATCTAGTATACCCAGGGGTGGGACAGTTAAATAGGAGTTCTAGTTCGTAAGTTTTGTCGTCTGCTCAAAACTTCACAACACAGTCACAACGAGCGCTCGTGCGGCAGCTGGCAGCGCTGAAACGAGAAATTCGTGAGTTAGCGAACGGTTGTTGGTGGCATCCTTTGCCTTTGCACGTGAAGACGCCATTTTGGTCATTCGGGGTCCTTTGCACAGAGTACGAATATCTAGTTTGAGTTAATTGGCGATTTTGCAATTTGACTTAATTATACTTTATATGCTATATATTCACAGCACTTTTTGTGTATAAACAACAAGTTGCGGAATTGTACAGTCAGTGGATGGGAAAAACGGTTTTTTTATTTTCCACAGCGGAAACAAGAAGCACGGTAAGTGCCATATAAGAAACTTTATTTTTAAGTAGCTTTTATAATTACTATATCCTACATAATGATAGGTTAATGAATTGTGAGTCATAATTAGTTAGCTTTTCATAATTAGATATGTTGTGATTTATTTTCGGATCACAATAGTATATATTGTTTACTTGTTGATACCTTCAGTTGTATCCGTAAAATTGAAAGAACAGATATTCACTTTCTGCATTGAACTAGACATTTCAATAGGCTTTAGTATATTAAATATTGAGTTAGTGCCAGTATGACTAAGTTACTGATGTTTTACAGACAGTTGGAAAAGAAATTTAAACTATAAAATTTGTATAGATTTATTGTAGTATGGCTGTACTAAATTATTTTGAAAGAATATTAAGAGATTTTGGGTGTATAGATTTATAGCATCTTAAAAAAAACAAGTAAGAGGGTTGAAGATAATATTATTTTTATATGTTATATTATATTATTGTCAATATTATAATATTGATATAATATTATAATAACATAATAATTATGTGTCAACAACAATACAGCCTATAGCATATGAGGAGAATTTATTTTCTTGTCAGGTGTAAATTAACAGTAGGCTAGATATGGGTGAGCCTATTTCTTTGTAAGGCTCAGAGTATAAAACTGTTATATAATTTTTAATATTTAACACAGTATAATCATTATTATCACAGTTAGTAGAATCAGGAGTAGTTCGTATTATCAAACGTGACCGTCTCACTGCTGATCAAAGAAAATATACTTGTACTTTATTCTTATTAAAGTATATGGTCCAAGTATATATTATTCTCTATATGCTGTTGATTAAGAGGTTATTTTTGTTTATTTATATATTGATTTTATAAATTTACATATTTCTGATTTTACTGATCAACTTATTTAAGTTACATTAAACTTTTCTTTACGGTGACAATGTTATTTGTAACTTTGTAAATGTAGTATATTTTACTCAGTGTGCATTTGGATTGCCACGGTTCACACTAATCACATTTCGCTGTATGTTTTCAGAATTATTATATATCTTTCTTAAAAATATACATGTTATGAAAACTCTTAAGGTAACCAAAAACTATAACTGTAGAATATTAAACAAAATTCCATTTTTCCAAAAATAATAACGGTTTTCAACAAGCATATATTGTTAATAAAGTTTTGATATTATTTTGACTGTATTTATTTTATCAGTTAAACTATTAAGACTTACGAAATGCTGTAAAATTATTTTAGTATAATATATTTTTGTTGAAAAGTTTTATTTAATTGATAATTTAATTTATAGAAACTGGAAGAAATTTTTTATCTAGAGAAAATAATTTTAGAACAAATAACTTGTTTTACCAAATTCACCAAGTCAACATTGTAATTCTCATGGAAGCAGAAACCTTTATATGAAATATCAATGGGCATAAACTGACTAATTTTTTGCATGTGTGGTGTATTAGTACTGATCATAAAATAGTTAATAAGAATATTGTAATGCACCTTAGTTCCGTAAAATGTAAGCAATTAATACGATACGAAACTAATACTTCTGTATTAGTATTCAGATAATTTGATTTATTCTATTTGATTTTTCTTCTCTATTTTTAATCTTTCTTATTTTTTAGGAACTGTAGAATCTTCTGCAACATTTGACAACTGCAGCATTTAAAGAGTGTGACTTTCTTCGACTTTTTCAATGGCCGCATCCAAAACCAGTCAGGAAAACCTCTTTGGTCTCCACTTAGTGATGAGAGCGTACACGTGGCATTTTGGCAGCGGGCTGTACACTTCATCAACTCGTGGCAATTCCAGAGGCCAGATCGGCGAACATTTATGGCACTATCACAGGACAGCTGGCTGACATCCATAAATTAATCGCTTACTTATAAAGGCCTAATGTCACCAAAAGTAAATTTGTGCGAAACTGAAAAAAAACGTTTATTTTGAAAATGTAAAGAATTTTTTATATCTTATTGGCATAATTCTATTTTGTTATGCACCACAAGGCTTGTAAATATTTTTAGAAAATTTTACCGTGTGTAATTTTTAAATGGTCAACAAGAAGACTTTCATAAATTAAGAAGAGATATTTTTAATAATGCAAAAGTAATATTCTGTTTTTTACTGAATATATTAGATAACTGAAAGTCACAAAATGTTTTAATAAAACTAGTTACACCATTACTCACAAACATATTCACAAAAAGTAAATTACAGTGTGGTTTTATAGTCATTGTTACCTTGTAATATAACACATTACAGATAGGTTTAGTACAGTCTCTAATAATCATAATTCAAAAAAGCAATTATAATTAAATTTTCAATATTAATATTTCAAGAATATAATATAGAAAACATAAAGAATAATCTGATCCTTAAGCATTCCCGTTTCTTAGATATTCATTTTTTTTAGTAGGCCACAGCAGCATTTCATTGTAAAAATCGTGATATTCAAGGGGAACATATTGCACAACCTTCCCCAAATCACTTATTTTTTCTTCGCTAATTGGTTTTACTGGTCATAGCTTTCTGAGTTGGTAGTGTAATTTCAGATAGAAAAATAAGTAGTTTGAACGATTTTTTGATCGACTCCATTGATGAAATTTGCTGAGACTGACCCCCCTTTGATTGCCTGGAAATAAATTCTTGATACACAGGCACACTGAAGCACTCCCTTTTTCCTTTCCTTAGTATCTTAGTTTCATCTAGGGCTGTTTTCTTTATATGAAAGTTGGACCACCAATTTCGAAAATCTGTGACATCATCAGTTTGTATTAAATCAACATTGAATTGTCCTTCCTTTGTTAAAGTCAGATTAATTCGATAAATACGAGTGGCCGCTGAGTGGAAGGCTACTTTTTTAAAACTATCAGAAACTGTTAGGGCCATTATAAATCTTATCATTGCATTAGTTTTGCTTTGCCCTGTACAGTTATCACTGTAGAAGTAGAGTTCGTCATTGGTGGAGAGAACCTAATCAGTAATGTGCCAAACTGTATTACTTCCATTTTGAGTGATTCCTTCATGATACAAATAGAATGTTGTTGTTTCATTTTTGTTGTTGTGAACAGCAAAAGTATACACAGATAGCTGCCTCAGGTAGTAGATATCTTGTAGAGGAAAGTTTGGTAATGAAATGTTTTGCATGTAATCAAAACAAAAAATTAATGCATATTTATGAGACTCACAATATTCCTTAGTTTCACCTAAAGAGATGTAAATGTATTGCTTCTTCTTTCGTGCACAAGTAACTGTGAAACTGCAACTCTTTTCGCAGTATCATTTAACTGTGGATTTTTAATTCTTGTGCGAAGTTGTTAATATTCAGAGCAGGTATCAAATTGACGCCTTCCAAACTGATAATTTAAATGCGCTTTGTATATTTTGTAATAAAAACGGTACCTTATATCTGTATCATTGTACTTTTCAAGAAACAAGGAATGCATTTTTTTAATATCTAATTTGGCATCTAATGTAATTTATCTCTTTGGATGCATAATGGCTTGCTTTCAAGAGGAACGTTATTAAACGCCGAAATCGTCTGGTTATTAATTATTATAGGGTCTGTTTGTTCGTTTTATTATTATTGTTGAAAGCTCGTTTTTATTATTACTAAGTTTTGTATTAGTGATTTATTCTACCCAATTCAATCTATTATTGAATCCGGTAGTGAATAAATCGGTGCACTTACTGTTTTTATCGTCGTTTAATTGTTTCAGTTTATATGGGTTTAAAATGTTTTTTAATTCACTTTCTTGAGTTGATTCTCTAGAAGATCCGTTGACTCTTCGGTTATCAGCTGTGGCGAGTTGATCAGTAATGTCCTGCCTATACACTAACATAAACATAACATAGACATGATATTTACTATGATTTATAAGGTGTAGCAATGTATTGGATGGTGCGGTTGGTAAAAATCATTCCATTTGAATGTCCGGGATTCCCACTAAGCTGTATCTCTATCGTTTACAATAAAAGTCAACTCTTTTGAAGGTTTATAAAACAATAGTTGTTTATTCAACTCTAGAACAATTAATATTTGATACAATAAAATAGTTTATCTTCCTTTTGTTTAACAATTAAATTAGACCATGGACTCTAAAACATTTAAAATCTCAGGGTGGTATGACTGCATTTGGCTAGTCGAATATTCTTCATTAGTAAACAAATAGGTTATAATGTTTTATAAAAATTGTAGTGGTAGTAGTAGTAGTAGTAGGTTCTTTGAGTCTGCAAAATACACATATATAATAAAATGTACTACTGTAATAATAAGTAGACAAAACATAAAATCATTGACGGTTAATTTGAAATAATATAAAATATGAACAACTGTTCACTGCTAATCATTGAGGTTAATACAGGTTCATGTAACCTGGTTTGTTTAAAATTTATTAATTATTTTTCATTGATGCATTAGTTATTTAATAGGTGATAACAATTATTTAAAATCACTGTCATGGTTCTGAATCATCTCCTAGATTGGATGTGCATAACACAGGTAAATTGAATTCATTTGATACATTTAGGTTACCCTCTTGTGTAACTCTAAGTTCAATTATTAAATAAAATATAAAACATTCTTAACTTCCTAATGGTCAGGGTTCAGTTTACCTTCATTGATAACTCAATGTCTTTTCTTATGCTAATCCATTAGAATCATATAAATAGTTAAAATTGTCGTTACTGAAATCGTTCAATTTTATCATCTAAGTTCCCTTCCTTTTGTAATTCGGGCAATTTATCGATTAAATCAAATTAATTCGATTCACTACTAGCGTTCTTTTACTTATTTATTACTTGACAAGCATAGTATAATTGTTATTTGTATTGATACTTGCGTAACTAGTCGTTCGAAGTATTTACACTTTTTCACAACTTTTGGAATTAATTAACATTTTTTGATTAATTAATTAATTAATTTTAATAATTGCACTGCACTCACTCCTATGCGCATATACTCCGTATCAGTTCACTTGAAAATATACTGCACTGTCTTCTTCTGTTGTCATAACCTCCACTCAAAGTTTGAGGTTAGTGAGTGTGTTTACAGCTGTTCGCTGCCAAAAGCACGTTTTTCTGGACGATCGGCGAGCGTGTAGTCGCTCTCGTTGCTGGTGAAAAACTGTCTCTGGTTCCTCTGTCGGAATCCTGCACTTCGTATTTTTTATAGGCTCTGATTGGTTAATAGTTTTTAATTCGTCTAACCTCGGCGGGCTTCGTTAAAATAGACGCTTAATTTCGCGTCAGTAGGCTGGTTTTGAGATTATGAATCCGTGGTTCACAGACCCAAGCGCAAGGGCTCGGCACTTCTCAATTAGTTTTATAAGTCAAATATCTTATTTATAACTGCACTGACGTTATTTTTAATTATCCCCATCGTTTTTATTTTTTAATGACGAGTATTTCGCATCCCCTCATCATATAGTTCAGATTTGGGGTTGCTGAAATCTCACTTGGTATAAATACATAATGTCCATTAAGCTACTAAACATTTTAAATACATTGTTTTTATCCCATATTTTGATGGTGATAACGTATCCTTATCGTACTATTCACTTTTCCCTTAAAACTATGCATTAATAATTACACTATGTCTGTTTTCATAGGTTCAAGTCCTAAGTCTATGGTTATACATATTGTTTGTTACTTATATTATACTAATATTAACATTTAATTCGTTCTAATATAGCCTATGTACACTTTATTGGTTGTTGTCACTACTGATAGCGTCCTTTTTCCTTATCTCATAGGTTTATTGCCTTAATTATGGTTTGCTAAGTATGTTTACCATACTTCATGGAGTTACATTATTACATGATTAATACTCTTTCCATATTATTTTTATTGTTGTTTAAATGACTCTTATAATGGTTTTAATAGTATTGTTCTCATGGTGCAGCAGTTCATTCTGCATTTATACTGGTTGTTATCTTGGCTTAGATGTTATTAAGATTATTTGCAGCTAGTTGTTAACATAGTTTTGTTTTTATTATTGTTATTATTATTATTATTTAGGTAGTTATATTTATTGAATTTACCCAATTGAATAGTATTCTGCCTCACTCAATGTTGTCAGTTGAGTTCCTACTCTTATATAATAAGTTTACAACATAATTTGTTTGCATCAGGCATCTTTGCTATAACAAGCATATAGTTATATTGAATTACATTAATACAGCTTTTATATTTACTCATTACATTATCTATTGTATACAAAACGTTCGTTATATCATCTAGTTACTTCACATTATAATACATTTTGGTTTGATATTGCTTTGGCTTTGTTTTTCTTCAGTTTTAGTGAAAACTGGTTGCCCAGATTAGGTTATGTTGCATAGTAAGTAAGCAGTAATGGGTTGCTGCTGGATTTGTATCTCTGCATTATATCTGATTGATTTGCTTTCATTGCATGCTGATACATTTGTTGTTAGTTATTAGAGTACCTTTTGTTTACTTTTTATTGTCTTAATTACTGACAATTAGTGGTTTTTTTCTAACATCAATTCCACTGTACAACTGGTTATTTATATTTTGGACGTAGTCTTCTTTTTATGTCTACACATCATTCATTTAAGAACTTATCCTATTATTAATCATTTTCTTTGTTATTCTTTATGTACAATAATTAGTCCTTATTGATTACAGTTTATTTTACATGGACAAGGAATGTATTCATCAAATGAGTTGGGGTCAGTGATGACTTTACCTTACAGCTTAGGGATTTATATCATGTCATTAATTCCATTTCTTCTTTCTTCTTTTATAATTATTCCTTCATAGGTTTATGTTAGTATGTTTCATTTTTTCCCTTTTTGTGTCTGGTCTGGATATCTTTCTTCTTTTCTTCACTGATCTTTTTCTCACTCTTAGTTAGTTTATACATGGCGTTGTTTTCACTTGTTTCCTTCTCATTGTTTGATAAGTTTCTTCTCCGTGTTGTCTTCTATGGGTTTCCTTCCCAGTATTTCTTCTTTTTCTTTCTTGAAATATTCATCGTTGTGTCCTTCTCACTGATTCTTCTTGTTTCTTGTTTCCATTGTGTCCTTCTCACTGATTCTTCTTTTTCCTTGAAATAGTCATCGTTGTGTCCTTCTCACTGATCTATTGGGTAAGGTATGTAAGTCGTCTCGTTGTTAGTCTTCTTTTTCATCTTTATTAGTACATTTACTAGTAATTCCTTCTTTATTATAATTCACTTGGTTTAACTTATGATACTTTCTCTTTTCTATTCATGGTGGTATGCTTGATCTTGTAGGTATTCTTAATAGTAGTGGTTTTCAAATTATTTTTGGTACGTTGGTGTAGGTAGTGTCATATGTACCATTACAACGTTTTCATATGTTCTTTATCTTTGTTCTACAAAAACAATTGTTTAACTGACACAAAAAGGTATGTTTAAAATCACTAAATAATTTAACAATAATTTATTATGACAATGTATTGCTTTGGTGTAAGGATCAGTGTTGCTCAGTGTTTCTAAATGGCCGACTATAACCTTGTTTATAAACATTTGTAAGAATGATTATAGTGTTTTATAAATGACTATATAATCTTGTGAATGAAGTATTTGATGTCAGCATATCAATTAAATTGATTGACAGAATTGACAAATGTACTATTCAGCAACAATTTAGGTTTAAAATTCATATTGAGCTTCTATGCAGTTCATTAATCTAAAGGTTTTCTTGGTTTTTTGCCAATAAACTTCTTAGTCTGATAATTTGTGTATTTCCAAATAATGTTTATGTTTATATATTTATAGACCTATTATTTCAAACTGTATGCAGTGTTTAGCTGTCAGGTCTTGTACATAATGTGTTGAGTTTAGTATATAAGTGGTAGAACTGAAATTTTAATGTATTATGTTATGTTTTGTGAATTTGTATTGATTAAGTTTTTTGATAATAACTTCAAGTCTGTTCATTTGTATAATATTTCAAAATAATGTTTGGGTTTATATATTTGTATTATTTCAAATTGTTCTGTAGTGTTTAGCTGTTAGGTCTTGTACATAATGTGAAGTGCTTGTAGATTTGTTTGACTTTTGTATGTGACTGGTAGAACTAGAATTTAAATTATTATGTGTTATATAATATTTTGTAAATTTGCTTACTTAATTCTACTCACTGTATGTATTTTTGTAATTTACAATGTTTTTGTGTAAAAATAAAAAAATACACAAAATTTGTTTTTTCTTAATTTTTACCTAAGTGTTTATCAACCATTTGTGACTTTATGTCAATAGAATGCACAGTGGTTTTTCAAAAACAAATGATCAATATCCTTGAAACTACAGGCAATTAAAGTGTACATTTTCAATTATTTGTAAACAAGTGTGTTCATTAAAAGATAAATTTTTATGAACATTTTATACACAGAATATTTTGTGATGCCACGTGTACTTAAAAAATGTAAAAACCTAATTACTTTGTTGATGTAACTAGTACAATTAATGGTTTGTAAATGTAAGTTTTCTAATTTTTTAATTCACTTTTTATGGATTTGCTTGATCAATTTTTATTTAAATGTGTTCACACATTTTACATGTATACATTCAAACAAGTAATTTCAAATAAAGCCTAGCAGCATTTCCTTTTTTAGATTTCCCGCCTATGCAGCAGAGATAATACAGTATACTGTAGTTACGTGACCGTACTTCTTTATCATTTAGCACCATTTAGTTGACAACACAGTCACCACGAGCGCTAAGAACTCTCTATATATTCGTACTCTGTGAGTATACCTATCTACAGTTTAGAAAAAACTGACTATTTACTTATACGTGAATATTGGCTGTAAATTCAGATACATGACTCTAGATGTAATTAGCTGTTGCTGTTTACTTTCGAAACCTTGTCATACTTATTTTGCTTATAATATGAAATTTTCATATAAACTGTAAAGTCTGTACAAAACATCACCATTTTACATGCAGCAGCTTACGCAATCATCTCCCATCATATAGACGGGAGAGAAAAAAGTATAATTAGAACGTTAACACGTCAACGTGATTTTCAAAGAAACGTTAGATAACCCTTATGCTCCCTTATCTGGTGTTATGATATAGTTTGTTTTATTACAACCCTTAAAAGGTGAGAGGCAAATGAAACTGAGTACCGGTACATTTTTAATTAGCACCGCACCCATAAAGTCTCAGCAAAGTAATTATCTGTTACAATTTGGTCTACTAATTTTAAAAATAGTGATTTACTACTTCTTAAGCATAGTGTAATAATTGTTTACACACTTCCTACCATGCCTGAGGACAATTGTTTCCGTACAAGATTGTGGTTTCTCTGGAATTTTAATTTAAATTGTGAAATTTGATTTCTCTGGTATTTAATAACGCATTCCACCAAACACAAGATTGCTGTGCTTGTAATAATGTAACTGCATTTTTTAATGTATTCAATTGTCCTCAATGCATTATTTAAACCATAATCAGAAATTAATCAAACTGACACTTTGTATAATGTTTCAGCCTTCAGTATATGATTAATTGGAACATTCTCTTCAAAATAGTTTGTGATTACATGCAACACAATGCCAAAATAAAGTGTTTTACATAACCTAGATATAACAAACACGAAAGACTAAATGTAATATTCGTAGGTATTTAAATGGCGCACACTATTTAAAATATCGGTATGGAGAACCATACATGACTTCCATGTTGTAAGATTTATATTTAAAATCATATTCGAAATGAAATATTTCCATAGAAACTACTTCTTTCTACTTATTTCTTCAGCCTTAATCACAGTACTGTGGTCACTAACTTATACCACCTCACGGTTTCGCACTCGATTTTCACTGATGATGGCAGTCGATGACACTGCCGAAACGTCTGGTTTTGCAAAAAACATTGGACTAAGGCTGAACAGCACGGGAAGGAATTTTAAGAAAAATCTACTTCTTTGTTGCCGATAACGTAGTACACATATAACAAATTCTCCCCTCCCTTTCATCTAAATTTTCATTAATAGAAAATTACCCCCACCCCGTTCACCTAACCTCTTCATTTATAGATATTTCATCTACGTTTCTACAGTGGATTATTATGAGCTTCTTATCAGGATACTTTATTTTTCAAAATTAAGTACTTTACTCTTGTTAAATCATAAAATGTTTCTGGTAAACTACCCCTTTCTCTTAACCGATCTGCTCCGAAATCAATAGACCTTCAGTCCTCTACAATTCAGGGATGCATGCAAAAAAATATTTGATTCTGTTTGAATGTACGGCAGTTATCGTTCGTCATGGAAACATTTCTCTTGTTACAACATAAAATGTTGCTGGAAAACTACCCCTTTCCCTTAACCGATCTTCACCAAAATCAACAGACCTTGATTTCTCTAAAACTCAGGAAAGTGTGCAAAATATTATTTGATTCTCTTTGAATTTTCGGCAGTTATCGTTCGTCATAAAAAAATTACCTTTTTTAAAACATAAAACGTTGCCGATAAACTACCCCTTTCCCTTAACCGATCTTCAGCAAAATCAACAGGTCTCGAGAACTCTACAATTTAGGACTGTATGCAAAACATTATTTGATTCTGTTTGAATTTGCTGTTCTTATCGTTTGCCATATAAAGTACCATTGTTACAACAAAAAATGTTTCTGGTAAACTACCCTTTCCCCGTAACCGATCTTCACCAAAATCAACAGACCTTGAGATCTCTACAAGTCAGGGACGCATGCAAAAAAACATTTGATTCTCTTTGAATGCACGGCAGTTATCGTTCGTCAAAAAATTACCCTTGTTAAAACATAAAACGTTGCTGGTAAACTACACCTTTACCTTAACCGATCTTCAACAAAATCAACAAACCTTGAGCTCCCTATAATTCAAAAAGGTATGCAATAAAGTAGTTAATTCTGTTGAATTTACGGCAGTTATCGTTCGTCATAAAAAATTACCCTTGTTAAAACCCAAAATGTTGTTGGTAAACTACTCCTTTCCCTTAACCGATCTTTACCAACACCAATAGGTCTCGAGTCCTCTATAATTCATGTCTGTATGCAAAACATTATTTGATTCTGATTGAATTTGCGGCTGTTACCGTTTGCCATAGAAAAACATTACCCTTGATAAAAAAAAAAAGTTGCTGGTAAACTACACCTTTCCCTTAACCGATCTTCACCAAAAACAATAGGTCTTGAATACTCTACAATTCAGGGCTGTATGCAAAACTTATTTGATTCTGTTTGAATGTGCGGCAGTTATCGTTTGCCATAATAACAATTACTCTTGTTAATACATTAAAAGTAGCAGGTTAACTACCCCTTTCCCTTAACCGATCTTCACCGAAATCTATAGACCATGAGTCCTTTTCAACTCAGGCACATATGTAAAAAATTGTTTCGTTCTGTTTGAATTTACGGCAGTTATCGTTCTTCATGAAAAACGTTCTCTTGTTACAACATAAAATGTTGCCGGTAAACTACCGCTTTCCCTTAACCGATCTTCAACAAAATCAACAGACTTTGAGTTATCAACAATTGAGGAAGGTATGCACAAAATTATTTGATTCTATTTAAATGTGCGGCAGTTATCATTCGTCATAGGAAAAATTACCCATGTTAAAACATAAAACGTTGCTGGTAAACTACCCCTTTCCCTAAACCGATCTTCAACAAAAACAACAGGTCTTGAGAACTGTAGAATTCAGGGCTGTATACAAAAAATTATTTGATTCTGTTTGAATTTGCGGTTCTTATCGTTTGCCATAGAAAGTACCCTTGTTAAAACATAAAACGTTGCTGGTAAACTACCCCTTTCCCTTAACCGATCTTCACTAAAATCAACAAACGTTGAGTTTTCTGTAGCTCAGGAAGGTATGCAAAACATTATTTGATTCTGATTGAATTTACGGCAGTTATCATTCGTCATAGCAAAAATTACCCATGTTAAAACATAAAACGTTGCTGGTAAACTACCCCTTCCCTAAACCGATCTTCAACAAAAACAACAGGTCTTGAGAACTCTACAATTCAGGGCTGTATACAAAAAATTATTTGATGATGTTTGAATTTGCGGCTCTTATCGTTTGCCATAGAAAGTACCTTTGTTAAAACATAAAACGTTGCTGGTAAACTACCCCTTTCCCTTAACCGATCTTCACCAAAAAACGACAGATCTTGAGAACTCTTTAATTCAGGGCTGCATGCAAAAGATTATTTGATTCTGTTTGAATTTGCGGGTTATCGTTTGCCATAGAAAGAAAATCTACAGACAGACAGACAGACAGACAGACAGACAGACAGACAGGCACACACACACACACACACACACACATTTCGAAAAACGACTTTTTTTCATGTTTTGAGTGTAGTACAATCAGAATCTGCAATAATCTCGAACACGATTTTTTTTGCCATCACCATACTTACATTTCCTTAAGAAACATGGAAGTAAAACCAAGTATAACATAAATAAAGGCTTTGAAATATGAAATCACTTATTTGTAAGGAAAATGGAAATAGGTCTACTAACCCTACAATACTGGATAAAAACCGCTGAAGTTACTTAAAGTGAAAAGTACTTACCCCTTGTAATTAAACTAATTTAGCAGATGAAATTAAGAAAAATTATCTGTTAAAGGCTCCAGAAGTTTTTACTCGATCATGATTTCTGCATTTATTTTCTTCAGTCCGTAATGAAAGTAAACTTAAAGATGCTGCACTCTGTCTGCATAATACAGTGTTGACACCTACATATTAAACACCCGTGTTGCCAAATAACCATAGTGAGAAAGGTTAAGGGAAGAGTAACACATAGTGCGTATGAAAACAAATCAGTACAAAGTCAGACTACATCCTCAAATATTTTGCGGTAGCTTGAAGGTCCTACCTATAAATAATCCCTACTGTACTTTAAAGGCTATAATTACGTTGAGACACACACACACACACACACACACACACGTAGGCCTACATAGTGATGGGAGAAAGTAGGACGACCTAAAGGTAGAAGACAGGATTGTTAGGTAAATGCTGCCAGCCTTAGAAGTATTTAGGCACAACTGTATTGAATAAAGAAAATAATAAAAATGAAATTAAACATCAAACGCGCGAAAAAATATGGCGATACGGCAACTGCACTTAGTTCCTGTAATTCAACAAAAACATTACAACAATGTAAAATGGAAAGTATACAAAACGTTATTAGAAAGTGTTACAACATATGTGGCAAACGTGTAACAGATATCAAGTGAAAATTAGGAGAAACTAAACACAATCAAGATAGACTTCTGGAAGAGCATGTGTTGTATAAAAGCACAGGATTAAAATTAAGCAATCAGCGTGAAAATCGGGAACGATAAATATTCTGCACACAATTGAGGTCACATAACCAAAGTGGTATAGGCGCATTATTATGATACCAGCCCGTTAGCCATCTGAAATATGGCACTGGGCACCGACCCAACGTAGAAGAACATGTGGAATCCGATTTTGCTGGTGAGCAGGATGGTGATAGTCAAAGTAAAAGACGACGGAAGCTCGGATACGAGACCCGCGTGGTGTAGTCTCACTTTTAGTAGTCGTAGTAATTTTAGGGTTTGCTCTATTACAATTTCGATGCATTTTCTCGTAATCTGTTCTTGTAGATAACATATCAGAGTCCCTCGTACTTACCTATATTAATTCTAATAAATAACCCTTGCCATTATTTTTTAGCATGCATGTTTTCCATATTATCCAAGTCACTTGTGTGAATAGACAAACTAACCTTTTCAGTCCGTCTTGTGATTTCTTGATTTAGAAATCGCATATGCTTTAAAACGCGTCACTAATTGTAAATCAAGAAGTCAAAAGGGGGGTTGGAAAGCTTAAGTTATCTATTTTCTTTTGCTTTCATGAATTCTCAATTGACTTTTCTTCTATATCACTTCCTTTCACTTTCTATTTGACTATTTCTATATCACTTTCTTCATGGTCTCTTCCTTTCCTTACACTTGCTTTCACATTTTATCTTCTTATTCATATATTACTTTTAGTTTTATCTTTTTTTCATACTTTTTTTTGTAAACTGTTACTCTGCTATCCACAGCTTAACTAGATTTGACCGTCTTTTCTGTTTACAATGTTTGTAGCATTTATTACGGAGCTTTTCCATCAGCGTAATTCCATCATCAGGATAATCTTTAAATGTCTGTTTGTAGGAACAAGAATTTTATAACATTTACTGACTATGGTTGTTTATAACAACAGTGGTTAATTCTGATTTATCTATGACATAAACCATCAGTGATATTGGTATGTTCATGCACAAAAATTAAAATGATATATAAATTTTAAATAAAAAACTAAAACCTTTATTACATTGCTTTTCAGATAACCAAATGAATACAATAGATTCACAAAATACAAAATATTAAATAAACAACAAATTAACAAGTGGTGAGAAATGTTTAATAAACATTAACAAAGACATGTAATAAATACATAACAAAGATAACTTATGTAAATTACAAATGGAAATGAAAATAAACAATAATTTCGGAAGAAAATTTTGAGCTGCGCTGAAATTTTGAGTAGACGCAAATTTAGTAGACACTTGAATTTCTGGATCACTCGTCGCACGTCGTACAATCCACCTGCTTCTTGTTGTTGTGTCTTGATTTGCACTTCTTGAAGCAGGTCCACGCAACCGCTGCCCTAATTAATACGCCAACGAAGAGTACAGGAATTTCTGGAAAAATTTCAAAATTATTAATTTATGTTTCTCCTCAGTGATATTCTGTGCATATGGAAAGTTTAAATGCCTATTGTAATTCATTTTAAAAGTTAATTTTTAGTCGTTAAAAAGTTAATTTGGTTTACTGTAACAAATGAATAGACATGAGTGACTATAAACAGTTTACGTACACTTGGGTTACATGTATGAATGATTCCCTGACAACAGTACCCACTCTTATGTTCGGTGATATTTAAAAACAAGCGTTAAACAAAAGGGAAAGTCACAATTATAGTTATTTATTTCAGGTAAGAAAAAATACAATGAGGACTAATGTAGTGTTTGCTTTTAAACAGACACACAAACCATACAAATAACATATTTAAATTAGATTTACATACCTTTGTGAGAACGTGGGTTGACAAGGCTGTTAAGAAACTCGTGTAATTTGTACAACAACGAGACAGACGCCAGAATTTGTACTGCAACAATTTCAAAAAAGTTATTAGTAACATAAAACCAAATTCTTTTTCAAAGTCTACTGCTATGATTTTGTGCTTTGAAACTTCTTCTTCTCCTTCAGGGGCGCGACAACCCATTACTGAGTCAAGGACTCCTTTAACAGCCTCCGCCAGTTGTCCCGGTCAAGTGCAGATAACTGACTGGCTAAGGAACTGATAGATTTCTGCACATAAAAGAGTTTCACAGATGGAACATGGTTGAGTTCTTTAATCGAACCCTAACCTGGACGACCAGGAACTTTGATTTCGTGTGGCTCTCCCGCTAGAGAGTTGCTTTCACCTCACCTGACGAGCTCTCTCTGCCCTGTCGCAGTAGACTAACTAACTTAGTCCATGTGTGCAGCTGTCGGTATCCTAGAGTCTCCTCTGCCTCCACACTAGATGCACATCTTGCTGCCGATGTGCAACATCCTGCCACGCCATGGCCCAGGATAGCCCCAGACTGCCCTTACAGAAACCCATCTCTCGTTTGCTTACAGATCCACTCCGCCGAAGGGACTGGTTACCACAACATTGGAGTGGATTGCTTGGCGTAACAATCTCTTTGAATTAAAAGAGATTCAAAGTAGACGTGTAGGTGATAGTGGAGTTGGGGTGGAGAGGCTGGTCTCTTCTATGAAAGCATATGTTTGCGTCACACCCTCTTTTGTCCCCGCTTTGAAACATAATTTTCATTACTTAACGTAGACCTTAATATTATCGCTGTTTTATGGCATTCACATTGCATAATTAAAAGTAATAGGCAACTTGGAAGATCAAAACATTCCATATATAGTTGGCTAAAATGTGTGAATGGTTCATTATAAAAACTGCCCGCGATAATGTCTGTATAAGGCTAAATTCAAAATTACCATTAAAATGACATACACAACAATAGTGTCTGATGCCTAGTGCATGTAAAGATGTCTATAATATCAACTCATTATTAAATATATAAAGTTAATTCAACTTACGTTCACCGTCCAATCTTGGATGATACCAGTTGGCAGCAAACGTAAACATGTTGATCAAAGTCAAATAAAATTCAAATGGTTCTGAAAAATTTATAAAATCTGTTAACTACGTAGCCTACAGTGGTGTGTTTGTACCTGTTGTTACAATAAGTTACAAGCGAATTTTAATTTACACGCCTCCACAATGGTGTCACAACTAACTAATCTTATATTTAACATACTGCTTAGCTAATAAAGTAAATACAATTTCAAAGACAAAGTAATTCTGTAAACAGAAAATCCGCTAAAAATTTCAGGTTTACTGCGATAAAATTTACGAATAAATCTATGCCTTCGGCCACTGTAAGGTTTTTTCTCACATTATTAAGTATAAATGTTACAACCCGTTCCTTATAGTAAACAAAATGCGGTAATTAACTTTCAATTCTCTTGACAACTGAACATACAAGAGACCTGCAGTATCTGCTTATAAATAAGTATGTAAATTATAATAACATTTTAAATTTGACATACCTCTATCCCAGCTCGGACCCGCAAAGTGTAAATATACTCTCCATTTTATTAATATCGAAACCATTTCAAAAATAAGAACTGCAACATTAGAAAAAGCATTAAAAATTTACGATATTTCTGATTCTAAGAACTGTAATGAGCCTCAAGTTAGAACTTACAATTTTCTCTTTCGTTTTCACTGTAATTTTATCTAATTTATTTTTATTATTTATTAAAACAGTTAGTGATCCAATAATTTGACATAAAAATGTCAAATCATCAACACAACACAAATATATTGCTTTAAATATATGTAAATTGATGTTAACATGTGAACACGCTAACAGATTATTAAAAGTACCCATGAAGAAAGAAGACGATCCAGCTGAATAAAATATAATAGTAAAATTTATACCATACCAAAATGGTTATAAACACGTCTTAAGGGGGACATTATTAAAGACAATCAGACACACAGGAAACCAAAGTACCTTTCACACTAAAGACACGTCTGTACGAAACACGTAGGCTTATCTTTTGTAACTCTGACTAACAAAAATTTGCATTCTCGTTCAGAAAATTCAAATTATATTTGACACTTCCAGCTACATTAACGAAACATGTATATATTATATTTACAAAACACAACCACATACAACAACAAACACTCACAATACAGTGACTGTTCCAAACTATGTATTGGACAAACACATCGTAGTTTCCACACACGTTACCTGAACACATCAAAGACATTACAAACACACATCTGAATTTCACTTTTCTGCTCATACACAAAACTAACAGTATACGTACACAGACATTGCCACAAATTTATAAATTCTATATTTATAAATACGGATGCAACAAAACAGTAAAACAACAAAAGAAAAAATTTACAAAACAAAAGTATTAAAAACAGTGCTTTCAACACTCAACAAATACCCAACAATAAGACTATAACGTTACTTTTACATTTATGTTGTCTAGTAAAAACACGTTGAGAACTGCGTTATGTACTTATAACTATATTCGTGTGCCATAATGAAATCTAAAGCAAAATTACCTCCACGGGATTTACAGTTGTTTCGGGCAGCGGTTAAAAGAATGGCATATCCTTTTAGGAGCCAGTCCACTTCCGCGACGAGTGATGCTGGAAAATGTAAACCGTGTTAGTGACGTAATGTGAAGTATACTACACATAAACAGTTCTCTCACACAATTAATTTTCAGTTGGCCATATCATTTGCCTTAAAACTTTGAAACTTTACAATTCAAACATGCACCTTGAACCTGAAGGTAGGCATACCGTCCAACGTAGGCTACAGTTAGGTAAAATTAGGGGTGACTAATTCTTCGCATAAAATACACACTGTTGTGTTCACACAAGGATTGAATTCATAAGTGTAACAGTATTAAGACAAACTTAAAGTTGACATAGCCCAGCTGATCGCACATGTTAAGTAGACAGGTACACTGCGTAAATTAAGTTTTATTTTAAAGTTTTTGCCACTTACTTTCCGATTCTCCAGGCGGATAGAACCAATTGTAAACAAACGCAAGAACAGCGACCATGATGGAAATCCTTTTAAACAGTACCTCTGAAAAAATTTAATTTTATTAGAGACACAAAATTGTTTTTATTTTTCTACAAGCTGTAATATTATTGAGTTTCAAACTTAATCTACTTGTAATTGCAAACGGTTATACGATTCCACGAAATTACATGATGAAACATAATTACACTAAGGCTAAATATCTATTTAAATTTTTCATTGTAATGAGGTTCACTGGATTCTTATTCTGTTGTAATGTTATATCTACCCGATTTTGATTATTAATTCATTGTGCTGAAATCGCCTACATGCATGCACTTATTATAAACACGTTAATTGTATGTAATAGTTGGAAATTTAAAAAAAGAAATGTTTAAAATATTTGAGAATCCCAGTCACTTATTGTATGTCGGTTGTAGTAGTAATCGTTGATATGTGGCCTATGTAGTAGTAACAATTCATTGTCCCGGAGATAAACCACTTCATTAGTTAAAGGAACAAGAATAGGCAACGCATAAGTTTGTCAGTCTAAACTCTATCTATTCCTTTAGCTTTTAATACCGATCAGTATTACGTAATGCCTTACCTTTAACGTTCAACATTTTTATGAGTTTTGAATTGTTTTAGTTATACGTAAGTAATGATTACTATGGAAACGAAGATTTATTGTTGGCTTTTAAGAACAAATTTGAATATATAATTTGTAAAATAAAATTATTTAAATATTCCTTTTCACAGTGGTCAGTTTTAAATATTTATATACAACTGTTGTCCACTAACCTTTTGTTTTATATTTAATAAAAATTTTTACAAACCTCTTAAATGTGTAAGTACTTTACAGTTCACTGAGATTGTATAAATAGAGAGTAAATGGCTGGTGAATACAGGACTGTAAAGTTGTGAAACAGGTCAAAAGCGGTACAGACAGATCAACCAGCTATTGTAGATATCGTGGACGGCAATAGTAGACCAATTCCATGCTGTTGACGGGGAAAACAACTGCCTGGCACTCCAGTATTTGGTAGTCCCCAACACACAGACCTAACTTGTGGAATTCACAAGTATGAGGTGTAATGAAAAAGGTTCGTACAATCTACGACTTTTTCAAAGTAGAAGTACCGGATTAAAATACTGTTTTTAAGTGATGCAATTAAAGTGTTAGCAATATTAGATGCATAGATAGATTTCACAATTGATTGAGTAAGGTTGTGTTGTAATATTACGGATTACGGACCATGTTCCTGATTTTTCTGTTGTTTAAAAGCAGTTTCATGGCATTAATAATTTAGTCTTATTCACTTTTGTTTACAAAATGTTTACAAAAGTTCCTCTTACGTTAAAATTCAGGCAACATTTTTCATTCGCCTTTACTTGAAAACATAAGAGTGAAGTCTGTTTATATTAACCAGGAAATCGTTTCCTGAAAATGTTGCCGTAACTTCATGGAACAATCTTTGGGTGTCTTTGCTTATGAGTAGTATATAGATACGCTTGCCATGATTTTTTTATTAACCAACCGGGGCATACTTTTTATTCTGTTTACCAGGAGGGCGAGAAAGGAGGCTGGATTAAAATCTTAACATTACAGTGTTTATTACATTGCTATTCCGTTGGGTGTATAAAATGTATAAATATAATACTTAGTACATAATAAAGTGTAAATAAAAGAAAAAATTTGTTACAAAGTTAAGTGCAATACTTAAATTGTGTTCAATTAAAAATTGCTTTTTACATTAAGAATTTGAAGGAAGTGTGCAACTTAAACTTGTTTTTTAAACCAGTCATATATTTCACTTTAATGCACATTCCGCAATTCGTCCTTTTTAGTTTTATATTTTGTAAAAAAAAAAATCATTACAACTAAGTCCAAAATTTACTTTACACAGTATCATCGCACGCACTGTTAACTCCTGCATTTAACCTCTGTACCTGTTCTAGCATTGTTCATCAACAAGAACACTCTCTCTACAGGAGCTGCTGTTCTAGGAAGGCAAAAGATATACTCAATTATCAGTCCAATATTGTGAATTGGGATGTTATTTTCCTTAGCATGGCTAAAGAATTGCAACCAACTTTCTTCACTCGATAGCTTTTTGTCTTCTTCTTTCTCTTCTGTTTCCCAGGCTCCCACTTTAGAAAAGCAAATTTTCTTAGCAACGACATCTTCATCCAAATTTCATCTGTATTTATAGACTATTGTAGACTATTGGACTCACCCATTATTTTTTCTAGGAACTAAATGCACCGACCGGAACATTTCAGCAACCGGGCGGAACGCCGGGGTTGTACTCTGAAACTGGAACTATTCCGGTCAAACCGGGACGTATGGCAAGCTTATGTACGTATATAGGAAGTTGTAAGAATTTTATGGTGTACTAACAAATTACACAGACAAAATCACATATTAAGAATTCTTATGTTCTATAATAATTTTTACTCTGGAGGTTACGCGAATAGTATATATAAAGTATACAGTAGGACATACCCTACGTGTGTGTGTGTGTGTAATTTTCTATATTCGTAACCCAAACCTTCTTGCAGCAATTATGTAATATTATATTATTCAATATAGTTTGTTCTTCAAGTGGCGTATTACGTTTTTGTCGTTTTAATACCTATATGTATTATAATGCTTGTGTGTGTGTGTGTGTGTGTGTGTGTGTGTGTGTGTGTGTGTGTGTGTGTAAACGGTATAAATCCCATATTTGTGCCTTTGACGTTTTAAGCAGTATTGTGTGATAAATTCCCTTCAGACATTCCTTATAAACTATTTAAAATAAGTAAATCTTTTAAAAATAAATTATGTACAATGCGATATCCTCTTGACTTTGCGGTATTGAAACGTGAATGTTAAAACGTAAACTATAGAACACATTAGCAACAGCGGAGATCGAATGATTTAACAAAAATTAGAAGTTAGAACTAAATGCGACTGTATTAATAACAAGGACACCAGGACTGTGATTAATGATAAATGAATAGTTCATAAAATAGACTATAGGAAAATGGAATGATGTAGACATAATATCAGAATAGAATCGGAGTACGTTGCCCATGCTGGAAATGAGAAATAATAGAAAAACTGAAAATATAAGGAATCGACAATTATAGGGGATTGAGGAAATTTGTGCAAAACGAGGAGACAAGTGCGACACTTATTTCGTGAACGCAAACTGGACCTTTTTGGTTGTAAGAATTTGAGTTGATCTTAACTTGTACTGGAACACGATAAAATATTGGATGGTACCTGAATGTATTTAAATAACTGAATATACTGGAAAGAACTTTATACATGCAGATCGAAGGCAAGTAGATGAGTGACAAAGAGACATTATGAACTCAAATTGAAATCACCTTTTGAACAAAGGAATATTTCTTGAAAACGTACCTTATCTAATTGATAATATATTAAAGAGAATACGTTAAACTACACACGCACGTACGCCCGACCACACAAGCACAAACACATTCAAAAAGACGCTTATAATAAAACAGTAACTTTTCTGCTAACCGCATACGTGTCTAGTGTAATTTAGTGAATATACGATTGCGATTATCGTTAATTTAAAGGACAATAACGTATCTGTTTAAACAAGTTGTCGCACATTTTTTTGTGTTGACGTTATATGGTATATGAGTAGCTTAGTTTAACTTCCTAGTACAGCGTAGTTTGTTAAATGGCGTTTTTATATATCAACTTGTGACGATTTAAATAAAAGAAATAATCAAGAAAAAAAAAATTAAAAAAAAAAATTTAGGTTGCGAGCTCTTAAGCCATTTAAATCTCACTGTATTAATATAAAATACCTGTATGTACTCAGTATGTGAGGAAGCAGTAATTAATTAGTTATTTAGAAGATAATCTAATAAAAAGAAAAATTGTAAAGAGTTATTAATATCGTATTTAACCCTTTGCTTGTAAGCAGGCGCTGTCCTGTTGATTCCAGACTCGACATGCTTTCCGAGTCTTGTGTGAGTTAGAATAAGATAAAAAAAAATTAATGTTAATAATAAAAAAATCTGAAGACATAAATAGTCGCTAAAACAACTGATTTAAATTATGTATATTTGTTTAGGGATAGTTTGTATAAATAAAAATGTTAGCTTAAATATAGTTAGGAACTATATTCTCGCGCGGAAATTGTCCCACTAACTTTTGCCCAGTACCAGGCGAAGGGAGCGGAATTTCTCTCTCTTGCAATGGTGACTTCGTACAGTATAGACGTAGGAGCTGTGCGCTTAAAATATGTTAACTACATTTTGTCTCACCTTAAGATGGTGTACCAGATGTAGCTGTTTAAAGCATCTGGATGTGTTAATTAATATAGTCATGTAAATAGACAAGAAATTTAAAGTAAAAAATCGAAACGTAAAAAAAAAAGGAGTGTAACACAAGATGACTACGTGCTTCAACAAATAACAACAATTCCAAAGTCATACCCGGAGATGTGAACTATCAGAAGCCACAAACTCTACTGCACGTGACAGAATATGCAGATCAGGACATCCGAGAATCTACAAGATCATCGTAGATATCTACACGACATATTGTTCAACCTGCGAACTTTTGGAGCCCTTTACAGAGGAAGGCCAGACCGAGATGACGACGTAGCTGTTCCTGTTTCCCAAGACGGATACCCCAGGACGAGTCTTCTGCATACCAATTAAAAGGTGACTCGATAGCCTGTCTATCGAGGGTTACTAATATTTGTCACACAACACTTCTTGAAAGAGACTTTTCAGAAACTATTAACTTTGTAAAGACTTATAAATTAAATCTAAGAATTTCATGTAACTATTCTAACTTTATACGTTGTAACAGTTTATATGCTAATGTAGAGTAATATAATTCAAGCAATAATACCATTCTTCCAATGGTTGAATAAAAGAAAGTCTTGCAAGCTAATATCATGAAATGAGTATAATTAAAAGTTTTAATTACAGAAATACAGAAAGTTGACCCGGATCCGAGGTATAGCTATATAAAATCAAGTTTGATCTCAAAGTTTAAAGAAACCTTTCAAATAACTTAATGATTGAATTAGTAATGTCATGGGATCTGTCAGTAGATGTTTTTAAATGTTAAATAAAGAGAAGTCTTCTTGTTACACACATATGAGGAGTGCTTAAATCAATTGTATACCTTGCCATTGTTTCCTTACACAGTTAGTAAGTAATTTGTTACATTAATTATTTGTGATAAATTCTGTTACAACGTAGGCAGCCCATCTAATTAACGGAGTTTAATTACGAGGGGTTCCCTGGATTTGTAACGCGGCGAAAAGACGTTACAAAAGTGCGCCACTCTGCTTTCTTGTAAAAAAATAAAAGGGTAATTGTTTACAGAGTGTCACAAAAGTGCGCCACTATGCTAAATTTTATAAAGGTGTTTTAATCAAACAAAATTGCGTCATTCAAAAAAAGTAAAGGAAACAAAGGAAAGAGTTTTAATTGTGTATATAGTGTCACAAACAAAATTGCATTCACGATGCGTGGATACATTGTATGATCAACAACTAAATATATAATATTGATATATGCACTCAGAA
Organism: Magicicada septendecula; assembly: GCA_034769895.1. NCBI lineage: Eukaryota > Metazoa > Arthropoda > Insecta > Hemiptera > Cicadidae > Magicicada > Magicicada septendecula. Next base: position 106,369,712 of record CM068370.1, read on the forward strand.
AGTTACTTTAATAAATGTAATGTTCAAAACATATTTAATAGTGTAATAAGTTACGTAGATGGTAGTATGTATAAGTAAAATATCCTTAGCGTCATACAATGCATGTAGCTTTTGCATTCTATAGGCCAGTAGGAACCTGCATAATTCGATGTAAGTACTTGCATACATGAATTGTGACCAAGCATAACAATTTTGGTCAACCGAACAATCTGTAATAGGTTTGTTTACGACAATCTATGACCTGTTGGTTCCTGAATCATTCTGCACAGTGTATGTCCAACTATCTAGCTTACATACACTAGTATGTGTTATAAAAAAAAATTTGATTAAAAATAACTTTGTTAATAATAATAAAGTAATTAAGTAGAAGTTCGTGATTTAAAACTTGTGAACAAAATAAGTAATTATTTAATTGAGAAAAGTTTATGAATGAACGGAGCCAAAGTGTTGTCTAAGCGGAATAATAATAATAGAATCAAGCGTCTGCGCTACCCTTCTCTTGTTTAAACCGGTATACAGTAGTTGTGTTATTCAGTCGCATTGTGGAGAACAATAAGAGTAAAACCCCCTCTCTCACTGACACGCTCAACCCTCCTTTGTTAACTAAATATGTAGGCCACCCTCTGACCTACATTCCAGTAAACAGCTGATCGGCTATTTAACCTTGAAATGTATGTGTGTGTGATTTCTGTCTCTCCCTTAGAAGAGAAATTGTTCTTTTCTAATTTGTGTAAATTTATTACTTATGAATTTATTATATGTATATGTAATATATGTGTAATATACTAGTATTAATTTTAAGTACGTGCTAATGTGTTAGAACAAAATGGCCCAATTTAACCCGGATTTGTTATTAAAAGACGAGCTGTCTTACGAAGCCCTTTTGCGTGGACTACCCCATGCTGATGTAACAGTCGCGGAATTACGAAGTTCAATTCGCGAATGTGGATTTGATGCGCCCGTGCAATTAAACAATCTAAGCCAACTCGATTATGAAAGCGAGAAAGAAATTTGTAATGCCAAGTATAGTGAACTATACTTATTGTCTCAAACACTCCAAGACGAGAAATCTCCGGCAAAAATTTTGCGGACTACCCAGAGAATAGAGCATTTAACCAGGCGAATAAAAAATTGGTCGATCTGGCCGAATCTCACAGAAATACCCGTTGATGTACAAAAGCTAGCAGACGAAGCTCTACGCCGCTTACCTTCAATTATCAACGATTTAAGAGGAAAATCCGACTCATTCAGGATGGACGAAATAGAGAAATCATTAATGAAATTACACATCTCCCCAGTACAATCCCCCACCACTGGTTTACCTCCGCCTAACTCGGATCGGAACTCACCTATCGTATCGCAAGTGCAAGCGAACCCACAACAAAAAACTGATACAGATGTAAATGTCCCTTCTCCCGAGCATTTTCAGTTTCGTCCCGGAAATAATGAATTGACCAACACCCCCAATGAATCTAATCACCCTCATCGAGGAATTACCCCTATGAACTATAACCCAGATCTATACGGAAAAATGACTCACCCTGTGGAGAAGATTTTATCCGAAATCCCTTATACAGATGGTTTAAATGTTTCCAAGTTACTAACATTTATTAGTTATCTTCTTCAGATAAAGGATCTACAGCAGCTGAATGACTGGCAAATTTTACAAGTCCTGTTACCAAAGTGTAAACCCCCGTTAAAAAATCAGGTGCTAGAAGCCCTAACCTCTACTTTCCCAGTAGAAGAGCTACATAGCTCTTTAATAAAATACTTTATTCCCACCGGCATCTATGAGGAAATAAAAAGGAAGACAGTACTCCGAGTACAAGGACATCAGGAGAGATTAGCTCACTACATCTCCGATATTAGGGAGTCCTCTCGACTACTACGTGTAAGCTGGAATGAAACACAACTGGTGGACACCATTTTAATAGGAGTGTCACCCGAAGAAAGATCTCGACTATCATTGATGAATAGACCCAATACTATTGCTGATCTAGAACAGTGCAGTATCCATTCTTCAAATGTATGGTACTCTGATCAAAATAGAGAAGCAATGAAAACCTCTGGAACTAATAGACATCAATTGCGAGCACTACTGCCTGATGTAACAACCTCGTATGAAAGACAAGTTTCTAGTAGACCTCACCATGTGCGCAAAGCTGGTAAGTTAACTGTAAACCCAGATAAAGCGGAAACCAAGTACCCACCTGTTATAATTGTGGCAAATATGGGCACATAAGAAGAGAGTGCAAAAGTAAGCCATTGGAATGGAATAACCCCAATTCAAAAAACATGTAAGGCAGGGAGACCCGAAAACCTGTGTCTTCCGCAGCTACTCAAAATTGGGTAAACTAAAAGAAACCAGTAATAATAATAAGAATGAATTATTCTGTAACCAAGTGAAAAACAAAAAAGGTGCGAAAGATATCGACCCCTATGTGCGAGAATTTCGTGAAAAGTGTAATGCGATTAATAGATGTAAATGGAAAAGAAATCTACTACCATTAATACGAGTCGACTTAGGCGTTACATCCCCCATCGCCTTAATTGATTCGGGATCTAGTAGAAGCTTAATCAGCCAAGAATTAGCGGACATGTTAGCTAAACATCATCTAGTAAAACGGAACCAACCTGTGAATATAAAGTGTGCTAAATAAATATGGTGATTAAATAGACGATAGTTCTAGGAGCGTTTCCTAAATCCCCAAAGTAGTTTAATAAATAATAAATAATAAAGTGAATAATAATAATTGATTTAAATACTAGAGCTAAATAAATCCTAAGTATACTAAAATTGTGTGAAGTGTAGAAGTAAGTAGGAAAAAAGAAAATAATAATAAAAAGTTCAGTTGCATATTGTAAACACTCCCAGTGGCGGCCAGTTAGAGAAAATAAAAGCGTGTTCAGTATTGTAGGAATTGTACTAAGCAGCCCCTAACGCACCCTTCCAATTGTGATAACCGGTGCAGGCCTGAACAATTGAAAACCACCCCTAGTGAGTATGACAATGCATTATGTAAAGTGCCTCCCCTCCCGCATAGTTTGTTTAAGTATTGTAAAAAGAGATAAAAGAGAATCATATTCGTGAGATTCCGCTTCTCTCAAACCAGTGATCTAAAGTGGAGTATGGGATCCACTTTAGATCACATTAGAAATAAGTTTATGAGATATAATCAAGTATTGATTATACATGTAACGTAACAGGTCACAACGGCGCCGACTGAAAGGGTAATGATAGGGCAGAAATGTGCCAAAGATCATAATAAATGCTGAAAGCTAACTTCCGTAGTTAGAGTAAGCTGGTGTCAGTCGGGCCGGGATGTTGTGAGTTACGGATAAGTAGGGATCATTCCAATCTAAGGTTTGGAAATTAGTATTAAGAGTACAATGTAAGTTAGTACTTAAGAAGCGAGAAAAAGGGAATTTCACGAAGGCGATCATTTAAATGAACAATGTCATTTAAAGAGAATTAGAAAAAAAACGAACTGTGCACTAACATTAAATAACTTCACACACTGACACTAATCGTACTCCCAGTCCCCAATAGTGAGTTAGACTCAAAAAAAAAAAAAAGCTTAACCGTAGCGTGCAATTTAAGCGGTGGAGTATGTGACGATTTAAATAAAAGAAATAATCAAGAAAATAAAAAATTAAAAAAAAAATTTAGGTTGCGAACTCTTAAGCCATTTAAATTTCACTGTATTAATATAAAATACCTGTATGTACTCAGTATGTGAGGAAGCAGTAATTAATTAGTTATTTAGAAGATAATCTAATAAAAAGAAAAATTGTAAAGAGTTATTAATATCGTATTTAACCCTTTGCTTGTAAGCAGGCGCTGTCCTGTTGATTCCAGACTCGACATGCTTTCCGAGTCTTGTGTGAGTTAGAATAAGATAAAAAAAAATTAATGTTATTAATAAAAAAATCTGAAGACATAAATAGTCGCTAAAACAACTGATTTAAATTATGTATATTTGTTTAGGGATAGTTTGTATAAATAAAAATGTTAACTTAAATATAGTTAGGAACTATATTCTCGCGCGGAAATTGTCCCACTAACTTTTGCCCAGTACCAGGCGAAGGGAGCGGAATTTCTCTCTCTTGCAATGGTGACTTCGTACAGTATAGACGTAGGAGCTGTGCGCTTAAAATATGTTAACTACATTTTGTCTCACCTTAAGATGGTGTACCAGATGTAGCTGTTTAAAGCATCTGGATGTGTTAATTAATATAGTCATGTAAATAGACAAGAAATTTAAAGTAAAAAATCGAAACGTAAAAAAAAAGGAGTGTAACACAAGATGACTACGTGCTTCAACAAATAACAACAATTCCAAAGTCATACCCGGAGATGTGAACTATCAGAAGCCACAAACTCTACTGCACGTGACAGAATATGCAGATCAGGACATCCGAGAATCTACAAGATCATCGTAGATATCTACACGACATATTGTTCAACCTGCGAACTTTTGGAGCCCTTTACAGAGGAAGGCCAGACCGAGATGACGACGTAGCTGTTCCTGTTTCCCAAGACGGATACCCCAGGACGAGTCTTCTGCATACCAATTAAAAGGTGACTCGATAGCCTGTCTATCGAGGGTTACTAATATTTGTCACACAACACTTCTTGAAAGAGACTTTTCAGAAACTATTAACTTTGTAAAGACTTATAAATTAAATCTAAGAATTTCATGTAACTATTCTAACTTTATACGTTGTAACAGTTTATATGCTAATGTAGAGTAATATAATTCAAGCAATAATACCATTCTTCCAATGGTTGAATAAAAGAAAGTCTTGCAAGCTAATATCATGAAATGAGTATAATTAAAAGTTTTAATTACAGAAATACAGAAAGTTGACCCGGATCCGAGGTATAGCTATATAAAATCAAGTTTGATCTCAAAGTTTAAAGAAACCTTTCAAATAACTTAATGATTGAATTAGTAATGTCATGGGATCTGTCAGTAGATGTTTTTAAATGTTAAATAAAGAGAAGTCTTCTTGTTACACACATATGAGGAGTGCTTAAATCAATTGTATACCTTGCCATTGTTTCCTTACACAGTTAGTAAGTAATTTGTTACATTAATTATTTGTGATAAATTCTGTTACAACGTAGGCAGCCCATCTAATTAACGGAGTTTAATTACGAGGGGTTCCCTGGATTTGTAACGCGGCGAAAAGACGTTACAAACTTTATCCAGTAACTGTGCTCTATTCTCATCTCGGTGGCTTCGGGTTATTAGATTTTTCCCGTAACGAGTTTCTACCGAGTTAAATAACATTAGTCGACCTAAATAATGTTGCTCTTGTAAATCACGGTTTATTCATAATTTTAATTTTCTGTGTTTTAAAGTGAGTGTAAATAAAATCCCCTTAACTCGAACGCGAGAAAAGATCCGAGTGTTTTTTATGAAGATGGAAACACGTATTTAACAAGATGTGGACTCAGAATTTGGAGCAAGAATGCCCTACCTTTCAATCCACATCCATTGTTATGTCGTGGTTACTGGAACGGACATGACTGTTGGCAATTTCTAACAACACTGCCGGCATGACCAATTTCCTGTAGTTCAGGCAACCATGTTTGTGTTCTTGCAGAACTGGTCTGCCCCAAATTACGGTTAGTATTCTAATTATGTTTATCATTTAGCTGGCCCACCTCGACCACCATGGCGTTCTGACGCATGAGCTAGGTATTGCGGTGAGCGTTCGTCTACTATACATACAGCATTAGACTTCACATTGGGTTCTTCTAGATCGGAGATGAAGTTGCACTGAACGTTCTTTAACACCACATCACGACTGCATACTTACTTTCACATTTTGTGTATAGTTCTTGAGATAAAATTTAGGATTACAGGATCCAGTAGCCTATGTTATTTTAAGTAAAATTCAAATTATACGTCAGATTTAAACTATATATATATATATATATATTTGTATAAACGCACATGTATTTATGAATTTCTTCATTTGTTTGTTTAATTACATATTGCTTAATTACTTATTCGCTTACAATAATAAAACAGAAGAACGAGGACTATGGAAGAGTTATTGTAGATTCTGTTTCAGGAAACCTGCACACAAACTATGCCAATCAAATCAAACTCCGTATATTATTAAAATAAATGTCAACAGAAAATGGAGGACGGCAACAGAAAAATCTAATCCAAGATAATACTAAATTATCTAAGAATACATTAGACACAAATATGATGGTCAATGTGGCGAGGACCTTAGATACGAAACACAGGTAAGGAGGTGAAAATTGAGATAAAGGTCTGACAACCGTGAATCAAAAAGGATTTACGTAAAAGTGTCGTAAACAATAGAAAGGAAATGTTTCGAGTTTATGTAAGGAGTTTTTAGAGAAGAAGATTAAGGTGTATTACTTTTACAAATTTGGAAATAATTATGAAGACTTACAGATTCCCATTAGGCCTATGTTGAAAAAGAAATGCCACTAATTATTACTAATTATTAAACTTTCGAAATTTGGTATGGTCAGAGAATTAGGAAAAACGAGAATAATAAGAACATAACAAAATTCACAGACAACCGTGTAAAGAACTATGTTAGCGATAAAAGGCAAAACAGAAAACATTCGAAAATAACATAAAAAATAGACGTATTATGCTAGTCGTTTTGAAAAATACACATTTTAAAACTGCAGAAAATGAACTGCAGATGGACATAACATGTTTCTGAGCCAGAAAGATACATAAAGTCTGTAAAGCTGCTACATTAGTTGCCAAAAAAAGATAAATATTCCAAGAGAGCGTTGGCACTTTCTAAGGTAATACATATCTAGCCAAATAATATCATACATAAAATTCAATAAAATAATTTTTTAGGAAGGAAATAATTCGAATGTGATTGGAGATGGGTCGGCGCATTACATAATGATGATGATGTGTTGTTATTGATGTATAAGTTTTGACACGTGAGTGCACAATTAATAGTCCACATGTTGTTTGCGACATTAGCAAGGCGATCAGTCAATTTAATTCTCTTAATAAATAAAACTGTGAAAAGGTGAAGAAGCAGCATAAGTCTAGTATAAGCCTCTCAGACACTATGAAACACTGTACGACGTTTGAGTATAATTTCAGGCAACTTCCGAACAGATTAGTCACTGTGTACTCTACGATTCTTATAACAATCTGTACAGTAAAGCTAAGCAACCAGTTATTTGCGAGCGGATTTTCAGCTATTAGTGGCATCCTAATAATCTACAACATAAATTATTAATGTGTCTGATTTTTATTGCGTCGTCCAACAAATTTACTTAATGAGATTACGTATGGTTTTTAATAATGTACATTAAATGACTTTTGCTTATGTAAATTTTAATTGAGCATATTGATTTCTCTCCTGAGTAGTGTACCAAAGTTCACAGTAGACTTCGCCACTAAACGTAAACATAGGCTGCTGTGAGTTTATATAAGAACGCTGCATTAGCACAAGCATATTGTAACGGTAACACATATTCTCTGTAGTGTATACGTCTTTATTGCTTCTATTTCTAAGTAAATACTATGTAGTACTTCGTGAGTTGTTAACTGTTTGTAGACATAGCCGTGTGACATACATCAACACTCATATCCATATTCATCACCGTTGGAATTCACAAACAAATGCTTATAATATGTAGGCTAACTCAAATTTATGCTGCACACACTAAATGCAACTGACGTTAACCTTACCTTGTTCTGTTGCTACATAAAAACGCAGTAATAGAAAATATGTAAACGAAACGGATTCCCAACTGTGTTTTGTAAATTCCACGTAGTCACTTGTTACATAAATGTGAATGAATCCTGTATAAACTAGGAACTAATTAAAGTAATGTATTAACATATCACGTACATTTTGGGAGCGGGCTAGCACGCACACACACTGAAACATTCAAACAAGGCTGAACGGTTAGCGAAGCATTTGCCAACGCACGCACAGGCACACGACGCTAGACAGAAGTTTTAGACCTGGAACTTTAAGAGCCGATCAGTGAATCACCAAGTGAAGGTGAGCGTGATCGAGCTGTGTGGGTGTGTTTTTGCTAAAGAGCCCACACTGGTAGCCTACTCCAGGCGCCTTCATTTACCGGCCAAACGATAGTGCAAAGACGCTTATTCCATTTCTCTTATTGATATCCCGAAAGCCAACTATGTAAGATACTTGGTCATCCACTTGGACAAGAAACTGACTTGGCGCAACCACATTTGGATGAAGAGAAAACAACTAGACACCAAGTTTCGCAAGCATTATTGTCTCCTGGGCAGAAAATCATTACTGTCAATGCGAAACAAGCTGTTGGTGTACAACACTGTGTTCAAGCCAGTGTGGACATACAGCTTACAGCTTTGGGGAACTGCATCTGAATTTAATATCGCCGTACTGGAAAGGTTTCAGACCAAGGTGTTGCGTGTCATAACCAACGCACCGTGGTTCATCAGCATGAGAGACATCTGTATAGACCTGGACCTGCCCTCAGTCAGTGAAACCATTGCGATGTTCAGCGAAAGATATGTGAAACGGCTGAAAGAGCACAGGAATCCCTTAGCCGTGAATCTACTGGACAACAGCCTACAGACAAGACGTCTAAAGTTAACATATTCTGTGGACTTACCTAGACTCTAACACTATAAGTATATTATACATAATCTGTTACTTTTAAATACTAATGTAGAGAACCAGTCAATGGACTAGTTCTCTTCACGCCATGTATTATGTAAACAATTATGCTTATTGTTATGTATTAACAGATTGCATAAATAAATGTAAAAAAATGTCTCTTATTGTTAGTTAATATTACGACCTGCAACACGAGGCTATAAATACTGGGCTACCTCGCAGAAACAGGTCGAAACAAGCAAACAGCGCAAGACATAGGTTAAGCGGTTGGAAAAAGCGTTTAATTCAGAGTGTGTCATCACCGATCCGCCTAGCCAGTAGAGATTATTTTAACTTAACAATGGTTAAATACAATATAAGGTTTTCATTAGAAGACTGTGTTCTTCGTCATAGTATAATATGACTATACCAATTTCTTTTCTTCTACTATTATTATAAGTCAGTTAATGCCTATGCGTAAACAAGTAATAAACAGTACCTAATGTTACGACGTCACAGAACAATCTACGTGTTTATCGAACGTTCCAGAGAGATCTAGAACGACTAGAATGTAATGCGGTGGTGTACGTGCTTATCGACGCATTCGCGAGATTTTTCTGGAGGCCGCCAGCCGCGCGGACTGTGACAAGGCCGCAATTAATTACGTCGTACACTGGCGCTAAGACGCGGTTTCGAACGTTCTGGTCTGTGAGCCGAGGTATAAATACATGGCGGCAGCGGCCTTAGTTTTCAGTTTTAGTGGCGATAAATTACAGTGCGGTTCGAGACTTATTATCGGGCGAGATTACTGTGCGCGTTCAAGTGGTTATTAGTTAAGTGTTGTGTTTTATAATCAGACGGCATATTGTAAGATAATTGTGTTTTAATATTAGTTGACATTTATTTGCGTGTGAACAATTTTTATTAGATTTGTTATAAGAGACTGTGTTGTTAATTACGAACTGTTAACTGTGAAAATCAAAGCTGGTGATTAGTGATATAATTGGTGTCTTGTACATATTTTGTTTTCCAATGTACCTACGACGATCAAGTAGACAGTCGTAACAGTGGTGTCAGAACTGAGATAGAACGGTTAATAGTGGAAACAGTGGACACTTTGTACAAGACAAGTGTAATAAATAATTAATCGGAAAACAATGGATGCCAGTCAGATGATGGAAAATTTCCAGGCAGAGGAACGACGACGGCAGGATGCAGAGAAAGCGGAAGAGAGACAGAAAGCCCTCCTGCTGGAAGCAGAGGAAAGACGCATACAGGAGGCGGAAGAAGCAGAAAAACGACAGGCTGAAAAAGGCAGGCAGGAAAGAGAAGAGACAGAGGAACGACGACGACAGGAAGCATGGGAACGGAAGCGTGAAACAGAAGACCTCATAGCATTAATACAGGAGCAGAAACAGATTCAAGAACACAGTACCGCAGAATTGGGTCTCATACGAGATGACCTTAATAAACAAGTTACTAAAATATCAGAGGTACAAGAATCAATGACATTAAAAATAGCTGAAGTAGAAAAATTTGTGTCGAGTCTTGAAGAATCGATGTCTAATAAAATAGCTGAAGTAGAAAAATCAGTCACGAGTGTGGAAAAGCTATGTTAACAAAAATAGGAGGCGCAATTACAAATATAAAAGAGCAGATTAAAAATGAAGTCGAGCGGTGCCTGAAGTGACAACCAAAACAACTTTGTGAACAGACTGTACCAATGATAAAGACAGAAAAAGACGCAGAAAATAAGTTAATAGAGAAAGTCACTTTGCCTGCAGTAGAGACTGTTCACGTCAAAGCTCCAACCTTTGACGGAAGCAGTCAATGGGCAACGGGAACGTACCTCCGCCAATTTGAAGCTGCTGCATGCGAAAATAATTGGACAGAGAAAGGCAGTCTCACTCGTTCTTGCATTAAAAGAACCCGTGGCAGAACTACTACAGAAAGTCCCACATGACAGCCAGAACATCTATGCCGAATTGATAAAAGCTCCAGAATTACGGTATGTTGATAAACATTTGCAAGATATGTAAGCCTACTGCATCCAGTTGAGAGCAAGGCGACAGCATTCCGGGGAGAGCCTTTAAGAGTTTGAAGCAAATATCGACAGACTAATTAGACTGGCCTATCCTGAAGCGCCGGAAGATTTTCGAACGAGTTTTCCGATGCAAACATTTACTGCCGGTGTCCGAGATAACGAATTATAGCAAGTGTTACGAATGGCAAGACACCAGAACAGTGCGGACGACCTGGTACATGCTTTGCAATTTGAGGCCTCCAAATCAGCGTCTGGTTGGCCAAGTCATAAAGTGCGCGCTCTGGAAGATCGCGACGACACAGGCGATGAGGAAGAAGAACAAGAAATAGAGACCAAACGAACAGCGCCACAGAATAAAATAAGAAAGGATGGAAGACCGAAGTGTTATAGATGTGGGAAACCTGGACATCTACAACGAGATTGTCGGGTTAGAATTCAGCAGCAGGGAAACGAGCAATACTCGGTACAACGGGGCGTGTGCTGACTAACTGGAGGAACGAAGCCCCTAGAAAATACACAATTCTACACTTCAGAAAAACAGCAGGAGCTTGGTAGTTACCGGATTTGTTCAAGAAAGGCCAACCTCGACTACAGTTGACACAGGCGCAACAGTTTCTATTGTGCGCCCCGACGTGGTGAAAGATCTCAAGCCAATCTGGTGCTCTTCAGGCTTGCGAACAGCTACTGGACGGCCTGTAAAGTGTATGGAAAATTGGAGATACACCTACACCTCGGTCGACTTGAGTTTAATCATCAAGTTCGTGTTGCAGACATTGTGGTTGAAGCAATTCTTGGTGTGGACGTTATGAATGCATACGGATTTATAGTCGACTTCAAAAACAATGTCTTGAGAATCGGAGGCGAAGAGGTAATGCTATCAACAATGACGACAGCAGAAAAATCGATGGACGTCATAAACCAAGTGGCCGTAACTGTTCCACCAAACTCCGAAAAGATCATCATGGTTAAAACCGAGGTACTAGGGGCAACCAGTGCTCTATATTCGAACCACAGGTAGTCAGCACACCGGGCATACTAATTGCCAGAAATTTAGTAAAACCTGAGGAAACCGGAAATGTACCTATTAGAGTGGCGAATATTTTGGATCAAGCTAACACTTTACACACCATTACGCTCCTAGGCAAATTGACTCCTGTTGCCTGGGTAGCCCGAATGACGCAACGAATATCCAGTGCTTCGGATAATTCCAAATACCAGAGGAACTGCAAGAATTATTGAACAGATCTTTTAATGACCTCTCAAATGGTGAGGTAAAAGCACTCAGACAGTTTTTACATGAATTCATAGATTGTTTTGCAATTCGGGGACAGTCACTGGGAAGAACCTCTCTTGTTCAACATCGAATCAATACCGGCTACACAACACCGATACCCCAACCTCCTCGAAGGCCTCCATTATCTAAACAAGAGGAAATGTCTCGGTTAGTACAGGACATGTTGACACAGGGAGTAATCGAAACTTTGTCAACTTCTTGGTCTTCTCCTGTAGTGCTGGTAGCGAAGAAGGATGGCGGATTGCGTTTCTGCGTGTACTACCGGAGGTTAAATGACGTTAGAAAGAAAGACTGCTATCCATTTCCTCGCGTTGACGATACACTCGACACGTTGTCCGGAGCACGTGGTTTTCCACATTGGACCTGAAGAATGGATATTGGCAAGTGGGTCTTCATCAAGAAGACAAGAAAATAGCTCTTTCTCGACCCCAAGTGGCTTATCCAATTTAACGTCATGCCATTTGGACTCTGTAATGCAACGGCAACATTTGAAAGATTGATGGACCTGGTACTCCGAGGCCTGACATGGAAAACTTGCCTTGTTTACTTAGACGATGCCATAGTCATCGGGAAGACTTTCAAAAACCATTTGGAAAACCTTAAGGAGGTTCTAACTAGAATTCACCATGCCCAACTGAAGTTGAGCCCGAAAAAGTGTTCTCTATTTCAGAAGGAAGTACAGTATTTGGGCTATCGTGTTTCGGCTGCGGGTGTTAGCCTGGATTCTAATAAAGTAGACACCGTAAGAGACTGGCCAGTGCCGACAAGTAAACACGAAATTCGAAGTTTCCTGGGGTTATGCTCATATTACAGACGTTTTGTGAAAGGCTTCGCTACTATTACTAAACGACTACATGAGCTAACGGAAAATAAACGACACTTCCAGTGGTCGAGGGAGCGTGATCAAGCATTTAGGACTTTGAGAATTGCATTATGTTCGCAGCCAAATCTCGCTTTCCCAGATTCCGAAGGAATGTACATTGTGGACACAGACACCAGCAATACTGGTCTAGGAGCAGTTTTATCTCAAGTGTAAAACGGTGAAGAACGAGTAATAGCGTATTACAGCAAGACACTTTCTAAACCGGAGAGAAATTATTGCGTCACAAGGAGAGAGTTGCTGGCAATCGTCCGAGCGTTGGATCACTTCAATAAATACCTCTATGGAAGAGAGTTTTCACTACGTACTGACCATGCCGCGCTTGCATGGCTCATGAGATTTAAAAATCCGCAAGGTTGGCTAGGTGGCTTGAACGTCTGCAGGAGTACAACTTCAAGGTACAACATCGACGGGGGCGCCTGCATGGTAATCCAGATGGCTTATCACGAAGACCGTGCCCGGAAGACTGCCGACATTGCCACAGAAAGGAAGAACAAAACTTAAGTGAACGTGTTCAAGCCATCACTCTAGATTTCCTGGCAGACGGATGGACAACACAAGACTGTCGACAAGAACAGATGACTGACGAAGACATTGGACCGATCTTGACAGCAAAAGAGGAAAGTCGCCGCCCGGATTGCCAAGATATCTGCCATGGGTCCGAAGTGCTGAAGGGCTACTGGGCACAATCGGAATCTCTCACCTTAGAACGGATTGCTGAAAAGGGCTTGGGAAAGTGCAGACGAACGAGATGTGGTCATGGAGTTGGTAGTTCCCCGATGTATAGTGCAGTCTGTTTTGAAGGAGATGCATGATGGAACATCTGGAGGCCATCTTGGGGTTAACAAAATCTTTGACAAAATAAGGAAGCGATTCTATTGGCTTCATCTTCGCCACGACGTAGAGGAATGGGTTCGGTCGTGTGAAATATGTGCTGCAAGCAAGGGCCCAGAAACCAGAAGCAGGGGAAAAATGAGACAGTATAACGTTGGACTGCCTTTCGAGAGAATTGCCATAGACAGTGCTGGACCATCCCCAGTTACTAACGATGGAAACCGGTACATTATGGTTGTAGCTGACTACTTCACTAAGTGGGTGAAAGCCTACGTAATTCCATATCAGGAAGTTAATACTGTGGCAAAGCAGTTAGTTTACAACTTCTGTTGCCGTAATGGAGCCCCTATGGAAATCCATACGGATCAAGGGAGAAATTTCGAATCAGGAGGGTTTAAAGAATTATGCCGTCTACTCGGAATTTCAAAGAACAGGACAGCGCCTGTGCATCCTCAGTCGGACGGGATGGTTGAGAGGTTCAGTAGGACACTTGAGCAGCATCTTTCGAAAGTTGTTGACGAGAACCAAACAAACTGGGACCAATGTATACCACTATTCTTCATGGCTTATAGATCATCAGTACACGACACAACCGGCATGATTCCAGGAAAATTGGTTTTTGGGCAAGAGATTCGTCTTTCTGGGGTCTTAATATTCGGATCACCTGAGACTCAGTCCCAAGAGCTACAGACCTATTCCTCGCAAATAGAAAACCAACTGCGAGAAATGAATCGCTTCGTAAGAGGACGGCTGAAGATTGCCAGTTACAAAATGAAGACTCGGTATGACATTCGCAGAAATAATGTGGGTTTCCTAGAAGGACATCAAGTCTGGTTGTTCAACCCAAAGTACCGTCGTGGCCGCTCACCTAAGCTTCAGTCTAACTGGGAAGGACTCTACCACTGTAAAAAAAAGAATCAACGACGTTGTTTATCGGATTCAACATGAAGGGCAGAGAAAGGTCAAGGTCGTCCACATAGATCGCCTGGCTAAGTACTGCTTCAGAGACGGTTTGCCAGTTCGGGACGAACAGGCTTAAGGAGGGGCAGTGTTACGACATCACAGAACAATCTACGTGTTTATCGAACGTTCCAGAGAGATCTAGAATGTAATGCGGTGGTGTACGTGCTTATTGACGCCCTCGCGAGATTTTTCTGGAGGCCGCCAGCCGCGCGGACTGTGACAAGGCCGCAATTAATTACGTCGTACGCTGGCGCTAAGACGCAGTTTCGAACGTTCTGGTCTGTGAGCCGAGATATAAATACAAGGCGGCAGCGGCCTTAGTTTTTAGTTATAGTGGCGATAAATTACAGTGCGGTTCGAGACTTATAATATCGGGCGAGATTACTGTGTGCGTTCAAGTGGTTTATTAGTTAAGTGTTGTGCTTTACAATCGGACGGTATATTGTAATACAATTGTGTTTTAATATCGTCACCGAACACACACTATACTGAGTATCATAAATTTTGTTAACACTCCAAGTGCTTGAACTTCTAATTAAACGATAGTAGGAATTTTAAATTAACTGTGAAAATTAAAGCTGGTGATTAATGACTTAATGGGTTTATTGTACATATTTTGTTTTCCACTGTACCTACGACGATCAAGTAGTCCGTCGTGAACTATTACAATCCAAGTAGTAATTAAGATCCCATATTACCAGTGCGTTTAATAGACTGCAAGTCATCGTCGTTCATTCTATCACTTTTATTAAACCAAACGAGTATGTTTATATTAACAAAAAAAATAAACTAAAGCCTGCATTACTTATAGAACAGAGTGTATAATTACACATGTTGTTAGGTTTCATATACTCAGAATATTGTTATTGTAGTTGTGAATGCACAGATTTGTCGATATATGTGTTATATTTATGTAGTTCTTTGGTTATGATAAACAGTTAGATATAATTTATTACCTTTAAATTATTCATATAAAATTTTACTGGCGAATATACAATACTGTTTCAGTTAAAATGATTCTACTTAAATTGGATACTAATTGATTTCTGAGCGCTTCATCTCATTCCTACAGACATATTTCTACTACACATAGTTGACTCACTTTTTAAAATGTTGTACAAAGTGGAGACAGTGACAAAAACGAGAATCCTTGCCAATTCATGCCTGAAGGCAAGAACTTTAGGAACGGCCGTATTTTTCTTTCTGCCGCTACTACATGTGACCCATTAACTCTACCATTTAATTTATGAAGATTTTTATATTAAGCATTGTGGTCAACACTCTGTATGATTTTCTTTTATGATAGAAACAACGAGTCTGTAAAACTGCATGACTGGTACTGACTACTTTACAAGTAGCTGTTTCCACCTGCCGTTCTTAATTTCTGCCATTAAAAATCCAGTGTCTTACACAAATTTTATTTGTTTATATAATATGTTTGAAGTAATAGAAAATAACTTCGCTACAAATAGTTAAAAAGATTTGATTAATATTTGTATCAAGACCTTACACTTAAATACTATAACTCGCCTACAAACGTATACATATCGTGTATGTAATTTTCACAACAAAGAATAAGAGCCCCTAAACAGATAAATTTAGAAGACCGCATCTAATACTTCATGTAAGCTGTGAAAACAATGTAAAATTTAATAGGCTTTCTGAGTAACTACAAAAACAATTCCCAACCTAATTAGCGATCAAATATAGTGATCCAAGAGCGTAGTTTAGAAAATTGACGACAGGAGTGTCAACCGGCGCGCTGAACTGTGTGACTGTGAACACTGAGTCTAGCATTGGGTGTAGCGTCTAATGGAGCAAGCCTCACTTACAGATCAGTTACTCTAACAAACGTCTCATGCTAAAACCTATTTAAACGAAATTTTTTTAGGTTTTTTGTTTTCTTTACACAATTATTTGATGTATTATTATTTGTCTACTATTTTACTCTCGGAAAATGGTCAATTGTGAATGCGATATGTTGTGAGATATCAAAATAAAGTCCTCAAAATTGGATAATTCAAATTAAATAAGAGTCAGCATACAAATCTGATCCTTATCATTAATGCTTTGTTTTACGATATTACCCGGTTTCTAATTTTAGCGCTACAACGCTGTTCCATGCTTCAATTAATTCACTCCTCTGATCGCAATTTCTTTACAGATGACCCACGTTTCCACGTGTGTTACTTCCACATTCAATGTTTTCTTCCTACACGTTACCGCGCCATAATTGTGGTAGTCTCTCAGTACAAGTACTTCCTATCTGTTGTTAGTGCAGTTGCACACTTTTAGTGACAGCAATTAGTGACTGGTCCCAACGGACACTAACTTCGCTTTTTCAACCTGCTAAGTATTATTTGAAAGTTCTTTGCCGTTTTAGGATTCTAGTCACTAAGTCTGAGTTGGCTATAAATTCCGGAAAAATTCCCTTCCGAAATTGACTTTCTGATATTAGTCTAGCAGGGAATGGGTCGTGGAGACATTGGTCTTAATATCGCAGTTTCAGAGCTTTTATTAATTTTTCGATAATCTGAACATCGGGAAACACTTTCTCCGGTAGTTCCACGGTAAAGCTTATGGGGCAAAAATAAATTATAATAATTTACTGATATATTTTTCCATCAACACATAGGGTCTTATTACAAACTGACTACAGGACAGGTAATGCAGATTTTTCGTTAGACTCCCTTTCTTAAACTTTTCTTTCTTTATTAGCAATATCTGTTCATCTATTTATTTCAAAACAACGTGGCGTGGCCTTGCTTACATCATGTTTTTTAATAATTTGTCGACTTCGGTTCGAATGATTTTCCTGATTAGTGACTAAACCCTTTATTGCAAATATTTTAGTTGTCATTGCTATAAACTTACATATTTTTGCTGACATCGATTTTTCTACAACAGGCAGACTAGTAACTTTTTAATTTAGTTTAGCTTAAAGGACCCCCCCAATTCATGAGTAGTTCTTTCTTTACTTGTCTTTTATTTGAAGTTGCTAGTTTGTCTCTGATCTAGTTTGCCTCTGATCAAGTTTGGCTCGTTTCTATTCCTCAGCCTACAGTTACTCTTTTTCCAGCAACAATGCATCCTGCCATTCCTCTTCTTTTTCAGATTGACAATTACGCTCTCCTCCGTAACGTTATTTTGTTTATTCTGTTTGCTTAATGTTCTTACTTTGACGCATTTCTTAATCTTTCAAAATAGTTTATTAATATCTAACATCTGGCTTTCATCTGCTTTAGCAAACTGCTAATTACGAATTCTGTTGCCGCATAATAAAACTCTATTATTTTTAATAATATTTAGAAAACACAAATTATCTACTTAGATTCGTGTTATTATATGTCTTACTTATTATAAATTTGATATGATTATATACCACATGTTTTACAGTAACTAAGTTGTTAAAATTTAGTACTAAAATTATAACAACATAGTGTTAGCAAAGTCTATAAGATTTGATTATCACACAAATGGAGAGGCACGAAGCACGTATTCATTGCAAGACACTTAGCATTGCAGTTAATTAACCGACAGGAGGTGCAATGTAACTTTTGCCTTAGTGGTCTGACGTATAAGTTACATGAGCAATATTATACTCAATCGTTGTAACATGTTTAAATCGATTGCGTAGTGAATTAGTGTTGCAACGTAAAAGTGAGCATGTGTGAGTTTACGTGTGCAGCCAGTCATAGTATTAATTAAATTTTATTGTTTCCACAGTGTTTAATATGACTTTATAAATTTCTAGTGAAACAAAATTGTTTCACTAATTGGCTGTGATAAAAGGTTGACCTGTTACTGACTGACATTATCCTAAGCTTTGTATGTACCATTTTCGTAGGTTTACTGAATACAAAATATGCAACATATTTACAAGTAACTAGGTATAACAACAGTTGCCTTTGTAGCATATAAAAATACCAGCTGGGTTTTGACACAGATAATTAGTTAAAACTCTTGTTATGTGCAAACATGTGTATACAAAAGGTACGCAAATTTATATGTAATTTTTGAATACAGTAAGTAGAAAATCATCTGTCTATTAACATGAGCAAATGGGTTTAGGTTTTTTCTTTGCATCGTGTAAAGGCTTAAGCATTTTTTTTCTTAGTGGACTGTTACCAAGAATAATAAATATTTAAAATTTATTGGATTTTGTGTTTAAATTAGATGGAGAAAGTAGAAGAAAACCGGAAGAATATAAAACCCACTGTTGTTGGCCTGTGGAAGGACCTGTTGGTACCAGAGGTGTAGTACTTCAATTCTTATGTAGTGCATTAAGTACTCCACCCCATAAATTTCTTATGTTAGAGCTAACGTTTTCAATTAATTATCCGCACATGTAACTTAGATATTTTCTTTTTTATACTTAATAATATCTGTTCAAAAATGATTTTGTCTCATAGAACTACAAATTTTTGAAAACACATTACATAGGCTAGCCACTGAACAAAACAAATTTATAATTGCAATTGACATACAAATGAAAATGTGTGTACTTATGTAATATTAAAACAAAACTCAATTTACATCCGAAACCGTATAATGAACTTAGTTGGGAAAAAGGAACGCACAATAAGCAGACAATTAAAACTAAAATGTTTATGAATTCTCTAATTGTATTTGAGTTATTTTAAGTTTTGCAGAGGAAGAAAATTCCGGCGTTTACACTGTTTTTCGCTTATCGAAAAAAACACCGTCACCTGTCAAAAGCACTGTAACCTGTCAAAAATCTATGTTCAATTTTATGAAGAAAAAGCTATACAGATAGGAACTAGTAAGCCTATAGTAGTTAGGACATTTGCATAAAATTAACAGTGTTAAGCATGATAAAAAACTTTAACAGTACTTTGTATAAACCAAGATAAATGTTTGTAAATTATACGTTTGTAATTATGTAAGTAATACAAACGTTTTTGGAACTAGAAATGGCTACGCTCCTTTTACTTCTGTTGCCGATACCCAAGTTGTTCTGTGAGTATGTAATTAGCTTAAATAGGACATAGCGAATATGTGCAAAACGAGTGCACTAATTTACTTCTAAACGGCTGACAGTAAATTAATTCCAACTCCTAGTTAGAATTTAGTGAGGCATGATACGGTTTGAAAAAGTTGGAGATATTGATCAGTGGTACGGGGATTAACAATTAAACTGTAAAGTGCAGCGTGCCTGGTCATTCTAAAGGAACAATATTTTAATTGTTATGAAATACTCTTAAAAACACTGCTACTATAGAGTGTTTTATTGTGTTCAGGAAAAGCCTCAGTGACTTTGTAAAAATATTTTAATATGAAATACTTTTACCTGTATACTGCATACCTTACATTAAATGTCAAAATTAGTTTATGATACAGTTATTACTTATAAGCTTACACACACACACACACGCGCGCGCACACACACACACTGGATTGTGTAACCACCTGCTAGGTCGTAGGATTTTGTGTGTTCGTTGTACTAAGTGTTATTGTTGTATATTTCTTTTTTGATAATTTAATTGAGTGAGACTTTGATGGGATGAAATAACTAATTAAATATTGAAAATAAAGTCATCGATTTTTAAATTATTAAAAGAATTTTATATTTTTAAAGACAAAATTACAAATTTATATTATTTTTGTCTGTAAGAAGGTATAATGAAAATATATTATACACTTTTATGTACCACACAAGATGTATACAAGCATAAAAACGTAAAACACATATATAAAAACGGTTATTAAAATTATTAATTTCTATTTAAACTTATTAAATAAAGTGGAAAATATTGGAAAGACGCACTATTAGGAAAATATTAGGCCCAAGAAAAACTTCAGATATTTGGAAATTAAGAAGTAATGATGAAATATATCAAAGTATAAGAAATATAACAGAAACAATGAGAAAAAGAAGACTGTTATTTTTTGGACATTTATATAGAAAGGACGACAACAGGTTGACAAAGCAAATCTTCAAATATCGGTGAGGGAAGAAGTCAACATCAAGTTGGACTGAAGAAGTCCAAAAGGATTTAGAAAAAAATAATATACATGCAGAAGAAGCAATTGAATGAGAAGTTTTTCGGACAAAAGTGTTAAAAATGGAGGGAGTCCAGGGTAGGAGAGAGAAAAACGCAGGTTCAAAGTCGACTGAAGACAGGAAGAAGAGACACAGTGAGAAGATGGAGGAATATTGGAAAAAAGGAAAAAACAAAGAGTAAAGAATTGAAATTGGCATGTGGTCCTTAGATGGCAGATACGAAAAAAATCTAAAATTATTTTTACTTTAAATTATTTTAACACAAACATAAAATTACATATTTCTTATTTCATTTGAATATACCATCTATTTACCTTTATGTATTTTTTTTTTGTTAGATTTAGTTCTGTTATTTATAAGTTTTTTGTTTAAAAAAAATTGCTAATTTCTATCTGCGTATGTGCGCATCTACTAATTTCTACCTGTGTTACCTCTGCGAAGGTACTACTGCACACACACGGTGTGCTTGTGTGCGACTCAAGGAGAATGATGGTAATGATGTGCTGATTCCCACGTACATAGTTAGTTGTCTTTGTTACTACTGCATGACGATGATAATGATGATGTTGATGACGGTGATGATGACGATTCTATGTCACTAACGAAACTTACATAGTATCCCAGGAGTAAATTATTAGCATGTGTTTCTCTTCCAAAATTGTCGGAGGTATTTATAGCTTGGTGTATGTCAACATGTCAGGTGTAGAAACGTTCCGCCTCTGACCTGTTAATCTTGTCAGGTCTAAGCGTGCAAAGTGGCAGTCTTCCACAGACCACTTTCCTCAGTCCTTTTGCATAAACGTCATATTTTATGTGCAAACCAGCATTTGCATGAAAAGTCGATTTTCTACTTTCAACATGCATACACATTAATTGTTTTGTATTTATTAACTACAGGCTTAATTCATTTCAGTTTTTATAATCCCGTTATCTTCGCATATTTTGCAATCAAATCTTACCAACACACATATCTATGAGCACGTCTCCAATGGAATTTTGACAATTTACATCCCGTACGCAAGCACTGGGGCGGTGTGTGAAGCTGGTGGCAGAAGCGTCACAAAAAGTCGTTGGTGCCAAGTCCAGGGATGGAGTCATCAGAAAGGCGCTTCTTTCACGATCCATCATGTTCATCCAGTTTTCCGTACAAATAAGAGTTTAAAATAGCATATATCAAAAAGAATGAGTAAAACACAATTGACATAATGCCATAGCTCGTAATAGTTATCATTAACTACTACTTTACGTCAAAATGGTTAAATTTTTCAATGTGTTAGTTTTAAAAATGTGTTTTTTAGGTGCAATGCGCTACCAATAAAAGTTAAAATATCTATGTTCTTTTAATTTATTTATCTTTCTTATGATATTCTTTATTTATCTAAAGCTGTAGCGTTTGAGTTCAATTGGAAAAGTTTCGTGTTTTAACCCAAAAAGTTTGTAAAAATTGATCAGTTTTTATGATTTTTAGTGGTGGTGCGCGACCTGTAGATATTAATAGATTTTTTATTTCTTTTTTATTTTACTATTTGTCTTAGGGCAAGTTTTCCGTGGTATAGCTAATCAAAACAATTAAAATATTTTTCTGCCCACCCTACTGTGCAAACTCACACAGACACACATACACACACATCGTCAGGTGTTTAGAGCGAAAAGCCTCGGACTTTTTATCGCCTGTACATTCCTGCTTATAAAAATTAAGATTAGTTCTGACATTTTCTATATTAGTTATACACAAAAATTTCCCTGGATTAACATGACAATAGTGCAATACTCTATATACACAGAGAGATAGAGTAAGTAAAGTGAGAGGAGGTAGAGAGAGAGAGAGAGAGAGAGAGAGAGAGAGAGAGAGAGAGAGAGAGAGAGAGAGAGAGAGAGAGAGAGATGAAGAGATAGCGAGAGAGAAGGAGAATAATTCCTGGGTAAAACAATCGTTCTATGGTGTATATGATTTGGTAGGGTTTAGATAAAAAGTGGAAATTAGAGACATTTATTTTTGTACTAATTATACACATTATAATTGATTCTGTTATTAATATAATTTTTTAAACAAATTTAAGTTTTTTCTAGTAAGATTCTCATATAGAGATAACACATTGTTGGTATATTTAATATTTTTAACGTTTAGAAGGATTTTCCTAGTTAAAAATTTGTCTTCTTCCTTTTCCTTCACCACCATTCTGTAAAAGTTCGTTTCGTGACGGTTTTGTGGCATCCGTCGGTTTTAATGCCAATTAATTTTTCTCAGAACCATCTCCTGTAAACTACATGCGACCTATTGTGTTCCGATAGAAAGATACATACCACACGTTGACACACAGTTGACATTTTGCGCGGGTTTTGTGGGTGGCGGGATTGCGTAGTAGTCTTCTTCCCAGACGCACAACTGTAGAATACTTTTCCTACCTTTAAATTATGTATCATTATGTATGTTACAAGCAGTTAGGTATCTGTTCCTTTATCGGTCTGCGCTATTAGACTGTAGGTTCAAGCGAAAGTGATAATTAAATATTCAATTCAACCGGATGAAGTGAAATTCAATCTTACAACGTGAACAAAATTGAGTAGTTTCCTCAGTAGTCATCTTGCCAACCAATGTACTTCATTTTTTATCTTTACCCCTCGATCGTAGTTTCTTTTTGCTATTCTTCCGCAAAGACTACGCTCAGTTGTCGAATTCCATAATTTATAGTTCTTAGTCAGTGTAGCTTGTTTAAACGGCGCGTCATCCATAAAGTCTTTCTTTATTTTTTTCATATTTACTGCAATATCTATTTGAGTGATGGTTATATGGCACTATTAAACACGTTATAATCACTGCGATAGTGAAATTATTAATAGCGCGTGTAAAAGTTCACGTACACCCTGTATTTGTTATTCCTATTTATTGTTTGATTTAATATTAAAAATGTTCTGAATTTACTAAAAATTCCTTAGCAAACGTACAAATCAGTACTAATAATTAATATTAACCCAAGTAATTTAATTTTGTCTTGCGTTATTTAAGTGATTTCCAACATGTTGGCAATGTTTATTATATTAGATGTCATAGGTTGTAATCTTTCTTTGTAGAACACACAACCTAGCACAATAATTACAACTTTGGTTACAATTCCAGTTGACAAAAAAATAAAAGTAATTATTTAAGATCGCATTTACGATTGTCCAACAATCACTAACATAACAACAATTAAATATAATTCAATAACACTGCAATACAAATATAGCCTTTTGCAAAGGTAACTAAATTAATGTACCATTACCTATGTATGGAATTTATCTATATTTTTCTACAAAATGGTTCTATCTTATTATGCCTGGTTCTCAGAAGTGTGCACGTCTCAAGCACTGAATTTATATACGTACAGATTAGCACATGCAATGACATTAATTTTAATCTTGTTACCGATTTAAGTCTACACTTAACCGTAAGTCGTTAATGCTACTATATGCCTAATTCATCTTGAAGCAATTGTACTACCGTGATCCTAGATATGGTAATAAAAAAACAATCAAACAATACATACCAAAAGCATACCTTCCATAAGCAAAAGCACAAGTGCAATGTAGACTATTATCTGTGTACAGTTTTTATTTATTAAAGACACTGAATCCAAGAGAAAACACATTTATCTATATATTGTAATGTACAATTCAGTAAATTTAATTTCATATTTGCAACTAAATAAGTAAAATGTATGTTTTAATATTTTAGTTTATATATTTTTCTACGCTAACAAGTAAATCAGACTTTGTAAACATATGATATCTTATTATACACAAAATTACATGGTAATATAACAAGACTCAATTTAATTCTTAATTCTGCTGGCTGTGGTGAAGTTATTTACTTAGTATATCTTACTAGAGGGAAGTAATAAAGTACGTTATTATAACCTGCTCCTACGTACAATAGCTGCAGGATATTATTACCTTACCTAGCATATACACTAGTCATTAAATTCACTCCACGCTGTGGTACGTAAATCCCTGTAGTTATGTTTATACTTCAAACACTTCGTGATGCAGACGATGAGTACTTCCTGCGGTATTTATTAAAGTATACTTCATAAAAAGGAAATTCATTCTGTACGTTTTAATAAATCCGAACACTGATACTTCAAGTTTATTTCAGCTCTTAACGCAGCAAATGTCTTAGACACAAGAATTAAAAAACTCATGGTAACTACTATGTCGTGCTCATCAAAACACCAAGTCTCTAGTCTTGTAATGTAGATTGCAATATTAACAATTTAAAAATTTTAATAGACTGTCTGAAAAGTACCTTTTTTATTCTCTAAAAGATTGTACTAAAGCGTGTGGATTGGTATTGCAGAACCAAAGGATATTATTTAGTAATTTTTATTTTATAATTACCAATTTGGAATAACATGTTACAATTGTAACGAAAGTGATCAAAACCAGGACACCGTCCACAGAACAATATGCGTCCAAAGAATTATTGAAACATCCTGCTTACCAACAAAGGTTTTTAAAGCAGACAAATACTTGGTAAATTTCACAGTTTGTACAGTAGTAGAATAACCTGCAAAACTTTCCAAGTGTTTGTATGTTTTAAAACCCTTACTAATAATATGTTTCATCAAGTACCCAACGAATCATCAATCAATATCCTACATAGGAGTTTTACGTTGTCAATTACAACTTCCTATAAAATTCTTAATTTTTGTTTCTATTCTATTGTATTTCAACTACAGTATTCCATATGTGTATGAACTATTTGGAGATTTACATTTTAAAACCTTTCTATTCAGTAATTATTTTAATTATTTTAAATGTTTTGTATTTGTTTTTAATGAAATTAGTTTATCGACATCTGATGCTGTCAGTGACTCATTACCAGGGGGTGGTGTGTGTGTGAGTGCAAGCTTGCGCACGTGTAGTAAGCCTAGACTTTATTTATGCAAGACATGGAATCCTGTGTTTCTATATACTGTTTTTTCAATAAATGAGTTATGAATGAATTACTAATAAATAAAAATTTCATACGATTATAAACAAAAATTCAGACATTTGAAGTACATTTACGAATCGAGCAATAACATTAGAGGACCGGCAGAGGAATCCATATATAGACTCAAGATGAGGGCAAATTACGCGATATAAGCTAAACTATTTAGTAATAAATTAGTTGCTTTGTCGATTGATAAGTTAGGAACATTTGATCTATATGTACTGAACGAGTGAAAAATCTTAATCCCTATGCAGCTGCTAATTTGCACAATAGTTATTAGTACAAATCCAACCGTTAAAATGTTTTGGTATAGTCTACTCTTTATGCAGGACGTAACAAAATTTGACAAGTCTGAATCGGTTGCTGCGACTATCGGCGTTCATCGCGACAATCATCCAGGAAGCAACACACACACACACACACACACACACACACACACACACAAAACGATAACACACTAATTATAAAAATTGAATAATTATTCAATAAAACAAAACAGTAAATAGAGACATGATATAAATAAAAAGGCAAGAGTGATTTCACAATTTTATGTAACAATATTTTAGAAAATCAATCACTGATAGGCTATGTACATTTAATACTATTTATTCTACAACGATTTTTCTATTTGCCAGTAATTAAAAAATGAGTGCCCAATAATTTATGATTATTGAAGTAAAGCAAACATTATTTTAATAAAAATAGTACAACTAACCTTCTTTCTGTGTAAGAAATATATAAATTGTTGTTTAAATATAACTTGCCATATTACAATAGATATGTAATTAAATATTTTGTATCTGACACAAAATGAAATTAAATATTTTTATATTTCTGTTCATGTACCTTTTTATGTTTGTTATTTTATATTATGTATGTGTAATTATAATATTCGTAATATGTCTTGTATTTTTTGTTATGAGCTTCTTACAAAAGAAGTTTTGTAATCAATATTTTTTATAATAAATTATTTAATTTCTTTAGATACTTTAAGGACTTGTTTCATGTCACTAAAGTCTTTCTCCTCTCAACTAACATGTTTTATTCCGCAACAGTTAAAACTGAACGTAACGCTCAAAAAATCCTACGAACTAGTCGGCAATTAACATACTACTGTTCAACTCTGTGTTAGAATTGAAACGTCTTTAAATAAGTGTAATGTGGCGTAAGTAAGTATTTGCATGGCCAAAGTTGGGCCCGATAATTTTGGACAACAGTACATATTATAGTTGTACTATTATTTTAAATCATATTATAATTTTATTATTAATTTTGTCCATTTCACAACTGGCGCTCAACAATCTTAAATAGGAAAGAAACTGATGTCATGAAATTATGGTTAATAATAGAAACAAATAAATAAATAATATTAAGTAAATAAACAGTAGAGTTACTATTTACAAAAAAAGTAAACTTGAAACCACGACTCTAAATTATATACTAATATTGCTAAACCTAAGGACTTTTATTTGGAAGCTGTGCAAATTATAGTAAAATGACGAAGAATTGAAAACCGAATTTAACATCGAATTAATGAAAAATAATGAAGAATTTCTAGCTGAAACAACAGTCTCCACACATAAGAAATCAAAGAAGCCCGTACACAACAGAGCAGTGGAATAAAAACACGGTCATGTAAATATGGTATTTATAAAATCTCATGTCTAAGCGAGCATGCGACAAAATTAATCTCTATTATTATGCGCTATACAGTACTCCGTAAATGGGATGCGATTCTAAGTAGACAGAATCTTTGGAAATTGTGTTCAGCCAGTCGTGAGATCTTTATGCTGAACTGGCTTGAAAAGTAATTACTTAAGAGTTCATGAATGTATTGCAGAATACAATAATAATTACAAGAATTATTAATCTTTGTGACTTAGGAAATTAATGTAAATATAGGCACTCATGTCCTTGTATTTTATATCCTTCAAAGCACTCTACTCCTTATTATTTTAGAAACTATGAAGTCAATGACTCCGTGTTTTGTAGACTGTTAACTCATTTTACTCACAATAATATTAATGTAACGCTTTCCAATATGTTTAATAATTTTGAAATTATATGCAATTGGGCGTCAGCTCTCATGTAGAAGACTATTCAGTACATGCTTTTATGGGATTTAACAGAGGTAGTAGAACTTTCATTTAAGCAATAAAAACTAATAGAGAGAATATGATTTTGCTATTTAAAAGAAGATAGTGTTTCTCACTGGCGATGGAAATAAAGAAACTGGTATAGGAATTGAGTGAAATAAACATTGGCGATTGCGTCGTTATTAACACAGGGAAGTTGTCGCTTCCATAGAGACCCGTGAGCATTCTCCACGACAGACGCAAAGTAAGACCCGGTCTACAGATCAAAAGATTGACAGCCGAAAAAGTACCAATTCCAAAGTTAAAATTTGTGCTCTCGCCTATGTTTAAAAAGACTAGCGCGTTGTTTAGCAATGGATCCTTAGTTCTTAATCCAGCGCTGTTCGTCCTAAGACAACCCTAAGTGAGACTGTGGGCGTTGAAGTCCCCGAGAAGGAGTAATGGAGATGATAGCTGCTCTACCCAATCCTGTAGATCTTATGCTCTGGTAAGTATAAGCAGCTAATTGTCATCTTTAGTGGCTACACTGCTACTGCTTGTAGAGCCGTAGTGGGCGGAATACGTCTAACAGGATATGGGTTGCTAAGTAATATAGCAACGCCTCCCCTAGCTTTGATGTTTGGAGTCACATCACAGTGAAAGTACCCATATCCACTTATATTAAAATATTCTTGTGGCCTCAAATGTGTTTCCTGCACTCACACACACAGGTGTATTTGGTCACAGGTGTATGCCTGGACAGTAGCAATGTCAGTTCGCAGTAAACGAATTGCAACCGTTAATATTCCACTGAAGGGTGTTCTCCATGCTGGACGTAAAGAATAGCTAAGGACCGTGATTGTTTCCTTGGCTTCCCTCTCGGCTAGCCTTTCTTTTTCTTTTTTTGTAGATTGCCGAGTTCTGCCAGGTCACCGAGATCGGTGAGGTCGCTGGCGCCGACAATCCAGTTGAACTCCGATCCGGAGGTCTTCTCCTGTCATCGGGGACAGGTCTTATCCCCAATTTTGGTTTCAAGGAGTCCTCCCTGGTGTGTCTGGGGGACTCGTCGCCTACTCGTCCCAATGTTTGTCCCCCCCCCATGGGGGACTCGTCGCCTACTCGTCCCAATGTTTGTCCCCCCCACTCCTTGGCGGACAAAGTATAGGTCTTATTGTAGTCCCGTCGACACTATGCTTCCGTACCGTTTGGGTATCTGTCTCAGCCGTCTTCTCATTATTAATTGTTGGTTTACTATACACTTCTGAAAAGTAACGATAGATGAACAGGGTTCCTGCAGTTAATATTTCCTTAAAAATAGGGGTTGGGGACGCTTTTGATTTTACTGCCTGTGCGTAGCTGACTTTGCTCTGGTTGGCTAGGCAAACTAGTTTTTTGGCATCGAAGAAACTCAGTTTTTGCAGGGTACGTAACTCATGAATAGCTACTTCTTGCTTATAAACAAGGCATTTGCGGGATCCAAATGAATGTTGACCACCGCAATTAACACATTTTATTGGGTCAGCACAAGGATCCTCACCATGAACCGTCTTCCCGCAGATGAATATCTTGATGCGAGCACGTCGTGATGGAGAGTGCCAGAAACGCAAGCATTGATAGGCCTAACATTGCATTGGCTAAGGTATGAATGCTGTCATCACACTCATCCTATGAATGCCTGCTCTTACCTTTTCTGGTAAAGTTGTCCTGTTGAAGGTTAGGACATGGGACGCAGATGGGAGCGTCTGCCCATCCCTTCGCACCGTTAGTCTTCGAAATGCTATGACTTCTTGTGGGCAAAGCTCAGTTGCAATCTCTTCCTATATGCAGTTCAGTGAGGAAGGGGCTGAATTTCGTGAAGTCACCTGACTTTCGTCTCACAGCAAGATACCTCGGCATCGCCGGCGCAGCGTCAGACGATATTAAGAATCTCTCAGTGTCACCTGTAAAGAAATGCCTTCCTCTGTTGACCCTCCGAGGAGGACTTTTTTCAAAATAAGGGTTTTTCAAGAGACCCCTCTACCTGAGAAATATTTGGTGAACCTTCAATCTTGTTCTTACGAGTACCGGGAAATTAACAGACCACCGCGGCATAACTTTCTAGTATCACGTCTAGGACTAAACATAACAGGGTGCGTCCTGGAGCCCTGAGGCTATCGTTCGTGACTCACTAACGTATAGCCATCCACCCATTGCCACGATCGGTTCCACCGTGTGTTACGGTGTGTTTTCAAGCGCTACACACAACCTTGTTGAACTCACCTACCAGTAGCCTGTATGCCGGCTAAAGAGTAACAGCCATACCCGCCCTCCACGAGGCCAAATCGTAGTGTTGGATTTCGGGAGTATTATTATTATTAGTATTGTTGTTTTTATTAATATATATATATATATATAATTATAGTATGCTAGCATTCTTACATTATTATTATTATTTTTATTATTATACTACTATTCTGAAATAAAAATGATAATAGTATACAATTGCACGAGTGTAATAATAACAAACCAAAGATAATATAATTTGATTGAAAACTATAACGACGATATTTTTAATTTTATTTATCAATGGAATAAAAGCATATCGATAGCATTGCTAGATTCAAGGAACTACTTACCTAAATATTTTTAATCAGTTCTGATTTTCGAAAACATTAAAACCTAGTTTTCAGGTTTTTAACGTAAAGTTTAAAAACTAGAAGGTCACACGTTTAGGAAAGAATTGTCATTCAACATTCATTTCGCAAAGACACATAAAGAATGTAGCATGACAGATTATCCACATTGTTCTAATTTAAAAAAATAATCATGTTTAAAATAAAAATAAAATGACATCAAGGAAAACTACTATAAAAATTAATCAAGGACCACGGTGAAGTGAAATCATAGTTCGAAGAGATAAAATAAATTGAAACCAACCATGCAATATATAATAAATTATAGGAAAATAATGATAGGCCAATGTATAAAGTAATTATACCCAGGTAGTATAGGAGCCTGTAAGGAAATACCCTGGATAGACAAACGTCCATAATAAAAGAACAACTATTGGGAAAACAACCACATATTATAACTTAACGAGTTGGTCAGGTGTTATCTTCAATCAATCAAGCCTCGCGATGGAGCGCCACTCTGTAACTATTCCTAATAGAGGTGTGTTGATTCAATCCCCGCGATGGAGCGCCACTCTATAACTAGACGTATTTATTTATGTTGATTGATTATTAATTATTATTTTGTAGTCTATTTGTTGAAAAGATTTAAAACGTTGAAAAGTAATGTTTTAATTCTTTCTTGGAGCACTGGTAGATTTACCTTTCACTTACCACTTATTATTGTTGTCAATCTTCCAAAATAGGTCCTGTAATACACTAAAATGGCACAACACAGTTTATAAAATATTTCACAAGTGTATATGTGTATGCACAGTAAATAAAATTATTTTGTATTTTTGAGACTGTTTTGAAGTTTCAAATATTAGCCGTTCGTTCGCTGTACTGCCACTTTGTAAAATAATTGCTCTGTTAATGTTTTCGTTATTATCTACTTTGAAATGAAAGACTGATTCTAGTGTAAGTAAATTTGTAGTTTATTAACAATAAGTTAATTTCAATTAAAACCCTTTAAAACAATTTATAAACTTCAAAAAGTAATTCAACTCGTCACCGAGATACTTAAAGCTCAGGGCTGGTAACACTGATTATTTATATTGTATTGTGCTAACCTTGTTTGGTTAGTTTTTTGTTTACAATTACCAAAAGTCGTGAATTCTTTTAGTTTACAAGATACAGGATACAGAAATGCTAAAATACAACAATAACGTATTATAGAGAGTGATTACAAAATCAAGAAAACAAGTTTAATTATAATATTGAAAATTATCGTATCTGGTCCACCTGCTATCAACCTCGCAGGTTATGTTGTGGAATGTACGACACGATTGAAATTGCTGTGTGTCGGAATAATATTCCTTGAATGGTTATTAATAACAAAAATATAATAATTAATTCATAATCTCATTTTAATTGAGTATATTCAAGCTGGTCTAATTTTAAATCACAGCTCTGTATGGTTGTTACACCCTTTCGTAACAGGCAGGTTAGATTGCCATTTACTCTAAGTGAATTAGTAAAATATTTAAATTGATGGCATTGAAATCTTATAACTATACATAATATTTATTCATGGTACATTCATTATTCATTAACTGTATTGATAGTTCTCGGTTATTATTTATAAATGAATTGACTTTCGTATTTTATAGTCAAGTTAGCATCTAGGTTTAACCTTGTTTACATCAATGTTGGTTAAAATATTAAATTCGATTGTCATCTCTTTCTAAAATCAATAATATTTTATTTAAATGATTAAAATTGAGAACTTCTGTTCAATTACTGGTTAATTGATAATTATTATTTAGTTTAGCCATGTACAACTGTACTTGACTAAAGTAGTACCAACGTAAAAATTTATTATTTGGAAAACATTAATATTCATTAAAATATCGCTAATACTAGATACTCCCTTATTTTCCTTCCCACTCATCATTGCCGATATTATACACTGGCAATGGTTTGTTTATTATCTCACATCACTCGTTGCACTTCACTCGCTATAGGTTATAAACACTTTAGTTAGGTTAGATTTATGTGTTTACAATAGGGAGCGCGCACATTTTTAAAATTTTGTTCCCGTCGAAGACTCGTTCCGTACACTTTGGTGGTCAATTTGCTAGTAGTCTGTTCCCTCGAAGTCGCTCTCGGCGTCTATTGAAATCAGCTCTTCTTATTGGTTGAAAATCTGTTAATCTCGTACCCATATTACTTAATAAATTAAGAAATTTTATTTCTAAGCATCGAGTTTTGGGTTTGAGAGTACGGCGATGATGCTATCAATTCTTGTGGAATTGAAGGAAAACTTATTATCGTTTATAACTTTTTTAGTACATTTCGGATTAAGCAAATAATGGTATCACTATTTTGCGGATGCTCGGCTCTTTATTTTGAGCCCACTCAAGCTATAAATCCGTCCATGATTAACCTAATTATCTATCTGATGGTGCACTTTTCGTGGTTCTTAATTATACATAAGTTTTTTCCACTTTATTATAATACATGTTATTTCTAACACTCACTGTAGATATTTAGAGTCATTATCTCTTAATAACTACTCCTTAAACACTAAATTATGTACAATTTTTCCAAATGCATTTTTAAGCGTGTAGGCCCTACATGTCCTTGCATTAATATTTATTAATTCTAAAATATATCTTATAATAACACATTTCCTTGGGGTTTATCTTGTACATTAAATATTCATACATCTTTTGTGAAGCTTTGTTTCCATTAATGTTGCTTCATTTATTTACACTGTGTGGTTTTAATACACCATGTCATAGTTCTGTCATATTGATATTCATGTTTTATTATTATTTGTGCATTATGGATGTATTTTCATCCATTAAGGTGTCCTTAGACTTTGTCTACTGTTTGTCTGGTGTATATAATACTCCCTGCTGTGTTAATTATTGATAATTCTCTGTAGGATTGCTATTTACATCTAGTCCCATTTGTCATGTATATTTGTTTATTATTATTTTCATATAAATGTATGTACTTAATGGTCCATGTATGTGGTTTAATGGTATGTTAATGGTTCTCAAAGAGGTATTGAGTATTGTAGTTACTACTGTCATGCTACTTTCCTCTCCTTTATTAAGTTTAAGTGAGTATTTTATGTAATTCTGATAGTCACCTTGTGTTTTGGTAATTTGGCTATGGTTTGTTTAAACAATATAGAGTATATATTTGTGTTTCTTAATTCATACTGGGTTCACTATGTTACACATTTATTCTAGTTTGGTTGTTGACTCAAATAATTACTTCTGTCTGCATTTTTCTAATTGTTATTTGTGATTCTGTGTTGCAGACTCTGTTCAGTTGAGGTTATGTGTATCCTACTGAATTGACAACAATGCTTATTTGGATTTGTTTAGTTTCTTGCTTAATTTTTATA
Source organism: Magicicada septendecula (assembly GCA_034769895.1). Taxonomy (NCBI): domain Eukaryota; kingdom Metazoa; phylum Arthropoda; class Insecta; order Hemiptera; family Cicadidae; genus Magicicada; species Magicicada septendecula. The sequence goes on from CM068370.1 coordinate 106,403,442, forward strand.
TTTTTACTATGATATATTATTACTTTTATCGAGTACAATATTTTCCTTATTTTATTTGTATTATATACTATTTGTTCACACATTATTATTTAATTCTAATTTGTTATTGTCATACATATTATGTGTTTACATTTGGGTTTGGGTAAACTGTTTTTTTTTCTACTACACGTTGTCTTATCTTTAATACATTAATAATTATATTCTGTATTGATTTTACCCTTCACTCTCCTGATATTTAAACATATATTTTATTAAGTATTTTACATTCAAATTCAGTCATTATTGAGCAATTATTTCTCTCTTTATTATAAGTACATTTGTGGGCTTTTTTATGTTTTATTTTATTATATTCTTGTCTCATAAATAATACACTAATTGTTTGTGTTGTTTATTTGAGGTTGTTATCTATCTTTGTTAACACTTCTTATCTTCATCTTCCATAAACATTGCACTTTCATTGTTTGTGTTGTTTAGTTTGGGATTGTGATATTTTGGTATTAATCGATGCACTTATAAGTCACTCACTATTATTGTTTGTGGCTGCTTATTATTTTGTCGACAACTTGTTGGTCACCTTGTTTTTCTTCATGTTCTTCCTTGTTGGGGTATCATGATTCCCTTATCTGGTATTCTTCATACTTGCATTATTATCTTCTTATTAGTTGGGTATTTGCTCCATCTAAGAATACTTTCCTTACTTATTGTGTCTTCCTCACACTGGTAATGTTATCGTATTGGTCCTTGTTAAATATTTTTCATTCTTTATTATACATTTTTCCTCCTCTTAATTATATAAACCTTCCCTACTCTTATATACAGATTTCTTCCTCTTCTTATGTACAGGTTTCTTCTTCTTCTTTTATATAGGTTCCTCACTTACTTGGTATTTTCCCTCAATTATATGATATATTATCTCACTTATATTATATGTTGCCTCACTTGTATGTACTGTTCCCTCACTTATATAATCTATTGGGTCCTGGTTGTTAACGTAGTTGTTCGGTTTATTTTTCCTCTTCTGATAATATTGATGATGCATTCAATTATAATTCTTCCTTCTACGGTGTTTGTTTACTTCGACATTATTTATCCATAGATATACGATTGATTTCGATATTTTAGAGTTTGTTGGTCATTTTGGCTTAGACATATACATGGTAGATTCTTATTCTAGGTATTTGATATTATTTATATGTAACGACAAATTTGATACTTTACAATATAATAAAATTAGAAACCCTCAAAAAGTATGAAAATAAATAAGAAAAGTACAATGCAATAAAATAAGAGTAAATGTAAAGTATGTGTAAGTAAAGGTGCTGGATATAAAATTAAAAATTTACCAGTGCAATTTATTTTTATAATGAAAAGCAAATCCTGATGATCTCATATAAGTGATATTCTTTACGATACAATACCAGACAAAATGACAAAAAATAATATAAAAGTATGCAATAAATAGTGAAGTGAACAAGGGAAAATCCCTAAACTTAAACCAAAAACAGTAAGACTGCTTAAAAATTAATTTTAATGAATAATTTAAATGAAGAAAGAGCAGATGTGTTTTGTTTATATTAACAGTTCATTGAACTCAAAGCTTGAATGTTTGAGATTGAGTATAATTTTTTTGTTATAGAATATTTATTATGTTTTAATGGTATCAATTATTAATAAACTTTACTGTAATTAAATAAGGGTAATTTAGTTAAGATGTTATAAGAATTGTAGATCAGAGAGGGTATTAGCAAGCTGGAATAATATTAAACATTGTAAATGAACTAACATAAAATCTAGGCCAAATGGTAAATCTCACCAACCTTGTAATTAGTAAATAAGTAAAGGAAATTAATTAAATTGATGAAAATTTTTAATGTAAGTCAATAACTGTGTATTATAACTGTAACAATACTTTGTGAAGGTATTGAAGGAATGTATAAAATATTATTAGAAAAAATGCAAGTGTAATAACACTGGAATCTAAAGGAAAAGCCTACATTAATAATAATAGTCAAATTAGTTAACCAATTAATAATACTGAGAATTAAAGGAAACTAGCCATTTTTAATTCAATCAATAATCTTGTTCAATGATAATTAGAATATGACAGAAATTTAAATCATATAATGTAGCAGGAAGTACAATAGTTAAAGCCTACATCCAAATATACTGTAAATATGACTTTTTGAGTTAGAAAATACTATAAAGTATATCATGTTTGGTATTAAATGACGCAGAATTAAATAAGGAAATTGATTATATAATTAGTATTTAATAAAATTAACTAATAAGCAAAATGTAATTAACCATATAATGTAAAAGTCAATTATTTAGTTCAACACATAATTGAAGCGGAAATGCCAGATGATTAAAACAATGTCGTTTTAATATTAAATCAGCCAGGACCTTTTGTATGGAGAAGAAAGAGAGTTAGTTGATTGTTACACGTTGAGACGTACACTTCGGAACGAGTTCACGCATATTAATTCATTAAAAAAAAAGAGAAGATATAATTTTGAACAGCTAAACCTATAAAATATAAAGGAATAACTTAAAAAAAATGAGTCGTCAACACCGAGTTCACGTGGAATAAACCAAATTAAGCGATTTATGAAGATTTGAAGTCGTAACCCATATAATAGAACGATATAAACGTGAATTAAAAATTTTTATCGATACGAAATTGGACATTGTAAAACCTTACAACTATTGGAACAAGAACAAATTTGAACACTGATTGCCATGCCGAACAACTGACCAATACTCCTGAATAATTACACTGTGATGAAGAGGAATTAATCACTACTGCTTGGAAGAGGAACACACCAATAATCAACACTTATTTGAAGGAATTCTGCAATGAAGACTCTTAGTACATGCGTAGCAAGACGGCGGCCATTTTGGAATACTCCCAGAATCCTCTGCGGTGACGTCAGAACATCATCCTGAGTTTGGTTCGAGAAATTTAATTTATTAACATTTATATCTTAAATAATATTTCTATTTTTTTATAATTAAGATGTTTTTTCTGTAAGTGTTGTACTTTTCAGTTTTTCCCTTCCTCTGACTATTTAAAATAACAGCTAAAAGAATCTGTAACTTAACATTAATTATTTATATAACGAAAGCAATCGCCCTGAGATATGAGTTTGCGAGCTGTCGATTAGCCGATCGATTCAAAATCGATTAGTCTCGATAACATTAATAAATTCGTTGAATATTATAATTTTGCGTTTTATTTATTAGTAAACATGTAGATAGAAGAATTTCAGATAATATTTGACACCTGGACTCCAAGAAAAGAAGAGAATAATATCATTGAAGGAGTACACTCATTAAATAATGGAAGACCACTAATCGATTATTACATTTTATAATCTAGTTAACGCGGAAAACAATTCTTGTTATTCTAAAGTAATAAATTGATTAAATTATTAATTAAACAATTAATAAATTAATAAACCATAAAATATAAATAAATAAATACATCTTTTTTCTCAAACAATTTTTTTCAAGTTATATCATAAATTATTTGTAACTCCGAAAATATAATTATTACGAAACGTTACAGGAATTATGAATGTGTTAAGGTATGTGCCTTAGAGTAGAAAGTAGTAATAAGACAGAAGGTCCTTAAGACAGAATATTGGCCAAGAGAAGATACGTTTGACTACCGCTGAAATCATAGGATCAACCATTCGGTCAAGCAAGTGACAGTAGCCGAAGAAGAAGTGAAGTAGTGTGGAGAAGAGGAACGCTTGTTCTTCCACGCCGTAACTGAAGAAGAACTAGTACACGAAGTGCCGATGTGTATGACGACAGAAGATATGGTTGGAAAATCTATTATATTTGTCGGGGAAAAGCTGTTGCTTGTTCCTGAATTAAAGGGAGCGTCCGAGGGAGATATCGCTTACGAGGACGGTACACAAGAGGTTGTTGACGAGAACCGAACTGACTGGGAAGGCCCTAACACTGTGGTAAAGGTAATCAATGATGCTGTTCAAGGTCGTCGACTTAGACAGCCAGGCCAATTATTACTACAAAGACGTTTGTCAGTTCGGGGCAAAGAGATTTGAGGAGTGGGAAGCGTTACGCTGGTGAAATAATACCACATCGCTGAGTGCATACGTGATTCAGGGCACTCCGCGGAGCGTGAGATTGTTCCATATATTAACAGATCACTCTGCGCGGGCATAAATATGTTTTAGATCACGTAAATGCCGATTCACCTTTCAGAGTTTACTCGAATACTCTACCAGTTTCAACGTCCGCTAGCTTGCTACACTGCAGTAGGACGGTTGTGTAAATACTGGATTTCGGAGTCGGCCAGTTCACTTTACACCTGGCGATTTTTAAGTGCGGATCGACGTGTTTGTGCCAGTTTAATGAAAAGTGATTAATGTGTTAATTCATACAAAACTATAATAAGGTGACATTTATTGTGGGACAAAAATTTAACTTGACTTATTCTGTAGGAGTGCTTTCTTTATTTATAACTGGTGTTTGTGTCTAACTAAAGTTTGTAATTAGTGACTTCATTGGTATCAATTATTCTGTTTCCACTGTGTAACCGTCGTAACAATATTCTTGATAAAACACAGTCAAAAAAGAGACAGGACGGATATTCATTTATTAGGTTTTGAATTATCGTGTCAGAAGTTATGTTATCTATTTTTAAAAAAAAAACACACTTATATATAAAAGTTGTGTAATGAATAGCTATTGAAAAATAAAAATTAATGCTCTCGTTGGTGTTTCGTCACTTGTGCGAGCGTTCGCATGAGCGTGAATCTGTGTGTAGGGGGTGGCGGTAATAGATAGATAGATGGATATATAGACAGATAGATAGACATACATACATGCAGACAGATAGACGGGCAGACAGACAGACAAACGGCGAGCGGGAGGGGGGAAAGGGAACTTATGCAATTTGGGATATACATATATTTTTGGGAAAGTTTCTAACATAATATAAGGGCTATGTTTACTAGAATATGATTACCATAATCCTATATTTGAAAATTGAAAATTGATAGACTGATCACTACTGCATTCAAATGAAACCAGTATTTCGACAATCAATGAAATAAAGATATTATTTTTAGACTCAGAGTTTTCAAAACGTCAAACAACAAGTTCATTTATTTATTATTCATAAGTTGTCATTTGTGTGTGAACGTTACTTTCTATGAGAGCACGTGTACGTCAAATAGTGAAGTGGCGAGTAAACACAATATCATTATAACGACACTCACCTTGCCGGACTCAGTAACTTATCTATAATTGGTGTTTCAATAATTTATGTTGCACAGTTTAACTGACAGCAGACGCGAACTGATATTTACTTAAGCTTGACAGCAGTAACATATTTTAACAGTAACAACTGCGTAATTTAAAATCACATCCATGATTAAAGATAAAAGTTATAAACAAATTTGGAAAACACGTTCGAAACCAAGGAAACGAAATTTCATGAAGAGGAATTGCAGCTAGAAATCACACACACACGCGCGCGCGCGATCTCATTCCTTTACGGTTCCTGTGAGGTTCTGGCTATTCCTTGCAGTAATAATAATTATTATAATAAATTAACAAAGAAGTAGATTACTTCTGCAAAATGTATCATTATAGAACATAAATATTGTTAATGATTAAAATTATTTGTTGTTACTTATAAGAAAAATTAATGTTTTTTTGTTTTGTTTTGACGGCTTGGCAACTAAGGCCTTTACCCAAAGAGCCACCCCAGGTATGTTGCTTGTCTGGGGACAACGTTTAGTTCTCATCTTACTAGTAGCAATAGAAATTTGTAGGCCTATACTGATCTAAAATTTTCAGTTGTGTGTCACAACGTTTTGCTTCAACTTGCAAAATTCAACCGGCAAGAAGATTTACAAAGCAGCCAGGTCAGCATCTCTCATGGAACGTGCGCTTTCACCATTGACCCATGGATATTATATCGTCGGACTATATCGACCTCACGAATGCTGACTGATTGTGCAAACGTGTAACAGATGTTGTATTCTCTCGCAAATCTGGTGTTGCGAACAACACGTGGTTCATGTTGTACGAATTCTATAATTTAGGCACATATCTCAAGAACAGTAACTGCTGATGTCGGAGATGTAATAACTGATTTCCTGCTTCAAAATAGAAGCTTTCTGCTGGGATAGCGTAGAATTTCCTTGTGGTATATAACTCATCCCAGCATTGTAAAAAGGAACCAGCTTTTCAAGCATAGCCGTTTGGCTGAATAGTACATAGTGCATCTATAAAATATTATGAAAAGCTAAAAAACCATTATTTCAATATGATTTCCCTATCAGCTCCCCAATTTCCCCATATCACTAACGTTGGAGACGCACTAATGGTATTTACTTAGGATCTTCATATCGCACCCAAATCGTCCACATGCGAATACGACGTTGAGTGTCAGTCGAAAGATAAACCTACAAGTTTTATATTAGTTTTATATTAGATTCGGACACGGTTTATATTGAGCATTGTGTCGGAAGGCCTTCCCAGCTTTTTACCAGAAGTAGATACAGGTCGTCTTTGTTGGCGAGAAAGAAAAGCATAAGTACTTGGCAGTTTTAACCAATGGATAGCCCTTTACATTTTACGTTCGACCATTTCCGTTTCCGTAGCCGAGTAGAACAGGGTAACATCATCAACGTACAAGAATTTCCCTCCGGACGTTACTATAGCCTCCTCTCAAAGATCCCGTTGATGGCTGTAGTAAAAAGTGTTCCGCTCAACGAAGTGGTTGCCCTTATGTGGTAGAATGTGTTGTATTTAGGCTGGAAGACAACAGAAGTTCCTGTCGAATCAGTGACGTCAGGAAAATGGTCTACGACGAAGCCAAGATAGATTCTCATTACTAAAAGGTAAGAAGTGAACGCTACTTCTTTGACTTTATCACCAAATTTAGAACATTTTGTGTTTTCGTTTATACGACGACTGCGTCCAACATCCAATAAGAACTGTTTTCCATAAATATCTTTTTAAATTATTGCATTTATGTATTTAGCTTCAGTTGGTTGTCGTTCACTATGGTCAAACATTTTAACATGGATATAATCTTGTGTCTTTATGAGTGCTATTGTAGCTGTTTGTGTTAGTCTTAATAAACAAAGTTAGACGTAATACGCTTTAAACTGTGTGCACAGAGTTTATAGAGGTAGTGGCATTGTGGTGTCACAAGTGGTCACACAAACAGGCAGTGGTTTAGAGTTCATCGGCTTGCTATGTTGTTACGGCTGACACAGTAATGACCTATCTCTGTTCGATAACCTCATTTCCTGGCAGAATTCGATAGGTGAAACCGCTATAACATCAGAAAAACGTTTTAATAAATAAGACGAAAAAATTTAATTATTAATTTATTTTACTGTACAAAAATTAATTTTTTGTTTGTGTTACAAAGGTCAAGAGAGACAGATTATTTATTTTGTATAAAATATATTATATGCTTAGTAGACTGAAATAAAATAGAAGCATCATTAAAAATCAACTTCATGCTAACAACATATACCTCGAGTACTTATTCTATGCAACACCTTTACATCGCAAATATTCGTATCTACTCACATCATGCTTGTTCTTTTAATTTAGTATAAATAATAGTACTTTATATTTTTATAATTTAAAAATTATATAAATTATAATTTTTATGATTACAGTACATTAAACAAGCTGCTGAAACATTGTTAAAAAAATAATAATGTACAGGGCCCGCCAGTGAAGCGGGAAATTTTGAAAGTCCAATGGCTCATTTTCTGCTCGCGAGAGGGCGTGGAGGTTTTCGATTGTTGTTTTACATTTAATGCCATTTGTTATTATATGTTTTAAAACATGGAGCAGTGGTCCGGTGCACAGCGTGCTTTCTGCGTAAAATCGTTTTATAAGAATGGTGACTGTGTGACTTCTGTACAACGATTGTTTAGTAATCATTTCAATATTCCAAGACATGGAAGAGTGCCGTCCGCTCATGCAATTATGTCATGGGTGAAAAAGTTTGAAGAAACTGGTTCCACATTAAACTTAAAGCATAGAGGAGCAACAAGGTCTGTAAGAACAGAGGAAACCATGGAAAGAGTTCGAGTAGCATTGAAGCTTAGTCCACAACGTTCTGCAATGAAACATGCATCCGCACTAAACATTAGTGACACATCGTTACGACGAATTTTGCATAAAGACTTATCTTTTCATCCTTACAAAATTCAAGTAATCCAGGAGTTGAAAGATGGCGATATGCTGGCTCGCAGGATTTTCAGCGAAGAAATATTGCGACGTGTAAATGATGATGAAAACTTTATTCACCGCATGTTTATGTCAGCACATTTTCATTTGAATGGATATTGTAACGAAGAAATGGGTGCGTACCTGTTAAAATGTGTTTTCACTTGTTTATTATGTGTATTAGTGTTAATGTGGTGTGTTTGCCTCACACCGGTCTTTACAATAATAATAGTCACTACTGAAATCTGTAGCGTTGTCAAAATTACCAGTACAACCTACCTGTTAATTCATAGGGGTTGCGAATCCCGGGTGGCGCCAAATTGTTTATATCAAAACAATTAAAATTGTTAAATTACAAGTTGATAAGTGTTATTAGCGTTGACAGCTGGAGCGTTCAAATGGTTCCCGCCGCTGTACAGGTTGCCGTATTGTCCACTCGTGACGAGCGCTAGTTGGTTACTGAATAAAAATTGCTAACACACATATATTCTACAACGTCCTATGAAATAAAACGATGGTAATACTCTGTACTGTAATTTTAATACAAATTCGGTCATTAATTAATATGACAAAAGGATTATAAATGGTTTGATAACAAATTGCTCCGGCTTAGAACATGAGACGCCAACATTTCAAGGTTGGCAAATCGGTTTTAAAACAAATTAATTCGATGCCGTGATGGCTACTGTTTACATACAATATATTAATCTGTTCAAAATCTGGGGTCTTTTGGATTATAAAATAAGACATAAAAGTTGGTTACATTAAAAAAGTACATTACCATACCTTATACGTACTTAAGAGTATAATGTGTTTTTACAAATTGTTCGGTAGTGTCGTATTGTTTGTTACAAAGTTCGCACACTAATGCGAGGTTATATTTTAATTAACAAAATGTTTTTACGTAAGTTAATTATGCATTAAACCTTTGAAAAAAATTATATTTGTTTAATAGTGAGAAATTTGATTGTGTGAGAAATAGTTAAAGTAATTTGTTTTCTGGGAGAAAGAAATTTATTTGATACTTATCAGTTCAGACAGTGTTGATATGTTGTCATCTGGGGTAGTGGAAATTCTGCAATTTTAGGCAGCCATCGGTTTAGGCTTCGGGCATCTTCTTCTACCTTGTCTTGGGATTTCTGCTAATTAATTTATTGTTATTTGGTTCCAGGATATCGTTTAATCTTGGTAGTTCTGCATCTATTCGTCTTTGGTTTTGGTTGTCATCTTCCGAACGTCTTTTTAACTATTTAATGGAAAATTTCAGTCATCACAATTTTGCGTGCCGCTTACCCACGCGTCATTTCTTCAAGTCTAATAAATTTAACGGAAAATCAGTATTCAACGGCTCGTTACTATGGTAACAGTAATCCTTTGATTGGTTAAGACCTCTTTCAAAAGCATTGTTAAGAGATTTGAATTTTTATTCAAATTTATTATGTATTTTCTTAATGATTTTATTCCTTTATCGTTCCTTTGGGGTAATAAATAATATCACTATTATATTTCTTTGCTTTCAAAGTTTAAAATGATACCTCATAAGGTCATATTGTATTATACATTAACTTTAGTCTAAATATGTGACATTTGATAAATTACATATCTTTCTTAAATTAAACTTTTAGAATAACATTTTTCTTTTAAAATGATTTACATATAATTACTGGCCATTTTCTGGTCTTAGATTAGTAAAGTTCCTTGTGAAATTGTTACAATTGACATTTGTGTGTGTCTGACAGTTAGACGTTTTCATAGCCAAAAGTAGCCATGATGGTATTTTGTTTATTTCTTTTAAATTACATTTTAATTCAGCCTGATGGGCTTCACTTTGTTATCATGTTTGTTTGTGTTGTGTGTTGATTCTGTTTGTGTTTTAATTACTATTCAATACAGTTTTCATTATACATATTTTAAAATATAACAATTAGGCTTATGGACTGCAAGTTCCTTTCAGCCATATCCTCTTCATAACATTGAAACAAACTACTCCTTACAAGTTACTAGCTACTGCTGGTTTTAGCATTAATTTCATTCTTTTGCTACTACTTTGAGTGATAAACATCATCACTTCTTACAAACTTATTAAAGTTATTTCCCCTTTCAACATGGGGTGTTTTATTCATTGTATACTTAATTTTAAAACAAAACCTTATTTCAATATTACTATCTCCTCCATCCATGTTAATACAAACTGTTTTTATCTGGGCTTTCTCCCTGAATAATATCACATGTTTTACTTATCTTTATTTGAAATATTATTTTTAAATATTCTTATTTATATGAATGTTCACAAGATCACGCAAATCATTGACTTGTTTATCTATGCTTTATAAAGTGCTTTCTTATTTATTATTACATCTTTATTATTTAAAATATCTAATTCCACGTATCACCTTCACCTTTAATTAACAGAGTTTATCACTGATACACTCTCACTATTTTTAGGGTATTTACACTTTCACTATTGCACTTTATTTTGGTTCACTGTTTGTATTAAGTGTTACTTAGTGGGTATTCCCTATACTTATTTCTCCTATTATTTCTCACTATTTCTTTACGACATAATTCTTATTATAAGGACATTTGGTTATTTACCTTTCATCAAATCTAACCTTAATAATTATGTTAGTGTACTTTTCTACACTACGTTACTTTATAATTGTCTTTTGTTTTAAAATGGGTATATAAGTTATTTCAATTACAACAATACTATTTGTTTCATTAGTGGATAATTATTTGGGGTTTATTTACAGTATTCTATCTTTGTGTCTACCAATTCTTCCTTTTATATGTGGTGTCAGTTTCTCCTTGGGTTCAACCTGTCTCCTCTTCATTCTTCCTCTTCTTCTTCATCTTCTTCAACTTCAATTGTCTTCATCTTGGTTCGGTTCTCCTCTTCTAATCTGGTTTAATTTCTATTTAGTCGTAGGAATTTGTTCACTTCCTTTGATTCTTCTTTAGTTCTGGTTTCTTACCTTCTTTCGTTAGTTCCTATTTGTTTGGTCAATCACCTTTTGTCTCTGTGTATGTTTCGTGGTTCCCTTCTTTGTGTTTCTGTTTTCTGGGTCAATCACTTGGGTTGGGTAATATCGTCATTCGTCGTGTCATAATATTTATATTTTATTCATTTTTAAACATTTTATTTTATATGAAGTATTTTTACATTAAGAATTATCTTTTTTATCCCTGGTACTGGGGTGGCTTATTTGTGTTGTAACAATATGTAAACAAACAAAATAGTCGATATTGGAATGATGAAAACCCAGGTGAGTTGCATGAAAAACCATTACATATTCCGAAAGTTACGGTGTGGTGTGCAGTTTCATCATCTGGCATTATTGGGCCATATTTTTTCCAAGACGATAGAGGAAACACCAGAACTGTCAATGCAGACCGCTACACACACATGGTCAGAAAATTTTTGATGCAACAGCTCCCTAGGTTTCCGGAAATTAATTTTTTCCAGCAGGATGGGGCCACAAATCATACTGCTCGTGTGTCCATGGCTGCTTTAAGAGAACTCTTCCCGGATGGACTCATATCCAGATATGCCGACATCTAGTGGCCTGCAAGATCCCCAGATTTGTCCGCATGCGACTTTTTTCTTTGGGGATTTCTGAAGAGCAGGGTGTACATTGATAGACCGCACACCATACCGGAATTAAAAACGAATATCATACAAGAAATTGCACGGATTCAACCTGACCTGCTTCGTATAGTGATGGAAAATTTTCAGTCAAGATTAGAAGAATGTATACACAGAAATGGCTCTCACTTGAGCGGCGTTATTTTTAAAAGTAAAATATGGCATACTTTACTCAACTCAAATCTGTAAAAAAAATTCTGATAATAAATATTTCATGAAAAAATTGGGTACTTTAATTTTTCCCGCTTCACTGGCGGACCCTGTATATTCTTGTTCCAAATATAATGTGTTATGTGTGATTGTGTGTGTGTGTTTATATTGTACTGCCTTAAATTAAAACAGTATATAACAGTACATAACTACTTCTAAAATAAAGAAATATAAATTTTGCTAAATATAGGTCTGTTTAAGTTTACATAGTATACTTGTGACAATATTGAGTTTGTAAGAGTTTTGACCTTATTATAGATACTAGTACAATTTTTGTTTCTTTTTAATACATAATAATACAACGAATGAATGAATTATTAAAAGGCTATTTATTTTGAACCTTTAAGTAGATCCCATTAAACAATAATCGTGTTACTATAAATTGTTACCGGACAAAAGGCTTGCCGCATGACAAATGGCGCCAATCGTACACTCTAGTGTTTTTGGTGGCCCTAAAAAGGACCTGTGGCGAGAAGGGTGATGTTGGTCGTGCCGCGCTGAGATGTTCGGCGGCTGCGCCCGCTGATCGTGGCGTACTGCAGTCCTCCTCTTCTTTCGGCACCGGTTGTAGAGTTGGCTGCTGGCCCAGTGAAATCCATCGCTGGCGCGGAACTGGAGGGCGTTCTGCCGGCCCCGGTTTTATGGACTAACCGGGATCGCTGATTGGCTCGCCTCGTATGCTGATGCCGGATTGGCTCGCTGTGTCCACCGCTGGTACCGGAGAGCAGATGTTCGCATACCGCTGCCGTCACAAAATCAAGTTAAAATAATTACCAATACAAATAGAAAATGAGGAAAATAATAAAACCACATGTATAACATATATATTAGACACTAGATGTTGCAAAACGCCACTGTCGCCGGCCAAATTAAAGGCCGATAATTTTGACTTAGTATGGGAAACCATGACTAAAAATATCAAAGCGAATATGGAGCTGAAAATGTACACTCAACATGGTCTGAAACCACGAAACTAAACACCACGCACTTCCTCATTGTAAAATGAGCGAATAAGTTAAACGCTATAAACCGCTGTACAATATAATCGGTATAATTGCAAAATTAAAAACTCTCTTGTGTAAAGAGTGTAGTGGAAAGTCACATTTATGCTTAATTGGATACCAAAATATATGTCTGCTACATATTTGATAGAGTTAGTTTAAAACTTAATTAAAAAAAAAATCAAGCTACAGTAGCGCTGTATTGGTGCCGTGGAAATTAGGTAGAACTAACAATAATATACGTATAGCAGATGTCAAGCTAAATAGAGTTAAATTGTAACATAATTATTCTTTATTAATTTTAAACGGTGAAATACGAATTTATATGGTTATAGGATTGTAAATATGAATTTCGATTTTATATGCCCATTGATTGAATGTCAATGTGATTTTGCTTTAAAATAAATTTTTAATTTGATTGAGCATATAATAGGCCTTATATACGATACATAGGATACACAGTAACATACACATAAGTGAAGGTGTGTGTGTGTGTGTGTGTGTGTAATATAATTTAGCAAATAATTTAATCTGTCATTATAATCAGTGGTAAAACAAGGTATTTATCTTACGTAATGTAAATGTTTAACCTCAAAATTGAGACGAAAATTTGTTTTTAATAACACAATAATAATCCAATAATTTTCTGTTTATTTAGATAACTCCTTTTATACAATAAATGGTCAATAAGTAATTTAGTATGAACAAATACTGTATGATGTAGAAACCTCAACAAATTCTATCCCGACAAAATATGTGCACTCAGTCAGATGTAACGCTTAAACAAAATTTTTGTATAATAATATGTTTTAAACATATTATGACAAGTTAACAAACGCTCAAGTGCAATTCTCTTCTGTTGTTCGACTTTCTCCCGCCTCCCAAAGGCAAAGACTTTTAATCTCTCTCTGCTTATTATAACGCCTGTCGCTCGGTCGTCTCGCCTCCTCCCTCATCCTTCTCAAGTTTTTACTGTCCAATAGACCAAAAGATGCAAATAACATTTACAATAAACTAATGTCAATTAACATTCACTGATTAGCAACTGACAACAAGTACAAGGAATACTTCGTTCACTTGGACGTTTTAATGTTCAGCTTTTAAATATAACTAGCTGCCTGCTTTAAACTCTGCTCTGCTTTGGCCGTTATTTTTACTCTGCCCAGGCTGCGTGATTGTCCTAAAAGCCTCCTGAAAATGGAGAAGAGAATGTCGAAGTTAAACGACTTTTCATTGCTACGATGCATATAACAACTTAACTATGTTACAGGGTGCAAGAATACGTATTTATATGCAATAAGAAACTAAGAAGCAGTTTTTAAAAACCTGTCAAAGATACAGGAATACAAGATTAACTTATAAAAATTATCACTTACTTCCAGAGAGTTTTTAAATCAGTGTAAGAACAACGGGAATGAAAATCTAAGTCAGAACTGGAACATGTACAAACCTAAACTAATGAATCAATCTGAAGCAGCTGTGAGAATGTAATGGACAGCTTTATATACCTTTGAGGAAATCCTTGTTTCATTATTAGTCTACGTGTCAGCGGATGTAACAGTGACACTCATGAATGTGTCGGGTACCCAGGAGGCTGTTAAATTCTTGTAGTTTTTGCAGCCTTGTCGTCAATTAAACCACATCTTTCAGACTGGCGCTTTGTAACTAACAAAGCGTGTAGTATTAGTAATCTACTACATCACTACATCACATTATAAAAAGTACTCCCAGCATGTAGACTACATTTAAATGAAATACAATTTTTTTGCGATTAAAACGCTAGGCTTATACGACGTCTTAGAGATTTCAGTGTCTGGCCACGCATTATGTACGCTTAATCACCATTCTTCCTTAGCAAGTTCTGTATTGGGTAACAAATTTTAGCACGTCACAATTACTTAAACGTCTGTTTTCCTTGATATTGAAGTGTAACTAATTCACCACCCTAAAGCTCCGTCAGATAATCGATTCAAAACCCACGTTTTATCAAGAGATTACATACGAATAAAACAAATACGAGATTGTACTACGAATACATAACGTAGATCTCAAAACTAGTGTTTACACCTCCTCCGCCTTTCAGTAGAGCAAACTAGCGGGAGTAGTCGAGTAAACGTCTGAAAGGGCATCAGCATCTCGCGTGATATAGAATGAATTTCTGTCGCGTAGAATTATCTGTAAACGTGTGGAACAGTCTCGCCCACGGCGGCAAGGCATCCAGCAATGCGACACTACGTGCAATGTTACTTACTTCCTTAAAATTGTTCAGGTATAATTTTATTTCAGAGAAAGTATTTATAATAGATTTTAGATGCGAATCTCTCTGTTTTGTTTACAACATAAATATGCCGTTTTCCAGAGATATAATTTCCATCAGTAAGTAACTTAGATATTGACATCATCATGATGATCATTTTCAAGGATTAAATAAAAATATCGGTATGGAGAATCATACATGACTTCCATATTCTAAGATTTATTTTTAAAATAATTTTCGAAATGAAATATTACCATAGAAACTACTTCTTTCTACTTACTGCTTCAGCCTTAACCCCAGTACTGTGGTCATTAACATATACGGTACCACCTCACGTTATCGCACTCGATTTTCACTGATGATGGAAGTCAATGGCATTGCCGAAACGTCTGGTTTTCTAGAAAACATTGGACTACGGCCAAATATCCCGGGAAGGAATTTTAACAAAAACTACTTCTTTGTTGCCGATAACGTTGTACACATATATATAAAAAATATGCATAAAATTAATGGCTTGTATAAGTTAATGATTGATCTCCATTAAGTAGTGCTCAAGTTTCCAAAGTTTTAATATTATGATGTCCGTAATTAAAACATCAGAGCAGGTTTAGTGTGTATGAGGGTTCACCGTGGACAAAAATTTTCAACATTTCCTATTGAGCGTTGCTTAGAATAAATCTGCGAATCTACAGTGTACGTTTCACAGAACAAACACACGGAAAAGAAGGAGCGCTCCGAAGTCACTCATGGACCCTCAGCATCTTGCAGAGGGTTCATTCCCTAAAGACGAAAAGTCTGTCTATGAATCGTTCCTCTGTAAACACGTGCAGTTACACTGCCCAGCGATCCACAGGAAGCAAATCGCTATCCACGCTGGACACTTTTTCGGCTTGCATGCGTTATGTTGGTATGGGTTCGGCACTTTCCATTTAAAAACCGTGCAAATGTAAGAGAATAAACATGAATGAGGCCAGAAATAACGCGAATTGTGTGTGTGTGTGTGTGTGTGTGTGTGTGTGTGTGTGTGTGTGTGTGTGTGTGTGTGTTTTCCCTGCCTTTTTATTGCGGTAGTGATAATAATAAAATGGAAACGTAAACAGTACATAACTGAGATATGCTTGCCTGCCACGCACGATATATTTTCTCTTATACATGACTAGCAGAATACCCGTGCTTCGCTACGGAGTTTCACGTTGTACGTAATGAAAATGTTAGTTTAATTAATAAAGTTTAATTAAAGTAGGCTTCTTAAAAATAAATAGCTGTTGCTCACAACTTCGTTTGCGTGGTCTTCAATTTAATGCGATAATATATTTAGAACAGAATCTATTCTATTGGGTTGCCATAGTAACCAGATCTAATAGTTTTTTAAGGCCGCAAAGGACCCCCCAGAGGATCGTATCGAAAAAAACACCTGTCCTATGTTGGTTCTCCCGTTGCGTAAAATATTTGTGCCAATTTTGATTGAAATCGGTCCAGTGGTTTAGGAGGCCATGTGGAAGACCCCAAAGAACCCCCAAAAGGACCCCATCGAAAAAACACCTATCCTATGTTGGTTCTCCCGTTGCGTAAAATATTTGTGCCAAGTTTGGTTGAAATCGGTATAGTGGTTTAGGAGGAGATGTGGAAGAAACCTTCGCGGACGTGCGCACAACAACTCACCGAAGTTTCATCGCAATCGGACGAATGGTATGGGAACGCATACGGGACAAACAAAGAAACATTCATTTATATATATAAGATGTAAACTATACCACTTACTTGACATAAACCGTGATAGCTAAGCTAATGTACAACATATATGTATTAATTATACACATAAATGTTCCTCGATAGACACTCTATCTATTGGCGAAAACTTGAATAAAATCCGTTCAGTACTTCCTGAGATTAGCGATTTCAAACACAGAGAGAAAACGCACCGACTTTACTTTATACTATGTACAGATTTACATTAAAATGAAAAAATTATAATTTTATTGCCTGGCAACAAAATTATTTTATTTTAACAATTACCATTGTTTGAAAAAGTTTAAATGAATTTTCATGTACTTTACTCTTGTTAAAACGTAAAAGGTTGCAGGTAAACTACCCCTTCCCCTTAACCGATCTTCACCAAAATCAAAAGGCCTTGAGTCCTCTATAATTCAGTGACGTATGCAAACAATTATTTGATTCTGTTTGAATTTGCGGCTGTTACCGTTCGTCATATAAAATACGCTTGATAAAAAAACGTTGCAGGTAAACAACCCCTTCCCCTCAACCGATCTTTACCAAAAACAACAGGTCTTGAGTACTCTACACATCACGGATGTATGCAAAAATTTATTTGATTCTGTTTGAATTTGCGGCTGTTATCGTTTGCCATAAAAAATACCCTTGATAAAAAAACGCTGCAGGTAAACTACCCCTTTCCCTTAACCGATCTTCACCAAAAACAATAGATCTTGAGAACTCTACAATTCAGGGCTGTATGCGAAACATTATTTGATTCTGTTTGAATTTGCGGCTGTTATCGTTTGCCAAAAAAAAAAATTTCCCTTGATAAAAAAAAACCGTTGCTGGTAAACTACCCCTTTCCCTCAACCGATCTTCACCAAAAACAATAGGTCGCGAGTACTCAACAAATCAAGGCTGTATGCAAAAAATTATTTGATTCTGTTTGAATTTGCGGCAGTTATCGTTTGCCAAAAAAAAAATCTACAGACACACAGACACACACACACACACACACAGACAGACACACACACAGACACTTTTCGGAAAACGACTTTTTTTCATGTTTTGAGTGTAGTAGAATCAGAATCTGCAATAATCTCGAACACGATTTTTTTTGCCATCACCATACTTCCATTCCTTAAGGAATATGGAAGTAAAAATGGGTTGTTTCTTTTGCTTAATTTTAAACAAAAAGTATTACTCATTTTTTATTGTACTCTTTCTACAAAGTACTCGGTATTAAGCAAAGAGTAATGAATAGTTTCCACGCGTTTTTCCATTCCGCTTAGGATATTAAGTTACATAATTACATGATTGTGTGTAAAATTAATTTAACAATAACCAATAAATTATGTATTCCATCTCTATATAATATAATTAATAAATTATGGATTTAATGCCTTACTAAAATTGCTAAAACATGAACAAGTGTGTTTAAGATTGCGACACATATTAAAACGGAAATAATAGACTAAGTAATAATAGATAATTACACTACTAACTAAGTGACGTTTGAAGTATTTTTTGTTACATAATATTACATACGCTTCTAAAACGCTGAAATGTGACGGCAATAACCGATAAATTTAAAATAGGTTTATTTTATGTTTTCATGGAAACAGATTGATAGTTAAAAATAAAATAAAATGAAAATCGATGTTATCGTTGGTCGCAAACTTCTTTGTTTCCTTTTGTATCCGTTTTACAACGTGCAGTTTTAAAATACTAATAAATCTAGGTCGCAGCTATTACATTGAATGTCCTATTGTCCTTTCTTTACTTAAAGCCTCTGTAATTACTTTCTTCAAACATTATTCAAAAATGTTAATTCCTCGTCAATTCCTCTATTAATATAAAATCATTAATCTTCTATAATTTTAGGACAATGGTCTCTGGGTTTCTGATAATTTCCACAAAATAAACAAACATTTTTAGTTATGTAATTTTAATAAAATGTTTATTTTTTATGTATTTACTGTTTTGTCTGGTTCTAAAAAATGATCGGTTAATCACCCTTCTTCTTACTTGAATACATTTTAGAAAGTTAATGACGAAGTAATTCAAATTTTTGCCTGTTGTTTTCGTCAGAATGACGGGTGAAGCCAAAAACTTTGGTTTAATAAAGACTGTACAATTTATCTAAGTTATAAACAATGTATAAATAATATTCCTGCTGAATACAAATTAAAACTAAAATATATCAATTTACTGTTTCAATTTCTTGATGTCTTGAATTTTTTTTATAATATAAAACAAAATGTAGCTGTTAGTTAAATTGTACTCAGGAGGTAATTAATGATAAGTCGAAAATGTCATACGGGAAAAGTGATTAGATTTCTTCTAAAATCATATTAACGGGTAAATTAAGATAACATTCTTATTAAAACAATGTAGGATATAGAAGATCAACAAATAGGACCAACAAAATTACCAATAATAATGAATATTACTAATTAAAGCATGATTATAAGTATGTTAATAATAATTATAATTATAGGCCCACGGAAATTCAAGCCTACGCCCGAGCCAACACCACCTTCCCTGGGAATTAATTTTTAGCTGGGTCAGAGGGTAGTTCTGACAAGTTTGTGTGTACCGCTTAAAAAGAAACCGTAACCTACCGGTCGCAGTGGGTGGATGGCTGTACGTTATTGAGCCGTGAACGACAGCCTCAAGGCATCACGACGGACCCTGTTGTATTTAGACACAGCAGGCCTGGATAACGGTAGAATACTCGAGTAAAGGGCATCTCGTATGATCTAGAGCGTACGTTATTCTTCCCAGCACACTGTACTTGCAAAGTGGCACGTAGACACATTTGTTCCTTATGTCCTTAGCGTAGCACTGCTCCCCTCTATAGTCCTGCTTGCCCCCAAACTGGCAAATTCTGTCACTGTTTGTCTGTCCTTTGACTCTGGAAAATTTCTTCCAGAAAACTTTTTTATCATCTGAAAACACCGGAAACAATTCACTTTGCTTTCCCAATTCGCTTCTAACGTCTTGCCTAAAGCTCCTCATTAGCAGCTTCCTAACCATTTAAGATTGTTATCCCATTTCCGAATCCATCCTTTTCTTATACATCCGGAGCAGAAGGATACTTCTTTTTTCCTGCTTCTGTATTTTGTTTATATGCAGACAATTTTTCTCTCTAACGGTTCCTCCCATGGCCGCGTCCTTTAACACAGTAACTTTAAAACATGCAAGAGACTTTCCACAAAACGATTGTTGTTTTTGAAACATCTCATAATAGACATAATGCCCCCCACCATAGACATTCATAATGTCGGTGTGAAGAATCATTTCAACGGCAATGTCTGCAACGATCATTGTTGGCTACACTCGCGGAGACCAAGGCGTAAGCCTACATAAACTTTTCCTAGGAATTTTGCAAGGCTTGAAGTAGTAATGTGCATTACAAAGAAAAAAAATGAACCTGAATATGATAGACTATATCAGGGCGTACAATGGACGACACTGTGGCGTCTCAGTCAACTGTAAATGTGCTAGGTGTGTCTTTAATGGACTCTTTGACGTTCAGATCACCTGTGATCTTATCAAGCGTGGAAACTGTGTGCAGTACCGTATCTTTACATCTCCAATTGGTGTGTTGACACCCTTAACAGCAATTTGTCATCTGCCAACAATCTGATTGAAGATGGCCACTTTATCAACAAATGTAACACTTGAGTCTTTTGTGTCTTTTTCCCTTGGTCTGAAAAATCGCTGTGAAGCTACTAGTATACTTAAAGTGTATTTCTAAGATCGTGTATTGATTTTGTCTGTTACGACGTTACGGTAATATTGGACACGTTTAACTGCAAGTTGATGATGTACTTTTATTAACGTAGGTCGTTGACTTGGCAGCTCTAAAACGGAGAGCATTAACAAGTCTGTTTGACTATTCTAATGCCGTACTATTCTTAACGCTTGCTTTAATTCGTTATCTCTGAGACCGTGTATAAACTTAATAAGAGCAGTCTACGTCCGGAACTCCCCCATGTTTTGGGATAAGCCAGTGTCGTCAATTGGTCAATTCCTCGGCTTTCCCCGGAGCGCCGTTACCTCGCTTTAAGTAGAACACGGTACGCATCACGCGTATATTAGTCACAGCACCGTAATTCTACAGTTTTGGTTAATCTGGCGTAGTTGTTCTGGCTGAGAGTTTAGACTTTCTGGAATAGTTTTGCGGCCAGCCCTTTTAAAGCAAGAATGAGTGAAAGGCTTCTCTCTTCTTTTGACCATTTATTTAAGCGACTGGCTACTTCAGGTTGGCTAATATAAGTTGTACAGTTAGTGCTGCCCTCTAGCGTTGGGGGATTTACGTAAAATGGTCCTACAACATTTACTAGCTTATGCTACAACATTTAGCTTTTTAATTGCTCTTATTTTTTAATATTCTTTATCGTTCGTGAATGCCCGTATCTTCTCAAATATTTCTTTCATTAAATGCTTGACTTAAACTTTAGTTTAGTTATATGTGGATGCAAGTATTTTATGCATGACTTATTTATTTTCAGAGTAGACAGAGGTTTTCTATTTCACATATTCTGTCAATTTGTTTGTTATATTTATAACCTTGTAACAAACTAAATTTTGCAGTAGTATACTCTTGTACAAACTCTTTAAAGGCTTTTGTTTCA
The DNA here is from genome assembly GCA_034769895.1 of Magicicada septendecula. Lineage (NCBI taxonomy): Eukaryota > Metazoa > Arthropoda > Insecta > Hemiptera > Cicadidae > Magicicada > Magicicada septendecula. The sequence continues at coordinate 106,425,153 of CM068370.1, forward strand.
CTGTTCAACTTTTTCTTTTTCCCGCTTTCTGTTGTTTTATTCTCACGCTTAAGTTTATTGTGGTGTCTTTTGCTGGTTCTCCTCTTTTCCGTCGGGGAATTAAATGAGGACTGTGCTTCGGTTTTGTCGCACATTTTATTTTAACTAGAATAAAAAAATCGCCACAAAAATGTTGACGTTGCTAAGTGGCTACGGTAATTGTATAGCCATCCCACATAACATTATTTGTTACATACCGCTAACAATTGTGAAAAATTCTAGTTTTTTGAGACATATATTGTATCAAACTATCTTAAGGATGTATGGAGCATACAGTAGTCAACAGCTCCAGGTAGCTATACTTGAAAAATAGTAGAAGAAATAATACATCTTTTCGCTAAATGTTAGATACTCTATGTGAAACTGCAACTCTTTTCCTAGTTTTAATGCTAACTGTCGTAGTTGTTATCTTGCAAGCAAACACGAGAATGAGCCAAAGTTGAAAATAATACAGTTTCTGAGATAGTACAAAATCTAAAGCACATCTTTAAAATAAAGTATCGTTACGATTTATTGTGTGATCCTCTTGATGACTTCAGGTTTTCTCGGACTTAGATATTTCCCTATTCATCTCGACGAGTTAATATTCTGCAATGTTACATTCGTTTGAGTGTCGTCTACAAATGTGTGTGTTAAGCGTACCTTTAGTACATTTTATACCTAACTGGTTTGTGGGTTTGAGCTTACTTGAGAAATTCGTTAAAGCATTACATCACACACACAAAAAGTGTTGAAGAGTGGATGGAGTATCTCTTTTCAATTCGAAAATTAATAAAATTACTTTTTTATATACACAATATACAGAGAAAAATTGACATATTTGTATCTATTTTAAAATTAAATTTTAAAGTATGAATTATCATATTGATATTAATTAAAATATAAAAAAATAATTTCTAAATATTTTCTAGGTATACAAGTAGTCTTGCGTACGATTACTGTTAGAAATAGCTATATACAGTTTATGACCTGTCAAGAATTATTACATCAAGTATAGTGTAAGATTTACAATCTGCAATTTATTTGTTTATAGACGTAAGTTTGTAAAAATAAGATTATGTATATAAGATTATGTAAAAATACGTTTCCAAATGTATGTAATGAAACATAATATATGTAACTACACACATATGGAAATAACAGATCTAATAACGTTTTACACCACACCACAATCTTTTATATTTTCGCGCAATTACTTTACTGTGTAATAAAACGTTTATCCGTGTATTACTAATTTTACAGATGTAATAAACTTTGTTGTTTAATGAAGAAAACTTTTTGCTCTATTTGTATTTTTGTTTTATCAATTGAGCTTATTGTTGCGTGTTTTGGGTGAAGTTTATTCAAATATAATTGTAATGGCTGAATTACTCTTCCTTATTTATTAGTTCGAATATTGACTAAAGAGAATTATTTAGTTCTAATTTGAATGTAGCGGTTAGATTGTTACAAAACAAATTCTCAACGTTTACATTCGATCTTTATCTTAACCCTATTCGTTGAAGTTAATTTTTGTTTTGTAGTTTCCAATATTCTTGCGGCTCACAGATGTTTTCTGGATGTCCGTGAATATAGAACGAATCCTGATTGTACCTTACATTCAAGAAATAAAACGCATGGATATGATTTTGTTAATATTATTATTTAGTTTTTGCAAAATTAATTCATGTTAATTGAAATTGTCATTTTGATATACACGCCAGTAACAATCGATTATCTATCTCAGGGTCAATAGTAAAAATGAATTAAATATATAAGTGGGAATTATTTTGGCTGCTACGAAAGGTTCCATTAATTATTAACAAACAATATAGAGTACATTACAATATAATCTTATTACTTATGATCTAATGTGATATTATAAATAATTGTTAATGTTGACTAAAATGGCTTGCGATATTTAGTTCGCTATGTGTGCAACAGATTCTGGTCGTGACATGATGTCATAAATATGGCCGCCTCGTAGTCGGAGAATGCTTGTGAAATCGTCCCAATGTATTTTATAATAAATATGTTCACTTTGTATTCACTACTTCTTATATACTGTTTTTTCTTTTGTTTATAAAACGTCCATCAGTGATTAATTGTGGTGTGAGTTATTGGTGTTACTAGTGATTGTTCGTGTTGGATTACTAAAGTTGTTTGGTTATAATAATTGTATAATACGTAACAATTCTGAGTGAGATTTAGATGGGCTTCTTCTTGTTAATCACTTGAAATTTTTCTTACTGGTAGTCGTTCATATTCGATTAGATGACTTTGGTTAATAATTTCATTATTTTCTTCTTTTTTGTTTATAATTTATTCTTCTATTATTTGTTCCTGGTTTTACAATTTTTTTACATAAAATCCTTCTGCGAGCACTACTCAACCGTATTCAATCGTGGTTGACCATTAAGTGTCTAATTTCTTCTTTTTGTCATAAACTGACCACAATTTCTTGGATTCTGATTGGCCCATTATTCAAAGTTCACCTGATACATTATCAAGACCCATCGATTACCTTACATTTTATAATTTGCTTTTAACTTATTATTTTATCATTATACACTAATAGTTAATACAATGTTTATGTGGTTATTAATAACAAAATTACAAATAATTTGGTACTAAACATGTCTTGGTTTAGTCCTGTAAAATTTAGTATTTAGTGGATTTTCCAGATATCTTATGAAACAATTTATAATGGTGGATGACAGCTAACTATGACCCCTTGATATTACATTATTTTAAATTAATTTACTGGTAACATGAAACTCTTATTATATAAAACAAATCTATGAATGATACTCCTTATTTTAACACTTATAGTTTACTACCTTAACTAATTGCTCACTGTTTAACAATTGTTTGTGTGATAAATACTACATCACTACTGTCAATCATGATTGACCACTTTATAATCTATATAATAGCACACTTTTAAACTGTAGTTTGTGTGACTATCATTGGGCCACTTCTTATGTGTTTATTCACACTTGTAGCACTATAAGAGGTTGTTCCTCTTTTTCCACTTTAGTTTACAATAATACAGATTTTATTGGCCTATCATGCCTATAGTTCACACACATTTTACATTGTGGAATGATTGTATTGGACAGAAGAATTGGCATTAATTCTGTCATACATTTGGGGAAAATGGAATTTGCTGAGGAAAATTATGGACGATTTACACGAACATTTATATGTACGTGGCTATAGTAACGTAGATCTGTTCTAGTACAAACATGTACCCTACACCAAGACTATACAGCCTCAAGACAAGAGGAATCAGACAAGCGAATATGGAATATGAGGCAAAGAGACAGATGCGTTATATAATTTAAAATAAATATAACGTTTGAAGTTTGTGCTAATTCGAATCTTATGGCAATGAACTGTTAAGTACAATCTTAGTTAAGGCAAACTATTTTAAATGAAATTCGGTCACTGGAAATTTTAATTGAGCTGCCCAATAAGATGAAAATAAATTTGAATTATTTCAAACGTGGTTAAACAATGATTAATTTACATTAAATTAAGCAGTTACTGAGAATAATAAAAGGTCTGGAAAAACAATATAGATTGTATGCCTCCTCATCAGATACATCCATTGTAATGTATTACATAATAATGATCACTTTAAAGTTTATAAAATATAATGTGTAACCTGTTGCATACAAAAAGGAAATGAATTACACAAAAATCTAAAGGTAGCTTTTTATATTATACTTCTTAAAAATAAATCACGTAATAATAATAGCTTGCGATTGTTCTCTGAAAAAAGTAATGGAAGAAGGACGCAGAGATGAAAAGTAAACATACAGGTTCCATGTCTAATCTGGAAAGACAGGAGAGAATTAGGAATATTTACGGCAGTATGATAATCAAGTTTTCTTCTAATAAGGGTCACGGTAAATATTTTATTTTTTGCCAGATTTATAACCGGCTTACTTTTTATTAAATACGATAGTACAGAATTTTAAAATATGAACATTATTATAATACTTCATGTAAATAAATATGTATTGAAATAAATTGATTATTGTAAACCAATAGTGTACACTATTACAAGAGGAAAATTTTATTAGTTTATGATTAACATAACAAAAATACTAACAAATTTGTAAACTGTTTGTACTTGTCTACTGTCTTTCCGTAGCCTGTTGGACTATGTCTAAACTTTTTGTCTGCATTCTTCTATCTGGAGTCTGTATGTTCAAACATTATCAGTCCGCATTATTTTATTTAAAAATGGTCATTTTATTATTCTTATGAAGATAAAACACACTTTACTGTAATCCACCGATTTAAAAGTGTATCTTTCCCTTGTGGTGTCTACATATTATTTATTTTTAAGCAAATTAGAAATTCCTGTATTCGTATTACACTATACTTTTAAACGTTGATTATATTTTGACAAACTCTAAATACTTAAAAGCCATTATTTTTAATTCTAAATAGACGTAAGTAGAAACAAATAATTTAATTTCCTTCTGTGGTTTGCCATATGAGGGTAATGCATGATGACAAGAATGGATGACTTAATTTTTCTGTAAGTCCGTAATAAATTTCATTTTACCCTACTAAACATTTGCTTAATCAAAATATAAATTCTCGATTTGTTGTTTCTGCTTAATTATATAATAAATGTTTGTATGTTAACACCTTACTGTCGGATTTTTCATTATGTATACTCGAGTTTAAACGTTAATTACAAGTGAACCTGTAGGTCTACTTAAAAACTAGTTACATCAAATTTTTGCACGTTTAATTTTGCGTTGATCTGTGTAAGAAACGTATTTTTTGTAGGTTGATTTAAATTTTTTTTTCTCGGTTAGATTAAAAAAAGTCCATGTTTTTTGTGTTTTTCAAGAAACCGCTCTCTTTGAAATTATATAAATTAAAATCCCTTGGTCCGATCATAACTAACTTTTTTTATAGTATGGGCACAAGTGTTTTCAATGCACGTCTTAAATTACAAAACTGTTTTGTGATCCAAAAAAAAGGTGTTATCAGTTTTGTGAAACAACGTTTTCTCAGTACAGGATAGTCGTACAAAGGCAGACTTGGTCTTGTTTTGAAGCGCTTGATCGTGGTTATTGAAATCCACAACTGCTGCAAACATACATTGAGATGCCGATTTTATACAGAGTGATATTCATGCAAGGGTGTGTGTGCGCTGGACCGTGTGTAAGCGGGCCTTCCGGCGACGAAAGCGGGTGCCGTGTTGCCAAGTTCAATCACCTACGAGTAGGCAGCTTATTGCAGGGGTTTTGTTTGTTGTTTTTCTATGATGACCAGTTTATTATAAAAATGAAATAATTTTATGTGCTAGCAAATATTTATTTAGCACGACTATGTTCTAGTCAGTGTGTTTGGAATAACTTGAGTGTGCGGTTTAAGCTTGAGTCCAATCACAAAGAAAAACATTAGTTTTTATCCGAGCACTATATTTTAGAAAGCCGTTGGGAAACAAGCGAGTCTTATTACGACCAGTAAATACTTTCTTTCTTAACTGCTCGGATCCATCATTAAGATGTCTCATTCGTGAGATGTTGAGTACATAACACATGTTGTACATGCAGAGATATTGAGACGAATCTCTTTGTTTACCGTTACGAGTATTTATCGAATCTGCAGACAAACATACGTGAAGAGGGGAGAACGTCAGCAGGACTTTAGAGGATCATAGACACTAATTAGAAATTATGGCATATGAGACTTTTGAAGTAGTTGGTTTGATTACTTCACTAACAGAAACGGAAGAAGCCGTATACTTAATTTAGAATTTCGGATGAACCGGTTACGGAAGATTACGGTCTCTGAGTTCCAGAATGCTCATCAAGACTGCTCTGTTTTCGAAAACGACTTAACTTGTTTTTTTTTTCACTATTCAAAGACTTGCCAAATAGGGTAAAAATGCATAAAGTCATTGATATTACAATACTGTAGTTTAAAAAATTTTCTCTGCCCCCTTTTAGTTTTAGCCATAATACTGCTTTGAGAAAACCAGTCTTTATCCTTGTTTTATGCAGTCTCTAACGTCTGGTACATACAGCTAAGGCCTCATATTGTTCTGACGATAAACTTAACGTTTTTTTCGTTCTGTACTGATTCATGATTATTACTTCCAGCAAAGACTAACTGTAACAACTAAACGAAGAAAAAAGAATAACTAAAGAGTTTATGAAATAGCTATAGATATAAAGATATATATATATATATATAGCTGTAGCCATATAATTTCAAATATTTTCAAAGTTCAACTGAAAAGTAATAACGTAGTGGCGGCAAAAAACAGCGTAAATAAAAGGAAATGAAAAGAAAATAAAGGGAATAAAACAAGGCCGTGACTCGACGGAGTAACGGAATTAAAAACCAGTACAGTAGTAGAAAGAAAATCGTCTCCTGAGAAAAAGAAAAACAACATGACGTTCACTGACGGACGCGACGTTTAGATACTATAGCGTGGCTTTCTTTGAGTCATGCGGTCATATAGAAACGATTTCTTTTCTACCGTAAATGGAATCGTTTAGACAATTTTTTTCAAATGCGAATATTCAACCGAAAATAAACTCTTATTTTTCTGTATGGTTTAAAAAATTGTATCGGATATGAACAATGATCAAAAATTAACAGTAACGGGTTCCCTGTTTTAAAAGTTAAACAACGCACATCTACTACCTCTTGTAGTTTACAAAAAAACATTTCGGGTGTATCTGTGTTGCTTAAAGAAACCAGCAAAGAGTACGGTAAACACTAATGTTTTTCTTTGTGATTGGACTCAAGCTTAAACCGCACAGTCAAGTTATTCCAAACACACTGACTAGAACATAGTCGTGCTAAATAAATATTTGCTAGCACATAAAATTATTTCATTTTTTTATAATAAACTGGTCATCATAGAAAAACAACAAACACCCACTGCAATAAGCTGCCTACTCGTAGGTGATTGAACTTGGCAACACGGCACCCGCTTTCGTCGCCGGAAGGCCCGCTTACACACGGTCCAGCGCACACACACCCTTGCATGAATATCACTCTGTATAAAATCGGCATCTCAATGTATGTTTGCAGCAGTTGTGGATTTTGATAACCACGATCAAGAGCTTCAAAACAAGACAAAGTCTGCCTTAGTACGACTATCCTGTACTGAGAAAAAGTAGTTTCACGAAACTAATAGCAACTTTTTTTTGGATCATAAAACAATTTTGTAATTTAAGTAGTGCATTGAAAACACTTGTGCCCATACTGTATAAAAATTTAGTTATGATCGGACCAAGGGTTTTTAATTTATATAATTTCAAAAAGAGCGGTTTCTTGAAAAACACAAAAACATGGACTTTTTTACTCTAACCGCGAAAAAAATTTAAATCAACTTTCAAAAAATATGTTTCTTACACAGATCAACGCAAAAGTAAACGTGCAAAAATTTGATGTAACTAGTTTTTACGTAGACCTACAGGTTCACTTGTAATTAACGCTTAAACTCGAGTATCCATAATAGAAAATCCGACAGTAGTTACACTGTCAATGCAAAAGCAATAATTTAAATGTTTATTTTATTGACCTTACTGAAAACTTACGTTCAAATCACTAATTTAACTGGCTAGGCTAGAGACACAAAATAGCTACTGCTACAATTGGTCTGAAAGCACGAAAAGAGTTAATAATTCTTAGGTTCACTTAATATAATATTAAACTTAATACTGTGTCTGTTTATTACGTTTACATTTTTTTCTTGAAGGAACCAGATTTTGTGTGCTGTATAATAATATTTGTAATAAACCAATAATTGATTTGTTTTAATCCAAAAAAAGGTTGCCCTTTTACCTACTGTACACTTGTAATCCTCTAAGCGGCAAGTGATAAAGTATACTATAACACAAAAAAAAGTATAAATGACAGCACAAAGGAAACGACGGGCAGTTTCCTACAATAAAACCCAATACCAAAATAATAGAAAGCACTGGAAAATTAATTTAAACAAATCAAATATATATATTTGCCAGTATTAAAATATGCTTATTAAAAACTGTAAAAAAATACTCATAACTATTACAAGATAAATGTACTCTACAGTCTAACTATTAACCACCAAATGAATTGAAAAGTTTTTAAATGTATTTCTAAATATCTTTGGCACGAACGTTGACGTTAGAAAAAAATGTACATCTGGTTTAACGTAACATACCTTATTGGTTGATTGACAGAATCTGTTTCTTGTCATATTCAATAAATTCATATTACATTACTGACAATAAAACCATTGTACATGCGGGTTATAACTGCGACAATGCACAAAGCACAACAACAAAAGATCATTCAACGGAAAGACGTCAACGCACATTGCTTCACCAAAAACCAAGACTTTGATGCAGAGGTACCTTCATTCAGGACCGTCTTCTGACTTCATTTATTGTGTTATTTACTGCCATACAGAATTCTCCCTCGTGTATAGTATAACTGCGTTTATGTGTAGATCTCATCCAAATCATTGCCTATAATTGAACATAATTATTTAGTGTTCACATTATTAAAATTATATTAATCTATCTGTCGTTATATATTCAACGTAGCTATAAATTAACATATACGGTCACTGATTAAGAATCCTATTCTAAACCTACTTCTCCTAAAGCTAGTAGGGTTTCTTAGTAGCTTATTTTTAAAACTACCAGAAGAAGTCACAAGATAGAACTAAATGAAAGTAACATATCAGTAAAAAACTTTTGGTATTGTCACCGTAGTTGTCGTCATTATGAATTTTGAAAAATTATTATTTTGAATATTTCCATTTCTTGTAAGTATTCGTATTAGCCATTTATTAATTACGATCAGATGCGCTGAAGCAAGTTACCGGCATCAGGCAAACGGTAATATTATTTAAAATCATACAGGTGCATATAATAAACTCTGTTTCCGTTATCTCTCTCTTCCCAGACATTAAAGAATCAGATCACATTTAACGTTATAAAAAATTGTATGCATGTACGCAGTGATGCATGAGAGGATTATCTATATAAATGTGCATATGCGTGTCTGCGTATCTGTGCGCGCGCGTATCAATGTCTGAGTATCAGTCTGTGTTACTTAGCTTAGATTGGATGGTTGTCTATTTTATTTTATTTTATAATCAATTTTTACAAAATAGAATTGAAATTGAAATGAATTTATAAGCGGCTCAAATGAGAATTCTCAGGCACGTTGCAGGGTATGCTCTACGTGATCACATATATAGAAGTAACGCACGGAAAAGAACTGAATATTATGAGTATACTCGACAGGATCATTCAGTATCGGCTGAATTGGTAGGACCATGTTTGCCGAATGGCTGACTACCGCATTCCCAAACAATTCTGGAACTATAAGCCGAGGGAGGGGACGAAGAGGTGTTGGACGTCCGAGGAAGCGCTGGAGTGAACAGGTCTAATTTCTGCCTATTTGAGACCGGAACAAACCACTTTTGGTTTGATCCGTGAAGATGATGATGATGATGATGATGATGATGATGATGATGATGATGATGAATTTTTACGAGCTAAATTATATTTCTATGTTATCTACATTGGGTTGAAATGAGTAAGTTTTACAGAATTTTTGAGGTCAGTACCAAACATTAAAAAATGTATAATTTTTTAAGTCAGCTATATTTAAGATTTCTTAAGTCAAGTGTATTTTGTGTCATGTGTGTATGGTAATGTAACATAATTTTTAATTGATTTGGGTTTGTCGATGTGAACTACGATCTCTTAATCACAGAAGTGAATAGACTGTTTTTTCATATAATTAATTCAACGCAAACATTTCAGGTAGGGGCTTATCTTTAATAACCCCGTCGACTATTTGTTTTCTTGTTGTAAGTGACAAGACCAAAGTCGTATGAAAGATTATAAAAGGCATATCTGAAACATTACGTAAACGATCGACATGTCTAATCTACGTTTAACTTGTGTGAAAAGCTTTAACCAAACGTAAGAGAATAAATTCTACCAAAAAAAAAGAACACTTTAATGTAAAATATCTATTTATAATTCCAGCATACAGCAAACATGTTTTGAGATAAAGTTTTACTTTGTCAAAAAATGAAATTAGTTTACATTGTTTTAGTGTTTCTTCTTATAATACTTAATTATATTTAGGATGCATATATCACAGAAATGATTCTCCGATTTCTAATTTTAGAAATAGTAATAATAAAACCCATTTAGTTTATGTGTTTCAATCCCAAATTTCAGTTTTTATCTCATTCTGTAAACAAACCCAAGGGACGTTCAGCTTACTAGCACCGGTATCTACTTCATAGAGACGTGTTATATTTTCTTTGACTGATGAAATTTGCATGTTTCCTGTTGATGTTTTAATGTACCTTCTTTGTAGCTGACCAAATAAAATCTGTGCAAGGGACATTACTCATAAAAAGAAAGAAAGCCAGAAGTTTAAACTGTAACTTGTAAGAATTTTTGTGTGATCATCATATGTTTACGTCAATAAACATTGCGGTTTTTTATTTTATTTCATTAGTATTTTTTAAACTCATCTAACATACAAAAGGCTTCGGATTGCATATGATGCTATGACGGAAATAGGGAAATTAAAATGTCAATAAGTATTCCGTTGTTTTTTAATAATGATGAAAGATACGTCCAGAAGTGTATTTGAAGTGTCGTATGTTTCATGTTTTAGAGCTGGTAGGTTAGTACAGTTTTAATTTATTTTGATATTTTTTCATAGCACATTTGTAGCATTACTTAAATCAGATAAATTTAATTAGTGGTTTTACTGAAAACTTTAACTTTCAGAATGAAATTTTAAAGCTTCGTCTAGTTTCTTGTTAAAGTCGGCTAGTTCCATTGGAAGTAACGGAAAAATTTTTATTTCTTTAAAGTGTTGTAAGGTCAATGAAAATGCTATATATAGTCTAGTAGATTTAATTGAAATGTTCAGTACATATAATTGATCCCAACATTTTCAATACAACTTTTATTCTATACACAAGGCCCATTGTTACGGTCTATTACAGCTACAAAAAATGAATTTTTTATAACAGCAGTAGCATTAATTTTATACCAGTTTTGCAATGGCTTGTGCCTGGCTTGTAGTTTTGTATAATTGTCTCTACGTCTAAATCAAATCTTTTAGAAACAAAATAATTGAGATTTTATTTTACAAGCTCATTTTATACGTGTTAATTAGTCTTAAATAATCTTTAAAATTCGCTTTTACTATCTGTCGTAATTCGAATGATATTTAAGTCAGGTAAATATAGACCAAATTTTTTTATATTTGCCTTTTAATGAAAATTTGTTAGAGGATTTCACTGTCATATGTGTAATAGGATTCACTTTTGAAAAAGGAAACTCAAGAAATTAATTTTAGTCAATTTTTCATAATAAAACATTCGTAGAGATGCAATACAAATAACTATCATACCAAAAATTAACTGATGTCACCAAACGTTAGATGTGTAGCCTGACACATCTCGTACGCTTGATGTGTACCGAGCGTCAGTTGTAAACGAACAGATTATCGCGCCCAAGTTTTAGACGATTAAAACTATTCAACGACTGAAAGGAATAAGCCAGTTAGTCTTTGCTTTGTTGATGTAAACTCCTGGTGACTGTTACCAGACTAGCAATGCAAATATAGAAAGCAACATTTTGTACATTATACCGTAGTATGTTAACTTGGCTGTTGTACTTGAAGTAAAACATTTGACCAAAGCGGGAAATTTTAATTAGCAGACTATACTGTCAAGATTCTGCATAAGTTTATTGCATTGTTCTATGTAAACTAAAATATTAGTCGCTCATTTGTAAGTTTGTAAAATAACGTTTTCTACTTACAATGGTTTTTAAAATTCTTGAAAAATAAACGTGTTTTGGAACACTATACGTCAGCTACCACTGTTTATATTTATTATTTAAGAGTGAAATTTAATAACGTGGTAAATGTTAGTAGCATTTATGAACTACGCATCTAATCCAATTTTACGTAGTCTTGGTATTTGTAAGTTTCGACAGACAGCTAATCTGAAACGCGGTATTGTGTGCTTCTACCTTTTCCATGTACAAAAGTTTCAGCTCACGTGCTAAGGGAATCAATCTCGTGTTAAACAGCCGGAATAACGCTTTCAAGGAAACAAGAAACGTACATTTCTGCAATCCAAGCGTGCAAATTTTATGTGTTGACCAGAAATCAACTTAACTTTTTTTAAGTAAGAATCTGGAAAATTATTAATTACAAAATTATGTTACGATATGTAACACATAAAATAAATTTGCAACAGTAGTCTTTAAAATGACTTATTTTATAATTTTAGTTCTAATACTTTCTTATTTAATTTACGAAAAATAAATAGACTTTAGGTAAACATGTGAAACAACAAAACGTTTACATAATTCTGTATGAATGTGCCATATTATAATTATTTTAGGTGTTGAGAAATTGAAGATAAACGTAAAATATAAATTAGATTCTAAAGCAATATCTTATTGATATGTTATATACATAAAATCTAAACAGCGAATGTATGGAAAATAAACACAGGAAACAGAGAAATCAGATTTTACCTTTTTTGTAACATGTCACCTCTTTTCTTTTATAATGATTACTGATACGGAAATGTGACAGACTTTTTAATTGAAAATTAAACTACCGATATAAAAACATTGATCATATCTTAAAATAAACTTTTTAACTTTCCAGATTTTCACTTTCTAAACTTCTCATATTTTTAACTTGTAAACATCTGAACATATCAACTTCTCAACTCTTCAACTCTCCAACTTTTAACTTTTTAGTCCATAACTCCTTTACTTCTTAACTCTTAACATTTAATAAGGATGCTTATATATATATATTGTAACGTACTGGTTAGGCGTCCTCGTTTTCGTTTAAGCCCCACGTTGTAGGCGGCAAATTTTGTAACGTACCGCTTTTTCGTGAGGTGTCTTAGCGAAACGTACACCTTTAGTCAAGCCTCAAATGTTGGGTTCGCCAAATTTGTAACGTACTGTTTTGAGATGTGAGGTACTTGCGAAACGGTTATTATATGCCTCACGCAGTATGCGTCACTTCTGAATTATAATAACTGACGTTGTTTTTCAAGAGGTAAATAAAGGATTTTGTTTATTTTGTTCTACTCAATCTAAAGAGAAATCGAGAGTGTGTGATTTGTGGTCAAGGAGGGAAGTTGTTCAGCCTTATGCAGAAGAGAGAGCAAGTATCATTATTTCCACTCAGTTGAGACGATTTCTTCTGTTTGTTGGGCTGAAATTTTTTATAACTACCCACTACAATAAATTATAACACTTGATTATTCAATATTAATTTTCAATAATATTGCTTTATTTATTATTGACTTTTGTCCCCTGCCACCAAGATATAGGTATCACAATTAATCTTATCTGAAAAAAACATCATCTCGACTTTACCGAGTAAACATAGAGTAGTCTAAGGAGCAAAACATATATGTTGTTATTTACCCAATATTACGCTATAATAAAAAACATCAATTATTACATAATTCTTAATAATTCCCCAGGGTTCAGGGTGAGTTCTTTGTGTTACGAGATTGTCAGAAATGGATAATTACTACGCTTTACAAATACCGAAAAAATTAATAAATAATTTTGTTTATTTTTCATGTAGTACGTAGTTCCCGGAATTGCCGTAAGAGAGCAGTGTGTATTTGTTTACTTTGAAAAAACATATGATCAAATGATTATTTTTTGTTCTATTTCACAGTTCAAAACGAGTTTTCTTCTGGAATTATTACGAAAAAATGTTTATATTACCTCGCTCCGTATGGTTCTTACTGGATAGCCGCTTTTCTGTGGTGAGGTCCGTCTTGCGTTATAATTTACCTTTCGTCTGGAGTATTTTCCAATTGTCAACGGGAACTAGGCCAAACCATGTTGTATCCGCAGAAGGTTTTCATCCACTGTTTATTATTGTTTACAACCATTTAATTTGGATTAATCAGGTATAATTAGATAGTGGTCACTCTGTTTGTTAATCTTGCGTTAATTTCAACTCCTCCAACGTCAAAAAAAGTTTATTTTTTATAATTTTTGTCGCATCGTTTCTTTAACTCTCCAGTTTAGTTCAAAATTTTTATCTCATTAACAATACTTGTTATTTTTCATCACTCTTAGTAACACATAATATTTTTATTATGCAGGCAGTTTGTAATTATTATAAATTTATATTTTATTTATGGAAAAATAATTCCTTTCCATTCCGGTTTCTTTACTAATTTAATTTACATAATAAGTTTTGCTTAATTTTTTTATGACATTGTCTATAAGTATTTTATCATTTTATTATCCTTAAATAAATTTATATATTATTTATTTAGTCTCGAATAGTATTCATACCCGGCACTACTTCCTGTTGCCATTTCCTTCATAGGATTATTTTAATTTTTATTATCTTTTGGTAATTAAATTTTTGTCTTTTAAAACTGACCCTGGGTTATTCTATATTACAACACAAATATTTTTAAAAATATAACATTAACTTATGTATAACAAGTTGTGGTCCATACACTATAAATTACAATAAATAAATAAAATTACAAAAATCAATCAGTATTATTACATCCTACTTCCATACTTTTATCCTTTCCAAAACATACCACACAGTTTGGTAATACATTACTTTCACTATTGTTTTTTCCTCTCAATGGTTACACTAGAACTCACTTTGCACTGTATACCACTCGAATTGTTTATAATATTGAGTGATATAATTAAATTTTGAACGAGCTTTAGTTTACCCATTTCTGACTTTTATTATCATGAGTTACTTTATTGGGACCGGGTTATGTAACGTTACAATATATATATATATATTGTAAAAGAACTCAATGCTGTGGTTACAAATTCTTCAATCTGGTCTCGTCTTCCTTTTAGTTTAAGTTTAATTTAAGCCCCACTGTTTGGGCTAGCCAATTTTTAACTTAACGTGTATCTGGTGCTTAAGTATTGGTGTAGTGTTACAAAATATATTGAATATGTGTTCGTGTAGGAAAATTGTTTGTTTAAAAAAAATTTATAATTAAAAAAAATTTTATTATTTTTTTTATTGAATAATTAATTAGGAACAATTAATTAATGGATGTTCGTGAAGTTCCGAAACGTTTCTCACTTGTTTAAAAAATGTTATTAGACTTTCTGTATTTTTGAAGAAACTCCAACCACTTATAGGATTGTCTCCAGTTACAATCCACCTTTATTTACTTTCAGTTTTGGAGGTTATCTTCCTTCAATGAGGTGAAATTCTCGTAGTAGATGTTGTTTAAATTATATTAAGTGTAAATTGCTATGTTTAGAAAAGAAAGAACTGTTTTGAGATGAAAAGTATAAATTATTTATTGGTCAATTGGTTATAAAGACTCTTATCGATGTTAAAATCGACTCTCAGGGTATCGAATGTTACAAGTTTTTATATAAAATACAATAAGGTTCTTTTAACAGCTATTTATTGGAAAAGTCAGAGAAATCAGGCAAAGATTAAAAAAGTATAACGTTACAAGAATAATTCTTAATACTAAAGTACATATATTCAATTGAAAAGATTAAAATAAATAAATTGATTGCGAACCGTGTCGCTGACAAACTAGGAGGCGCTGTTCAGTTGAGTGGTGACGAAAAGCAAATGGCCGCCGTCGAAGTTGTCAATCGTTCCTTCGTAGATTTGGCGTTCCAATAAAGATATTTTCTTGCCGAATTCACGTCCTGGTGTCGGCAAATCTTCCTTCTGATGTTGGTGTAGTGTCTCTGGTTAAGTTTCTGTGTTGTATTTTGAAAAGTGGTGTATTTATAAGTCAGTTCACTTTTTGTCGATCAGGCACTATTCGATGGTTATGTTATATACTGTTTTATGGTGTTTTAAATGTTATTTCACTGTCGTTTTGATGCTATATAATGTTAGTTAGTCCTTTGTAAGTGTTTATGTCACTGTGTCGATGTTGTGAAATGTTTTTTGTCGCCACTCGCGATTTTCAAATTCGTATGATACACTGACTCGCCATTACGGTACTAGAAACTAGGTTAAATCGTTTTCATTTCTCGTGTCAAGTGTCCCGTACAACGTTTAATAATCAACTCTATACTTCCTTCACTTTCGACTAAAATCTTAGCCAATGCAATATTATTCCTTACATTGTTCGAATTTTAATTTGCATCCTGTGCATGTATTAAAGTTACATTATATAACTGCTTAAACTTTGGTTATTATTCAAATTCATTAGCTAGTTGTTACTTAATTTTATCCTTCAGTTCATTCGGCGTATTTTGATATCGAATAATGCCGTTTTATTAAGTTTTTTATCTAAAATTGGTAATTTTACCTTTATTTTGTATCTTGTAAATTTTCAAAATCAGCTTCCTGTCATTATGCAAATTCTGCCATTTTCAAGTTATATTTATGATTATTAAATCTCATATTGTAATAAAAGGTTTATATTCGCTTAATGTCTTGCAATTATATGAATTTGTTAAGTTTTAAAATATTAAGTTGGAATATATGACTCCCCTCTCCAAATTTTTGAGTTCTGTCATTTCCATTTTTATTTATAATCCTGGCTATAATTTTACAAAATCTTTCTAAGTTATATTTCTAATTATATGGATTTGTTTCTGGTTTATGTTATCTAAATCCCTTCAGTTTAAATGTATTTAAGTACTTAGTTTCTCAGTTTTAATGATGTTTAGTTTTCATTATTTTGCCTAGATTCCTAACAATTTTTTCATACAAATTTTTATATAAACAATACATATTTAGTTATACCGTCTCTGACTTTTTTACATTGTAATATAAATTAAACATTTTTTCTATTAAACATAACAACAATTAGTATCTATTTCAATACTATAAAGAGATAAGAAATAATTTTAAATAATGGTTGTCTTCAACTAATTAGACATTTTTTTATAATCAAAACTTAATACTAAAACAGAAATATTATTTATAAAGAACGTTTTTCCCATCTAACATCTTGTTTAATTATTACTATCAATACAAGTAATAACCTTTTTTACAATGGGATGTTAGTGTTTCTAAATTTGTTTAAATGTCCTTATCAATAATATATTTTTAAAATTCTTATTTTATATTAACAAAACCTTATTTCTATACTTCTTATTCTATTTCTGATATTACATTTAATTATGCAGTTTTTAAACTGTTTTTAATATGGTTTAGGGTAATTGTACCCTGTCACTTTATGTTTTTGTTCATTTTTAAAGAAATGTCATTTCAAACAGATTGACAGCTTGATATTATTACAAGTATTATATTCCCCTTGTACAAATCATAAGTCACTAAAAAGTTGTATTTTTCATTATTTACATAGTTTGTGGATGCCAAGGTTGAAACATAAGGTTTATTTTTTATAATACACGTTTGTTTATACCAGTTTCTAGCATTTGTTCACTTTACACTTCGTGATGCTATTTCTAAATGGTAATTTAGTCTTATTAACATCAAGAGATTTATTTGTGGGTTACAATGAAGATTTGTTCTTTGGGTATTATATTATTGTTTCACCTTGGTCCACTGGCAACTCTTACTCTATACACTTTTATTCTTAATTTTATTGTACATGTGAGTCTTTTCATGAATACTTCGTTATACTTTTTATTATTGTGGTTTTTATTTATTTTGGGATATGGGGATATGGGTGTTTTTTATAAGAGCATTCCTTCTTCTTCTGGATGCTGTCTTCTTCTTCTTTCTTCAATGATGTCTTATTTTCTTCTGGCTTCTTTGAATTGTATGTTCTTCATCTTCTTCTGGATGTCATCGGGTTTCTTGGGGTTACTTCTTCATCGGGGTTGGGGTTTCTGGTTAATTAAAATAATGCATCACCTTTTATGGTGGATCTTGCCTTGTTCTGGGTTCCTTTTTTTATTTATTCCTTATCTTTGTTGTGGGTTTAGTAATACTCTGGGTTGCTTCCGTATATACTCCTTACCTTCCTGGGTTATATTTTTAAAACCTTGAGTTATTAAACTGGTTTTGATGATTCATCACTAGTAACATTGCTTTTATACGAACTTATACTTTTAATATCCATGATTGTTCTGCACGGTTGCTCTGAATTAATTCTTTATATTATAATGCTTTCTTCGGATTTAATGTTATTATTTTATATTATTTTAATGATTAATGCCATTCATTATTATGTGTTTATCTGTCACGCTACAGATTGCTCTCCTCCAGACGTAATTATTTCAGACTTGTTTATGGATGAAATAATTTCTTATGATAATTTAATTATTTTTTATATTTCATTTTCCTTTCCATTTCTATATCGACTTTTTATATTTGAGTTTAATAAATTTTATACATATAGTTACTTATTTGATTTTTGATCCTTCTCAGATAGTTAGTGTCTTCTGAGATACATTATTCTTATTGTTATACATTTTCTTTCTTTATAAACTTCGTGTTGCATCATTGGGATATTAATTCCCTAACATTCCCTATCACGTGGGCTGGGGCAGTTCAGAGGGGCACTGTAGGCTTCACAAACTCTGCTGGCCATACACCACTTCTACAATTTGAGTCCAGAGGCACATTCATCTCTGCTCAAAAAACATAATGCTGCTGGAATTATCTTCAGTCAGTCATCGAATAAAAAAAAAAAAAAAAAGTAGTCTCATTTTCGACTAATAAAAATATCTTTGGATTCTTCACTTCGTAGTTTCTCAGATTGTCTCACATTTTCTATCTTAATAAATCTTCTTAATTATTATTATACTCATTATATATATTTTTTTCTGAACTCTTAACTTGTCTGATATATTTATTTTAATTATGGTTGAAAACTTCTCTTAATAATTCTTGTTACTAGTTATAGTGTAACTCTTTTCCTTCTCCATCTGATGGATTTCACCATTTAGAAATAGCATCACGAAGTGTAAAGTGAACCAATGCTAGAAACTGGTATAAACAAACGTGTATTATAAAAAATAAACCTTATGTTTCAACCTTGGCATCCACAAACTGTGTAAATAATGAAAAATACAACTTTTTAGTGACTTATGATTTGTACAAGGGGAATATAATACTTGTAATAATATCAAGCTGTCAATGTGTTTGAAATGACAACGATTGTTCAAATAAACATTCATTAGTAGCTAAAGACAACTTATTTTCAATAAATAATTTATGTCAAATATTTGTTTTAGTTTAATAAATGCCTACCTCCAGATAAGAGACTGTTATATATACGTATTATTAGTTCTAATACACGTCTATGCATTCTTAATTTGTTTCGTTGCAATATGTATGCTGCCAACAAACTACTATTTAACCCAACCCTACAAAACCTTGAAATAGGCACAAACAGTATAGAAGAAGTAAAAAAGTTCATATATCTTGGCTCCCAGATAAACAGCACTAACGACACCAACACCGAAATAAGAAAAAAACTATATCTCGCGAATAAAACATATTATGGATTAAAAATCAATTGGCATCTAGCTTCATCTCAAGAAGCACGAAATACAAAATCTACAAAACACTTAACAGGGTAGCGCTGACATATGCTTCAGAAACCTGGACAGTGACAAACAATAGCGAGAGATTTCTAGGTTGCTGTAAAAGACGGATTCTAAGAACAATATTTAGAGGAGTACAAGAAAATGGAATATGGCGCTGGCGCTATAAATATAAACTATATTATCTTTACAACGAGCCGGACATTGTCAAGATAATCAAAGTACACAGACTAAAGTGGGTCGGACACATAGATTGAACGGAGGAAGGACAGCCTACGAAATATATTTTCTACCAGAAACCAATCCGCAGTAGAAAAAGGGGAAGACCCCGAAGTAGATTCAAAGACCAGATAGAGGAGGACCTCGGAAAGCTGAACATAAGAAACTGGAAAGCCAGGGCATGCAATAGGGAGGAATGGAATCGATTCTTGGAGCAGGCCAAGACTCACCAAGGGTTGTAGACCACGGTTGATGATGATGACTCACACGACTTTTAGACACGCATTGTAAAATTAATTATATTTGGCACAATAAAATCTACTAATAGAATTTCATTATGGATAAGATTGATAAGAAATGGGACAGATTACAGAAAAACTTATAGTCTATATTTGTCTATTCCACATGTTAGGAGGACGACGGTATTACAATAACTAAAAAAGGAAATTATTAAAAAATTAGTAGTAAACATTAACGTATTATGTATAACTTAAATAAAGTCACTTGAAGATAGGGTATAATAAATTTAAAGTCTCCCATAAACAATTATTTTTAATATTTATTAAATTATTTTTGATAAATAAAATATATAACCAATAATTTAGGTGTATTAATACAAAAAAGTACAAGTAACATTAAGGTTGATGTCGAAATAAAACACAAATGAGCAAAATAAAACTATTAGCTGCTGGATAAATAAATAGCAGAAAATACTGTTTCCAGAAAAAAAAGTAGTGTTCAAAAACACTAACCTACGCTTCAGAGATTAAGCCAAGCCACTAACATCAACAAAGGAAATGAGAAGAGATTAGAAATGGATGTACGTATTACGGAGATTACTATAAAAGGCAAATTTACAGAGTTAGTAATAAACAGAATGACGTAGAGAAACAATCAAAGATGAGTATAAGTCAACTTCCTTTATGAAAACATATTTCGCACTACGCTTCCTATGAAAATTTGTTACATCATGTATAATGAATTTATATAATTTGAGAAAAAAATTTATTGATTGATATTTTTTATGTTATATTATGACAACAATATTCTATTATCACATTATGTGTTCCAAACAGAATATATTTAGATAGAGAAAAACTGCAAAGAATGAAATATAAAATAATATAGTTCTGAGAGAAAGATAAAAATTAACAATGGAATGTTTTAATTGCGTCTGCATTTTTCTAATCATACAGAACATAATTGTTTATGTATTAACATTTGTGAATTTCGAATAAAAATATCTGTTCTATCTTTATTGTTTAAACTAATTTTTTTATAAATATAATTCATACATATTACCCTCCTTTACTGCATGGATTAGGCTTTAGTTGAACTGTTTTGGAGCTCATGATTACTTAAATAAATAAAGACAGACCAAATTGTTATAAATTTGTTTGCTTACTTCAGTTTACTTTTTAACCTTAAGATGAAGAATTGAAGCTAGTACGTAAATAAAAAGACTTTGTTTTATGCAACTAACACTACACCGTAATCAATCAATAATGTATCTCATACAAGTTTAAAACTAATAAGATTAATGTAACAACTTACAACCTTAAAGTAAGAGTCTGAATCTTTCTTTTAAACAACATGACATTCAACTGTGCAATATCAAAAGAAACGCGTGAGTCCTATTTAACGGCAGTTATCTTGATTCTTTAATTTACATTTCAGTTTTGTTTTTACTTAGTTAGTTTAATGATGACGCAGTTATTTGGTTTATAGCAGTAACAGGTGTTGATTACAAAAGTCTTGTACTTAGTAAAAATATAAAAAAATGTCATCTTATCACCTGAAATTTTAACGATTAGGCGGCTGCTTTTTCGACTTTGCAAATCAATATACATCTTCTGTGAGGTCGTCTTGTGCTCCTTCTGCGTCGTGGAGCACTTGCTTAGTTTGTCGTTCACCATCCATCCTGTCTAAATTCAGTCAAGAATACAGGCAACAGAAGTAAAATTCCCTGTGGAAGGTTGGAGTCCCCACTCAAATAGATACATTAAGGAATGAGAATACAAGAAAAGATTTAAGTTTATACGTGCTAAACGACAAAATCCAAAAAATTCAAATAAATATATATGTTAAATTTTAGATACGGTGTCTTGGAATACAGAATAAATGTTCTGGTAGTTAAACTAATAATTAAACGACGTATATTCAATATCATTCAAACAAATTTTATATTTTAATTTACGTGTGTGTCGAATTCATTACTGAAAAATACGATAAACATTCGATAACATATTTTATTATTTAAATTTTAAAATTTTTATTATTTAAATATAATTTTAATGAACATTCCAAAATAGGTTGCCTTTGCATCACAAAAACTACTATTAAATTACACAAATTGAATTCGTGATTCTGCATGTGTTATGTCGCCCTATGATATGTGATTACCTACGTGTACGTTTTGTGCACAATTTCGTTAATAAATATGAAAAGTCTATGTTACTTGACTGAAGAATTCCTTCTTTTAGTCCGGTTGATAGCTGCTCCGTTAACGTTGACCTCTGGTCACGCCGCTGCTGTCACATACGATTCACTCGCCCACGCCGTCTATCCGCCCGATATGGTTTTTGTTTACAAATCCCAAGTTCGATAAGTGGGCTAGTTAGTGGTTTTTTAAATGCGGGGTGTTTAACATACATTTTTTGGCAATCCTAATGTGTCCACGGGTCCATACCTGTGTACTACGAATGAATACAACTGTTCCTAAGCGGAAAACCTTGACTAACGCGAGTTAAAACTATTAGATATTTACATAACTTTGTTCTACGTTCTACTAACCCTCTGATTTAGCTTATGGGTATCTCGTAAAATCTAAGACTGCAGTCACCCTTATAGCAAACGTGTACTGTTGTGGAAAACTCGCACAGAGAGAACGTCTGATTAGGACCAGTTGCAAACAAGGACTGTACGAAATTTCCTCTACCAAAGCACATCGCAAATGACAAATAGAGCTCCCGATCTAGAACACGTTTTAGCTTTCTACCTTGATAGTTAAAAATCGTGTAAGACTATGCTAGAGTCTGCAAAATCTTGTATAGAATTTATCTAAAATTTTTATGACTTTTCTGCAGATAAGGCTTCTATAGAAAACTGAATTAAGTTAAAAAATACATAGTGTATTACGTTTTGAGTTTGTGACATATGAAAAATGTAGCGCTATTTACGACGCATAAACTGCCCAAGTTTCATTTAGATACGTTAATTACTTTAGGAGTTATTCACGAAAATACAAGTAACAGGCGCACACGCGCACTCGCGCACAAAACTGGCACTTGGCATGACAGAGATTACGTTTATGGTCATTTTGACATATAACACAAAATTGTCCATCCCTTATTTCAAAAGTTACAAAATTTGAAAAATTTGAACAAACTAAATTTAAAACATGTCTATAACGTCATAAAGTGTGTAATAGCGTCTAGTCATTTCTAAAATGACTTTTCCGGCAATACAATTTTATTGCAACATATAAATTCATTATACATGATGTAAAAAATTTTCATAGGAAGCGTAGTGCGAAATATGTTTTCATAAAGGAAGTTGACTTAAACTCTACTTTGATTGTTTTTCTACGTCATTCTGTTTATTACTAACTCTGTAAATTTGTCTTTTATAGTAACCTCCGTAATACGTACATCCATTTCTAATCTCTTCTGATTTCCTTTGTTGATGTTAGCGGCTTGGCTTAATCTCTAAAGCGTAGGTTAGTGTTTTGGAAGACTACTTTTTTTCTGGAATCAGTATTTCTTGCTCGTATATAGCTAGCCAGCTATTGTTTTTATTTTTGCTTATTGCTGCTTTATTTCGACATCAACCTTAATGTTACTTGTACTTTTTTGTAGTAATACACCTAAATTATTTTTTATGCATTTTGATTATCAAAAATTATGTCTTAATTGTTTATGGAAGACTTTAAATTTATTATACCCTATCTTCGGTTGACTGTTTATTTAACTTAGATATAATATGTGTGTTTACTACCAATTTTTTATTAATTCTCTTTCTTTGTTTTTGTAATAACTTCCTCCACGTAACATGTGGAAAAGACAAATATAGACTCTATGTTTTACTGTCATCTGTTCCATTTCCTAACAATCTTACTCTTAATAAAATTCTAATAATAAATTATATTGTGCCAAATATAAACAATTTTACTATGCCTGTCTACAAGTCATGTGAGTATATCCATCCTTGTAATTTTAGGCAAAACTGATGAACAAACCATTGTCTGCAGCAAATGGTCTAGTAACATAACTAATCAACACGTTGCATTTGTATAGTTTAATATTACATATTACATTTAACACCATTTTAAAATAAGCATATAGGAAGTTATAGAGCGATGAAACAAAATAATAAAATGGGAAAGTTTTATCAAGGTATTTTTAAATTAAAAAAAAAACAACTAAATTTAAATATTTTTAGTAATGCAGTTTTTACTAACAAGGAGAGAGTATGAAGTACACATAACAAAATAAATTCTGATGCCTCAAAAATATCATCAAAAATATTCAATTATATTCGTAACCTATTCGGTACGCTTGACGTTATTGCAAGTAAAACAAGAGAAATGTTGCATGCGTCTGCAATACCAGTCATGATCAATATCTACTGAACTGTATCTGTAACAACGTTATACTTACTTCTAACAGAGACGTGAACTGTACATAGAGTGCTTCGTTTTGCCAAGGTTTATCTGTTTTCTGAATTTTAATATAGTCGTTTGTGTCTGATTTTTTCCTTTTGTAAATACACACTATTCAGTGTCTCTTGTCTTCGATTTTATAAAAAGACTTTACAAATATGTGCTAAAAAAGACCTTGTTTCGTATTTGTTGCAAGACAGAATTCAATCACATTTACCAGTAATCCCCTTAAAATTTGATATTTGTCGTGCAGTTCGTGTATTAAATACCTATACACGAATTGCGGGCGCTATGTCTTAAAAATATAATTATAAAAAAATATTTTAGCGTATCATATTAGTCATAATGTATTGTAGTATAAATATACAAATTCGTAAATTTGTATTTGACTATATAAACGTTACGTTTACTATTTTTTTAAATGTTTTTAACATATCACACGATTTTTTATTTTAATTTGTAACACGCTATACGTAACTTTATCGATACATTATTTCCGAGGTGAGTGTTGATCATAAATCGTTTTGTAATTTTTTTTTTGGAAGGCTTAGCTGCTACCGTAAAACAGGAGACGGGTCGAACTTACAGGTGAACTGAAAATGGGTCGAAGGAGCACAGTTGACCACCCATGTTTTAGACTCCTTATTGAAGTGACTGCACCAGAAAAAAGATAAAACATTACAAAATTGTTTTGGCAGATAATAGAATATAAGTGAGTAACACGTCACTGACTGTTATTATATTAACGAAACGTGCGCGTAATATCTTACACAAACATCTGTGTACAACTACCTGCGCACTTGGTGGATGCCGTGTTTGCTGACATTTGACCAGAAAGTGTCAAAAGATGTGCCAACCGATTGTTCGACACTCTACATGCTCAATTCACCCAAAATTTTTGCGTCGACGTTGTAACGAGACGAAATGGGTACGGTGTATTTATATGCGTTAATGAGGTTGAGATTGAACCTAATTAATCGTCTCAAACGGTGTTCACCATTTTGTAATATCTATCGTAGAATTTTGTAATAGAGTATTATTTTGTATTAGTATTTATTATTATTTTTTTGGTTTAGTGATTTATTCAATCCAATTCAACTTTTTTTTTATTGAATCCAATATAAATAAATCTGTTTACTTACTCTTGAAGTTGTTTATTAAATATGTTTAGATTTTTTTTAAATAATTTTTTGTTCAATGCCTTGAGTTCGTATTTGAATAGTTTGCGTTGACTTTTCTGCCATCAGCTGAGGTGAGTCGATCGGTGCATTCCTGTACTGAAATTAACATAACCACAACATTTATATAATACTTACTAGCAGTTGTAGTATGCTAATGATATGAGATAAAATTGCTGGCGAGAATCATTAGATTTAAATTCTCCCTCTGGCTCCTGGTACCAACCGTCTCTTGTTGCTCACCTAAGCTGTAATTCTATTCTTTTCAATAAATGTCAACACTTTAATTTGTTTCGTGAAATAATAGTTATTTAGTTGAAAGATTGTTGTTACAATTCTATTATTTATTTTCTAAAAAAATCATTAAAGTTGAGTATGGACTCTTAAAATTATTAAACTCTCAGGGTGGTAAGACTGCATTTTGAAAATCGATTATATCTGTTTAAAAATACTTTGGTTATTATGCTTTATAAAATTAGCAGGTTCTTTGAGTCTGCAAGATAAACTTCAACAATAAAATGCTCTACTGTGATAATGAGTAGGTGGAGAATTAAATATTAATTGTTGCTTTAACATAACACAAAATATGAACGATTGTTCTTTGTTTACAATTGAGGTTAACTACGGTTCGTGGTAACCTTACTTATTTGAAATTAATTAATGGATGCTTCTTTGAAGCCATTACTTATTTTGTACATCATTATTATGTATTAAATTCAGTGTTATTTTTCTGAATGATCTCCAAAATTGGATATAAACAAGACAGGTAATTCAAATTAATTCACTACTACTAGGGTTCGCTCATGTGTGACCTTGAGTTAATGTACTACAATTAAATACAATAACATCTTAACATTATAAATTGTTAGGGTGCGTTGTTCCCTCATTGATTATTCAACGTCTCTTCTTAAACTATTATAATTAATTTCAATCTAGAAAGTTAAAATTGTCATT
Source organism: Magicicada septendecula (assembly GCA_034769895.1). Classification (NCBI taxonomy): domain Eukaryota; kingdom Metazoa; phylum Arthropoda; class Insecta; order Hemiptera; family Cicadidae; genus Magicicada; species Magicicada septendecula. The sequence goes on from CM068370.1 coordinate 106,451,699, forward strand.
AGCAAAATCTTTCATTTGATTATTGTTTATGTTTCAAAGTCCCCTTCCTTGTGGAAATCGGGTTATTTGTTATTTAATTTAAACAAATTAAATCCGTTATTGGCGTTCTTTAAATGATTAATGATTTATTATATAATATAATGATCATTTGCACTGATACTTGCGTATTCTGTTGAGTCGAAGAATTAACACTTTTTAATTTTTAATAATTAATTAATATTTTAATTAATTTTTATTAATTCACATCACACACTGCCTATACGCATGAACTCCGTTATAGCACACTTTGAAAATAGACTTCACTGTCCTTTTGGTCCGACCTAACCTCAACTCAAAATTTCGAGGTTAGTCGTGCATTATCGGCTGTCGGCTGTCAATTCAATGTTATGATGACCGCTCTGCTAACGTGGAGTATCTCTTGATTGCCGGTGATGAACTGATTGATGTTACCTGGTCGGGATTCGGCACTTCGTACTTTTTAATGAGCTCTGATTGGCTAATTGTCTTTATGTCGTGTACTCTCGGCGAGGTTCGTCAAAATAGAAGCTTAAACTAGCGTCAGTGGCTGGGTCCAAGGATATGATTTACTGGTTACACAGCCACGCGCAAGGGCTTGTCATTTATTAATTTTTCTTCTAAGAACAATATCTTATCTACAATTACACTGACAATATTTTTATAAATCCCATCGTTTCTATCTTTTGATTACGAGTAATTTGCATACCTTCATCATATAGTTCTTATAAGGGGTTGATAAAACCGCACTTTGTACAAATTAATAATACTTCTTAAGTTACCTAATACATTAAATATATTGTTTTTATCCCGTGTGTTCATGTTGATAACAAATTATTACTGTATTATGCACTTTTTACGCCTGGTTATGTACTAATAATTATAAAATATCCATTTTCCTAGGTTCAAATTCTAGGCCTATTATCACATACATTGCTTATTAATAATATTACAATAATAGTTGTTGATAATACCATTTTGTTATGGCCTATGCATAATGCATTGGTCATTATTACTTCCGATAGTGTCCTTTTTATTTATCACTGGGTTTTATTAAATTAATTATAGTCTTTTAGGTGAGTTTTAATACTCTTGGTAGTTACATTTTTTCGTGAGCTGTAATTCTTTCACATTAATCTCATTATTGTTTTATTATCTGTTATCAGTGTTCTGATAACACTGTTAGTACTATGCAGTAGTTAATTCTGCATTTACATTGACAATTACTTTGGTTTGTATTTACTCTGACTACTTGCATCTAGCTGTTACTAGGGTTTACTTATTATTTGTGTTATTATTGTTAATTAGGTAGATATAATCCTTGAATTTACTTATTTAAACGTTATTCTGCCTTATTCAAAGTTATTGGTTGAGTTTCTACTCTTTTATTACAAGTTTAGTAGATAATTTTGCTGTCTCATGCAACCATTCTATGCTATGCATATGGTTATATTAAATTACATCAATTCAGCCTTTATGTTTCCTTAACACATTATTTGTGATACATTAAATTGTTTTTTATATTATCTATTTAAGTTATACTACAACAGATTTTAGTTCAACATTGCTATAGTCATATTTTTCTATGGTTTTGCTGAAAACTAGTTGGCCAGATTAGGTTATGTTATAATTTAGTTATTCAACAATGGTTGATTGTCAGTTTTGAATTTCTACATTACACCTGATTTATTTAACTTTATATAATACTGGTATAATATTATTGTTTATCACTAGATTTCAATTTGTTTATTTTCACAGTCTTTATCATTGATAATTAATGGTTATTTACAATTTCAATTCCACTTTACGATCTGTTATTAGTGTTTTGGACATATCCCTATTTGTAATGTTTACACATCATTTAGCTATGAAATTATCATACTGTTACTCATTCTCTTTATTAACTTCTGTTTTCAAAAATTAACTTTTATTGAGTTCTGTTTGTATTGTATTGTTAAGGAAGGTATTTGATTAATAAGTTTAGGTCAGTGTCAATTTACAGCTTACGGATTAAATCATGTTGTTTGTGTCAATTATACTTTCTTTTTCTATAATAATACTTTTATTTTCATATGTTAATTCATTCTCATTTGTATTATCTCCCTTTGGTGTTTGACCTGAATAAGTTTTCTTCTTATCTGCACTGATTCCTTCCTTACTCTTAGTAGATTTCTTCTTGATGTTGTTGTCACTAGTTTCTTTCTCACTGTTTGGTCTATTGGGTAATTAGGTATGTTGTCTCGTCGTTACTCTTGTTTTATTTTCTTCAGTTATATATTTACTGGCAATTCATTATTTATTTTATTCTCCTATTTTGGCTTATAATACTTCCTTTATTCATTATTGTAGGTTCAACTTTGTAGATAAGTTTCATTTATAGTGGCTTTCAATTCATTTGTGATACGTTGTTGTTGGATGTGTTATATGTACCATTACAACGTGAATGAGATTTGGGTACACCGCAACACTCCTGAGACCACACACAGTCAAAATTATAAATCTTGAAAGGCGAACAAAACTTCATAGAAGGCAAAGACAATTCCTTCTGCTGTTAAGGTTATGGTGATTGTTATTTGGGACGCACATAGAGCAATGTTCTTTGACCTTAAAAAGGCGAAACATTTGGTGGAGAATGCTGTGCAAACCTTCTTCATATTTTAAATGACAAAATTAAAGAAGGTTACATTTAGCGAATAAGGAAGTGCTGTTTTACTAGGCCCACGACAATTATATACGTCAATTTTTGAGGTGGCTAAACTTAAAGAATTAAAGTTTGAATTTCACGTTCACAAACCGTACTAGCCCAATAAAAGCGACTTTTATTTCTTTCTAACCTCAAGCTATTGTTCTGTGGAAAAATATTTACTGCCGACATTTAAGTCAGCTATGCTGTAAATGGCTACTTTGAGGGCTTCGACAAATCGGCTTATGAGTCTGGCATAACAACTTCAGAATATTGTTGGGGAAACTGTGCCATCTAAATGGAGATTATTTTGGGAATTAAATGTAGATTTGTAGATTTATTAAAAATAGTGTCGTTTATTATTCAAGTACGGGACCTAAATATGTAAATAATAATGATGCAATATAATAAATATAGTGTATAATATACCATTATAATATTATATTAACATAGCATAATAATTATTAATAAATGTAACGTAACTAATTTATTAGCGTTTGACATTCTTTTTACAACTGATAGTATATACTTAAATACTTTAACGGTATATACTATAAGTTTTACAAAAAAAAATCTGGTAATTAGCAACGCGACGGGTAGTGTCAAACCTTTCCGATAGTAGCAAAACTTATAAAATCCCTTCCATCGTAACAGCATATCCCTTGAAGATATTAGTGAATGTTTTGCTAACTGGCATTTACATATAAAAACAAATTCATTTGTGAATATTTAATGAATTTGCTTGGAGTTTTGCTTGCCTATTTTTTGTTTACTAAAATGCAAAGGATAGAGAGTGTTTTTAGGGTTTGAAAAAAAAATTCGTTTTCTTCTATGACACACTGAATTATTTCATTTGCACGCTTATTAACATAACGTTCTTAGAGAAAAATATCCTATCCGTTAATGGTAATACATTATTTATTTATTTTTCTCTGTAGATAAATATTTTATGTAATAAAGTAATTATGTGTCACAGTTACTTAAGTTTAGCATGTTCTACAAATTTAATAACATTTGAAGTATAATCCGTACAAGAAGCGCGCGTGCGCGCGCACACACACGGTCTAATAAGTCACTGTTTTCAATATTAGCACGTGCTTATAGACGACCATAATTTTCCACTTTTGGTAATCTTAGTATTATAATCCATACACTTTAAACAAGTAAAATTACAAGTACTTATCTGACCGTGTTTTGTAAGTATAATTACTTGAACGTGATATGAGTAAATGTTATTTACTGTAAATTTATAGACTACTGTAAACTAAGTATGTTAAATATAAGTTTTAAGCAACAATAATACAGGATGTAATTTATTCTATTTTAGAGGGTGCCTTAGTGTTCGTATAATTGTTAAATACTCTACGCCTACAGAACACAGCTTGATCTAATGCTGTAATATGGATTTAATATTATAGCTTATTTAGAAACCGTCTCTCAGAACAATAACAATAAGGTCTCAGCAACATTGTGACAATAAGCAGAGACACGTGCACGAGGGTTGAAGGTTAATAGAATTTACGTCACTGATAACTTACAAATACCTTTAACGTTCTAATGAACACGATTCATTAGGAAAATTCAATAAATCAATTTACGTAACCTTAAAGTTTACTATAATTTACTTTAAATAGACAGACCGATTATTGTAAAACGTAAATGATTTCCGTGTTAGAAAGCGTCGTCAACAGAATAAATGTTACATTTCCTTAATGTTTCAGTAGGAGTTTATAAACTCTATTGTAATAGTGTATATAATAATGTTTAGTTTCCAGCCAAATGATTAACACTTATTTGATATATAATCACAGTTAATAAACGTGCTGTAGTTACAAATAATACAGCAAGTAATAACACTGATGTATTTGCTATAAAACTTACCTTCCAAAAAATGTAATTTTGTCCGCATTCGTTAATTTACTTCTTACATAACTGTTGTTTACTGAAAGCCATGAATTTGTATTTTTCTAAGAGAATTTTCTGTTTAATCCCTTACAAAAACCAGCCTGTCACTTTTTTTCTTCATGACAGTCAGGGTGTATAGATATAATAGGATTCTATTATATACTACTAAATGGAGTTAAGTGCATCTATCTCTACAGCTAGTATTTTCCTTTTGTTCTCTTCTGTCATTCTCCAACTCTCAGCACCATACAACAGAATACTCTTTACGATAGTATTGTATATATGTACTTTCCTTCCTCTAGTTATCTGGTCATGCCACCATATAATATTTAGCCTTTTCATAGCCCTCCATCCCATGCCTACTCTCTCCTTTATTTAATCTGTATCTTTGCCACCCTGCTTTATCTGTACTCCAAAATACTTATATGTCTGGCAATTTTCAATTTATTCATATTTTTCCAATTGCAAGTTGGTTTCAGTACCTCCGACGCATAAATACTTGGTCTTTTCTAGATTAATTGACAGTCTCCAGCTCTCGTATTCGTCATTTATCTTCCGAGTCATATACTCCAAATCCTCTTTGTCTTGTGCTACTAAGACCTGGTCATCCGCGAATTGTAATGTGAAAATATGGGTTCCATCTATTTGACTTCTTATCATAAGAATGCAAATTCACGTGAACAATTAAGCTAATGACGATGAATGATATTAATGAAAAAAAACCTTATTCCAACTTCTCATTTATATAGAAAAGGCGATTTTGATTTGTCTCTAAATTTTATGAAAGCCAATATGTTAAGAAAGTCACTGCATAAAATTACAGCTCTTGGTGACTTTATTGAATGTGCACATCAAGCCTCCAGTTCGCTCAACACAAATTCGTTTTCAAATAAGACTTCTTTTTACTACTTGTAGGGAGCAGTTATGGGTTTTATTGTGTTTCACAAGTGCAAACCACAAACGAGCCTGGTACACGATGCTAGAATATCTTTTGTGAAGGAAACGAATCTGTGTATTAACTGCATTCCACTAGCAACGTACGCAGATGAAAATCTACCCTTACTGTCTGTATGCAGAGAAATTTCTATACACTATGTTGCACTTGCCTCAATAGATATAAGAGTAGCTATGCGTGTCAAAATAATTTGGATAGACATAAAAATACCAGCCAAAAGTAACCTCTTACTAAGACTGTTGACGTTCTTAATAAACCAGTAAAGGTATGGTAAATAGAGTTAATGCTACCTCTATCAGATAATAGCTAAGTGACTGTCTGAAACACACGCATTTTGATATAAAATTTGGCCTATGTATCAGGAAAAAGCTATCGTATTGTTATTTGTCGTTTGTTGTGTATTTGTATTCGTAGAAAAATACAAATTTTATTCACATATTTTAATGGTGACAAATTCGGATTACACAATACACGGATTACAGGACAGGCATTACACAAACTTTTATATTTTCTTTTAAATGAGTTTTGCATGCCGTATCTCATTTTTTTTTTTCAGCTATGGAATCAGCTCCCGAAAGATTGCCGTAAAATTTTGAATCATTCTGTATATGTTCTTTCATGAAAAACTCTTCTGCTCCCAGTAAATTTAAAGTTTCTGTATAATTGCCCTTAATAAAAGTTTGCTCATTTTCCTTATGACTCCTAAAAGCTAACTCTTTGCTCCCTAAATAAGAAACAATAATCAAACGCCCTACTATCCTTCGATTTCGTGCCATATTTTCATTGTGCTGTACTGCTTAAATTCTAGGTTTCTCGGAAAAAAAATTTAACGCTGTTACATCCTAACATGTGAAATATCTCATATTTTTTTATATGAGTTTAGCTACCATCATGTTCAGTGACTTTAGCTTCAAAATATTTTATTGTGCCTACTCCAACTTTACGCCCATGGTTATTCTTCATTAAATATCAAATATCAACCAACAATAGCAGTGCAGATTATTGTTTGCTAACAACCAGAGAGCCTCCTATATATAATATACCAAATTTTCTAACAAATCTAAAGATGTCCGAGATATTTTTAACTTTAGCAATAACTTTTTTTCTAAATGGAAAGTACCGATTTCGTATTTTAACAAAAAATCTAGTGAATCAAAGTTGTCAGAGTTTATATTAAATACTTCTGCGGTAGAACTGGTATCAACTGTATTCAATTTGCTTATTTAAACCAATTAAACAGTTTGCTTAACGCACTAAAAACATGACACTTCAAACTATGTACTATTAAACAATTCTCAGTCTATAACACTATTTTTAAAATTAAAATAATTTGTAAACTCAACAAAACAAATATTCACTACGCGAGCACAATAAAACAAACACTGGTGGCCAAGCGAGAATCGTGTGCTTTTTAGTGTGCGACAGACGTGTCTTCTGATGTGATGTACGGGACACATTTTTATGGTTTGCGCGCAGGTCTTCTCCCGTTGTCGTCCGTCAAAGCCCTCCTCACCTTCAGCTTTGTTAAAAAGACATTTTAAATAATGTCTACCTTGACACTCACTGTACAGTTGCATCGCACAGCAAGTTTTCATAGCTCACACTCGCGTCATGTCGCGTAATATTTAACTTCTTAAATTAGTTTTGTATCCACTCCGAGTAACTTACTCAACTTAATTCATAAATATAAATTAATTATTTTATGAATAAATTATTTGGGAACACTGTCTATGTTATCTCCCCTGACGCTTCTCTACTGGATAAATACATAAATAACCGATTGAAGCCTTAGTCAAGGCCCTATCAGCCCTACTAAGAAGAATTCTTAATCTCTTTAAAATCTACATAAAACGAAACAACATTCTCAGTTGACGCAGGGAGATTCTTCACAACATAGGATGACTTCAGGATGTAATACTGTTAAGATTAAAATAACATATTTAAAACTAACGGTGTGTTTTTAGCTACAGCTCTGGTTTACCGATCCGTAAATGGTTACAGTAGACCTACTGGTATTACAGCTGTGCTTGATATTGGTTCATTGAACTGGCTAGACAGATTAGTTCATTTCGGTAACCTGTCTTACTGTATATTCAGTACGTAGCATCAACTCATAAAATCAAGACATACATTTTTGTTCGGCGTCAGTAAACTCAATGAAAATGTGTCAGTAAGACAGTGGCTGTTAATATTCTTCACACTCCTTGTTTATAATTAAAAAAGTCACTGGTGATCTGCCTTGAATGAAAATTGATCCAGTCAAGACCAGTATCTGACACCTGCTGACCCTGTCTTTGATAATCCAGTTCCAATAAGTTTACTTAAACGAGCAGACTCATTCTCTCTTGCACAAAGAGGTACTTTAACGGCACTAGTTGAAGGCATTCCTACATTCTTTGATAAGATTTTCGGATATTTCGGATATGTTCTTTGCAGCCAAACCTGTTCTTACGAAGAACGTATGTACAATAGTGATATAGCTTTAGTGTGCTCGATAGTGCTTGAGTTTAATAATACCAAAAAAACTTTGGATACTTGGAAAAACACTACACGTTTTAAAACTTTTTTCAGAAAGATATAGAAAGGGGGCAGGAACATTTTGCACAAATAAACAACATTTTATTTCGACACACATCTGATTGGGAAATAGAAAGTTTTAAGTCCATGTACCCATTAAGTGAACTTCAGAAAGTTTGAGACATTACTAAAACGCTATGAGCGTTTGTAAGTCTTTAGAAAAAATATTTTCCGCTAATCCCTGTACATCAACTCCATGATTAGCTACCTCAAAAGTGACCGCAGTGACAGCACGGTTGATTGTCTCACATCTCCCGTTTTCAGTGATCCTCGTTTTTCTACCGCACCACGGAGTTTTATGAAACGACAGCACTAGCGTATTTTTAGTGGATCTGCAGTTACTGTCACAGGCAATTGTGTCAATTCAAGCATCAAAATCTACATCATATACATAACGTACATCATCAAAGTGTCACAAAAAACTAGAACGAAAGAGAGAGATAAACAGATACCGATAGACAGACAGAGATTTTGGTAACTGTGTGTGTGTGTTTTACTCTCATACGTAGTGTGCGAACAAAATGTGTCCCCATTGTTATCTCCTCTATCCACTGACTCGCTGCTGTTTAGGAATGATGGAGTTGCAGCAAAAACTGCTCTCTTCCTTCGGCAATCGATGTTTGCGCAGTCGTCAGTTGATGACTACTTTATACTGCGCTAACTTCCAACACAACCAGAATGCGCCAACTCCTTTAGTAAAACGCTTTCACAGCTCAATAACTCTTATTAGAAAATGAAGTAGACTATTTTTTTAAATTTAAAACCCAACGTCTTACAATTCATTAATTGTAACCTTTTGTTTCATTGCCAATAGTATACCTAGAGTACATATTAAATAAATAATTTTTCTGTAGACTAGAAATATTAACCAAATTTACTTGTTTAGAAATAATATTTTTGCTTTAGTACTTAAAAATATTTGCTATTCTTCCACCCAAAATGTATTTTAAAGTTTAATTATATCTCTAAATCTTAATGCAGATACTTGCAACGCATTTAAAATAACAGACGTCTAGTGAGAGTAGTGACAAATAATTTTCAATTAAAGACGTCACACTTCATATATAGTGAACATATAATCGTGTTGTTCTAAACATAAATTGTTAGTAAGTGGCTACTCCATGCCCTTTACTAATCATTACCAACAAAGTTTACAAGGGATTCATGTAGAACGATTAATACATAGATAACATCCGCAACATTTAAACATAAATATTAAAGTTATCTTAAATGTGTTAACGGTAAAACAACATAATATACAGATACATTATCAATATTTACAGCTTTACGTTCTTGTGATGATATTTTTAGACATTACATATTTTGGAAGAAAAATATTTGCTATCTCTGAACTTTTAGCAAGATAATGTCCTGAGACAGGAAAGAATATTATAAATAATTTGAAAGTGTCAATTAATATACTAAAATATTTATTGTCAGTAACATTAGGCCTCCTTCATGTAAGAGGCACATGTATCTACGACAGCTGTATCATATTTTCTCTTGAGTCCCGTAGACATCATTCGTGAGTCCCGGGCATTACAAAATATCTAAAGGATTTAACTAAAATTCTCTGTATATTGTGCCGAGTCGAGTAATATCGGCGCGAATAAACAAAAATCGTGTACGGTATTTAACGAGAAAGCTGACGAAAAATACTGTACTGTATTTAGCGGGGGCGGCTTCGATACAGTAATAAGGTAATTAAGTTGCGCCTGATTGGTGCTGCGCTCTGTCGTTCGCTGCTGATTGCGAGTTGAGAAAAGCCGCAACTGCGTTTCTAAAACCTGTCTTCTTCTGGTCGTCATCGAAAACACCACGCCTCGTTCTCCGACAGAGAGAAGTTTTTAATTGCGCCATCTTCCATCTATGACAGGCTAAATTAACACAGATCTGCGGTAAGTCACTGCAATATACTTATATACATTAATTTAAAGTTATGCAAAAAGGAAGTTGCTTAATAAGTACAGAAAAATAATGAAATCGGTTAACTTATAACACCACGTGGCAAATTAGACTATGTGTAAATTGTATTAATTGTATAACAAATTGAATAATTATATAACAGTAAATGAAATCTTAACTAAGGCACCAGAATTGAGAATAATATAAAGTCAGAATAATATGTAATTTAACTAAACTAAATGTTTTCCAACATAGGGCCATATGCCAGTATAACCTGTTGCAGAGTGTGTCAAACTTTCATTTTAAGTAGGCCTAAAGCTGGGTTTAATATTATAAATGGATTTTGGTGCGTGTGAGGTTTCTGGGGGAATTAGTTTTGGGATCTTTTCGCTGATAATATTTTGTATGCATAGGGTCCCTCACTGCAAGTCGAGGAACAGCCCCAACCTGAACATGACCATCTAGACTCTCTCAACTTCATCTGCCGGAGGAGAATAGCGAGGACAGGCCACAAACACACTAAAATGTAGACCAGAATACCACAACTTCACACCACGGAATAAATCAGGTGACACCAAACCATATTACTTTTATACAAGGGGATGTAACCCACTAGAACCCGTGGACATATAGTTACACAACATCAATGACTTTAAGCTTTAAACATTTTAATTGGGTCCCCGGTTACCTTAGTGCTAGTAATTCTATCATTCACCATGTAATTTCACTGGTTAAATTTAGTTTTCATTTTATGCATTAATTTCATATAATTATATTCAGTTTGGGTCATATATGGATAGGAGTTTCTTTGGTAGTTCAGTCGGGTCACCAGTTTGATCCTGTATAGGTGGATTTTCATGCAGACTTGAACATGCTCTTGGGACAGGTTGGGTTATGCAATAAGTTCCTAATCTTGCCCAGGAACATGTCGGCCTTTGGGCCAAATTAATTTTAAAAGGTTATAAGGCATAATGACACATTACTGTTTTCATTATTTAACAAAATTTATCATGTTTAAATTCTTTTTAATTGATTATGATCACTTGTGTGTTTACTGAATTCTAATTATATTTACTCCAAGTCTAAGTGCTCAATGTGGGCGCACTTTCTAATAGTATCATGCATTATGCCAACTCCTAAATTTTAGTATATCCTGGGGGCGCTTGTGTTACACACATATATCTTGAGTTATTAGGTATTAAGGCCTTGCAATAGGTGTTGCGTGCAAGGATATTTATAAATTGTAAATTATGTACCTCATGGGGTGAAAGAGGTGTGGCAAGATTTTAATGATAGAAGTTGTAATTGTCCTGTGTTGTGGAACGTGTGTATGTATTGTATATTCGTGTGTATTTTTGGGGGTTAGATATAGGGCTAAGTGGGGACAAGTAACATTTTTTAAGGAGAATATAGAATATAAATTTTATATTTATTGATTTTTCAAGTAACATTTTGAAGCAGAATATAGAATATAAATTTCATAATTATTGATTTTTTGAAGTAACCATTTTAAAGGAGATATAGTGAGTTTGTTTATAATAAAAAAGATTTTATTGGTTGTTAATTTTGTGAGTTTTAATTGCAAGTCCCGTATCACTGGATCCAGCGTATTTTTGGCTTCTCTAGGCTTTGGCCTAGTTTTAATTATCTTGTGTCCCCTCTTTAGAAAAAAAAAATTAAAATAAATTTAAAAAAAACCCTTTTTTGTATGAGTCAATACAACACTTAAAGAATGGTTACATTTGGTAGCAGAGCGTGGTTGAGATTAGGGTCAAACCTTGGTCCTTCGGGTGTGACGGGGCTTGCAAACTCAGGAAACATTTTGGGGTTCGAATCGGACTTGGAATAACCTTTAGAAGTCACTATATCTATACCTATGTCTTGTTAGGTTTAAGGTTTTGTTTATTATATGTGTGTATCATTGCCCGCCTGTTGGTATCGTTGAACTGTAGGTCGCCACGCGGTGTGAAATTTTAGGGGCGAAAATTCCTTGGAAACTCGAATTATCGCAGATCTGGGCCTAGGTGGAGATATGGTTCGCGTATTACCTTGCCCATAATAGGGGAGGCGTTTTATTTATGCGGTATGGCCCGATCGGCAGTCGGTCTCCTCCGAGATACGGGAGCCGAAGTTTTTACAAATATTATGAGAATTTCTTGTTGTTCGTTGGTCGGTAATTTTGTCATGTTGTGTGTTAGTGTTTGTGTTGCGTTCCTTAGTGTGTAGAGTTGTTGAGAGCTAGTTCAGGTAAGTGGTCTGGGTCCTCGCAACGGTAGGGGGACCCGCAGTCTGCTCGAAGGAAGAGTATAGTACTCGAGTTTTTTCTGGTTCCTGTGTTATTATTGTCATTATTTTGTAGGGTGTTAGGTGTTTTGTGGGAATTATGTTTTGTTGATTGTGTATTGTGAATTGTGCAATTCTGGCGGCTGTATGCTTTCAGAAATTGCCCCACCCCCTTTCAGGAGTTCTCCAGAAACTTTCGGTGGTAGATGGAATAGATGAGGACGGGTTGCTGGTCTTCTTGGATCTTGTCCTGCAGTTGGCAGATTTCCCGGATGTGTCCGATGGGGAGGTCTTGTCCCTTATATACCCGTATTGCCGGGGTTCATTGGCAGGGTTGGTCACCAACACTCTGCGTCGGGGCGGCAGTGTCGACGCTTTTCATGGGGAAGTGTTGGATTTCTTCATACCCCATCGACGACGTTCCCAGCTTAAGTTAGATTTATTCTATCGCCTACAGGCCAACGGAGAGGCGTTGGGGGACTTCGTGCACGACATACGGAAAGCTGCCCGGGTATTAAGATTAGGGTTGCCCGAGACGGAAGTGATACAAGCAATCCTGGAAGGACTGAATCCCCAAGAGAGATCTCGTTTGATATTCGCAGACCGTCCCCGTTGTTTTGCGGATCTGTACCGGTTGTGTGTGGTTTCAAATACTGTCCAGGCAGGGGACGAGTCCCGGGAAAAGCTGCTACGGATGTCCAACACTCTAGTGGTCTGTTAGGAAGAGCTAAAAAGTACAAACATGGCGGTTGGGGAAGAACACAAGAGACTGTCAGAAAAACTGAATATTCCGGAAGTAATGGAGGCTACAAGTGGGTCACAAGTGAGAAGACGGTAGCAACGGTTACAGCAGAGAAAAGACATAAGTATGAAATTAACAGGGAAAGAAGAAGTTATATTAGTAAACCAACATCGGCAAGTAGGGAGCCTGTAGCATGGCGTTATTCCTATTCGGAGAAAAAAGAAACTTTGAAGCTTCCAGAGGAATTACCAGTGCCTAATAGAGTTGTGGATGACGAAGGTGAAGATAAAGAAGGAAAGCGAAGTAACTTCTGTGGATCAATACAAGACGACAAGAACACGTCTGTTGATATTGAATTACAGGACTCTGAGAGGACGTCATGGTTGAATCCAGATGCCGCAGAATTTGTTCCGGTATCTCCATCTCGGTTCATGACGGATCCAGATCCGGTAATATCATCATCGCCTACGCCGGGAGATGAGAAGTCACTTGATGGTGGAGCTTTACCATCGTCAGTAGAATTTAATTTAGACATTGCACATGGACCTGGACAGCTGGATTCCAGGTTGGGAAAGGTTGAGGATGTTGTAGTTGCAGAGAGTGGTGAAGAAGAGGAATCGAAGGAAGAGGCAGAAGAGCGGTCTGCACATGCTGCGCAGGGGAGTATAAGTGTAAGTGTTAGGGAGGCTGCAAGTGTTTCTGAGGTTGCGGATGGACAAGGGGATATCCATGCTGCAAGTGTGGTAGAAGTAGATGAGGTAGAAGTTGAGGAGAAATTGGGTGGCAGCGTTGTGGCGTGTGTGAGTGAGGATGATGTAGTGTGTGCAGATTTGCGGATGGCTTGTGTAAGTAGTGTTGAGGATTCCGAGGAATGGACAGAAGTTTCATGCGGACCAGGTGAGCAACTAGAGGATGAAGATGTGCAGTGTCGTGATGGTGATTTGGATTATGTAGAGGAGGAAAAGGAAGAGGTGGAAGAAAAAGAAGCAGAGGCGTTAGAGGTTGAGGATAATCCAAATCGGGGTAAAAGTAGTCAGGTAAGTTGCCTTGATTCTAATTCAGAAGAAACAAATCAGTACAGCTGAACAAGAGATAATTTCTCAGAGAGTGGTGTCCAAAAGGAACGAGTACCTAAAGTTCGTCATAAAAAGGTGAGAAGAAGCGGTTAACGGGTAGCGGGTAGATGTTCCCCACAGTCCCAGTGGTGTTCGTCTACTTCAGGGTTGCGCCCCTGCCTCCGCGACCCTTGGTTTTCTCCACCCATCCTTATTCTCGGAGGGAACCATGTCCTTAACCTTAGTCCTAGCTATTGACCTTTTAATGATCCTTGCCCCGTTTCATTTTCCCAAATTTCCTACCCCTCCCCTTAGAAAAAAAAAAGATATCAAAAAGGAGTTAGAAAAGACGTTAGTTGGAAGAGTTGTGACTAGATTGGTGTAGTGAAGATAGTATTAGATTGTTGGTTGTCGTTTTATGATGGAGTGTGATAGGGTGGTGTTGTTGTCGCTTTCCTTTGTTGTAGTTTGTTGTTGATTATTGTAGGTTCCTAGCCATGCCGCATTGCCCGGTTGATTTCCCTAGAGTTTTTGTTGTGAGGGAGAGTTGTTTAGTCGATGCCGTGCTGAAGTAAACCCCCCCTTGCCAGTTACGCTGTATTTAATGAGTAAATGAAGGGATGATATTCGCGGCGTGCACTCTATGCGGTCTTCTCTGTCCGGCTAAGCGGGGCTGTCCGCCCTAGTGTAGGGATGTGGGCCAGCCATATGGCAAGGATGGAGATGCCTTGTTGGTGCATGTGGCTGGTCGGTCCGAGAGGTGGACGAGAGGAGTAGTACGGTCACTCACATACCAAGGTGGGTGATACCTTGTTTGGTCTTCGGATGAGTATGTGAGTGGGACCAGTAGAAGTAGGTGGTGGTCACCAGAGAGGGTGACGTGTTGGGGCGGTCCTGTGGGGTTGGCATGGCGGAGAGGGTCTAATGGGGATGATAGTAGTTGTGAGGAGTTTTTTGTTCTGGTCCTCTGTCTATGTGTGGGGCAAATATGTTGCCCTTTTGGGGTGGGGGTTTGCCGAGTCGAGTAAGATCGGCGCGAATAAACAAAAATCGTGTACGGTATTTAACGAGAAAGCTGACGAAAAATACTGTACTGTATTTAGCGGGGGCGGTTACGATACTGTAATGAGGTAATTAAGTTGCGCCTGATTGGTGCTGCGCTCTGGCGTTCGATGCTGATTGCGAGTTGTGAAAAGCCGGCACTGGGTTTCTAAAACCTGTCTTATTCTGGTCTTCATCGAAAACACCACGCCTCGTTCTCCGACAGAGAGAAGTTTTTTATTTCACCATCTTCCATCTATGGCAGGCTAAGTAAACACAGATCTGCGGTAAGTTACTGCAATATACTTATACACATTAATTTAAAGTTATGCAAAAAGGAAGTTGTTTAATAAGTACAGAAAAATAATGAAATCGGTTAACATATCACACCACGTGGCAAATTAGACTATGTGTAAATTATATTAGTTGTATAACAAACTGAATAATTATATAACAGTAAATGAAATCTTAACTAAGGCACCAAAATTGAGAATAATGTAAAGTCAGAATAATATGTAATTTAACTAAACTAAATGTTTTCCAAGATAGGGCCATATGCCAGTATAACTTGTTGCAGAGTGTGTCAAACTTTCGTTTTAAGTAGGCCTAAAGCTGGGTTTAATATTATAAATGGATTTTGGTGCGTGTGAGGTTTCTGGGGGAATTAGTTTTGATAACTTATCGCTGATAATATTTTGTATGCATAGGGTCCCTCGCTGTAAGTCGAGGAACAGCCCCAACCTGAACATGACCATCTAGACCATCTCAACTTCATCTGCCGGAGGAGAATAGCGAGGACATGCCACAAACACACTAAAATGTAGACCAGAATACCACAACTTCACACCACGGAATAAATCAGGTGACACCAAAACATATTACTTTTATACAAGGGGATGTAACCCACTAGAACCCGTGGACATATAGTTACACAACATCAATGACTTTAAGCTTTAAACATTTTAATTGGGTCCCCGGTTACCTTAGTGCTAGTAATTCTATCATTCACCACGTAATTTCACTGGTTAAATTTAGTTTTCATTTTATGCATTAATTTCATATAATTATATTCAGTTTGGGTCATATATGGATAGGAGTTCCTTTGGTAGTTCAGTCGGGTCACCAGTTTAATCCTGTATAGGTGGATTTTCATGCAGACTTGAACATGCTCTTGGGACAGGTTGGGTTATGCAATAAGTTCCTAATCTTGCCCAGGAACATGTCGGCCTTTGGGCCAAATTAATTTTAAAAGGTTATAAGGCATAATGACACATTACTGTTTTCATTATTTAACAAAATTTATCATGTTTAAATTCTTTTTAATTGATTATGATCACTTGTGTGTTTACTGAATTCTAATTATATTTACTCCAAGTCTAAGTGCTCAATGTGGGCGCACTTTCTAATAGTATCATGCATTATGCCAACTCCTAAATTTTAGTATATCCTGGGGGCGCTTGTGTTACACACATATATCTTGAGTTATTAGGTATTAAGGCCTTGCAATAGGTGTTGCGTGCAAGGATATTTATAAATTGTAAATTATGTACCTCATGGGGTGAAAGAGGTGTGGCAAGATTTTAATGATAGAAGTTGTAATTGTCCTGTGTTGTGGAACGTGTGTATGTATTGTATATTCGTGTGTATTTTTGGGGGTTAGATATAGGGCTAAGTGGGGACAAGTAACATTTTTTAAGGAGAATATAGAATATAAATTTTATATTTATTGATTTTTCAAGTAACATTTTAAAGGAGAATATAGAATATAAATTTTATAATTATTGATTTTTTGAAGTAAACATTTTAAAGGAGATATAGTGAGTTTGTTTATAATAAAAAAGATTTTATTGGTTGTTAATTTTGTGAGTTTTAATTGCAAGTCCCGTCTCACTGGATCCAGCGTATTTTTGGCTTCTCTAGGCTTTGGCCTAGTTTTAATTATCTTGTGTCCCCTCTTTAGAAAAAAAAAAATTAAAATAAATTTAAAAAAAACCCTTTTTTGTATGAGTCAATACAACACTTAAAGAATGGTTACATTTGGTAGCAGAACGTGGTTGAGATTAGGGTCAAACCTAGGTCCTTCGGGTGTGACGGGGCTTGCAAACTCAGGAAACATTTTGGGGTTCGAATCGGACTTGAAATAATCTTTAGAAGTCACTATATCTATACCTATGTCTTGTTAGGTTTAAGGTTTTGTTTATTATATGTGTGTATCATTGCCCGCCTGTTGGTATCGTTGAACTGTAGGTCGCCACGCGGTGTGAAATTTTAGGGGCGAAAATTCCTTGGAAACTCGAATTATCGCAGATCTGGGCCTAGGTGGAGATATGGTTCGCGTATTACCTTGCCCATAATAGGGGAGGCGTTTTATTTATGCGGTATGGCCCGATCGGCAGTCGGTCTCCTCCGAGATACGGGAGCCGAAGTTTTTACAAATATTATGAGAATTTCTTGTTGTTCGTTGGTCGGTAATTTTGTCATGTTGTGTGTTAGTGTTTGTGTTGCGTTCCTTGGTGTGTAGAGTTGTTGAGAGCTAGTTCAGGTAAGTGGTCTGGGTCCTCGCAACGGTAGGGGGACCCGCAGTCTGCTCGAAGGAAGAGTATAGTACTCGAGTTTTTTCTGGTTCCTGTGTTATTATTGTCATTATTTTGTAGGGTGTTAGGTTTTTTGTGGGAATTATGTTTTGTTGATTGTGTATTGTGAATTGTGCAATTCTGGCGGCTGTATGCTTTCAGAAATTGCTCCACCCCCTTTCAGGAGTTCTCCAGAAACTTTCGGTGGTAGATGGAATAGATGAGGACGGGTTGCTGGTCTTCTTGGATCTTGTCCTGCAGTTGGCAGATTTCCCGGATGTGTCCGATGGGGAGGTCTTGCCCCTTATATACCCGTATTGCCGGGGTTCATTGGCAGGGTTGGTCACCAACACTCTGCGTCGGGGCGGCAGTGTCGACGCTTTTCATGGGGAAGTGTTGGATTTCTTCATACCCCATCGACGACGTTCCCAGCTTAAGTTAGATTTATTCTATCGCCTACAGGCCAACGGAGAGGCGTTGGGGGACTTCGTGCACGACATACGGAAAGCTGCCCGGGTATTAAGATTAGGGTTGCCCGAGACGGAAGTGATACAAGCAATCCTGGAAGGACTGAATCCCCAAGAGAGATCTCGTTTGATATTCGCAGACCGTCCCCGTTGTTTTGCGGATCTGTACCGGTTGTGTGTGGTTTCAAATACTGTCCAGGCAGGGGACGAGTCCCGGGAAAAGCTGCTACGGATGTCCAACACTCTAGTGGTCTGTTAGGAAGAGCTAAAAAGTACAAACATGGCGGTTGGGGAAGAACACAAGAGACTGTCAGAAAAACTGAATATTCCGGAAGTAATGGAGGCTACAAGTGGGTCACAAGTGAGAAGACGGTAGCAACGGTTACAGCAGAGAAAAGACATAAGTATGAAATTAACAGGGAAAGAAGAAGTTATATTAGTAAACCAACATCGGCAAGTAGGGAGCCTGTAGCATGGCGTTATTCCTATTCGGAGAAAAAAGAAACTTTGAAGCTTCCAGAGGAATTACCAGTGCCTAATAGAGTTGTGGATGACGAAGGTGAAGATAAAGAAGGAAAGCGAAGTAACTTCTGTGGATCAATACAAGACGACAAGAACACATCTGTTGATATTGAATTACAGGACTCTGAGAGGACGTCATGGTTGAATCCAGATGCCGCAGAATTTGTTCCGGTATCTCCATCTCGGTTCATGACGGATCCAGATCCGGTAATATCATCATCGCCTACGCCGGGAGATGAGAAGTCACTTGATGGTGGAGCTTTACCATCGTCAGTAGAATTTAATTTAGACATTGCACATGGACCTGGACAGCTGGATTCCAGGTTGGGAAAGGTTGAGGATGTTGTAGTTACAGAGAGTGGTGCAGAAGAGGAATCGAAGGAAGAGGCAGAAGAGCGGTCTGCACATGCTGCGCAGGGGAGTATAAGTGTAAGTGTTAGGGAGGCTGCAAGTGTTTCTGAGGTTGCGGATGGACAAGGGGATATCCATGCTGCAAGTGTGGTAGAAGTAGATGAGGTAGAAGTTGAGGAGAAATTGGGTGGCAGCGTTGTGGCGTGTGTGAGTGAGGATGATGTAGTGTGTGCAGATTTGCGGATGGCTTGTGTAAGTAGTGTTGAGGATTCCGAGGAATGGACAGAAGTTTCATGCGGACCAGGTGAGCAACTAGAGGATGAAGATGTGCAGTGTCGTGATGGTGATTTGGATTATGTAGAGGAGGAAAAGGAAGAGGTGGAAGAAAAAGAAGCAGAGGCGTTAGAGGTTGAGGATAATCCAAATCGGGGTAAAAGTAGTCAGGTAAGTTGCCTTGATTCTAATTCAGAAGAAACAAATCAGTACAGCTGAACAAGACATAATTTCTCAGAGAGTGGTGTCCAAAATGAACGAGTACCTAAAGTTCGTCATAAAAAGGTGAGAAGAAGCGGTTAACGGGTAGCGGGTAGATGTTCCCCACAGTCCCAGTGGTGTTCGTCTACTTCAGGGTTGCGCCCCTGCCTCCGCGACCCTTGGTTTTCTCCACCCATCCTTATTCTCGGAGGGAACCATGTCCTTAACCTTAGTCCTAGCTATTGACCTTTTAATGATCCTTGCCCCGTTTCATTTTCCCAAATTTCCTACCCCTCCCCTTAGAAAAAAAAAAAGATATCAAAAAGGAGTTAGAAAAGACGTTAGTTGGAAGAGTTGTGACTAGATTGGTGTAGTGAAGTTAGTATTAGATTGTTGGTTGTCGTTTTATGATGGAGTGTGATAGGGTGGTGTTATTGTCGCTTTCCTTTGTTGTAGTTTGTTGTTGATTATTGTAGGTTCCTAGCCATGCCGCATTGCCCGGTTGATTTCCCTAGAGTTTTTGTTGTGAGGGAGAGTTGTTTAGTCGATGCCGTGCTGAAGTAAACCCCCCTTGCCAGTTACGCTGTATTTAATGAGTAAATGAAGGGATGATATTCGCGGCGTGCACTCTATGCGGTCTTCTCTGTCCGGCTAAGCGGGGCCGTCCGCCCTAGTGTAGGGATGTGGGCCAGCCATATGGCAAGGATGGAGATGCCTTGTTGGTGCATGTGGCTGGTCGGTCCGAGAGGTGGACGAGAGGAGTAGTACGGTCACTCACATACCAAGGTGGGTGATACCTTGTTTGGTCTTCGGATGAGTATGTGAGTGGGACCAGTAGAAGTAGGTGGTGGTCACCAGAGAGGGTGACGTGTTGGGGCGGTCCTGTGGGGTTGGCATGGCGGAGAGGGTCTAATGGGGATGATAGTAGTTGTGAGGAGTTTTTTGTTCTGGTCCTCTGTCTAAGTGTGGGCCAACTATGTTGCCCTTTTGGGGTGGGGTTTTGCCGAGTCGAGTAAGATCGGCGCGAATAAACAAAAATCGTGTACGGTATTTAACGAGAAAGCTGACGAAAAATACTGTACTGTATTTAGCGGGGGCCGCTACGATACTGTAATGAGGTAATTAAGTTGCGCCTGATTGGTGCTGCGCTCTGGCGTTCGATGCTGATTGCGAGTTGTGAAAAGCCGGCACTGCGTTTCTAAAACCTGTCTTATTCTGGTCTTCATCGAAAACACCACGCCTCGTTCTCCGACAGAGAGAAGTTTTTAATTTCACCATCTTCCATCTATGGCAGGATAAGTTAACACAGATCTGCGGTAAGTTACTGCAATATACTTATACACATTAATTTAAAGTTATGCAAAAAGGAAGTTGTTTAATAAGTACAGAAAAATAATGAAATCGGTTAACATATCACACCACGTGGCAAATTAGACTATGTGTAAATTGTATAAATTGTATAACAAACTGAATAATTATATAACAGTAAATGAAATCTTAACTAAGGCACCAAAATTGAGAATAATGTAAAGTCAGAATAATATGTAATTTAACTAAACTAAATGTTTTCCAAGACAGGGCCATATGCCAGTATAACCTGTTGCAGAGTGTGTCAAACTTTCATTTTAAGTAGGCCTAAAGCTGGGTTTAATATTATAAATGGATTTTGGTGCGTGTGAGGTTTCTGGGGGAATTAGTTTTGGGAACTTATCGCTGATAATATTTTGTATGCATAGGGTCCCTCGCTGTAAGTCGAGGAACAGCCCAACCTGAACATGACCATCTAGACCATCTCAACTTCATCTGCCGGAGGAGAATAGCGAGGACATGCCACAAACACACTAAAATGTAGACCAGAATACCACAACTTCACACCACGGAATAAATCAGGTGACACCAAACCATATTACTTTTATACAAGGGGATGTAACCCACTAGAACCCGTGGACATATAGTTACACAACATCAATGACTTTAAGCTTTAAACATTTTAATTGGGTCCCCGGTTACCTTAGTGCTAGTAATTCTATCATTCACCACGTAATTTCACTGGTTAAATTTAGTTTTCATTTTATGCATTAATTTCATATAATTATATTCAGTTTGGGTCATATATGGATAGGAGTTCCTTTGGTAGTTCAGTCGGGTCACCAGTTTAATCCTGTATAGGTGGATTTTCATGCAGACTTGAACATGCTCTTGGGACAGGTTGGGTTATGCAATAAGTTCCTAATCTTGCCCAGGAACATGTCGGCCCTTGGGCCAAATTAATTTTAAAAGGTTATAAGGCATAATGACACATTACTGTTTTCATTATTTAACAAAATTTATCATGTTTAAATTCTTTTTAATTGATTATGATCACTTGTGTGTTTACTGAATTCTAATTATATTTACTCCAAGTCTAAGTGCTCAATGTGGGCGCACTTTCTAATAGTATCATGCATTATGCCAACTCCTAAATTTTAGTATATCCTGGGGGCGCTTGTGTTACACACATATATCTTGAGTTATTAGGTATTAAGGCCTTGCAATAGGTGTTGCGTGCAAGGATATTTATAAATTGTAAATTATGTACCTCATGGGGTGAAAGAGGTGTGGCAAGATTTTAATGATAGAAGTTGTAATTGTCCTGTGTTGTGGAACGTGTGTATGTATTGTATATTCGTATGTATTTTTGGGGGTTAGATATAGGGCTAAGTGTGGACAAGTAACATTTTTTAAGGAGAATATAGAATATAAATTTTATATTTATTGATTTTTCAAGTAACATTTTAAAGGAGAATATAGAATATAAATTTTATAATTATTGATTTTTTGAAGTAACCATTTTAAAGGAGAAATAGTGAGTTTGTTTATAATAAAAAAGATTTTATTGGTTGTTAATTTTGTGAGTTTTAATTGCAAGTCCCGTCTCACTGGATCCAGCGTATTTTTGGCTTCTCTAGGCTTTGGCCTAGTTTTAATTATCTTGTGTCCCCTCTTTAGAAAAAAAAAATTAAAATAAATTTTAAAAAAACCCTTTTTTGTATGAGTCAATACAACACTTAAAGAATGGTTACATTTGGTAGCAGAGCGTGGTAGAGATTAGGGTCAAACCTTGGTCCTTCGGGTGTGACGGGGCTTGCTAACTCAGGAAATATTTTGGGGTTCGAATCGGACTTGGAATAATCTTTAGAAGTCACTATATCTATACCTATGTCTTGTTAGGTTTAAGGTTTTGTTTATTATATGTGTGTATCATTGCCCGCCTGTTGGTATCGTTGAACTGTAGGTCGCCACGCGGTGTGAAATTTTAGGGGCGAAAATTCCTTGGAAATTCGAATTATCGCAGATCTGGGCCTAGGTGGAGATATGGTTCGCGTATTACCTTGCCCATAATAGGGGAGGCGTTTTATTTATGCGGTATGGCCCGATCGGCAGTCGGTCTCCTCTGAGATACGGGAGCCGAAGTTTTTACAAATATTGTAGCGTGACAGATAGTCCACACAAATGCATTACTCAATGATCATTAATAAAGCTCTAATAT
Organism: Magicicada septendecula; assembly: GCA_034769895.1. Taxonomy (NCBI): domain Eukaryota; kingdom Metazoa; phylum Arthropoda; class Insecta; order Hemiptera; family Cicadidae; genus Magicicada; species Magicicada septendecula. The sequence continues at coordinate 106,474,776 of CM068370.1, forward strand.
ATGGAATATCCAGATGAGAATCATTTAAAATGCACTATTTAATAATATATTCACGAGAAAGGTTGAATAAAGAAAATTCTGCAAATAATATAATATAATACAAATTTAAAAACCCAGGAAACTAAAAATGATAACAACAAAATTACCCAGGTAAGATAGAAGCAGGCAATTAATATACCCCGTCAAAGAAACCAGACCAGAAAAAACAAAGCTACTGAAGACAGAAGAAAGAAGAATAATTAAAACTACTACTACTGAAGAAAGAAGAAAGAAGAACAATCTAAATCTACTGAAGGAAGAAGAACAATCAAAGGTACAGAAGACAGAAGAATGAAGAAAGAAGAATAATTAAAACTAGAGAAGAAAGAAGAACAAACAAAGCTACTGAAGACAGAAGAAAGAAGAACAATCAAAGCTACTGAAGAAGGAAGAAAGAAGAATAATTAAGACGATCCATATAAAACAAAAACCCCATAGGGAAAGAACCCACAAAAAACCCCAAAATCAATGAATGCCCAAAGAGAAAGTATAACACCCTAAAAAACCATATCACTGTAAAACTGACAAAACTAAAAGTGTTAGTAGTATTAAATATTAGTGAATTCAAAAAGTTATTATTTAGTTTGTATGAACAAATCTTCACAGTTCCCCCATGGTTGAATATTTCATATTAAAAACTAGAAAAAGACTAGTAAGTATAGTAATAATTCACCATGGAAAAGTGTAAGTGATCAAATTATAACTAATAAACTTTAAGAAAGGTGCATGAGTAGCAGTACAAAGTAACAAACTTTAAGTTTTGTGAACGGTGTCTACTTTGATAATGAAGTAGTAATTTTACTAATAAAAAGCTACTAAAACTGTATGAACATTCCATAGAATGGAATATAACTTAGATAGCCAGGGTTATACTTTAAGAGGGGGCATAAATCTTATAAAATGGGGAATTACAGAACTAACTGTTTATGATGAAGTTGTAGAAGGTATTAACAATTATATATGGATCCAAATGTTGGGTTCCAATTAAATATAACATTTAGATAAGTAAGGGTTAGTCATAAGAAATATTAGTATTATAATTGTTATTTTATTGTTCATGTTAATTTAGGAATGCATTATCTAAAATTAGATATCATTCCAATGTTGTAGAAATACTTTTTATTATGTTATTAGGTGATATACCAAAACAATATTATTAAGAACACCAGTTTTATATATCTGGGTGTTATATTTTAATTGTATAATCTATAATTACTGTTATGCCAGATCAGAGAACTAATTTTTAATCAAATATATCAGAGTCAGAAGTCAGAGAAGGAAATAAAATAATTACATTAGTAAAACATTCTGCAAATAGCCACAATTCAAATCTAGGCAATATAATAAAGTTAAAATGCAGAATAATTAATAAACCTAATCTTATAAACCAGTCAAACTGACAATATTTAGGCAAGATACACCCAACATATTAAATACTATGTAAATAAGGCTTTCTAAAGATATGGTCATTCTATGAGTAAAATTATTTATTTGTATAATGAAATACCATTTTAAACTGAAATAGGTTCACTAACATTCTCATAAGGGGAGTCATATACAACTGAATTATATTAAAAAACCATCATTAGTATACTAAATTGCAATATAATAAGTGAGAATTGATAATTATACAAATTTCAGATTTAATAGAATAATAATTATATTAGGGAAAATGGCTATTATTTACATAGCAGACAGGAAGTATAATTTTAGGCCTACCTCCCAAAAAATTATAAGAAATATAATTTTCAGATAAAACTTTGTAACACCAACTTAATTACTATCAAAATAAGTAGAATAGAATCGTGAACACGAATATGTATTTAATATTACAAACAGTTAACTAATAGCAGAATTATTTTTTGAGCATAGTGTACTATTTTAAAACGTGTCGGAAATTAAGGCGATGTGAAACAATGTATTAGATATATTATATAGGCTAAGATTTTCATGAGACGAAGGAAATCCACACAGTTCATTATTATACCTCGAAGAGAGCACTTCTTGTGAATATTTGATTGAACCAACCTTTAATGGACGTTATGTTACAACGGAGTTCTGAATCATTTTATGTAAACTAAATTTTTAACTATTTTAATGAAAGTGAAGTGGTGAAGTTGACCCACGAACTACATAACACCTATAAACGAAATCACATATAACCAATTACATGAAATAACACTGAAATCGCATCAAACACCAAGTGAAAATTCGAGGTTAACTGACACGCACAAACATCGGTAGATATACCCATTTAACAACATTTTTATACAAAGTGAACGATTCCTGATACACCAGTGACAATAAACTATACCCCAGAAGATCATATACCATAGCGAAAAACATTTAACCGAAGAAAGGCCATATTATCTCAACAAGTACGTTGTTTACATTAGAAGCTTTCAACGCGCATGCGTCAGGCGGCCATTCTGATCCAGTTCCGTCACCTCCATTAGAGACGACTAGGCTGCTTTCTGGTTTGAACAAAATTATATATAAACTTTTATTATTAATAATTACCAGTATATTGTTTAAATTTAAGACCTTTTTTGAATTGTAAGTGTTATACTTTCATGTCCCTGACCTTCTCTGGCTATATATTTTAATAACCGTTTAAAGAACCCTATTTTATAATACCAATATAAATTGTTTATATCGACCGGCCCTGAGCGAGTCGATACTGTATTGTGATATCAATTTTAATCAAACAATGTCATTATTTTTTGTTAATAAACATTCTATTTCGGTAAATTGTAGTTGGTTTTTTATTATAAAAAAAGACTTAACAATTAATTAATGAAGAAACCCAACTAACTGAAGGGCGGTACATACGAAACGACAACGTTTCAGAAAGAAGAAGAAGAGAGCCGTCTTTCGTTCAAACTTGGAGTTAACAAGATTATCTTTCCAACAAAATTACTGAAAGTGACCCTATTACTAGAATAACCACGATACCATTTCATTTATAATTACAACCGACTAACTCGATTTGTTCCTAAAATTTAAGAACAGGTTACCCAAAAACATTTTCCAGAAAATTAAAATTTTTTTTTTAATTTTAAATTTTATTTTTATTTTGCCAAATTGCTACAACAGCAATATACACAGATTTTATTTGTAACTACGAAGACTAGCAACATTACCAAATTGACGTTTCCCGAGCGGAACGTCAGAAAACTACACACATACATACACAAATTATTTTATTACACAATTCAAATCATTATTGTGAATTATTGCAAATTTGACGAACCCAACTTGTGGGGCTTGATTACATCAGAATTTTAGAAAACCATAGAACAGTAATTAATTGTTTTATTACAATATTATGAGAATTTCTTGTTGTTCGTTGGTCGGTAATTTTGTCATGTTGTGTGTTAGTGTTTGTGTTGCGTTCCTTAGTGTGTAGAGTTGTTGAGAGCTAGTTCAGGTAAGTGGTCTGGGTCCTCGCAACGGTAGGGGACCCGCAGTCTGCTCGAAGGAAGAGTATACTACTCGAGTTTTTTCTGGTTCCTGTGTTATTATTGTCATTATTTTGTAGGGTGTTAGGTGATTTGTGGGAATTATGTTTTGTTGATTGTGTATTGTGAATTGTGCAATTCTGGCGGCTGTATGCTTTCAGAAATTGCCCCACCCCCTTTCAGGAGTTCTCCAGAAACTTTCGGTGGTAGATGGAATAGATGAGGACGGGTTGCTGGTCTTCTTGGATCTTGTCCTGCAGTTGGCAGATTTCCCGGATGTTCCGATGGGGAGGTCTTGTCCCTTATATACCCGTATTGCCGGGGTTCATTGGCAGGGTTGGTCACCAACACTCTGCGTCGGGGCGGCAGTGTCAACGCTTTTCATGGGGAAGTGTTGGATTTCTTCATACCCCATCGACGACGTTCCCAGCTTAAGTTAGATTTATTCTATCGCCTACAGGCCAACGGAGAGGCGTTGGGGGACTTCGTGCACGACATACGGAAAGCTGCCCGGGTATTAAGATTAGGGTTGCCCGAGACGGAAGTGATACAAGCAATCCTGGAAGGACTGAATCCCCAAGAGAGATCTCGTTTGATATTCGCAGACCGTCCCCGTTGTTTTGCGGATCTGTACCGGTTGTGTGTGGTTTCAAATACTGTCCAGGCAGGGGACGAGTCCCGGGAAAAGCTGCTACGGATGTCCAACACTCCAGTGGTCTGTTAGGAAGAGCTAAAAAGGACAAACATGGCGGTTGGGGAAGAACACAAGAGACTGTCAGAAAAACTGAATATTCCGGAAGTAATGGAGGCTACAAGTGGGTGACAAGTGAGAAGACGGTAGCAACGGTTACATCAGAGAAAAGACATAAGTATGAATTAACAGGGAAAGAAGAAGATATATTAGTAAACCAACATCGGAAAGTAGGGAGCCTGTAGCATGGCGTTATTCCTATTCGGAGAAAAAAGAAACTTTGAAGCTTCCAGAGGAATTACCAGGAATGGACAGAAGTTTCATGCGGACCAGGTGAGCAACTAGAGGATGAAGATGTGCAGTGTCGTGATGGTGATTTGGATTATGTAGAGGAGGAAAAGGAAGAGGTGGAAGAAAAAGAAGCAGAGGCGTTAGAGGTTGAGGATAATCCAAATCGGGGTAAAAGTAGTCAGGTAAGTTGCCTTGATTCTAATTCAGAAGAAACAAATCAGTACAGCTGAACAAGAGATAATTTCTCAGAGAGTGGTGTCCAAAAGGAACGAGTACCTAAAGTTCGTCATAAAAAGGCGAGAAGAAGCGGTTAACGGGTAGCGGGTAGATGTTCCCCACAGTCCCAGTGGTGTTCGTCTACTTCAGGGTTGCGCCCCTGCCTCCGCGACCCTTGGTTTTCTCCACCCATCCTTATTCTCGGAGGGAACCATGTCCTTAACCTTAGTCCTAGCTATTGACCTTTTAATGATCCTTGCCCCGTTTCATCTTCCCAAATTTCCTACCCCTCCTCTTTGAAAAAAAAAGATATCAAAAAGGAGTTAGAAAAGACGTTAGTTGGAAGAGTTGTGACTAGGTTGGTGTAGTGATGTTAGTATTAGATTGTTGGTTGTCGTTTTATGATGGAGTGTGGTAGGGTGGTGTTGTTGTCGCTTTTCTTTGTTGTAGTTTGTTGTTGATTATTGTAGGTTCCTAGCCATGCCGCATTGCCCGGTTGATTTCCCTAGAGTTTTTGTTGTGAGGGAGAGTTGTTTAGTCGATGCCGTGCTGAAGTAAACCCCCCTTGCCAGTTACGCTGTATTTAATGAGTAAATGAAGGGATGATGTTCGCGTGCACTCTATGCGGTCTTCTCTGTCCGGCTAAGCGGGGCCGTCCGCCCTAGTGTAGGGATGTGGGCCAGCCATATGACAAGGATGGAGATGCCTTGTTGGTGCATGTGGCTGGTCGGTCCGAGAGGTGGACGAGAGGAGTAGTACGGTCACTCACATACCAAAGTGGGTGATACCTTGTTTGGTCTTCGGATGAGTATGTGAGTGGGACCAGTAGAAGTAGGTGGTGGTCACCAGAGAGGGTGACGTGTTGGGGCGGTCCTGTGGGGTTGGCATGGCGGAGAGGGTCTAATGGGGATGATAGTAGTTGTGAGGAGTTTTTTGTTCTGGTCCTCTGTCTAAGTGTGGGGCAACTATGTTGCCCTTTTGGGGTGGGGGTTTGCCGAGTCGAGTAAGATCGGCGCGAATAAACAAAAATCGTGTACGGTATTTAACGAGAAAGCTGAAGAAAAATACTGTACTGTATTTAGCGGGGGCGGCTACGATACTGTAATGAGGTAATTAAGTTGCGCCTGATTGGTGCTGCGCTCTGGCGTTCGATGCTGATTGCGAGTTGTGAAAAGCCGGCACTGCGTTTCTAAAACCTGTCTTATTCTGGTCTTCATCGAAAACACCACGCCTCGTTCTCCGACAGAGAGAAGTTTTTAATTTCACCATCTTCCATCTATGGCAGGATAAGTTAACACAGATCTGCGGTAAGTTACTGCAATATATATTTATATACATTAATTTAAAGTTATGCAAAAAGGAAGTTGCTTAATAAGTACAGAAAAATAATGAAATCGGTTAACATATCACACCACGTGGCAAATTAGATTATGCGTAAATTGTATTAATTGTATAACAAACTGAATAATTATATAACAGTAAATGAAATCTTAACTAAGGCACCGAAATTGAGAATAATGTAAAGTCAGAATAATATGTAATTTAACTAAACTAAATGTTTTCCAAGATAGGGCCATATGCCAGTATAACCTGTTGCAGAGTGTGTCAAACTTTCATTTTAAGTAGGCCTAAAGCTGGGTTTAATATTATAAATGGATTTTGGTGCGTGTGAGGTTTCTGGGGGAATTAGTTTTGGGAACTTATCGCTGATAATATTTTGTATGCATAGGGTCCCTCGCTGTAAGTCGAGGAACAGCCCCAACCTGAAGATGACCATCTAGACTCTCTCAACTTCATCTGCCGGAGGAGAATAGCGAGGACATGCCACAAACACACTAAAATGTAGACCAGAATACCACAACTTCACACCACGGAATAAATCAGGTGACACCAAACCATATTACTTTTATACAAGGGGATGTAACCCACTAGAACCCGTGGACATATAGTTACACAACATCAATGACTTTAAGCTTTAAACATTTTAATTGGGTCCCCGGTTACCTTAGTGCTAGTAATTCTATCATTCACCACGTAATTTCACTGGGTAAATTTAGTTTTCATTTTATGCATTAATTTCATATAATTATATTCAGTTTGGGTCATATATGGATAGGAGTTTCTTTGGTAGTTCAGTCGGGTCACCAGTTTAATCCTGTATAGGTGGATTTTCATGCAGACTTGAACATGCTCTTGGGACAGGTTGGGTTATGCACGATCTTGCCCAGGAACATGTCGGCCTTTGGGCCAAATTAATTTTAAAAGGTTATAAGGCATAATGACACATTACTGTTTTCAATATTTAACAAAATTTATCATGTTTAAATTCTTTTTAATTGATTATGATCACTTGTGTGTTTACTGAATTCTAATTATATATACTCCAATTCTAAGTGCTCAATGTGGACGCACTTTCTAATAGTATCATGCATTATGCCAACTCCTGAATTTTAGTATGCCCTGGGGGCGCTTGTGTTACACACATATATCTTGAGTTATTAGGTATTAAGGCCTTGCAATAGGTGTTGCGTGCAAGGATATTTATAAATTGTAAATTATGTACCTAATGGGGTGTAAGAAGTGTGGCAAGATTTTAATGATAGAAGTTGTAATTGTCCTGTGTTGTAGAACGTGTGTATGTATTGTATATTCGTGTGTATTTTTGGGGGTTAGATATAGGGCTAAGTGGGGACAAGTAACATTTTTTAAGGAGAATATAGAATATAAATTTTATATTTATTGATTTTGCAAGTAACATTTTAAAGAAGAATATAGAATATAAATTTTATAATTATTGATTTTTTGAAGTAACCATTTTAAAGGAGATATAGTAAGTTTGTTTATAATAAAAAAGATTTTATTGGTTGTTAATTTTGTGAGTTTTAATTGCAAGTCCCGTCTCACTGGATCCAGCGTATTTTTGGCTTCTCTAGGCTTTGGCCTAGTTTTAATTATCTTGTGTCCCCTCTTTAGAAAAAAAAATTAAAATAAATTTTAAAAAAAAACCTTTTTAGTATGAGTGAATACAACACTTAAAGAATGGTTACATTTGGTAGCAGAGCGTGGTTGTGATTAGCGTCAAACCTTGGTCCTTCGGGTGTGACGGGGCTTGCAAACTCAGGAAACATTTTGGGGTTCGAATCGGACTTGGAATAAACTTTAGACGTCACTATATCTATACCTATGTCTTGTTAGGTTTAAGGTTTTGTTTATTATATGTGTGTATCATTGCCCGCCTGTTGGTATCGTTGAACTGTAGGTCGCCACGCGGTGTGAAATTTTAGGGGCGAAAATTCCTTGGAAACTCGAATTATCGCAGATCTGGGCCTAGGTGGAGATATGGTTCGCGTATTACCTTGCCCATAATAGGGGAGGCGTTTTATTTATGCGGTATGGCCCGATCGGCAGTCGGTCTCCTCCGAGATACGGGAGCCGAAGTTTTTACAAATATTATGAGAATTTCTTGTTGTTCGTTGGTCGGTAATTTTGTCATGTTGTGTGTTAGTGTTTGTGTTGCGTTCCTTAGTGTGTAGAGTTGTTGAGAGCTAGTTCAGGTAAGTGGTCTGGGTCCTCGCAACGGTAGGGGACCCGCAGTCTGCTCGAAGGAAGAGTATACTACTCGAGTTTTTTCTGGTTCCTGTGTTATTATTGTCATTATTTTGTAGGGTGTTAGGTGTTTTGTGGGAATTATGTTTTGTTGATTGTGTATTGTGAATTGTGCAATTCTGGCGGCTGTATGCTTTCAGAAATTGCCCCACCCCCTTTCAGGAGTTCTCCAGAAACTTTCGGTGGTAGATGGAATAGATGAGGACGGGTTGCTGGTCTTCTTGGATCTTGTCCTGCAGTTGGCAGATTTCCCGGATGTGTCCGATGGGGAGGTCTTGTCCCTTATATACCCGTATTGCCGGGGTTCATTGGCAGGGTTGGTCACCAACACTCTGCGTCGGGGCGGCAGTGTCAACGCTTTTCATGGGGAAGTGTTGGATTTCTTCATACCCCATCGACGACGTTCCCAGCTTAAGTTAGATTTATTCTATCGCCTACAGGCCAACGGAGAGGCGTTGGGGGAGTTCGTGCACGACATACGGAAAGCTGCCCGGGTATTAAGATTAGGGTTGCCCGAGACGGAAGTGATACAAGCAATCCTGGAAGGACTGAATCCCCAAGAGAGATCTCGTTTGATATTCGCAGACCGTCCCCGTTGTTTTGCGGATCTGTACCGGTTGTGTGTGGTTTCAAATACTGTCCAGGCAGGGGACGAGTCCCGGGAAAAGCTGCTACGGATGTCCAACACTCCAGTGGTCTGTTAGGAAGAGCTAAAAAGGACAAACATGGCGGTTGGGGAAGAACACAAGAGACTGTCAGAAAAACTGAATATTCCGGAAGTAATGGAGGCTACAAGTGGGTGACAAGTGAGAAGACGGTAGCAACGGTTACAGCAGAGAAAAGACATAAGTATGAAATTAACAGGGAAAGAAGAAGTTATATTAGTAAACCAACATCGGCAAGTAGGGAGCCTGTAGCATGGCGTTATTCCTATTCGGAGAAAAAAGAAACTTTGAAGCTTCCAGAGGAATTACCAGTGCCTAATAGAGTTGTGGATGACGAAGGTGAAGATAAAGAAGGAAAGCGAAGTAACTTCTGTGGATCAATACAAGACGACAAGAACACGTCTGTTGATATTGAATTACAGGACTCTGAGAGGACGTCATGGTTGAATCCAGATGCCGCAGAATTTGTTCCGGTATCTCCATCTCGGTTCATGACGGATCCAGATCCGGTAATATCATCATCGCCTGCGCCGGGAGATGAGAAGTCACTTGATGGTGGAGCTTTACCATGGTCAGTAGAATTTAATTTAGACATTGCACATGGACCTGGACAGCTGGATTCCAGGTTGGGAAAGTTTGAGGATGTTGTAGTTGCAGAGAGTGGTGCAGAAGAGGAATCGAAGGAAGAGGCAGAAGAGCGGTCTGCACATGCTGCGCAGGGGAGTATAAGTGTAAGTGTTAGGGAGGCTGCAAGTGTTTCTGAGGTTGCGGATGGACAAGGGGATATCCATGCTGCAAGTGTGGTAGAAGTAGATGAGGTAGAAGTTGAGGAGAAATTGGGTGGCAGCGTTGTGGCGTGTGTGAGTGAGGATGATGTAGTGTGTGCAGAGTTGCGGATGGCTTGTGTAAGTAGTGTTGATGATTCCGAGGAATGGACAGAAGTTTTATGCGGACCAGGTGAGCAACTAGAGGATGAAGATGTGCAGTGTCGTGATGGTGATTTGGATTATGTAGAGGAGGAAAAGGAAGAGGTGGAAGAAAAAGAAGCAGAGGCGTTAGAGGTTGAGGATAATCCAAATCGGGGTAAAAGTAGTCAGGTAAGTTGCCTTGATTCTAATTCAGAAGAAACAAATCAGTACAGCTGAACAAGAGATAATTTCTCAGAGAGTGGTGTCCAAAAGGAACGAGTACCTAAAGTTCGTCATAAAAAGGTGAGAAGAAGCGGTTAACGGGTAGCGGGTAGATGTTCCCCACAGTCCCAGTGGTGTTCGTCTACTTCAGGGTTGCGCCCCTGCCTCCGCGACCCTTGGTTTTCTCCACCCATCCTTATTCTCGGGGGGAACCATGTCCTTAACCTTAGTCCTAGCTATTGACCTTTTAATGATCCTTGCCCCGTTTCATCTTCCCAAATTTCCTACCCCTCCCCATAGAAAAAAAAAGATATCAAAAAGGAGTTAGAAAAGACGTTAGTTGGAACAGTTGTGACTAGGTTGGTGTAGTGATGATAGTATTAGATTGTTGGTTGTCGTTTTATGATGGAGTGTGATAGGGTGGTGTTGTTGTCGCTTTTCTTTGTTGTAGTTTGTTGTTGATTATTGTAGGTTCCTAGCCATGCCGCATTGCCCGGTTGATTTCCCTAGAGTTTTTGTTGTGAGGGAGAGTTGTTTAGTCGATGCCGTGCTGAAGTAAACCCCCCCTTGCCAGTTACGCTGTATTTAATGAGTAAATGAAGGGATGATGTTCGCGTGCCCTCTATGCGGTCTTCTCTGTCCGGCTAAGCGGGGCCGTCCGCCCTAGTGTAGGGATGTGGGCCAGCCATATGGCAAGGATGGAGATGCCTTGTTGGTGCATGTGGCTGGTCGGTCCGAGAGGTGGACGAGAGGAGTAGTACGGTCACTCACATACCAAGGTGGGTGATACCTTGTTTGGTCTTCGGACGAGTATGTGAGTGGGACCAGTAGAAGTAGGTGGTGGTCACCAGAGAGGGTGACGAGTTGGGGCGGTCCTTTGGGGTTGGCATGGCGGAGAGTATGCCAGTATAACCTGTTGCAGAGTGTGTCAAACTTTCATTTTAAGTAGGCCTAAAGCTGGGTTTAATATTATAAATGGATTTTGGTGCGTGTGAGGTTTCTGGGGGAATTAGTTTTGGGAACTTATCGCTGATAATATTTTGTATGCATAGGGTCCCTCGCTGTAAGTCGAGGAACAGCCCCAACCTGAACATGACCATCTAGACTCTCTCAACTTCATCTGCCGGAGGAGAATAGCGAGGACATGCCACAAACACACTAAAATGTAGACCAGAATACCACAACTTCACACCACGGAATAAATCAGGTGACACCAAACCATATTACTTTTATACAAGGGGATGTAACCCACTAGAACCCGTGGACATATAGTTACACAACATCAATGACTTTAAGCTTTAAACATTTTAATTGGGTCCCCGGTTACCTTAGTGCTAGTAATTCTATCATTCACCACGTAATTTCACTGGGTAAATTTAGTTTTCATTTTATGCATTAATTTCATATAATTATATTCAGTTTGGGTCATATATGGATAGGAGTTTCTTTGGTAGTTCAGTCGGGTCACAAGTTTAATCCTGTATAGGTGGATTTTCATGCAGACTTGAACATGCTCTTGGGACAGGTTGGGTTATGCACGATCTTGCCCAGGAACATGTCGGCCTTTGGGCCAAATTAATTTTAAAAGGTTATAAGGCATAATGACACATTACTGTTTTCAATATTTAACAAAATTTATCATGTTTAAATTCTTTTTAATTGATTATGATCACTTGTGTGTTTACTGAATTCTAATTATATATACTCCAATTCTAAGTGCTCAATGTGGACACACTTTCTAATAGTATCATGCATTATGCAAACTCCTGAATTTTAGTATGCCCTGGGGGCGCTTGTGTTACACACATATATCTTGAGTTATTAGGTATTAAGGCCTTGCAATAGGTGTTGCGTGCAAGGATATTTATAAATTGTAAATTATGTACCTAATGGGGTGTAAGAAGTGTGGCAAGATTTTAATGATAGAAGTTGTAATTGTCCTGTGTTGTAGAACGTGTGTATGTATTGTATATTCGTGTGTATTTTTGGGGGTTAGATATAGGGCTAAGTGGGGACAAGTAACATTTTTTAAGGAGAATATAGAATATAAATTTTATATTTATTGATTTTGCAAGTAACATTTTAAAGGAGAATATAGAATATAAATTTTATAATTATTGATTTTTTGAAGTAACCATTTTAAAGGAGATATAGTAAGTTTGTTTATAATAAAAAAGATTTTATTGGTTGTTAATTTTGTGAGTTTTAATTGCAAGTCCCGTCTCACTGGATCCAGCGTATTTTTGGCTTCTCTAGGCTTTGGCCTAGTTTTAATTATCTTGTGTCCCCTCTTTAGAAAAAAAAAATTAATATAATTTAAAAAAAAAAACCTTTTTAGTATGAGTCAATACAACACGTAAAGAATGGTTACATTTGGTAGCAGAACGTGTTTGAGATTAGGGTCAAACCTTGGTCCTTCGGGTGTGACAGGGCTTGCAAACTCAGGAAACATTTTGTGGTTCGAATCGTACTTGGAATAATCTTTAGAAGTCACTATATCTATACCTATGTCTTGTTAGGTTTAAGGTTTTGTTTATTATATGTGTGTATCATTGCCCGCCTGTTGGTATCGTTGAACTGTAGGTCGCCACGCGGTGTGAAATTTTAGGGGCGAAAATTCCTTGGAAACTCGAATTATCGCAGATCTGGGCCTAGGTGGAGATATGGTTCGCGTATTACCTTGCCCATAATAGGGGAGGCGTTTTATTTATGCGGTATGGCCCGATCGGCAGTCGGTCTCCTCCGAGATACGGGAGCCGAAGTTTTTACAAATATTATGAGAATTTCTTGTTGTTCGTTGGTCGGTAATTTTGTCATGTTGTGTGTTAGTGTTTGTGTTGCGTTCCTTACTGTGTAGAGTTGTTGAGAGCTAGTTCAGGTAAGTGGTCTGGCTCCTCGCAACGGTAGGGGGACCCGCAGTCTGCTCGAAGGAAGAGTATAGTACTCGAGTTTTTTCTGGTTCCTGTGTTATTATTGTCATTATTTTGTAGGGTGTTAGGTGTTTTGTGGGAATTATGTTTTGTTGATTGTGTATTGTGAATTGTGCAATTCTGGCGGCTGTATGCTTTCAGAAATTGCCCCACCCCCTTTCAGGAGTTCTCCAGAAACTTTCGGTGGTAGATGGAATAGATGAGGACGGGTTGCTGGTCTTCTTGGATCTTGTCCTGCAGTTGGCAGATTTCCCGGATGTGTCCGATGGGGAGGTCTTGTCCCTTATATACCCGTATTGCCGGGGTTCATTGGCAGGGTTGGTCACCAACACTCTGCGTCGGGGCGGCAGTGTCGACGCTTTTCATGGGGAAGTGTTGGATTTCTTCATACCCCATCGACGACGTTCCCAGCTAAAGTTAGATTTATTCTATCGCCTACAGGCCAACGGAGATGCGTTGGGGGACTTCGTGCACGACATACGGAAAGCTGCCCGGGTATTAAGATTAGGGTTGCCCGAGACGGAAGTGATACAAGCAATCCTGGAAGGACTGAATCCCCAAGAGAGATCTCGTTTGATATTCGCAGACCGTCCCCGTTGTTTTGCGGATCTGTACCGGTTGTGTGTGGTTTCAAATACTGTCCAGGCAGGGGACGAGTCCCGGGAAAAGCTGCTACGGATGTCCAACACTCCAGTGGTCTGTTAGGAAGAGCTAAAAAGGACAAACATGGCGGTTGGGGAAGAACACAAGAGACTGTCAGAAAAACTGAATATTCCGGAAGTAATGGAGGCTACAAGTGGGTGACAAGTGAGAAGACGGTAGCAACGGTTACAGCAGAGAAAAGACATAAGTATGAAATTAACAGGGAAAGAAGAAGTTATATTAGTAATCCAACATCGGCAAGTAGGGAGCCTGTAGCATGGCGTTATTCCTATTCGGAGAAAAAAGAAACTTTGAAGCTTCCAGAGGAATTACCAGTGCCTAATAGAGTTGTGGATGACGAAGGTGAAGATAAAGAAGGAAAGCGAAGTAACTTCTGTGGATCAATACAAGACGACAAGAACACGTCTGTTGATATTGAATTACAGGGCTCTGAGAGGACGTCATGGTTGAATCCAGATGCCGCAGAATTTGTTCCGGTATCTCCATCTCGGTTCATGACGGATCCAGATCCGGTAATATCATCATCGCCTGCGCCGGGAGATGAGAAGTCACTTGATGGTGGAGCTTTACCATGGTCAGTAGAATTTAATTTAGACATTGCACATGGACCTGGACAGCTGGATTCCAGGTTGGGAAAGGTTGAGGATGTTGTAGTTGCAGAGAGTGGTGCAGAAGAGGAATCGAAGGAAGAGGCAGAAGAGCGGTCTGCACATGCTGCGCAGGGGAGTATAAGTGTAAGTGTTAGGGAGGCTGCAAGTGTTTCTGAGGTTGCGGATGGACAAGGGGATATCCATGCTGCAAGTGTGGTAGAAGTAGATGAGGTAGAAGTTGAGGAGAAATTGGGTGGCAGCGTTGTGGCGTGTGTGAGTGAGGATGATGTAGTGTGTGCAGAGTTGCGGATGGCTTGTGTAAGTAGTGTTGATGATTCCGAGGAATGGACAGACGTTTCATGCGGACCAGGTGAGCAACTAGAGGATGAAGATGTGCAGTGTCGTGATGGTGATTTGGATTATGTAGAGGAGGAAAAGGAAGAGGTGGAAGAAAAAGAAGCAGAGGCGTTAGAGGTTGAGGATAATCCAAATCGGGGTAAAAGTAGTCAGGTAAGTTGCCTTGATTCTAATTCAGAAGAAACAAATCAGTACAGCTGAACAAGAGATAATTTCTCAGAGAGTGGTGTCCAAAAGGAACGAGTACCTAAAGTTCGTCATAAAAAGGTGAGAAGAAGCGGTTAACGGGTAGCGGGTAGATGTTCCCCACAGTCCCAGTGGTGTTCGTCTACTTCAGGGTTGCGCCCCTGCCTCCGCGACCCTTGGTTTTCTCCACCCATCCTTATTCTCGGGGGGAACCATGTCCTTAACCTTAGTCCTAGCTATTGACCTTTTAATGATCCTTGCCCCGTTTCATCTTCCCAAATTTCCTACCCCTCCCCATAGAAAAAAAAAGATATCAAAAAGGAGTTAGAAAAGACGTTAGTTGGAAGAGTTGTGACTAGGTTGGTGTAGTGATGATAGTATTAGATTGTTGGTTGTCGTTTTATGATGGAGTGTGATAGGGTGGTGTTGTTGTCGCTTTTCTTTGTTGTAGTTTGTTGTTGATTATTGTAGGTTCCTAGCCATGCCGCATTGCCCGGTTGATTTCCCTAGAGTTTTTGTTGTGAGGGAGAGTTGTTTAGTCGATGCCGTGCTGAAGTAAACCCCCCCTTGCCAGTTACGCTGTATTTAATGAGTAAATGAAGGGATGATGTTCGCGTGCCCTCTATGCGGTCTTCTCTGTCCGGCTAAGCGGGGCCGTCCGCCCTAGTGTAGGGATGTGGGCCAGCCATATGGCAAGGATGGAGATGCCTTGTTGGTGCATGTGGCTGGTCGGTCCGAGAGGTGGACGAGAGGAGTAGTACGGTCACTCACATACCAAGGTGGGTGATACCTTGTTTGGTCTTCGGACGAGTATGTGAGTGGGACCAGTAGAAGTAGGTGGTGGTCACCAGAGAGGGTGACGAGTTGGGGCGGTCCTTTGGGGTTGGCATGGCGGAGAGTATGCCAGTATAACCTGTTGCAGAGTGTGTCAAACTTTCATTTTAAGTAGGCCTAAAGCTGGGTTTAATATTATAAATGGATTTTGGTGCGTGTGAGGTTTCTGGGGGAATTAGTTTTGGGAACTTATCGCTGATAATATTTTGTATGCATAGGGTCCCTCGCTGTAAGTCGAGGAACAGCCCCAACCTGAACATGACCATCTAGACTCTCTCAACTTCATCTGCCGGAGGAGAATAGCGAGGACATGCCACAAACACACTAAAATGTAGACCAGAATACCACAACTTCACACCACGGAATAAATCAGGTGACACCAAACCATATTACTTTTATACAAGGGGATGTAACCCACTAGAACCCGTGGACATATAGTTACACAACATCAATGACTTTAAGCTTTAAACATTTTAATTGGGTCCCCGGTTACCTTAGTGCTAGTAATTCTATCATTCACCACGTAATTTCACTGGGTAAATTTAGTTTTCATTTTATGCATTAATTTCATATAATTATATTCAGTTTGGGTCATATATGGATAGGAGTTTCTTTGGTAGTTCAGTCGGGTCACAAGTTTAATCCTGTATAGGTGGATTTTCATGCAGACTTGAACATGCTCTTGGGACAGGTTGGGTTATGCACGATCTTGCCCAGGAACATGTCGGCCTTTGGGCCAAATTAATTTTAAAAGGTTATAAGGCATAATGACACATTACTGTTTTCAATATTTAACAAAATTTATCATGTTTAAATTCTTTTTAATTGATTATGATCACTTGTGTGTTTACTGAATTCTAATTATATATACTCCAATTCTAAGTGCTCAATGTGGACGCACTTTCTAATAGTATCATGCATTATGCAAACTCCTGAATTTTAGTATGCCCTGGGGGCGCTTGTGTTACACACATATATCTTGAGTTATTAGGTATTAAGGCCTTGCAATAGGTGTTGCGTGCAAGGATATTTATAAATTGTAAATTATGTACCTAATGGGGTGTAAGAAGTGTGGCAAGATTTTAATGATAGAAGTTGTAATTGTCCTGTGTTGTAGAACGTGTGTATGTATTGTATATTCGTGTGTATTTTTGGGGGTTAGATATAGGGCTAAGTGGGGACAAGTAACATTTTTTAAGGAGAATATAGAATATAAATTTTATATTTATTGATTTTGCAAGTAACATTTTAAAGGAGAATATAGAATATAAATTTTATAATTATTGATTTTTTGAAGTAACCATTTTAAAGGAGATATAGTAAGTTTGTTTATAATAAAAAAGATTTTATTGGTTGTTAATTTTGTGAGTTTTAATTGCAAGTCCCGTCTCACTGGATCCAGCGTATTTTTGGCTTCTCTAGGCTTTGGCCTAGTTTTAATTATCTTGTGTCCCCTCTTTAGAAAAAAAAAATTAAAATAATTTAAAAAAAAAAACCTTTTTAGTATGAGTCAATACAACACGTAAAGAATGGTTACATTAGGTAGCAGAACGTGATTGAGATTAGGGTCAAACCTTGGTCCTTCGGGTGTGACAGGGCTTGCAAACTCAGGAAACATTTTGGGGTTCGAATCGTACTTGGAATAATCTTTAGAAGTCACTATATCTATACCTATGTCTTGTTAGGTTTAAGGTTTTGTTTATTATATGTGTGTATCATTGCCCGCCTGTTGGTATCGTTGAACTGTAGGTCGCCACGCGGTGTGAAATTTTAGGGGCGAAAATTCCTTGGAAACTCGAATTATCGCAGATCTGGGCCTAGGTGGAGATATGGTTCGCGTATTACCTTGCCCATAATAGGGGAGGCGTTTTATTTATGCGGTATGGCCCGATCGGCAGTCGGTCTCCTCCGAGATACGGGAGCCGAAGTTTTTACAAATATTATGAGAATTTCTTGTTGTTCGTTGGTCGGTAATTTTGTCATGTTGTGTGTTAGTGTTTGTGTTGCGTTCCTTACTGTGTAGAGTTGTTGAGAGCTAGTTCAGGTAAGTGGTCTGGGTCCTCGCAACGGTAGGGGGACCCGCAGTCTGCTCGAAGGAAGAGTATAGTACTCGAGTTTTTTCTGGTTCCTGTGTTATTATTGTCATTATTTTGTAGGGTGTTAGGTGTTTTGTGGGAATTATGTTTTGTTGATTGTGTATTGTGAATTGTGCAATTCTGGCGGCTGTATGCTTTCAGAAATTGCCCCACCCCCTTTTAGGAGTTCTCCAGAAACTTTCGGTGGTAGATGGAATAGATGAGGACGGGTTGCTGGTCTTCTTGGATCTTGTCCTGCAGTTGGCAGATTTCCCGGATGTGTCCGATGGGGAGGTCTTGTCCCTTATATACCCGTATTGCCGGGGTTCATTGGCAGGGTTGGTCACCAACACTCTGCGTCGGGGCGGCAGTGTCGACGCTTTTCATGGGGAAGTGTTGGATTTCTTCATACCCCATCGACGACGTTCCCAGCTTAAGTTAGATTTATTCTATCGCCTACAGGCCAACGGAGATGCGTTGGGGGACTTCGTGCACGACATACGGAAAGCTGCCCGGGTATTAAGATTAGGGTTGCCCGAGACGGAAGTGATACAAGCAATCCTGGAAGGACTGAATCCCCAAGAGAGATCTCGTTTGATATTCGCAGACCGTCCCCGTTGTTTTGCGGATCTGTACCGGTTGTGTGTGGTTTCAAATACTGTCCAGGCAGGGGACGAGTCCCGGGAAAGGCTGCTACGGATGTCCAACACTCCAGTGGTCTGTTAGGAAGAGCTAAAAAGGACAAACATGGCGGTTGGGGAAGAACACAAGAGACTGTCAGAAAAACTGAATATTCCGGAAGTAATGGAGGCTACAAGTGGGTGACAAGTGAGAAGACGGTAGCAACGGTTACAGCAGAGAAAAGACATAAGTATGAAATTAACAGGGAAAGAAGAAGTTATATTAGTAATCCAACATCGGCAAGTAGGGAGCCTGTAGCATGGCGTTATTCCTATTCGGAGAAAAAAGAAACTTTGAAGCTTCCAGAGGAATTACCAGTGCCTAATAGAGTTGTGGATGACGAAGGTGAAGATAAAGAAGGAAAGCGAAGTAACTTCTGTGGATCAATACAAGACGACAAGAACACGTCTGTTGATATTGAATTACAGGGCTCTGAGAGGACGTCATGGTTGAATCCAGATGCCGCAGAATTTGTTCCGGTATCT
The DNA here is from genome assembly GCA_034769895.1 of Magicicada septendecula. NCBI lineage: Eukaryota > Metazoa > Arthropoda > Insecta > Hemiptera > Cicadidae > Magicicada > Magicicada septendecula. The sequence goes on from CM068370.1 coordinate 106,493,676, forward strand.
CCATCTCGGTTCATGACGGATCCAGATCCGGTAATATCATCATCGCCTGCGCCGGGAGATGAGAAGTCACTTGATGGTGGAGCTTTACCATGGTCAGTAGAATTTAATTTAGACATTGCACATGGACCTGGACAGCTGGATTCCAGGTTGGGAAAGGTTGAGGATGTTGTAGTTGCAGAGAGTGGTGCAGAAGAGGAATCGAAGGAAGAGGCAGAAGAGCGGTCTGCACATGCTGCGCAGGGGAGTATAAGTGTAAGTGTTAGGGAGGCTGCAAGTGTTTCTGAGGTTGCGGATGGACAAGGGGATATCCATGCTGCAAGTGTGGTAGAAGTAGATGAGGTAGAAGTTGAGGAGAAATTGGGTGGCAGCGTTGTGGCGTGTGTGAGTGAGGATGATGTAGTGTGTGCAGAGTTGCGGATGGCTTGTGTAAGTAGTGTTGATGATTCCGAGGAATGGACAGACGTTTCATGCGGACCAGGTGAGCAACTAGAGGATGAAGATGTGCAGTGTCGTGATGGTGATTTGGATTATGTAGAGGAGGAAAAGGAAGAGGTGGAAGAAAAAGAAGCAGAGGCGTTAGAGGTTGAGGATAATCCAAATCGGGGTAAAAGTAGTCAGGTAAGTTGCCTTGATTCTAATTCAGAAGAAACAAATCAGTACAGCTGAACAAGAGATAATTTCTCAGAGAGTGGTGTCCAAAAGGAACGAGTACCTAAAGTTCGTCATAAAAAGGTGAGAAGAAGCGGTTAACGGGTAGCGGGTAGATGTTCCCCACAGTCCCAGTGGTGTTCGTCTACTTCAGGGTTGCGCCCCTGCCTCCGCGACCCTTGGTTTTCTCCACCCATCCTTATTCTCGGGGGGAACCATGTCCTTAACCTTAGTCCTAGCTATTGACCTTTTAATGATCCTTGCCCCGTTTCATCTTCCCAAATTTCCTACCCCTCCCCATAGAAAAAAAAAGATATCAAAAAGGAGTTAGAAAAGACGTTAGTTGGAAGAGTTGTGACTAGGTTGGTGTAGTGATGATAGTATTAGATTGTTGGTTGTCGTTTTATGATGGAGTGTGATAGGGTGGTTTTGTTGTCGCTTTTCTTTGTTGTAGTTTGTTGTTGATTATTGTAGGTTCCTAGCCATGCCGCATTGCCCGGTTGATTTCCCTAGAGTTTTTGTTGTGAGGGAGAGTTGTTTAGTCGATGCCGTGCTGAAGTAAACCCCCCCTTGCCAGTTACGCTGTATTTAATGAGTAAATGAAGGGATGATGTTCGCGTGCCCTCTATGCGGTCTTCTCTGTCCGGCTAAGCGGGGCCGTCCGCCCTAGTGTAGGGATGTGGGCCAGCCATATGGCAAGGATGGAGATGCCTTGTTGGTGCATGTGGCTGGTCGGTCCGAGAGGTGGACGAGAGGAGTAGTACGGTCACTCACATACCAAGGTGGGTGATACCTTGTTTGGTCTTCGGACGAGTATGTGAGTGGGACCAGTAGAAGTAGGTGGTGGTCACCAGAGAGGGTGACGAGTTGGGGCGGTCCTTTGGGGTTGGCATGGCGGAGAGTATGCCAGTATAACCTGTTGCAGAGTGTGTCAAACTTTCATTTTAAGTAGGCCTAAAGCTGGGTTTAATATTATAAATGGATTTTGGTGCGTGTGAGGTTTCTGGGGGAATTAGTTTTGGGAACTTATCGCTGATAATATTTTGTATGCATAGGGTCCCTCGCTGTAAGTCGAGGAACAGCCCCAACCTGAACATGACCATCTAGACTCTCTCAACTTCATCTGCCGGAGGAGAATAGCGAGGACATGCCACAAACACACTAAAATGTAGACCAGAATACCACAACTTCACACCACGGAATAAATCAGGTGACACCAAACCATATTACTTTTATACAAGGGGATGTAACCCACTAGAACCCGTGGACATATAGTTACACAACATCAATGACTTTAAGCTTTAAACATTTTAATTGGGTCCCCGGTTACCTTAGTGCTAGTAATTCTATCATTCACCACGTAATTTCACTGGGTAAATTTAGTTTTCATTTTATGCATTAATTTCATATAATTATATTCAGTTTGGGTCATATATGGATAGGAGTTTCTTTGGTAGTTCAGTCGGGTCACAAGTTTAATCCTGTATAGGTGGATTTTCATGCAGACTTGAACATGCTCTTGGGACAGGTTGGGTTATGCACGATCTTGCCCAGGAACATGTCGGCCTTTGGGCCAAATTAATTTTAAAAGGTTATAAGGCATAATGACACATTACTGTTTTCAATATTTAACAAAATTTATCATGTTTAAATTCTTTTTAATTGATTATGATCACTTGTGTGTTTACTGAATTCTAATTATATATACTCCAATTCTAAGTGCTCAATGTGGACGCACTTTCTAATAGTATCATGCATTATGCAAACTCCTGAATTTTAGTATGCCCTGGGGGCGCTTGTGTTACACACATATATCTTGAGTTATTAGGTATTAAGGCCTTGCAATAGGTGTTGCGTGCAAGGATATTTATAAATTGTAAATTATGTACCTAATGGGGTGTAAGAAGTGTGGCAAGATTTTAATGATAGAAGTTGTAATTGTCCTGTGTTGTAGAACGTGTGTATGTATTGTATATTCGTGTGTATTTTTGGGGGTTAGATATAGGGCTAAGTGGGGACAAGTAACATTTTTTAAGGAGAATATAGAATATAAATTTTATATTTATTGATTTTGCAAGTAACATTTTAAAGGTGAATATAGAATATAAATTTTATAATTATTGATTTTTTGAAGTAACCATTTTAAAGGAGATATAGTAAGTTTGTTTATAATAAAAAAGATTTTATTGGTTGTTAATTTTGTGAGTTTTAATTGCAAGTCCCGTCTCACTGGATCCAGCGTATTTTTGGCTTCTCTAGGCTTTGGCCTAGTTTTAATTATCTTGTGTCCCCTCTTTAGAAAAAAAAAATTAAAATAATTTAAAAAAAAAAACCTTTTTAGTATGAGTCAATACAACACGTAAAGAATGGTTACATTTGGTAGCAGAACGTGTTTGAGATTAGGGTCAAACCTTGGTCCTTCGGGTGTGACAGGGCTTGCAAACTCAGGAAACATTTTGGGGTTCGAATCGTACTTGGAATAATCTTTAGAAGTCACTATATCTATACCTATGTCTTGTTAGGTTTAAGGTTTTGTTTATTATATGTGTGTATCATTGCCCGCCTGTTGGTATCGTTGAACTGTAGGTCGCCACGCGGTGTGAAATTTTAGGGGCGAAAATTCCTTGGAAACTCGAATTATCGCAGATCTGGGCCTAGGTGGAGATATGGTTCGCGTATTACCTTGCCCATAATAGGGGAGGCGTTTTATTTATGCGGTATGGCCCGATCGGCAGTCGGTCTCCTCCGAGATACGGGAGCCGAAGTTTTTACAAATATTATGAGAATTTCTTGTTGTTCGTTGGTCGGTAATTTTGTCATGTTGTGTGTTAGTGTTTGTGTTGCGTTCCTTACTGTGTAGAGTTGTTGAGAGCTAGTTCAGGTAAGTGGTCTGGCTCCTCGCAACAGTAGGGGGACCCGCAGTCTGCTCGAAGGAAGAGTATAGTACTCGAGTTTTTTCTGGTTCCTGTGTTATTATTGTCATTATTTTGTAGGGTGTTAGGTGTTTTGTGGGAATTATGTTTTGTTGATTGTGTATTGTGAATTGTGCAATTCTGGCGGCTGTATGCTTTCAGAAATTGCCCCACCCCCTTTCAGGAGTTCTCCAGAAACTTTCGGTGGTAGATGGAATAGATGAGGACGGGTTGCTGGTCTTCTTGGATCTTGTCCTGCAGTTGGCAGATTTCCCGGATGTGTCCGATGGGGAGGTCTTGTCCCTTATATACCCGTATTGCCGGGGTTCATTGGCAGGGTTGGTCACCAACACTCTGCGTCGGGGCGGCAGTGTCGACGCTTTTCATGGGGAAGTGTTGGATTTCTTCATACCCCATCGACGACGTTCCCAGCTAAAGTTAGATTTATTCTATCGCCTACAGGCCAACGGAGATGCGTTGGGGGACTTCGTGCACGACATACGGAAAGCTGCCCGGGTATTAAGATTAGGGTTGCCCGAGACGGAAGTGATACAAGCAATCCTGGAAGGACTGAATCCCCAAGAGAGATCTCGTTTGATATTCGCAGACCGTCCCCGTTGTTTTGCGGATCTGTACCGGTTGTGTGTGGTTTCAAATACTGTCCAGGCAGGGGACGAGTCCCGGGAAAAGCTGCTACGGATGTCCAACACTCCAGTGGTCTGTTAGGAAGAGCTAAAAAGGACAAACATGGCGGTTGGGGAAGAACACAAGAGACTGTCAGAAAAACTGAATATTCCGGAAGTAATGGAGGCTACAAGTGGGTCACAAGTGAGAAGACGGTAGCAACGGTTACAGCAGAGAAAAGACATAAGTATGAAATTAACAGGGAAAGAAGAAGTTATATTAGTAATCCAACATCGGCAAGTAGGGAGCCTGTAGCATGGCGTTATTCCTATTCGGAGAAAAAAGAAACTTTGAAGCTTCCAGAGGAATTACCAGTGCCTAATAGAGTTGTGGATGACGAAGGTGAAGATAAAGAAGGAAAGCGAAGTAACTTCTGTGGATCAATACAAGACGACAAGAACACGTCTGTTGATATTGAATTACAGGGCTCTGAGAGGACGTCATGGTTGAATCCAGATGCCGCAGAATTTGTTCCGGTATCTCCATCTCGGTTCATGACGGATCCAGATCCGGTAATATCATCATCGCCTGCGCCGGGAGATGAGAAGTCACTTGATGGTGGAGCTTTACCATGGTCAGTAGAATTTAATTTAGACATTGCACATGGACCTGGACAGCTGGATTCCAGGTTGGGAAAGGTTGAGGATGTTGTAGTTGCAGAGAGTGGTGCAGAAGAGGAATCGAAGGAAGAGGCAGAAGAGCGGTCTGCACATGCTGCGCAGGGGAGTATAAGTGTAAGTGTTAGGGAGGCTGCAAGTGTTTCTGAGGTTGCGGATGGACAAGGGGATATCCATGCTGCAAGTGTGGTAGAAGTAGATGAGGTAGAAGTTGAGGAGAAATTGGGTGGCAGCGTTGTGGCGTGTGTGAGTGAGGATGATGTAGTGTGTGCAGAGTTGCGGATGGCTTGTGTAAGTAGTGTTGATGATTCCGAGGAATGGACAGACGTTTCATGCGGACCAGGTGAGCAACTAGAGGATGAAGATGTGCAGTGTCGTGATGGTGATTTGGATTATGTAGAGGAGGAAAAGGAAGAGGTGGAAGAAAAAGAAGCAGAGGCGTTAGAGGTTGAGGATAATCCAAATCGGGGTAAAAGTAGTCAGGTAAGTTGCCTTGATTCTAATTCAGAAGAAACAAATCAGTACAGCTGAACAAGAGATAATTTCTCAGAGAGTGGTGTCCAAAAGGAACGAGTACCTAAAGTTCGTCATAAAAAGGTGAGAAGAAGCGGTTAACGGGTAGCGGGTAGATGTTCCCCACAGTCCCAGTGGTGTTCGTCTACTTCAGGGTTGCGCCCCTGCCTCCGCGACCCTTGGTTTTCTCCACCCATCCTTATTCTCGGGGGGAACCATGTCCTTAACCTTAGTCCTAGCTATTGACCTTTTAATGATCCTTGCCCCGTTTCATCTTCCCAAATTTCCTACCCCTCCCCTAGAAAAAAAAAGATATCAAAAAGGAGTTAGAAAAGACGTTAGTTGGAAGAGTTGTGACTAGGTTGGTGTAGTGATGATAGTATTAGATTGTTGGTTGTCGTTTTATGATGGAGTGTGATAGGGTGGTGTTGTTGTCGCTTTTCTTTGTTGTAGTTTGTTGTTGATTATTGTAGGTTCCTAGCCATGCCGCATTGCCCGGTTGATTTCCCTAGAGTTTTTGTTGTGAGGGAGAGTTGTTTAGTCGATGCCGTGCTGAAGTAAACCCCCCCTTGCCAGTTACGCTGTATTTAATGAGTAAATGAAGGGATGATGTTCGCGTGCCCTCTATGCGGTCTTCTCTGTCCGGCTAAGCGGGGCCGTCCGCCCTAGTGTAGGGATGTGGGCCAGCCATATGGCAAGGATGGAGATGCCTTGTTGGTGCATGTGGCTGGTCGGTCCGAGAGGTGGACGAGAGGAGTAGTACGGTCACTCACATACCAAGGTGGGTGATACCTTGTTTGGTCTTCGGACGAGTATGTGAGTGGGACCAGTAGAAGTAGGTGGTGGTCACCAGAGAGGGTGACGAGTTGGGGCGGTCCTTTGGGGTTGGCATGGCGGAGAGTATGCCAGTATAACCTGTTGCAGAGTGTGTCAAACTTTCATTTTAAGTAGGCCTAAAGCTGGGTTTAATATTATAAATGGATTTTGGTGCGTGTGAGGTTTCTGGGGGAATTAGTTTTGGGAACTTATCGCTGATAATATTTTGTATGCATAGGGTCCCTCGCTGTAAGTCGAGGAACAGCCCCAACCTGAACATGACCATCTAGACTCTCTCAACTTCATCTGCCGGAGGAGAATAGCGAGGACATGCCACAAACACACTAAAATGTAGACCAGAATACCACAACTTCACACCACGGAATAAATCAGGTGACACCAAACCATATTACTTTTATACAAGGGGATGTAACCCACTAGAACCCGTGGACATATAGTTACACAACATCAATGACTTTAAGCTTTAAACATTTTAATTGGGTCCCCGGTTACCTTAGTGCTAGTAATTCTATCATTCACCACGTAATTTCACTGGGTAAATTTAGTTTTCATTTTATGCATTAATTTCATATAATTATATTCAGTTTGGGTCATATATGGATAGGAGTTTCTTTGGTAGTTCAGTCGGGTCACAAGTTTAATCCTGTATAGGTGGATTTTCATGCAGACTTGAACATGCTCTTGGGACAGGTTGGGTTATGCACGATCTTGCCCAGGAACATGTCGGCCTTTGGGCCAAATTAATTTTAAAAGGTTATAAGGCATAATGACACATTACTGTTTTCAATATTTAACAAAATTTATCATGTTTAAATTCTTTTTAATTGATTATGATCACTTGTGTGTTTACTGAATTCTAATTATATATACTCCAATTCTAAGTGCTCAATGTGGACGCACTTTCTAATAGTATCATGCATTATGCAAACTCCTGAATTTTAGTATGCCCTGGGGGCGCTTGTGTTACACACATATATCTTGAGTTATTAGGTATTAAGGCCTTGCAATAGGTGTTGCGTGCAAGGATATTTATAAATTGTAAATTATGTACCTAATGGGGTGTAAGAAGTGTGGCAAGATTTTAATGATAGAAGTTGTAATTGTCCTGTGTTGTAGAACGTGTGTATGTATTGTATATTCGTGTGTATTTTTGGGGGTTAGATATAGGGCTAAGTGGGGACAAGTAACATTTTTTAAGGAGAATATAGAATATAAATTTTATATTTATTGATTTTGCAAGTAACATTTTAAAGGAGAATATAGAATATAAATTTTATAATTATTGATTTTTTGAAGTAACCATTTTAAAGGAGATATAGTAAGTTTGTTTATAATAAAAAAGATTTTATTGGTTGTTAATTTTGTGAGTTTTAATTGCAAGTCCCGTCTCACTGGATCCAGCGTATTTTTGGCTTCTCTAGGCTTTGGCCTAGTTTTAATTATCTTGTGTCCCCTCTTTAGAAAAAAAAAATTAAAATAATTTAAAAAAAAAAACCTTTTTAGTATGAGTCAATACAACACGTAAAGAATGGTTACATTTGGTAGCAGAACGTGGTTGAGATTAGGGTCAAACCTTGGTCCTTCGGGTGTGACAGGGCTTGCAAACTCAGGAAACATTTTGGGGTTCGAATCGTACTTGGAATAATCTTTAGAAGTCACTATATCTATACCTATGTCTTGTTAGGTTTAAGGTTTTGTTTATTATATGTGTGTATCATTGCCCGCCTGTTGGTATCGTTGAACTGTAGGTCGCCACGCGGTGTGAAATTTTAGGGGCGAAAATTCCTTGGAAACTCGAATTATCGCAGATCTGGGCCTAGGTGGAGATATGGTTCGCGTATTACCTTGCCCATAATAGGGGAGGCGTTTTATTTATGCGGTATGGCCCGATCGGCAGTCGGTCTCCTCCGAGATACGGGAGCCGAAGTTTTTACAAATATTATGAGAATTTCTTGTTGTTCGTTGGTCGGTAATTTTGTCATGTTGTGTGTTAGTGTTTGTGTTGCGTTCCTTACTGTGTAGAGTTGTTGAGAGCTAGTTCAGGTAAGTGGTCTGGCTCCTCGCAACAGTAGGGGGACCCGCAGTCTGCTCGAAGGAAGAGTATAGTACTCGAGTTTTTTCTGGTTCCTGTGTTATTATTGTCATTATTTTGTAGGGTGTTAGGTGTTTTGTGGGAATTATGTTTTGTTGATTGTGTATTGTGAATTGTGCAATTCTGGCGGCTGTATGCTTTCAGAAATTGCCCCACCCCCTTTCAGGAGTTCTCCAGAAACTTTCGGTGGTAGATGGAATAGATGAGGACGGGTTGCTGGTCTTCTTGGATCTTGTCCTGCAGTTGGCAGATTTCCCGGATGTGTCCGATGGGGAGGTCTTGTCCCTTATATACCCGTATTGCCGGGGTTCATTGGCAGGGTTGGTCACCAACACTCTGCGTCGGGGCGGCAGTGTCGACGCTTTTCATGGGGAAGTGTTGGATTTCTTCATACCCCATCGACGACGTTCCCAGCTAAAGTTAGATTTATTCTATCGCCTACAGGCCAACGGAGATGCGTTGGGGGACTTCGTGCACGACATACGGAAAGCTGCCCGGGTATTAAGATTAGGGTTGCCCGAGACGGAAGTGATACAAGCAATCCTGGAAGGACTGAATCCCCAAGAGAGATCTCGTTTGATATTCGCAGACCGTCCCCGTTGTTTTGCGGATCTGTACCGGTTGTGTGTGGTTTCAAATACTGTCCAGGCAGGGGACGAGTCCCGGGAAAAGCTGCTACGGATGTCCAACACTCCAGTGGTCTGTTAGGAAGAGCTAAAAAGGACAAACATGGCGGTTGGGGAAGAACACAAGAGACTGTCAGAAAAACTGAATATTCCGGAAGTAATGGAGGCTACAAGTGGGTGACAAGTGAGAAGACGGTAGCAACGGTTACAGCAGAGAAAAGACATAAGTATGAAATTAACAGGGAAAGAAGAAGTTATATTAGTAATCCAACATCGGCAAGTAGGGAGCCTGTAGCATGGCGTTATTCCTATTCGGAGAAAAAAGAAACTTTGAAGCTTCCAGAGGAATTACCAGTGCCTAATAGAGTTGTGGATGACGAAGGTGAAGATAAAGAAGGAAAGCGAAGTAACTTCTGTGGATCAATACAAGACGACAAGAACACGTCTGTTGATATTGAATTACAGGGCTCTGAGAGGACGTCATGGTTGAATCCAGATGCCGCAGAATTTGTTCCGGTATCTCCATCTCGGTTCATGACGGATCCAGATCCGGTAATATCATCATCGCCTGCGCCGGGAGATGAGAAGTCACTTGATGGTGGAGCTTTACCATGGTCAGTAGAATTTAATTTAGACATTGCACATGGACCTGGACAGCTGGATTCCAGGTTGGGAAAGGTTGAGGATGTTGTAGTTGCAGAGAGTGGTGCAGAAGAGGAATCGAAGGAAGAGGCAGAAGAGCGGTCTGCACATGCTGCGCAGGGGAGTATAAGTGTAAGTGTTAGGGAGGCTGCAAGTGTTTCTGAGGTTGCGGATGGACAAGGGGATATCCATGCTGCAAGTGTGGTAGAAGTAGATGAGGTAGAAGTTGAGGAGAAATTGGGTGGCAGCGTTGTGGCGTGTGTGAGTGAGGATGATGTAGTGTGTGCAGAGTTGCGGATGGCCTGTGTAAGTAGTGTTGATGATTCCGAGGAATGGACAGAAGTTTCATGCGGACCAGGTGAGCAACTAGAGGATGAAGATGTGCAGTGTCGTGATGGTGATTTGGATTATGTAGAGGAGGAAAAGGAAGAGGTGGAAGAAAAAGAAGCAGAGGCGTTAGAGGTTGAGGATAATCCAAATCGGGGTAAAAGTAGTCAGGTAAGTTGCCTTGATTCTAATTCAGAAGAAACAAATCAGTACAGCTGAACAAGAGATAATTTCTCAGAGAGTGGTGTCCAAAAGGAACGAGTACCTAAAGTTCGTCATAAAAAGGTGAGAAGAAGCGGTTAACGGGTAGCGGGTAGATGTTCCCCACAGTCCCAGTGGTGTTCGTCTACTTCAGGGTTGCGCCCCTGCCTCCGCGACCCTTGGTTTTCTCCACCCATCCTTATTCTCGGGGGGAACCATGTCCTTAACCTTAGTCCTAGCTATTGACCTTTTAATGATCCTTGCCCCGTTTCATCTTCCCAAATTTCCTACCCCTCCCCATAGAAAAAAAAAGATATCAAAAAGGAGTTAGAAAAGACGTTAGTTGGAAGAGTTGTGACTAGGTTGGTGTAGTGATGATAGTATTAGATTGTTGGTTGTCGTTTTATGATGGAGTGTGATAGGGTGGTGTTGTTGTCGCTTTTCTTTGTTGTAGTTTGTTGTTGATTATTGTAGGTTCCTAGCCATGCCGCATTGCCCGGTTGATTTCCCTAGAGTTTTTGTTGTGAGGGAGAGTTGTTTAGTCGATGCCGTGCTGAAGTAAACCCCCCCTTGCCAGTTACGCTGTATTTAATGAGTAAATGAAGGGATGATGTTCGCGTGCCCTCTATGCGGTCTTCTCTGTCCGGCTAAGCGGGGCCGTCCGCCCTAGTGTAGGGATGTGGGCCAGCCATATGGCAAGGATGGAGATGCCTTGTTGGTGCATGTGGCTGGTCGGTCCGAGAGGTGGACGAGAGGAGTAGTACGGTCACTCACATACCAAGGTGGGTGATACCTTGTTTGGTCTTCGGACGAGTATGTGAGTGGGACCAGTAGAAGTAGGTGATGGTCACCAGAGAGGGTGACGAGCTGGGGCGGTCCTTTGGGGTTGGCATGGCGGAGAGTATGCCAGTATAACCTGTTGCAGAGTGTGTCAAACTTTCATTTTAAGTAGGCCTAAAGCTGGGTTTAATATTATAAATGGATTTTGGTGCGTGTGAGGTTTCTGGGGGAATTAGTTTTGGGAACTTATCGCTGATAATATTTTGTATGCATAGGGTCCCTCGCTGTAAGTCGAGGAACAGCCCCAACCTGAACATGACCATCTAGACTCTCTCAACTTCATCTGCCGGAGGAGAATAGCGAGGACATGCCACAAACACACTAAAATGTAGACCAGAATACCACAACTTCACACCACGGAATAAATCAGGTGACACCAAACCATATTACTTTTATACAAGGGGATGTAACCCACTAGAACCCGTGGACATATAGTTACACAACATCAATGACTTTAAGCTTTAAACATTTTAATTGGGTCCCCGGTTACCTTAGTGCTAGTAATTCTATCATTCACCACGTAATTTCACTGGGTAAATTTAGTTTTCATTTTATGCATTAATTTCATATAATTATATTCAGTTTGGGTCATATATGGATAGGAGTTTCTTTGGTAGTTCAGTCGGGTCACCAGTTTAATCCTGTATAGGTGGATTTTCATGCAGACTTGAACATGCTTTTGGGACAGGTTGGGTTATGCACGATCTTGCCCAGGAACATGTCGGCCTTTGGGCCAAATTAATTTTAAAAGGTTATAAGGCATAATGACACATTACTGTTTTCAATATTTAACAAAATTTATCATGTTTAAATTCTTTTTAATTGATTATGATCACTTGTGTGTTTACTGAATTCTAATTATATTTACTCCAATTCTAAGTGCTCAATGTGGACGCACTTTCTAATAGTATCATGCATTATGCCAACTCCTGAATTTTAGTATGCCCTGGGGGCGCTTGTGTTACACACATATATCTTGAGTTATTAGGTATTAAGGCCTTGCAATAGGTGTTGCGTGCAAGGATATTTATAAATTGTAAATTATGTACCTAATGGGGTGTAAGAAGTGTGGCAAGATTTTAATGATAGAAGTTGTAATTGTCCTGTGTTGTAGAACGTGTGTATGTATTGTATATTCGTGTGTATTTTTGGGGGTTAGATATAGGGCTAAGTGGGGACAAGTAACATTTTTTAAGGAGAATATAGAATATAAATTTTATATTTATTGATTTTGCAAGTAACATTTTAAAGGAGAATATAGAATATAAATTTTATAATTATTGATTTTTTGAAGTAACCATTTTAAAGGAGATATAGTAAGTTTGTTTATAATAAAAAAGATTTTATTGGTTGTTAATTTTGTGAGTTTTAATTGCAAGTCCCGTCTCACTGGATCCAGCGTATTTTTGGCTTCTCTAGGCTTTGGCCTAGTTTTAATTATCTTGTGTCCCCTCTTTAGAAAAAAAAAATTAAAATAAATTTAAAAAAAAAACCTTTTTAGTATGAGTCAATACAACACTTAAAGAATGGTTACATTTGGTAGCAGAACGTGGTTGAGATTAGGGTCAAACCTTGGTCCTTCGGGTGTGACGGGGCTTGCAAACTCAGGAAACATTTTGGGGTTCGAATCGGACTTGGAATAATCTTTAGAAGTCACTATATCTATACCTATGTCTTGTTAGGTTTAAGGTTTTGTTTATTATATGTGTGTATCATTGCCCGCCTGTTGGTATCGTTGAACTGTAGGTCGCCACGCGGTGTGAAATTTTAGGGGCGAAAATTCCTTGGAAACTCGAATTATCGCAGATCTGGGCCTAGGTGGAGATATGGTTCGCGTATTACCTTGCCCATAATAGGGGAGGCGTTTTATTTATGCGGTATGGCCCGATCGGCAGTCGGTCTCCTCCGAGATACGGGAGCCGAAGTTTTTACAAATATTATGAGAATTTCTTGTTGTTCGTTGGTCGGTAATTTTGTCATGTTGTGTGTTAGTGTTTGTGTTGCGTTCCTTACTGTGTAGAGTTGTTGAGAGCTAGTTCAGGTAAGTGGTCTGGGTCCTCGCAACGGTAGGGGGACCCGCAGTCTGCTCGAAGGAAGAGTTTTTTCTGGTTCCTGTGTTATTATTGTCATTATTTTGTAGGGTGTTAGGTGTTTTGTGGGAATTATGTTTTGTTGATTGTGTATTGTGAATTGTGCAATTCTGGCGGCTGTATGCTTTCAGAAATTGCCCCACCCCCTTTTAGGAGTTCTCCAGAAACTTTCGGTGGTAGATGGAATAGATGAGGACGGGTTGCTGGTCTTCTTGGATCTTGTCCTGCAGTTGGCAGATTTCCCGGATGTGTCCGATGGGGAGGTCTTGTCCCTTATATACCCGTATTGCCGGGGTTCATTGGCAGGGTTGGTCACCAACACTCTGCGTCGGGGCGGCAGTGTCGACGCTTTTCATGGGGAAGTGTTGGATTTCTTCATACCCCATCGACGACGTTCCCAGCTTAAGTTAGATTTATTCTATCGCCTACAGGCCAACGGAGATGCGTTGGGGGACTTCGTGCACGACATACGGAAAGCTGCCCGGGTATTAAGATTAGGGTTGCCCGAGACGGAAGTGATACAAGCAATCCTGGAAGGACTGAATCCCCAAGAGAGATCTCGTTTGATATTCGCAGACCGTCCCCGTTGTTTTGCGGATCTGTACCGTTTGTGTGTGGTTTCAAATACTGTCCAGGCAGGGGACGAGTCCCGGGAAAAGCTGCTACGGATGTCCAACACTCCAGTGGTCTGTTAGAAAGAGCTAAAAAGGACAAACATGGCGGTTGGGGAAGAACACAAGAGACTGTCAGAAAAACTGAATATTCCGGAAGTAATGGAGGCTACAAGTGGGTGACAAGTGAGAAGACGGTAGCAACGGTTACAGCAGAGAAAAGACATAAGTATGAAATTAACAGGGAAAGAAGAAGTTATATTAGTAAACCAACATCGGCAAGTAGGGAGCCTGTAGCATGGCGTTATTCCTATTCGGAGAAAAAAGAAACTTTGAAGCTTCCAGAGGAATTACCAGTGCCTAATAGAGTTGTGGATGACGAAGGTGAAGACAAAGAAGGAAAGCGAAGTAACTTCTGTGGATCAATACAAGACGACAAGAACACGTCTGTTGATATTGAATTACAGGACTCTGAGAGGACGTCATGGTTGAATCCAGATGCCGCAGAATTTGTTCCGGTATCTCCATCTCGGTTCATGACGGATCCAGATCCTGTAATATCATCATCGCCTGCGCCGGGAGATGAGAAGTCACTTGATGGTGGAGCTTTACCATGGTCAGTAGAATTTAATTTAGACATTGCACATGGACCTGGACAGCTGGATTCCAGGTTGGGAAAGGTTGAGGATGTTGTAGTTGCAGAGAGTGGTGAAGAAGAGGAATCGAAGGAAGAGGCAGAAGAGCGGTCTGCACATGCTGCGCAGGGGAGTATAAGTGTAAGTGTTAGGGAGGCTGCAAGTGTTTCTGAGGTTGCGGATGGACAAGGGGATATCCATGCTGCAAGTGTGGTAGAAGTAGATGAGGTAGAAGTTGAGGAGAAATTGGGTGGCAGCGTTGTGGCGTGTGTGAGTGAGGATGATGTAGTGTGTGCAGAGTTGCGGATGGCTTGTGTAAGTACTGTTGATGATTCCGAGGAATGGACAGAAGTTTCATGCGGACCAGGTGAGCAACTAGAGGATGAAGATGTGCAGTGTCGTGATGGTGATTTGGATTATGTAGAGGAGGAAAAGGAAGAGTTGGAAGAAAAAGAAGCAGAGGCGTTAGAGGTTGAGGATAATCCAAATCGGGGTAAAAGTAGTCAGGTAAGTTGCCTTGATTCTAATTCAGAAGAAACAAATCAGTACAGCTGAACAAGAGATAATTTCTCAGAGAGTGGTGTCCAAAAGGAACGAGTACCTAAAATTCGTCATAAAAAGGTGAGAAGAAGCGGTTAACGGGTAGCGGGTAGATGTTCCCCACAGTCCCAGTGGTGTTCGTCTACTTCAGGGTTGCGCCCCTGCCTCCGCGACCCTTGGTTTTCTCCACCCATCCTTATTCTCGGAGGGAACCATGTCCTTAACCTTAGTCCTAGCTATTGACCTTTTAATGATCCTTGCCCCGTTTCATCTTCCCAAATTTCCTACCCCTCCCCTTAGAAAAAAAAGATATCAAAAAGGAGTTAGAAAAGACGTCAGTTGGAAGAGTTGTGACTAGGTTGGTGTAGTGATGTTAGTATTAGATTGTTGGTTGTCGTTTTATGATGGAGTGTGATAGGGTGGTGTTGTTGTCGCTTTTCTTTGTTGTAGTTTGTTGTTGATTATTGTAGGTTCCTAGCCATGCCGCATTGCCCGGTTGATTTCCCTAGAGTTTTTGTTGTGAGGGAGAGTTGTTTAGTCGATGCCGTGCTGAAGTAAACCCCCCCTTGCCAGTTACGCTGTATTTAATGAGTAAATGAAGGGATGATGTTAGCGTGCCCTCTATGCGGTCTTCTCTGTCCGGCTAAGCGGGGCCGTCCGCCCTAGTGTAGGGATGTGGGCCAGCCATATGGCAAGGATGGAGATGCCTTGTTGGTGCATGTGGCTGGTCGGTCCGAGAGGTGGACGAAAGGAGTAGTACGGTCACTCACATACCAAGGTGGGTGATACCTTGTTTGGTCTTCGGACGAGTATGTGAATGGGACCAGTAGAAGTAGGTGGTGGTCACCAGAGAGGGTGACGTGTTGGGGCGGTCCTTTGGGGTTGGCATGGCGGAGAGTATGCCAGTATAACCTGTTGCAGAGTGTGTCAAACTTTCATTTTAAGGAGGCCTAAAGCTGGGTTTAATATTATAAATGGATTTTGGTGCGTGTGAGGTTTCTGGGGGAATTAGTTTTGGGAACTTATCGCTGATAATATTTTGTATGCATAGGGTCCCTCGCTGTAAGTCGAGGAACAGCCCCAACCTGAACATGACCATCTAGACCCTCTCAACTTCATCTGCCGGAGGAGAATAGCGAGGACATGCCACAAACACACTAAAATGTAGACCAGAATACCACAACTTCACACCACGGAATAAATCAGGTGACACCAAACCATATTACTTTTATACAAGGGGATGTAACCCACTAGAACCCGTGGACATATAGTTACACAACATCAATGACTTTAAGCTTTAAACATTTTAATTGGGTCCCCGGTTACCTTAGTGCTAGTAATTCTATCATTCACCACGTAATTTCACTGGTTAAATTTAGTTTTCATTTTATGCATTAATTTCATATAATTATATTCAGTTTGGGTCATATATGGATAGGAGTTTCTTTGGTAGTTCAGTCGGGTCACCAGTTTAATCCTGTATAGGTGGATTTTCATGCAGACTTGAACATGCTCTTGGGACAGGTTGAGTTATGCACGATCTTGCCCAGGAACATGTCGGCCTTTGGGCCAAATTAATTTTAAAAGGTTATAAGGCATAATGACACATTACTGTTTTCAATATTTAACAAAATTTATCATGTTTAAATTCTTTTTAATTGATTATGATCACTTGTGTGTTTACTGAATTCTAATTATATTTACTCCAAGTCTAAGTGCTCAATGTGGGCGCACTTTCTAATAGTATCAGGCATTATGCCAACTCCTGAATTTTAGTATGCCCTGGGGGCACTTTTGTTACACACATATATCTTGAGTTATTAGTTATTAAGGCCTTGCAATAGGTGTTGCGTGCAAGGATATTTATAAATTGTAAATTATGTACCTCATGGGGTCAAAGAGGTGTGGCAAGATTTTAATGATAAAAGTTGTAATTGTCCTGTGTTGTGGAACGTGTGTATGTATTCTATATTCGTGTGTATTTTTGGGGGTTAGATATAGGGCTAAGTGGGGACAAGTAACATTTTTTAAGGAGAATATAGAATATAAATTTTATATTTATTGATTTTTCAAGTAACATTTTAAAGGAGAATATAGAATATAAATTTTATAATTATTGATTTTTTCAAGTAACCATTTTAAAGGAGATATAATGAGTTTGTTTATAATAAAAAAGATTTTATTGGTTGTTAATTTTGTGAGTTTTAATTTCAAGTCCCGTCTCACTGGATCCAGCGCATTTTTGGCTTCTCTAGGCTTTGGCCTAGTTTTAATTATCTTGTGTCCCCTCTTTAGAAAAAAAAAATTAAAAAAATTTAAAAAAAAAACCTTTTTTGTATGAGTCAATACAACACTTAAAGAGGGGTTACAATATTACAACGTAGTATGTGTTAATGAACTTAGGCCAACTACTTTAGTGTCAAGTTTTAATTAGCAATAATGTGTAAAAATGCGGTAATGTAAATTACAAGCGATTTTAATAGTTGTCAGCTCATTATCGTAATGTTTTTCAAAAATGTGTTATCAAATATTTGTGAATTAAAAAATGTACGTTGTAACAAAGTAAAAACTCTCAACGTTTTCGAAATAAAAATTTGTGGTTTACCAAAATAAAAAATATTGGTGTTTTGAAAAATATTGTTTTAATTGTTTTGTTGGTTCAGTATTTAGTAAATAAATTTCGTAATTGATTCGTGTAAAAATTTAACTCTTTTATTTAATTTCCAGTGTACTGTATCACTTTGAGTTTTAGAATTAATTTCTGAGTTAATTGTGTTATCGCCAGCACTAATCGATAGACGGTTCTTCTTCTTAACTAAGTATTCTCCTTCCACTTTTGTAACAGCCGCCTTTCGGTTAGTCCGTGATCTAAAATTTATTTTATTTTTAATTCTATTTATTAAATTCATAAATAAATAGAAACCAGTTTGCAGAAATTTTAGATTTATTAACAATTTGTATAATGTATCGAGTGTTAATCGATTATTCAACAGTAGTATCGACTCGTTTCTCAGGGCCGTCGATTAATTTTTACATCTGTATTTTATATTAATTATTAGGTTCTTTGGACGGTTATTTTATATAGTCAGAGAAGGGTAATGTCAGGAAAGTATAACACTTACATGTAAAAAGCTTAATAATTAAAAATTATAACGTTATTATTTAATATATAATGTTTATTAAAGATTAAATTTCGAACCATTGAAGTCTGGACGATCGTATAGGACGATCGTATTCAAAGCTCGCTTTGAATTGTGGGAGTCAAGATGGCGGCTTCCGTACTGCTCCTGTTTAATGAAGTCGGCTCGACGAAAATTTTTTCCAATAAATGTTGTCCCTTCAAAGTTTCCTCGTCTCCCCAGTTGTGATTATTCCTTCTGGTGTTAGTGGAGTGGTCCTAGTTAAGTGTTTTGTGATTCACTTCGATAAAATGCGTGTGCTAATGCTTATTCACTTCGGTCCATTAGTTCGAAACTCGCACTACTCGTCTCGTTATTAAGAATTATTTGTTTTATCGGTTTAATTTATTATTTCACTCCTTTACTGTTACGTATTACTTTAGTTTAATTGTGGTATTAATTGTTCTCACTGAGTTTAAGGTTTAAGTTCAATTTTTAGTAAATTATGATTTTTCACTGTAGACTAGGCTTTCAGACCGATCGCCATATTTGTCTGCTTTATAGGTTAATATAAGCAAAAATCTCGTTCAAGTGTGCTCGACAAGGTCCAATAATTAACTCTCCTCATTTCCTTTGTCTCCTGAACGTCTTAGCCAATTTAATATTAGTAATACATTGTTTTAAAATCTGTTTGGCTTCCGCTACATGTAGAAAATTTACATTATATTACTGAATATATTTTTGCTATTATTTAATTTTATGAAATACTAAATACATAATCTCTTTCTTTAGTTCATTCTGTTTGATTTGATACCAAATAAGACAGTTTTACAAAGTTTTTTATCTAAAATGCTATATTTCTTTCATTTTGAAATAGTAGGCTTTAAAATTTACTTCCTGTCCTTCCCCAAATGTTTGCCATTTTATATGTCATATTTATGATTGTACTAAATCTCAGATTGACATAAAATGTTTGTCTTCCCTTAATTTCTTGTAATTTTATTAAATGTTTATCTTTTTAATTATTATTCATTAATTTAAGACTCCCCACTCTGAATATTCAGTAAGTACATTGCATTTTTCCTTCTAATTCTTCCTATCTTTTTACCATATCCTTCTAAAGTATAATTTACATTATTTTACTCTGTGACTGATTTACCTTACACAAATTTCATCAGTTTAACTAGTTTACTGGACTTGATTCATCAATTATAATGTAGTTGAAATTTACCCTTTGGCCTAGATTTTATCTGCCTTTACATACAAAGTTTTTGAATAATACAGATGTTTATACCCCTTCTAACCTTCTATTATAATACAATATTAATTAACAATTCCTTACTTTACTACAAAAACATTTAGTATTGAATTCATACTATTAATACATAACAATTATTTGACATTAAAAAGTGGCATTTAAGCTCAGAAATTCTAGTCTTGATTATTTCTAGTAACACATAATAAACATTTTATAATAAAAAAAATGGTATCCACACTCAGAGATTTCATTCTTGATTACCATTATTAAACATAATAAACCTTTTAGAATAATAAAACATTGTACTCTACTTCCAACATTTAGGTATAAAGTCATTTACTTATTTACTAGAAACATAACACATCTGTTACTTCATTTTTGAACTTCCTTAAAATTACTTTTGTACAGTCTTATCTGTCTTTATTTTATATTAGGGATGTATCCCTTGTCACCTCACTTATTAACTACCTGCTCTCTATTTATCTTTCTCATTTCAGTGAATGTTTTTAGATAAAGAGTGGCACTTTCTTAGAAATCTTAGTTTTTGCTTTTCATAATAGTATTCTATCAAATAGTATTTATTAAGTTAAATTAAAACTTTAAAGTTGTTTGAAGGTACACATTTATCAAGTTAAGCATTTAATACAACTTCTTGAAGTTTATTTACTATAATATAATAACTTGCACTTGTCCCCTGTTATTTCTTGATACTCTCACTAATCAGTTTTATAGTTTTATATTATCAAGAAATTTATTTATGAAGGAGGACTCTTAAGATTTGTTTTTATTCATTATAAAATAACTTTTATGGGTGCACGTTTACTTATACCTCTAAACTCTTTTGTTTACATTTATTTTACATTAGTTTCTGTTTTTGGGTGTTATACTTTCATTTGTGACATTTAAATTCTTTTGGGGTTTTTGTTTTCTCCTTACTGGGTCTCTTTTGGGTAATTCTGGTAGCCATCTTCCTACTATCTTGTATCTTCAAAATCATTCCTGTTTATTTGGTATTTCGGTTTGTTCTGGGTTTTGTCTTACTTCATGATTCTTATTCTTGGTTTCTTCAATACAATATTGTTTTATCATGTACGTTGGTTCGTTCTGGGTATCTTCCTTACTTACTCCTGTCCTACCTGGGTATTTCCTTACTTTATTTTAGTTTTTTAACTTATTTTTCATTACACATATTTGTTGCATAGTTGCTTTTTCTGTATTTTTACTTCTTCAATTTACGATTGTATTTTATTATGATACTTATTTGTTTTCATTTGGATTTTTCTTTGATAGTTATTTTAACTGATATTTTTTTATGATCATATTTCATTCATTATTAAGTGGATAATCTGTCATGCTACAACGTATAAACTTATTCGTTCCTCAATGAGAATGTTTAGTGAACATTTCGTTTTATTTTTAACGATTTACGTTGCTCTATGACTTCGGCAGGTAAAGTTAAATAATACGCAGTGGAGAGTTAGAAATAAAGTAAATCTCTTTCACAAAGGCGTAAGATGAAAAGTCCCTCAAGTAGTATTACGTTTCACGTTTTATTTATGTTGTATACCGAACAACTTTGTTGGCTACATACAAATCTTATTTCACTACTTTATTAGCTGCAACATATTTTTCATAATTAGTGTATATTGTTCAAAAATACTGTTTACACTGAACTAAAATTTTGTTGTTACTTTTCTTGCAACTGCATTGTCAAGTTAATTTTTCATATGTTACATATATAATATATCTAATGTTCCTATTCATCAAATAGTTCCTTTGTTAAGATAAAAAATAATATAAGGTATGTTTTATTCAAAAATTGTAATTTTACATAAAGTTTGAGGTATTTGAAGAATAACATAGAAAAATATTAATCCAGTAATAAATATTGGATAAGTTAGCAAGATTTGAATGAGGACGCCCTCAGAAGAAGTTATAATATTTTGGAAATTTACGACACTGTTATAGGGATTGGATGAATGATAAAGAAGGTTATACACAGACAGAAAAGTAGGAAAAAGTTTTGTCTAATAGTGTCAGCTTACAAAAGCTCCATAAACTTGAAAATATTTGGTTCTTACAAAAAGGAAAACGATGTAGACCAAGAGGACATGAACACAAGCTGTAGAGAAGTGGTGGTTAACCTTAAGGTGTTGATAGGTTAGGCCGTTTTGCAATACATTGGGAGGTTTGACGGACGAATTGGCAAATTGCTAAAACGAGGCGTCAGAACCATCTTTAAACCAACCAGGAACATCCAATATTTTCTGAGACTGGTGAAAGACCCCAGAGATCCTCTGTCGTGGTGCGGAGTGAAATGTGTACCTTACTCTTGTGGCCATTTTTACATTGGCAACACAAAGTGCAGTATTCGGACACGCACTGCTGAACACATTCGCTGTTACCGTTTGGACAGCCGGAGAAGACCACAGTCGCAGAGACGTCCACATGAACGGAAGTATATAATGCAGTTTATGGAATTTCTTAAGTGCATAAATAAAACAACTCGATGTACCTAAGAACGAGTGAGGATAGGCTTGAGTATAAAAACTTAATCAAATGTCAATAAATTTTTCCCTTAGTACGTTCAATTCTTGACAAGAACGTTAAAATAAAAAGGGTACTCAATGCATATTGTATCTGCCATATATCACGGGAATTATCATAAAAACATCATTTAAAAATTTTAATTGAACGTACACCACTTTTAAAAATATCTCTATTCCAAAAAATGTGTCTCAATCCAAAATATTCTGATCCCATAAGTTCAGAAAGAAACAAATCCTGTTTATTATAAAATATTCTATAAATCTAATTCTTTTCTACTCTCTAGACCTAAAAATGTGTAGTGGTTTTACTGCTTCTAAATCAAAAATGAAATAACCCTGTAAGAAATGTACATAAAACTAAGTATAAGTTTAATGGTTGTCGAATTCTATCTCTCTTTAAATATTATGTTTTTTTCATTTTAAAATTAGACGAGTAAGAGTGTCAGCCGTCAGTGAAACGCAGCGGATAATTAATATCCTCGGTGAATAGGTATGGGGAAAATTCAGGAGGGAGGCAGTGTCTCCCTCCCTGACAATATTTCCCTGACATTAAATGATTAATGATTCACACATATTTTTCTAATCAATATCGGTGTCTGGTCTGCTCTATGTTAGAAAACATCCGGCAACATCTGGTGGTCCGGCATATGCTTGATATGCTAAATATATTTCTTTTTAGACATTCATCTTAATTTCTTACTACTTCAAATTTTGATTGTGACACTGCTAGTAATAGTAACTGTAGAATAAATTGTATCTGTAGCTGTTGTAGATTAGTGGATATACTTCTTGTTAATGACGTAAAGGTGCAGTGTTCAAGTCTTCAATCACTTGGAACGCCATAGAATCATGTTCCGGTTTTCAGCGTTTAGTAGACTCTTCTTATGGAAATGATTATCTAAGATAACGTCTATGGTCAACAACAGGTAGCTCAAGCGTACAACACCTTTTCTGTGTATCTAACGAGTTGCTTAGGCAGTCTCCCCTACTTCTTGTAAACTATTGTTAAAATAATAGTAACGGGTAAGTAAATTTTAACAGAACGTATCATTACATTTGATAGGTACAGTAAAGTGTTGTAGTGCATTGTTATTAATTAATAAGAAGAAGATATACTTCCAGAACGGAGAAAATAGGCGCTGCTAGATAAGAAAACCCCGCTTTAGCCTGACACGTTAAAGAATACAGACGCGTACTGCGCTTGAGTGCGATTAATTATTTTAAAGACAAATCGTTAAACATAACCGCGAATAGCAATTGCGAGAGTTCATTAGTTATCAGATCGTTAATAATTAAACAAAGCGCAACTGGATATAAGAATTAACAAACAAATTAAAATAATAGTATGTGATAAGTATTAAACTCATCTGTCAGGTAATAATTGTGTATTATTTATCCAATCACTTTATAACAAACGTAACATTGTTGCCTAATGTAAAGTGAATTTTATTTTTCTTATTTAATAATGTGATGTTTTTTTTATTGTGAACCTACTTTTTGATAGATATTGCATTGATGGTTATTCGCATGCGTATTTGAAGACGCAGACTTATAAGAATGGCGTGTTTTAACATTAAAATTCTTTAAATAGCATTTTACATTTTTTGAATTACATTTTTTCGAATGCATAGTATTACTATTTTGTTTAACGATACCATGTCTTCACTGCCTTACTCATTTTAAATCTTTTGGTGTAATTCAAATAGGCTCCAATATAACGACCTGGTGGTTATGCACATTTAAGGTAGATACATTAAAACATACACTCTCTCTCTCTCTCTCTCTCTCTCTCTCTCTCTCGCACACACACAACTAGCATGGGAGGCAGCATGGAAGTGTGTGAAGAGAACAACTGGATTACAATTTTTTCTATTGTATCGTAATTTTGTGTCGATTAAATTGTTACATACACACCCACCCTGTCTGGACTGTGTAGTTGTAGACAACGTAATAAATATTTTAATTAATTTCCATAATATGTATATAGGTAGATTCTTTTAACGTATTATACAACAAACCTTTAGTTTTTAAATCAAAATCTGTTAAGTTTTACTCGCGCGTTCTCTCACTCACGTTCTCTTTCTCTCTCACGCAACCACGCGCGCGCTCGCCTATACTGACGTAAGTTATATAAACACATTTTTCTGTATCACTTCTGTTAGTGAAACAAACCAATGCTTCAGGAACAATAACCTGGTGGAAGTGACCAATTCCACCTTAGATATAGTGTTGGAATATCACGTTAGAGCTTACACTATCAGAATACACTTGCCAACGTAGACCGATGAGATGATAATCTTTTGCCAGGTTCCCATTTTCCTTTGTGTTTTGTTACTACCTGTACTGATCCGTCTTTATTTGTTTTGTTGTTTGCTATCCAATCTCACATCATGGAGTTTGGGATTTAGTTGCAAATTGTGAAACCACGAACGTCTAAAGTCTCTGCTTATGTAACACATATTACTTCATTTCTAAATAATAACAGTTTTAAATTTAGTTTCTCATAAACTTTTATCTTAAATATATATTTGTATTAGAAAAAATTGTTGATTCTTTAATAGTACTGTACCTGAAATTTTGTATCGAAACGAATTATAAGTGCCTTTTCATCTTTTTGTAATATAATGTTAAAGCAGTAATAATGTTGACGCCTTATCCAAGAAATAGTTTAAATATAGTGTGTACGTATGCAAAACAAAGTGAATTTTGTAATTTCAATATCAAACAAATATAATGTTTTTTTGACGATTATGTCTATCTATCTTAATGTATGTTGTAAAGAATTAAGCAAGTATTAATTATTATTTTAAGTATGAAAATTTATAATTATACATTGAATTTCATTGACTGTTGAAAATAGAAAAGATTTTGATGTCACAATCTTTAACAGCATGCTGTTATAACTTTTCCAAGATATTCAAGAATTGGCACGGTACACACAATTTACGAATTATTTCTCTAATCGGTCTATAAATGATTCAGACTGACAGTGTAGTGCGTGCAAAAACATGAGACAATTCTTAGCAGCAGAATTAAAGTTTCACCAGGTAACAGTCTGATGTAAAAACAACTATAAATTGAAAACTTAAAATGGGAGCATTATGTAATAAAACAAATAAGCTTCGGACATGTAGTATATTATAAAAGGAAGCAATAAACAATTAGGTGACTTTTCGTTACTGTTTACGTTACGATTGCCGTAAAAAACCAGACGATGGTGGAATAAGACGGAAAAATACTAATTTCGTTGAAGAAAGGTAAACTGAAATGAGTTAATTAATTATCGTCTATGTGCAAACAGAAATAAAGTGGAAAGTTCTTGGATGAATTTTCGAATCACTGCATTGTTATAAAAATGTAAGGTACTAGTACCGAGTGTAATGGAGGTTCGTCTCACCCTTGGAAAACGTCAAAGAAAAGGAAATATGGATTACTTATGCTAACAAAGAACTATTTCAACCACTACATGGATTTTGAACTTTAACACTTTCGCGACAGGTATAATATCGAGCATAATCGCGATGAACCATGAAATGCCAAATTAGGCTACAAACTAATCCTGCACGGGAATTTCTTGAACATGAAGGCAATTCCAATTTATGTCATAACTAATTATTGTTACTTTCAAATGACTACGGACGTAATGAGATATCCCATATCCACCCATTTTGTTAATTTGAACTAAACTTCGTCGGCCAGTTTGGCTCATCCTCCAAGTGTTCTTAGCAACCTAAGAATTGGCAATCAAACACCTAAAGATTAGGCACGACTTATTGTTTATCCTCTTCTAAAATTTGTTAGCAGTTTTGTTTTATTGTGTTAGAGCTTGATATAAAAATCTGAGTTATTAACACACTAAATTTTATTGAACCTTATACTTGTGTTGTGAGACAAGTAAACGTTTATATAACCTATGACACATTAAGTCGGATGACATTAAGAAGCGGGAAACTTTTGTGAAGGTAATAAAACGTTAAAACTATAAACTATTGTATTCTTGGTTTGACAGAGTTGCTATTTCGAGGAAAATAAACCAGTCTCGCGTCTTTTTAGTAAAGCTCAGAAGCCAAAATAAATAATCTTTCTCTCATGTATTTAATGATTCTTGTTCTATAGATTGAAGTCGCATAGTTTATCAATATAAATCGTTGACTTCCTTCAACTCATTTTACCATATATGATGATTTACTTCGTTTTGTTACTTAGATTCCAAACCGAGTCATGGTAAAACCAAACGCTGGTAAAGTATTAACAATTAATAACGTTTTTCAATACAATGAATTCATCAATTCTCCTTCACTAATATATGAAACCAGTAATGACAAACATTAGCATTAAAAAAATTAACTATAAGATTTTAAAAACATTAGTAAGTAACAAATAATCGTCTAACATGTAATTTTAATTTACTATTCTGAGCCAAAATAATTTGATATGCACATCTAATGAGCAATTTGCGAGAGATTTCTTTCTCTATTAAAGTATGTTCTCGTTGTGTGCTACAACGGCAAATTAATATTATTATTACATTTACTGGAAGCACTACAATTTTAAATACACTGTATACAATGTACATATATTTAACAGAGTACAAAGTAAGATTATTAAAGTTGACAATAATTGTTTGCAATTAGTGATGTGCAATCTCAGAAATTATGGTGCAGTCCTGTTCTTGTTTCGCATGTTTATCTGGTTGTTTCTAGACACAAGCAAGCAAAAGTAATAGGCACTTAATAAAAATTTGTACACGGAAGTCAGCAAACTAATTGTAATGTAGAGTGCAAGTACGAAAATATAAATATAAATATGGAAGTTTATATTATTAAAAATTCTTTAGGATTATGGTTTGCATAAATATTAGAAGTAAATTTCAATTTAAAATTACTGGCTTCTTCCATACACTGTCTTAAACTACCCATAACTTAACGACACTTTTTTTTGTAAAAACATAATTTACATAAGCTTAACAGTTGTCGACAAGGTATGTAGACAGACATTAAGTAAACAGGAACGCTCATAGCCATGATATCCTATACGCTCTGAGTAATATAGCATAATTTATTTTACAGTCGACAACTAGTTTTAAATAAATTTTTATTATTTTAATGTAAAAAGTGAAATCAACTAAATGTAATTAACCTGATTAAAACACTGAATGTAAAATAAAATGTCAAATGTTTCTTAGAAAGTAATAACATATTCAATTTTATAAATAACTTAAAATGGTTTCAAATCGAAATAACAGGAACCAATAAACATGATTATTTATACAAAGCTCTGAGTTTACGCAAGTTGAATAAAAAAGTCACGTTTCCCTTGGTACTTACAGGGGGAAAACCTCTCCGTGAATCAGGTGGCAAAAATAAATAGAAGCTGATCGTTATCTAAATCACGTACTTTGAACCAACACCTGCACCCAGTAGAATGATCACTACAATTCCTGTAATTTTCTGTGTCCTCTGTGCGAGTAACTCAAGACACACAATTCACACAATTTTGTTTATTTTTTTAAGATGTATCGTAACAATTACCAAAATTATTACTACACAATAACTGACAACTGAAATTTAAAATTTATAATTACAGTTAGGTAACCAAACAATTTTAACTAAATATGTCACTTCATCAGTCTAAGAAAAAGCATTAAAATGTAGTGAAGATATACAACAATAAACTATTGTTTATGCACATTACTAGGATTATGATTAGTTTAGTATAGTTTTGTTTCTTTTACATCTTAAATTCTTATTTATATTATTAAACGGCAGAATGGAGGTCTAGTTATTCACCCACCGCCGGTTTGGTAAAGTTCTATATGGATTACAATTTATCTGTGGGTGAGAAAAATGTAAGTGAGTTGCTTCGCTGTTTTTTGTTGCAAATCCTTTGGCGAAAAACTTGGTAACTCGTATTCTTCAATATATAGTATTTTAAAAATTGTATAATGCTGTGTACAAACCTAAATTCGTTTAGTTAAGTAGTTTGTGTTCAGTTTGTTCGGTTTTGCACTTGACACTGTGAATCCTAAAATGCATATAATAAAAAATAAATTTTAAATTTTGCGCTAACAAATATATAGTTAAAATTTGTGTTTAGAAATAATTGTTCTACAAATGAAAACTTAATGTTGAAATGTGCTGTAAAATAACATTTTAAATTATCGATCAAACATTTTTGTCACAATTAAATAAATTCACTTCAAAACATTTCAAATTAAGTGTTTGTTGCATGATCTTTTATACTGTATTTTTTATACTTGGTACAGAAAGGACACATCCAAATTTCCCGCTTCTTCTCTAGTATCTTTAAATAATTGAGAAGATCTCTTCACGTCTCAATGCCTCTACGTATACATTCTCTGCCAACTGTATTGCCATATGGACATTTGTTTGCTTTAAGAAATAACAAATTTAACATTTGTTAACTGTTGAACAAATCTGCACTGAGTTCATTTAATTACTGTTTATGTTATGAAAGCAGTTTCAGTGAGGTGCATAACTCTTTGTATTTTTATACTTTCATTTACTATCTTTTCCACATATGAATGACACCTCCTCGTCAACATAAGTTCAATTCGGCTTTTCTGAATTATTTTTATATTTTATTTAATGATACATACGAATGTATTTGTTTATTTCAGTATTTATTTAAACATTTTTTCCTTGTGTTCTGTAACAGATCCATTGGGCACAACAATGTTTAACAGGGCAACAGCTACTTCACGTTATATTTTACTACTCTATAGTGGTAAGTAAAATATTCTTGCGACAATACAGAACAATCTACGTGTTTCTCGAACGATCCAGTGGAATCCGGCTGTAATGTTGTGGGAATACGCGATTCTCAACATGCGTCGCGAGGTAGTTCCGGACTCACCGGTCCGCGCCTGCTGTGTGTAAGGCCGCAACCAATTATGTTCTGATGTTTTTTAGTAGCATTCTTGCCGCGCAGTTAGCGAATATTCTGGAACTTCGGCGGGGTATAAATACAACTACTCGGCGACGTTCAGTTTCCGTTTGAGTTGCGAATTATTGGAGTGCGGTTTGTGGTATTGTGGCGGAGTGTTACGTGTTTTCTAATTGTGCGATACGATTGTAATACAATTGTGTTTTATATCAGTTGACAATTTTTTGTGTGTGAACAATTTTTATTTGATTTGTTGTAAGACATTATCTTATTGATTACATACTGTTTAATGTTATAATTAAAGCTGGTGATTAGTGACTTAATTTGTGTCTTGAATTTTGTTTTCCACTGTACCATACGACGAACATTAGACCGTCGTAACATATTGAAAGAAATTTAAAAAAATGAAATACGGAAACTACGCCAAAGAATTTAATAATTTTACAATTTACCATCAATACTTAAAACTGATGTCGTTAGTTAACGGTAAATTAAAAACTTTGCAAAACACATACAAAATAATATTTCAATCACTTTCTGCTACAGTCCGTTTCTTGATGTATATAATACTATAATACTTATAACTATTTTAAGTAAAAAAAAAAGAAAAAAAAATACATCTTGAGGTAAAATAGTTATAAGTATTATAGTAAAATAATATTTATAAACTATTTCTTTTAAGACTTCAATTTCAGTTAGAAAAGCATTCTAAGTTACACTTTTCTAATTTACATACTCAACAGTGTATCATTAAATAGAATATTAAAACAGAAATATTGTGTTTTTTTAATTAATCAAAAAGCCAACTGATAGCTCCTGGTACCATGTACCTTGTATGTACTACGAACACTACAAGAAAAAAGAGAAGTGATAATAATTGAAGTAGCTATATATATTTCGCACAGTAATTAAAAAAAAATAAGGATAATGTTAACAAAAGTTTAGTTGTAACAAAATGAAATTATTGATCTGATTCTATTAAATAATGTAGTGTTGAGAAGGCTTAAACTAGAAAGTGCCTAAGAGCCATGTAAATAAGGTAATCGTACATAGGAAAATTACTAAGATTTTAGGAATTTTTACTATTGTAATAACATTTTTGCATTAATATTATTGCTATAATATAAAAATGTACTTAACAATGCACTGGCTGTGTTTGAATACAGTCTAGTGATCTATATATTGAAATAGCGATTACGCAAAATGGCAGATGATGAAATAAACACTAACGGTAAGAAGAGAATTGCATATACCCAAACAAAGAAGAACAAAAGCATGTAAATAATAACATTTTCTACAGTTTTTAAATTCACTACAAACAATCTTTTAACATTATTGAAAATAATAATAACACACGTGCTCACCATGTATATGTAGGACTATTCAATTACCAATTTAATCGTTTATATTGACGAAACAGAAGGACGAAGAATAGGAAAGCGATATTGTGTTTAACGACGCATGTTTTTAATGCATGCAAACTAATCAACTCAAATAAAACGGCACGTATCACTAAAATTAAAGAGAACAAAAAAATAATCAATGTATAACTGTTGTGTGACCGCTTCTGAGTACAAACGGTAGAATTAATTTAAAAATAGTGCCCTAACTAATTACGGTACTGTCTTCCTTTCATATTTTGGTAAAAACGTGTGAAGTAGCTACATTTAAAAGTAAACAAATTAATCTGAGTGTGCTTTTCAAAAACAGAAACATAATATTCAATAAGGTTAGACCAACTAAAAAAGGAAAATTTTAAACAAGAGTCTGGTAGTGACAAAACAAAAATGTAGTTACGTAAAATTGTAATAATTAGACTAATGGAAACAAAATGCTTAGAATTTTAAAACCAAATTATATAGACAGCCAATAAATCTGCTATATAAATTTGCCAAAGGACATAAAGAATCCAAGTGAACGTCGTAAATTTCAAGGTAAATAAAATCTGTGGTACGTAATGTGATACAGAAAAGATATTAAAATATTCGCTCAGCAAAGAAATAACTAAACTCTATTTGAAGACAGGTAAGCGCAATGGATTACGACGATGGAGACGACGAAGACGATGATGATAATGATATTACTGTACGCATTTTGACAAACGAGCACACAATTAATAGTCAGTGTGTTGTTTGCTGCATTAGTAATGTCAACAGTCAATGACCGTTGTATTATTTAAATAATTCTAAATATATTTACAGCTTCATCTATTAAGCTTCTAAAAACACGACAGATAACGCTAGGACACTTAAATAAGCTTTTAGATACTTCTTCAACAGTTTACCATTGCACACCTTACAGTTCGTATAATAACCAATACGATAACAGGGCGCTAAATAGTCAGTTATCGAGGGGACTATCAGCGATTAATAGTGTCCACTAATCTTGAACATGTATTATCAAAGTATTTGTTTGTCGTAGAGTGGCCAAGAAAGTTTATTTACTTAGTAAATGTACGTATGGCTGTAAATAATGCAAACAAAAGCGACTGTTACCTATAATGTTTTAATTAAGAATACTGGTTTTTGTCCTGACCAATGCACCAAAGTTCACATCAGAAACACAACGTAACTTTACAGAAACTAGCACGAGTTTATATAAGAACATACTATAACACAAGCACATTGTATCGGTAAAACATATTCTCTGGAGTGTATACGTCATTATTGCTTCTAGTTCTAAGTAAATACTATGTAGTACTTCTGTTTGCTGTTAACTGTTTTCAGACACAGCCGTGTAACACACGTCAACATACATCCACGTGCACATCACCCGTGGAGTTTGCAAACATACGCTTATAATGTAAACAGACATTTATGCTGCACATGTTAAATATAAATGATCTTAACCTTGCAGTTTCCGGTTGCTACCAAAATAATGCTGTAGTAGAAAATACTAAAAGGGAGCAGATTGCCAACAGAGTTTTATAAATCACATGTAGCCAGTACTTATACAAACAGATGTGAATGAAATTCACCTCAGGAACCGATTAAAGTGGTATACTAACACATCACTCTTGGAACACAACTTCACACACACACACACACACACACACACACACACACACACACACACACACACACACACACACACACACACACAAATTAGCTAGATATGCCCATTCTTGAACATATGACCTGTTTTTGCCAAACAAATGCTACGCTCATTCAAATTAATACTGTATGCCCTAGTTTTGGTAGTTTTATTAGCAGCCATCTTAAAACCAAATTTGTCACTAGTTATTGCCACACTTCTAAATACTTCGTTCTTTACAGGCCTTTCGGTGTCTCCACCATCTTCAGGTCTTAAACGACTACCTTTAAGAACTGAAGATGGTGGAGACACCAAAAGGCTTCGTCAAGAACATAGTATTTAGCAGTGTGGCAATAAATAGTGACAAAGTTGGTAATACTGTGTGTTTAAGAGAATATTTTACCTTTTGTATCGCATGATCTAACCGTTTTTAATACATACATCATTTATTCAACTTCTCTTCTTTCAGCTCAATAATATGACTTGGAAAACCTGGATTGGAAATTCTGAGCTACCTCGCAGGTATAGGTGGTACTGTGAAAATCGAATATCTTTTGATTGTACCAAAATTAGCAAGGAAGAGTGTAGATTTAAATATTTATGTTATGAGTAGCCACCTTCGCAACAGACATTTGTTTGCACCCACATTCCTGTTTCACACTTCCAGCGTGTATCTTACATGCAAAACTGCAGTCTTCAGGAAGTGCACAAGATTAGTAATAGGCTCGTAATTGTATTCGTCATCTTCTTTATTCAACTGCTGTATTACTTCCCAAATGTTATGTATTTCCTGTGCATCTCCCAAAATCCATGTTCACTGGTTACATGTAATGCTTTAACATTCTGATAGTATCAGGTTCTTAGAGTTTTGCCTCTTCTTCTTCTTCTTCTTCTTCTTCTTCTTCTTCTTCTTCTTCTTCTTCTTCTTCTTCTTCTTCTTCTTCTTCTTCTTCTTCTTCTTCTTCTTCTTCTTCTTCTTCTTCTTCCTCTTCTTCTTCTTCTTCTTCTTCTTCTTCTTCTTCTTCTTCTTCTTCTTCTTCTTCTTCTTCTTCATTTTATTCAATAATTGGTAATTTCCCTGGATATAAAATTCTCAAAACGCAAAATACCTGATAAAGGTCATCAAATTAATAAAATCAGTAAGTTACAATACAATTTATAATTTACACAAGAAGCACAAACTAGGGTTTACAGTCTCACAATATTTCCATTAGTGCCCTATAGATCAGAGACCAAGCCAGAGACAGCAACAACTTAAAGATAACAACTAAGAAATGACTATATTACGGAGGGTACCAGGAAAGGCAAGGTACTATAGTTTGCCAAACAATAGTATAAGAGGTGTAATGTAATATTTATTAATTTTTGGATTGCGGAAAGAAGAACGATATGGAATGAACACATATCAAGAATGGATGAGATATCAAGGCATATCAAGGCTAGTGACAAAGGCAAGAGATAGCCAACCAAACACCAAAAGGAGCATTGGTCGGCGAAGGAAGAGGTGGAATGACAGTATGTAGGACTGTTGTATAGAACAAGTCATAGTCCTAACAAAGAAGTTAAAGAACCAGAAGACTATTTTACAATGTATATTAAGCGCTTTGTGGTAGCATTCAGCTAATAATACACTCTAATCGTTTGGTAGATTACAAATATTTCACGAAACGGACTGGCTAACTTTGTTCTCATTTGTGTTAACGTACGTTTAGGTAATGCCATTTTGCGTAATAGAGACTAAGCGTGTTGGAGTAGATAGATCTGTATAAAGTCTCTCTAGACACGTTACGCTTAGAGCGCTTAGTGGATTTTACATGCTGATTAGGATGGTTTTAAATTTAAAGATGTTACTTGGGGATTGAGAATGAGGAATTATTTTTATATTCGTGTAATGTGTATTAGTCTTTTTGTTAGGTCGCCATGATGTCGGTAGTCAAAAAATGTAATCCATTTTCATTGCTAGTTGCACCAGCAGAGGACAAAGGAACACTATTAAGTGGCTCGACAACTGACTTGGTCCATGTGTCCTCTACTAGCGCTAATAGATATGTCATATTTCTTAGCTAATAGAGGTCAACGAGACTATTTGCGTAAGAATGTTGTATTTCAAGTATTGTGAAAAGAGATGTTCATCTTAGTACTGTCCCTAAACCGAAAAAAAGGAAAAAATATTCTTGTAAAAATCAACTGTCATTTTCAAACTTAGCGTTTTTAATCCTCAAAAGACCTTTCTTTCAAACAACTACTCTTCCAATTTGTTTTTAAATTGAAACGTTCAAAGTCCTGGGTCTTTGGTGTACCATTCCAGATTCCATAAGTCAAAGAAAATGTTTCTTCAACGATTTATTCTTGGTAGGATAAGTGATGATCTTAACTTTGATATTTTTTGTCACTTTACTGATACTGTAAAGAACCTGGCAAGTTCATTAATCGACTGGAAATAAACACTGTGTGTTACGTAACACTGTTTTAAACGTGGAGTATAAACTGATCATAACATATGCATTGGAAGAAACATAGGACTCTTTTTGAGTTGTGTGGTATTATTACGGCCATCTCATATTATGTCCGGTGATATTTGCCATGTATTCCCTACACACGATATAGCTTTATTCTATTCTGCCTTAGCATACCGTCTTTAAATTTGGTTTAAAACCGATACACGTTTATAAGTTTTACCCCATGTTGTATATGTTCCGTTCTCTGGAACTACACCCACGCTTTACCTAAAATCTTTGTAATATGGAGTTAGTAGAAAACTGCAGATGTGACGACATCCAGACGTAAACATTTATTAATATTTCACTGAATTTCACTGCTTTTCTATCAGCGAACCGCAGAAAATCCTAAATGGACGAGATTATGCTCATTAAATCGGGCACACAGTGGATAATGTAACCGTGGCCGTGAATGTTTTCTTGAAGACTATCATGCTTCTGTTTGCCAATGAAGGTTTGTATGACTGTTGTCTACAGACACTCTTTCTCTAATTAATCATCCCGACTATTTTTATACTGCACGCTTGAATTCAACCAAGTCCTCATCTCTTTGCAGATGACAGTTTTCCACACTTCCACCTTCTATTCTTTCTTCCTATATGCTATTGTGCTAAAGCTGTTGACTCTCAGTCTATTCATTTCTTCTCGAGCGTTAATACAATTCCTCAGTATGCCTTTCTTCTTTCCTCAGCACCCTTGCCTTCTTTACTTTAGAAAATCATTGACCAATAATTAACGTATAGTTCACTACCGTACCGTACCGTACCGTACTACATTTCAGAGTACGGTATATCTGTTTTCTCTATAGTTAAATATACTCCCTTAAGATACTATAGTTACGAGGCAGCTTAGAACGGTAATCTTAAAACTTTGGAGTAAGTCATTACAAGCTATAAAAATCGACTATTAATATTTTGGTTACCAATTCCATGAAAATAATCTGATATTTTTAAAATAAATCTCTTACACAATATAGATATTTAATAGGATTGTAGACTACAAGTAATAAGAATAGTTATGTGGCAAAATTAGTCAATATCAAAATTTAAAAGTTTACACTTGTTTTAATTACTTTGGTTTGTTCAACGTATATTTAAAAAACATTTAAAATTGAGAAGTACTTAAGAGTTGAACGTAATCTTTTGCCTGAACCTTTCCAACGCCAAAGTATCCGTAATACTGTACAGCAGGATTCAGGCTTGTAATATCATAGTAATATTACGTTGAGACTTTTCCCATTGTCCCTCCGTTTTGAAGAGATAGGCACCTTACCTGTTGTGCGTGTTACTTGAAAAAATGAACTAAACTTTAGATAGTTATTATTTCAATTACAAACCTCTGGCACACGATTATTTTAAAAATCTGTAAGATATGATGGTCACACAAAGCGAGACGCAATAAGGATTGAAGTATTGTTGAGAAAGATCTACATAAAACAGGAGTACTTCTATTAAACACATTTACTTAGTTTGTTAATTGATACATATTGTACTGATCTTTTCATAGATCTTTATCCTTTAATATTAAATTTACTTAGTTTTTTGTTGTAAAGCATGAATCAGTGACTCTTATAATAATGAATTTTACTGTTTTCTTTTATATAGCATGAATTAATGACTCTTATATCTCAGGGTTGTAGTACATAAAATAAAAAAAACATATTGATTATAGAACCAAATTATTTATTAACAAAGGTATTGTTTTTCTTTTTATGGAATTTATAAAAAGAAGAAAAAATATTCCTTTATAAATTATTATAATTTTTAAGTTTTTCAACCAGTTAGCAGTACTGGGTGTACAAGACATACACTATGGAATTTCTCGCTGGTAGCGGTAGTTAATGAATGTGTTTTTTTTAATAACAAATACGTTCACTGGATTTTAACTAATCGTTTAAATAAATAATGTTTTTTAACTTACGAGTTTATATGAGTATCTTTGTTTTTCGTGAAAATCATTTTAATCCATATTACAGAGGATGTGAGTTAAACTGTGAGTTGTTCGATTAATTTCACTTTCGTTTACACTGTGATAATTTATAGGTTAGTTACTCAGTGTCGTCGATTATTATAAACACATAATGATACCTGATGGGTGAATACCACTTTACATTACTACTAATTTAATTTTAATTTTTTCTTCTTCTTCTCGTTGGTATATTCTTTCCTTGAGTTAATTATTTTATTTTAAGTTGACTCTTGCTCTCTTTATCGACGTCTGATATTAACGAAGACTTAAGTTACTTTACTTCTTTGAAATACGTCTGCACTGGATGAGTGTTAAAACAAGAGTGACGCCTTTTCTACACCCACGCCTAATTAACCTTTCCTTAAATAGAAAGCATTACGTTTTTCTTACCAACAATCAATTTTATAATTTACCATATTTACAATTACCTACTATTGTCCTATCTTCACTAAAAATATTTAATCTTACTGAATTGTACATAGTTGTAGTCCTTTTACTTTAAATTTTTAGATATTGAGTGATTTGTCAATTTTTTATAATACAAAAGGTGTTTATATACTGTAGGTAAACTTGATTAGTTATTCACAAATAGGTTCTACAACATTCTATCAAGACGCAATTTATAACTAAACTAATTCTATATTATTTAAAACAATTTCTGATTAATTTTAATTTACTGATACGTTTCATAAATAATTACAATAATTTTGTAGTTTTAATTACTTTTTTACACATCAAATGTTTATACTTAGCCAAAGCTTGGTCCTAGGCTTTAACATACATTCAATATGGCTGACAATATTATTTTGTAAATTATAAATTTTTCAATTTTACACAGACTTAAGACTTAGTATGTACTGGTGTATTTTACAGCAGTAAAATATTTACAGATCAACTTATAACCACAGGATATAGTTAAAATAATACTCTTTGTAACGCACTTTTAGCATTACAATTAACAAAACAACATGATGACAGCTCCTTTCGAGGCTGCAAACGTAAGAATTTGATAAAACTGTAAACCAAGTAAATAATACATTTTGTAACTGAGATCGGTGACAATAAATATTTATTACTATTGGTTGCACCATTGGTACACTTATCATGCGGAACATACTGAACAACGAAAACAGTCTTCTGTTACTACATTTTCGATGATAAAATTAATTCCATTTACTGCAGTCAGACTTAAGAGACGTTCTCTATATGTAAGCTCTGCTTTGGCATCTTTATGTGTAGGGTTTGAAAACACCACACATGTAGATAATAATTTATCTTTTTTCACTAATTCATTTTTATAAACATTTGACACGTAATTACTTGACTTGTCAGCTAGAAAATAGAGAAAACAATTTAACTGATATAATCATACATGTGATCAAAATGTTTTTTAATAATTTATAATAATTCTGTAAAAATATTGTGTCTGATCGGAACAAAAATTCTAAAAACACTGGTTCAGCATGCGATAAATGCATTTAATTACGTTGTTACTGGAATTTTGAGAATGACAATAAAATCTCGGTTGATATCATTAAACAAAAACCTTCGAATAAGTATAAAATTTTATTTATTGCTACAATAAACTACCTTTCCTTTGTCGATTTTTTTTGTACTATGCTATGAATACCTAAGGTATTGTTTGAACAGAAGTTTTTATTGCTACTGATTTAAAATTCAAAGCTTTATTATTCTGTACTACTTTTTAAGAGTATCAAAAAGGTGTGTAGTGTAGAAAATTATTACGTTCGTTTTACTCTGCACTAAAAATGTTAATTAAGGTTTATATATTATAAACAATTACGTATTGGAGTTTTAATGGCTAAAATAATTACTTTCTTTAAAGCAATATAAGAGCTAAAGCAATGTCATATAAGTGGCAATGAAATGTGGTGTGGTTATTTTTCAATGCTGTATCAAGTAATTTACATGAATTTTAAAACTTTAGGATCTTATTACGGGATTAGCTGAAGTAAGGGAAGATGGCTGGTAGTAAAGTTGAAGTGAATTTGGCATGGCTGGAAAATCATTATTCTACATTTCTAGAAAGACAAACAGTATCAAGTAGTTACTGTTGTAGGTCAAGATAACTAATTTGACTTGCAATACCAAATCCAATTACTTTAATGGAACGACAGGTCCATTAAAATGCTATTTGCTATTACATCACTCCTGTTTTACAATCCTACAATCGTTGTTAAAAAGTATAAATATTACATCATTGGGAAATTTATTAAAATAAAGAGAAGTGTCATTTCAAAATAAAAGTTATTGAAATATACAAATAATGACTACAGTGGAATTTGCAATTATATTAAAATTATTTGAGTGTTGGTCGTTAACCGAAATCTGGCTCCTACAAATTCATCAAACACACATTCTGAAGAGTACACATATTTTGATGAAAAAAAGTTATAAAAACTGTCCTAAAAAGGACAGAAAGGTACCTAATACTGTGCTTAAAACACTCGCTTGATAAGTTTATATCAGTGCGTTACTCAGCAAATATTTGTAAATATGTGTTTGTAATTGTAAAAGTAATTACAAGTTTTTCCAGAAAGAGAAGGATCACGCGTTTACCTTTTTCCTCGCCGTCTACATGAAACACAAATTGTACACTGCGTAATTAATTCACTTGAGTAGAACGTAGCTAATTCTTACAACACAAGTGAATTTGCATGACAGTGGTAAATTACTTCTAAATGACTAAGAGTAGATTTGTTCTAATTTCTAGTTCCCTACTAATTGCCAGAATTAGTGAGCCATGGCACGGGGTGAATTAGGTTAGGGATATTTCTTAGAGGCGATGGGAGATTAACATTTAAAATGCACAGCACAGCGTGGCTGGTCATTGCCAAGCAGCGACGTTTTCATTGTCTGAAAGTACTCTTAGGAACACTGCTATTTTAGAATTTTATATTCTTTTAATCTAAAGCCCCAGTGACTTTCTAATCGTATCTTATTTGTACAAGCTTTTATGTAAATACTCTTTACCTTACTCAGAAAAACTGTTTTATTAACCTCTTGAAATGTATTTCATAGTTGTACATTATTTTGAAATTATAAGAATACAATAAATTGCTTTCGACTTTCATACGACAAAAGAATTAAAGAACGTTAATATTCTGCACGTCTTATTTATGATATGGGTATTAACTTAAGAATTTTTTACCTTGTATAATCCACTATGC
Source organism: Magicicada septendecula (assembly GCA_034769895.1). Lineage (NCBI taxonomy): Eukaryota > Metazoa > Arthropoda > Insecta > Hemiptera > Cicadidae > Magicicada > Magicicada septendecula. Next base: position 106,533,013 of record CM068370.1, read on the forward strand.
GATCTCAGTTTTTTACATACAACATGTTTCAGGGACTAAATCCCCATCTTCAGGTACAGTAAAAAATGTATTATTCCCCTAATACATAGGGGTCGTCGAAATGATTAAAATGTTTATACATAAAAACACACGCACAAAAATCACTGAATAAATTAACATATAACACAAACACATGAACACGTTAAAAGCGACTCAGTGCACCGGTCGACCTCCGATCGTCAACTAGCCCGTGTTCGTGCTTCATTGCTTATCATCAACGCGGTATCATATACTTTATTGGATTTAAATGATAGCTGATCGTTGAGTAACTGCTCTTTATTTACTTTGGTTGCCTTGTATATTTCAAACTCTTCTAAAGCATTCAGGAAATGACCTTTATTACAAACATGTATCGGCTCCATGTTGTCTTTGAATCCGGTGTAATTATGGTTTTCGTTTATTAGGTGGAGTGCGTAATTTGATGAGGTGGTTTGGGGTTTATTTCTTGGTAGGTGTTCTTTAAATCTCTCTATAAATTTCCTCCCCGTTTGTCCGATATAGAACTTATCGCACTCACTGCACTGGATTCTATATACTCCTGAATATTCCTCCAAAGTTATTGGTTTTCGTGGCTTAAGTATATTTTTTAGATTATTTATGGTCTTGAATGAAACATTTATATATAATTTTTTAAATTCATTTTTTATTATCTAGCGGAGTATGTTCGTATATAATGCTGAGACATATTGTATTGTATTTTTAACTTTATTATTGTCACCATTTATTTTCCGTAATTGTTTATATATCATTTTATCCACAATTTCTGTGTTATATCCATTTTTCAAGGCTATGTGTTTTATTATGTTATATTCTTCCTTATAATCCTCCGTATTCATTGGTACGCTTATTACCAATAACACTAGTCTATGTGCTAGTGTATTAAATGCCGCCATTTTTTGTGTGTATGGATGATTCGATTTAGCATTTATAACTATGTCTGTTGTGGTAGGTTTTCGGTATATTTTAAAATCGAAATGGTTGTTTCTTTTTAACACCAATACATCGAGGAAGTTCAAGCCATTATTGGTTTCCATTTCCATAGTAAATTTTATGTTGTGGTTAATTTCGTTAATAAATTTAAAAAACATATCCACTTGTCTATGAGTGCCATTAAATACTATGAAGGTGTCGTCTACATACCGTGTATAAGAAACAATTTTTTCATAGAAACGGTTATAGTCAGACAATAAAAATTTATTCTCATAACAGTTCATATATATTTCGGCCAAAAGTCCACTTAGAGGTGAACCCATAGCCAAACCTTCCTCTTGGTTAAAATACTTGTTGTCATGAGTGTAATAATTTTGCTGTACTATAATCTGTAACAAAGATAGGAGTTCATCTATCTGTTATTTGTTTAGTTGTTGTTGTGTTTTTTGTGTTTGTTTTGTTGTAGTTAAATTTACCTTTAGAATTTTTAATGTTTCCAAAACCGGAATATTTGTATATAAATTGACAATGTCCATCGAGACAAGTTTATAACTAGGTGTAATCTCCATATCTTTAATTTTATTTATGAATTCAAAGGTGTTTTTTACATTGTGGATATTTTCTAATTTTATGCTGTTCTTAATTATTTGTTGCACTTTTTTGGCTATTTTATAATTAGGGGCGGTCGTATAGTTAATCAAAGGTCGTATAGGAATGTTTTGTTTGTGTAATTTGGGCAGTCCCGTAAATTCAGGGTTCCGTCCTAAATTTACGGGACTGCCCAAATTATAAAAAAATTATATATAAATGTTTCTTCAAGACCATAAATAATCTAAAAAATATACTTAAGCCACGAAAACCAATAACTTTGGAGGAATGTTCAGGAGTATATAGAATCCAGTGCAGTGAGTGCGATAAGTTCTATATCAGACAAACGGGGAGGAAATTTATCGAGAGATTTAAAGAACACCTACCAAAAAAGAAACCCCTAACCACCTCATCAAATTACGCACTCCACCTAATAAACGAAAACCAATTACACCGGATTCAAAGAGAACATGGAGCCGATACATGTTTGTAATAAAGGTCATTTCCTGAATGCTTTAGAAGAGTTTGAAATATACAAGGCATCCAAAGTAAATAAAGAGCAGTTACTCAACGATCAGCTATCATTTAAATCCAATAAATTATATGATACCGCGTTGATGATAAGCAATGAAGCACGAACACGGGCTAGTTGACGATCGGAGGTCGACCGGTGCACTGAGTCGCTTTTAACGTGTTCATGTGTTTGTGTTATATGTTAATTTATTCAGTGATTTTTGTGTGTGTGTTTTTATGTATAAACATTTTAATCATTTCGACGACCCCTATGTATTAGGGGAATAATACATTTTTTACTGTACCTGAAGATGGGGATTTAGTCCCTGAAACATGTTGTATATAAAAAACTGAGATCGCATAGTGGATTATACAAGGTAAAAAATTCTTAAGTTAATCATAATAGCGATCTGGAGACTGGAAAAAATGTATATGGGTATTATTTCTACACTGCAAGAAAGTAGGTCTTGACCATTGATTACAAAATATGTTACTGTACATCAAATTAGCCAAAATAATTTGAAAATGAAATTTATATATTGAATTTAGAGATCCTCATATCTAGTGGACAATTAGAAACAAGTATCGGAAGAATATATGAACTAATTATAAAAAATTATTCTGACTTATGTTAAATGTAACAACAGCAGCAAAACGGTCCAAATCTCGTTTTGCATTTCCATTTATGTTTAAAGACGTAATAGCCAAAGTGAAACCTTTCCAAATTTGCCTTATCCACGCGCCATTTTTTAGAATTCATGTAACGCTCCTAGATGTGTTTGTTGTCCTAACAAAAATGGAAATGGAAAGTGTCCTCCATAAAGGAAGATATGGCATCACGCTCAATAACAGACGTTGCTGTAAGATTCGAGCTACAGATCGAAATATTACCAGTTGAGAATTTGTCACTTTCAACCTTGATGAGATTGCTCCCGCCTGTGTTCTAAAAGGCAATTTTTTGTTGTTAGTCTGACCGTGTACTTTGAAATCTTACACAGGAGTGACGGGAATTGGAGATGTTCAACCATTCACGTTGACTTTCTGTTCGACTTGATGAGGTATGTTAGGTAGGCCTATATACAGCTAATCGTCATTTTCATGAGATCCAGTAAGCCGAGATAGCTACTGCTTGCACAGGAGTACGCATTGTAGGAGATACGTTGCTAAGAACTATACAGTAACGACTCATCTAGCTTTATGTGTACTGTACCACCACATTGGAAAGATTCGTATCCCCCCCCCAAAAAAAAATTGTTTTTCTGGCCTCAAACATGTTTAATACAGATTCGTGTACATTTAACCACTAAGTTGTTAGTTTGCAACATAAATGGACGCAGTGATAGGAAATATATCTGTTTGTGTCTCACTGAAGAACGCTCTCAGTAGAGGTTAGTAGGACTATTACGTTGGCACCGAGGTTAGTAGGACGATGAGCCCGTAGAGTTTGGATCTAAAGTGAACATGCTCCATCATTTTGTCGTAACTTAATTTTCTTTTGTGTAGATAGAAAATACAAATTCTACAAATAAAAGAGTCATTTTAGCACTAATTGAAAACGTGTAAACTTTTTCGCGCGCGCGTGTGTGTGTAAGAAAGAGAGCACACGCGCGCGTTGTGCGAATGTGTACAACTTGGGTCACACACGTTTTACTGCTAGTTTGTAACACAATAAATCAGAGAGAGGAATGTCATTAAAAAAAGTACATAACGTTACCAATGCTGCGAATTGGTAGACCATTTGGTCACCATTGTACGGACACTGAATAAAAAATATATACTTATTATATTCATCTTTTTTTAAATGTGAAGTAATATGTGGGTCATTTATTATTTAAAATATTTCGTTTATTTCTTAACGTTACTTTACTTGACAGCGACTTGCATATCAAATTGTGAAGTGGTGAGTAAACACGGAATCTTCATAACTAAATTCACCTTGGCGCACTCAGTGAAATGCGTTACCATGTACTTAACGTAATTGCAATCTCCATAATTTGAGATTCAGTTTCACTGGGAGTAGATGAGATGTTTAATTACATTTTTGGACAAAATTTGTTTTGAATCATGTGTAGGAGTTTAAATAAAATTTTTAATTGCTGGGAAAATTTGTAAAGAAATATGACAATAAAAAGTTTATAAAATAAAGGAAACACTTATCATTAAGTTAAATTAATATTACCTTTCTCGCGAACACACACAGACACACACACATACATACATGTAGTTTATTTATTTTCCTCTTGATGCTCTTCTAGTTTGTTGCAATATTAGTAGAATAACAAACCTCTTCAGCAGGAAAATATTGTATAGTGTTATACACCGTCCAGTCTAATAATTATTAAATTACCATCAGTTATTAATTACTACTGCTGGTACTACTACTACTAATACTACTATCATTATTATGATATTAGTATTATTATTAGTATGTATCATTATTATGATATGCAATCAAAACTGCACTGGCCACAGCGACCAGGTTGTGACAACTTTGACATCCTGGTGGGGCAATGATGTTTGCAAAACAACTATCGGACGGTGCCTCGTCAAACGTAAGTCTAGAATTTGCCACATATTAGAAGGTTACTGCATCATGCTCTTTCGTACACCATACACTGTAAGTGTCACGTTAGCTACGAATGATGCCTATATCAAAACGACATAACAACATACTAATATAATAAAATCTCGTATCACCACACGAATTCCTGCAAACTGTACAAGCCATTAACGACTTATTATATTTTAAGTCCAATGTCACAGTGGTAAATACTAGATATAAATAAATAAATATTAGTAAAGCATACTATCAACGTAAATATGTCTTGACCTGACTGACGTTATTATAATGACGATACAGTAATATATTTTAGTGAAATATGTAGACGTGGTTTCGTTACGGCTGCTGTTGTGCTCAACGTAATTCCCGTGAAACTTGGTGTGGAGAGTTTCTGGAACTACCGGCGATGTGGCGTCGCAAGTGGTCGCACAATCAGTGCAGTGGTCTGGAGTTACAACTGTCACATAATGTTCGATCCCTGTCGGGTAACGTCATTTCCGGCCATTATGTACGCTCTCATCCGTGACCAGAATTTACTAAAACGGTTCAGGCACATTGTGTTTAAAGAACAAAAGTGTAATTTCGTATTGTTTCAATTAATAATATTATAATAACGTTATGTCGGATTACAAAGTTTATTAAAAATAAAATGAGATAAAACCTACAAAGCTTATTTTAAAGCATCATATACACTCAAGGATATTCCCACAAACTAATCCACATCTTACGTTCATTACACGTTTATGTGTAAAACTAACATGGCCTTAGATGTTATGCAGACATTTGCAAACATTTACGTACAACCTTTGGCGGTATGCTAGCGTTATGATACACAAATATACAGACATCAACATTGTAGCTCTCAGGTATGTATCTACTAGATGCTTTAAAATACTTTTCGTTTTGGGACACGGATATTAGACTTTTCCTTCTAATGTTTTACAATCAATTGTGCTATTTTCTGCTGCTTTAAATTTGTTTCATGAGTCTTCGATAGTTTCAAACAAATAAAATTGTCTGCTAATATAGATTCAAAAATGGCTACGAGACCGCCCTTATTAATGACTTGTAGTAAAACATTAGGCAATCAGTAATCAGTAAAACTTACATAGCTAAAAATTATGTTCCTTGGGCTAAGGAAAAAAACCAGTCGTGTGTTACAAAGATATGCAACCATTACTCATGTTTAATTCATGGTAGCTCTATTATATTTTGTACAGAGTGTAAAGGAGGAAAAGGAAATATTTTGTGAAGTCATTTAGAGCTAAAAGTAAGAAAATATCAACACAGCTACGGAAAGGATTTTGTCCTTTAATCCTGGTCTGTTAAAAATTTAACTCATACTTCTGTTCCTAAAATTAATTTAAAACTAGAAATTATGTTGGGACAAAAAATTACCAACAACCACACTAGCTAAAAACAAATGCAAGTTTTATAGTCTTTAAATTTATAATTAAAACAGTTTTTAAGACATTTTATGTATTCTTAATTAATTTTCGAATTCTTAAAGTTGTATTTGTTTTCAACTAGTGTTATTTACAGTAATACTCTAAAAACACGTCCTCAAAAAATTTTATTTGACATTTATCTTTGTTTATTAACTTATTTATTAATTTTATTTGTAACTTTGTTTATTAAGCATTATTATTGTAAAGTTAGAAATATTAGTTTTTCTAACTCCCATGTTTCCACTTTTCAGCAGTGTTCTTTATATGTGCTTGATAGCTCTATCCATTATTTGTTCTATGTTCCAGGTCAAACTAAATTGTGTGCTTATTATTTGTGCTTCATGAATTTTTGATTTTCACTCTTTTACCTTCGGAACTTGGGCAAATTTATGACAAACCACATCCTGAAAATAAGCCTTTGCAACCATATATTGTTTGCGGAACCTTTTTGTTATATTTAGCTCTACTATCAACTTATGATGTAGTGTCCTCTTGAGACTTTAAGTTTTGGCTCAAACAAAGTTATATTCTTTATATACAGGCTTCATATACAGGTTTAATACTCATTTCTCCTCCTGTCTGGTGAAATTTCTCTATGTTTTTGCTACTAACACAATTATCAAGTTTTTTAACGTACTTAATGCTACGTTTGCTAATTTAAGCAAACCAGAGTCACTAAAATTTTGAAATGTAAGAAAAATAGTTGTTTATGTCATTTAAATTGGTTATGTGTTTCAATTGTTATGTCATTTGGAACATACCCCTGGAAGCTCAAATATAAAATAATGACCAGATGGCCCGCGATTCTTTAACGTAGACAGAATTTAAAAAAAATTGATTATGGAATGAAATTGTCATTATATTCTACTGGCTATGATACTTTGGACTAATTAATTTAATCACAATTTCCGATGTTTTACGTATTATTCACTTTCAATAAGTATAAGTTAATTTTAAGTGTATTTAAGGAACCTATGGTAACTCCTAAAATGTTTGAAGCCTTGCGAAATATCATTTTTTTGCACATATCCATACATTTTTTTTTTTAAATTAGGTTTATATACATTTTTACATGTATTAATTTCTTTGTTGTATTTACTTCTGTTCTACAGCTACAAAATAATATTTGTAAACTTTTGAGTTAAAATTAATTAAATTCATTATGTAAATCTAGGAGAGAATACCTCGATATTGTCTAAAGAGTAAAATTTGACTGCACCTCAAGTGGTTGTTAGTAGTAGGCCTATCGATAATTTACCATTTTTAACGAATGCATACGTTGGACTAAATGTTAAGACGGTCACCCATTTAAGATATTGCTTTTGTTTAGCAAACATTCACAAACATCTAACAATTCTGCATAAATCTGTGATTGTATGCATAATTACTGACATCTAGGTCGAGGAAAACCGCACTTTAAGACTCTGGGAGGAACGTATTATTTGTGAACGGAAGAGGGCAAGCGGAACTCGTGTTTACTTTGGTTGCCGGCAGCGCCCTAGTTAAGTAGGCTAACTAGTGATTTCTTTTTCCATGTAAAATATTCAGTACTTGTTCTTTCTGAACTATTATTGCAAAGTTGACTCTTCAATTATTATACAAAAAAGTATAAAATTTTCTTCTCTGTATTGTATTAGTATGCCTAAATTACACAATTTATCTATAGTAATAAGTTATTTTGAAAACGATATTATTTTAGAGTGCACAGACAATTAAAATATAATATAAGTTTCTTTCTGACGAGAGTTACGATTTTTACTACCATATAGTGATACCAATATTATTAAAAGTGCACTAAAACATATCCACCATGCTATTATATCTTACTTAAATTGAATGGAATTGAACTGATTGCTTGTGTTTCCCAATGCTACGTAAAGGAAACCTGTAAAAAGTTTTTTCAATTATGTTAAAATTTCATAATTTCGTAATATTTTATATTTCTACAAAACGTATTCTATTGGAAAATCATTAGCAAACGAATGATTTTAAATCCAATGGTTTAAGAAATTACAGGTTTGTATAATCCTCACAATTCTTCACTCAACCACTCGTGTTTATCACTCTCTCTAATGACTCCTTGACTCATTACTGACTTCGTGGATAAAAACACATACAATTTTTTATTAAAAAAAATCATAGAGATTAAAACAATTATTAAAATTTTAGGAAATTGTGAATTTATTTTATATAACGGAACTAGATTTCAATCAATTTTGAATGACATTTTTTGAAGATCTATGATTTTTGTAAGTAATATAGTGAGCAAAAGTTTTAATTAATTTGTTGAAACTGAAAAAACATTTTTATTTAAGAAGTTAGAATAAGAATCTTTAGAGAATCCATTTTGGGTATGCAAGCGATCGATAGAAGAATAAAAATTGATTTGTTTTGCAGGTGAAAACCAACGAATTTAAAATCAGACCTTAATGCGTCATAAAAATACGGAAAAAGTGCTTGGATAACATCAGTAACTTAAGTAAATTTTTATACTTATAGTAACACTCTTTGACAGATGATCACACAAGAATTATTCGTAGACAAGGTAAAATTTCAAACGTTTTCCATTTGAAAATTTCGATTCAAATGCGCTTGCAGTCCATTGTGATTCCTGAAGTATTTCTTTTATTCATGCCAAGTCCACACTGCAGTTTACTGAATAATCAAGCGCATGCCATTCCACATTGGAATGACACGACCACTCGTGGACACGTTCTTTTTACATTTCAGGATCGTGACCAAAACTTCAGGAACGCTTTGTATGACTCTTGCATAAGCAGGACCAATATTTGGTTCCATTATTTAAATGTGTGTTCACCTGGATATAGGAGTTTGAACCGCTGCAAAACTTGAATAGACAAAAAATACTGGGTCTCTTTCACTGTAGAAAAAATAAACGCTTTATGTTCGGATAATAATATATTTTCAGAAAAGTTGTCAAGGGTTTTATGATGACATTGTAAATAAATACAATAAAACAATGTACGGAAAATGTAAAAAATATTACAATAACAAGTGATAACAAGAATTTATTAGATTTATAATATGAACAACAAAATGTTCCATTTTTAAAGAGATTAGATATGTCATTTTGAAACTAAAATATGATGTAGTTTTTTCAAAAGCAACATTACGAAAAATAAAATTATTGAATGATAGTATTCAAAATTGTTCTGCTATATGACTTCAGAAATATATTAAACACATGGGAACATTACAATCATCACAGCGTTCATTTTGTGACAATGTCGTATTGTAAAGTAGAAAACAAAATACAGTCACCAGTGCAGTTAATAATTACTAGCTTTAATTAGGCAGAAATAGCAATATGAAATCAACAAGATACTAATAAAGTCAACCATTAAAGTTATGCGCTAATTATAACACAATAATCACTTTCCCTAATCCGCAACAATCACCTGATCCGCACTCTACAACATCTAACGTCTAAGCCGGCCGTAAACCCTTATAGAAGTTCCCGAATAATTTTCCATTCTTTTGGCGGTGTACCGGTATCATTTGCCTAGTTACAAGTGTTTCAATGGCCTGGAAGGTATTTAGTACACGGCCTTGGCCGAGACACCGCACCTACTTGTCTAGCCGAGAAGCGGGTAGAATGACTCTCTCGTCTTTTCTAGAGCGTTACACAATTGTCGCAGCACTGAGTTCTCATTAAGCCTGTTCGTCGCGAACTGGCAAACCGTCTCTGCAATAGCACTTGGCCAGGCGATCTAGGTAATCTACGCAGTTGGTCTACATGGGAAGAATAATCCTGCAGCTCTTTGAATTCAGCCTCGGTTGATTCAAACATCAAGTTCCCAGGAAAACGAATCTCCCTCTCAGCTTCTAGTTTTGCTGGAATCATGGCGATTGTCTTGCGTACTGATTACCTATTCGCCATTAGCTGTAGCAGTTTGTTTGGTTCTCATCAACAACCTTTTGCGTAACTTCATCTTCTTCGACTTGCCCCCTGGCCCTTCCTTTAACTCAGGAACAAGCAAGGACCTTCCTTAGACACCCATAGTTGGCTTTCCAATCAATTCGTTTGTCGTTATACAAATTGGTACTTTATCTGTTAGTTCTTCTTCTATTTCTGCATGCAATAGGAAAGCTCCTGACAACACCTCTTGACTTTTTCATCGGATAATGTCACTTGCTAGATCGAATAGTTGGCGGACCCTGTCATTTGAGCTACGCAAAGCTTTACCTCCTCTTAGCCAGCCCTCAAAACAGTTTCTCTTAAGTCCACAACGAAATCGTAGCCATTTATAATGTGCGTGCCAAGAATCACTTCATCGGCAGTACCTCCAATCATCATTTGGTAGCTATACTCGAGAAAACCCTGGAGTACGCGTACGTTTACCCTTCCTAACACTTCAACAGGACTTTTGTTTATATTCAGACGTAGTTTAATTAGAAATTTTTGGTGAAGGGTATGTGAGGATCGGTCAAAAAATAACACAAATTTTAACTTATTTGTTTCGACGTTTCGACAATGTGTCAGTTGTGTGTTCAGCGTCACCAACAATTTAACCTGACGTTAACAATAAACAGTGTCGAAACGTCGACACAAACAAGTTAAAATTTGTGTTATTTTCTGACCGATCCTCACAAACCCTTCACTGAAAATTCATTGATTGACGGTCACTATGAATTTAAGGTTTAATTAGAAATGTTAATTTCGTAAATCGTAAGTGCAAATGTTGTTCAAACTCACTTAAAACTAAGGCATATTATATTAAGCCTATTTTCAAGCGTAAATTTAAGATTTATTTGTACCGAAAATAATAAATGTTTTAAGCTAGATTGTATTTCTATTGACGTTTGTTCGCTTGTGTAGAAGCTACAACTTTCTCTCACAAAAATTGAAACACACCGTTTTTCAAAACTGTGAGTTCAATATTAGGGTGGGCCGAAAAAAGTCAACTTTATCCGATCAAAAACGGGTATGTCTCAAAAGTTGTATTTTAGGTCTAGGGAGAACACCACAAAATATTAAGCCCGAAAAATAATATCTTCAGTCTGCGCAATTGCCTTAATAATTTGATTTTTTACCAAAAAATTGAGAATTTCCGAAATTTTTGTTATTAAACTTCTTGAAGGTGGACGAAGATCGGGTGATGCTTAAAGTTACGTTAAATGTCACCACATATAGCTAAAAAAATATTGAACTCGTAATATAACTTCTTTAGTGTGCGCAATGCGCATGCGCATAAGCCCAAATGTGAATAAATTCTTTGAGAATTTTGAAAATCTGTCGTGTTTACTATGTGATATGACATATGTATGTTAAGAAAAAACGATCAGAAAACTATAACATTAGCTTAATAGCAACACTTTAGTTTTAGAGAAGTAAAACAAATAAGCTAACAGCGCTCCTTCATGGAACACACTGTAGGGATGAACGTTCCCCCTCCACTTCGATCCCACTATGAGTCGACGCGACACGACGTGCCTGACAGGCGACAGCCATTGTTTTAGTTTGTCAGTAGTGAGACAGCAATGCTATAGAGAGAGGTTTATGGGTTTTGTGGTGTGAATACGTTTTGTGCGTGTGTGAATTTTTTGTGAATTATCTTTTGTGATTGTTGCCTACAACAAAATGGCGTCAAAGACAAGACATGGTGATAACCGAATTGTAGGTAGTGACAGACAAATGAGTGAGGCTATGTTGCCAACCACACTTGATGTAATTAGACACTACAATTTTGAGTGGCAAGAACAAAAAACAAAAGACAATGAAAAAACCCTGGATTTTCTTTTGTAGCTGACAAAACTTTGGATAAAGTGCAATCACTGTGCCAGAAATCATCAATTCCGGTAGTGACTCACAGAACAATGAAAGACATGTTGAAAAAAAGCATAGATATTATGCAAGGCTTAAACAAATCATTTGAAAGAGACGAACACAAACATAATTTTAAAAAACGGCTCTCAGAGTTTTTGGAAAAATCTAGTATACTACGTAATGTCTGTGCTTGTAAGTGTAGTGATTTAAGCTCTTGCAACTGTGTGCGGGAAAAAAAGTGTCGCAATTAGAACATGAATTTTTAACAGACCAAAGAGCAGATCGGCTGATGATGATAGGAAACATTGATGGCAAAACTACATCACGCATTCGAAAAAGAGAAGCCAGGAAACAAAAAGAGCATTCTACTAGACAAAGTAAGACACAAAAAGAAAATGATGATTCTGTTGAACCAGAAAGCTACTCCGATCTTGACTCGGATGAATGTCATGATGCAGATCAAATTGTTTGTCCACAAAATTCTTCTCAAACAAACACTAATGTGCAAACTAGATTAAATGTAAGCTCTTTTGCTAGAACTTGTGACAGATACGGGATATCAGACAGGTCTGCAGCCCCTTTGACGTCAGCATTGTTAATTGACATTAGCATGAATGATGATGATGAATCTACATCTACAGCTACTACAATCTTCGACAAAAATAAAGTCAGACGTGAAAGAGAGAAAACCCGCAGATATTAAACAATGATTATAGTGAGGAAACAGTATTGCAAGCTTTGTATTTTGATGGTAGAATCGATAAAACTTTATATATAGAGACAAGTGAAGATGGTAAAAAGCACCGGCAAGTACGACAAGAAGACCACTTATCACTCATACAAGAGCCTGGTTCAAAATATATTGGACATATAAAACCCTTATCAGGAAAAGCTGTTGACATTGCTAATTCAATTTTAGAATATATGACTGAGAAAAACATTAGTTTTGTCCGAGCTTGTTTGTGTTGGATGTGATGGTTGTCCAACAAATACTGCAAAAAACAATGGCGTTATCAGTATCCTGGAAAATAAACTCGGCAGACCACTTCAATGGGTAGTATGCCAGCTGCATACAAACGAGCTTCCGTTTAGACATATTTTTGAATCTTTAGATGGCGAAACACCTGGTCGTAGCGGTTATAGTGGCCCCATTGGGCAAGCCCTAGTTAACTGTCACAAGTCACCACATGTAAACTTTAGACTGATTAAGAGTCCTGTTGAAGAATTATTTCCTGATCTAAAAAGAAAATTGAGCACAGATCAGAAATACATGTTTGACATATGTAGAATAGTTTCCGTTGGAGAATGTCCACCTGGGTTCGGAGATAGAAGTCCAGGAATGCTGAATCATGCCAGATGGGTAACTACTGCCAACCGGATTTTGCGACTGTATATTGCTTCAGATTCACCATCACAAACATTAAAAGAAACGACAAACTACGTTGTGAAAGTGTATGCTCCAAGCTGGTTTACAATAAAATGTAATCCAAAACTGAAAGATGGAGCAAATAATCTGTGGAAAATGATACAATTTTCTCCATATATGCAAGATAAACACAAGAAAGTGGTGTATAACTGTTTACAAAACAAAGGTTATTTCGCACACCCAGAAAATGTGATAGTTGCAATGCTAACTGACAGCAGAAAAACAATCCGGCAGCTCGAAATAAGTCGAACATTGCACAATCTGCTTGTGTTAGGCAGTTCAAGATTCCAAAGATAAACTTTTCTGCCACATACTACATTGACATGATCTTGTGGCAATCTATAAATGTAACAGAACCACCTGTAACAATGCATTTATCAGAAGAAGATTTAAACAGAATCCTGGCGAATGGTGTCTCTGACATAATTTCTGAAGGTGTACTAGTAAAATTGCCATCACACACTCAAGCTGTCGAAAGGGCAGTCAAAGAAGTGACAAAGTCATCTCAACAAGTTTGTGATGAAACAAAGAGGGACGGAGTAATGAGAGCAAGATTGATGGACAGAAAAATAAGACCAAAGTTTGAATCAAATAAGGAATTTAAGGCTTAGAGAAGTTAGCGTGCTCTCATGGTTGGGTGGTTGGGAGGGCACATGTGGGACTCGACATGCAACCACCTCCTCGTGGTGAGTCCTGGGTAGTTCTGTTTGAACTAACGAAGAGTTGCATAGGGTTTACTGTTTGTGACGTAGAGTTTGAAACTAAACTGTGCGATTATTAAATAATTAAAAAACTAATAAGATAAACTACACCAAAAACGTACTCTTTTCGAAATTCTCAAAAAGTCTGTAAAATTTAGGGCTTATACGCAAACAAAAGAAGTTATATTACGGGTGAAATATTTTTTTAGCTATATGTGGTGACATTTAACATAACTTTAAGCATCACCCGATCTTCGTCCACCTTCAAAAAGTTAATAAAAAAATTTCGGGAATTCTCAATTTTTTGTTAAAAAATCGAATTTTTAAGGCAATTGCGCAGACTGAAGATATTATTTTTCAGGCTTAATATTTTACGGTGTTCTTCCTAATACTAAAATACAACTTTTGAGACATACCCGTTTTTGATCGGATAAAGTTGACTTTTTTCGGCCCAACCTATTCAATATTTAAAAAATGACTTCTTCTTTGAGGCTGAACCTAACAAAGTATTTATGCAAAGAAGTTTCCACATTCATCGAAATATCCCAGCCGATAATCTACCTATCCGAGTTTAGTTATATTATTTTTTTAAGTTTTTTAAAATTAAAAACATACAATTTTGCGTAATTTTATAATACGCCTTTATTGCAGTTTTAAATCTGTATTATTATGATTCCAAACACTAAAAAATCTTTTGAGTAGACATTACTATAAATCTGATGGTCAAATCCAATGAATCATGTTATAGGAGTGTATGAAATCAACGGTATTGCCTTTATTTAGTCATTACGTAAATTAAAAAGAATATTTTTTAGACCTAATGACTAACGTAGACTTATATATTATATATTAAAAACGTAATCTTATATATTTATAAAAGATACTTACGTTCTTTATTTTAAAATTAAAATCAAAGTTCCTGTGTACACCTGCTCAGTAAATCTACGTGAATTGTACAAAACCCCTATCTAAAGATGTTGCCTCATAAATTGTGTATTAAATGATGTTAGTTATAAGTTAATTAGTTGATTCTGCTAGTAATTTAGGGTAACACAGTTTACGGACAACTGCGCTGATATTGTTGCATTGTTCCACAAAGTAACGTGTCCTTAACTTTATAAAATTGACTTTAACAAACTTTATTTTCTCAGTAAATCTGATTGTCTTACACATTCCACACCATTACTAATATTAACATATTAACCATTAGTAACGTTACTAACATATTATTTATGTTTGTCCAAAGTTTAGAATATAAACTCTAATTTTAAGCTTAAATTTTTTCAGCCTAAATAAAATTAAGTAAAACTTTATATCCCACATGGGCTTATGCATTAGAAAATACTAATTTCGCCATAGGCAGGACAATTTCTCTTGCAGAAGGAACAAATCATACAATATTTTTCCTGTTTTTTTTTCAAGAGTACATTAAATGTCTCTGTTTATTGGATAATTACCGTATAATGGAACTGTATGACTATACTAACGGATAGATATGATTTATAATCTGTGTGTTTGAAAATATTATTTTTCCTTAGTTGACAAACAGGCCTATATTATTAACACAAGCCTCATAATTACTATACAGACAGTACCATTGTCATGTAGAATTATTCAGTTTTATTTTTCTTTAAGACAAAGGAGGTATTAAGGTTAATGCTAAACAGGGCTTGTGCGGTAGCGCAATAATTTAACTTTGTAGGTTGGCTAATCTGCTTCTTACTTTTTGTTCTATTCTGATTACTCATGTCGAAACCTTGTACAGTTCGTCTCAAACGCTCGTATGCGTCGGTCGGCTCACAGCCATACTGTCATATTTTCTTGTCGCGACATTTAATGTAGGCCTTAGGCCAACACATTTCACTTATGGCCAACTAGGCCCGTTATTAATATAACTTAAAAATTTTGATACTTTCTATATACGACATGCTCATTAGCCAACCTTTATTTAAATAACTGCTAACTACATATGTAATGTAAATTTGAACGTCAATTAAAATGAATTTAATACAGTCCACAATTTTCATCATTTCTGCTACCTGGTGATTCATCAATGCACGCATTTATAAGCTACATTCTTTAACTAAACATTTTTTGGCCAACGCCGACCGGATTCTCCACATTTTTTGGTCCTCACAGTACGGATCACTCATATCACTAACCATTTTTTGGTCCTCCGGACCGGATTTTCCATGCGTCATTACCATTTAATATTTTTCTGCCACTATTTCTGGCCATCACGGGCGAATTAGCACATCAGCTGATACGACCGTGGCGTGATTTCCATCAGCATTTCGCTCGTCACCTTTGAGCCTTCTGATAACATCTTCGCAAGAGCCTGCTAGCTACAGTGCTTTACACAAGGCGGTCATCTCTACGAGCTGTGTTTGCCATCTTCACCAAGGCGTCGACGCTGCAGGACATCGCCTACAAGGTATCACCTCAATAACAGCGTAACAAGGTGCGTACAATGGCTGAAGAAGGCCTCAAAGTGTTAACCAGAAAAAGAGGCGGCTTAAAGTCCGCAATAGTGCGAATACAATCTGCCGTAAATAACTTTGATATAACTTCAAACACAAAATATTTTTTAACTGTAAGGCTAGAAAGTCTCAAAAGCTTGGCGTCGAAGTACGACGAGGTGCAGTCTGAAATAGAACTTATTAGTAAAGACACGAGCGCGGCTCAAGAAGACCGAGTTGAGGTCGAAGAAATGCTATATTCGACTGAAGCAAATACTTTGCAAATACTTGATACATTTAATGTTCAGACTGTACCTCCCGTATTACCGACGCACATGTAATTAAAACCAATAAGTTTGCTCTGCTTCTCAGGCAACATATTGGAGTGGCAACATTTTTATTCAATTTTTACGGACTTAGTGCATACAAGATCCGATTTAACACCAGTGCAGAAATTACATTATTTACATTCTTTTTTAAAAGGTGAACCTTTAGATTTAATTAAGTCATTACCCATGTGTAAGGAAAATTATTCAATAGCGTTGAGTTTGCTGTCCGAAAGTTATGACAACAAGTTCATACTAGCAAAACACTACGTTCAAAACTTACTTCAAGTCAAGTCGACAATTAGGGACTCTGTCCAAAGTTTGGCAGAATTCACAAACACAATAACGTCTTCCGTCAATTCACTGGCGGCAATGCAGCTGTCAGTGAATTCATTTGAATTTATTATTATACAATTACTATCCACTAAACTCGACCCTATTACTTTTAAACTATGGAAGGAGTCAATAGACCCTGACAATTTACCTAGCTTTCAAGATTTCACTCATTTTTTAAACTCACGTAGACAGCTGTTAGAAAATACACTGCCTATCGAACCCGGACAGCAACTCAACAAACCTAATGTAAGACTTAACAATAAATATGATAAATATAACTCAAGAAACACTGCTGGCAGCACTAAATTTAAGAGTTATCTCTCAGCGGCAAACCATTATTCATGTTTGTGTTGTAAATCCAATCACCCGCTTTACATATGTGATAAATTTCGTACATTAAGCACCGCTGAGCGGGGACAATTTGTGTCAAGTCATAAATGTTGTAGCAATTGTCTTAGATCAAATCGCCTTTCATCTAGCTGTAAGAATAAGCAGGTGTGTAAAATCTGTTCAAAACGACACCACACATAGTTGCACGCGAACAACGTGCCGAAATCAATATCTGCCAGCAGTAACTATTGCTCGCTCAAATTACAATGCAAGAACAATGTTCTCTTATCCACAGCAGTTGTATTTGTCATTGATCAGGCTGGCAACACACATAGGGCGAGATTTCTTCTAGACGCCGGTTCACAAATAAATTTTTGTACAAAATCATTTGCAAGGAAATTACAGCTTAAATTAACTAAATCCAACATACCAACCACGGGCATAAACAATACAGCGTGTTACGCAACTGATCTTGCGTCTATACGCATTATTTCTCGTTATCAGAGATATAGCTTCGAGGCGAAATGTGCTATCGTATCTACGTTAACTCACAATCTGCCTGCAAATTCATTTGATATAAATCAATTCCACATCCCGAACAAGATTTTCCTGGCTGACCCAGTTTTTAACATATCGTCGCAAATCGACATACTATTAGGGGCACAATTTTACCTGGACTTGATCTTACCTAATAAATACATACGCGGCCCTAATTTTCCCATCATTCAGGAAACAAAGCTAGGCTACATTTTGCTGGCAACTTGCCCAAACACTGCCGCAACGAGGGTCCTGCTGTTTCGTTTCTAGCAAGGAACAACGACAGTCAAATTCTGCAATCTCTCGAAAGATTTTGGGAAGCAGAAACTATCCCTGACAACACCCCTGATAACGAGTCAGCCTGTGAAGAGCATTTCGTGCGCTCTACCCAGCGCAACCACGAGGGTAGATTCGTGGTTTCACTTCCATTTAAGCCCAATAATCTCCACTTGGGGGAATCTTACACTAGTGCTGAAGCAAGATTCTTAAGCTTAGAGCGTCGATTTAGGCGAGATGCTAAGCTCGCGCGTGACTACGCAGACTTTATTAAAGAATATAAGGATCTTGGGCACATGACGCTTACCGATGATGGCGCTATCAACTCAGGAGCGTCAAATATTTACTACCTGCCTCACCATGCCGTATTTAAACAGTCTAGCTTGACCACAAAACTGCGCGTCGTTTTTTATGGTTTGTCCAAGACTACCAATGGCCTTTCTCTAAATGACATATTGTTGGTAGGCCCGAATGTTCAACAAGACCTTTTTTCCATTATTTTGCGTTTCCGCATGCATAAATATGTTCTCATCGCCGACATCGAGAAGATGTATCGACAAATTCGCGTGGCTGAAGGGGATTGTCACTATCAACGCATTCTGTGGCGTGATTCTCCTCTTTAACCATTTAAACATTTTGCATTGCGAACGGTAACCTACGGCACGGCTAGTGCTTCGTTTTTGGCCACTCGCTGTCTTGTACAAATTGGTAGGGACCATCAAGCTTCCTTTCCTGAAGCGGCGTTAGCTATAACGAACGATTTTTATGTCGACGATCTGCTTACCGGTTCGGACACCATCCTTGATCTGACCAAGCTGAAATCCGATCTAGGTGCGTTATTAAGTCAATATGGTTTCACGTTGCATAAATGGGCATCAAATAAACCCACAGCTGTCGCAAATCATGACAATTTTTCACGCCCCCTAAACAAACAGGACAATGTGCGTACCCTAGGCATTCTTTGGAATAATACTGCCGATTCATTTTTGTTCGACATCAAATCATTTCCCGTTGATTCAAGCATTTCCAAGAGAAAAATTCTTTCGATTATTGCTGGAATATACGATCCTGTTGGTCTAATCGGTCCAGTTGTCTTTTTGTGCAAACATTTTATGCAGCGACTTTGGCTTTGCAAGCTTGGTTGCGATGAACCGATCTCCGGTCAATCACGTTCGGATTGGTATTCTTTGTGTGACAAATTGGGTCTGATTAGCAAAATTATGGTCCCACGGTCTATTCGTTGCAAGCGTGAGGCAAGTACAGTTGAATTGCATGGTTTTTCGGAGGCTTCTGAAAGGGGGTTTGCCTGTTGTATTTATGTCAGAGTCATTTATCAAGATTCTTCTGCCTCCTGTCATCTCCTGTGTTCCAAATCTCGCGTAGCTCCCCCACGACAGATGTCATTACCTCGCATCGAACTCTGCGCTTGCTTGTTGTTATCGCGACTCGTATTTAAGGTCATTCCTGCTCTTCATTCGTTTATTCATAATGTTCATTTGTATTCTGACTCTATGGTGTCTCTTTACTGGAATCATGCCCAGTCTACGCGGTGGAAAACATACGTCGCTAATCGTGTTGCTGAAATTCAGCGTCTTACGCAAACTTATACTTGGCATCACATCAATTCTAAACACAATCCTGCTGATATTATCTCCAGGGGGTGTCTCCCTGACGTTTTGCGCGATTGCTCGCTTTGGTGGCACGGTCCCAGCTGTCTGTCTCAATCGTCAGAGTCCAATCCTTTTCCATCCTTCGTACCGTCCACTCCGTCGTCTTCTGAAGTCACTGCGGAAGAGAAATATACCCATAAACTTTCTCTAATGTCTACCCTGGCTATCGACCTATCTTTGGACTTTTCCTCGTTGCATCGTCTAACGCGCGTACACGCTTACTGTTTTCGGTTCATCAGAAATATTAGACTCTCAAGTGCTGACAAATGTACGGGCGATCTTACCCCTGTAGAAATTCATCATGCTCTCAATTTCTTCATAAAACAATCTCAGTCGATCCACTTCGCAGCAGAAATTAATTGTCTTCGTAACGAATCTTCTGTTTCCATTAGGAGTAAGTTGGGTTCTCTCGACCCGTTTCTTGATGATTCTGGAGTGATACGCGTAGGCGGGCGATTACAGCATTCTCAATTACCTTACGACTCTAAACATCCTATTGTATTACCCCCATCGGCGCATATTACTCGCCTTATCATTGAACGTGAACACATTCGTTTACTTCACGCTGGTGCTCAACTCGTCCATCATTCACTGCGTCAACGTTGGTGGATTGTTAATGCCAGGTTAGTCATTCGCTCCATCATTCGAAAATGTGTAAAGTGTCTCAGGTTTAGTACCAAACAGCAGGTACAGAGGCTTGGTATTTTACCATCTCCTAGAGTCACTCCTTCAAGGCCGTTTCTATTTTGCGCGGTCGATTATGGTGGTCCCTTCATGATCCGTCATGGCGGGCAGAAATCCAGAACTCTTTCTAAGGCATACGTATCTTTGTTTATTTGCTTAGCTACTAGTGCTATTCACATGGAATTGGTTTCCGACCTTACGGCCAGTGCGTTTATAGCTGCATTACGTCGTTTCATGGCCCGTAGGGGCATACCCAGTCAATTATACTCCGATAATGGCACAAAATTTAGGAAGGCCCGCAATATCTTACATGATATCTACAACTTTTGGCATAATAAGGATGCCATCTCATCGATCAAGTCATTCACGTCCTCTCAGGGGATTTCATGGTCATTTATTCCGCCCTCCTCACCTCATTTCGGTGGCCTTTGGGAGAGCGGCATAAAGAGTTTGAAATTTCATCTGCGCCGCGTGGTAGGCAAATCTATACTCACCTTCGAGGAGTTCACGACAGTTTTGTCTCAGATAGAGGCATGTCTGAACTCTCGACCTTTATTTGCCATCTCTTCAGATGTAAACGACCCGGTGCCACTCACACCTGGCCATTTTTTGATTTGCGCACCCTTAACGGCGATACCGGATCCAGACTTATCTCACATTCCTATTTCTCGTCTTGGGCGTTGGCAACTTCTACAAAGGTTTGTCCAAGGCATTTGGAAGGCATGGTCTCGCGACTATTTGCACCAGTTGCAGCAGCGTCACAAATGGAAGTTCGCTAAGGATAATGTTTCCATTGGTGACCTAGTTTTGCTTATTGAGGATAATTTACCTCCATTAGCCTGGAAATTTGGTGTAATTACCGCCACATTTCCCGGCCCAGATAACTTAATTCGTGTCGTAGACATTCGCACGCCTACGGGTGTTTTGCGGAGACCAATACATAAGTTATGTCTGTTGCCAGCGCGGGACGAGATTGACAAGATTATTATGATTACTTAGCACGATGCTATTTTACTTAGCAATTGGCTTATTACTTATTACGACCATTTGGTCAACTTAATTGTGATGCATTATCACAACATTTTCTTATCAATTTTGCGCCATTGCGTGCTTCTGTAATCATCATAGTTTTTTGGTGTTATATTACTGTTTTGTATTTGTATGTTAATTTTGTGTGGCATACTATGTCTTACACATTTACGTTTTGATGTTTTGGGTATATTTCTTGTTTTAAGGTGGTCTCATTTTATAAAAATTTGTTATATAATATTTACATGTTTTGCAGCTGCGCATTCATGCATGCATTTCTTTATACTGTTGCTAATATATGTGATTTATTGTTCTCTGAATGTCTTTAAATTGTTCAACTCATGTACAACGTTTGTAATAACAGTATCGTATTTGTTATTTATGACATTGCAATTATTCATATTGTAATTAACTAAATTGTTGTTATTGTATTCATATAATTTGCGTTTATGTAAAACCTATCGTTTTTGCGTCTGCCGCATGTAACTATGCCACGTCTGGATTTATTTTATATTGTATTTATATTTCGTGACTAAGCATGCACAATTATTGTTTTTATTTAAATTATGGCATACATGTCATCATATTTGTGCTTGCATTCAGTCAGCTATCTAGCTTGTTCATACATTATTACATATTGTAAGTTCCTGAAACTTCAGGAACAGCATGACTTGGTCAATACATGACGCCATGCTAAATATACGCTTAAACATGTAATTGTGACAATTTTGTTCATGTAATTAATTCTCTGTACAGGTCTACTGGCCTCAACTAATTTTACGGTAACCATCTATGACATGCATAGGGTTACAAACTATCGGTCCATCATGTGATGAGCTTCCGATCATACATTATTAAGCATTGTCTAATTATGTATTTTTTCATGTTTTATAATGTTCTATACTGTACACATACATTATGTGACGGCAACATTTGCCAAGGCAGACATTCACGTTCATGTCTGAAATCAGCTGTTCGCCAACCTTGGCTTACAAACGCTTATCTTTAGGCTTATCTTATGCATGCTTATCTCTAAACCATTAACGTACAGTTGTTATCTAATCTCATAACTCAAGGTTCAACTTAGCCTTGAAACTAACTCTCATTATTAAGAACACTGTATGTTTTTAAATTTAGTTACAAGATGTACAATAATTTACTAAAAAAATGGTAAAAAATCAATTGATTTTGACTGGCAGCTTATGTGCGGTAGCGCGATAATTTTACTTTGTAGGTTGACTAATCTGCTTCTTACTTTTTGTTCTATTCTGATTACTCATGTCGAAACCTTGTACAGTTCGTCTCAACCGCTCGTATGCGTCGGTCGGCTCACAGCCATACTGTCATATTTTCTTGTCGCGACATTTAATGTAGGCCTTAGGCCAACACATTTCACTTATGGCCAACTAGGCCCGTTATTAATATAACTTAAAAATTTTGATACTTTCTATATCCGACATGCTCATTAGCCAACCTTTATTTAAATAACTGCTAACTACATATGTAATGTAAATTTGAACGTCAATTAAAATGAATTTAATACAGTCCACAATTTTCATCATTTCTGCTACCTGGTGGTTCATCAATGCACGCATTTATAAGCTACATTCTTTAACTAAACATTTTTTGGCCAACGCCGACCGGATTCTCCACATTTTTTGGTCCTCACAGTACGGATCACTCATATCACTAACCAGGGCTTATCACTCTGAAACAGCACAGAACATGTACACAAAACTTCGATGTTTTCGTTTCAGATTTTTATCATTTTAGCAAATTTAATTATTAAAGTTTTTTAAACCACTCCTTATTTAAAATGCATTAAGTATTTTCAAAACTCTGTAAAATGGAACATTTTACACAATATGTAAAACTTGAGTTGACAAGAATATGGTACGCTATTTACTTATTAGTTTTATGAAATTGTCAAAATCCTATTAAAAACAAATCAGTTTTCATTAAGTTTGTGGTAAACTAAATTTGAATTAATAAACCATGAACATCCAAAATTGTATTTGCTTTATATTGATGGTAACGTTATATATAATAGGGCATTTAAGGAAAAGCGTGTTTTGCGTAGACGATTTATAATCAATTTGTTGTGGAAGTTTTTCTGATTTCTTTGTAACGTTACCGTGGTTAGGAAATCATTTTCCCTTTTTACAGGTTAGAAGCAAAGTAATTTTTTCGAATTACGATAACAATAGGTTTGCATTTAGAAATATTAACGTAACGAAAAATAAAACAGAAACATACCAACATTCATTTTTTTTTAATTTGTAAAGTTTAAGTAAGTAAATTTAATCAATGTTTCTGAAAGTCTGTTGCAAAAGGTTACTAAACAACTGACACAGCTTAATTAACGGTTTCATTAAAACTGAATACGTTTCCTTTTGTTCAACGTTAAAACAAAAGAATTACTTACTTCTTACTGCTGTAGTTTCTACAAACACAGTAGTCGAATGTTAGTGAATAATTAACAGAATTTTTTCTATTCTTCTTTATAACGTTAAGTGCATAACAGCATGACCGTGGATACAAGAAACAATATGTAATGCCATTAATAAAATATTTAATGCTTTACTAAAATTTCCATATTGGCAATCTGTACAACAAAAAATAACTTAATTCTGTTTTATGACACACATTAAAAAAAATGTCTTTTAGAGCAAACTCTTTTCAATACTTTTGTTGCATAAAGTTACACGCGCTTCTACTACATTAAAATGGTTTATTCATAGCCTGCACGATGCAGATTTAATCAGTTAAACGTGCTTAAGTTGATATAATTCAGTGTAACCTTACTTGAAGAAATAATTAATATTTGGAAAAGTAGTCATTATACTCTAAAATATGAAGAAAGTGTCTTAAATATCAAACTCTTTACTTTAAAGTTTAATGGTAAGAGATTTCCAACTAAAAATAAAATTAAAGTTGTTAATAAAAGTAACAAGAAGTTGTAAATTTAAATATAATTATTTCACTACCATCTCGGAACACAAAGTTTTTTATGGGTAAAAACGTAAAAGTTTTAACTTATAACCTTTTAAAAGCGAAAACCGGTTCAGGTTATAAGGTAAAACTTTTACGTTTTTACCCATAAAAACTTTGTGTTCCGAGTCGATAGTGAAATAATTATATTTAGTTAAGTAACGGACACGTCATGGACAACGAAATCCAAGGGTTTTAAATTTCTTCGTTATCTTATATACAAGACATGCAGCTGGTTATTTAACAGTGCTTTTAATTACAGCTGTAAGATGTTACTTTGAAAGCCTCTTAGGTCTTGTTCACTTAAAAGATGTGCTGGTTAGTCCTTTCTTACACTTCCGACAAATATTCGTGTACAATTCTATTAACATGACAGGATTAATTTTTTTCACTCCTGCGTAATTACTAGCACGTATTGTCTATGTATAAAAGTTTCCTTAAAGTGAATGCAATATTTTCATCTTGCTGTTTCCAAATACTTTTAATTTTATATACTGAGCTTCATGTCTGCCGTAAAATAAGTTATCTGTTTACTACTAGGTATGTGTAGAGTACATATTTGAATATTATTTTAATTTTGTTTCAATTAAAACAGCTTTTGTAACCATTCTACTGTTATCCTAACTTAACTTAACTTAGTAACTATCCTAAACTAATCTACAGTACTATTAGTATCTTTCTCATTATCGCTGTTAAGATTGCGCTCTACGTTAATTTTTGTTATTTTTCTTAGAAAAAATTTAAACTTTGAATAACCTAAATTATTTATAACGAACCAATACACTTTCCATCAAATACAACTGTACTGATAATGGATTTTTTTCAACTCATCATTGTCACCATCATTATCATCCTCAAGGCTTAAACCAAGAATGGTTTGTTCCGATCTGAAATAGGCAAATATTACAAAATATTACAGCTGGAGACTCCAGCGCTTCCCCGGACGTCCCACACCTCTCCGTCCCAACAGCTTATAGTTACACAGTTGCTTAGGGATGCGGCAGTCATCCATCGGCAAAGATGTTTCCACCAATTCAGCCGATACTGGGCGATCCTGTCTAGTATACTCATAATATTCAGTTCCCGCCGTATATCTGTGTTTCTTCTATGATCATGGAGAGTATACCCTGCCACGTGCCTGAGAAATTTCATTTCAGCCGCTTGGATGCCACTGGCCTGGCCTTTCGTTAAAGTCCGATTCTCAGACCCATAAAGAAGTGTGGGACCCACCACCTTTAGAATTTTAGGCGTGTTCCTTTATTTGATAACTTAAGGGTTTGCCTGATGGTGCCGCACAAAAGATTGAACTTATGCAACTTATGCACCACGTCGTTGCTTGCATTATAAGACACACTGTAGCCCAGATATTCAAAACTGCTAACTTGTTCCAGGACAGTACCATCTATAACAATTTTTGCCCGTACGGGATCAGTTCCACAAAAAGCCATCACCTTGGTTTTAATTGTGGATATCTGCAATCCAGCGTATTTGCAGATTCAATTTAACAATATTCATTGTTATATCAATATATTCATTGTCACCATATTGTACCTGTTTTTTTCCACATTACTTTATACGATAGTCTATGATGTTACACTTACAATTACCCCGTAACTTTATGTTGTATTGTACATAGACGTATCAACAGAAGGGACTACTTTTACGTAAAGGAAAAAGCAAAGTATGGTCATAGAAATATAAGCAACACACTTGCTTAAAAAATTATTATATCATACTTTGTAAAGTTGTCAGCGTTTAACAGCTTTAAAGTTGTCAGCGTTTCTTGAAAAAACATATACACGGACAGATTTCATAGTCAGTCAGTCATTCAGAAGATCTTACACACGTTTCTTAATTTTTTTTTACCATCGTCACAGCTATAAGCACTCAACCTATGTCTATCGCTCCTCCTAATGGTAGGACTATTGAAATTATTATTAGTGAGTATACGAAAAAATTTAACTGTATAGTATTATCGGAATCTAAGTGATTTCTGTTGATATTTCAAGTGAATCTAAGTGGATTATTTCATGATATTATTATTTGCTTAAAATTATTATGGTAATTAAATATTAACTTTATTAAATATAAACAAATATTAACTTTGATGTGTCTCAGTTAAATCGACACATGACTTTCTGGAGACAGAGTTGAACATTTTATTATAATTTTGTGTTGAGTGTAATTATACCAAATCCAGCATTATTATTTCCTTTCATACTAAAATTAATCTGAGTAAAACCCCTTACCGAACAGACTAGAGAGTTTAACGAATAATTAACATCCAAGGTTGAGGTTTAGGCGTGTTCATATATGGAATAACAATGTTAATACTTCCTCTCCTGGGATAGAAAGTCATCTCTACTAATCTATTAGGTACCACGAAAGTCTAACGTAATCATAAGTAATTAATTTCCGTTTAGATTACACTGCAAATTAAAACACATTAGACAAGTAGTCCCAGAATTAGCCTATAACGACGGTATTTATAACTTTTTCACATTTTTTTTATGCAATGATGTACATTTTGAGTCTTATCTCATTCCAGTGTCAGTTAGAGTACTCTCAACTATTCGTGCGCTATCTACTATTATTTAAAGAAACTATTATTTATTTCTACTATTATTAAAAGGAAATTTATTTATTTTATTTATTTGTTACATTACGTGTCCATTTTGTTTCCAATATCTTAGTTGATAATTCTCTTTATAATTAGACTATGTTACTATAACAATGAAGGGATCCTAATATGGCTTTTTATTGAGTTATGTTTGTCCGCAAACGTGTATAGACAATGTAACACGGTCTGTGACATGTCGACTAGGTGTTTTTCAACATATAACCTAAACGACTTGTTTAATTTTCCGGCATACTGTAAAAAAAACCTGCTGTAGACATTTTACATACTAGTAACTTACTGTGCGTCAGTAATTTGTTAATAAAGGTGTGCATGTATCTTATCCATTTCTTGTCAGCTGCAAGCAAGATTTTATTATGCACATTTTAGTAGGTTTAGTATTATATAAAAATTATAACGAACTTGTTTTTTACCAATATAATATGCTGCTATTCTACTAATATTTAATATCGGCAATCAAAAACGATCGTTTATTTTTATCGTTGTTAGATATTAATAACTGTAAGCAGAAAATATTTACTAGGTGGAATAAAATGGTAAGAATATATTTTGAAACATTAGTCCGCAACAATACAGAATTTAACAAATTCAAAGATATTCTTATTAAACTTTGTTTTATTAAAAAAATGTTTTACATCTAATTAGTGTAATTAGAATTTAATTATAATTAATCAGAATAGTGGTTTGTAATTTTATCTTCCTTATTGCCAAAGCAAACACATAATTCTCTGTATGACACTCTAAATATGGAAAGAAAACTGGGATCGAGCAATTATCTGTATCAGTAATTGAAATTGTTAAGTTCGGTTATATTAATTGTCTATTCAAAATTAATATTCCGTTACTAGTGAGTTTATCAACGGTCACATAAAGGACATATATTTCGTTTCATTCTCTATGATAATGTGCGTTTATATGTGAGACAGCGGGAGCGTTATTGAATGGTCATTATTCAGATTTATAAACAAGTTTACAAAACGTTTACTAGTCGCACTATAATACGAACAAAACCACTGGATATTTAGGCCCAACGACGATTAATCTTTTTTTACGTACAATATGTCATTGTATGTATATTAACGTCGTGTGTACTTGTATACCAGTACCTAAATTTGTCAATTTACTTCTGGCGTTGTCAATTTACATTATTATTTTTGCAGAACAATTTGTTAATTTGAACATAAAGCAAATCTAATAACGAAAATATTTTTAGTGTGTTCAAGCTGAAACAGTATTGCATAATTATTACCTATTTATTAAAAACATAATGTAAAATTGTTAAGCAAATATATGCCTGATTAGTACTACTATGCAAAACTGAGTAATTCTATAACATACAGACTACGATGCGTATACCGTAATTTTAAAAATTTTCAAAGAAATCTTTTAAACATAATATTAAATCTAAAATCACATAAAATGTGTTCAAGATGCTTACGGCACAGTGTTCTTTGCACAATTCAGTTTTTAAATATATTTGTACAACTTATTTAAAAAATGGCTGTGGTAGATTGTATCAGATGGCTGAGTTTTGCCATCACAAAAATAAATTAAATACTGTGGCACTTATTAGCAAAGTCCGTCAGTTAAATTAAAATTCGTATTTGAACAAGCTTCAAGTATTCATTTTACGTTTAAATGTAAAACGAACTATATAAAGAGTAAGTATATAATTTTAAGACAACTCATTTATAAAGAATAACCTGTCTTCATTTATTTAAGATACTCAATGATTTAATTGTAGGTTATATTAACGAATCTTAACCTATTGATTGTCTTGTCACAGTAAATTAATAATTACAGCTAATGACAGGATACAGCAAAATAATGACATCTTTCCAACCAATACTTATAATCAGCTCCACCCCAGACTAGAGAATTATAATTCATAAATTATTTTTTGGTTTTACGTTATGTGTCTTTTTCAAATCTTCATTGGCTGTCTTATCGTATTCTAGTTTCCACAGTACTTTATTAAAATATTACAAAGTTTAGTTGAATTTTTCATTCTTTATGTTACCCATATAAGAGTATGATGTTTTTCCGCAGTTTGAACATTACGTCAATCGTGTAAAAATATATTATGAGTAAATAACGCTGTACAAAACAAAAGTATAATGGACACTTTCTCTCTCACTGGCCACGCGGCCAAGTCTGAACTTTTCCACGCGGTTGTTTCACTTCTCATACTTCCATGAAATACCTTAAACAGTCTCTTCAATACACTCCTCACAGTCTGCACAACCCAGTCTGAAATTGTAAAAACGGTATCCGCATGGAGTTTAGTGTAAATTTGACATGTAAAATAATGACATATTTCTAACCAGTACTTATAATCAGCTCCAACCCAGTCTAGAGAATTGACGAATAATTATTCATAAACTATTTTTTAGATTGTGCCCCTTATAACACAATTCAATTATTAGGATGGCACTTCTTTTCTAGGTATTAATACAGTCTAAAACAATATATGTTGAGGGAAATACCACAAAATTCAGTAAAAGGTTTACCAAACTCTTCTTAAAGTAAAGAGTTCCTTTAGTTCTTTAACCTTCTCTGGTGTTTTTCTTATTACAATGGTGCATATATCAGTAATAGAAAAATAATCTTCAAGTAACCGACAACATTAAGACAACGATTCAAGTAATATGCCATAACAACAAACGGTAAATGTAGCATGTTTACGACAAAATTACGTAATTTATAAAATTACAGACTGCCTCAAAATATGACAGTTATTTATAGTTACAATTTTTTACAGTCATTTGCAACTGAATTTGTAAACACTTAAAAGGAAGCGACATATAAAAAAATGTTACAATTTCTTGGAAAACTCGAGTGTCCTCTCATTTTAGTTATTGTAATTAAAACCACAAAATTGTTGTAATTAGTTATAAAATTCATTAATAACTTAAAATTAATCAGACGTTGTTTTAAATCATATGGAATTAGTTTATTTATATATTGTGTTTTGACAGCATGTCATAAAACAAATGGAACATATTTGCAAATAACTAATAAAGTTTACAAACAAGTTTATAAACAAATGTTGTATTATTACAAATTAATAAATCACTCAATACGTTAAATTAAAAGTAAAAGGACTTTAACTATGTAAATTGTAATAAGATTAAGTATTACTAGTGTAATTTAGGACAATACTAATTGCTAAATGTGCGAAATTACAACAGCGACTGTTGGTCAGAAAAAATGTAAAGCTTTCTGTTTCCGGAACGCTTAATTAGACGCGTTGCTTGAAAGCGGTCACTTTTGTTTTAACAGTCATCCAGTGTAGACGTATTGTGAAGAAATGAAGTAATAATTGAAGAGTTCAGTAGGCTACAAGTGAATAAAAACTGCAAGATTACAATAAAAATGAAATAGTTAACTCAAGAAAAAGAATTTATTAAAGAAAAGTATAAATAAGAGACTACAATTAAATTAGGAGTGAAGTAAAATAGTACTCACCTGTCAGGTAACATTACGTGTTTATAATAATTTCGATTCCTGAAGACTAACCTATAAACGTTCACAGTGTAAAACGAAAGTGATCACACAGACACACAGTTTAATCCACATCCTGTTTAATATAGACAAAAACTTCTAACATATTATTTACTTGTAAAACTAACTACAGGTATGTCAACCCTTGGGTATTTATTATTTAAGTAAATATACTCTCTCACATGCACACTCAGCGAGTGAACAAAGAATTAGACTCTGTGTTGCACAGCCAGTACTGCGCCCTGATTGAAAAGCTTAGAAACTGTAATAATTTATAGAAAAATATTTGTTTTCTTTTTTGTAAATTTTATAAAAAAAGAAAACTTATACATTCGTTAATAAATAAGTTGGTGCTAAACACTATATATTTTTTATTTTTTTATTTTTATGTACTGCAGCCCTTCGATATAAGAGTCATTAATTCATGCTATAGAAAAAAATAAAGAAAATTTAATTTTAACGGACCCAGATCTATAAAAAGGTCAGTACAATATGGACGTTGAAAGTAAAGTGCTACAAACAGTGCTAATTTTTTATGCTTCCGTTTCGGCCAGCCTTTCTTCTTTAGTTTTATATTGTCCAGTTATGCCAGATTACCAAGTATGGTGAGGTGATAGACGCCGGAAACATAGTTGACCTACCAATCACACCTTATCTCTTGATTGTTAGGGATATTTCATACACACATTTATAATTTTTAAATAACCTCCCTGCTGATAATGGACAACGGTATTCTCTCACCGTCCCACTCGCAGCGGACATGGCGGCAGTTTTATCTTTTCTGTGGGAAAGTTAAAGTCTATTTGTTTAAATATTTCGAATACATTTCACCGCAGGTATAACACCATTTGTATCATGGCTTATTTTTCTCTGGTTGACTGAGAAAACAACTTCATTGGCTTCAAGCAAGTTGATTTACCTAGTAGGAACGTCGTATATGGCTACCAGTTTTTCGTACACAGGACAATTACGCGTAATCTGGAACAGAGTTAGCCATTACAGTCGACGTATTTCATTGGTGTACCTCAGGGGGCATCGCCATGGGCCGAGTTGTCTTAACTCGAACATATGGACATATCTGGATGCTATGTGCCCAAAATGCAAATTCTGCAGGCACTGTATTAGCTGAGTGGTGAACGCTCAGACGCTTAAGCTATGAAAGCCTTCGTATTTTCTCTGAAAGAGTAGTCTTATAGAATATCAATCATGGGAGGCAAAGGAAATGCATCCTTCACCCCCCTCGTGGTATGACTCATTGCAGTGTCATCTCCGTTGCGATTTCGCCTTCTGCGCAGTTTTGTAAGCCACGAAATACCACCGTTCTTTTTGTCTCATTTAGAATAATTTTTGGACACTCGTCGTTCTACCCAACACTCTTCTTTCTTCTTTACATCGCCTCTTTCCGCTCAGTAAGCGTCTTAATCATTACACCAGCAGCCATTTTTCTTATTTTGTGGCAGCAGATCTAGCACAAAAGTTATAGAATTTTTTACAAGAAAGGAGTTTTTTTTTGTGAAATCTTCTTTCACAAGCAAACGTTTCGGCAGCGTAATCGTACTCAGCGCCGATGTCAACAACGTCTTACACATCAACTTCGTTAACAATTTAATAAACGTTAACATTGAATGGACTGAAATAGTGTTACGACGGTCTCACGGAGTAGAAACAAAATACAGACACCAATTACTGTAAGTCACTAATTGAGTAGCCCACTTACAAAACTCGCTAAAAGCATAGCATTTTAAAAAATTTGTCAGAATTGACCAAAAATGTATAAAAACAGCCTTGGATTAGATAGAAGGCTAATTTTGTTTCATTAAATCAAGAAAAAATCATAAAAAAATACTAGTTAGATGAACATAATCCTACAATCGCTACAAATAAGTTATTTAAATAATAATTTAGCACATAGCGGGTTTTGCAAGTGTAATCATGAATTAGCGAGTTTTGCAACTCAGTGGTCGGCCATTTTAATTTTTTAGACATTTGAAAACCCCGCTACTTTATAAATATTGTTAGTTTTTAAATTATTGTAATTCTCAAAAATTGGTTTTAAGAAATAAAAAGTACAAAATGTTTAAATTATTGTAATAACTTGTTTAATAATATAAATTATTACAAGCTTTAATAAATAACAAATAACAATTTACTCTCAACAAGGTACTCTCGTACCTTCAAGTTAAATTTGTCTACACGCAATAAGAATGTCAAGTAACAGAAGTACGCTCTAATTATAACACAGTAATCACCTGCCACTAACCCTCAACAATCAGTCCATCTGCACTACAGACATTGCCCACTGTAACTGACTGACTTAGCTAGCTGCTGTTATTTATAGCGTATAGGTCCCACAGGTGCGCTCCACAATAATCTTTCATCCTCCTGGCGGCGTGCCAGTATAATTTTTGTGACTTTGCACCTGCTCGGGTAGCCGACAAACAGTGGAAGGACTCGAGAGCGTTCCGTAACTGTTATAGCAATAGTTTTATTTAAGAATACATTGAAACGTTTTCAGCATGCCAAGTATATCGCATTAAGAGTCAAAAGTATGTTATTTTTTTATTCGTAATAATGCCTAAAACTATAAGATAACTCTATTCCTTTAAAAGCTGTAGGCCATGGATAATTTGTTACGGGTAAATCCTCTTCCCGGACTGCTTCCATCGTAATGTCTGCGTCACATGACGTTTTTTCCCTGGAATCTGGTATCGTTTTCAGAAACTGAGAATGGCGGTAGAAAGACCCTTTTGAAAGACCTTGTTCCTTTCAATCGCCACTCACAGCCTCTGAGGACGATTCGAGGGTTCAAAACGTTAACTGGCAGAAAACTTACTATGCAAGCAGTCCGGATTGAGGATTTACCCGTAAGATTACTCTATACTGATTTCAGTAATTTAAATCCGATGAGAAGAAAACGTTTTCTGCATAAATTCAGTTTAATCTATCAAAAATATTGCTTACACTGCCATGTAAAGGAATTATTATGATTCTCTCATCTATATATCAAAACGTGTATCAAGTCAAAGAAAAATATTGGGAGTATATTATACTATGTCATGGTATTAGCAGGGAGTACAACAGAAATATTGACACCTACCTAATAATAAACACAAATTTTATATGTTGATAAATCATTATTATCAGTCCTACACGCCAGTAATGTAGTGATTTTATTACCTACCATTACTGACACTAGCGGCGCATGTTTGTTATTTACTGCCATATAGAGTGCTCTACTACGTGTATAGTACACTTGCCTATGTCCAGGTCTAATTCCAATAATATAATTGCACATAAATGTTTACTGCTTAGATTATTAAAATTATGTTAATGTGCCTATAGTTATACATGCAACACCGTACCCATAAAGTAAACATACAGTCGTTGATTTACAAGCCTACTGAATTTGACGTGCTGTGTTGAAAAATGAAAACGCTGTATTCAAATGCAGTTCGATATTTGAATCTCAAACTAAAAGGGAATATCTACCGAAAAATGTTTAAATATTTTTCTGTTTGCTGAAGAAATATTGAATATTGTCTATGATTGACTTAGAAGCTTCTTTTTCATACACCCTTTATTAACTGTAGAAATTATTGTCAATCAATTATTAACATTTTTCAATTTTCTCGAATACTGTTTCTTTCCTTGTGAATATAGCACACACAACTATGTACATATGCTTATTATTATCCATAATAAAATTGAGCTTCATATTTTGTGGTAAATCACATCTGTCTATAGGCTCCTACAAAATATTATTCATAAACGCGGAATGGCTTTAAATATAAAACATTTTATACTTAATTTGGAAACACTTCTAAATAATACTACCCTTTGGATGTTTGAAATTGCACGGCTAATAAAAAGGAATATCTGACAGTGTTAGATCAGTGTATTTGTGTTATTGTAACGGATCCTTTACTGGTTTTAGGAAAACGATTATAAACCAGTTAAACTACTAGTACTGTATTACTATTAGTACCAGTCGATCTACTCTAGTACAGTATTATTGACTCTACAAAAGGTACATTTTTATTTACAATTTTTCTGTTAATTCATGAGACATCTTACTTTGTTTCAGCAAGGTAACTCGTTATATTTTAAAGTGTTTGTGGTAACTGTCAGAATCGTCATAAATTATTAAAAAAAAAGGGAATAAAATTGTATTATATTTTGAAATTGTGTTTTCAGAGGTAAAAGGATGCATTACTTTCTATTAATTTTTACAACATTCTTTGACCCAAACACCCTTTAGTCTTACACTTTATGGTCGACAACATTTCAATGTACAAACATTAATCAAGTAGCAATATTCCAATTATTTCGCAGCCACAAAAGTTAAAAACCCCTGCTGAATAGCGCCAACCGAGATATTTTACTAAATGATAATGGAGCTCTAATGAAGACTTCATCAGTGAACAAACCATACAAGGTCACATTACGCGTAAATAAGTTAGAAAGTTTTAACACACAATAAGTGCAGTATTCCTGGGAATAAAGATTCATTCCTGACAAAATGTATCATTCAAATATTTACTCACTAAACTACTTGTAATATTCATAGAAAATGCTAAGAAGATAAATGTGCTTAAAAACTTATTAATTAGAATAGCTCTTAACAAGAACACAACTGTAACTTCAAATAACAATATAGTTAATGTACAACCACAGAAAGCACAAGTATATACGAATGCAATAACAGTACAAAATTAAAAAACGCACACAGCACTGTACTGATAAACCTACAGCTGATAAGATTATTTGGGTTGTCCTCCAATACTATGTAAATGAAGAGGCCTTAATAGATAGTCTCATACTATTAGGATGCAAGGTGACATAGGTATCTAATTTGAAATAAGGGCGCACCAATGCAACAATAGTATACCTACGTTGTTATAAACATAAAGCAAGCTACCGACAACAAACATATCGATAAAACACTGTCAAATGAACTGTGTTGTGACTTTGAAGTACAGTATGTAGAGATAGACACTTTCAATGCAAATGTTGAAAAAAATTTGGACGAACAATAAACTTCTGCCATGACGTCCCAAAATGTGTAAAATTCATTGAAAGTCACCACACAGGCAAATGGTCAAGGAAAACGATTTAATCACAGATCACAGATTCAAGAATGATCAAGCAATTGGAAAAAGATTTAATATTACAGATGTTGACAATGATATACTTTTCTATGGTACTTATCATTAAAATAAAAAAAGTAACTCCAGGTTACACGTCAGATAAAGGAATGTCTGTAGCACTCAAGATCGCGGTCTTGACCGCTTATGGATGTTCCGGCATATAGAAAGGTGAGAATTTTCTTGCTGCCCTATAATATCTACGTGATCCTGGTTTACGATAATTGTTTTCTAGGACTAGACAAATTTTTACTTTTCAAATTACTTTCAACGCGTGTTCAAACGCTCTGTATAGTCTAATAGAATGGATCAAATTGTTCCAATACATATCTGTTGTTTCCAACTTTCTCATTGTGTAATGCAACTTTCATTATATGTACAACGCGTTTGCTCGTTTACATTAAATGTTACATTATATTTTTTTTATATCAGCAGCATAGGACTCATGTATTTAATAGTGGTTTTCAAAAGCCTTGTGGCTTAAAGACCAGATTTCATTTATTTGCCTTCTCCTTCGAACAAAATAGACGAAAAACAGTATAGTGAATTTTTATGTTTCACAACTTCATATCATTCGCGTTCTAAGTAATAGTTAAACTTAAATACTATTTAAACGACTGTCACATTTTTAATAATATCTAAGTCGTGTAGAGTTTTACCAAGGTTTATACACTTACCTTTTAAACAAAAGTTCCTTAAAAGGATCATTTTCACATTAAAAACAGGAGTGATTTTTTAAGAAGTAAGCTCAACATATAAGTGTTTTATCAAAACTTTATAATAATAAATTCGTAGTCATGTAACGTAAATTATTATG
Organism: Magicicada septendecula; assembly: GCA_034769895.1. Classification (NCBI taxonomy): domain Eukaryota; kingdom Metazoa; phylum Arthropoda; class Insecta; order Hemiptera; family Cicadidae; genus Magicicada; species Magicicada septendecula. The sequence continues at coordinate 106,569,747 of CM068370.1, forward strand.
ACACAAAAAAATTAAGAAATATCACTTATTTTTAATGTGTAATCTTACACGTCTTGACCGAGCTCTAGTTCTAAACGAATTAATCGTCGCGTGCATATTATATTCAAATACAGTGAATCAAGGACAGAAAGAAGTAAACAAGCAAATATTAGGTTTGTTAGTTTAATTCCCTGGTGCTTATAATGTTGGCAACGGTAAAATTTACGAAATTTCGTACATTACAGAGTCCTACGTTAACTTTGTTGTTTCACTTTGTGAGCAAAAACTATATCCAAACTATAAATTTCAATAAGCAGATATTTGCAGATGTTTTGCTTCAATCCGTCTGCTGATATTGCAATTTAAATATAAATTTAAAAGAAATTATTATAATCTCATACTCATAAATTAATATTTTGTAGTTAAATTGTTACTTTCACCTTACTTAAAATTCTAGAGGTTGCACAAAACTAAGCGCTATTGTATATATTTACTATTTAACATTGCAGTTTATTAATGCGGTAAGTTTCCGTTTCATTTATTAACTATGAACGTGATGAAAATTTTACGTGCTCCTCCTAATTGCAACCTTTAAGAAGCAGCTGATCTAAAATGCAGTATTGTGTCTTTTGCATTTTTGTATAGAAAAATTTCACTTCAGCTCACGTGTAAAGGAAATCAATCTCGTGTTAAACCGCCGGAATAACGGTTCCTACGAAACAACAAATGTACATTTCTGCAAACCAAGCGTATAAATTTTATACGTTGAACTTATCAACTTCAAAACTTTTAAGTTGTAAGTTATAAACTTATGAAAATTTTATGAAACATGTGATTCATATTCATTATTTAAAATTTTTTTTTATTTATTATCAAAATACCCTTATACCATATTGGTGTCGGGTTACATCAATATATGATAAGTACATCAACTACACTCTACATACAAATTTTTTTCATCTTATTCTATCCATTGACAATGTCTTCGCTTCCCTCCAGCCCAAGCCTCTTTCTCTCAAAATGTTTCCCATCATTCCATCCCAAGTCAGTCGCGGTCTTCCTCTCTTCTTTCTCCCCCCCTGATTTTGCCTCCCAAACCTGTTTTACCATTCTATCACTATCCATTCTCTGCATGTGTCTCCACCAGCATAGTTGTCTCTGTTCAATAAAATCCAGAATCGATATCACTTTTAGATCCTCTCTGATTTGTGTATTCCTAACTGTTCTTCCTTGTTACTCCCACTACTCTCCTAAGATATTTCATTTCTGTCGCCTGGATTTTAGGCCTACTGTTTTGGCTTTTGGATAGCACGCACGTCTCACAGCCGTATGTTAAAACCGGTATATATACTGTTTTATATACACTCATTTTCGTTTTTCTTGATATCTCCTTCATATTTATAAATCTACTGTTTACTATAAACATAGTATAAACATATCTATGTTTATTATAAAGCATAGTATACTTTTATTGCCTTTGCAATTCTTTCATTTAATGTGGCTTCTTGTTTCCCATTACTGTCTATTATAACCCCTAGATATTTGAATTGTTTGACTTGTTCTATCTTCACTCGTCCAATCTCTATATTTATTATTTTCTCCCTCATTACCATTACCTTTGTTTCGGTCTTATTTATTAAGACTTAATAATTATTAATATTTATTACGATCTTAAATTTTTCCTGTAAGTTAATTCTTACTTAGTTTTCAGAACATTTACAATAAACGTTTTGTAAACGTATCAAAGAAAATACCGTCTACACAATGTTGTAGGAATGTTCCCAGTGTTAAAAAGCTGAACATATATTTCAAATAAATATTAGATTGCGAAGGCGTCTGTTTTACTATTTGTACACTGATTATAAACAAGAACGCAAACAACAGAAACATAGGTAATATAAAACACATACAAAATTTTCAACAGGAGGTGAGCACATCTATTACAATGCTTATTCTTACGGAAATGTGACAGATATTGTAACCAAAACTAAACTTCCGTTAACTTAACAATACTTCAACAATAGTATAAATTTAACTTCTTGTTTTTCCAACTTCTCAATTTTGTAACTTGTTAACATTTCAAAATGTAAATTTTTCATTCAAATTTAACTTCTTAAATATAATAGTTTTAGCCACTAATCACTTAACTTCTTAGACTTTTCAGTTCGTCAATTTATAAGAGAAATATGTCGTTAATTTAAAACACTTTTACCACTGAACATCAGGGTTTGTTTTCTATAATGGAAATATGTATGAGTTCTTAATGTTAGTTGGGTTTTTGTTAGTGACACTTACTCAGATCACTAGATTTTACAATTTTACTTTCATTTAAAATAAAGTAAATTTGTGTTGTTAATATTGTTTTATTATGTAGTTTGTTTTGCTTAATAATAAGAAAGGAATAGGTAATTAATATTTTGTATTACCAACAGAAAAGAGGAAAACCTTGCCATAAATATATAAGGAAAAATTATGAGATAATTTCTAGAGCATAACGCACATGAATATTTTGGAGCTTGTAACTTTATCAAAAAGTATTCTAATTTGTTATAGTACATACAACACGTCAAAAATAATGTATAATAATAAACGTGCCAATTATGTTTCAGCACCTTACGTTATGCAACATGTTTTCTAACATTGAATCATCTGCTGTTAGAATAACAAGCCGATTAATAACAAGTGTGACAAGACTGTAAAATCAACCCTTCTCTCCGGAAAAATCAATGTCTTAACCAATTTAAAATCCACAATTTGGCAAGTAACACTCAAAATGGTAATGTTTATTAGGTTTGAGTTGAGTAAATCACTCAGTATCTTACACATTATTGCATGTAAAACAAAAACGCGATTATGAATTTGGTGGCAAAGAACGTTTGCCATTTCTGCTTTCTGCTAGTTACATAATGGGGAACTTGGGGGTTTCCTGTAGCATTGTTGAATTTATCTCGTTGCAGAACCTATGTATGTGTATGCTGTACGACCAAAAGCATTTGGAGTAATGTCCTGAATATTAGGGATTTAGCTGGTAGTTTTTGTTTATTTTACGATTTATTTCTAAGAACTTATAATTAATTATGCAAATACTGATTTTAGAAGTTGACTCTATTTTTCTCGAGTTGTAGAGTATTGCTTATAAATTTCAAGCGTAATGTTTTATTTTGTAATTACCCGGAAGACAGTTGCCAATTCTTTAAGTAACCGAAACGTGGATTTTCATATATTAGTAATGATGGGAGAAGTTGGCCCACTAAATTCTTTTATTTACGAAATATGAACATGTATCAACTTTGCAATACTTAAGTTCGCAAATACAAAGAAACAGACATACATTGACGTAAACAAGGCAAACTAAGTCAACTAAATGTAGTATAGAACAATTTTCCACAAATCGCAGATAAAGTGCGGAGGCCTCCTTGCGTCTTTGAAAACACACTCGTATTGAGAAAGGAATAATCACGGAGCCGAACAAGTTAGACGGTATTTTCTTAGTGGTAGAGGATTTTATTCATCTAATATTACGACTACAATATGGTTGGATTTCACCCCTGCAAAACTTACTGAGCGCCTCCGCAAAACCATTTCTCTACATTTCCGGGTATAATTTTGCGTCATTTGAATATGTTTTATTTGCAAATATAAAACAAACCTTTGCCTCCCAGATCGTATATGGCAAAATACAGACGACAGTTACTTTTACTAAAATAAAATATTTAGGTTTTGTTAGTTCAGTGTTTGTAAAGAAAATGTTTTAACGGGTGTAAAGTGCAATCGATTTCCATGATAACATCAATAAACATATGTTTATTGAATTATGCTCGATTATTCAATTATGCTCCTCCAACAAACATACAAACACACACACATTTTTCTCTTGCTCGCTGGCATCGACAAAATATTAGTGATAGCATTATAATCGACAAAATAGTATCTTAGTACTTCCTCTTGAAACATATAATATAGGCGACATAAGCATATCATTAGAGAAAATATTTAGGATTATACTATCACTTTGCGCACGTTTTGCAACTTAGGTTCTCTGTATTTTGACATACATATATTGAATACAACACTAGCATAATTAGATAATCATATATGTACTAAAGTTTAATATAAATTAGTTAAAATTTTAGTTTCTTTTATTTTTTGTAGTTTTCAAGTATACTTAGTGCTAAAGTGACACTTAGCATGTTGTAGCTCACAAACATGTAGTGGATCTCACAAAGCAATGATTGCTGCAGTCACAGGGCAAGGATCTCAGTGCAGTGTTATTAGTATTCTTCCTACCAACATTTGATTAAATATTTCATTTTCTACGTCGCTTTTGTCCTCTATACTAGACTTTGTGCGTTTCTTTTAGTAATTCCTTACAAGATCAATGAAGTTAGGAGACCTTAGCCCTTTGTGAAATGTATGATTTTGAGATAGCCATGATCGTTTACTATAACAGGCTAGATTTTTGACAGAGTTATTAATATATTAGTATTTAAAGTTGTAGTTGTAATTGTAATTTTGGGTTGATTTTTTGAAATATCTTGTAAGTCCTATTGCTAAAAAGCAGTAGACTTTGAAATTTCTCAGACGCTTTTTGCTGACAGCTATTAATTGTTACAATCAATTTATCGTGTGCTAACAGAAAGATTTTGCAGTTTTTCTGTCACATGCAGATAAGTAGCAAAACAAGATACATGAACGCCCCAGAAACACGTGCCATCTTGATTTTGTAAAGTAAAGCGAGGACTATTGGTGATATTGAATTTAAAGCATCTCTTATATTTACACGATTTTAGCATTAAACATAGATGATGAAACTGTGTTTTCAAAACAAACCAATTTTGGAACATTCAAACTTTACATCAGTTTATATTAATGTGTAAAGATAAAATTAAAAACCAGCGGTCACATAGTGCTACAAATTAATTGTGTTTCAATACTAAATTTGTATATGACAAATACGATACAAATAATGACTTTTGCAAAAGCAGTTGTCGTAGGAGTTTGGAAGAAATTCGAAAGTCCAACATTAGTTTATAAGAGTGCAGGTAGACAGCTTTTACGTTATACCTTATAAAGTGAATTATATTTTTTGCCGATGTTCCTGTTGGTCAGATACAATTATACGAAAGTCTATTAAAACTTATTAATAGTCCTTTGGAAGTTTATTTTTGACGTTTGGTGAAATATATTAACTTAATAAGAGACTGATACACATAATTGTAAATCCACACAATTGTTCAATCAATCTCTGGCTCTTGGTATCAGCTTATTAAGCTATTGTGCTGTCAGATATTTAGCTTCTTTAGCTACTAATAATTCAGTTTTCTACTTATACATGCTGTTGCAGTAAATTATACATTACTTTTGAGTATATATAAATTATAAGTAAATCAGGTTTTGAGCACTGGTTCAGACCTGTAATATTGTCGGCGCCAGTAATCACCTTCAAACTTGGTGATCTGGTAGAACTTGCCAGCTTGCGTTGAAAGACGTAATTTTGCCAAAAAGCAAAACCAAGCAAGTAAATACTGTCCGAAGTAAGTCATCTTTCATCATCCACCATGTAGAGGTTTTAGTGGAACATTATTTGATATATTTCGCGGTACTGAAAACTGAAGATACTACTAACCAGACACTTTGATATGTTTGTGCCTGCAGCAAGCACTTCTGAGGTCATAAAAAAATTAAGTATCACGGGATATCAGTCCTTCAAATGCAATATTACACCAAAATCAGAGCTAGGAAAAACACTGTTAATAGAGCTAGCTATATTTCTTAAAAATACAAATCCTACAAGATATATTCCGATTTCCACACCTCTGCAAGGAATAATTATCATCTTACTACAGCTACTGAAGTTGACGTAACACAACACTTATTTATACTAAACTGTGAGTGACATCAGTAGTATCTCCGAAACCCACTCAAATATTGCCAAGTCCCAACTAAATTCGGCTGGCCGTTGGTGTTTATAATTTTACCCCGCTTAGGTTCAAGAATAATATACTATTTTCCGGGCAATACGTGTAGAATAAATTGCGTAGTTACAGGAACAAGAATGCTCTGGGGACTATATCAATGACCGGTTTTGTACACACAGTGCAGACCAAATGACAGTAGAAAAATTTACAAACGACTGGCATGCCAGTCTGGAACAATCTAGAGCATGTGTTATGCTTTGTTGCAACGTAGAAATATTTAAAATAAGTGTAAAGCATTTTATTTACTGTTGAATCCAGCTCTGAAACTCCCACAAGAACGAAAAAACAGCGGAATTGTTTTAACTCAGAGGTAAGGAGGAGAAATAAGTACGGGATCAGCCAACAAAACAGGAGGTAGAATCTAAAAACTGTCCAATAATAAATGAGAGGAACTAATAACTTTTAGCAAAATTGATTACAAATAGTGTTGTAGTACTGTGGCGTGCTATACATAAACTAATACAGGACATTTGGGTCCTTCCCGATGAGTGAAGCATGGGAATAATCTATACAATAGACAAGAAAAGTTATAAAACTACCAAGGAATTAGGGCACTAAATACGATACTACAATATTGTTAAATACGACTTATACTTTGTTACTACAATATTGTTAAATTCGCTAAAATACTTTACGACCGCATTCGACCATAGCCTAAAGAATACTAAAAGGTTATGAAGCTGGTTTCAGAAGTAAATAATCAAATATCAACCAAATATAAGTCAACATACAAATTCTGGAAAAGTGGTTGAAATATGGTCTAAAGGGTCATCACATATTTCAGGATTTAAGGGCGGACTATGTTTTGGTATATAGTCATGAGAGAAATATACGTAGCCAAATTATATAAGGGCATGGAAAAATCTGGAATACAGAAGTAGTTAGTAAAGCTTATAGAGCTCACAATGGGGAACGTACAGTGCACACAAAGCGTAAATGGTAATATCTCCGAGGTCTTTGAAAGTTATGGCGGTCTCCGCAATGGAGTTTCTCCGACGTTTATGCTCTTCAACCTGGCACTGGAGAGCAACAAGACTCACAAGTATCAGGGCAAAAGGAACCACGTAAACAAAATCTTTGCAAATCACAGACTATGTTGATGAAGTAGATGTTATTCGTAGATCTGAACGGGGTGTTGTAAAAGTGTTAAAAGCATTAGAAAACGCAGCTAGTATAGTTGGACTTGTAACAAATACCAATAAAACAAAATACATACTTGCAACACTAACCAGAAAATCAGACCTGCATATCCGTCATGTTACTAATATCTGTTGCCTCTACAAAGTTAATGGTAGAGTGTGTTAAAGCATTAGTGTATCTCGGGTCTGTAACTAGTGAAAACAACACATCAGCAGAAGTAAAGCGTAGAATCACAAGTGCGAATAGATGCAACTTTCCTCCGAATCCCCAAGTACGATTAAGAAATATTTCCAAAGCAACGAAATGGAAACTATATAAAAGACAACAAAACCAGTGTGGTATGCTTCGATAGGAACTTTTTCAGGAAAATGTATGGGGCTTCTTATAAAAATAGGTCTTAGGGGGAAGGATGACTTGGAGCTCTATAGGGTGTTGGAAGGACTAGATATTTTAAATATAATTAAAGTAAGTATATTTGGAGGACTTTTCCGTGTTACGAGAATACATAAAGACAACCCTACTAGAAAAAGGTTGTTGGGGATACCTATTTGTCATTGCAGGTAGATAGACGAAGAAAAGATTCTTGGATAGTGCAGAAGAGATCTTAAGAAGAGGCGGCGACGAACAGTGGATGTAGATGATTGGAGAAATCTTTTGAATGAGGCTGTGAGATGCCATAATTATGATGATGTTGTCGACGTAAGACATCAAGGTATAATACTGTTACACTTGATAAATGATAGTATTATAATGCTTATAACTTCAAATTGTATAACATATTGACTTGACGATCATTGAATATAAATGATTTTACTTTTTATCATTTAGGAAGAGGATAACCTACTTTTAATTTTAAAACTAGCAGTTTATTGACCTGAAACTTTCCAGTGCCTTTAAATTTTAGTTATTAAATGGAAGTCTAAGCTTTATAAAAGTGAAATAAATAAACGATATAACTGTTTGGTTTGTATACCTTTGCGGGAGTAGTGGTCTCCGGTCACCGAACCGCCGAGTGGTTACCTATTAGTACTTCTGTATTTATGCATGTGACACTTCATGCAAGTGGTGCCGTGGTACTCAAACCACACGACTTACCGCGGGGATATAAAGAATACAGTTATTTTATCCCCCGCACACTACACATGGCGTTGTTAAGCCTATAGATGCCAATCTTAAAATAGATATGTAAATCATTATTAAAATAAGAAGTACATATATACAACACGGTTTCTTACAATGAAGGACACATAGAAAGTTTTTAATTTGCAACACGGATTTTACCAAAACTAAAGCAGTACCACTATAACGTTGAGTAGTGAATTTAGACAAGTTCACCTTATTTACCTTACGTTCTTCTGAAAGTATAATATTGATTTGGCGGTAAAGAATTTATAGGCAAGAAATTGTATAAAGTTTGTTTTAACGATTTTATTGAACATATAATAATTCTAATTATGACTTATTACAAATCTACGTACAAACGACTGCCGATGCTAGTTGTTGTTAAATTTTGTAGCAAAATATTATGTGTTGCAAAGGTGCATCAGGCACACACACGAGATACAACTCTACAGGATGTCTTTAATTTAGGTTCAGTCGTCATGACTAGAGAGAAAACACAATTCAATTGATCACATAGATGTGTAGTAAACCGACATAATAATTTCGGATGCTTTCAGTTCCACTGTTTGTAGGTGATGCAATAATAACATATAGCATATAAGCGCAGCACCAGAATGTAGATGTTCTTGTTCACGTGTTTTATTTTGAACTATAAAGTTTAAAAGAACTAAGAAGTATAAACTAAACTATAAAGTTTAACTATAGGTTATTTTTACTGCTACTCAAAAACAATTAAAGTTGTGGGACATACTATACGGAAATCAGAAAACAAAGAAGCCTCACAATATATGCAAAACCTGTGAGATCAAGATTACTTAACGATCACCTCATATTTATTACATTAACCATATCTACCCACAAACGTGGTTACTTATAAACAACTGCTGGTAGGCCATGAATAAGGAGAACAGAATTAGTATTATAAGAAACAAATTTACTCTATATACTATTTTAACAATCCAATGGATAGAGAGGACTCTATTTTTAATTAACTTACCAATGGAAGACCTATGTTAATTACTGTAAACTGAAGGACTATCCAATAGGAATTGTGTTGTAATGAGCAGCATTCATAAAATAATTGTTCTTTCATATCGCGGTCTTCCATTTGAATAATTGTACGCATACAAATGTCAAGGTAATTTTAGTCTATTTACATTTAAGTCTACTAATAAATTGGATGGATTATCTATACATTGTTTTGAAACCGAATAGTAATAGTGATGGTATTTTCCTTGAAGATTAGGCAAAATCGCCTACCAAAAATTCTCTTTACATTCATCTATTTGAGAAGAGCAAAACGTTTACTTAAAAACACTAAACTATTTGCTGTTATGATAAATATTTTGTATTACATGTTACAAATTGTATGCCTTCAGCAAAGTTAAGAATAATAGTAGTGTTACCTTGCGCATTTATTTAACGTAATGATTTCAGGAAAATAATATACCTTATTCTGCTGGCTTCAACTTTGATTGATGAACTAGAACCTCTCTGACAACTAGTGAGAAGCAATTACTGATCAGCTAATTAGTTGGCACCGTATTGAGTAATCATTGTAGGTATTCAGTTGGCACGGGACAGTGAGACGTTTAGCAAATTACGGCCTGTATTTGAATCACAGACAACCAAAACAGTTGGACTAGCTTCACCGTAATCCACCCTTTCAGGAATTTATATAAATACGCTAATCGTTGTACGTGTGTATTTATATTTTAGATACACAAAATAAGAAGTACTTTTTAAATCTAATAATTGTATCCAAAAATCTCAATAGATCGTTAGTTGAGAGTTATAACCTGCTTTAACTTATTATAACTAGGTAAGAATTTTGAGTAAAATTTAATGTGTTTTATTGTACTTTACTTTATGCACCATCCTTATTTACTTTACTGGTTAGTTTACAGTTTTTATATTTATAATGTTTACTTGCATACACGTGTACTATTAGTACACGTTAATTAACAGATTCCTGTTCAATTGTGTACATACACTAGACGATGTCACATTTACATCAGCACTTCCTGATAGAAACACGTTAAAGCGTCACAGACGTTTGTTCCTTAAACTCTCTCGCTTTTCTACGTAAATCTGTGTAATTGATGAACTTAATTTTAAAAATGAAGCGAGTTACAAAAAAAAACCAAATTGAAGGAATACAAACGAGGTTTTCCAGACCTGCACAGTATAACTTAAATGTTTTTGTAAGTTTACAGATAAAAGCTGTAGGCAAACTACTATTTGAATTAAAATTTTAGTATGTCTAAAACAATTATTTTTAAACAAATAAGTCGTTTTTTCTACAGCGTAAGAAAAGTTCTACTTTGGGCCACGTTAAACTTTTGTCAGCCATACTGATCGTTTTTATCACAGATCGTTTTCATCTGCCATGTTTATAGCTGGATTATCACGATATAAAAATTCTTACAGCATTAAAATAAAATTTATGTCTTAGGAAAAAACGAAACAAAAGACAACGAATTATATTAAGGACTCTCCCAAATTAAATAGTGTTTGAGTATGAAAAAAGTATAACTTATGTTTACGTAGGAAATAGTAGGCACAGGAACAGCTTTCTATAAGACTGGCAAAAGAGGCGACTGTTACTTATAGATCTCACAGTCTGACGAACTCAGCCAAGCAATGCACGTTCACATACACGGGTAATGAAAGTACGGATGCCCTGAGCGAGTGAGTTACCTAACGAGATTCTGCAGTCCTGGTGTTTATTGCGTTTGTACTGGTCACCATTGCAAACACTGACGGTCGTCCTTTCGGATTGTCCTTGACGAAAGTAAGCATTGCCCTTGTATTTGAACCTATATCTTAAGCTTATTATAGTAAACTTATTATAACTTAATGTTGCATCGAAATGCGTAGTCTAATTCTGTATTTAGAATTTCAGATGTAATAGAGAGAATGATAAATTTTATTACTTTGATTTCATAGCAAATGACAATTACTTCATTCAAAGAACACCTGCGTTATTAACAGTAAATCTATTAGTTAAAATATTTAATTTGCTGTACCACAATAATGTAACAAAATAGATTATCACTAAAATGTTTAAAAAAAGCTTCTATATACTTAAACCAAACTTTAATTTGCAATAATGTTCATGGAGAAACATTTAAAAAATTATAACTAATACTAAAAAGAAAAGAAAATTTAAATAAAACTAATTGTATATTTTTCAAACATACATACTCAAAATTATTATTACGCATTTATCTATAATATGAAACAAAACTTTTTGTTTTCTGTTATTATTAGGTTTTGTAATATACATGAAACATATTTTACTACAAAAACTTAAAAATGTGGTTGCGTTTGTAACTCTATACTGGCACAATTATACAATTATCGGTATTGCCGTAAGTGCCCCAAAGCACGTGCGTACGGCTCTTTCTTGTTTTTGTAGGAAGTAAGAGAACGTAAGTTCGTGTGCTTTGTAAAGTAATATTGTTCACTACAACTGTGTTTGCCATTTACGGACGCTCTGCTTTTCTGCTGATAGTTTACAATGTTACGAATCCCGCGTCTGCTGCCACATGTCTCATACTAATGGTAATTGTGGCAGCAACTTTTGGGTCTTCAGGTCGTATAACAATTGCATCAACTTCTGGGTTCTCTAAAGTATTTCTAGCTGCACTGCCAGATTCTTCAATATCTTGAATACATATATGGCCTTGACAACAAAATAAAAGTAAAAGATGAACCTAAGTTGTTTAGTGCATGGATTAATGCCATTACCTATTTCAGAAGCAGGTAACCTTAGGTCAATGCATCGGATTATCTAAGGTAGTTAGAAAAATCACTGAACCTATACAGGTAACAACATTTCTCCGACTCCGGTGTTCCCTGTATTAAACAGCTTACGATGCCAGTATATATTTTGGGAGTAGGAGGCACTGACTGCGTAATTGTAATAAGTAGGGGTTGCACCATAATCAACATACGCAATGTCCACTCAGTTCTCTGTCCACCAGTCATCAAAGTACAAAATGGTAAAATCCTCATACTATTCCTCCAGGATTAATCAGAAAAGTAGTTTCAGTTCGATTTGATGGCAGAACTTCTACTCGGAACACCCAATGAGGTTAGGGAAACAGCCAATTTATACTGGTCTATTTTACGCCCACAGATATAGGCTGGTCTACTCGGAACACCCAATGAGGTTAGGGAAACAGCCAAGTTATACTGGTCTATTTTACGCCCACAGATATAGGCTGGTCTACTCGGAACACGCAATGAGGTTAGGGAAACAGCCAAGTTATACTGGTCTATTTTACGCCCGCAGATATAGGCTGGTCGATTAAACGTGCAACAGCCGTTTTGTTTCCAAGTCGGTGTTTTCCAATCATCACGTGGTTTAAGTGGCTTGGCAGCGATAAAAGTTTAGTTATACTGTATTTGTCGGCAACAGTAACTCATGTATGAGATACAAAGAGGTTGCTCAACCTTTATAGGATCAGTACGTACTGCCATAGCGCACCCCAGCATTGTACGAGTATACAATATGTAATATACATTATCCTCGTATCATAGCTTTATCAGGTATGAACTCCTGGCTAAAGTGTAAACTGGCCACATATAATCCATTTTTGTAAAACTAATGCTGTGTACTGCGATAACTATAGAAAGGTCAGTCGGCTTAGTACGTCTTACAAATTGTTACATCTTTCTCTTAGAAATGAAGTGATTGGAATGCCGGACATCACTGTGTTGGAGATCCAGCATGGTTTCAGTAAGGGAAATCATGTTCAAATTCCATGTCTTCAATAACCCAGTCATTGAAATCCACAGAGAATAATCAATTGCCAACATGACTTTCGTAAAGCATACCACGCAGTGAATAGGGGTTGGCTCAGGTCAATAATGGCACTGAAAGGTATCCTGCAACAGGTCTTTAAAGCCATATAAAATATCTACTAAAAATCAAAATCGTAATTGGCACAGACAGACGAGCACAAATTCTAATATGGGTATAATCGATTGTGGAGTACGACAACGGTGCCCTTTGTCAACTTCTCTTTTTATGTATAGACAATGTCATACACGATTGGACGATAAATGCCAGACTATTTTACAGTTAGCTATAATGCAGTAACACGTTTTTATTTGCTCATGACAAGGCCATCCTATCTACGAGTAATTTGGAAAGCAGCTTGGTGTTGGCTATAACCTCACCAAATAGAATCTGCAAGGATTTCGGATTGCAGATTCCTACAGTGAAAATGAAGGTGGTGTCTTTTTATGGAACAGGTCACATATAAACAGATATTGTTTAGACCGTCAAGGAGGAGGTCGGAAGTGTTGAATATCCGGGCTATAATATGTCTTCACTTCAGACAATGCCGTAGAGGGTAAGCTACATAAGTTTGAGCATATGATAAGGACCGGCAAAAGACCTCGAAAATCAACAACTAAACCAACACGGGTGAAGTACTGCAAAGTGATGGCTCCCCCCACATATCTCTATGGATCTGACAACTTAACCTTACCGAAATACCAGGCCAGTCGTATTCAAGCGGCTGAAGTGACGTGTATTAGATACGTACTTGAAGTTACATTTTCTAGTACTCATGTGTCTTGACTTGTTAAAACATAATACTAATACATGCCAGTGTTTAAATGGAAAATCACAGACAAAACGTGACTGTGACATATGCCGAAAAGTTTGAATTATTTTCCTCTTTCTATGTAAACAAAAGCATTACAAAAAAACATGGAAGAACACAAAGGTTCTAGTTTTTAACCTATGTTGCCGTAATTATAATAATGGCTTTATTTTCCATTTGAAGACACAGCCGCTCTTTCGAGGCGTTTTCAATGAAATAAATGTGATGTATCCAACTTCTCCTTTCCAATCATGTATTCTCGGTTTGGTTTTGTTAACAACTTTCCTTCACTCCTTCCTCTATTCTCTCTTTCATTTTTCTTCGTCGTTTCTACAAATCTTAAACGTTAAATATTTTATCTCCTAACGAATCGCGTCAACGGCTTTGCTTTTGTTTACGTTTCCACCGCTGTCTTTTACATAAAGCCAGAAATATCTTATACCTTGTCAAAATGTATGGCCGTAGTAGTCATTTATCCAGTTTGTGTTTTGTGCGATTGTATCACTTCACATTTTTAATTGTTTATTGTACAATGTATAAGATAAATATTTTGAATAATCTATGTAGAGCATATATAATTTTTCTAGGTACTTGGAGTATACGTGTTTTGACCACATCTAGATTCCAGCTGCTTGTCGAAGTAAATGGTTCTATAAGCGGATTCTATACAGTCGCTCACATTGTTGTTCGGAGCATTGGCTACAGTTCTAATGCCACCAGTCGTATTAATTTCTTACGACTGTTACGGAACGTTGTCAGAAAGGCGATAGTGTCGTTCTACACGCTTCTCGACTAGCCCGGCGCGCCTCGTCTGTATCAAGGCCGTCCACTTACGTTGCAATCAAGTAGCCCCAGGTAGTTAAAGAGAACACTTGAAATACGCATTAAGCTACACGCCGCAATAAGGATGGACAGTTGTTATGGAACCCTGCGCGATATATAAAACAAGTGCATCTGGCTTTGTCAATCAGTTAGGTTGAGCGATTTTCTTAGTGCGGATAGTGTCATTGTTGAGTCTTCATGAGAAGTGTTTAATGTGCTATAATTAATGGGAAGTCTACTACTTAACATTATTATTGCGTGTGTACAAATCTAACTTCATTCATTGTACGAGTATATACTTGTTGAATAACCGGTTGATTTCAAACCGTTATTTGTGATTAATTAAAGCTGGTAATTACTGACTTCATTGGTGTTTGTGTTTCTTTTCACTGTACCATACGATTATCAGTGAATCCGTCGTAGCAGTATTGTAAAAATGTTTTAATCATAAATTTATATTAATCAAAACCAACTAATCTCGTACCTGCTTCGACATAAATATGACGTCAGAAGTGCTAACTGTATAGAAGTAATTCATATACTCGGTGTAATGAACATGTATTGCACACTTTATTACCCAGTAACCCACTTAATGTACAAGTACTGTATATTCCCTCCTGTTGTTATTACTTCACGAGATACAGCGAGAGAAGCTGGCGTCATAAAGTCTTATAACTAACTGTGTATTGTTCCGAAGGTTAATACTGTTAGCTGTTACTCCATTATACGACACACTAAGTAATCTCCTGCAAACAGCGTATCATAAGATAATATTCCCTTTCTAATGAACCAAGATTATTACGCATATCAAATCTTATAATACCCAAATATGTCGTCAATTAAGTAATATAGATTGTTTCAGATACAGTAAAATCTTGAATACGCAAACAGTGTGTATAATCGAGTCATCATATCATATTTTCTATAAAATCTTACCCACTCTTATTTCAATTTATAATACTTGAGGAATTTAAAACGTATTATTCATAATAAAGGAATTTATAAAATGTACTTATCAAATTATATGGGGAAGATCATGAATTTTCCATTTCCCCGAGGAAAATGTTTAGTCCACTCTTCAAGTTAGTCTCATTCCCTCCCCCATAGGTCTTATTCACCGACACAGTCCTAGTTACGCCATTACTAATAAGTACACTGAGTAGTCTGAAGCAAAATTATATTGTCAAAAATTCACGTGCAGTGGCGGCTGGTGGTTCCAAATTCTGGTGGTTGCAGTAGGCGGTAGAGGGGGAGGAAGTGAGTTAAAAAACACATTAAACAGAAGGCAGATCTACTACATATGTGCATTATAAATAGTGCTGTCGTATGGGAAAAAAATAGAAAGTCTCTGTTTCCAATTATTTGAGCAGTTAATTTATGGAAAATCCCAAGTAAAGTTCAAGACAGTTCATCTAACAAGCATGATGCAAGCGACTGAGGATCATGTTTAGGAGAAGCAATGAAACCCAGAATCTTTCAACCTGTTTACCTGTTTATCTTTCAACGATACGCTATGACCGCCATTTTTAAAACATTAGCAACATCAGTGGTCTCTTCAGCAATTACATCCAAATAACCCGCTTCTTGTATCTTACTCGTTACTTCTTCGTGGCATATTTCTAACACTATATTTAAAAAATCACTTTGAATGGTTTTCGAGGTGCCCTTAAATGCAGTTAGTTCCTCTAAATGATTTTTCATTGATGTGTCAAGCTCAGAACTGAAACCAAATAAGCCTCGAAATACACCAAGATCTGATGAAGATTCAGTCTCATTATGACCCCGCAAAGCTAATTCAAAAGCTCCACAGAAACGAATACAGTTTACTATTATATTAAGACGTACCAATTATTGCGTACTCTTTCGTCGTGTAAAACAATATTTCGTCTATATTCACTGTCCAGCTGCTGTGCTATACGTACCAAAAAGAGAAAACTGAAAAGAATTCTTTATATGTACACTTAACGCCTAATGATTTTCTTATTTTTTTCAGCTAAAAAAAAAAGGTATGATGGTTAATACCTTTTATTCTGAATTTCGTCCAGGGGTTCCTTCCAAACAATAAACATGGAAAACAAAATAAAAAAGAATTTCTTTCGTCACAACTACATAACCAGTTAGAATTTTCATAATATTCTACTTTCAATAATTGATTAAATTGTCGACCGCCTGATTTTAGAATTTGATTTGTTGCTAAGGGAGACAGTTGTCGTCCTAGCCATTGGATCTTAACGCTATTCGATCTTAAACTAAAAAAAAACACGTTGTTTAAAAGCACGCAGAATCAGTAACTCCAAAAAGCACAGACACAAAAGCACACAGCAGCATTAAACAAAGAAAAAAGGATACTTAACACACAGTTTAATTAACAAAAAGTCAATTGACACTTTATTATCACAATCGCAGTTTATACCATATTATTATTGTAATTTTATAAATTCAAACAATGGGTAACGTTTACCTTGAACCAATGTAAACACTACACATGACACCTTACAAATCAAGAAGGCTGTGCTTACTGACTTCATAACACAACTAAGGATGAGCTACAACGCTACTAGTGGAGCTTTGCAGAAGCTTGTGCAACCGCCTAGCTAACATTGGGAACGTACGACAACTGTGAAGAGTAACGCACGTTTTCCCGTATATTTGTGTTGTAACCTCTGCCATATACTGTTCAAGTTGCAAGCGGCCTACAACCACTAGCCTGCGCGCCACATTTGAATTTACACGGGAACATTACCGCATAGAATCTAATACGCTTTCCGTTGAAATGTATGACACTTTTAACTGCTTAATGTTGTCGTATATTATTTTACAGTTTAGTTATTCTATTTTGGTTGTTGTGCAACGCTGCAACAATAGCACCAGTCGCCACTGCTCACGGGCGTGTCAAAGAGAACGTGTATGTGCAGTTGTGAGGTAAGTTCTTGTTGTGTCCCTTACTTAGCTGATTCCATGCGATGGCAATAATAATCAGTATTTAGATTTTTAAGGAACTAAACAAAAAGAAACAAAGTTTCTTATAGTCAAAACATTATTTAGTTTTCCGTAAGTAAGAAATTACTAAAAATTAAATATATTCTACTGTACTATTGTACTTTGTTAGTTTATAATAAAATTGATGAAAAGAGAAAACCGTAAATACGACTACATAGAAATGTAATGCAGTGTGTATTCCGTGTCATTAACTTAAACCATGTCAGTATTACCTTTCCATAATTTATTCAACTGCTCCTTTAATTTAAACGCTAACATTATTAATAATGAATGAATGAATGAAACTCGTTCTATACAAATAACGGAAACGTTAAAATCTGATTTCTCTTTTTGCTACGTAGTTCCTCTGTGAATTCAAAAAAAGACTGTAGAACGATATGTTAAATAAATTCTTTTAATATTTTTTAGACTCTTGTTAATAAGCTAGATGGGTTTGCGTCAATTCGATTTAAATAATTGTTGTAATGAAACCCGTAAATAGAGAGTATATTAAATATTGCCTGAAACCTAAAACAATAAAAGATCTGTCTGTTGCGATTCCAAACAATCTAATTACTAAAATGAAGTGAAAGTATTTACGTAAAAGAAAGGTTTTTGTATCAACGTCCAAGACAAGGGACTGTAATATGTAATTTAGTACTTTGAGTGTAATTAATTGAGAGTATTTTATTACCTGTAACATATTTGTACATTTATCACGTTTATAGCTAGTGAATACGCCTGCACACACAATCAAGTCACATCTTTATGGTGTTGTAGAACCCGTAGCTAGTCAAAATTTAAACGGAGAAACAATTTACAAAAATCATGTAAAGCGTATGAAAGATTGAAAAATGAACAAGACACAAAAAATTGGTGGTTGTGTGGTATGCATCCAAATCTTAAGTCATTTTATATTAAAAAAACGGAAAAATGTACATACATTAGTCGTTAGTAAACATCTGGATGCACATTTTGTACGCGACATTAATTGTACACCTTTTATTTGCTAAATTTTGACTCGTGATACTATAAGTTATACACTAAATTTCATGTAAATTAAACTGTGCCAATTTCTTCATGTAAAATTGATAGAAAGTTATTCGTTACGTACAAAGATTCATATTTATTATTTATTGTTAGTTAGATACGAAGTTTAATATATTAGGCTACTTACCGAGTTACTTAGGACCCTATTGTAGTTCAATGTATGCAACTTATAAAATTTGCTTTGTTCGCTATATGTTAGTATTAATTCATGTCAGACACAAAGCAAAGTTTACAATACTCTTGACTGTTTCTTTTTTTTACGCGAAAAGACCTTTAAGGAAAGATTTAAGTAACAAATTAGAAGTCAATAGAAGCAAGCGTAAGCCTAATTCTATTATGACGGCTACACAGTTTCTGAATATGTTTTGGTTGGAAATAATCAGTTTTAGATGAAAATTAATACTATGGTCATTTTCCACTAAATGGCCATAATAACACAAAACTAACAATCAGCATTCTAATATCGCCAGGTCTAAACTGAACTGGGCCGCGGCGAATTCATACTTCCGCCGCCTTGCATTCTAGTGACATAGCAGGACTGAATGCCGGTAGGGTATCGAGTAAAGTCTCGAAGGGGTATCTCGCTTGACCTACAAGAATCCAGAGTGTTACGTTATTCTGCTTTTCAAAACAATGTAGTCATTTAGCGATGAGGTACTATCTATTTTCCCTGCATATCAACAGAAAAATTTTAATCTGTAACTGTGTACTTACAGGAGGAAAGACATTAATTGTGCGTCCGACCTAGCATATTTTCCATTGTAGCAATTATAAAAACCCGTAAAATGCGTTTTAACTGATGAAGGAAGAATGTAGTTAGATGCCATTATGTCTGTGCACTGTAACTGGCACCAAAAAAAAAAAATTACTGGCGTTCTTTTGGTACGGAATAAAACATATAATTGTTGTTAAGAATTATAACTATACAGATTTACAGCAAAAAACGCATAGTGTTTTATGATTATGCATGGAATAAATATTGAAAAGTATATTAGAAACTGATCACAGCTTTCTAAACGATCACAATGGCGTTTATGCACTCCTAGTAAAAACTCACGCAATGGAACATTAGTCTACTGAGGTTGCTTCAAGGAAGTCACTTAAATTTTTCAAATGATAGGTAAATCTTAATTCGTTTATTTTTATTGGAATTTTGAAGCGAATTTGTATCGAATTACAATTAAGTCCATAGTAGAGCATGATTTCAGGCAGCTTCCTACGACGTAGAATAATTAAGAGATATACAGACACAAAAGACAAACGAAAATAAGCTGCTATTTTATAATTATTATTTCTGCTATTGGGAAGATTTCATTTAACACGTTACATAAACATTACACTACATCTAATTCAACATTGTCGCTATAAATATTATAAGTCATTAGGTCATCAATTTCGGATGACGCACACAGTAACCACAATTAGCCCTAGGCCTATCGCTTTTCACTAATCCGCTCTCAAGACACGTGCAAGGAATCACAAGAACAGCAACTAAGCTCCTTTGTCTATTTCTCTACCTCTCCCTCTCACGCTCTCTATTTCCACACACACACACACACACACACACACACACACACACACACACACACACACACACACACACACACACACACACACACACACACACACACACACACACACACACACACACACACACACACACACACACACACACACACACACACACCCACACACACACACACACCCACACACACACACACACACACACACACACACACCGTCAAAGTATCGATAATACTCCATGGCCTCAGAGGCGCTGATAATAATATGCAGTTCTGGAAGAAACAGTAACATCTACACCATTCAGGATTGCGTGGTTAGCCAACCTTGTAAACAATGTTGGTATGCAAACTTTGCTGTGCCGGTAAGCATATTTCATCTGCCAGATATCTGTTGCTATATTTGATATAATTATTAACTAACAGCAGAACCTTATGACGATGGTCTGTGACTGAAATCGATCGCTTTAAGAATATAAATAATAACATTATATGGTACCTTTAGGCTATATAAAAACAATACAATAAAAAATGTATTTCTTGTTTTCCATTGTCTAATTCAATTACATATGTGCTTACATAATAAATAATTTGTTTGGTATGATTGAGTAAAAGCTTACAAAGATTTTATCTCTGTTACTAAGTGGTAAATAAATTTAAGAAATGACTGGCAGTTAAGAAAATTTATTTTACAGAAAATTAGCAAAGAAAAGAATAAGCGAGCGAATAGGTATTGTTGTAACTTGCCTTGCTTATCATTTTTAACTGAAATATGTAAATATTTTGTGGAAAATTGTTTCCTAGTGTTTTCCTCTTCAATGCTTACATAACCTTCAGCATTCGCCAACACATAGGATTTTTAAATTTTTTAAAAATACTTTATTAATCATACTTCTTAAAAATTCTGAATCAGTACCTTTCCCCGTATCTACAGTACTTTTAGTCATTAAGAGTATTGGTGGTGAGTGTTCACACATAAAATGTGGTGTTAATGTCATACTCTAGGTAAATAACAAATTGATATGTATTTTGTATTACAGAACGTCAGCAAGAATAATTACTTATTTAGAAAGTTCCGTGGCTAGAGTTAGAGATGTTGCTATATACGGTGTTCATTCGTCATGCCGTTGTGTAAGCTAGGCTTACGGACGAGACAATGCAAACGCAGCCGCCTTCTGTTGGCGTAATACAACGGTCTGACTGAGATTAACAGAACTCGTTAAGTACAGAGCGGCACGATATCTGCAAATGAACACACACATCATTATTTCTTTCACATCACGCTTTCACTGAACGTGGTTACGTGCCGAGTGTTCCTGTTGAGCGGCAGTTTGGTGTAAAGTGTACTCCAACAAGAGGGTGCAGCGAGCGAGCCTAATGTTTCAGGGAAAATGATGACACCAACTTTGTCACTACTTATTGCCACACTGCTAAACACTTTGTTCTTCACGAGGCTTTTCGGTGTCTCCAACGTCGTTTAAGACCTGAAGATGGTAGAGACACCGAAAGGCCTCTTCAAGAACGAAGTATTTAGCAGTGTGGCAATAAGTAGTGACAAAGTTGGTGTTAAGAAGGCTGCTAATAAAACTAACAAAACTGAAAAATGACGACGATGTCCGCGAGTTTGGTATACGGGATATTAAAAAATATTATTATATACCTGAAAACAGCCAATTATAAATGAGACAACCAGCATGCAGGTGTCTACTTTGTGAGTATGTAGGAATTCTGATATATGAACATAAGTTGTTTGAATACCAGTACTATTAGGCTTCATTTATCTGCGCAAGTAAGTCGTAAATGTAGTAGTAAGTAAGTCGTAAGTGCCCTTTGTAGTAAATGTCTCTTGTGTCATCGTAATCCTCTGTTATGTGTCAGTGAATCTTTGTGTAACTGTGAGTTATTATGCTTAGCAAAACAGTTACACCTACTGAATATATTTTATATTCTTCTGTTCTTGATTTAATTGGAAACGAACCACTAAAAGCACCGGTGTCCAGCTTTTAGTACATCTGCAAACGTAGAGAATAATGGTATAAAGTAGTAAAGACATACCAAAACAGCTGTGTTGACTCCAGCACACTAAGCAATGAAGGAATTAAGGAACACCATTCAGAGTTATAACAGCTGGCTAATATACTGAACATTATGAAAGGAGACGTAGGACTGTCTTACACCTACCTACATAATTTTTATGAAGTCACATAATTGTTACAAGAAAGTTTGACACAATGTGTAAAGCATCACTATACAGATCAAATATAAATTATACCATTAGGAGGAGC
The DNA here is from genome assembly GCA_034769895.1 of Magicicada septendecula. NCBI lineage: Eukaryota > Metazoa > Arthropoda > Insecta > Hemiptera > Cicadidae > Magicicada > Magicicada septendecula. The sequence continues at coordinate 106,592,243 of CM068370.1, forward strand.
AACAATGTACTTAATACATTAGATAAACATACTAATAAACTGCCTAAATGATGCTGGTCTCGTTACATAACAGTTAACCTCAGATCATACAATCTACTTTCTTTACCTAGCAAAAAGCAATACCCAGCACTAGTTTTATCGTCTTTTGTAAGTTTATTTGTGAAGTTAAATAAAATTACTTTTTATTTGTTACGTCCAAATTTTCAAACAATATTTCGCTCAATTATCAATATACACATATGTACGCACCCAGATAATACACATAATACACACAGATAAACGGTAAGGATGACTGTTTCCAAATTCAAGATAGGTCGGCTAGTGTAAAGAATATTCAGGTACCTACTGGTTTGTGTATTGTACATGGTTACAAGTCCATATCTTACGTTCCTATTAGATGTATTATGCTTAATATCAAACGTAACAGAATTCTTCCTACTAGTAATTTTATACAAACCACTATGTTGTCTTTGATATAGACGAGCGCTTTCGGCAGTCAAGCCATTTTCAGGGCATTTACCAACCATTGGTACCAGGTCGTTGGTAAATGACCTGAAAGTGGCTTGACTGCCGTAAGCGCTCGTCAATACCAAAGACAACATAGTGGTTTGTATAAAATTACTAATAGAAATATTTGAGACCACTAACACTCCAATACAACAATAAAGTAACAAAATTCATAAACATTGGAAAAATTGAAATTAAATTGTGGGAAATTACTATTATCAGCATATACTACTGGATAAATATTTGTTGTATTGTACTTAAAAATGAACTGGATGCCGATAAATTTGCATCAAATGTTGTCTGGAAATTTGAGTACTGAAAGATTCTTACCGTAGCCTGCAAGTGGAAATGAGAAGGAACAAACTGTAGCATGAATAAAAACATGTAGCTAACATTAGTAAGTAGAATGAAAACTGTGAATCGGGAAAGTGGTTATAAATATTTTGATAAATGCTGGCGGAGAAAAGTGAGCAAATTTATAAAAAGGAAGGGAATATGTAGGAAGTGTTGCAAGCAACTCAGGTGGTTCTTTACCACCATTTGGAAATTAAAATTACTGAATAAATGAAAAATTATTTTAGAAGAAATGCAAGACTGTATAAGGATAACATATGAGGATAAATGATAACATAATAGTTATCATTTGATTTAAGTGCTTAGTATTTTCTTTTTATTTGGAGGACTTGTCAACTAAAGCCTTTAGCCCAATAACGTCGACTAGCAGTGTTGACCCTAGTTTGGTTCTCACCTACAGTTTACACCTACTCAATGAAAGTGAAAAGTCATTTCATACAGACAACAAAATATTACACTATCCGCTACAGTAATCTTGGTGTTTTTAGGAAGTACTGAGTTCTATTTATTGCTAACTGTTCGATTCAGAAGTTTCATTTCCGGTTAACTTTTACTCTGTCTTTGTCCGAGTTCAACAAGAACAAGAACACTACAGTCTCCAGTTACATTCTACACTGTTAGTGCTCCGCCACGAAAGCAAACGGGTCTTGTTTCTCTATGTCGGGTATAAGAAGACGTCAATGTACATACTATTCGCAATTCGCAGTCTGGTGATGCAAACGTGTTTACGACAACTGGGAACACCTGCCACTTTCATTTCCGGACGCTCTATTTCAAGGGAGAAAGTTTGCTCTGTCGTGTATTCCTCATCAGCTGACACATTAATACTGTTGGTTGTGGCAGATACTTTTGCTTCGTCAAGTTATATGGTAATAGCATCCACATTCCCCGCTGCAGCGTTATCGTCTTCATTACCTTCAATACCTATGTTACCCGGACATTTAACAAAAGTAAAAGATTCACTGAGATAAAAGATAACCTATGGTATAGTGCTATTACTTGTTCCAATAACGCATTCGCTGTGTGCCGGATTGTCCGAGGCAGTTAGGAACTCTGAGAATCCGTACCGATAACAGTTTTCTTTCTCACCTAAGTGTTCATAGAAAAACAATTACATCCAACTGATGTCGATAGTGAAAAGCGTGCCGTTTATCAGAGATTCATGTGATGCTCTAGTTTTCCGCTGTTGTGAGACGATAGTGATTACCCGACTTGAACATGAAAAGGTATGTCACTAAGAATTCAAGAGTTAAATTTTGGCACATTACTTCTAAACCGCAAAACATTCAGCTTTTTAGTCATGTTATCTCTAAATTGTATGGAAAGTGTTCTCCAAATCTAAGAATATTGTAGCCACGTGTTCTTAATAAATGAATCAGTTTTCAACTGCGTTTCCCAGATATATCAGTTGATCAGTATTACAATGTGGTACTTTCAACATTGTAATGTGTGTTCGTGCCTGTGTTTAAAAGAAGAAGCGCGTTGTTTAGCAATAAATCTTCAGTTCTTATTCCAGGTCTGTTGTCCCCTTGACAGCTCCAAGTAGGCTATAGGCGCTGAAGTCTCCTGGTAGGAGTAATGGGGATGGTAGTTGCTCTACCAGATTATGCATATCTTCTGCTCGCCACGAAGACTCTGGTAAATACACACAGCAGATCTTAAGTGGCTGAACTAACTGACGGTAACTAGTTGTATAGTCGTAGCGAACCGTCTGGCAGATATGTGTGGCTAAGAAATATAGGAACGCCTCACCTAACCCTGATGTTCGGTGTAAAATTACAGCCAAAAAACCCTAATCGACATATATTAATAATGTTTCCCGGAGGGACATTAATATTAAAAACACATATTAATCTAATGTGTTTCCTTAAGGAGCACTAATATCGGTGTATATCTTGCCAGTACCATCTTTAATTCGTAATAATTCAAAGCGCAACAGTTGATATTCTACTAGAGGATGGTCGCCATGATGGATGTGGAGGAATCAGTTGCTACGGGCAGTGCTTATTATCATTATTATCTCATATTATTTTATGATGATGATTATGATTATTATTATTAATAGAACTAATGTATATAAATGTATTACTTTTAAATTTAGTAATGAAATATTACTAAAGAGAAGGTATTAAGATCAAATAAAATAAATAAAATAAAATCAGTGTTTAATAGTGTGAGAGAATGTGTACTGAAATCTGACTACGATTTTTTGTCTGATTTCCAATAAGTAAAAATGTATTTTTTTATAATTCGTGTCTTATACAAAACAGTTCAACTTACGCAAGTAATATCTAGATAAAAGGAGAATATTTCTAGGAAAGGGAATACAAGTAGTAAAAGTATGTATGCTTAGGGTACCAGTCAAGATCAATACGTACTAAATATACTGTAAAAATATATTATATTCGTTTGAAAAGAAGAAGTAAAGTGTACATCGAGTCTTCCTTTTCTGACAAGATCTCTTTATTTACTCAATTTTAATATATTCGCTATTTTTACTTCGGATTTGTACCCTCTGTAAACACTTAGAATTCAATAACTTTTGTCCTTTGATTTTATAACATAAGAGTTTCAAATACGTGCAAACGTAAGCCTCTTTGTTGCCTGTAAAACTCAATCACATTTACCAATACCAATAACCCGCTCTAAATATGATATTTTGACATAATGGCTGTGTATTAAACACTTGACTATTCAATAACCCATGTCTACAATATATTACTAAGTATTTTTAAGATAGTATACCGCTCATAACGTACTCAAAAGTAATTTAAAAAATCCATCTAAATGTATTCCATATTATTAATGTTCATTTTACAATTATATTTAGTCTCTACATCATATCACTTCAGCATTATCACTTTTAATACCTTATCAATTTTATCAATGTATTATCTGCGATACTCGTTATAATTTGCTAAAAGAAACTAGTACATTACAAAAATAATCCCCCCAGACGCGAATCTATTAACGTTAGTTTAAACGTGTGTTTCTCTACGTTTGCAGAAGTACTAAAAGCTGGACACCGGTGCTTTTAGTGGTTCGTTTCCAATTAAATCAAGAACCGAAGAATATAAAATATATTCAGTAGGTGTAACTGTTTTGCTAAGCATAATAACTCACAGTTACACAAAGATTCACTGACACATAACAGAGGATTACGATGACACAAGAGACATTTACTACAAAGGGCACCAAAGTATATGTACTATTATTCAAATGAGTAATACTGTTTAATTAGGACCGCAGAGGTTTAACTTAACGAGTTTTACAACGTAGAGTGGCTCTAGCCTACTGCAACTGTGTCTCCTAATCTGGAGATTTATTGCATTTAATTTACAAACAATTAAGACTTAATAGACTTAATGCCAGTAAAGTTCAACTGAGAAAACATCACCATTTTCAGTAACGTAATGTCAACTATAATAAATGACATTTATATGTATGTTAATTACGTGACTTTTTAAACAAAATTAATCGTACCACAAATAAGTAACAATTTACAATAAGCTCGAACTTACTAAATGACGTTGTCTTCACACGATTAAATAAATGTGCCCAAAACCTTCTAGCCTTAGAACAAGGACCTCAAACTTTCAATCTCCAAAGCTGTTGAAACTTAAAAACCAATTCCTAAATAAATTAACTAATTTACGAATTTCTATGTATTAGTTTTTGACGTTATTCTCGGTGACATCCCACGTTAATGAAAAAACTATTGTAACTCGTCATGGTATTTACACGGACTCTGAAAAGGTAATGAAGGAGCTCCAAATAAAACAATACTATTCCACATTGAGCTACGAAATAAAATTACATTGGTCTGCGAAGAAAGTAGACCTCAGAAAAATTCGCTATTTCTACATACAGATGTAGAGAAAACATTCTGCCCTATCGGGACGGCCCAGCACGATTGTGGGGGTGTCACACTAACTTAAATTTGGTGCTATCTTAAAAACGGATTTCTTAGTTCTTTCTTAGTTCTCAGTTCAGGGTGGGAAGCAACGTTTATGAGGGTTGCGTGAATTCATTTAGTAATAATTGTAAAGTGATTGCATGTAAAACATATAAATGTAGAGTGATGTAAGTTGAGACCATCACAATCCTGTGGGTTATGCTTGACGTAACACCAATCCAAATTTCAGATAATGTTTTCGAAACAGTTTTGTAATACATAATAACCACATATTTGCAGAATTTTGGTGTACGTATTTAACTAAACTAAAACCTATTTCAGTATGAGGCTATTATTAACTCGCGGACAAGAGACTTGCTAGCCTCTGGCTCCCATTATATTACCGACAATTCCTGTATTAAATGATTTTTGTTGACTATTAAAATATGCTACAAAAAACACATTTTGTGAATAAAGATAGAAAAAATAAGTTTAAATATGTTAAATTTATAAGTTTTAAATTTCCTTTTTGTTGACTAAGGTAACATACATGTAACTGATTGTTTCTGAATGTTAAATTACAGCCTACATATTACCTACGTGTTTACCTTAATATTTTCTTACGTATTTTAAATACATGTTTGTTTAAACACAATTACATACAAATGTAAGGTGTATATTTGTCATGGAACAGTTGGAGTAAGTGTGACTGGAATAAATAGTCAAGAATCAAAAACGCATAGCGCCAACGGAAAAACATCTCAACGTATCACTGTTTAAAACATTTTCTCTTGTGAACTAGTTGGTCTTAATCACCTGACAGTTCAACACGTTAAAACATTTGAATAACTTCAAAGTATTTGTCAATGCTGGTAGTTTATTCGCCATTTCACTCTCTACTCTAATTTCAAGAGTTTTGCTTTTCAGAATTTTAGCTCCTCTTTACCTATATACTTGAGAAAATCGATTGCATTAAGTAAAACGTCTCTAACCAATTTTAATGCAGTTGCTTAGTCCATAATAATACAGATTGTTTTAATTAAGTCTGCTAACCAAAAACATAGGGTGAAGTAATTCGTCACTCAAGCCTGCCATTTTTAGTCCTCGCGTGCGGGAAACGAACGTGACCAATGCCCAGAATAGTCTTGAAGCGCAAGGCCACAATTGATCCTAAGCAACACACAAGATCTACTCCCGGAAGTCTGCGGCTTACCTCCTACTCCTCCACGTGTATAGGACGTGTATCGTCTGCACCAGTCTGAAGCTAGAAGATAGAAATACGGCACACGACGTAACTCTCAGATGCCAGTGCTTCAAGGAAATCGCAAAGCTCGGAAGCGCTACTAGGTAGGCTTAACTGTGCTTGAATTATCTAACGGATTGGCGTCACAGGCCCTCAGAGTTATTTGCTGGAAAAGGGACACCTCACGAGTCCGAAGAACAGTGAATGCTTGTGTGTCGCCAGCAGCCACCAGCAGTCGGCGGGGCTTGCTCTCCATATCCTCTGAACCCCCTATTCGCACTACCTAGTAGGAACACACTTGTACTGCTCTAGGGTATTTTCCATATTTTCATTGGTAATGAGTTACTTGGATTTTAGTTCTTCCAAAAAACAGGATCACCTACCTACACAGCTACTTCGGGTCTCGCTAGACTTGAGGGGTTTACTATAATTATGTACAGCTACTTGCCAGCGCAATCCAACTTGGTCCCAAAGAGAGCAAGACAGAAACGCTTCTACTCTTACACATCAGCTCCGATCCAGGTAAACTCCAAAGCTATCACCCCGTGTACACGATGAGACGGTGTATGAGAGCGGCGTTTCCAAGCGCCCAGAGCCACCAACATCAACTCTATGTCTTTATTCACAAATGAGTCTTTGAGCCGCACTTATAAAATTTTAGTTACGTGTGCTCTTCATAATATCGTTTAAAAATGAGCCAAATTTGTAAAAAGGATTTTTTTAAACATTTACCTTATAATTATATACAAGACCACCCACATAATTTATAAGAAATGAAACTAGTAATTAATTGGCAAAATTGTCTTCCCCCAAATTTCGCTTTACACGGAAACCAAGAGAATATATATTTGCTTAAGTGTGTGACCGTATTTAATAACAAAATTTTAAGTGTGACAGTCATAGTACGCGCTCAGAAATATTCATCTACAAATAGTTATTATCAACGTAAATTCAATAACTACTGTACTGACGTGAACACTTAAACACATTTTATTAGTAAGTGTACAACGAGTTGTTTTCTAAGTATAATAGAATACAATACAATTTATAATTTACTGGAACGAAAATTAATGAAACTAATTACTAACTTCTTTAAAAGCATTGTTAAGAAAGATTGTTATTAGTCCTCATGAAATTAAAATATTAGAACCAACAAATGTTGCTTAAAAAATATCAACTGACGAGAAAAATATTGTCGTCGTCATATTGTCTTTGTATCTTATTTTGAGTTCAGTGACGGTCAAAGCAGCTTCTCAGAACGTGACAAGAAATTCTGGTTATTAAACTGGGAGTACAACATCCCTTAGGAACGCTGTTATTAAATTTACCTTTCCCTTCTATTAAAACCATCACAACTATATAAATGTTTAAGGTTCCGTAAACGGAATTTTTTATAATACATAGGTTATTTACTAAATATAGTAACTATAATACTTTTATAATTAAATACCGCTTAGGAAAACATTTACTTATATTACACTAAATAACTTAAACAATTTTATTTTTATAAATATTAAAAAAAAATAATAGTAAAATTTTTCTACTTTTATTTAAACCTACAAGGTTACTTGTAAATTGTTTTGTCTTTCTTACTTTTAGCTATTACATTTATAGGCTTGAAAACCAAAAATATATATCATTCAACGATTTCTTCTCTTTAATTAAAACACGAATTCTTCTCTGACTGTAATGGTAAATGTTATTTACTTCATATCACCGAATATTTAGGGAAGAAAAGGTTTACAGTTACTAAGAAGGTTCAATCATTTTTTAGCCTCATTTCCTTTACATTTTTTTTAGCGTATGTATCTCTCTGTTCGTCACTAGTTCTCTCTTTCTCGCTCTCTCCCCTTCTTATTCGCCGCCCGTTTTCTCTCCCCTCTCTCACTCACTCTCTCTCTCTCTCTCTCTCTCCCTCCCCACTTATCTCTACACACACACACACACACACACACACACACACACACACACACACACACACACACACACACACACACAATTTTGCTACAGTCTGTTTCTTGATGTATAAAATATACTTAATATTTATAAAGACTTTACCTCAATATGTTTACTCCTTATTTGGAACATGTTTCGGGAAGCCTTGTGTTCCCATCTTCAGCCTTTCTAATTTTGAACCTTGTGAGGTACTTGTGTGTTGGTTGTCTGTTGCTGTGGTTTACTTTTGACCTTTGGTGCTTTAAATTGGTATTATTGTGTGTGATTGTAGTGTATATATTAGTATGTCTTGTATTTTCTATGTTGAGTGATTTGAAAATTGTGTCGTGTTTTGTATACGTGTCAATACACGTATACACGTGTACAATATACGTGTCAACACTGACATCAGCCAGTAGCAAAATATTAGAAAGTTTCTAACAAATATTCCTTATATTTCTCTATCACAAACAGTTTTTGTATACAGTGTTGCGTGATTTGGAATAATAATACATTTTCCGGTAGAAATTATAAATTAACAGATACCTTTTGCTTTTCTGTACTGGATTGGGCATTATGTTAAATATCCTTCACACGCAAGCTAATTTCATAAGAATAAACGCTCTAATATACATATACTTAAAGCATCAGAGAACAATAATATAGAACGCTTGGTATAGACAATGTTATTTTGTTTATTCATTTAACACGAAAAAATGCCTTACATAGATGAAGGGGACAACGTCCTACGTGAAGCAATTTAATATGGTTGCGTGAAAGACAGAGTAAGAATTAGTTTTCTCCAGGTCACTGTGTAGCCGTCTTTTTGATGTAGGAAAAATTAAAATTTACTATTAAAATATTACTAATGATATTTACTATATAAGTCTGTCACTATTTTACGTAGCTAAATTTATATGCTGAATTATGACTAACTTGACTAACAATTTTGTATACTAAAATATGTTACTTCTAACTTCATGGATTGCGAAAAATAGAGAATGCCAAGTGAGAGAGAGAGAGAGAGAGAGAGAGAGAGAGAGAGAGAGAGAGAGAGAGAGAGAGAGAGAGAGAGAGAGAGTGGAGGGATGGAGGGTGGGAGGGAGGGAGAGGGGGTAAATACCAAAGATGTTTTTTATATTTTATAATATCAACAATTAAAGCAATTAATATAGCCCTAGAATCACCGTCACCAATAATTCGTTCATATGAGTTCACTGTAAAAACCACATGTGCAAGTACTCACTCCCTCTCTCTCTCTCTCCCTCTCTCTCTCTCTCTCTCTCTCTCTCTCTCTCTCTCTCTCTCTCTCTCTCTCTCTCTCTCTCTCTCTCTCTCTCTCTCTCTCTATCTCTCTCTTCCTCACTTACTCTCTCACTCATAATTCGAAACAATTTACTGAGTTGCGTGACAGAAAGGGAGAAAAGATTTTTCAAAAGATTTGAAAAATTGATTATTTTCCTATTGCGCTACATCATATTTTATATTACGTCTGTCACGACGGTTTCTATGCTGTCATTGCACTTAGCTATTTTTGCATATTTTATAAGAATTAATTAGTTAAACTTAACTAACTATCAGAGTAACTAACTTTAACAAATTTGACTCTAATTTAAATTTGTTGTGCCCCACATTCTTTGGGAGCCATTTACATTTAGTGCAATTATGCTAATTTATGTAAATTATTAAATTACTCAATTTAGAATATTTATGGAATCAATATAATTACGCAAATATATTATTCTGACAATTTACTGGGTGATTGAGTGTATTCACTGTTAATTAGCATAATTATTGAGACTCTTAATTATCGTTGTAAGCAATAAGATAGAATTTATTGAAACATGACAAATTAATTATTAAGGTTGATTGCAATAATGAACGCAAGATATACATATCGCAATAAATACTTATTTATTACACATTATTGTATAAATAAATACATTGTAATAAAACAAAACGCGTTATAACATAAATCATAATTATATTCATTTCGTTGTTCCCTGGAAAACAAGACATACAATGCTATAAAATATAACACACAATAATATAAATAAGCACAAACAATAAACAATCAAATATACTTCATTCTAAGCTAAATGCGTTCATTAATGCCCTCAGATGAGTGACTTTATTATTTAACATTATTATTATTTTACGATTTATATAGATCTTCTCGGGTGTAGCTCTTTGAAAAGAGACAGTGCAGTAGTACGTATTAACTAGTATTAAGAACATAAGGACTAAACTTGGAAAAGCATATCCATAAATCCATCGGTGTAGTATTCTATCCGTTGATGGTTCCATGTATGAGGTTACTGCTGTTGATGGATGCGCACTGACACTTTAACTCGTGATAATCCCACTCGCGTTCTGTGTAGTGTGATGTCGGGGTTATCCGCTTGGAATAAGTGTCTTTACAGTTTTATGTAGTAAAATGGAATCATTATTATTGGTGTAGTTTGGTTACGTGTTTACTGTAAGCGTGATTCAGGTAGCTAGATACTTTTGTCTACCTTGGACGTGATGCGCGCTATGTATGCACTAGTGTTCATGAGTGTTAATCCACTAGGTTCATGTGTTCAAAATTAGAATGATTATGATTGGATAATGTTTCATAATGTCTGAAATTGTCGCACAATGTTCTACTGTCGAAATGTTAATTCACTCGTAATGCTTAATATGCATGCCGAATGTATTCTAAAGTTTCTCGTATACACTTGACATTTTTAACGATGTTTATGTACATTCGCACTACGTGTTACTGCGGTAAGTTCGGTAACTTGGATGATCTATCGAACACAACGTTTTGTAAGACTGAGATTGAATTGAAATGTCTAAGTTCGACTAAGACCGAGACTTGGTTATAACTGCGTCACTGACTGACTAACTGTTTTAAATTTGAATAAGTCGGAGTAAGAACTGAGTAAAAACTACCGAGTAAAATTATTACAACTATTACTCTTGCTACCACTACTACAACTACTGAGCTCTGCGTTCTTCTAAAACAGTTTTTATCAAGCACCCTCTACCAGAATGCAATTTTCTCACGTCCACGCCTATGGCCGTTGTTGATAGGTTCAGGATTTCCTTCCACCTTGCAGATCTACGGTCATCGGTTTCCTGATTCGTCGTCCAAGTCGTCACTACTCTCTCCACCAGTTCCTTTGGAAGATGCCAAATTCTGGTTGGTCGTTGAACATCCCCCGAAGTACCCCAGCGACGAACGTTGCGTTGTTTCTCAGAAAGTGGAGCAATTGCCAGCCTGTCCATCAATCCTTTGTTTCCTTGTTGTCGAGGCTCTCTGTTGTAAATTTCTTGTTGTTTCTAGTTGTAAATCTGACCTGTCATCCTGGTCTGTTTTCATGCTGGTCTGAGTACGTATCTCGTATTCATTGAATACCCGTCCCATTGTCTACATATTCGTCAAAACCTCTCTGCACCCTTTGTTATTGAGTATCTCATTCATACGTACGCGCGTTACAACTTAACCCCACAGCATGTGTTCATTCTAACTTCTGCGTAGCCGGGCTACCAGGCTCTGTCTTTTGTCTGGTTTGTTTTGGTGTTGTAAATCGGAGCTGAGTTCGTTCTGTCAACGATGTTCCCAATTTCTATTGTTACGTGTAGTCGGACGTTTCTTCATTGTTTCTTCACTGGCGTCGGGTCTGACGGGTGTCTAATTGTTCTTATTTACGACACTGGCCTGGGTTGTTAACTCGAGTGTGTGTGAGCGTACCTCTTGATCACAAAATTATAAATTTTTAAAATTTTTGACCACTACATAACTATTAATCGTAACTTCAGAGCTGGACAATGGCATTACTTCTTTTTCTCCTGCAAGTCCTAAAAAAAAAAAAAAAATAGAGTACCGGTACCATTATTTACGTTAATTGTGCATTAACTCAACTTGTTTATGCTCAAGAACAGTGGCGTGGCGTGGTGTGGGTACATAAAACCTGTTGCCGCTTGTGATAGGCCTAAAACTTAAATTTGAATATTTTCTAGTATTTTCAAGTAGCGTTCTCCTTAGGTCTAAAATATTCTTTTCAGAGTCAAAATAATTATTTAAAGTATTATCTATCATTCGCTGGCAGGAGAAGAGGCCCCGTTTCAACAGGATCTGACTCAATTATACTTACACAGAATAAAGCAGGACACAATTAAAAGAATTAAAAATAATAAAGACAAACAGATAAATACATGACAAAACGAACACAACACAAATAGATACGTAGTAACTGCTGCACGTCGGTTCCGAAAACGAACATAGCTGCTAACTGAGCGTTTCCCGGCTTATACAGCGGCAACACATTGGGTGGACGAATGTGTCCCCCCTCCACAGTTTGTACAGTAACAGCTACTACGAGGTCAATGACCACACGCAGTAAAACAATGCCCATTTCTGAGCCGGCAACACAAGACGGTGCAAGTGCACAGCAGTTCGAAAGTTATGCTAAGCTTTTCTTTAAGTTTCCCTATTAATACTGTTCGGATTTCACATTATTCAATTACTAAACTATTTATTCAGTGATATAATGAATATTACTTTCTCTTGTTTCCAGTACTTTTGCCGTCGGCAACAACGGTTACATGGACGCCACGCTACTGGGTAGCATTCATATGATGAAACATGTAAAATGTAATTGGAGACTACTAAATTTGACTATCCAGGCGCTGCAGGATCGTGTAGTTGTTACTTGATATATTGATGGCAATTTATAATTTGTTGGTCGGTTGTAGATTTCTTTGCATGTATGTGGAAACCGACATTCAGAATGTACGATAAACATTAACAACTGCTGGAAACCCTTCTTTCAGAGGAATTTAGATTTTTTTTTATTTATTTCTGTTGGGAGCTCACGTCCAAAATTGACAGCCATGGGTCCAAATCCGTCTATACCTGAAGAGCTTTTCCATAGGTTAGTAAATTATTTTCTACTCAAAAAAGGATTTTACTACTCATTCACTATTAAACATTCTAATATTTTTGCTTAAACATTTGTTTTCCTTTGCTTACTTCCTTAAATTTAACTTGCTTGCAGTAAGTTAGCCAGATATAGAATCCCAATTTTAATATATTAATTTGAATTGCTCGTACTTGGTTATTCTTAAGTCATTGCATTGTCGTAATGATCAAATTTATTGAATGTTTTGAAAGTTTAATACTGTTATTAAACTATTATGGTATACAATATTGCTGATATAATTAACACAGTTCTGTTACGAAACTTTTATTTTCAGTTCTTTGCATGTCATTAATAGTATGCTAATAAAGCTAAAATGAATTAGAGGAAATTGGCGGACGTCAATTAGTGTAAAATGTAATACGAGTTAGATACGTTATACTAATACATTACAAGCAGTACTAATTGATAACAGATTTAATAGGCTACTTCCGTGTGACGAATTTATTATCATGACCGAACTATAAATACATTAGTGATTTATACGTGCGTGCGAGGACGAGAGAGAAAGAGAGAGAGAGAGTGAGTGGGAGGGAAAGTACAACTGCGAGTGCGAGAGTGCGTTTGTTTATTAGTGTTTCATGTCCATTTCGCCATAATGGCAAGTCAAGTAAGTATATAATGAAAATAATTAAACATAAATTAAAAGCTTAGAAAAAATATAATAATTATTTAACATCGTATTGCTACAATAATTAGGTAACGCTCGAGAATTCGAGAGCACTATTTTAAATGTTTCTGGACTTGCGAAGCGCGTGCAGCGTCTGTGTCAAGGTCGTGTACTGACAGCCTCCAGACTGTTGAGCTCTGTAGCTGCATGCTTGACGTAAACGCGGATCGATGGAACTCCTATTTGGAGTCCTTGGAAGTCGACCACGCCTCCGTATGGAGATCCGCTGGTAGACTAAAAGGCGAAAAGAGGACTCGCCATCCCTTGAATACCCCGGACGGCACCGTATACTCTGCAGAAGGCAAGGCGGAAGTCTTCGCCGACTGTATTGAGGAACAGTTCACCGTCCATAGAGTCATCTCTGACCCGGCTCATACGGCCGTCGTCAGGGATTTCCTTTCTGGATACTTTTCTCCTCCCCCCAATGACCCTCCTAATTCGGTCGACGAGGAAAACCTTGCGTTTGTCCTTAGCCGACTGAAGAAGAGAAAGGCCCCTTGCCCCGATCGAATCGGCGCCGCTGAGTTGCAGAATCTCCCGCCTTCGGCAGTTGACGTTCTTCTTGAGCTGTTCAACTCCTGTCTCCGGCTGAGGTACTTCCCCCGCCTGTGGAAAACCGCTAATGTCATCATGATCCAGAATCCAAAAAGCCGCCTCGCTACCTGGAAACTACCGCCCGATATCACTATTGCCAATAATCTCGAAGGTATTCGAGTTGTGAAAGTGTGAAAAGTTGTGTAGTGTGAAAAATTATTACGTTTGTTTTACTCGGCACTAAAAGTGAATTATAATTTATATATTATAAACAATTACGCATTGGAGTTTTAATGGATAAAATAACTACTTTCTCTAAAGCATTATTAAAGCTAAAGCAATATCATGTAATTAGAAATGACAAGGGTTTGGTCATTTTTCCATGCTGTTAGCAAGTAATTTACATGATTTTCAAAATTTTAGGCACTTATTAAGGGACTAGCTGAAGTAAAGTAAGATGCTTGGTAGTATAATTGAAGTGAATTAGGGACGGCTGGGAAATCCTTATTCTATAGTTTTAGAGGGACACGCAGTAACATATAGTTACTACTGTCTTAGGTCAAGCTAACTTATTTGACTTGGAATACCAAATCTAATTAGTTTAATGAAACTACAGGTCCACTAAAATGCTAGTTGCTTTTACATTACTCCTGTTTTACAGTCCTACAATCGTTGTTAAAACTATAAATATTACATTATTTGCAAATGTATTGAAATAAAGAGAAATGTCATTTAACAATAAAAGTAATTGAAACATACAAATAATGACAACAGTGCAATTTGCAATTACATTAAAATTTACTTTGTTTATTTTCCTCGTAGGCGTTTCAGCGTGGTGTTCGCCTTCCTCAGCGAGGTGTGATACAGAATGTCCGGAACTTGTAACGGCTTTTCTAGTTGGTTGGTTGTGTGGGGGGGTGGAGGTGGAAGGGAGTTGGCGCGGGATTCCGAATTATTGTATGTTTGTGTATAATTGTGTCAAAGACTGCGTGTGATTTAAAGTTTAATTGGTCGTTAAGTATGTTGTTTGGTTGTGTTGTGTAGTGTTTGTATATTTCGTATTGTTCTACTGTGTTGAGTTTTTGACTTTTAGGTAAGTAGTGTAGGATCTCAAGATTATTTTTTATGTTGGTGTAGCTGTGGTTTTTTTGTATGTATGTGTGTGGCGAACGCGGAGTGTATGTTGTTGCTGGATAAAGCTTTTCTGTATTACACCTCGCTGAGGAAGGCGAAAACCACGCTGAAACGCGTACGATGAAAATAAACAAAGTAAGTTTCACATGTGAAAGTGTAGCAATTAATATTCATTAAGTGCTGTTCATGAAGGAGGATGAACATTCAAAATAACAAAAATAATATTAAAATTTTTAAGTGTTATTCATTAAGCAAAATCTGGTTCCTACGGTCGCATTTACAAATTCATCAAGCACACATGCTGAAGGGTACACACATTTTGATTAAAAAAGTTATAAAATAGTACGTAATACTTTCTTTAGAAATCTCGCTTGTTAAACTGATACCAGTGCGTTACTCAACATCTACTTGTAAATATGTGTTTGTAATTGTAAAAGTGTTTCCAGAAAGTGAAAGTTCACGCGTTTACCTCTTTCCTCGTCGTCTTCATGAAACACGAATTGTACACTGCGTAAGTTATTCACTTGAGTAGAACATAGCTAATTCATACAACACAAGCAAATTCGCATGACAGTGGTAAATTACTTCTAAAGGACTAAGAGTAGTTTTGTTCTAATTTCTAGTTCCCTAGTAATTGCCAGAATTAGTGAGCCATGGCACGGAGTGAATTAGGTTAGGGATATTTCTTAGAGGCGATGGGAGATTAACAATTAAACTGCACAGCCAGCGTAGCTGGTCATTGCCAAGCACCAACGACTTCGTTGTTTGAAAGTAAGCTTAGAAACACTTGTACATTAAATTTTTATATTTGTTTAACTTAAAGCCCCAGTGACTTTGTAATCCTATCTTATTTATTCAAGCTTTTATGTAAATTCTCTTTACATTACTTAGAAAAAATTGTTTTAGTAACATCTTGAAAAGTATTTCATAATGTATATTATTTTAGAATTATTAGAATACAATAAATTGCTTTCGACTTTCATACGACAAAAGAATTAAAGAAAGTTAACATTCTGCACTTCTTATTCATGATATTGTAACGAAACAAATGTTACAAAAGAATAGTAAATAATAGTGGAATCCGATCCAGAGAAGAAACAAGAAATAATAATTGAAAGCAAATTAAAGGAAACCTAGTTGGTTTGACTTATATAATATTATCAAGAAACCCAGAAATAACCCAGTAGAATAGGGCAGTAAACAGACAAAAATTAAATAAATAAACCTAGTACGCCTAATCAACTTACTCTGATTAACAACCAAACCCAATAAAGAGTACCTAATCATAAATTAAAATTGTATTAACAAAATTGTATCGACATATTTTAAGGATAGAAAAAGGGACACAAACCTTACAGTTATATGAGTGACATAATATAAATAGTGACACAGACTACTGTTAAACAGTGTTAATTATTTTTGTATGAAAAGTGTTTTATTGTTATTATTAGACAGAATTTTAGTTTATCATACAGACAATAGTTTAGCAGTGTAAATAAACTAAAACTGTAAAAAACAATTATTATTATTAAGAGTTTTGTTGTATGTTATAAGATTTTATGTCACCAGTTAATTTATGTAAATATATTTATCTCAGGTAGTCAAAGTAGAAATTACAATCAACCATAACAAATTGTTCCACCACATATCATAGAAATTCAAATTAATAAGGTTTTACAGTTATAAACTGAGGCATGTTTATTATCAAATTGTTTATAATTATCTAATTAATAATTGTATAAACATTGCATGTATCATTAGAGTATAATAGTAAAATTATCTATTAAAGGTAATTTATAAAATATAAAGTAGGTAATGGGTGTTGATCCTATAACATTTAACCTGTACATAAATGACCAATCAAAAGTTAAGAAATTTGTATGAGTTCTATGACTAAAAAAGAAGAAAGAACACTTAATTGTTAATTGTGATGGAAAACAGTTGAATAGTGCGTGTCTAGATGTAATTAAAAAAATATAAAAATAGATAACCCGTTTGTGAAAGAAGATCTGAAAGACCATCATCGAAGATAATAATCCTTCCACTACAATTTTCATGAACTAGTAATACACACAATCAAGAAAAAATATTCAGAATAAACCAGAAAACTTTCAGAATATCGTCTAGATGTGTAAAGTATAATTTGACAATATTTTATCCAACAAGGAACAACCACTAGACAATATAACAATTTACACTAACACTAATCACTAGTAAACATTTTAAAGTGCAACCAAAATCAATATCTAAGCGAACATTGATTACAAGGAAAACATTTATTGTACACATTAATAAACTACATTATTTTCTGAGACGGACAAATAGTCATATGTTGACGTTACTCTAACCTACATGCTTTTACGAAGCGTATTGAATATCGTCAAAACTTGTATGTAACTTAATATATAATTTTTTGTAATTTTTTAAATTATAAGTAATATATTGTTTGTAAAGGTACTCGCTATTATTAATTAACATGTAAAGGAACTTTTCGTAGCAGCCACAAGAATTCCCACGAAATATATTAAAATTATTTAGTTATTAAATCCTGAGATAAATATCGATTGTGACAACCGTATGTATCGAATGGAATTTTCCAATAATTTGAATTTATGTTACACAGATTAAACCATTATGTTATTAAATAATATCCATGCGTTATTATTTCAGGAACGTAATATATTATACCATTAAGATACTACGGGTACGAGAGTCGTATTATAATATATAGGTATTATTTCTACACTGCAAGGAAATAGGTCTTGACCATTGATTACAAAATATATAGATTTCTGTAAAGACTATATAAAATGCGTCAGATTAATTTGAAAAATAAAATGTACATACTGAATTTAGAGAACCTAATGTCTTGTGGACAATTAAAAACAAGTATCAAAAGAGTATATGTAGTAAATATTAAAAATTATTGTTATTTATGTTAAATATAACAACAGCAGCAAAACGGAGCAAATATGTTGTTGCATTTCTATTCACATATATAGATGATATAGCCAAAATTAAATCTGTCCAATTGGCCTAATCCACGTGCCATTTTCTCAACAATTATGTAACCCTCGTAGGTGTTTATGTTGTTAGGAGAAATGGAAAGTGCTCTCCTTGAAGGAAGGGCATCACGCTCCATAACAGACGTGCTGTAAGATTCGAGATACAGATCGAAATATTACCAGTTGAGAATTTGTCACTTTCAACAAAACATTGATGTAAATGCTCCGGGATCTGTTCTAAAGGCCAACTTTGTGTTGTTAGCCTGACTGTGCTGTTCATTCATTCCCGTAGACCTTCTGCTCGTCTTGATGAGGTGTAGTAGGTAGGCTTATATGCAACAAATCGTCATTTTTATGAGTACTAGTAAGCCGAGATAGCTACTGTTTGCGCAGCAATACGCCTTGTAGGAGATGCGTTGCTAAGAAATATACAGTAACGACTCCTCCAGCTGTCATGTGTACTGTACCACCACATCGGAAGAATTCGTATCCTACCCCTCTAAAAAATTGTTTTTCTTGCCTCAAACACGTTTAATACACACAAGTACAAATTCATGTACTTTTAGCCACTACAGTTGTTAGTTTTTAGCATAAATGGACGCAGTGATAGGAAATATATCTGTTTGTGTCTCACTGAAGAACGCTCTCAGTAGAGGTTAGTACGTCGGCACAGGTTAGTAGGACGACGTGCCCGTAGAGTTTGGATCTAAAGTAAACATGATTCCATGATTCCATCATTTTGTCGTAAATTAATATTCTTTTCTGTAGATAGGGAATACAAATTCTACAAAAAACTGTCATTAAGCACTGTTGACAATGTGAAACCTTGCGCGCGCTCGTATGAGAGGGATAGAGAGTTAGAGAGAGAGAGAGAGTGTGTGGACGCGGACACGCGCGTTGTCTAAATTTTTACAACTTGGATCACACACGTTTTACTGATTGTTTGTATCACAATTAGTTAGCAAGAGGAATGCCGTTAAAAAGTACATAACGTTACCAATGCTGTTAATTGGTAGATCATTTGGTCACCATTGCACATAAACTCTATAAAAAATATAAAATTATAATATTCGTTGTTTTTTAAGTGTGAAGTAATATGTGGGTCATTTATTATTCAAAACATTTCGTTTGTTTCCGAACGTTACTTTCCTTGACAGCGACTTGTATGTCAAATTGTGAAGTGGTAAGTAAACACGGAATCTTCATAACTACACTCACCTTCCCGCACTCAGCGAAATACTTTACCACACAGTTACCGTAATTGCAATCTCCATAACTTGTAATTCAGTTGCATTGAGAGCAGGTGACTTTATGTCTCCGTATTAAAGGATGTTTAATTACTTCTCAAGTCTAAAATTTACTGTTTTGAATCGATTGGAGGGGTTAAAATGAAATTTTTAATTACAGGAATAATTTATAGAGAAATATTAGAATAAAAATTGTATAAAATGAAGGATGATACATACCATTAGGTAAAATTAATGCTACCTCGCGCAAACACACAGAAACACACACACGCGCACACACACACACATACACATACGTGTAATTTATTTATTGTCCTCTTGATGATCTTCGAGTTTGTTGTAAAATTAGTAGAATAACAAACCTCTTCAGCAGGAAAATATGTTATAGTGTTATACACCGTCCAGTCTATTAATTATTAAGTTATGTTCAGTTATTAATTACTACTACTACTACTACTACTACTGCTACTACTACTACTACTGCCACTACTACTGCCACTACTACTACTTCTGGTGCTTCAGGATAGGCCAGTCTAACTAATCTGTCGATACTTTCTTCAAACTCTCGAATACTCTTCCCGGAATGCTGTCCCCTTGCCCTCAACTAAGTACACATCTCGCAAATGTTTATCACCATACCGTAATTCTAGAGCTTTATCAATTCGGCATAGGTGTTCTGGCTGTCAGATGGCACTTTCTGTAGTATTTTCAGTGTATTTTCTGTTTTTATCATTGGTACAGTCTGTTCGGAAATTTGCTTTGGTTGTATCTTCATGAACTGTTCAACTTCACTTTTAATTTGCTCTTTTATATTTGCCACTCCAGTCTTCTACTGCTGATATTTTATTTGACATGGATTCTTCTATGACGGATATTTTAGTAGATAACGTTTGTTCTACATTTGATACAGATTTTTCGACTGTAGACAATTCAGACTACCTCTTAGACTGTTAGACGACCTCATAGTCCTTGTAGACTGTTTTTACCTCTTGACCATTCAGATCACTGCATAATTTGCTCAAGACACCGCGAAGGAGTCCTAACTCTACGGTAGTATGTTCTTGCAACTGTTTTTGCATTACTTCAGAAAGAGCCTCTGTTTTATCCTCTTCCTGCTTACGTAATTCTGCCTGTCGTCCTTCCGACTCGAGCAACAGTGGTTTTTGTCTTTCTTCTGTTTCCAGCAGTACAGTTTTCTGTCTCTCTTCCGCTTTCTCATCCTGTCGTTGTTCAGCTTCTTCCACCTCCTGTCGTCATTGATACTCTGCTTCTTCCGCCTCCTGACGGCGTCTTTTCTCTGCTTTTTCTGTCGTTCTAATTTTTATTGTTCCTATGTCTGCCGCAGTAGCCCTTGGAAATTTTTCAACATCTGACTCACATCCATTGTTTACCGATTAATTAGGAATTACGTTCGTCTTGTACAACGTGTCCACTGTTTCCACTGTTAACGGTTCTGTCGCACTTCCGACCCACTGTTACAACGGTCTCCTTGATCGTCGTATGGTACAGTGGAAAACGAAGTACAAGACACCAATTAAATCACTAATCACCAGCTTCAATTATCAAAATTAAAGAGTTTGTAATCAACAAGATAGTCTCTTACAACAAATCAAATAAAAATTGTTTACACGCAATAAAATGTCAACTAATATAAAACACAATTGTGTTATAATTGTCCCGAACGATTATAAAGCACATAACACTTCGCCACAATAATTACTTTTCACTAATAAATACTTGAACGCACAGAGTAATCGCCCGACAATAACTGAACTGAGCGCCGCTGAGTACTTGCACTGTATTTATACCCCACTGAGGCTACAGAATATTTTCTAATAGGCGCCTACTAAAAAACAGTAAACGTAATTTATTGCGGCCTTGAACACAGCACGCGCCGAACGGTATGGTCTGGTATAGACCCGATAGTTGACGCGTAATTGTCTTTCACCGCAAACAAGCAGCATTATGTACGCTCACACACACATTACAGCTGGAATATTCGAAAAACTTGTAGAACGTTCCGTATTACGTAACACTTTTTTGCGCATTACGTAACAATATCATAATAGTACAAGCACTTTCCAACAGACTTTTTCTATCCCCTGAAAGGTCGTTGTGATAGTTTTAATAAAAAGCCTGCCGCGCTTTTGCGGTCCGTGTAGGGCTGATGTTGATAGCCCAACTCGGAAAGGCATGTCCCTAGAAAAACTGGCGATAAATTTGGGGATGTAACATCTAATCTTCCTAATCATGTAACTGTTTCATGATATTAAAACTCTGTGTTTTATCGAAAGCTTTCTCCAAATCAAAGAATACTGCAACCATGTGTTTCACTTGATGATGCTGGTTTCAACTGCGTTCTTGAGGTACACGAGTTGATCAGTACTAGAATGTTGCTTTCGGTATTATACTGGTGTGCGATCAGTATTCTGTGTCTTTAGAGAAACTAGCTGCGTCTGTTGGTAAACATTATCTCCAGTAATTTTCCTAAACAACACGACAAAGTGGCTGGATGATAGCTTTCTGCTTCAAAGGAATCGTTTCCGGTCTTCTTGAGCGGGATGACCATATTCTCTTTACGTCGTCAGTTTCATTTTGCCCATATGGCGTTACAAAGTGAAACTAATGTACCCATAGCCACATTCTGCAGTTAATGTACAATGATGGCGGACTGTAACTCCCAAATCATGAAAGGCACGTTTTAAATTTTATACCGTTCAGTTTTGAAGTCAAGATCTTCTCTGACTCCAGTTTCTCTATCGACGAAATTGATAGGATTAAATCCTGTATTCCTGACTTCGGCATATCTCGCAGCCAAAGTGTCTGCAGTTTGATCGGGGTTGCATATCAATTGACCATTGTCCTCTACATGCGATATGCTCATGTGTCAGCGATTGCTCTGATCTTATGCCCCACTTCTGTTATTACAATCAGTCCTGTTATGCTCGAAACGTAGCTCTCCCAGCGTCGTTAGTAGCGACAGTTCTATGAGCGGCGGCTCGAAGTCGCTTAAAAATGATGAGACCAGTGCTTGTTTGTACCTGATTCAGGCTCTTCACTCTCCCCATTGCGTCTCCGACAACGGTGCTCCACCACGATACCGATGTTCTGGGTGGACGACCACCGGCTTGCGGAACACGATCCGTAGTTCCAAAATTAGACTTTGTATACCTTGGTGTATATTTCTCGTGACATATGTGTTGAGCCATCAGCCATAAGCATGTCATATCAGCGTTGTTATAAGCACGGGAAAGTTGTTGCTCCCGTAAATGCCTGGGAACAATCTTCATGACAGGTTTGGGCAAGACACGGTCTGCAGAAAGAAAGATCGATAGTCGAGAACGTGCTACTTCCAACATATAAATCTGTGCTTCCGCGTTGTTTAAAAAAACAAGTGCATTGTTAAACAATAGGTCTTCTCTTTTTATTCCATGTCTGTTTGTCCTAGGACAGCTTCAAGTACGACTGTGGACGTAGCAATCACCAGACAGGAGTAATGAAGACGGTAGCTGCTCGAAAAGTACCTGTATATTTCTGATTGCCATGAAGAATCTAATATTGTTACGACATTAGAGAACAGTCTACGTGTTTGTCGAATGTGCCAGAAGAATGTCGCTCTAATGTGTGGCATACGTGACTGTAGACGCATTCGCGAGAGATTTCTCGAAGCCGCCAGCCGCGCGGATCGTGTCCAGGCCACAATGAATTACGTAGTACACACTGGCGCTAAGACGCAATTAGGAATGTTCTGGTCTGTGAGCGGAAGGATAAATACATGACGGCTTAGTTTTCAGTATAGCTGCGATATATTTACAGTGTGGTTCGAGAGTATGATCGGGCGACATTACTGTGGGCATACAAGTGGTTATTAGTTAAATGTTGTGATTTATAATCGGACGGTATATTGTAATACAATGGTGTTTAATATTACTGACATTTTATTGCGTGTGAACAATTTATATTTGATTTGTTGTAGTAGACTGTGTTGTTAATTACTAACTGTTTAACTGTAAAAATTAAAGATGGTGATTAGTGACTTAATTGGTGTCTTGTATTTTGTTTGCCACTGTACCTACAACGATCAAGTAGACCGTCGTAACAGTGGTGTCAGAACAGAGACAGAACCGTTAATGGTGGAAACAGTGGATACTTTGTACAAGACGAGTGTAATTCGTAATTAATCGGAAAACAATGGATGCCAGACAGATGATGAAAGCGTTCCAAACGCTGCTGCGGCAGACACAGGAAGAAGCAGAAAGACGACAAAAAGAAGAACAAAGGCAAGAAAGAGAAGGAGCAGAAAAACGACATGATGAGAAACGCAGACAGGAGGAGGAAGAAACAGAAAGACGACAAACAGAGGAACAAAGGCAAGAGAGACAAGAAAGGGAAGAAAAGAGGAAAAACGTAAGCAGGAGACAGAAGACCTCAAGGCATTAATACAGGAACAGAAATAGATGCAAGAACATAGTAACGCAGAATTGGGTCTACTACGAGGTGAACTTAATAAACAAGTTACTAAAATATCGGAAGTACAAGAATCAATTACATTAAATATAGCTGAAGTAGAAAAGCTGTCTCGATTGTTGAAGAATCGATGTCTACAAAAATATCACTCTATGAAGAATCGATGTCTAATAAATGTCTGTCAAGGAAGAATCCGTGTCAAATAAAATATCTGCAGCAGAAAATCAATGGCAAACATAAGAGAACAAATTAAAAGTGAAGTTGTGCAGTGCCTGAAGATGCAACCAAAACAATTTCCCGAACAGACTGTACCAATGATAAAGACAGAAAAAGACACAGAAAATAAGTTAATAGAGAAAGTCACTTTGCCGGCAGTAGGGACAGGTCATGTCAAATCTCCAACCTTTGACGGAAGCAGTCCCTGGGCAACGTACCTCCGCCAATTTGAAGCTGCTGCATGCGCAAATAATTGGACAGAGAAAGACAAGGCAGTCTCATTCGTTCTCGCATTAAAAGGACCCGCGGCAAAATTACTACAGAAAGTGTCACCTGACAGCCAGAATATCTATGCCTAATTGATAAAAGCTCTAGAATTACGCTACGGTGATAAACATTTGCGAGATGTGTACTACGCTCAGTTGAGAACAAGACGACAACTTTCCGGGGAGAGTCTTCAAGAGTTTGAAGCACGTATCGACATATTGATTAGATTGGCCTATCCTGAAGCACCAGAAGATTTTCGAAGAAGGTTTGTGGTGCAGACATTTATTGATGGCATTGGATATTGTGAACATCAGCAAGTGTTACGAATGGCAAGGCACCGAAATAGCTCAGAAGCTCTTGTTCACGCCCTAGAGTTTGAAGCTAAAAAGTCAGCGTCCCTCTACATTAATGGGCGTGTGCCATCACATTGCAGTCAGAAGATCCCTGTATCACATTGCCGTTACTATGGGTGCAAAAAAACAATGTAGTCGGGCAAACAATTCAGATGTTCAAGAGAGTCTCAACGATTTGAACGATGGGATAAAGACAGAAGACCGAAGTTTTACAACTGTGGAAAACGTGGTCATCTACAGGTAGACTGTTGGGAGAAGAAGATACCGAGAGAAGAGAGTGATCGCACTAATCGGAGAAGTGAAGCGTTAAAACACCATACAGTTTCCACGCTACACAAGACCAGTGGAAACTTGATTGTTAATGGATTTGCGGAAAGTAAAAAAACATCATTTACAGATGACACGGGCGCGACAGTGTCCATTGTGCGCCCTAACTTAGTCAGGAATCGCCAACCTCTAATTAGCTCTTGTACAATTCAGACGGTGACTGGAAGCCCCGTCAAGGTACTAGGAAAGGTAGACGTACGTGTACGACTGGGTCTTCTCGAGTTTAGCCACCAAATGCTCGTTGCAGACATTGTCGATGAAGTGATTCTTGGCACGGACGTGAATACCTACGGATTTGTCGTGGACTTAAGAGAGAATGTCCTGAGGGTCGGCCAAGAGAAGATAAAACTTTGCGTTGTTAAAATGACAGTGTCTACCAACCATTCGATTAAGCAAGTGGCATTGGCAGAAGAAAAAGTCAACAGGTATGGTCAAGAGGAACCCTCCCTATTGCAAGCGGGAATGGAAGAAGAACAAGCGGGACTGGAAGAGGAAATACAAATAAGTGTATTTGAAAGCCAACTATGGGTATCGAGACAAGACTCTTGTTTGTTCATGAGCTGATAGAAGCGGCCGAGGGGAAAGTGGCTGAAGATGAGGTTACGCAAGAGGTTGTTAACGAGAACCAAACAAACTTGGATCAGCCAGTGGGGTTTAGGTCATCAGTACTTGACGCAACGAGAGTGGTTCCAACAAAACTAGTGGTTGAGGGGAAGACTCGCATTCCTGGGAACGTGATGTTTGGATCACACGAGACTGAATTCGTAGAACCGGGGTATTACCTTTCGCAAGGACGTCCACCTAGATCGCCTGGTCGAGTATTACTTCAGAGAAGATTTGCCAGTTCGGGACGAACAGGCTTAATGGAGGAGGCAGTGTTACGACATTTCAGAACAGACTACTTGTTTGTCGATGTGCCAGAAGAATCTCGCTCTAATGCGTGTGGCATACGTGACTGTAGACGCATTCGCGAGAGCTTTCTCGAAGCCGCCAGCCGCGCGGACTGTGTCAAGCCCACAACTAATTACGTAGTACACACTGGCGCTAAGACGCAATTAGGAAGGTTCTGGTCTGTGAGCGGAGGTATAAATACATGGCGGCAGCGGCCTTAGTTTTCAGTATAGCTGCGATATATTTACAGTGTTGTTCGAGAGTTATGATCGGGCGATATTACTGTGCGCGTTCAAGTGGTTATTAGTTAAGTGTTGCGCTTTATAATTGGGCGGTATAATTGTAATACAATTGTGTTTAATATTAGTGATATTTTATTGCGTGTGAACCATTTTTATTTGACTTGTTGTAGGAGACTTAGGAGACTGTGTTGTTAATTACGAACTGTTTAACTGTAAAAATTAAATCTGGTGATTGGTGACTTAATTGGTTTCTTGTATTTTGTTTCCACTGTACCTACGACGATCAAGTAGACTGTCGTAACAATATATACACAAAACAGATCATCTTCATTAGTAGTAGCAAACAGATAGCTAGTGTTGTTGGGAGCGTGATACACCTGTGTGTAAGAAATATTGGAACAACTCTCCTGGCTCTCATGGAACAGTTAAGTATTGCTTCTGCAGGAAGTCAGCTATGGCGACGACCCTTGTTTGAAACACTCTTCTAAGTCAGGCAACTGTCCTATGTACAAACATGAGGTAACGGATTGCATTGGTTATGATTATCCAAGAACGGGATAAGTTATTGACCGCCAGAGCAATCAGTATGCTTAAATTTTAATAACGTTCTTAAAAACAAACTGAAGTACACCCTTGTGGTTTAAGCAAACTCGATGGAATTACAAAGGCAACGTTACTTCCATCAGTACAGAAATCTGTATACCACTAGATGGCTCGTTGGCTGCGGATCTCTGCAATCGAACGCGTATCCAAACAAAGGGAGATGATCAATTAATTAATCTAAAAAATCATTTATGTTACAACCGCTCTTATTACACAATTTTTCAGTATATAACGTACACAAACAATTTTCCAATTTGCGCTAAACTAATAATTGTAAAATTTACCGAATTAAATAATTATTAATAAACAAGTAAATAGCCGTCATTTTACACTCTTTTAAAATAGAATTGACTAATCAACCACGTACTACCAATTCTACACCTGGTATAGCCACCGAACACAAAACTGCACTGCCCACGGCGACCAGGTTCTGATAACGTTGACATCCTGGTGAGGCAATAGTGTTTGCGGAGAGAACAATCGGTCGGTGCCTCGTCAAACGTAGAGTCTAGAATTTACAATATATTAGGAGGTCACTACTCACACCATACATTGTAACTGTCAAGTTAGCTACGAATAATACCTATATCAAAACGGCATAACAACATATTAATATTATAAAATCTCGTACCACCAGATGAATTCCAAGAAACAGTTTAACCTATTAATGATTTATAAATACTATATATAAATATATAATTATTAGTAAAGTATACTATCAACGTAAATATGTCTCGACCTGACTGACGTTTTTCTAATGAGATACAGTAACATATTTTAGTGAAAAGCGTAGACGTGATTTTGTTAATTCTGCTGTTGTGCTCAACGTAATTCCCGTGAAACTTGGTGTGGAGAGTTTACGAACTACCGACGATGTGGCGTCGCAAGTGGGTGCAGTGGTCTAGAGTGCACGTTGTTACAACTGACACATAATGGCGATCCCGTTGGGTAACGTCATTTGCGGCTATTATGTTCGCTCTCATCGGTGAACAGAGTTAACTACCACGCTTCAGGCGTATTATGGTTAAAGAAATTGGACAAAATTGTAGTTTCATATTGTTTGAATTAATAATATTATAATAAAGTTATGTCGGATTTCAAAGTTTACTAAAAATAAAATGATATAAAACCTAGAAAGGTTATTTTAAAGGATCACGTGCACTCAAATATATAAAATACTAAGAAAAAGTATAATAGAATGATAGCTACGGAAATGATGTATCCTTCAATCCTGGTCTGTTAAAAATTTTGCTCATATTTCTGTTTCCAAAATTAATTAAAAACTAGTAATTATGTTGGGACAACAAATTGCAAACAACAACATTAACTGGAAACAAATACAAGTTTTTATATTTTTTGTTTACAATTAAACAGTTTTTAACACATTTTAAATAATTTCCAACTTCACAAACATGTATTTGTTTTTAACTAGCGTTATTTACATCAAAATTCTAAAAATAAGTCCTTAACAAATTTTATTTGACATTTTTCTTTGTTTATTGACTTTTAAGCATAGTCATTGCATAGTTTAGAAAAGTTAGGTTTTCTAAATCCAATTTTTTAACTTTTGAACAGTATTCTTGATCACTACTTGATAGGACTCTACCCATTTTTTGTTCTGGGTTTCAGGTGAAATTAAATTATGAGCTTATTATTTTTGTTTCATTAGTTTTGTTTTCGACTCTTTTACCTTCGGAACGGAAACTTGGGCAAATTTTTGACAGACCACGTCTTGAAAACAAAGCCTTTCCGACCATATATTGTTTGAGGAATTGTTTCTTATTTCTAGCTCTAGAATCACCTTATGATGTAGTGTCCTCCTGTGACTTTAATTTTTGACTCAGATAAAATTATATTCTTTATATACAGGCCTTTTAATGCTCATTTCTTCTCTTGTTTGATGAAATGTTTCCATGTTTTTGCTAATAACACAAATATCAACATTTTTAACTTATTTAGTCATACTTTTGCTAATTTAAGATAACCAGAGTTATTAAACTATTGAAATGTAAACAAAATAATTGTTTTTTAAATTGTTATGTCATTTAGAACAGACCTCTAGCAGCGCAAATGTAAAATAATGATCAGATGGCCCGCGATTGTTAAAAGTAGACAGAATTTTTAAAATACTGATTAAGCAATGAAATTGTCATTATACTCTACTGGCCATGATATTTTAGACTGATTAATTTTATCACAATTTCCGATCTTCTAGATTTTATTCAATTTTTATAAGTATAAGTTAGTGTTAAGAGTAATTAAGGGATCTATGGCAACTCCTAAAATGTTTGAACCTTTGCAAAATAACTTTTTTCTCAAGTATCCGTACTTTTTTTTTGAAAAATTAGGTTTTTCTGCGTTTTTAAATGTACCGGTACTCATTTCTTTATTGTATTTACTTCTGTTCTACAGCTACAAAATAATATTTGTAAACTTTTGAGTTAAAATTAATTAAATTCATCATTTAAATCTAGGTATTACTTAAATACCTGGATATGCTCTAAAACGTAAAATTCGACTGCGCGCTATGGTGGTAATTAGTAGTCTTGCTAATTTAGCATTTTTACAAAATGCACACGTTGAACTAAATGCTAATGCGGTCATCCATTTAAGATATTGCTTTTCGTTTAGTAGACATTCACAAACGACTAACAATTTTACATAAATCTTTGATTGTATGCATAATTACGACATCTAGGTCAAGGAACCGCAGTTGATCACTGTGGGAGGAACGTATTATTTGTGAACGGAAGAGGGCAAGCGGAACTCGTGTTTACTTTGGTTGCCGGCAGCGCCTTAGTTAAGTAACAAGTGATTTTTTTCCATGTAAAATTCCAGTATTTACTCTTTTCTGAACTATTATTGTAAATTTGTCTCTTCAAGTATTACACAACATAGTATACAATTTTCTTTTCTGTATTGTATTAGTATGCCTAAATTACACAATTTAGCTACAGTAGTAAATTAGTTCAAAAACGACATTATTTTGTAGTGCATAGACATTTACAATAAAATATAAGGTTTTACTGACGAGAATTGCAATATTTACTACATTATACTGATACCAATATTGTTGAAACTGCTCGAATAGATATCCACAATACTAAAGTTATATCTTACTTAATATAATGGAATTGAATTGTTTATGTGTGTTTCCCAATGCAACGCAAAGCAGACCTGCAAAAATTTATTTTCAATTATTTCAGAATTGCATAATTTCGTAATACCTTTTATGGTAATAACTTACTGGTAAATCATTGGCAAACAAATGCTTTTTAAATACAATGATTTAAGAAATTACAGTTTTGTATAAACATCATATTTCTTCACTCAACCGCTCGTGTTTATCTCTCCTCCATCGCCATCACATCATTTGTGTATAAAATTACTAATGGCTCCTTGACTCATTACAGACTGCGTGGACAATAATATATAAAATTTTTTGTAGTTTATAGATAATTGTTAAGATTAAATTATTAGTTAAAATTTTTGGAATGTCTAGAGTGTAAATAGATTGCAATCAATTTTGAAAGATTTTCGTTTGAAAACCTATGATATTAATAAATAATGTAGTGAGCAATACGTTTAATTAATTTGTTGAAGCTGTAAAGAAACATTTTCTTTAAGAAATTAGAATAAGAATCTCCGCAGAATCCATTTTGGATATGCAAGCGATCGATAGAAGGACATTTATTTGAGTTTTGTTGGTGAGAAGCCAACAAATTTTAAAATCAGGTTTGTATGCGTCATAAAAATACGAAAAAAGTACTTTAATAAATCAGGAACGTAAATGAATTTTTATACCTAAAATAACAATCCTTGACAGATGATCACATGACATATATTTGTAGACAAGTTAAAACTTTCTAGCGTTTCCAATTTCAAACTTTCGATTCAAACGCGCTTGCAGTCCTTTGTGATTTCCTGAAGTATTTCTTTTATTTCATCACAATTACATAGTGCAGTTTACTAATAATCAAGCGGATGTCATTCCACATTGAAATGATATGACCACCCGTGGACAGGTTCATTTTACATTTCAGGATCGTGAGCATAAATTTAGGAACGTTTGTATGGCTCATGCATAAGCAGGACCAATGTTTGATCCCATGATGTAAATGTGTGTTAACCTGGACGTAGCAGTTTGAACCGCTGCATAGCTTGAATAGACAAAAAATTTTGGTTCTCTTTCACTATAGAAAAAATAAACACTTTATGGTCCGAGAATAATATATTTTTAGAAAAGTTTTCAAGGGTTTTATGATAACATTATAAATAAGTACAATAAAACAAAATACAAAAAAATGTAAAAAAATATTACCTCAAGAATTGATAACAAGTGTTTATTAGATTTCTATCATGAATAACAAAATGTTCACATTTTCAGAGATTAATCGTCCGTTAACTTAACAATACTTTAATAATACTATAAATTTAACTTTTTCTCTTTCGAACTTCTCCATTTTGTAACTTGTTAACAGCTCGAAATGTCAATTTTTCATTCAACTTTGTAACTTCTTAAATATAATAGGCTTAGCCACTAAGTCACTTAACTTCATAGATATTTAATCATAAGTTCTTCAATTTAAAAGAAAAATGTATCGTCAGTTTAAAAAAAAAATAACTTTTACCATTTCAAATCAGAGTTTGGTGTCTGCAACGGAAAGATTTACGAGAACTTAATGTTAGTTGGGTTATTGTTAGTGACACTTACTCAGATCAGTAGTTTTAGAATTTTACTTTTATTTAAAGTAAAGTGAATTAGTGTTGTTAATATTTTTTATTGTGTAGTTTGTTTTGTTTATTAGTAAGAAGAATAAACAACTTAAAAACTAAGTTAACTAAGTTATTAGTTTAAGTAACTAATATTTTGTATTAAAAACTGAACAGGAAAAACCTTGGCTTTAAGTATATATATAAGGAAAAATTATGAAATGATTTGTAGGGCATAAAGCACATGAATATTACAATTTTGGAGTTTGTAACTTTACGAAAAACATCGGTTTTCTCATTTTTTATAGTACATACAACATGTCAAAAATAGTATACAGTAATGAACGTGGTATTTATGTTGCACCACCTTATGTTATGCAAGACGTTTTCTAAAATTGAATCATCTGATGTTATGCCGCTAAATAATAATTATGACAAGCCTGTAAAATTAGCCCTTTTCTCCAAAAAATCAACGTGTTCAACCAAGTTAACATTTACAACTGGGCAAGTAACACTCAAAATAGTAATGTTTATTAAGTTTTAGTTGAGTAAACCACTTAGTATCTTATACCTTTTTGAATGTAAAACAATAAAGGTGGTCGTCAATTTGGTGCCAAGGAACGTTTGCCAGTTCTGCTAGTTGCATAATGGGAAACTTAGCAACTCCTGTACCATTGTTCAGTTAATCTCGCTGCAGAACCGATGTATATGCATACTGTGCGACTAAAAGCATTTGGAGTAATGTGCTCAATATTAGAGGTTTGACTGGTAATTTTTGTTTACTTGTAAGATTTATATCTAATAAATTATAATGTATTATTCGAATACTGATTTAGAAGTTGACTCTTCTTTTCTTGAGTTACAGAGTATTCATTATAAATTAAGACGTAATGTTTTATTTTGTAATTAACCCTGAAGACAGCTGCCAATTCTTTACGTTGCCCAAACGTTGATTTTCATATATTAGCAAAGATGGAAAAAGTTGGCCCACTAATTTCTGGTATTTACAAAATACGATCATGTATAAATTTTGCAATACTTACGTTCTTGCAAACATCCAAAAAAGCAAAGCAAAGCAAATACAAAGAAAGCATATATATATATATATATATATATTGACGTAAACAAGGCAAATTAAGTCAACTGTTTGAGCGTAGTGTAGAACAATTTTCCACAAATCGCAGGTAAAGTGCGGAGGCCTCCTTGCGTCATTGAGAACACAATCGTATTGTGAAAGGAACAATCACGGGGCCGAACAAGTTAGACGGTATTTGCCTTGTGGTGAAGATGATTTATTCATCTATTATTACGACCACAATATGGTTGGATTTCACCCCTGCAAAACTTACTGAGCGCCTCCGCAAAACCATTTCTCTACATTTCCGGGTATAATTTTGCGTCATTTGAATATGGTTTATATGCAAATATAAACCAAATTTTTGTCTTCCAGCTCGTATACGGCAAAATACAGACAACAGTTACTTTTACTAAATTAAATGTTTACGTGTGGTTAGTTCAGTGTTTGTAAAGAAAATGTTTTAATGGGAAGAAATTGCAATCGCCTTTGATAATAACATCATTACCTCCAACACACACATATTTTTCTCGTGCTCGCAGGCATCGACAAAATTATAGAATAATCGGCAGTGATAGAATTATAATCGACACAATAGTATACCAGTACTGCCACTTGAAACATATAATATAGTCGACATAAGCATATCATTAGAGAAATGATTTAGGCTTATAATATCAATTAGCACAAGTTTTGCAACTTAGGTTCTCTGCATTTTGATATACATATATTGAGTGCAACAGTAGCGTAATTAGATAATCATATAACTTATGTACTAGAGTTTAATAGTAATTAGTTAAAATATGAGTTTCTTTTGTTTTTGCAGTTTCCAAATATACTTAGTGGTTAAGTGACATGTAGCACGTCGTAGCTGAGTGGATGTCACCCAGTGATGATTTCCGCATTCACATGGCAAGGATCTCAGTGTAGTGTCTTCCTACCAACATTTGATTAAATAATTCATTGTCTACGTTGCTTCCGTCCCCTATACTAGACTTTGTGTGTTTCACGGAGTAATTCCTTACAAGATCAATGAAGTAAGAAGACCTTAGCACTTTGTAAAATTGAATGATTTTGAGATCTTCCAGGAACTTTTACTATAACAGGCTAGATTTTTGACCAAATTATTAGATTATTAGTATTTAAAAGTGTAAATGCAATTGTAATTTTCTGCAATATCTTGTAAATTTTACTGCTAAAAACCAATAGATTTTGTAATTTCTCAGAGGCCTGTTCACAGGTATTAATTGTTACAATCAATATATCGTGTGCAAAAAGAAAGTTTCTGCAGTGTTTTCTGTCATACGCCAAAAGTAGCAAAACAAGTTATAAGAACGCCCAAAAAATATGTGCCTTCTTGAGTTCATAAAGTAAAGCAAGGACAATTGACAAAATTGAATTTAAAACATCTCTTATATTTACACGATTTTAGCATTAAACGTAGATGATAGAAACGAACGTTTTTAAAAATTTGTAAACACTTGGTACATTTCAAAGTTTTTATTTAACTCTGACAGTTGTTTCAACTCCTTAAGCCATTGTCAAAGAGATAAGTGAACAACTAAACAGTATGTAAGGGTGGTAAACATCTGTTTAGGGGGGGGGTATCCGAACATGCGTGTGGTGTGAAGATGGAGGAGCTAAGGGAAGGTCAAGTGTCTGTAAAAACTAAATATAATCTGAATGCAAAATATAAAATTAACTAACCCAAATAACAGTTTTAATAAAGAGGGTTCACAGAATGCACAACAAATCCATTTTTTGTTTTGTATGTTGAGTAGTAGTGTTATGTTTTTTGTATCTTTGAAATGATTGTGTTGTAAGGAATTATCTGCAAAGCCTATATGGGCTGTATTAGTTAAAATCGCCTTCTTATGTTCATAAATACGATGTTTCAGAGCACGACCACATTGTCCGATATAAACAGCATTACATTCAGAATGGACTTAACATGGTATCAGTAAACAAACGTAATCTTTTTTCATTACTAGTAAACAATAAAGAAAAATTAAACACTAGAGAGAATTTGAGTTTATAAGATACACTGTGCAAAATGCGATGCTGTGGTATGGGTCTGTGGCGTGCTATACGTCAACTAATACGGGACGTTCGGGATCAGGAGGTCCTTCCCGATGAGTGAAGCATGGGAATAATCTATACAAAAGACAAGAAAAAAGTTATAAACTATCAAGGAATTATGGCACTAAATACGGTACTAGAATATTGCTAAATACGACCTATAAAATATTCCTTAAATAATTCACGACCGCATTCGACCATAGCCCACAGAATACTAGAAGTTTATGAAAGTGGGTTCAGAGGTAGATAATCAACTATAAACCAAATTATTTATAAATAACTATAAATAGAATATTTATAAACTATAAATATTCTAATATATCACAATATAAATCAACATACAAATGCTGGAAAAGTTGTTGAGCTATGGTCTAAAGATTCATCACATATTTCTGGACTTTAGGGCGGTCTATATTTTATTATATAGCCATTGAAGAATTATACGTAGCCAAATTATATAAAACCATAAGGAAATTTGGAACACAAAAGTAGTTATTAAAGCTTATAGAGCTCACAATGGCGAACGTGCAGTGCACACTAAGAGTGAGCGATAATATCTCCGAGCTCTTTGAAACTAATGGCGGTCTCCGGAAAGGAGTTTCTCCGACGTGCATGCTCTTCAATTACTGAAGAAAGTAATAAGACTCGCAATTATCAGGGCAACAGGAACCACGTAAACCAAATCTTTATTTAACGTAATATAACGTCTCCCTTGTCAAGACATTATAAACATCGGGAACCAGTTCAATTGTTGGCTGTTAATTAAACTAGCTGCCGTTGTTAGTAAAATTTACTTACCAACAAATTATAACAAAGTGTATATCAGGAATTAGTCAAGGGTTACATAAATTTATTCACTCTCTGGGTATTAGCGAAAACATCTCTTTATTCTTATATTTTAACTAAGTATAAAAGCAATGGCTTTAATGGTCATCCTTTAATTTCTTACTAACTTTACTTTTTGTAAAAGAAAGATTCTAATAATTGCTGCATTAAATATTCTTTAAATTAATATTCTTTACTCTTTTTATCTCAAAAATTTCAGCTATGTATTATTTCAAGTACCACGGATCCGGGTCTCAACTTTGCAATATTCTAATATATCACACTCCGTCCAAACTATTTGAAGAATAGTCCGGTGTAAATTTTCAGAATTACTTTACCTCTAAACGTCGTAATGTTATTACTATATCATTACAGAGATTACACATATTTATATGTTAATCTTTAAGTTATCTAAAAGTCTTTACAATAAACTTTACTGTTCTTTTTGTTTCGTTTTCTTTAAAAACAAGTTCGGCACAAATGTTATGATTTAATATCACCTGAATAGAATGTGAGTTTGCTGTGGGCATCCGTGATGGTCTTCTTCAGTAGTCCTCTCGGGTGTGATATGAAGTTCCTCTTGATGGTCCATTTGGTTTATTGTTTCCGAATAGTAGTCTAGGTCATGACGATTGGCTTCTGCTACTAGAAGTTCATACTGTGGTTGTTGTAACTTTCTTCTTCTGGAGTCGGTTGTTCACATTTTACTTATTAATTGTTCTTATTTTAGCAGTACTAAAAGATGGTAAGGAACATATCTTACCACTTACGTTTGTTAAGAGATGTGTCGGTTAAGTTTTGCTTTTTTTTTACATATTTACTAATATTTGCTTCACTCACTACGTTACTAAGTGTTTAGTTATTTTCCAACGCTACATTGAGTCAAATCAAAATAACAACTGACGAGTGTTTGTATAGTAGTTCAGCGGTATACACCTAAATTTAACTGGACAAAACATTTTTGACATCCTTACATGTCAAAGTTTCTCCGGCGAATGGGGTTTGTTTAGCTGCAAGAAGTCAGTAAGCTGGCGCAGTTTACGCACTGAGGAAAGTAGTTCGTTCCTTTAGTAGTATTAATTAATCATTAATTAACTAGTAATAATTTATACTACCTATTGTTATGTGTTAGGTATAATTCTTTATTATTAATACGTCTTTTATTTAATCAAAAGAATTATTTTTTTTTTTTTGCTTAATAACATCGTACTTTGCGTGTTCGTACTGGATAATTTGCACGTTGGTACAGGAATCTACGTACAGATAAGGGGTGGATAATACTCTTACTTGTTATAAGAACCAAAAATTTAATTTGTGCTATTTAAACAAAACTTTTTTTTTTAATCGTCACAGTAATGATTTCAGGTAAAATATACATCTTATTCAGATGGCTTCAACTGTGATTGATGAATTCAAACATCTCTGACAACTAGTGAGAAGCAATTACTGATCAGCTAATTAGTTGGCACCGTATTGAGTAATCATTGTGGGTATTCAGTTGTCACGGTATAGTGAGACGTTTAGCAAATTACGGCCTGTATTTGAATCACAGACAACCAAAACAGTTGGTCTAGCTTCACCGTAATCCACCGCTTCTGGAATTTATATGAGTACGATAATCGTTGAACGTGCGTATTTGGCTGTACAAAATTTTATCTAAAAATCTCAATAGAGTGTTAGTTGAGAGTTATAACCTGAATTTTAACCTATTATAACTAGATAATATTTTGAGTGATATATAACGTGTTTTAGCGTACATTTATTTTATATATCTTGTTTAGTTACTTTACTGGTTAGCTTACAATTTTTATATTTATAGTGTCCATTTGTATACACGGGTATTATTAGTACACGTTAATTAACAGATTCATGTTTAATTGTGTAAATACACTAGACAATGCCACGTGTACATCAGCACCTCCTGATAGAAACACGTTAAAGCGTTGCAAAAGTTTGTTCCTTAACACCCTTTTACTATTCTACGTAAATCTGTGTAATTAATAAACTTAATTTTAAAAATGGATAGAGTTATAAAAAAAATTTAAAAGAAACCAAATAGAGGCATAGAAAACGAGGCTTTCTAGACCAGCACGGTATAACATAAGAGCTTTTGTAAGTTTACAAAAAATTTTGTAGGAAAACTACTGTTTGAATTACAAATTTAGTATATCTAAAACAAATATTTAAAAAAAAATAATTTGTTTTTTCTACAACACGTCACTTTTTTTTTTAACGTGGCCCACGTCAAATGATTTTATCAGGAATACTGATTGTTTTCATTACTCATCGTTTTCATTTGCCATGTTCATAGCTGCATTATCATGATGTTAAGATTGTTACACCTTTAAAATTAAATTTTCGTCTTAGAGAAAACCAAGACAAACGTCAACAAATTATATTAAGGGCGCTTCTAAATTAACTATGGTTTGAGTATGAAAAAAGTATAACTTATATTTACATGGGAATTGGTAAGCACAGGAACACCTTTCTATAAGCTGGCAAAAGAGGCGACTGTTACTTATAGATCTCACAGTCTGACGAACTCAGCCAAGCAATGCACGTTCACATACACGAGTAATGAAAGTACGGATGCCCTGAGCGAGTGAGTTACCTAACGAGATTCTGCAGTCGTTGTGTTTATTGCGTTTGTACTGTCTCCATTGCAAACACTGACAGTCGTCCATTGGATTGCCCTTGACGAACATTAGCATTGCCCTTGTATTTGCACCTACATATCTGAGTAACCTTATTATAACTTAAAGTTGTATCAACGTGTGTAGTCTAATTCAGTATTTAGAATTTCAGATGTAATGTAGAGTATGATAAATTTTACTAGATTTCATAGCAAATGGCAATTACTGTATTCAAAGAATAGTTTCGTTTCTAATAGTAGATTTAAAAGTTAAAAGATTTAATTTATTGTATTTAAATAAAGTACTATAAAGAATTCTTACTTGGGGTGGTTAAACAAGTAATAAATTAATAATTTAAAAAATCACTTACTGCCAAAATGTTTCAATTTCCCGGGCGCCACCTCATATCTACCAGGATGTGGATATAAAGGATTCATTTGCCAAACACACAACAACAATATTATGTCTAATGCTTATTTAATTAATTAAGTTGTAGCAAATTACAAATATAACACTCTGTATGGATATTTTCTTAAGTAGAATCACTTCTCTTATCTTAACAAGGAGTATCTCTGAAATCGCGATTAATTAACATTTAATAATTTTCTAACACTTATAATTGTAAATTATAATCTACAATTGTATTTGGAAAATTTAGATTACTGTTTAGATATGGTTTTTTAAGAATTTACTAATTGACGTTTTATTTCGCTTCAGTCGAATGCAGAGCACTGAGAGGCAGTTCTCAAGGTTAATTAATTATTAGTGTGAGTCCTTTGACTTGAATGAATTGAGTTTATTGACTTAACTCTAAAGTACCATTAGTTTGAGAGCGTTGATTATTCATAGTTCATACTCTCGGTAACATCATGTGGTCCTCTGTGTTTAGTAGTTGCTGGTCTCCGTAGTCGTTGTAAATTACGTATCCCTTCGCGGTCACTGCACCTCACGATCACTGTTTAATTATTGAAGAATTCTCGAACTGTTCACTTTTCACGGCACACGTATTGTGTTGAATATGAGTGTCCTTAATTGATGTTGGTAAAGTTCATGTATAATGTTTTTTAAAGTAGTTCCTTAGATTGCTGATTTTATGTCTAACATCTCTGTGGTAGAATATGCACTGAGTCTCTCTGTTGATGTGTTCTGTATTATATAAAAGCTGCTGTAATGTTTATAGTTTCTTGTGAATTATTTGTAATTGTAGAATGTCTGTTAATTGAATTTGTCTTCACTTAGTATTGTACTGTGTATCCGTATTCTCCGACACTTTGTTTAAATTACGGTGAAGTTAATTAATTGTAAAGTCTGTTTTACATGTTGACTTCGCGTGATATTACTTTATACTAATAGTCTGTCGAACGCGATTAACTGTTCAACTCTCTTGCTATGAGTTTAGAATTTAGTGAGAATTATAACAACGAGTTTCGTACGATTTGTCGTATTCACTTCATTGTTCACTTTGAGAAATTGAATGTTCGCACTGAAGTAACCGTTCTCAAGACTCAGATATGCGCACTTCTGAAATTGTGTCGAGCGCTTGTAGTTGTTCACGCTTATGTAATGAATCGATGACAAAACATTGTTACCGAGTTAAGATGACTCGTGGTGATCACTTTGTAGATGAGTACTAGACTGCCGTTTTTCTGTTCTGAGATCTACCAAGTAAACTTTCATCCCGCCTACCTCTGCTGAATCTTCCATCTGCTTGGATACTCTTATTGGTTCTTTAGCCAGTGTGACAAATTGTATATTCGTCATTGGTTTTCGAGTATCTCTGCTTTACACGTGATTCTCTTGTCGAACTACCATTCGTCCTGATTGTTCCTACAGCCGTTTTCTCTATTTACTAGGAATCTCATTTAAGCACTCCAGAATTCGTGAGTTTCACTTTCCCCTTGTACATCAGGCGACATCTCTTTGTCTCTCGTGGCCGTCTCCTAGTGTCCAATTTCTGTTACGCTTTGACATAGGTACAATACTGGTATTGTTCGATCTGCTGCACCATTGTTTATCTTCAAGTTGCACTCTGGCTTTGTTTTGAGTCTGGAACGAATCTTCCTTTGTAATCACGACTTTCGTCAAATTTCTACGTTGCAATTGTTCTGGCCTCTAATGTTGTACCGTATCGAATTGACAAACTCTTTGCTTTCAGTCTGTGTCAAAGTTTTAAAAAGGGTAGATTGGTTTATTGGGGGTTATGCCTTTCTTCCCTCAGACCAGCTGCCTGATGCGAAATACAACGTCTCACATACATCTAGTAAGTGTCACTTTTTTTGTCAAACAATTAACTTTACAGCCGTAACATATCAAGCTGTCTGTAGGTTACAATGCCAAAAGGACAGTCTTACAAACTTTCCCTTCACACACCCTCACATACTCCTTTGTCAATTATAACTGCTAGTACACATTATTTTTAGCTATTATTTACTACTTGTACAATTTTACAAATATTTTTCAAAATAAACGTTACAGTACCAAAATAGAATATTAGTCAAATGTTTTAAAAATGTGCTTTTATTTAAGCATTATAGTTTTAAATTATAACTTATAATAATGACAAAAGATAATATAAAAAAAAAATTATATATTTTTCAAACATACATACTTCAAATTATTAATACGCATTTATATATGATATGAAACGAATTGTTTTGTATACTGTTATTATTTGTTTTTATAATAAACGTGAAACATATTTTACGATAAAATCCTAAAAATATGGTTGCTTTTGTAATTCTGACACTTACACAATTATACAAATAACGGTTTTACCGTAAGTGCCCCAAAGCAGGTGCGTACAGCTGTTTCTTGCTCTAGTAGGAAGTAAGAGAAAGTAAGTTCGTGTGCTGAATTCCCAGCTTTGTAAAGCAATATTGTTCACCACAACTAAATTTGCCATTTACGGACGATCTGCATTCATGCTGATAGTTTGCAATGTTGCAAATCCTACGTCTGCTGCCACATGTCTTATACTAATGGTAATTGTGGCAGGAACTTTCGGATCCTCAGGTTGTACGGTAGTTGCATCAACTTCTGGGCTCTGTGCAGTATTTCTGGCTGTACTTTCATATTGCTCAATACCTTGAATACATGTATAGCCTTGACAAAGAATAAAAGTAAAAGATGAACCCAAGTTGTTTAGCGCATGGGTGTAATAGACATTACATATTTCAGCACAGGAGTTCTGTCAACGCACCGGATTATCTAAGGAAGTTAGAAATATCACTGAATCTTTACAGATGACAACGTTTCTCCCACTCCGGAGTTTCCCTGTGTTAAAGCACCTGCGATGACAGCATATATTTTGGGAGCAGAACGTACTGACTGCGTAAACCTGATAAGTAGCGGTTGCGCCATAATTGACATACGCATTGGCCACTCAGTTCTCCGTCTACCAGCCATCAAAGTACATAATGCTAAAATCTTCATCCTATTCTTTCAGGACTAATCAGAAAAGGAGTTTTAGTTCGATTTGGTGACAGAACGTCTTACTTCTACTCGGAACACCTAAATGACAATCACCTAAATGAGGTTTGAGAATCAGCCAAGTTATACTGGCCTATTTCAAGCCTACAGATATCGGCTGGTCGATTAAACGTAAAGGAGCCCTTTTCTTTCCAAGTCTGTGTTTAGCAATCATCAAGTGGTTTAATTGGCTTGGCAACTGTAACTGACGTATGAGATATGAAGTCGTCATTCAAACTTACTGTTGGACTAGTACGGAATGGCCTACCGCACCTCAGCATTGTGTACAGGATCTAGCTTTTTCAAGCATGAACTCCTAGCTAAAGTGTACACCGGACACACATAATCCAGTTTGGTAAATCTAATACTCTATCCTACAATAACTATAGAGAAGTCAGCTGGCTTAGTACGTGTTAAAATTGTTTACATCTATATTACAAATTAAGTGAATGCAATAACATTGCAATAACATGGTTTCAGTATAGGAAATCATGTTCAAAATGCATCTACACAATAACCCAGCCATTGAAATTTTTAGAAAATATGAAGAAACACATTACTTTTGTAAAGCATATTATACAGTGAATAGAGGTTGACTGGGAACAATAATGGCAATGAAAGGTATCCAGCAACAAGTCTTTAGAGCCTTGTCAATTTTAATTGACACACACAGGCGCGCACAAATTCTAAAATGGGTATAATCTAATGTGGAGTACGACAAGGGTGCCCTCTGTCACCTTCTCTTTTTTCACTGTATGTAGAGACGATGTCATACAAATTGGACGATAAACGCCAGACCATTTTATGGTCGGTTACTCTGGTGAAACACATTGTTGATTGCTGTGATCTAATTCAGCTATTCCATCTAATTCGGAAGGCATCTTTCAATTGGCTATAAGCTCATTAAATAGAATCTGCAAGGATTTCGGATTTCAGATTTCTACAATAAAGGCAAAGGTGGTAGCTTTTTATGGAACAGATCACATATAAGCAGATACTGTTTAGACGGTTCTGTTAAGGAGCAGGTCACGAATGTTGAATATCGGGGCTATAATATGTCTTTACTACAGACAATGGCGCAGAGAGTAAGCTACATAAGTTCAAGCATATGATCAGGACCGGCAGGAGACGTCAAAACTCAACAACTAAACCAACACGAGTGAAGTTCTACAAGGTGATGGCTCTTCCCACACATCTCTATGGACCTGACAACTTAACTTTAACGACATACCAGGTTAGTCGTATTCAAGCGGCTGAAGTGAGATGCATTACATACGTAATTGAAGGTCTACCTTCTAGTCACGTGTCTTGACTAGTTAAAAAAATAATATTAATACATGGCCGTAAAATTAAACTGACAAGCACGGATTAAATGTGAATGTTAAATATGCCGAAAATTTTGAATTATTTTCCTCTTTATATGTGAACAAAGTGATCAAAAAAATATGGAAGAACGCATCTTACATAAACAAAGTTGTTGACTTTTTCAGATGAATAGATACCAATTTAAAGATAGATATTCTCCTTCTCTGGTTTCCTGTCCTTTTACCATGTATTTTATCTCGCTATGTGTGATTAATTAAAACTGGTAATTAGTGACTTCACTGGTGTTTGTATTTGTTTCCACTGTACCATACGACTATCAGTGAGACCTCCGTAACAGTATTGTAAAAAATGTCCTTATCATAAATATATATTAATTAAAACCATCGTAGTCTAATCTAGTCTCTGCACAGTTCCCGACATAATTATGACGTCAGGAGAGTTAACTGTATAGAGGTAATTCATATACTATGTAGTCAACATGTATTGCAAACTTTATTACCCAGTTACTCACTTAATATACAAATATATTCCGTACCGTTGTTACTACAACACGAGATATAGCAAGAGACGCTGGCGTCATAAAGTCTTATAACTAACTATATACTGTTCCTAAGGTTAATACTGTTAGCTGTTACTCCATTATACGACACACTAAATAATCTCCTGTATGTAGCGTATCATAAGCTAATATTCCCTTTGTAATGAACCATAAGAATTATGCATGTCTGATTGTATGTATAATAATAATTGCATGCATGATTATTATATTATGTATATTAAATCTTATAATATACAAATATGTCGTAAATTAGAAAATATAGATTTTTTCATTTACAATCAAATCTTTAATACGCGAACAGTGTGTATAATCATTTCATCACATCATATTTTCTATAAAAACTTATCGACTCTTACTTAAGTATACAGCACGTGAGCAATTGAAAAAGCATTATTCTTAATATAGGTATTTATAAAATGTATTT
This sequence comes from Magicicada septendecula, assembly GCA_034769895.1. Classification (NCBI taxonomy): domain Eukaryota; kingdom Metazoa; phylum Arthropoda; class Insecta; order Hemiptera; family Cicadidae; genus Magicicada; species Magicicada septendecula. The sequence continues at coordinate 106,636,202 of CM068370.1, forward strand.
ATAAAATTATATGTGAAAGATCATGAATTTCTCATTTACCCACGGAAAATGTTTAGTCCACCCGTCAAGTTAGTCCTCATCCCTTCCCCTGAAGCTAGTTTTATTCCCTGCCACAGTCTTAGTTGTACCACTGTCATAAGTCCTCTGAGTAATATAAGAAAAAAATACATTTTCAAATTACTCACGGGCCTGTTAAAGAGAATTTGTACGAGCAGTTTTAAGGTAAGAACAGAACAGTTATCTCTAAATATAACAGATCTTGTTGTATCGCTTACTTAGCTCATTCCATGACGATGGTAATAATATTCACTATTTAGATTTTTCAGGAAGTAAACAAATAGAAACAAAGTTTCTTATATCCGAAACATTATTTAGTTTTCCGTATAAAAAAAATTACCAAAAATTGAGTATTTTCTACTGTACGATTGTACTTTACTAGTTTACAATAAAATCGATGAAAAGAGAAAATCGAAAATACGACTACAAAGTAATGTAATGCAGTGTGTATTCCGTATCATCTACCTTAAAACACTAAGGTATTTGTAACTCAAAAGAAAGCATTTTGGCAAAAAGAAAGAGGATATTGCTACGACATCACAGAAAAATTTACGTGTTTGTCGAATGTGCCAGAAGAATCCGTGACTGTCAACACATCCGCGAGAGTTTTCTCGAAGGCGCCAGCCGCGCGGACTGTGTCAAGGCCGCAGTTAATTACGTAGTTCACACGAGCGCTAAGACGCAATTGGGAACGTTCTGGTCTGTGAGCGCAGGTATAAATAAATACATGGCGGCAGCGGCCTCAGTTTTCAGTATAGAAGCGATATATTTTCAGTGCGGTTAGAGTTATATCGGGCGAGATTACTGTGTTCGTTCAAGTGGTTACTAGTGAAGTGTTGCGTTTTATAATCGGGGGTATAATTGTAATACAATTATGTTTAATATTAGTGACATTATATTGCGTGTGAACTATTTTTATTTGATTTGTTGTAGTAGACTGTGTTGTTAATTACGAACTGTTTAACTGTAAAAATTACATTGGTGACTTGTGACTTAATTGGTGTCTTGTACTTATTTTGTTTTCCACTGTAGACCGTCGTAACAGTGGTGTCAGAACTGGGATAAAACGGTTAACCGTGGAAACAGTGGATACTTTATACAAGACGAGTGTGATTCGTAGTTAATTGGTAAACATTGATTCCTGTCAGATGATGGAAGCTTTAGAAACACGGCTGCGGCAGACACAGGAAAAAGCAGAAAAACGAAATGATGAGAAACGCAGACAGGAGGCCGAAGACACAGAAAAACGATAGGCTAAGAAACGCAGACAGGAGGCAGAAAAAGCAGAAAAACGACAGGATGAAAAACGCAGGCTGGAAAGGGAAGAGGCTCAGGAACGTCAGAAAGCATTAATGCTAGAAACAGAAGAAAGACAAAAAGAAGAACGGAAGCGTGAAACAGAAGACATCAAGTAGATAATACAGGAGCAAACGCAGACACAAGAAGAAACCGCTGCAGAGTTGGGTCTCCCAAGAGGTGAGCTTAATATACAAGTTACTAAAATATCGGAGGTACAAGAATCAATGACATATTCGAAACTGCTGCATGCACAAATAATTGGACGAAGAAACAGAAGGCAGTTTCACTCGTTCTCTCATTAAAAGACCCGCAGCAGAACTACTACAGAAAGTTCCACCTGACAGTCAAAACACCTATGCCGAATTGATAAAAGCTCCATTATCTAAACAAGAGGAAATGTCTCGGTTAGTACAAGACATGATGACAGAGGGAGTAATCGAACCTTCGTCAAGTGCTTGGTCTTCTCCTGTAGTGCTGGTAGCGACGAAGGATGTTGGATTGCGTTTCTGCGTAGACTACCGGAGGTTAAATGACGTTACAAAGAAAGACTGCTATCCGTTACCTCGCGTTGACGATACACTCAGCACGCTGTCTGGAGCGTGGTTTTCCACATTGGACCTTAAGAGTGGATATTGGCAAGCGGGTCTTCATCAAGAAGACAAGGGAAAGACTGATTTCTCGACCCAAAATGGCTTATTCCAATTTAAGGTCATGCCATTTGGACTCTGTAATGCACCGGCAACATTTGAAAGATTGATGGACCTGGTACTCCGAGGCCTGACATGGAAAACCTGCCTTGTTTATTTAGACGACGTCATAGTCATCGGGAAGACTTTCAAAGACTGCTTGGAACACCTTAAGAAGGTTCTAACTAGATTTCACGGTGCCTAACTGAAGCTGAGCCCGAAGAAGTGTTCTCTATAGTAGAAGGAAGTACAGTATCTGGGCCATCTGGTTTCGGGAGCGGGTGTTAGCATGGATCCTAATAAAGTAGACACCGTAAGAGACTGGCCAGTGCCGAAGAGTAAACACGAAGTTAGGAGATTCCTGGGGTTATGCTCATATTACAGACGTTTTGTGAAAGGCTTCGCTACTATTGCTAAACCACTATATGACCTAACGGAAAATAAAAATACTTCCAGTGGTCGAGGGAGTGTGATCAAGTATTTAGGACTTTGAAAATTGCATTATGTTAGCAGCCAATTCTCGCTTTCTCAGCTTCCAAAGGGGAGTACATTGTGGATACAATGCTGGCACACCAGCAATACTGGTCTAGGAGCAGTTTTGTCTCAAGTTAAAAACGGTGAAGAACGAGTAATAGCGTATTACAGCAAGACACTTCCTAAACCGGAGAGAAATTATTGGGTTACAAGGAGAGAGTTGCTGGCAATCGTCCGAGCGTTGGAGCACTTACGTAAATACCTCTATGCAAATGAGTTTTAACTACGTACCGACCATGCCGCGCTTGCATGGCTCTTGAGATTTAAAAATGCAGCAGGACAATTGACAATGTGGCTTGAACGTCTACAAGTGTACAACTTCAAGGTACAACATCGACGGGGGCGCCTGCATGGTAATGCAGATGGCTTATCACGAAGACCGTGCCAGGAAAACTGCCGACATTGCCACAGAAAAGAAGAACAAAACTGAAGCGAACATGTTCATGCCATCACTGTAGATTTCCTGGCAGACGGCTGGACAACACAAGACTGTCGACAAGAACAGATGACTGATGAAGACATTGGACCGATCTTGACAGCAAAAGAGGAAGGACCCCGCCCGGATTGGCAAGATATCTGCCATGGTTCCAAAATGTTTAAGGGCTACTGGGCACAATGGGAATGTCTCACTTTAAAAAACGGATTGCTGAAAAGGGCTTGGGAAAGTGCAGACGGACGAGACGTGGTCATGCAGTTGATAGTTCCCCGAAGTAAAGTGCAGTCTGTTTTGAAGGAGATGCATGATGGAACATCTGGAGGCCAACTTGGCGTTAACAAAATCCTTGACAAAATACGGAAACGATTCTATTGGCTTTATCTTCGCCACGACGTAGAGGAATGGGTTCGTACTTGTGAAATACATGCTGCCAGCAAGGGCCCAAAAGCCAGAAGCCGGTGACAAATGAGACAGTATAACGTTGGACTGCCTTCCGAGAGAATTGCCATAGATATTGCGGAACCATTCCCAGTTACTGATGATGGAAACCGGTACATCATGGTTGTAGGTGACTACTTTACTAAGTGGGTGAAAGCCTACGAAATTCCAAACCAGGAGGTTACAACTGTGGCAAAGCAGTTAGTTGACAACTTCTGTTGCCGTTATGGAGCCCCTATGGAAATCCATAGAGATCAAGGGAGAAATTTCGAATCGGGAGTGTTTAAAGAATTATGCCGTCTACTCGGAATTCGAAAGACCAGGACAACGCCTCTGCATCGTCAGTCGGACGAGATGGTTGAGAGATTCAATAGGACACTTGAACAGCATCTTTCGAAGGTTGTTGACGAAAACGAAACAGACTGGGACCAACGTATACCACTATTCATCATTGCGTATAGATCATCAGTACACGACGCAACCGGCATGACTCCAGCAAAATTGGTGTTTGGGCGGGAGATTCGTCTTCCTGGGGACTCAATGTTCGGATCACCTGAAACTCAGTCCCAAGAGCCACAGAACTATTCTCGCAATTAGAAAACCAACTGTGAGAAATGAATGGCTTGGTAAGAGGACAGCTGAAGATTTCCAGTGTTTGAAATGAAAACTCGGTATGACATTCGCAGCAATAGTGTGGATTTCCAAGAAGGAGATCAGGTCTGGTTGTTCAATCCAAAGCACCGTCGTGGTCGCTCACTTAAGCTTCAGTCTAACTGGGAAGGACACTACACTGTGAAAAAAAGAATCAACGATGTAGTTTATCCGATTCAACAGGAAGGACAGCGAAAATTTAAGGTCGTCCACCTAGATCGCCTGACTAAGTACTACTTCAGAGACGGTTTGCCAGTTCAGGACGAAGAGGCTTACGGAGGGGGCAGTGTTACGACATCACAGAACAATCCACGTGTTTGTCGAATTTGCCAGAAGAATCTCGCTCTAATATATGTGGTATATGTGACTGTCAACGCATCCGCGAGTGTTTTCTCTAAGGCGCCAGCCGCGCGGACTTTGTCAAGGCCACAGTTAATGACGTAGTTCACGCGAGCGCTAAGACGCAATTAGGAACGTTCTGCTCTGTGAGCGCAGGTATAAATACATGGCGGCAGCGGTCTTAGTTTTCAGTATAGCAGTGATATATTTTCAGTGCGGTTTCGAGTTATTATCGGGTGAGATTACTGTGTACTTTCAAGTGGTTATTAGTGAAGTGTTGCGTTTTATAATCGGACGGTATAATTGTAACACAATTGTGTTTAATATTAGTGACATTTTGTTGGATGTGAACAATTTTTATTTGATTTGTTGTAGTAGACTCTGTTGTTAATTACGAACTGTTTAACTGTAAAAATTATAGCTGGTGATTAGTGACTTAATTGGAGTCTTGTACTTATTTTGTTTGCACTGTATCTACAACGATCAAGTAGACCGTCGTAACAATATACTTCCTTTAAGAGGATGGAAATTGTGTGGTAAATAAATTTAAGAAATTACTACAAGTTATGAAAATTGATTTTAAAGAAGATTAGCAAAGATAAGAATAAGACTGTGAATGGGTATTGTTGTAAATGTTGCCTTGCTTATCTTTTTGAACTGAAATATCTAAAAGCATTTTGGGAAGTTTGTTCCTCGTGTTGTCCTCTTGAATGCTTAGATGCATGGATTCGCTAACATATACCATTTAAAAAATGTTTAAAATACTTTATTAACGACACTTTTTAAATAATCTGAACCAGTACTTTCACCGGATCTACTGTACTTTCAGACATTGATAGTATTAGTGATGAATGTTTACACATAATATGTGGCGCTAATGTCAACTTCTAGGTAAATAACAAATATATATGTATTTTGTGTTACAGAACGTCAGCAAGAATAATTACTTTTTTAGAATGTGCCGAGGCAGTTGGATATTGTTAGAGGTGTTGCTACATACGGTGTTCATTCGTCATGTTGTTGTGTAGGCTACGTTTACGGACGAGTGAATGCAAAACTAGCTACATTCTGTTAGCGTAACACGACAGTCTGAATGAGATTAACAGAACTCATTAAGTACAGCGCGGCGCGATATCTGCAAATGTACACACACATCATTATTTCTTACCAGTGTGCAGCTTTCACTGAACTTGGTGACGTGCCGAGTGTTTATCTCGAGCGGGAGTTTGGTGTAAAGTGTACTCCAGCAAGAGGGAGCAACGCGCGGGACTATTTCAGGAAAATGATAACGATTATATATTTGGTTTACGGAATATTATAAAATAATATTACATACCTGAAAACAGCCAAGTATAAGTGGGTAAACTTTGTCAATTATAACTGCTAGTACACATTATTTTTAGCTATTATTTACTACTTGTACAATTTTATAAATATTTTTCAAAATAAACGTTACATTGTCCTTAAATTTTTATTAATTGATGGCGTGTAACAAAATCAAATAATAAAATTTGTGCCGTTTTTTAAATTAATTATGTAAATTTTAATTAATTATGTAAATTTTAATTTATTAAGTATAAATATCTAATGAGTTACATTTATTGCTAGTGATGTAATCCCTTTAACGGGTTCGAGTACGTTCAACTTGGTTTGTTTACGTTCGAAACTGTCTACAGTGTACCCTTGTGTCTGGGCTGTGATTTATGACCTCTCCCATTCATCCCCCTGTCACTCTCTCATTCACACCTTGTTACTTGGCAAAGGGTCCTACTAGCGGTTTCAATTTTTCTGTTTGCTATTCTAACCTATACAATTGTTTACAATCCTACGCACTACCATCCATTCAGGCCACTTATCTTCCTAACATATCATAATATAGAATTAACAACTATCTAATTCATTATGTACATATGTTTACATATAATTATTCACCTAGATACTATTACTGTTCTTTTTTACTTCCTATTAGTTAAATATCCACTTATATATATTTTTCATTTGTCAATAATTTTCTACTTGCAAATGCATACAACAACAAAAAAATTCATAATATCATATTAATTATCACTTAGTTCTTATCATTACTTCCATTGTTAGTCTTTGTTCAATGTCTTTGTTTTGTTTTTCTTAGATATACTTTTATTCTTATACATAATATACAAAATATAAATCTTTACTCTGATATACATCGTCAGTTAATAACCTTACTTCGATTATTACTTTAAAATTTTACAATTATTATACATAACTTTATTATATCATATTTATTATATGAGTGCTACAATTTGCTTACTCACGTAACCGATCGTTACTAACGCATTATTTCCTTTTACTGCTCTTCTTGTCAGGTAATATATTGCTTTGGCTGTCGGACATTGAAATTTCCTCTTGTTCCTTTCTTCTCGTCCAAATATTCTAACGTATAAGTAGCTTTACTTATTTGCTTCGCAACCCTATATGGTCCTTCGTACAGGTCGCAAAATTTCGCTATTATCTTATTCATTGCATCGGATATTGGACATGTTTTAACTAATACCAGGTCACCGATGGCGAATGTTGTTAGTTCTCTTTGGTTCATCTTATTTGCATGTCGCTCTCTCTTTTCTTTAATCCTTAAATAAATGTCTTCCGGCTTATAAGTAGTTGGTTCGGAAATCACACTTCTGTCAATAAATTTGGTCCACTCTCTGGTTGGTTTCTTTTCAAAGTGTGCCTCGATTGGAGTCATCTCAATGGTACTATGGTATGTCTCATTTAAACAAATTTCAATGGCTTGGATATACTTGGCCCAATTTGAGTGTTTCTCTTTGACAAATACTCGAAATAAGTTGCCTAGTTGTCTGTTAGTTCTCTCGGCTATATTTGTACAAGGGTTCCGAATAGCGGTAAACTTCGGTTTAATTCCTAGTTCTCGTAAACTCCTCGTCCAAATATTAGTAGTGAATTGGGTCCCATTATCAGTGACAATTGATAACGGTTTTCCCCATGACGCTATATATTGTTTGAGTCTATTTATGGTAGCACGAGTTGTAGCTCTTTTCAACGCATAAAGTTTGACGTACTTTGTGAAATTATCGATGATAACAAGAATGTATTTACACCTCCAGTCGATGTAATTAGGGGTCCATAGTAGTCCATACTGATTAACTCCCCTTTCTTCTTTGGCAGCATCGGTATGGTTTCTCCTACATTATTCTTATGATGATCCTTACATCGCTGACATGTATCGCACTTAGTAATGATTTGATGTATCGTTTTGTTTATTCTGTCTCCAGTAAAGTACTCTCGAAAAAGTCTTTCGGTTTTTTTGTATGCCGCAGTGTCCGTATACAACGTGTAATTCTTGAATTAAATTTTCTTTCATGTTATTCGGTACATATATTTTCCATGACTTCTTGTCTTGTCGGTATAGGATTTTTTTAACATATTGATATTTATTACTTAATTTAGAGTCTTCCTTACTTTCTAATTCACAAATAATTTTGTTCAATTTAGGATCTTGGCGCTGCGATTTCTCAATATTTTTTATATCCTCCATTATTTTCTTATCCAATTTCAAGGTAATACGATTAATTTCTATCCCTTCACTAAAACTGACATCACTGCTGTCCATAGAGTCCTCTGGGTTTCGGCTTAGTATGTCGGCTACAATATTTTTTTTGCCTTTACAGTGCACAATGTCGAAATCGTATTCTTGGATGCTCAGTATCCAGCGGGTAATTCTAGCATTTGATAGGTGACATTTGTGTATAAATGTGAGAGCTTTATTATCTGTTATGATTGTGAATCTATGTCCTAATAAGTATATCCGAAATTTTTTCAAACAATGTATGATACTCAGCAGTTCCTTCTCGGTTGTGTGATAGTTTAATTCAGCACCTTTGAAAGTTCTGCTAGTAAAAGCTACGACGGCGATGCGTCCTTCGTCATCATATTGAAACAATTGCCCTCCTAGTGCGTAGTTGCTGGCATCCGTTTGTAAATAATATTGCTTCTTGAGATCTGGGTGTTTTAAAATGACAGTATCTATAAATAATTCTTTGACTAATTTAAATTGTCGGTCGTGCTGCTCCGTCCACTTGAAGTAGCGCTCCTTCTTTAACAATTGTATTAATAAAGATGTTGTTTCAGCATATCGACTGGTAAATCTGTTATAAAAATTTGTAAGTCCTAAAAACCCTTTTAGTTGCTTTTGGTTTCTTGGACGTGGAAAATTTTGGATTGCCTTTACCTTGTCTGGCATAGGACTAAGGCCTTCTACTGATAAACAGTAACCAAGATAATTAATTTCTCTACGGAAAAACTGTGATTTTTTGAAGTTCACTGTGATGTTTGCTTCATATAAATTGGTCAATAATAGATCTAAATGTGTGAGGTGTTCCTCCAGACTGTTAGATAGACATAGGCAGTCGTCTACATATATTATCGTAAATTTCTTGACTGCATCTGACAACACAGTATCCAATCCTCTCGTCAGGCTGGCCAGACTTGTCTTTAATCCAAACGGTGTGACTGTGAAGCGGTAGGTCTTTCCTTTATATAGAAACCCGGTGAAGTCCCTGCATTCTCGCTTAAGTGGTACCTGCCAGAAGCTGGAGCGTAGATCGATCGATGACATATATTTTACTCCTCCGCAATTAGCAATGAGCTCGTTGATTGGTTGTGCCCCTTCGAAGTCAGGTATCATCACCTTGTTTAACTTCCTGGCGTCCAAACACAATCTTACGCTCTGGTCCTTTTTTATAACTGTCACCATGGGATTGATATATTGGCTGCTCGCTCGCTCGATCACTCCGTATCTTAACATTTTCTGGATCTCCTCTTCGACTTTGTCTTGATAGGCAATTGGTATAGGCCATCCCTTTTGGAAGAAGGGGGTGTTGTCCGTGATACGTAGTTCATGTTCATATCCATGAATTCGGCCCGGTTCTTCTCGGAATAGATTTCTATTTTTCATTAATATTTTAGTTAATTTTTTCTTCGTTCCTGTATTTATATTAGTTAACTCTTCGACAGCTTCTTGAACGTTAATAGATTCCTCATCGGCCGTTTCTTTATCCAAAGCGAACTGATGTATATGTACAATTTCATTAGGCTCCTCTACATTTTTCTTATAATTTCTATTTTTAATATGCATTACATTTTGCTGGAAATCTATAGTACACTCACCTTCCTTCAACATATTTATTCCTAGTATACAGTCTTTATTCAGTCCAGGGATGATAAAAAATACTAAGTCAAATTTATAATTATCAACCTCAGCTTCTAAAAGTACTTGTTTTCGTATTAATTTTGATTTATGTCCGAATGCACCTTTTATATTGGTATTCGATAAGTTTAATAACTCGATTCTACCTAATTTATCTTTATTATGGTTGAACCACGTTTCGGCAATTCCGTTTAATTGACTCCCCGAATCAATTAGTGCAGTTACTTCTACTTTATTTAATTTTATTTTTATTTCCGGACATTTATTGTACGGGAAATTAGTGGTTCCTTCTTCTTCATCCATTTTATCTAATTCTTCACGAATATCAATATAATCTAATGCTACGTCTAACTGGTTATTTATTTTTCTACTAGCTAAATATTGTTGCCGCGACAGTGGGTTGGCTGGTCGTTTTTTGTACATGATTCTTGTGAAGGGCCAGGTTGTTGACGCTCAATTGTTACTGTGTTGACAATGGGCTGTTTTGTTCCCCTATCCTCAGTACCAAACGTTTGTTTATTGCGCCACCCAGGTCTGTGACCCTCGTGTTCAGTCTCCACTTTCATACCCTTCGTTTTATGATAGCCATTGTTAATATGTCTTCCACCGTTGTCAACCGTTGTCTGTTGTGGCTGCCGATACGATCCTCTCATTTCTCGTTGTTGAATGGTAGCAAACTCATTTAATAAGCTTTCAAATTGATCTACTTGTTGGACGCCTCTAGTTATGATGGCAACTTCTATTTCCTTACTATAGTGGCGTGCAAGTTTGCGAATTATATGTTGGTCCGAGATTGGTGGGATCAGTTGTCTGCACTGTAGAATTTTATTCTCGAGGTATTGCACCATAGTGAGTTTACCATTCGGATAATAACATCCGTACTCCAAGCTGTCCCGGATGTTTTCTTGAATTTGTTGACTCCAGAATTTCTTGGTAAACGCCTCCTCGAATTGTTCAAACGTATGTATTTGGGATTGTACGATTCTCCACCATACTGTTGCTTTACCCTCTAGATGCCTGCTAATCCACTTAATACCTCCGCTGGGGTAATATATTTCTTTAACCTCTTTTAATTCTTTTAGAAATTCCATGGGGTAGGCGTCTCGTCCGTTGTACCGTACCTCCTTTAACTGTTCTTGGTTAGCCACAATAGTATTTTGGTTGTTTACCATTGGTCTTGACTCCAACTCTGTTAATTTTCGTTTTAATTGCTCTTGATCTTCTTTCATCTCGTCGATGCGTCGACCCTTTTCTTCAGCTAATTTTCTTAATTGTTCTTCCATTTCTTCTTTGTTTACAGTAGAAATATTTCTGACTTCTTCTCGGACGACCTCTTTCGTTGTTTTTATTTCTCTTCTCACTTCCTGATTGATTCGATTTAAATTTTCACTTAAGTTTTGAGTAGTTTTTTGTATTTCACACTTAAATTTTTCACTTTGTTGCTGTACCACCTCGCCAAAATTATGCTCAGTCTTATTCAATTCTTCACGCCATGTATTATTCACTATTTGAATATCACCAACTAATTTGTCATGCAACGTGTTCATATCGTTTTTTATCTCGTCTCTTAACTTAGTGTGCTTTACTGTAATATCCTTAATAGCTACTTCTAATTTATTCTGATTTGCTTCAACTTTTTCTTCTAATTTCTTCTGATTTACTTTAACATCTTGAATGTCTTCTCGTATCTTCTTATTGTCTTTTTGTAATTTATTCAGACTTATTTCTAATTTATTCTGTAATTTCTTGTTATCTTCTTTCATCAATTCGTATAGCATTTGCAGCTCACTTTTTGGCTGTGGTCCTTCTGCCCTTATTTGTTCCTTCTCCGTCTGTGGTACTGTCGCACTTATTTGTTCAACTTCTGCGCGTGGTCCTTCTACCCTTATATTTTCAATATCCGTTCTGATTTCTTCCTCCATCATTGCTATGACTTGAGGATCTCCCATTTGGTTATATATCTCCATCTCTTCGCTCTCTTCAGCTCTCATTGGTGCTTGTGTTTTTCCTTCACTGGCCATTGTCGTATAAGGTGTTACTTTGTCCATTTTGCGTGCCTTACTTCGCGTCCACATATACCGTATATATTCGAACCGTGACTAAGCAACTGTAGTTACAATTATTAGCCCTATGTTCTTAATGTCTACTCTATTTATTAATACTCTTATTTTATTTCTAATTCTCAGTTTAGTTAACTTATTTAACTCATTTCATTCATCTGCCTTTTTGACAAATCTAAATTTAGATTTTGCCACGCGAGTTGGGCGACAAATATAAAGAATTCTTACTTGGGGTAGTTAAACACGTAATAAATTAATAATTAAAAAATCACTTACTGCTAAAATGTTTCAATTTCCCGGGCGCCACCTCATATCTACAAGGATGTGGATATAAAGGATTCATTTGCCAAACACACAACAACAATATTATGTCTAATGCTTATTTAATTAATTAAGTTGTAGCAAATTACAAATATATCACTCTGTATGGATATTTCCTTAAGTAGAATCACTTCTCTTATCTTAACAATGAGTATCTCTGAAATCGCGATTAATTAACATTTAATAATTTTCTAACACTTATAATTGTAAATTATAATCTACAATTGTGTTTGGCAAATTTAGATTACTGTTTAGATATGATTTTTTAAGAATTTACTAATTGACGTTTTATTTCGCTTCAGTCGAATGCAGAGCACTGAGAGGCAGTTCTCAATGTTAATTAATTATTACTGTGAGTTCTTTGACTTGAATGAATTGAGTTTATTGACTTAACTCTAAAGTACCATTAGTTTGAGAGCGTTGATTATTCGTAGTTCATACTCTCGGTGACATCATGTGGTCCTCTGTGTTTAGTAGTTGCTGGTCTCCGTAGTCGCTGTAGATTACGTATCCCTTCGCGGTCACTGCACCTCACAATCACTGTTTAATTATTGAAGAATTCTCGAACTGTTCACTTTTCACTGCACACGTATTGTGTTGAATATGAGTGTCCTTAATTGATGTTGGTAAAGTTCATGTATAATGTTTTTTAAAGTAGTTCTTTAGATTGCTGATTTTATGTCTAACATCTCTGTGGTAGAATATGCACTGAGTCTCTCTGTTGATGTGTTCTGTATTATATAAAAGCTGCTGTAATGTTTATAGTTTCTTGTGAATTATTTGTAATTGTAGAATGTCTGTTAATTGAATTTGTCTTCACTTAGTATTGTACTGTGTATCCGTATTCTCCGACACTTTGTTTAAATTACGGTGAAGTTAATTAATTGTAAAGTCTGTTTTACATGTTGACTTCGCGTGATATTACTTTATACTAATAGTCTGTCGAACGCGATTAACTGTTCAACTCTCTTGCTATGAGTTTAGAATTTAGTGAGAATTATAACAACGAGTTTCGTACGATTTGTCGTATTCACTTCATTGTTCACTTTGAGAAATTGAATGATCGCACTGAAGTAACCGTTCTCAAGACTCAGATATGCGCACTTCTGAAATTGTGTCGAGCGCTTGTAGTTGTTCACGCTTATGTAATGAATCGATGACTAAACATTGTTACCGAGTTAAGATGACTCGTGGTGATCACTTTGTAGATGAGTACTAGACTGCCGTTTTTCTGTTCTGAGATCTACCAAGTAAACTCTCATCCCGCCTACCTCTGCTGAATCTTCCATCTGCTTGGATACTCTTATTGGTTCTTTAGCCAGTGTGACAAATTGTATATTCGTCATTGGTTTTCGAGTATCTCTGCTTTACACGTGATTCTCTTGTCGAACTACCATTCGTCCTGATTGTTCCTACAGCCGTTTTCTCTATTTACTAGGAATCTCATTTAAGCACTCCAGAATTCGTGAGTTTCACTTTCCCCTTGAACATCAGGCGACATTTCTTTGTCTCTCAAGTCAACGCATCCGCGAGTGTTTTCTCTAAGGCGCCAGCCGCGCGGACTTTGTCAAGGCCACAGTTAATGACGTAGTTCACGCGAGCGCTAAGACGCAATTAGGAACGTTCTGGTCTGTGAGCGCAGGTATAAATACATGGCGGCAGCGGTCTTAGTTTTCAGTATAGCAGTGATATATTTTCAGTGCGGTTTCGAGTTATTATTGGGTGAGATTACTGTGTACTTTCAAGTGGTTATTAGTGAAGTGTTGCGTTTTATAATCGGGCGGTATAATTGTAATACAATTGTGTTTAAGTTTAGTGACATTTTGTTGGATGTGAACAATTTTTATTTGATTTGTTGTAGTAGACTCTGTTGTTAATTACGAACTGTTTAACTGTAAAAATTATAGCTGGTGATTAGTGACTTAATTGGAGTCTTGTACTTATTTTGTTTGCACTGTATCTACAACGATCAAGTAGACCGTCGTAACAATATACTTCCTTTAAGAGGATGGAAATTGTGTGGTAAATAAATTTAAGAAATTACTACAAGTTATGAAAATTGATTTTAAAGAAGATTAGCAAAGATAAGAATAAGACTGTGAATGGGTATTGTGTAAATGTTGCCTTGCTTATCTTTTTGAACTGAAATATCTAAAAGCATTTTGGGAAGTTTGTTCCTCGTGTTGTCCTCTTGAATGCTTAGATGCATGGATTCGCTAACATATACCATTTAAAAAATGTTTAAAATACTTTATTAACGACACTTTTTAAATAATCTGAACCAGTACTTTCACCGGATCTACTGTACTTTCAGACATTGATAGTATTAGTGATGAATGTTTACACATAATATGTGGCGCTAATGTCAACTTCTAGGTAAATAACAAATATATATGTATTTTGTGTTACAGAACGTCAGCAAGAATAATTACTTTTTTAGAATGTGCCGAGGCAGTTGGATATTGTTAGAGGTGTTGCTACATACGGTGTTCATTCGTCATGTTGTTGTGTAGGCTACGTTTACGGACGAGTGAATGCAAAACTAGCTACATTCTGTTAGCGTAACACGACAGTCTGAATGAGATTAACAGAACTCATTAAGTACAGCGCGGCGCGATATCTGCAAATGTACACACACATCATTATTTCTTACCAGTGTGCAGCTTTCACTGAACTTGGTGACGTGCCGAGTGTTTATCTCGAGCGGGAGTTTGGTGTAAAGTGTACTCCAGCAAGAGGGAGCAACGCGCGGGACTATTTCAGGAAAATGATAACGATTATATATTTGGTTTACGGAATATTATAAAATAATATTACATACCTGAAAACAGCCAAGTATAAGTGGCTAAACCAGCAAAGGTATTTTGTGAGCATGCAGGAATTCTGATATGTGAACATAAGTTGTTTGAATACCAATATAAGTAGGCTTGATTTATCTACGCGAGTAAGTGTTATATGGTATAAGATATTAAGGGCTTACCAAAACAGCTGTGTTGGCTCCAGCAATTAAAAAACACCATTCAGAGTTATAAGAGCTGGTTATATAGTAAACATTATAAAAGGAGACGTAGGACTGTCTTACACCTACCTACAGATTTTTATGAAGTCACATAATTGTTACAAGAAAGTTTGACACAATGTGTAAAGCATCACTATCCTCATCAAATATACATTATACTACTAGGAGGAGCAACAATGTCCTTATAAGTCATTACTTTACATAAAACTGCTTTATAAGTCACTTTTATATAAGGCACTTTATAAGTCACTTTATTACACTGCGTAAGTGCTGCTGTCTCGTTACATAACAGTTAACCTCAGATCATACATGCTACATTCCGTACCTTGCAAAAAGCTATACCCAGCACTTGTTTTATCCCCGTATGTAATCTTATTTATCATGTTGAATAAAATTCAAACTTTTATTTGTTACCTCCAAATTTTCGAATAATATTTTGCTGCATTATCCGTATACACATTAGTACGCACCTACCTATGTACACTCAGATAGATAGTAACAGTGACAGTTACCCAAAATTCAAGATAGGTCGGCTAGTGTAAAGAGTATTCAGGTATCTACTGGTTTACGTTTAATACCAAACGGGACAAAATTCAAAAATTTTGCAAAAATTGTAAGTAAATTTTGGGAAATTACTCTCATCAGCATATACTGCTGGATAACATTTATAGCAAATATTTAATATTTGTCATATTGTATTTAAAAGTAAATTAGGTGCTTACAAATTTGCTTCAAATGTTATGAAATTTTATGGAAATTTGAGCAATGACAAACTTCTTAATCT
The DNA here is from genome assembly GCA_034769895.1 of Magicicada septendecula. Lineage (NCBI taxonomy): Eukaryota > Metazoa > Arthropoda > Insecta > Hemiptera > Cicadidae > Magicicada > Magicicada septendecula. Next base: position 106,652,035 of record CM068370.1, read on the forward strand.
AGCTTGCAAGTGGAAATGAGAAGAAAAAACTGTAGCATGAATAAAAACATGTAGACATACATTAGTAAGTAGAATGAAAACTGTGAATCAGGAAAGTGGTTATAAATATATTGATAAGTGCTGGCGAAGAAAAGTGAGCAAACTTATAAAAAGCAAGGGAAAATGTAGGAAGTGTTGCAATCAATCAGGTGGTTCTTTACCAGCCTTTGGAAATTACAATTACGGAAAAAATGAAAAGTTATTTTAGAAGAAATGCAAGACTATATAAGGATAACATATGAGGATAAATGATAACATAATAGTTATCATTTGCTTTAAGTGCTTACAAATTTCTATTTATTTGGAGGACTTTACAACTAAAGCCTTTAGCCCAATAACGACGACTAGCAGTGTTGAACCTAGTTTGGTTCTCACCTACAGTTTACACATACTCAATGAAAGTGAAAAGTCAATTCATACAGACAACAAAATATTACACTATCCGCTACAGTAATCTTGGTGTTTTTAGGAAGTAGGCTACTGAGTTCTATTTATTGCTAACTGTTCGATTCCGAGGTTTCATTTCCGGTTAACTCTCACTCTGTCTTTCTCTGAGTTCAACATGAACAAGAACACTACAGTCTTCAGTTACATTCTACACTGTTAGTGCTCCCCCACAAAAGCAGACGGGTCTTGTTTCTCTATGTAGGAGATAAGAAGACATCAATGTAGTAATCCCGATTTGAAGTCTGGTGATGCAGACTTGTTCACGACAACTGGGACACCTGCCACTTTTATTTCCGGTTAACTTTTACTCTTTCTTCTCTGAGTTCAACAAGAACAAGAACACTACAGACTTCAGTTACATTCTACACTGTTAGTGCTCCGCCACAAAAGCAGACGGGTCTTGTTTCTCGATGTAGGAGATAAGAAGACGTCAATGTAGTAATCCCGATTTGCAGTCTGGTGATGCAGACTTGTTCACAACTGGGAACATCGGCCACTTTCATTTCCGGTTAACTTTTACTCTTTCTTCTCTGAGTTCAACAAGAACAAGAACACTACAGACTTCAGTTACATTCTACACTGTTAGTGCTCCGCCACAAAAGCAGACGGGTCTTGTTTCTCTATCTAGGAGATAAGAAGACGTAAATGTAGTAATCCAGATTTGCAGTCTGTCGATGCAGACTTGTTCACGACAACTGGGAACACCTGCCACTTTCATTTCCGGTTAACGTTTACTCGGTCTTTCTCTGAGTTCAACAAGAACAAGAACACTACAGTCTTCAGTTACATTCTACACTGTTAGTGCTCCGCCACAAAAAAAGCAGACGGGTCTTTTTCCCTATGTAGGAGATAAGAAGACGTCAATGTAGTAATCCCGATTTGCAGTCTGGTGATGCAGACGTGTTCACGACAACTGGGAACACCTGCCACTTTCATTTCCGGTTAACTTTTACTCTTTCTTTCTCTGAGTTCAACAAGAACAAGAACACTACAGACTTCAGTTACATTCTACACTGTTAGTGCTCCGCCACAAAAGCAGACGGGTCTTGTTTCTCTATCTAGGAGATAAGAAGACGTAAATGTAGTAATCCAGATTTGCAGTCTGTCGATGCAGACTTGTTCACGACAACTGGGAACACCTGCCACTTTCATTTCCGGTTAAATTTTTCTGTGTCTTTCTCTGAGTTCAACAAGAACAAGAACACTACAGTCTTCAGTTACATTCTACACTGTTAGTGCTCCGCCACAAAAGCAGACGGGTCTTGTTTCTATATGTAGGGTATAAGAAGACGTCAATGTAGTGATCCCGATTTGCAGTCTGGTGATGCAGACTTGTTCACGACAACTGGGAACACCTGCCACTTTCATTTCCTGTTAAATTTACTCTGTCTTTCTCTGAGTTCAACAAGAACAAGAACACTACAGTCTTCAGTTACATTCTACACTGTTAGTGCTCCGCCACAAAAGCAGACGGGTCTTTTTTCCCTATGTAGCAGATAAGAAGACGTCAATGAAGTAATCCCGATTTGCAGTCTGGTGATGCAGACGTGTTCACGACAACTGGGAACACCTGCCACTTTCATTTCCTGTTAAATTTACTCTGTCTTTATCTGAGTTCAACAAGAACAAGAACACTACAGTCTTCAGTTTTATTCTACACTGTTAGTGCTCGCCACAAAAGCAGACGGGTCTTGTTTCCCTATGTAGGAGATAAGAAGACGTCAATGTAGTAATCCCGATTTGCAGTCTGGTGATGCAGACGTGTTCACGACAACTGGGAACACCTGCCACTTTCATTTCCTGTTAAATTTACTCTGTCTTTATCTGAGTTCAACAAGAACAAGAACACTACAGTCTTCAGTTTTATTCTACACTGTTAGTGCTCCGCCACAAAAGCAGACGGGTCTTGTTTCCCTATGTAGGAGATAAGAAGACGTCAATGTAGTAATCCCGATTTGCAGTCTGGTGATGCAGACGTGTTCACGACAACTGGGAACACCTGCCACTTTCATTTCCTGTTAAATTTACTCTGTCTTTGTCTGAGTTCAACAAGAACAAGAACACTACAGTCTTCAGTTTCATTCTACACTGTTAGTGCTCCGCCACAAAAGCAGACGGGTCTTGTTTCTATATGTAGGGTATAAGAAGACGTCAATGTAGTAATCCCGATTTGCAGTCTGGTGATGCAGACTTGTTCACGTCAACTGGGAACACCTGCCACTTTCATTTCCTGTTAAATTTACTCTGTCTTTCTCTGAGTTCAACAAGAACAAGAACACTACAGTCTTCAGTTACATTCTACACTGTTAGTGCTCCGCCACAAAAGCAGACTGGTCTTGTTTCCCTATGTAGGAGATAAGAAGACGTCAATGTAGTAATCCCGATTTGCAGTCTGGTGGTGCAGACTTGTTCACGACAACTGGGACAACTGCCACTTTCATTTCCGGTTAACTTTTACTCTGTCTTTCTCTGTGTTCAACAAGAACAAGAACACTACAGTCTTCAGTTACATCCTACACTGTTAGTGCTCCGCCACAATAGCAGACGGGTCTTGTTTCTTTATGTAGGAGATAAGAAGACGTCAATGTAGTAATCCCGATTTGCAGTCTGGTGGTGCAAACTTGTTTACGACAACTGGGAACATCGGCCACTTTCATTTACGAACGCTCTATTTCACGTGAGAAAGTTTGCTCTGTCGTGTATTCTTCATCAGCTGACAAATTAATAATGATGATTGTGGCAGATACTTTTGCTTCCTCAGGGTATATACCAATAGTCTCGCTGGAGAGTCATCGTCGTCATTACCTTCAATAATTACGTTACCCGGACATTTAACAAAAGTTGAAGATGAAATGAGATAAAAACCTATGGCATAGTGCCTTTACTTGTTGCAATAGCGCATGCACTGTGTGCCGGATTGTCGAAGGCAGTTAGGAACTCAGAGAATCCCTACACATAACAAATTTTTTTCTCACCTAGATGCTCACAGGAAAACAATTATATCCAATTGATGGCGATAGTAAAAAACCGTTAATCAGAGATTCATGTGGTACCCTAGTTCTCCGCTGCTGTGGGACCGACAGTGTTTACCCGACCCGAACACGAAAAAATCCGTTACTAAGAAGCAAGAGTTAAATTTCGGCGCATTACCTCTAAACCGCCAAACATGCAGCTGTTTCATAATGTTGTCTCTAGATTTTGTGGAAAGTTTTCTCCAAGTCTGGAAATACTGTTACCACGCGTTTTCAATACATAAATATATTTTCAACTGCGTTTTCTAGCTATACCAACTGATCATTATTAGAATGTGCTTCCTCTAACATTAAAATGTATGCTCGTGCCAGTGTTTAAAACGAAAAGCGCGTTTTTTAGAATAAATCTTCAGTTCTTAATCCAGGGCTGTTGGTCCTTTGACAACTCCAAGTGGACTATGGGCGCTGAAGTCTCCAACCAGGAGTGATGGAGATGGTAGTTGCTCTGCCAGATTCTGCAGATCTTCTCGCCACGAAGTAAATATTCAAGTGACAATTTAAATCAATAGAAGCAAGCGTGAGTCTTCTGCTATGACGGCTACACAGTTATGAAAATGTTTAGGTACTAAATAATCAATTTTGGTTGAAAATTAACAGAATGATCACTTTCCACTAAGACGCTATAATAGCACCAAAACTAACACTCAACACTCTAATATCGCCAGGTCTAAACAGAACCAAGCCGCGTCAAAATACGGAATTCATATTTCCACTGCCTTTCATTCTAGTGAGATAGCAGGGCTCGATGCTAGTCGAGTAACGTACCTTGCTTGATCTACAACAATGCAGTGTTACAGAATTCTGCTTCGCAATAATAGTGCAAGTCATCGCGTAGTCATTCAGCCATTCGGCACTACCATTTTCTCTCCATAGTAACAGAAAAATTTTAATCTGTAACTGCGTACTTATAATAGGAAATACATTAATTGTGCCTCCAACCTATCATGTATTTCATTGTAGCAGTTATGAAAAACCGTAAAATGCCTTTTTTAACTGATAACAGTAGTATATAGTTGGATCCCATTATGTCTGTTCACTGTAACTGTCACGAAAAAATAGAACTTACTATCGTTTTTTCGTACAGGATGAAACAGATAATTTTCGTTAAGGAACATAACTGTACAGATTTATAGCAAACAACACGTAGCCTATAGGCCTATGTACAGAATAAAACAACGAGTAACTCACGAATTTGAAACTTGCGTTATTAATTTAGCAAATACAGCAGTACAACAATACGATGAGTGTTTTATGATTATGCATGGAATAAAAATGTAATAATTTATTCAAAACTGAGCACTGCTTTCTAAACGATCACAATGGCGTTTGTGCAGTCCTAGTGAAAATTCACGCAATGTAACATTAGTCTGTAGACGTTGCTTCAATGAAGTCACTTAAACTTTTCAAATAATAAATAAATCTTAACTCGTTTATTTTTATTGGAATATTGAAACGAATTTGTAGTGAATTATAATTACATCCATAGTAGAGCATAATCTTAGGCATCTCTCTACGACGTAGAATAATTAACAAGTATACTGACACAAAAGACAACCGACAATAAGCTGCTGTATGATAATTATTATTTCTGCTATTCAGATATTTTGATTTAAACGTTATGTTAACATTACACTACATTTAAATCAACATGGTCGCAATAAATAATATAAGTCATTAGGTTATATATTTTGAATGACGGACACAATAATAACAAATATCCCTTTTCACTAAACCGTTCTCAAGACACGTGCAAGGATTCACAAGCACAGCAACTAAGCTCCTTTTTCTCCTTCAGAATCCCCCTCTATATCACTCCCCCTTCTGCTCTCTATCACTCTACCTCCCACTTATATATATCTCTCTCTTCCCACACACGCACACACACACCGTCAATTTTGCGATATTACTCCAGTGTCTCAGAGGCGCTGAGGATAACAACCAGTTCTGGAAGGCTCAGTAAGGTTCACTCAAGATTGCGTGGTTAGCCAACCTTGTAAACAATGTTGGTATGCAAGCTTTGGTGTGCCGGTAATTATATCTTATCTGCGAGATAGTATGTTGGTATACTTGATATGATTCTTAACTAACAGTAAAATTTTATAACTGTCCTCACCGAGTATTTCCCCCTACACACAACAATAAATTAGAAAATAATACATTGATAAAGTTTACAAGGTATTAAAAGTGATAAACCTAGAGTGATATGATGTAAAGACTAAATATAATACGAGGATCTTTCTATAGACACACGTTTGATCTGCGCAGCCGTGACTTTGTCGCCATGGCAACGAAATTCATTAGTTTATATTGTCTCTTTAAGTACTAGTGACACGTCTGTCAAAAATATTTGCATTTTGCTCTTTTTTAAGCGTTGTGACTGTGTTGAAAAATTTCATCTATAATAGAAAATCCGTCCAAAGTTAATCTGCGTGCCGTTACTCAGTTTTCGGCCACTGATGCCAATGGGCGTCAGCCAATGGAAATTTATACGAGAATGACGCTGTATATGGTGACTATAGTTATTTTCATATGGCAGCAATTTCATGGTGGAACAAATTTTTCACAAGGAAGAGAATCCACTAAATTTTGGCCCGTCCCGGACCTGTACGTGTTGCAGCACCAGATGCAAATGTGAGAAAGCTGGAAACTGTTTACGCGGAAATAGACGCATCAAAGTTAGAGAACTTTCTCAGATGTTGAGCATCAGCGTGGGAACTGTTCATTCTATCATTCATAGTCTTGGCTATCACATAGTTGCTGCTCAGTGGATTCCACGACTGCTTACTGATGAGCAGAAAAATTTGCATTTGACCTTATCATTACAGCATTTGATGCACTATCAACAACAAGGTAATGCCTGTGTATACCAAATTGTTGTATGTGATGAGTCTTGTGTTATCACTAGGAACCAGAATCCAAACATCAGAGTATGCAGTGGAAGCATGCACAATCTCTGAAGGCGAAAAAATGTCGGTCTCAACCTTCGGCAGGAAAAGTAATGGTGACCGTATCTTTTTATTATCAGGGTGTGCTGCTCTTATATTTTAAAAAACCTGGTGTCAACATCAACTCTGAACGATATGCATACAGCTTAAAACGCTTACGGGCGAGGGTCAAAAATAAACGTCTCGGGAAGCTCACAAATGGTGTCATTTTTCTGCATGATAATGTTCGACCCCGTATAGCCCAGACGATTCAAGACCTGCTTGATCGCATGGAGTGGGATATCTTATAACATCCACCTTACAGTCTCGACTTGTCCCCATCATATTTTTGGCACATTAAAGAAATCACTAACAGGACGGCGGTTCGAATCAGACTCTGAGGTACAGTTTGCTGTTAGCGACTGGTTCCGCAAACAGCTGCAAGAATTTTATCAGCAGGGAATCTACAGATTAGTGCAACAGTGGGACTCATGCCTTAATGGGAGACTTCTTTTAAAATCGTTGAATAAAAAATGCTTTACAGCCTCTAAACGTGTTTTTATTGACCAATCGTCGTAGTAAAATGAACAGTAATTATATGGAATATATTTAGCTCCATTTCTTCAATTATTTTTTCATATTACTTCAATTAATACGTTATGAGCAGTATGCTAACTTAAAAGTAATTGGTAATATATTAAAATGAGGGTTATTGACACACATAAAACGAGTCCAGTGTACACACATAAGACGTAATACACAGCCATTATGTCAAAATGTCATATTTAGAGCGGATTATTGGTATTGGTAAATGTGATTGAGTTTTACAGGCAACAAAGGGGCCTACGTTTGTACATATTTGAAAATCTTGTGTTATAAAATCAAAGGACAAAAGTTATTGAATTCTGAGTGTTTACAGAGGGTACAAATCAAAAGTAAAAGAGAGAATGTATTACCAATTGAGTAAATAGAGAGGTCTTGTCAGAAAAGGAAGACTCGATGTACACTTTACTTCTTCTTCAGAAACGAATATAATATATTTTTACAGTATATTTATTAGGTATTGATCTTGACTGATACTCTAACCACACGTACTTTTGTTATTTGTATTCCCTTTCATAGAAATATTCTCTTTTTATCTAAATATTACTTGCCTAAGTTGAACTGTTTCGTATAAGATACGAATTATAAATAAATTCATTTGTACTTATTGTAAACCAGAGAAAAAATCAAAGTCAAATTTCAGTACACATTCTCTAAGACTATTAAACACGAAATTTATTTGGTTATAATACCTTAATACCTTTTCTTTAGTAATATTTCATTACTTAATTTAAAAGTAATAAACTTATATGCTTTAGTTCTAATAATAATAATCATCATCATCATCATCATCATCATCATCATCATCATCATCATCATCATCATCATCATCATAAAATAATATAAGATAATAATGATAATAAGCACTGCCCGTAGCAACTGATTCCTCGACATCAATCATGGGGACCATCCTCTAGTAGAATATCAACTGTTGCGCTTTGCATTATTACAAATTAAAGATGCTACTGGCCAGATATGCACCGATATTAATGGTCCTTAAGAAAACACATTTGATTAATGTGTTTTAATATTAATGTCCCTGCTGGAAACGTTATTAATATGTGTCGATTAGGGTTTTTCGGCTGTGATGGTACACAGAACATCAGGGCTAGGTGAGGCGTTCCTATACTTCTTAGCCAGGCTTATCTGCCAGACTCGCTACGACTCTACAAGCAGTTGCCGTCAGTTAGTTCAGCCATTATTAATGTGTCTGCTGATGTGGAATACACGACAGAGAAAACTTTCTCCCATGAAGTAGAGCGTTTGTAAATGAAAATGGCACGTGTTCCCAGTTGTCGTGAACAAGTCTGCATCACCAGACAGCAAATTGTGCATACTACATTGACGTCTTCTTATCTCCTATATGGAGAAAAACGACCCGTCTGCTTTTGTGGCGGAGCACTTACAGTGAAGCATGTAACTGAAGACTGTAGTGTTCTTGCTGAACTCAAAGACAGTGAGTGAAAGTTAACCGGAAGGGAAACATCGGACTCGAACAGTTAGCAATAAGTAGAACTCAGTTCTTCCTAAAAACACCAAGATTACTGTAGCGGCTAGTATAAAAAATTTTGTTGTGTGTATGAAATGACATTTTATTTTATTGAGTAGGTGTAAACTGTAGGTGAGAACCAAACTAGGAGCAACACTCCTAGTTGACGTCATTTGGCTAAAGGCTTTAGTTGCCAAGTCCTCAAAATAAAAAGAAAAACTAACTAATTATGTTATCCTTTATCCTTATACGTTACACTTATACAGTCTTACATTTCTTCTAAAATATAAGAAACCACCTGAGTTGCTTTCAAGACTTCCTACAAATTTTTTCTTTTTTATAAGCTTTCCCACTTTTCTCCGCCAACAATTAAAGAGATATTAATAACCGCCTTCCCGATTCACAGTTTCCATTCCACTTATTACTCTATGTCTACATGTTGTTATTCTTGCTACAGTTTGTTTCTTCGAATTTACACTTGCAGGCTACAGGAAGAAGCTGATCAGTGCTCAAATTTCCAAAAATGTTTATAACATTTGATGCATCTTTATAAGCATCCAGTTTACATTTAAGTACAATATAACAAATATTTTTCCAGTAGTATATGCTGATAAGAGTAATTTCCCAAAATTTACTTACAATTTTTGCAATGTTTATGAATTCTGTCACGTTTGGTATTGGACATAATACATCTAATATGATCGTTACGATATGGACTTGTAACCATGTACAATACACAAAACAGTAGGTACCTATCTTGAAATTTGGGTTCCAGTAATTCTTACCATCTGTCTGTGTGTACTATGTGGGTGCGTACAAATGTGAAATATTATTACAATTGTGCGATATTTAAGCGAAATATTATTTGAAAACTTGGGCGTAACAAATATAAGTTGCAATTTTATCTAACTTCACAAATAAAATTACAAACAAGGATGAAACAAGTGCTGGGTATAGCTTTTTGCAAGGTAAAGAATGTACCTTTTATAACCTTAGATTAACTGTTATGTAACGAGACAGTAGAACTTAGGCAGTTTAATAGTAATTTTATATAAAATAGTAACTTATAAGTACATTGTTTCTCCGCTTAATAGTATAATTTATATTTGACCAGAATAATGATACTTTACACATTGTGTAAAACTTTCTTGTAACAATTATGTGACTTCATAAAAATATGTAGGTAGATATGAGACAGTTCTACGCCTCCTTTTATAATGTTCACTGTATAACCAGGTCTTATAATTCTGAATGGTGTTCTTTAATTGCTGGAGCCAACACAGCTGATTTGTAAGTCTTTACTATCTTATACCATATACGACTTACTCGCGTAGATAAGTCAAACCTACTTGTATTGGTATTTAAACAACTTATGTTCATATATCAGAATTCCTGCATGTTGACATTCTGTAATACAAAATACATATCTATTTGTTACCTACCTAGAAGTTGACATTAACACCACATTTTATGTGTAAACACTCACCACCGCGAATGCTGAAGGTTATCTTGGCATTCAAGAGGAAACACGAGGAATAAGCTTCTCAAAAATGTTTAGATATTTCAGTTAAAAATGATAAGCTAGGCAAAAGTTACAACAATACCCATTCTTTCTCTTATTCTTTTCCTTGCTAGTCTTCTTTAAAATCAATTTTCTTAACTGGTAGTCATTTCTTAAATTTATTGACCACTTAGTAAAAGAAATAAAATCTTACTAAGCTTGTACTCAATCATACCAAACAAATTATATATTATGTAAGCAATATGTAATTGAATTAGGCATTGGAAAACAAAAAATAATCCTAATGTATATTAGTTTAACACCTAAATCAATTATGCGCGGGCCTAAATTGTAGGTATTATTGTATACCATACTGACATGTATTACATTTTGCAATGATAAAATATAATGTAAACAGTAAATTTAATTTTAATAATAAATTTTCAATTTGGTATGTAATCACTACGGATTACTCTAATAAACATTATAAGCAAGTACATAAATTGTAACATTGATATTTCATTTAAAGATCTTGATATATCTTTCACTTCTTATCTAAGTTTATCAAATTTAGTATTTTATCCTGATTCTTTACGTACTTTAACTTACAGTTAACTAAGTAACTCAAAACGTACATTATATAGTAATTTGTTTAAAGGAATTTGTACATTACAAAAATTGCCCCTCCAGACGTGAATCTATTAACGTTAGTTTAAAGGTATGTTACTCTACGTTTTCAGACGTACTAAAAACTGGACAGCGGTGATTTTAGTGGCTCATTTCAAATTGAATAAAGAACAAAAGAATATAAAATAAATTCAGTATGTGTCACTGTTTACCTTAACATAATAACTCACTGTTACAAAAAGGTTCACTGAGACATAACAGAGGATTACGATGACGCAAGGGGCATTTACTACAAAGATCACCGAAGTTTATGTACTATTATTCAAATGAGTAATACTGTTTAACTAGGACCGCAGAGGTTTAAATTAATGAGTTTTACAACGTTGAGTGACTCTAGTGTATTGTAACTTAGTCTCCTAATCTGGAGATATATTACATTTAATATACAAATAATTAAGGCTTAATAGACTTAATGACAGTAAAGTTCTACTGAGGAAACTTCACATTTTTAGTAACGTAATGTCAACAATAAATGGCATCTATACGTGTGGTAATTTAGGGACTTAATTAAAATTAATCTTACCACAAAGAAGTAACCATTTGCAAAAAATTCGATCTTACTAAATGACGTTGTCTTCACACGATTAAATAAATGTGTACAAAACCTTCTTGTCTTAGAACAACGACCTCACACTTTCAATCTTTAAAACTGTTCAAATTTTAGTAAAAATTCCTAAATTAATTGACTAATTTACGAATCTTAATGAATTCGTTTTTGACGTTATTCCCAGTGGCGTGCCAGGTTAATGAAGAAACTATTGTACCTCCTCGTAGTATTTACATGGACTCTGAAAAGCAAATTAAGGAGCTCCAAATAAAACAATATTACTCCACATTGAGCTACAAAATGAAATCACATTGGTCTGGGAAGAAAGTAGACCTCACAAAAATCCGCTATTTCTACATACAGAAGTAGAGAAAACATTCTGCCCTATCGGGGCGGCCCAGCACAATCGTGGGGGTGCCACACTAACTTATATTTAGAGCTACCATACAAACGGATTTCTTAGTTCTTTCTTAGTTCTTAGTTCAGGGTGGGAAGCAACGTTTGTGATGGTCGCGTGAATTAATTTATAAATATTGCAAAGTGATTGCCTTTAAAACACATAAATCTAGAGTGATGTAAATTGAGACCATCACAATTCTGTGGGTTAGGCTCGACGTAACATCAAACCAAGTTTTATATTATGTTTTCGAACAGTTTTATAATACATAATAACCACTAATTTTCAGAATTTTTATGTACCTACTTGATGACTATTTCAGTATGAGGCTAGTTGCTGACTTGCTTAGCCACTCCCACGCATTATATTAAGTGATTTTATTAACTATTAAAATATGCTATAGGAAAACAATTATTTTAAACAAATATTTAAAAAATATCTCTAAATATGATAAATTTATGAGTTTAAATTCTCCTTTTTTGAGTAAAGTAATTGGCATGTAATAGATTATTTCTGAATATTAAATTAGAGCTCACATATTACATAAGTGTTTACATTTACATTTACTAAGGTATTGTAAATATGTGTTTGTGTTAAACACAATTACACACAAATGTGCGCTGCATATAAGTCATGGAACAGTCGGTGTAAGTGTGACTGGAATAAATAGTCAAGAATCAAGAACGCAAAGCGCCAACGGAAAAACTTCTCAACGGATCACTGTTTGAAACGTTTTATCTTGTGAACAAGTTTGTCTTAATCACTTGACAGTTCAACACGTTAAACTATTTGAATAACTTTAAAGTATTTGTCAATGCGGGTAGATATTCCGCTATTTCACTCTCTACTCTAATTGCAAGAGACTTGCTTTTCAGAACTTTAGCTCGTCTTTACCTAGGTACATACACGGAGAAACACAATTGTGTTTAAGTAAAATTGATAGTCAAATGCTAGTCTCTATAGTCTCCAGCCAGTTTTAATGGAATCGCTCAGTGACTAATTATACAGATTTATTTTAATTGAGTATGTTAATCATAAATGTGTAGGGTGAAGTAACTCATCACTCAAGCCTGCCATTTTTCGTCCTCGCGTGAGCAATACGAAGGTTACCAAAGCCCAAAATAGTCTTAAAGCCTAAGGCCAGAATTGATCCTAAGCAACGAACAAGATCTACTCCCGGAAGTTTGCTGCTTACCTCCTATCCCTCCATGTGTGTAGGAGAATACTCTCGTCTCCACCAGTCTGAAGCTAGAAGACAGAAGTACGCCACAAGACGTAACTCTCGGATGCCAGTCCGTCAAGGAAATCGCAGAACTCAGAAGCGCTTCTAGGTAAGCTTCACTGTGCGTGAATTGTTTAACGGTTTGGTGTCAGAGGCTAACACTGCTACTTGCTGAAGAAGGGACACCTCACGAGCCCGAGAGCAGTGTACGCATGTGTCTTTTGCGGTGGTGAAATGCCACCGTCAGTCGGCGGGGCTTGCTCTCAATATTCCCCGAGGCCCCTCATCGCACTACATAGTAGGAATTGAATCGTATTACATTACTCGGATTTTAGTTCTTCCAAAAAACAGGATCACAGCTACTTCAGGTCTCGCAACACATGAGGGGTTTACTACAACTATGTGCAGCTACTTGCCAGGGCAACCCAACCTTGGTCCCCATGAGGGCAAGACAGAAACGCTTCTACCCTTAAAAATTATTTCCGATCTAGATAAACTCTAATATCATCACCCCGTGCCAACGGTAAGGCCGTGTCTGAGAGCGATGTTTTCGAGCGACCAGAGTTACCAGAATCAACTCTATGTCTTTATTCCCAAATGTATCTTTGAGCCCCACACATAAAATTTTGATTACGCGTCCTCTTCATAAAGTCGCTTATAAATAATCCAAATTTGTTAGAAGGATTTTTTAGACACTTACCTTATAATTAAGTACAATACAACCCACATTATTTCTAACAAAGAGAACTACTAGTTAATTGACACAATTGTCTTCCCTAAATGTGGCTTTACACGGGAACCAAAGAGAATATATTTGCTAAAGTTTGTAACCACATTTAATAACACAATTTTAAGTGTAACAGTCAGAGTAAGTACTGAGATATATACACGTACAAATAGTTATTAGCAACGTAATTTCATTAACTATTGTTCGGTAATGAAAAAAGTTGACAACGTGTACTCTTATTTAAGTACAGTTTATTAGTAAATTTACAAAGACTTATGTTCTACATATATTAGGATACTTTATAATTTATATTTTGCTTCGACGAGAATGAATGTAACTAATTACTAACTTGTTTAAAAGGATTCTTATAAATGCTTGTTAACAGTGTTTATAAAATTAAAATATTTTGGAACCAATAATACTTAAATAATTATATAAGTAATAATTAAATAAACTTAAATTTTTTTTATTTATTAAAAGTAGGCCTATCTGTTATTTCTTAAAAAATATCAGCTGATGAGAAAATTATTGTCGTCGCCATATTGTCGTTGTATCTTATTTTGAGTTTAGTGACGGTCAAAGTAGCTTCTCAGAAGGTGACAAAAAATTCTGTTTATTAAACTGGGAGTACAAAATCCCTTAGGAACGCTGTTATTAAATTTACCTTTCCCTTCTATTAAAACCATCACACTAAAGAAATGGTTAAAGTTCCGTAAACGGAATTTTTATAATACATAAGTTATTTACTAAATATAGTAACTATAATAATTTTATAATTGAATACCGCTTGCGAAAACATTTACTTACATTACACTAAACAACTTAACCAATTTTATTTTTATAAATATTTAAAAACAATTTTTACTGCCTTCATTTACGCCTACAATGTTACTTGTAAAATATTTTGCCTTTCTTACTTTTAGCTATTACACATTTGTAGGCTTGGACACCAAAAATATTAATCATTCAACGATATCTTCTGCTTTAACTAAAACACGAATTCTTCTGTGACTGTAATGGTAAATGTTATTTATTTCAAATCAACGAATATTTAGGGAAGAAAAGGTTTACAGTTACTAACAACGTTCAATCATTTTTTAACTTCATTTTCTTTACAATTTTTTAGCGCATCCATCTCTCTGTTCGTTACTAATTCTCTTTTTCTCGCTCTCTCCCTTCTTATTCTCGCCCATTCTCTCTCCCACTATCACCCTCTCTCTCTCTCTCCTTCTCTCTCTTTATTTCTCTCTCTTTCTCCGTATAACTCTCTATCACTTTTTCTTTAGAATCTTTAGAATAACCAACATTCGTTGTCTGTTCGACAAGGATTAAATTTTATCATATACTGACATTTGTTTCGCTTCCTTAAGATCATCTTCAGAGTATGTACAGTGTTAAATTGGTTTTGTTCAATGAGTGCAGCCTTCCTGATGTGTGTGTCTGTGCGTGCATGCGCGCGTGGGCCAGTCTGTTTGTCTGAAATTGCATGCTCGCCATGTACTTGTGAGTGTCTGCGTTTGTAGGTTTTAATTGGATAGAGAATTTAGCTACTATGTAATGCAATGTAATTTAAGCATTAAGTGGATCTAAGGTTAACATAGTAATTAGTACACTCTAAGGTTATAGTAATAAGTAATATAAGTAATTTACGTAATTAATGTAACAAGTATTGAATAAATGTTCGTATTAAGTAGATGTAAGTGTAATGTATTAATGCATAAGGTCTAAGTTTAAAATATTATGTAATCCTAGGTGTTAGTGGATAGCAAATTTAGCTACTACATAACAAAATTAAAATCTAAGTAAGTTTAAGGCAACTAAAATGTTGTACAGGACGCTATACTCAAAAAATAGAGTTTGTAGCAATATATCTATAACAACTATTTTTATTAGCAAAATCTCGTTTACTTCAAATACATGTGAGCAACCTTTTAAACTTTGAATCATTTTATTCGCTACTTGGTACTGAAGTTCTCACTTATTCCTTGCACTCAATTTTTGATGACAGAAAAAAATAATTCGTGGTGTCATCTGTCGTCGTATAGAAAAGTAGACAACAAAATACAGACACCAATGAGACCACTAATTACCAGCTTTAACGAGTCCCAAATAGCAATCGAAATTATTAAGATACTCTAATACAGAATTTAAGTTACGTTTGTCCACAGGGAAAATAATGTCAACTATAAAGAGTTCCGCATTAACTAATAGACCAAATAACTAAAAACGCAAAAACTAATACCCCAATCAACCAATAGACCTTTCAAATAATAGCGTAATTAACTAATTGCGCAATTATCTAATAGCCAGATTAACTAGTATTGCAAATAACTAAAAGCTCGATTAATTGAAAGCGCAATTGCTAACTAATAGCACGATTAATTGAAAGGGCAATAATCCAGTAGCGCATATAAATAATGGCCCGATAAACCAATAGCGCAAATAACTAATAGCGCAATCAATTATCAGCTTGACTAACTAATTACGCAACTAATTAATACACCAATTAACTAATAGCGGTATTAACTAATAGCTCAATTAAATAAAAGCGAAACTAACTACTAGGGCAATTAACTTAATTTAAATGTTCAATTAACTAACAGCGCTATTATTACCTAATATCCAGATTATGTAGCGCAATTAAATAGTCTGCTTAACTAACAGGGCAAATAACTAATTGCCCACTTAACAAATAGACCGATTGACTAATAGCGAGGTTAAATAATAGAGCAATTTACTAATAACCCGGTTCACTAATAGTAATAACCCTATTCACTTATAGTGCAATTAACTATTACTAGATTGACTAACAGCGTGATAAAATTTATAGTCCGCTCAACTAATAACGCAATCAAATAATAGCCCGTTTAAATAATAGCGCAATTTATTATTAGGTCGATTAACCAATAGCTCGAATAACTAATAGAGTAATTAAGTAATAACCCGATTGGCTAGTTGTGCAATTAACTAATATCGCATATAATTAACAGAGTAATTAACTGATAGACAGATTAGCTAAAATGTCGCTTGCTTAATAGCGCAATTAATTGGTATTCCGATTAGATAATAGCGCAATTAACAAATAGCTCGAATAAGCAATGGACCCATTAACTAATAGCGCAAATCACTAATATCTCGATTGATTAATAGCCCAATTAACTAATAGCGCAATTAACTTGTAGCAAGTTTAACTAATACCCTGATTAAATAATATTGCATTTAAATTATAGGACAACTAACTAATGACCAGATTAACTAATAGCGCGTTAAACGAAGAGAGCAATTATTTATTAACCCGGTTAACTAATAGCGCAAACTAACTAATAATCCGATTAAATAATAGAGAAATTACCGAAATGTCTGATTACTAAGAGCGTATTTAACTAATATCGCAAATTGACTAAAAGCCCGATTAACCAACCGACAATTTACTAATTTCGCGATAACCTTAAAGTAAAAATTACGAGTGACCCGATTAACTAATAGTGCAATTAACTAATAGCTCGATTGACTAATAGAGCAATTAACCAACAGCCCGTTTGGAAAATTGTGCAGTAAACTAATACCGAATTTATCTAACTGAGAAATTAACAAATAGATAGATTAGCTAATAGTTGGCTTGTCTAAGAGTGCAATTAACTGATATCCCGATTAGATAATAGTTCAAATACGTAATAGCTGGATTAACCAATAAACCCATTAACTAATAGCGCAAATGACTAGTAGAACAATTAACCAGTAGCGTAATTCACAAATACCTCAATTGATTAAGAGCAAAATTAACTAATAGGGCAATTAACTAAAAACTGATAACTAATAGCGCAATTAATTAACAGCTAGATTAACAAATAGCGCAACCAACTAGTAGTCAGATTAAATAATAGGGCAATTGCCTAGAAGCCTGATTACTAATAGCGCAATTAACTAATAGACCAAATAAATAATAGAGCAATTACATAAAATCATGATTACTAATAGGAAAATCAACTAGTATTGCCATTACAAAATAGCGCAAATTGACCATTAGCCCGATTCACCACTAGAGCGATTGGCTAATAGCGCGATAACTTTAAAGTGCAACTACGAATAGTCCGATTAACTAATAGTGCAATTAACTAATAGCTCGATTGACTATTAGCGCGATTAAATTTATAGCCCGCTCAAATAATAGCAAAATGAACTTATAACCCGTTTAAATAATAGTGGAATTAAGTAATAACCCGATTAACTAAAAGCGCAAATAACTAATAACCCGAATAATCAATAAACCGGTTAACTAATTTCGAAATTAACTATTATCCAGATTAACTAATAGCTCGATTAACTAATATCACAGCTGCTAACTAATATTCTGATCAACTAATTCGGCAATTAACCAGTAGCCCTATTAATAATTAGCGCGATTAATTTTATAGAGCAATCAATTAATAGCCCGATCAACTAATTGCTCAATTAACTAACAGACCAATTAACTATAAGCTTCCTTAACTAATAGAAGCCCGTCTAACTAATAGAGGTACGAACTAATAACCTGATTAACTATTTGTGCAGTTAACTAATAATGCAATAAATTATTAGCTCCATTAAGTAATAGCGATACTAACCGCCCGATTAACTATTAGCTAGATTAACTAATGGCTCAATTATTACCTAAAAATCCCGATTATCTAATACAGCAAATAACTAAAAGCTCGATCAACTAATAGCGCAATTGACTAATAACTCGATTAACTAGTAACACAATAAACTAATAGCCCGATTAGCAATTAGCGCGATTAACTAGTAGCGCAGATAACTAAGAGCTCGGTTAACTGATAACGTAGTTATTAACAAATGGCCTGGTTATCTAATATCGTAACTAACTGATAGCCGATTGAACCGGTAGACCAATTAACGCATAGCGCAATTAACTAATAGCCCGATTAAATAATTGCTAAATTAACTAATAGTTCAACTAACAGGACAATTAACTAATGACTCAATTAACTAATAGAGCAAATAACCGACTGCCCTAATAACAAATATCGTAATTTACTAATAGCCCGATTAACTGAAGCGAAATTAACTAATAGCGCAAATAACTAATAACCCGATTATCCAACAGACCGATTCACTAATAGCGTGATCAACTAATAGAGCAAATAATTAATAGCCCGATAAAATAATAGCCCAATTAAATCATAGAGCGCTTAACTAATAGCGCATCTAACTAATAGACCGATGATCTAATAACGCAAATAACTAATAGTTTGATTACGTGATAGCGCAAATAATTATAACACAATAATAACTTTTCACAAAAATCACCATATTACTGGATAAATGGCCCAACGTAAATGTCAACCGCAGTTGCTTATATATAGCCTGCAGATGTTCCAGACTAATGTTCCATAATTTTGGTCGTTAACAAGCACTCAAAAGGTCCACAGGGTACTTTAGTACACGGCTTTGACAGAGACGCAGCTGCTCGGCTAGCCGACAAACGTCTGCAACGACACTCTGGACTGTTCGAGTGCGTTTTGTACTTATCCTGACATTACAAATCAAAGAAACAAATCAGTAGGTATACAAAATATTTTATAGAGTGTAAACGTTTTCCATACACCTGTCTACATAAAAGAAACAACTCAAACTTGGCTTTTACTCTTCCGAATCTATTTGTAAAACTTTGCATTTTGTTTTCGCACAAATGAATAAAACATTACCACCCAAAGCACTAGAAACTGCTTTTGATCAAATAATTATTGCTTTTCAAAAGGAACATTCTTATCTGTAAGAAATGTTTGCATTGTGTTTCCAAATAGTATTTTAAAGAACTATTTAGTTTAGTTTTAAACTATAAGTTTCATAATTAACGTATATGTGTGTACGTGGTGTGTGCGTGCCCGTGTATTTAAGTGTCTGTATGAGTAGTGTTTTATAAATTGTCTATATTTCTGTAACAACGAACACACCTACATAGCAAGTACACTCATTTCAATAAACGTCAATATATATGCTTCGCTAAAACTGACGTCAGTCAGTAGCAAAATATTAGAAAGTTTATAACAAGTATTCCTTATGTTTCTCTATCACAAACTGTTTTTGTATACAATGTCGCTTGATTTGGAATAATAATACATTTTCCTGTAGAAATTAT
The DNA here is from genome assembly GCA_034769895.1 of Magicicada septendecula. NCBI lineage: Eukaryota > Metazoa > Arthropoda > Insecta > Hemiptera > Cicadidae > Magicicada > Magicicada septendecula. The sequence goes on from CM068370.1 coordinate 106,671,789, forward strand.
AAATTAACAGATACATTTTCCTTTTCTCTACCGGATTGGGCATTATGTTAAGTAACCTTTACACGCAAGCTAATTTCATAAGAATACACGCTCCAATATACGTATACTTAAAGCATCAGAGAACAATAATATACTCATACAACTCTTGGTATAGACAATGTTATTTTGTTTATTCATTTAACGCAAAGAAATGCCTTTCATAGATGAAGGGGACAATATCCTTCGTGAAGCGTAATATGGTTGCCTGAAAGACAGAGTAAGAATTAAGTTTCCTCCAGGTCACTGTGTAGCCGGCTTTTTTATGTAGGAGCAATTAAAATCTACTACTAAACTATTACTAATGATATTTACTAAGTCCTTACTATTTTTCGTAGCTAAATTTATTTAGTGATTATGACTAACTTGACTAACTTGACTTAACTTGACTAATTTTGTCTTGTAATATATGTTACTTCTAAATTTACGGATTGCGAAAAATAGAGAAAGCCAAGTGAGAGACAAAGAGAAGGAGAGGAGGGAGGGGGAGAGAGAGAGAGAGAGAGAGAGAGAGAGAGAGAGAGAGAGAGAGAGAGAGAGAGAGAGAGAGAGAGAGAGAGAGAGAGAGGCAGACAGACAGACAGACAGACAGACAGACAGACAGACAGACAGACAGACAGACAGACAGACAGACAGACAGTAAATACCAAAGATGTTTTTTTCGTATCGGCCATCTAACGACCACATGCCCATTTCAATTCTTTACTCTTTTTTCTTTCCTTTTTTCCAATATTCCTTTATTTTCTCACTGTGTCTCTTCTTCCTGTCTTCAGTCCACTTTCAACCTGCGTTTTTCTCTCTCCTACCCTGGACTCCATCCAATTTTAACACTTTTGACCGAAAAACTTCTCCTTCAATTGGTTCTTCTGCATGTATATTATTTTTTTCTAAATCTTTTTGGATTTCTTTAATCCAACTTGATGTTGACTTCTTTCCCCGCATATATTTGCAAATTTGCTTAGTCAATCTATTGTCGTCCTTTCTATATTGTTACGACGGTCTACTCGATCGTCGTAGGTACAGTGGAAACAAAATAAGTACAAGACAACAATTAAGTCACTAATCACACCTTTACTTTTTACAGTTAAACAGTTCGTAATTAACAACACAGTCTCAACAACAAATCAAATGAAAATTGTTCACATGCAATAAAATGTCCACTAATATTAGAACTCAACTGCATTACAATTATACCGTCCGATTATAAAACGTAACACTTCACTAATAACTAGTTGAACGTATACAGTAATAACTCGAACCGCTCTGGAAATATAACCGCACTAATACTCTCGAACCGCACTATACAATATCTCGCATTGAACTGAAAACTAAGGCCGCTACCCCAAGTATTTATAGTCACGGTCACACACCAGAAGCTTCCAAACTGCGTCTTATCTCTCGTGAACTACGTAATTACTACGGCCTTGACACAGGCCGAGCGCCCGAGCGAAGCCCGGCACAGTCGAGAAGATTCTCGCAAAATGCGTATAGTAGCACGTACGCCACACGGGTTACATCAAGATCCTTCTGGCACATTCGATAAACGCGTAGATTGTTCTGTGCTGTCGTTGCACAGGCTCCTTAAGCCTGTTCGTCCCGAACTGGCAAAGCGTCTCTAAAGTTGTACTTAGCCAGGCGATCTATATGGACGACCTTGAACTTTCGCTGTCCTTCCTGTGGAATCCGATAAACAACATCGTTAATTTTTTTTTCACAGTGTAGGGTCCTTCCCAGTTAGACTGAAGCTTAGGTGAGCGACCACGACGGCGCTTTGGATTGAACAACCAGACCTGATCTCCTTCTTGGAAACCCACACTATTGCTGCGAATGTCATACCGAGTTTTCATTTTATCACTGGCAATCTTCAGCCGTCCTCTTACCAAGCGATTCATTTCTCGCAGTTGGTTTTTTATTTGCGAGGAATAGTTCTTTGGCTCTTGGGACTGAGTCTCAGGTGATCCGAACATTAAGTCCCCAGGAAGACGAATCACCCGCCAAAAACACCAATTTTGCTGGAGTCATGCCGGTTGTGTCGTGTACTGATGATCTATACGCCATGAGGAATAGTGGTATACGTTGGTCCCAGTCTGTTTGCTGCTCGTCAACAACCTTCGGAAGATGTTGCTCAAGTTTCCTATTGAAACTCTCAACCATCCCGTCCGACTGAGGATGCAGAGGCGTTGTCCTGGTCTTGTGAATACCGAGTAGAGGGCATAATTGTTTAAACACTCCTGATTCGAAATTTCTCCTTTGATCCGTATGGATTTCCATAGGGCGTTCATAACGGCAACAGAAGTTGTGAACTAACTGCTTTGCCACAGTGGTAACCTCCTGATTTGGAATTGCGTAAACTTCCACTCACTTAGTAAAGTAGACACCTACAACCATAATTTACCGGTTCCCATCTCAGTAACTGGGAATGGTCCAGCAAGGTCTATGGCAATTCTCTCGAAAGGTAGTCCAACGTTATACTGTCTCATTTTTCCCTTGCTTCTGGTTTGTGGGCCCTTGCTTGCAGCACATATTTCACACGTCCGAACCCATTCCTCTACGTCGTGGCGAAGATGAAGCCAATAGAATCGCTCCCGTATTTTGTCTAGGGGTTTGTTAACGCCAAGATGGCCTCCAGATGTTCCATCATGCATCTCCTTCAAAACAGACTGCACTTTACTTCGGGGAACTATCAACTGCATGACCACGTCTCGTCCATCTGCACTTTCCCAAGCCCTCTTCAGCAATCCGTTTTCTAAGGTGAGAGATTCCCATTGTGCCTAGTAGCCCTTCAGCACTTCGGAACCATGGCAGATATCTTGCCAATCCGGACGGCGACACATTCCTCTTTTGCTGTCAAGATCGGTCCAATAACTTCATCAGTCATCTATTCTTGTCGACAGTCTTGAGTTGTCCAGCCGTCAGCCAGGAAATCTACAGTGATGGCTTGAACATGTTCGCTTGAGTTTTGTTCTTCCTTTCTGTGGCAATGTCGGCAGTCTTCCGGGCACGGTCTTCGTGATAAGCCATCTGCATTACCATGCAGGCGCCCCCGTCGATGTTGTACCTTGAAGTTTTACTCTTGCAGACGTTCGAGCCACCTTGCCAACTGTCCTTCCGAATTTTTAAATCTCAAGAGCCATGCAAGCGCGGCATGGTCGGTACTTAGTGAAAACTCTCTCCCATAAAGGTATTTATGGAAGTGCTCCAAAGCTCTGACAATTGCCAACTACTCTCCCATTGTAACACAATAATTTCTCTCTGTTTTAGAAAGCGTCTTGCTGTAATACGCTATTACTCGTTCTTCACCGTTCTGCACTTGAGACAAAACTGCTCCTAGACCAGTATTGCTTGCGTCTGTGTCTACGATGTACTTCCCTTCGGAAGTTGGAAAAGCGAGAATTGGCTGGGAACATAATGCAATCTTCAAAGTCCTAAATGCTTGGTCACACTCTCTCGACCACTGGCAGTTTCGTTTATTCTCCGTTAGCTCATGTAGTGGTTTAGCGATAGTAGCGAGGTTATGAGCATAACCCCAGGAAACTCCGAACTTCGTGTTTACTCTTCGGAACTGGACAGTCTTTTACGGTGTCTACTTTATTAGGATCCATGCTGACACCCGATGCCGAAACCAGATGGCCCAGATACTGTACTTCCTTCTGGAATAGAGAACACTTCTTCGGGCTCAGCTTCAGCTGTGCACCGTGAATTCTAGTTATATATTCCTTAAGGTTTTCCAAATGATCTTCGAAAGTCTTCCCAATCACTATAACATCGTCTAAGTAAACAAGGCAAGTTTTCCACGTAAGGCCTCGGAGTATCAGGTCCATCAATCTCTCAAATGTTGCCGGTGAATTACAGAGTACAAATGGCATTACGTTAAATTAGAATAAGCCACTTGGGGTTGAGAAAGCGGTCTTTTCCTTGTCTTCTTGATGAAGACCCACTTGCCAATATCCACTCTTCAGCTCCAATGTGGAAAACCACTGTGCTCCGGACAACGTGTCGAGTGTATCGTCAACGCGAGGTAATGGATAGCAGTCTTTCTTTGTAACGTCATTTAACCTCCGGTAGTCTACGCAGAAACGCAATCTACCATCCTTCTTCGCTACCAGCACTACAGGAGAAGACCAAGCACTTGACGAAGGTTCGATTACTCCCTCTGTCAACATGTCCAGTACTAACCGAGACATTTCCTCTTGTTTAGATAATGGAGGCCTTCGAGGAGGTTGACGTATCGGTGTTGTGTACCCCGGTATTGATGCGATGTTGCACAAGAGAGGTTCTTCCCAGTGACTGTCCCCGAACTGCAAAACAATCTTTGTATTCGTGTAAGAACTGTCTGAGTTCTTTTACCTCACCACTTGAGAGGTCGTTAGAAAATCTGTTCAATAATTCTTGCAGTTCCTCTGATACTTTGGAAGAATCCGAAGAACTGGATCTTCGTTGCGTTATTCCGGCTACCCAGGCCACAGGAGTCAATTTGCTTAGGAACGTATTGCTTTGTAAAGTGATAGCTTGATCCAAAATATTCGCCACTCTAATAGATACATTTACGGTTTCGTCAGGTTTTACTAAACTTCTGGCAATTAGTATGCCCGGTGTGCTGGCTACCTGGGGTTCGAATATAGAGCACTGATTGCCCCTAGTATCTACCGCAGTTCAAACCAAGATGATCTTTTCGGAGTTTGGCGGAACAGTTACGGCCACTTGGTTTATGACGTCCATCGATTTTTCTGTTGTCGTCATTGTTGATAGCATTACCTCTTCGCCTCCGATTTTCAAGACATTTTTTTTTGAAGTCGACTATAAATCCGTATGCGTTCATAACGTCCACACCAAAGATTGCTTCATCCACAATGTCTGCAACAAGTACTTGATGATTAAACTCAAGTCTACCGAGGCGTAGGTGTATCTCCACTTTTCCATACACTTTTACAGGCCGTCCAGTAGCTGTTCGCAAGCTACAAGAGCACCAGATTCGCTTGAGATCTTTCACCACGTCGGGGCGCACAATAGAAACTGTTGCGCCTGTGTCAACTGTAATCGAGGTTGGCCTTTCTTGAACAAATCCGGTAACTACCAAGCTCCCGCTGTTTTTCTGAAGTGTAGAAATTGCGTATTGTCTAGGGGCTTCGTTCCTCCAGTTAGTCAGCACACACCCCGTTGTACCGACTACTGCTCGTTTCCCTGCTGCTAAATTCTAACCCGACAATCTCGTTGTAGATGTCCAGGTTTCCCACATCTATAACAGTTCGGTCTTCCATCCTTTCTTATTTTATTCTGTGGCGCCGACCGTCGCGTCTCTGTTCCTTGTTCTTCTTCCTCATCGTCTGTACCGTCGCGATCTTTTAGCGCGCGCACTTTATGACTTATCTAACCAGACGCTGATTTGGCGGCCTCAAATTGCAAAGCACGTACCAGGGCGTCCGCACAGTTCTGGTGTCTTGCCATTCGTAACACTTGCTGTAGTTCGTTATCTCGGACACCGGCAGTAAATGTCTGCTTCGTAAAACTCGTTCGAAAATCTTCTGGCGCTTCAGGATAGTCCAGTCTAATTAGTCTGTCGATACTTGCTTCAAACTCTTGAAGGCTCTCCCCGGCATGCTGTCGCCTTGGTCTCAATTGGGTGCAGTGCACATCTCGAAAATGTTTATCACCATTCCGTAATTCTAGAGCTTTTTTCAACTCGGCATAAGTGTTCTGGCTGTCAGGTGGCACTTTCTGTAGTAGTTCCGCCGCGGGTCCTTTTAATGCGAGAACGAATGAGACTGCCTTGTCTTTCTCTGTCCAATTATTTGCGCATTCAGCAGCTTCAAATTGGCGGAGGTACGTTGCCCAGTGACTGCTTCCGTCAAAGGTTGGAGCTTGGACATGAATTGTCCCTACTGCAGGCAAAGTTACTTTCTCTACTGACTTATTTTCTGCGTCATTTTCTGTCTTTGTCATTGGTACAGTCTGTTCACAAAGTTGTTTTGGTTGTAATTTCAGATACTCCTCGACTTCATTTTTAATCTGCTCTTTTATGTTTGTAATCGAGTCTTCTACTGCAGATATTTTTGTTAACATAGTTTCTTCCAGAGTCAAGACAGATTTTTCTACTTCAGCTATTTTTAATGTCATTGATTCTTGTACCTCCGATATTTTATAACTTGCTTATTAAGCTCACCTCGTAGGAGACCCAACTCTGCAGCTGTTTGTTCTTGTGTCTGCTTTTGCTGCTGTATTAACGCCTTGATGTCCTCTGTTTCACGTTTACGTCGTTTCTCTGTTTCTTCTTTTTCTTGCCTTCGGTCTCCTTTTTGTCTTTCTTCTGTTTCTAGCATTAGTGCTTTCTGACGTTCCTCAGCCTCTTCTCTTTCCTGTCTTCGTTCTCCTTTTTGTCGTCTTTCTGCTTCTTCCTGTGTCTGCCGCAGCAGCGTTTGTAAAGCTTCCATCATCTGACTGGGATCCATGTTTACCGATTAATTACGAATCACACTCGTCTTGTACCAAGTATCCACTGTTAACCGTTCTATCCCAGTTCTGACACCACTGTTACGACGGTCTACTCGATCGTCGTAGGTACAGTGGAAACAAAATAAGTACAAGACAACAATTAAGTCACTAATCACACCTTTACTTTTTACAGTTAAACAGTTCGTAATTAACAACACAGTCTCTGCAACAAATCAAATGAAAATTGTTCACATGCAATAAAATGTCCACTAATATTAGAACTCAACTGCATTACAATTATACCGTCCGATTATAAAACGTAACACTTCACTAATAACTAGTTGAACGTATACAGTAATAACTCGAACCGCTCTGGAAATATAACCGCACTAATACTCTCGAACCGCACTATACAATATCTCGCATTGAACTGAAAACTAAGGCCGCTACCCCAAGTATTTATAGTCACGGTCACACACCAGAAGCTTCCAAACTGCGTCTTATCTCTCGTGAACTACGTAATTACTACGGCCTTGACACAGGCCGAGCGCCCGAGCGAAGCCCGGCACAGTCGAGAAGATTCTCGCAAAATGCGTATAGTAGCACGTACGCCACACGGGTTACATCAAGATCCTTCTGGCACATTCGATAAACGCGTAGATTGTTCTGTGCTGTCGTTGCACAGGCTCCTTAAGCCTGTTCGTCCCGAACTGGCAAAGCGTCTCTAAAGTTGTACTTAGCCAGGCGATCTATATGGACGACCTTGAACTTTCGCTGTCCTTCCTGTGGAATCCGATAAACAACATCGTTAATTTTTTTTTCACAGTGTAGGGTCCTTCCCAGTTAGACTGAAGCTTAGGTGAGCGACCACGACGGCGCTTTGGATTGAACAACCAGACCTGATCTCCTTCTTGGAAACCCACACTATTGCTGCGAATGTCATACCGAGTTTTCATTTTATCACTGGCAATCTTCAGCCGTCCTCTTACCAAGCGATTCATTTCTCGCAGTTGGTTTTTTATTTGCGAGGAATAGTTCTTTGGCTCTTGGGACTGAGTCTCAGGTGATCCGAACATTAAGTCCCCAGGAAGACGAATCACCCGCCAAAAACACCAATTTTGCTGGAGTCATGCCGGTTGTGTCGTGTACTGATGATCTATACGCCATGAGGAATAGTGGTATACGTTGGTCCCAGTCTGTTTGCTGCTCGTCAACAACCTTCGGAAGATGTTGCTCAAGTTTCCTATTGAAACTCTCAACCATCCCGTCCGACTGAGGATGCAGAGGCGTTGTCCTGGTCTTGTGAATACCGAGTAGAGGGCATAATTGTTTAAACACTCCTGATTCGAAATTTCTCCTTTGATCCGTATGGATTTCCATAGGGCGTTCATAACGGCAACAGAAGTTGTGAACTAACTGCTTTGCCACAGTGGTAACCTCCTGATTTGGAATTGCGTAAACTTCCACTCACTTAGTAAAGTAGACACCTACAACCATAATTTACCGGTTCCCATCTCAGTAACTGGGAATGGTCCAGCAAGGTCTATGGCAATTCTCTCGAAAGGTAGTCCAACGTTATACTGTCTCATTTTTCCCTTGCTTCTGGTTTGTGGGCCCTTGCTTGCAGCACATATTTCACACGTCCGAACCCATTCCTCTACGTCGTGGCGAAGATGAAGCCAATAGAATCGCTCCCGTATTTTGTCTAGGGGTTTGTTAACGCCAAGATGGCCTCCAGATGTTCCATCGTGCATCTCCTTCAAAACAGACTGCACTTTACTTCGGGGAACTATCAACTGCATGACCACGTCTCGTCCATCTGCACTTTCCCAAGCCCTCTTCAGCAATCCGTTTTCTAAGGTGAGAGATTCCCATTGTGCCTAGTAGCCCTTCAGCACTTCGGAACCATGGCAGATATCTTGCCAATCCGGACGGCGACATTCCTCTTTTGCTGTCAAGATCGGTCCAATAACTTCATCAGTCATCTATTCTTGTCGACAGTCTTGAGTTGTCCAGCCGTCAGCCAGGAAATCTACAGTGATGGCTTGAACATGTTCGCTTGAGTTTTGTTCTTCCTTTCTGTGGCAATGTCGGCAGTCTTCCGGGCACGGTCTTCGTGATAAGCCATCTGCATTACCATGCAGGCGCCCCCGTCGATGTTGTACCTTGAAGTTTTACTCTTGCAGACGTTCGAGCCACCTTGCCAACTGTCCTTCCGAATTTTTAAATCTCAAGAGCCATGCAAGCGCGGCATGGTCGGTACTTAGTGAAAACTCTCTCCCATAAAGGTATTTATGGAAGTGCTCCAAAGCTCTGACAATTGCCAACTACTCTCCCATTGTAACACAATAATTTCTCTCTGTTTTAGAAAGCGTCTTGCTGTAATACGCTATTACTCGTTCTTCACCGTTCTGCACTTGAGACAAAACTGCTCCTAGACCAGTATTGCTTGCGTCTGTGTCTACGATGTACTTCCCTTCGGAAGTTGGAAAAGCGAGAATTGGCTGGGAACATAATGCAATCTTCAAAGTCCTAAATGCTTGGTCACACTCTCTCGACCACTGGCAGTTTCGTTTATTCTCCGTTAGCTCATGTAGTGGTTTAGCGATAGTAGCGAGGTTATGAGCATAACCCCAGGAAACTCCGAACTTCGTGTTTACTCTTCGGAACTGGACAGTCTTTTACGGTGTCTACTTTATTAGGATCCATGCTGACACCCGATGCCGAAACCAGATGGCCCAGATACTGTACTTCCTTCTGGAATAGAGAACACTTCTTCGGGCTCAGCTTCAGCTGTGCACCGTGAATTCTAGTTATATATTCCTTAAGGTTTTCCAAATGATCTTCGAAAGTCTTCCCAATCACTATAACATCGTCTAAGTAAACAAGGCAAGTTTTCCACGTAAGGCCTCGGAGTATCAGGTCCATCAATCTCTCAAATGTTGCCGGTGAATTACAGAGTACAAATGGCATTACGTTAAATTAGAATAAGCCACTTGGGGTTGAGAAAGCGGTCTTTTCCTTGTCTTCTTGATGAAGACCCACTTGCCAATATCCACTCTTCAGCTCCAATGTGGAAAACCACTGTGCTCCGGACAACGTGTCGAGTGTATCGTCAACGCGAGGTAATGGATAGCAGTCTTTCTTTGTAACGTCATTTAACCTCCGGTAGTCTACGCAGAAACGCAATCTACCATCCTTCTTCGCTACCAGCACTACAGGAGAAGACCAAGCACTTGACGAAGGTTCGATTACTCCCTCTGTCAACATGTCCAGTACTAACCGAGACATTTCCTCTTGTTTAGATAATGGAGGCCTTCGAGGAGGTTGACGTATCGGTGTTGTGTACCCCGGTATTGATGCGATGTTGCACAAGAGAGGTTCTTCCCAGTGACTGTCCCCGAACTGCAAAACAATCTTTGTATTCGTGTAAGAACTGTCTGAGTTCTTTTACCTCACCACTTGAGAGGTCGTTAGAAAATCTGTTCAATAATTCTTGCAGTTCCTCTGATACTTTGGAAGAATCCGAAGAACTGGATCTTCGTTGCGTTATTCCGGCTACCCAGGCCACAGGAGTCAATTTGCTTAGGAACGTATTGCTTTGTAAAGTGATAGCTTGATCCAAAATATTCGCCACTCTAATAGATACATTTACGGTTTCGTCAGGTTTTACTAAACTTCTGGCAATTAGTATGCCCGGTGTGCTGGCTACCTGGGGTTCGAATATAGAGCACTGATTGCCCCTAGTATCTACCGCAGTTCAAACCAAGATGATCTTTTCGGAGTTTGGCGGAACAGTTACGGCCACTTGGTTTATGACGTCCATCGATTTTTCTGTTGTCGTCATTGTTGATAGCATTACCTCTTCGCCTCCGATTTTCAAGACATTTTTTTTTGAAGTCGACTATAAATCCGTATGCGTTCATAACGTCCACACCAAAGATTGCTTCATCCACAATGTCTGCAACAAGTACTTGATGATTAAACTCAAGTCTACCGAGGCGTAGGTGTATCTCCACTTTTCCATACACTTTTACAGGCCGTCCAGTAGCTGTTCGCAAGCTACAAGAGCACCAGATTCGCTTGAGATCTTTCACCACGTCGGGGCGCACAATAGAAACTGTTGCGCCTGTGTCAACTGTAATCGAGGTTGGCCTTTCTTGAACAAATCCGGTAACTACCAAGCTCCCGCTGTTTTTCTGAAGTGTAGAAATTGCGTATTGTCTAGGGGCTTCGTTCCTCCAGTTAGTCAGCACACACCCCGTTGTACCGACTACTGCTCGTTTCCCTGCTGCTAAATTCTAACCCGACAATCTCGTTGTAGATGTCCAGGTTTCCCACATCTATAACAGTTCGGTCTTCCATCCTTTCTTATTTTATTCTGTGGCGCCGACCGTCGCGTCTCTGTTCCTTGTTCTTCTTCCTCATCGTCTGTACCGTCGCGATCTTTTAGCGCGCGCACTTTATGACTTATCTAACCAGACGCTGATTTGGCGGCCTCAAATTGCAAAGCACGTACCAGGGCGTCCGCACAGTTCTGGTGTCTTGCCATTCGTAACACTTGCTGTAGTTCGTTATCTCGGACACCGGCAGTAAATGTCTGCTTCGTAAAACTCGTTCGAAAATCTTCTGGCGCTTCAGGATAGTCCAGTCTAATTAGTCTGTCGATACTTGCTTCAAACTCTTGAAGGCTCTCCCCGGCATGCTGTCGCCTTGGTCTCAATTGGGTGCAGTGCACATCTCGAAAATGTTTATCACCATTCCGTAATTCTAGAGCTTTTTTCAACTCGGCATAAGTGTTCTGGCTGTCAGGTGGCACTTTCTGTAGTAGTTCCGCCGCGGGTCCTTTTAATGCGAGAACGAATGAGACTGCCTTGTCTTTCTCTGTCCAATTATTTGCGCATTCAGCAGCTTCAAATTGGCGGAGGTACGTTGCCCAGTGACTGCTTCCGTCAAAGGTTGGAGCTTGGACATGAATTGTCCCTACTGCAGGCAAAGTTACTTTCTCTACTGACTTATTTTCTGCGTCATTTTCTGTCTTTGTCATTGGTACAGTCTGTTCACAAAGTTGTTTTGGTTGTAATTTCAGATACTCCTCGACTTCATTTTTAATCTGCTCTTTTATGTTTGTAATCGAGTCTTCTACTGCAGATATTTTTGTTAACATAGTTTCTTCCAGAGTCAAGACAGATTTTTCTACTTCAGCTATTTTTAATGTCATTGATTCTTGTACCTCCGATATTTTATAACTTGCTTATTAAGCTCACCTCGTAGGAGACCCAACTCTGCAGCTGTTTGTTCTTGTGTCTGCTTTTGCTGCTGTATTAACGCCTTGATGTCCTCTGTTTCACGTTTACGTCGTTTCTCTGTTTCTTCTTTTTCTTGCCTTCGGTCTCCTTTTTGTCTTTCTTCTGTTTCTAGCATTAGTGCTTTCTGACGTTCCTCAGCCTCTTCTCTTTCCTGTCTTCGTTCTCCTTTTTGTCGTCTTTCTGCTTCTTCCTGTGTCTGCCGCAGCAGCGTTTGTAAAGCTTCCATCATCTGACTGGGATCCATGTTTACCGATTAATTACGAATCACACTCGTCTTGTACCAAGTATCCACTGTTAACCGTTCTATCCCAGTTCTGACACCACTGTTACGACGGTCTACTCGATCGTCGTAGGTACAGTGGAAACAAAATAAGTACAAGACAACAATTAAGTCACTAATCACACCTTTACTTTTTACAGTTAAACAGTTCGTAATTAACAACACAGTCTCTGCAACAAATCAAATGAAAATTGTTCACATGCAATAAAATGTCCACTAATATTAGAACTCAACTGCATTACAATTATACCGTCCGATTATAAAACGTAACACTTCACTAATAACTAGTTGAACGTATACAGTAATAACTCGAACCGCTCTGGAAATATAACCGCACTAATACTCTCGAACCGCACTATACAATATCTCGCATTGAACTGAAAACTAAGGCCGCTACCCCAAGTATTTATAGTCACGCTCACACACCAGAAGCTTCCAAACTGCGTCTTATCTCTCGTGAACTACGTAATTACTACGGCCTTGACACAGGCCGAGCGCCCGAGCGAAGCCCGGCACAGTCGAGAAGATTCTCGCAAAATGCGTATAGTAGCACGTACGCCACACGGGTTACATCAAGATCCTTCTGGCACATTCGATAAACGCGTAGATTGTTCTGTGCTGTCGTTGCACAGGCTCCTTAAGCCTGTTCGTCCCGAACTGGCAAAGCGTCTCTAAAGTTGTACTTAGCCAGGCGATCTATATGGACGACCTTGAACTTTCGCTGTCCTTCCTGTGGAATCCGATAAACAACATCGTTAATTTTTTTTTCACAGTGTAGGGTCCTTCCCAGTTAGACTGAAGCTTAGGTGAGCGACCACGACGGCGCTTTGGATTGAACAACCAGACCTGATCTCCTTCTTGGAAACCCACACTATTGCTGCGAATGTCATACCGAGTTTTCATTTTATCACTGGCAATCTTCAGCCGTCCTCTTACCAAGCGATTCATTTCTCGCAGTTGGTTTTTTATTTGCGAGGAATAGTTCTTTGGCTCTTGGGACTGAGTCTCAGGTGATCCGAACATTAAGTCCCCAGGAAGACGAATCACCCGCCAAAAACACCAATTTTGCTGGAGTCATGCCGGTTGTGTCGTGTACTGATGATCTATACGCCATGAGGAATAGTGGTATACGTTGGTCCCAGTCTGTTTGCTGCTCGTCAACAACCTTCGGAAGATGTTGCTCAAGTTTCCTATTGAAACTCTCAACCATCCCGTCCGACTGAGGATGCAGAGGCGTTGTCCTGGTCTTGTGAATACCGAGTAGAGGGCATAATTGTTTAAACACTCCTGATTCGAAATTTCTCCTTTGATCCGTATGGATTTCCATAGGGCGTTCATAACAGCAACAGAATTTGTGAACTAACTGCTTTGCCACAGTGGTAACCTCCTGATTTGGAATTGCGTAAACTTCCACTCACTTAGTAAAGTAGACACCTACAACCATAATTTACCGGTTCCCATCTCAGTAACTGGGAATGGTCCAGCAAGGTCTATGGCAATTCTCTCGAAAGGTAGTCCAACGTTATACTGTCTCATTTTTCCCTTGCTTCTGGTTTGTGGGCCCTTGCTTGCAGCACATATTTCACACGTCCGAACCCATTCCTCTACGTCGTGGCGAAGATGAAGCCAATAGAATCGCTCCCGTATTTTGTCTAGGGGTTTGTTAACGCCAAGATGGCCTCCAGATGTTCCATCGTGCATCTCCTTCAAAACAGACTGCACTTTACTTCGGGGAACTATCAACTGCATGACCACGTCTCGTCCATCTGCACTTTCCCAAGCCCTCTTCAGCAATCCGTTTTCTAAGGTGAGAGATTCCCATTGTGCCTAGTAGCCCTTCAGCACTTCGGAACCATGGCAGATATCTTGCCAATCCGGACGGCGACATTCCTCTTTTGCTGTCAAGATCGGTCCAATAACTTCATCAGTCATCTATTCTTGTCGACAGTCTTGAGTTGTCCAGCCGTCAGCCAGGAAATCTACAGTGATGGCTTGAACATGTTCGCTTGAGTTTTGTTCTTCCTTTCTGTGGCAATGTCGGCAGTCTTCCGGGCACGGTCTTCGTGATAAGCCATCTGCATTACCATGCAGGCGCCCCCGTCGATGTTGTACCTTGAAGTTTTACTCTTGCAGACGTTCGAGCCACCTTGCCAACTGTCCTTCCGAATTTTTAAATCTCAAGAGCCATGCAAGCGCGGCATGGTCGGTACTTAGTGAAAACTCTCTCCCATAAAGGTATTTATGGAAGTGCTCCAAAGCTCTGACAATTGCCAACTACTCTCCCATTGTAACACAATAATTTCTCTCTGTTTTAGAAAGCGTCTTGCTGTAATACGCTATTACTCGTTCTTCACCGTTCTGCACTTGAGACAAAACTGCTCCTAGACCAGTATTGCTTGCGTCTGTGTCTACGATGTACTTCCCTTCGGAAGTTGGAAAAGCGAGAATTGGCTGGGAACATAATGCAATCTTCAAAGTCCTAAATGCTTGGTCACACTCTCTCGACCACTGGCAGTTTCGTTTATTCTCCGTTAGCTCATGTAGTGGTTTAGCGATAGTAGCGAGGTTATGAGCATAACCCCAGGAAACTCCGAACTTCGTGTTTACTCTTCGGAACTGGACAGTCTTTTACGGTGTCTACTTTATTAGGATCCATGCTGACACCCGATGCCGAAACCAGATGGCCCAGATACTGTACTTCCTTCTGGAATAGAGAACACTTCTTCGGGCTCAGCTTCAGCTGTGCACCGTGAATTCTAGTTATATATTCCTTAAGGTTTTCCAAATGATCTTCGAAAGTCTTCCCAATCACTATAACATCGTCTAAGTAAACAAGGCAAGTTTTCCACGTAAGGCCTCGGAGTATCAGGTCCATCAATCTCTCAAATGTTGCCGGTGAATTACAGAGTACAAATGGCATTACGTTAAATTAGAATAAGCCACTTGGGGTTGAGAAAGCGGTCTTTTCCTTGTCTTCTTGATGAAGACCCACTTGCCAATATCCACTCTTCAGCTCCAATGTGGAAAACCACTGTGCTCCGGACAACGTGTCGAGTGTATCGTCAACGCGAGGTAATGGATAGCAGTCTTTCTTTGTAACGTCATTTAACCTCCGGTAGTCTACGCAGAAACGCAATCTACCATCCTTCTTCGCTACCAGCACTACAGGAGAAGACCAAGCACTTGACGAAGGTTCGATTACTCCCTCTGTCAACATGTCCAGTACTAACCGAGACATTTCCTCTTGTTTAGATAATGGAGGCCTTCGAGGAGGTTGACGTATCGGTGTTGTGTACCCCGGTATTGATGCGATGTTGCACAAGAGAGGTTCTTCCCAGTGACTGTCCCCGAACTGCAAAACAATCTTTGTATTCGTGTAAGAACTGTCTGAGTTCTTTTACCTCACCACTTGAGAGGTCGTTAGAAAATCTGTTCAATAATTCTTGCAGTTCCTCTGATACTTTGGAAGAATCCGAAGAACTGGATCTTCGTTGCGTTATTCCGGCTACCCAGGCCACAGGAGTCAATTTGCTTAGGAACGTATTGCTTTGTAAAGTGATAGCTTGATCCAAAATATTCGCCACTCTAATAGATACATTTACGGTTTCGTCAGGTTTTACTAAACTTCTGGCAATTAGTATGCCCGGTGTGCTGGCTACCTGGGGTTCGAATATAGAGCACTGATTGCCCCTAGTATCTACCGCAGTTCAAACCAAGATGATCTTTTCGGAGTTTGGCGGAACAGTTACGGCCACTTGGTTTATGACGTCCATCGATTTTTCTGTTGTCGTCATTGTTGATAGCATTACCTCTTCGCCTCCGATTTTCAAGACATTTTTTTTTGAAGTCGACTATAAATCCGTATGCGTTCATAACGTCCACACCAAAGATTGCTTCATCCACAATGTCTGCAACAAGTACTTGATGATTAAACTCAAGTCTACCGAGGCGTAGGTGTATCTCCACTTTTCCATACACTTTTACAGGCCGTCCAGTAGCTGTTCGCAAGCTACAAGAGCACCAGATTCGCTTGAGATCTTTCACCACGTCGGGGCGCACAATAGAAACTGTTGCGCCTGTGTCAACTGTAATCGAGGTTGGCCTTTCTTGAACAAATCCGGTAACTACCAAGCTCCCGCTGTTTTTCTGAAGTGTAGAAATTGCGTATTGTCTAGGGGCTTCGTTCCTCCAGTTAGTCAGCACACACCCCGTTGTACCGACTACTGCTCGTTTCCCTGCTGCTAAATTCTAACCCGACAATCTCGTTGTAGATGTCCAGGTTTCCCACATCTATAACAGTTCGGTCTTCCATCCTTTCTTATTTTATTCTGTGGCGCCGACCGTCGCGTCTCTGTTCCTTGTTCTTCTTCCTCATCGTCTGTACCGTCGCGATCTTTTAGCGCGCGCACTTTATGACTTATCTAACCAGACGCTGATTTGGCGGCCTCAAATTGCAAAGCACGTACCAGGGCGTCCGCACAGTTCTGGTGTCTTGCCATTCGTAACACTTGCTGTAGTTCGTTATCTCGGACACCGGCAGTAAATGTCTGCTTCGTAAAACTCGTTCGAAAATCTTCTGGCGCTTCAGGATAGTCCAGTCTAATTAGTCTGTCGATACTTGCTTCAAACTCTTGAAGGCTCTCCCCGGCATGCTGTCGCCTTGGTCTCAATTGGGTGCAGTGCACATCTCGAAAATGTTTATCACCATTCCGTAATTCTAGAGCTTTTTTCAACTCGGCATAAGTGTTCTGGCTGTCAGGTGGCACTTTCTGTAGTAGTTCCGCCGCGGGTCCTTTTAATGCGAGAACGAATGAGACTGCCTTGTCTTTCTCTGTCCAATTATTTGCGCATTCAGCAGCTTCAAATTGGCGGAGGTACGTTGCCCAGTGACTGCTTCCGTCAAAGGTTGGAGCTTGGACATGAATTGTCCCTACTGCAGGCAAAGTTACTTTCTCTACTGACTTATTTTCTGCGTCATTTTCTGTCTTTGTCATTGGTACAGTCTGTTCACAAAGTTGTTTTGGTTGTAATTTCAGATACTCCTCGACTTCATTTTTAATCTGCTCTTTTATGTTTGTAATCGAGTCTTCTACTGCAGATATTTTTGTTAACATAGTTTCTTCCAGAGTCAAGACAGATTTTTCTACTTCAGCTATTTTTAATGTCATTGATTCTTGTACCTCCGATATTTTATAACTTGCTTATTAAGCTCACCTCGTAGGAGACCCAACTCTGCAGCTGTTTGTTCTTGTGTCTGCTTTTGCTGCTGTATTAACGCCTTGATGTCCTCTGTTTCACGTTTACGTCGTTTCTCTGTTTCTTCTTTTTCTTGCCTTCGGTCTCCTTTTTGTCTTTCTTCTGTTTCTAGCATTAGTGCTTTCTGACGTTCCTCAGCCTCTTCTCTTTCCTGTCTTCGTTCTCCTTTTTGTCGTCTTTCTGCTTCTTCCTGTGTCTGCCGCAGCAGCGTTTGTAAAGCTTCCATCATCTGACTGGGATCCATGTTTACCGATTAATTACGAATCACACTCGTCTTGTACCAAGTATCCACTGTTAACCGTTCTATCCCAGTTCTGACACCACTGTTACGACGGTCTACTCGATCGTCGTAGGTACAGTGGAAACAAAATAAGTACAAGACAACAATTAAGTCACTAATCACACCTTTACTTTTTACAGTTAAACAGTTCGTAATTAACAACACAGTCTCTGCAACAAATCAAATGAAAATTGTTCATATGCAATAAAATGTCCACTAATATTGGAATTCAATTGTATTACAATTATACCGTTCGATTATAAAACGCAACACTTCACTAGTAACTACTTGAACGTACAAAGTAATAACTCGAACCGCTCTGGAAATATATCGCACTAATACTCTCGAACCGCACTATAAAATATCTCGCATTGAACTGAAAACTAACGCCGCTACCCCATGTATTTATAGTCACGCTCACACACCAGAAGCTTCCAAACTGCGTCTTATCTCTCGTGAACTACGTAATTACTACGGCCTTGACACAGGCCGAGCGCCCGAGCGAAGCCCGTCATAGTCGAGAAGATTCTCGCAAAATGCGTATAGTAGCACGTACGCCACACGCGTTACATCGAGATCCTTCTGGCACATTCGATAAACGCGTAGATTGTTCTGTGCTGTCGTAGCAATATAAATGTCCAAAATATAATAGTCTTCTTTTTCTCATTGTTTCTGTTACATTTTCTATACTTTGATATATTTCAACATTACTTCCTAATTTCCAACCTTCTGACACTTTACGTGGGCCTAATACTTTCCTAATAATTCGTCTTTTGCACTCTATACAAGTTCAATTGCAGTATGGAAAGTCTGATAAATAAAAGGACTACTCCAGGTGGTAACTTAAAAGACGTCATTTTATATTTTGTAATATCAATAATCAAAGCAATTAATATAGCCCTAGAATCACCATCACCCATAATTGGTTCATATGTGTTCACTGTAAAACGCACACGTGCAAGTACTCTCTCTCTCTCTCTCTCTCTCTCTCTCTCTCTCTCTCTTGCTCTCATCATTCGAAACAATTAACTGAGTTGCGAGACAGAAAGGGAGAAAAGATTTTTCAAAAGATTTGAAAAATTGATTATTTTTCTATTGCGTTATATCATCTTTTATATTTCGTCTGTCACGACTGTTTCTATGCTGTCATTGCACTTAGCTGTTTTTGCATACTACCAGGCTTGTTTATAAGAATTAATTAGTTAAACTTTCATTAATCGTAACGTCAGAGGTGGGAGTACCATTATTTACGTTAACCTTACATTAATTCAACATGTTAATGTTCAAGACCAGTGGCGTGGCGTGGGTACATAACACCTGTTGCCGCTTGTGATAGGCCTAAAACTTAACCTAAAAATTAATTTGAATATTTCCTAGTATTTTCTAGTAGTGTTCTTTTTATGTGTAAAACATTATTTTTAGAGTCAAATTTTTTTTTATTATGGTTTTTTCTATCATTCGCTGGCAGAAGAAGAGGCCCCTTGTTCAACAGGATCTGACTCCATTATACTTACACAGAATAAATTAAAACACAAATAATCGAATTAAAAATAATAAATACAAACGGATAAACACATGACTAAACGAACAGGACACAAATAGATACGTAGTAACTGCTACAGTTCGGAAAACGAACATAGCTCCTAACTGAGCGTTTTCCCGGTTTATACAGAAGTAACAGATTGGGTGGACGAATGTGTTCCTCTCTCTTCAGTTTGTCCAGTGACAACTACTACGACGTCAATGACCAAACGCAGTAAAACATTGCCAATATCTGAGCCGGAAACACAAAACGGTGCAAGTGCCCAGCAGTTATAAGTAACGCTACGCTTTTCTTCAAGTTTACCTACTAATATTGTTCGGATTTCTAATTATTCAATAACTAAAGTATTCTGTGATAAAATTAATATTATTTTCTCTTGTTTCCAGTACTGTTGCCACCGGCAACAACGGTTACATGGACGCCACGCCACTGGGTAGCATTCATATGATGATATATGTAAAATGTAGAATTATAGCATACTACAAATCAATAAAAAATTATTCTGGAAATTTGAAGGGTGGGTATGTAACCTTATACGGCCGGTTTAGAAGTGAGTCATACCCAGCTATTTATTAAGTGCTATTTTTTTCAAACAGCCTCTACTTTGTTTCGGGTTACAGACGCCGTATCTGGTTATGTGCCAGACCCATAAAACTATCACACAATACTACTTGAACTTTTTTCATAAATATTCATTCTTGATCCAAATAGAGGAATTCGTTGGATGGAGTCCTCTCAAAAGAAAGATCATCTTTTTATTAAAAATAAGTTTAGTAAAGTAATCATCTTCTTCTTCTTCTTCTTCTTCTTCTTCTTCTTCTTCTTCTTCTTCTTCTTCTTCTTCTTCTTCTTCTTCTTCTTCTTCTTCTAACAGAAATCATGTGAATCGCCTGTTCCAGTCGCAAAGGAATATATCCACTTCATCAACGCTTCCTAGTTCTTCCTCTACTTCGTTATCAACCAAGATTGTATTGCAAAAGTTCCTTATGCGACCTGCCATCTGACATCTCATTTGAGATGTGCAGTCCATCTCTCTATGTTCTCTGCAGTACCATCCTGAATATTAAAAATGTTCGACTCCTTACGAATGTCTTCATTATAGAGTCTATCTCTTCGTGTAAAATCTTTAACAGGTCGCAAGTATCTTACCTGCATTGCCTGTATCCCACGCAGATGTGTTCTTCCAAAATCAAGTTTCAAACCCATACAATAACACTGGCACATCCATTACCTTATACAATTTTAATCGACTTTCTTTGCTCGTCTTTCTCGACAGCAGTCGACGCAATGTTTTAGCTTATTCAATGAAAGTTAGCCAACCTGTGATCAACACCATAAGTGATGTCACAGTTACGATAGCGGAAAGGTGACACCTGCTCTAATTATTATCCAATACAATCTTAGTCTGTTTCGGGTATTTGCCATAGTTTCCTTTTTTGCACAGAAATTCTGCACGTTAAAGTGCGACCATTATGGCGCACTCATGTATAATCGAAGCAAATAATAAAAACTGGGCTCTAAATAAAATAAGTAGTTTTATTAAATGATTATAATACAAATGAACTTTAACATCAACCATTCATAATCCTAGATTTCTCTTTACGCGTGCTTGTTGATAAGGATACTTGAATTCACTTGTAACAAAGTTGTTCTCAGGATTTATTACTTGAATTAAAATTGTTCGAAGTACTGTTCAAAAGAAATAAATATTCGAGTTCAATTTTAGCTTCTAAAATTGTCAAAAAAAGCCGTGTACACCATATTTAATGTGCCGCACGCGTATTATACAGCTTTTTATTATTATAAACAGATATAATATAATGGTTTAAATACATAGAAATATTGTAAAACAGGTATACTTAGATCAGAAAATGAAAAATATCTTTTCTAATTTAACATGAATAATATGAATGTTAACCTTGTTACATACACAGCATAGTAGCTTCAACTGTTGATAAAAGCTACATTAAAGAGATGTCTAAAGGGCAATGAGATTGATTTTTCAAAATTTATTATTGGCATATCAATCACAAAACAGTATAAATTAAAGTGTTCCGTTTTGAAATCCACAAAATCCGGAAAGTGGAACAAAGATTCTATTTGTTGGAACACTGATAGAAACTTTTAATTGTCAGTGCCTTTACCCGGTCCGTTACAATCAAGTTAAACTGTTCTTGCCACCAGAATTGACACCAGGAAACAAGAAATGTGTTCTTGGTTTCCGAAAACAAGAAATAATCAATGGTCTAAGGTCAGGCGAGTGAATGGGCTATGGACGACAGCACTGGCTTATTACAGACTGCTTACTACAGACTACAAATTTTTTACAGACTACTTATTACAGAAAGTGTCATAAAACATTGAGCGTAATCGTGGTGACCATGCTAAAGTCACATCTAACGCTATGCTCTATCATGCACCAAAATATATTGAAAAGGCAGAAGATTTCAACTTTATAATCAGTTATTGCTATCATCAAACAACGGCAAACTTTACGGCCCCTCAATTGTATCTATGTTTATGAGGTTAGGTTGATCGTCGACCAAAACAGGGCTAATACTTTACGATTTCATTGTCATGTACCTGAAGCTGAACGCCTAAACCAGAGACCTCGCTATATTTTTATAATCTTATTTTAACGTGTTAACATTTTATTGTGTCATAGTAATTGTGTTTGATACAAACATTTGATTGTTTAACGTTCGGGCTCAATGAAATAAAGTTGTATTTTTTTAAATGAGACAAAACAAATGCTTAGATCAACTATATGATGGTCAACTCTGGTAAGGTTAAAAAGGTGAACATTTTTACTTCTGTGTTCTATAAGAAAATGGAAGTATGGTGATGGCGAAATAAATAGTGTTCGAGATAACGACTGATTCTGATACTGCATCCCTCAAAACATAAAGAAAAGTAATTTTCCGAAAAGTATGTGTGTGTGTGTGCGCGCGCGTCTGTGTCTGTGTGTCCGTGTGTGTTGTCTGTGTGTAGATTGTTTCCATGGCAAACGATAACTGCCGCAAATTCAAACAAAAACATATACTTTTTGTATATGTGTCCGTGTTGCATAGTACTCAATATCTATTGATTTTTGTGATGATCCGTAAGGGGAAGGGGTAGTTGTCAGCAACGGTTTATGTTTTAACAAGAGTAAACTACTTAATTTTGATAAATAAACTATCCTGAAAAGAATGTCATAATAATCCAATGTAGAAAGGTAGATGAAATAACTATAAATGAAAAGGGTACTTGAAGGAGAGGTGGTAATTTTATATAAATGAAAATCATAGTTTAAGGGGGAGGGAATAATTTTATATGTGTACTGCGTTATCGGCAACAAAGAAGTAGTTTGTTGTTAAAATTCCTTCCGGGTCTGTTTGGCCGTGGTCCAATGGTTTTTGCAAAACCAGAAATTTTCGGCAATGCCATCGACTGCCATCCTCAGCGAAAAGCGAGTGCGCTAACGTTAGGTGGTATACGTTAGTGACGCAATACTGTGGTTAAGGCTGAAGAAAGAAGTAGAAAGAAATAGTTTCTGTGGAAATATTTCAATTCGAAAATAATTTTAAATATAAGTCTTAAAACATGGAAGTCATGTATGGTTCTCCATACCGATATTTATAATAGTAACTAAACATTGTGATTATCAGCTGTTTATTTCTTGTTGACATGGTTGTCACTTCGTATAAAGGAATATCAATCCCACTACTTAATAGATAAACATCTGATGCCAGTGTGCTCGTGATTTGCTTCTTAATACTAAATTTGTTAGAGTTTTGAAGCGACTTGAATTTTGTATTTTTCGTTTTTGTAAAGATTTTATAAGTTGTTTCATAGTTTAAAGGGGCTTGCAATTTACCAAGACATATCCTTAGCTTCTTCCAATATCTTTTTCTGTAATATTGTTTGCTTTAGTAAAGTCACTTAAAGTTTTTATACAGTCATCTTGTTTGTACGGGAACATCTTTAACGCAATGTAATAAATTC
This sequence comes from Magicicada septendecula, assembly GCA_034769895.1. Lineage (NCBI taxonomy): Eukaryota > Metazoa > Arthropoda > Insecta > Hemiptera > Cicadidae > Magicicada > Magicicada septendecula. The sequence goes on from CM068370.1 coordinate 106,694,909, forward strand.
AGTAATTTAATTACTAACTTTCTCTCTTGGTAGTAAGTTTTTTCAATTATTAAAGAAGTAAATGATTTAAAGACATTGAGGTAAATGGAAACACTGCAATGCTAAGGCACTACGATGTAGAGAACAAAAGAGACCGGTATATGATATAAAAGAATACAGGAAGAGGCTCGAGAAAGCCTACACACATAAACGAATTACACAGGGCGGAAATAAGAAGTCTCTTGTAGTCCGTCCGTTATAATACGTAGCGTTAGTTCATATCTTATCGTTACGTACGCTACTATACGTAGTAAAGTCGGAGACAGGTGAAATGATAACTATTAGTAAACATTCTAGAGTACAATGCGTTCAACAATACTCTTACACAAATATACAAACATGGTAACCACAAACCACAATTTCACTATCAGTAACAAATAATCCAAACGTACCTTATTTTAAACTACTCTTTTGAGCTACAAAATAGAAAAACATGAACTGCACAATTCCAGACTGATATTTTCCTCGATTATATTTAATTACTTCTTTTTTTAGTGATTTTTTGTAGATTCTATATGCTTTATCTTAAATATATCCTGTATTTATAATATTCTATATTCTTATGTTATATGCTAAATAAATAGTATATATGCAATATTCTAGATCCTATATCCCATATGCTAAAAGTTTTAAATGAAGTGTAAATACTTTATGCAAATTAAACATAGTACAAATAAGTATTCAATAATTTAATGCAGTTTTTACAACAAGTGTTGAATAACTTGAAAACTACGTTAAAGCCCTCTTCTTGTTTCGTAAGTATTTCATGTTTGCTTGTACACACATGAGTGTTTTTTCAAACTTTGTACACTGCAGCAAACAAATTATTACAATTCAGAGTGCAAGTATATAACCATAAGATATAGAAGTTCAACTTCGCGCAAAATTTATAGAGTTTTATTTCTTGCACACGACTTTGAAGACAACTATAATACAATGTTACTGTCCTACACAATATCGTGTTTTAAATTATGTACAATTTGATAAAGTTTGTATCCTTTATTAAAACGTATTTATAACATTGAACCGTCAGCAACTGTTCTACGGTTTACAGTCAAAAGTATATAGACTGATAACTAGTGAACAAGAACTTTTATATTCTTGATATTCCATATCCTATGAGTAGTACGGCAATATGTTACTGTAAACAAGTAATTATAACTACAACTTTTTATAAATTTTATGCAAATAATTAAAGATATTAACCGTGGTACAGCTAAATGGTATGTTAAGTGTGAAATAAAATTTAGTGGGATGTTTGTATTATAAAATATTAACTTTTTATTTCAAAAATATTTTAATACAATTACAGTTCAAAATGATAGGGCTCAGTGGAAACGATTTTAGGCATATTTATTTAATTCTATGCAAATTGATTGTAAAAGTTACGTATATCTTGGTGCTTATAGTGGTAAATCGTCTCTGTAGATCAGACGGGACCAATAAATAAAAGCCGATCGTTATCTAAATCACGTACTTTGAACCAACACCTGGAGCCCATAGAGTGATCACTACAGTTCCTGTAATTTTTTGTGTTCTCTTTGGAGGTAACCACGACACGCAGTTTCATGTTTAATTTACTTAAAGATGAATACGTAACAATTAACAAAATACTGCTACTACTACTACTACTACTACTACTACTACTGCGTACACTTAATATTGCACTTTCATAAAATATACTTAATTTAGTGGATTATTTCATGAGACTACGTGCACAGTGTGTTCCAACCACTACAACATTGTATTAACTCACGATTAGTGCTTTAGAGCCTGTCTGCTCATCTTCAATTCTGTGCTGTTGAGACAAGAGTAAACGATAGAGTACAATTTTCTGCACATTATTTGATTATATTTAATTTAGTGTATTTTGTTTTCTTAACGTATTAAATTCTTAACAATATTATTATACGTGTCGGCAACTACAATTTTTACTAGATAACAGTTTCGGCTGTTGGGTTTTAAGACTTCATCGATTTCCGCCCCATTCTGGTAAATTAAATTTGTGTGCGGGTTGAAAATTAGGTGATAAACATAGAGTTGAGAATAGTTTTCTTTAAATCGTTTGGGGAGAGCCTTCGTAACATACGTTTCCAAATATGATTTATTTTAAAAAGTTTGTAATATTTTGTATTGGTCTGAATTCGGTTATAGATGGTTACGTAATTCATATTGTGAAATCTGAAAACTCATGTTGTATGGTTCTTTAGCGTCAAACTATGATTAGTTAAGATTTATGTTCACACAACTATCTGTTGTTCCCTTGACGTTTAAATGATTGTCTGTTGTACGCTTAAGGTAACATTGTACATTAACGTAAAGATTAACAATTTTACAACATACGGTAAATAAATTCAATTTAATAAATTTCAAGGTAAGTTCTTGTTGGATGACTTAATATTTTTCTATACGTTGTATACATACGAGCGCTTACACACACACACACACACACACACACACACACACACACGCGTAAGATTTGACATTTTCCGTTTTATCTCGGAGTCTGTTTTAACCATCGTCAAAACCGCTTCTCATCTCAATGCTCATATGTGTATATTCTCTGCAGTTTAAAATTTAATACGGACTGCCAATTAAAAATTTTTTCGATAACTATTGATCTGGTGAGTCTACGAGTATAATGAGATAATGTTTTTCTAAGGCATTTTTATTCATGTATATAACACTGAAAACGTTTTTTGTATACTCCTGATTATAATCTATTTCTTCTAGTCTTGTCAGCTCACGTCACCAAAATCCAGTTCAGTTTTCTTTAACGCTGTTCGTGTTATTTTTAATTTTCATATACACAGAGGTTTGTTTCTTTTAATTTTTATTGCAGATTTTTTTCATTTGCTTGTGGAAATTTCATCACGTAGAATAATGTTTGATAGGTGTACTTTCGCCTTTGAAAGGAAAATCCTCAGACCCATTATAGGCCCAATATAAGAAAATGGCTAATGGAGACTGAGATACAACAACGAACTGTATCAAATATATAAAGAGATACCAGTCTCCAAATTTATAAGAATTCAAAGATTGCGTTGGGCCGGACATGTTATGAGAATGGAGGATGGCAGGAACCCTAAGAGGGCTTTGCTGGGTACATGGGAGGGAACGAGACCTAGCGGTAGACCGAGGAAGAGGTGGGAAGATGGCGTTGCAGAGGACGCGAGAGACATGGGGATAAGAAACTGGAGGAGGGTTGCAGTGGATAGAGTGGATTGGAGGCGGAGATTGGTGGAGGCCAGGGCCCGACTTGGGCTGTAGCGCCATAGGAGAGAGGAGAGAGAGTTGTACTTTCGTTACATTTTCGTACCAATTTAATAAAATGTTAAAATAAATAAATAAGCTATAATAAATTAAAAACAATCTAACATAAATAAACCAAAATAAACGAAATATATAAACTCTTGTCAAGCCAATTAATAAGAGTAAAATTTACTATAAATTCTCAAAGCCACTGAGATCAGCTAAAGGTAGGTTTTACGACAGGCGACCATACTGACGTCAGAAACTGAGTAACTGTTACATATAATAACATACTTACTAATACACTATAAACACACACACACACACACACACACACACACACACACTCTCAGTTTTATACCTAAGTAAATGACATTTCATTAGTTATTCGTTGTAGCAGATACATTACTAAAATTGCACATTTAGCCTGACATCAGCATACGTGTAACTGACTACTGCACAATGCAGAAACCAATTTCATTTCAGATGTCCCCTGACTTGCTGTCAACACAACGATTCATCTTACTCCTACGGTAAAATCTAAAGTTAGTAGAAAGTATTTAATTTTAAGAAGATAAGCAGGCCATTGTTATTAGTAAACAGACTCGTATAACGTCAAATATTTACTTTCAAACTAAAGATAATTGAAATTACGGCGTACGTACTATTTAGGTTAGAAGAAATGAAATAAATATCCACACTAACTACAAACAGCCAGGCTTTCATATAAGACGTCACTAAACTACTTCTCTCAAGTGACACAAGATAGCTCCACCGGTTAGCTCAACACGCTCACTCATAACACGAAAAAATAAAACAGGATCACAATCGCCCACCTAGTGTAAGCAATCGTAAACACCCACCTTTACCCGAATTTGTAAATATACACGTATGCGCACTTTCTTATATTTTCGTTTACATGATCCTGTAAATTACTAGAATCTGATCTGATTACTACAATCAGAGGTAAATTTATAAAATAATAAGTTACTGGCTGTATTGTCATGACTATATTACATGATATAATCATTTATTTATAAAAAAAAACAAGAAAAAATTATATCCTTTAAACCACAAAACATTGTACCTAAGATACGTACCTAAGATTTAGGTACAATCTACAGTCAAAAGCATTCGGTCGTGTACGTTTACAGTGGAATATGCTTTATTCCTAATTCCTATTGTAATATGTTTCCTACGTTCAAACGTATTAGAAATTTATTAGAATTTTCTACACCATGAACAATTAATCAAATTTCAGTTGGGATTTTAGTAACTGTAATTACAAAATTACATCAAACAATTGTGAAACATTCATTCTATTTATACACTTTTATTACGCTTTCTGAATGGCACTGTAAAAAATTAAAAATAAAGACGTTGGAGTAAGTTAATAAACACGTTAAAGGGCTAGAATGGATGCCTAATAAATAAGGCCAGTAAAGCTATAAGAGGGTTCAGCATGAAATATTAAGTTAAAAGATACAGCATACTATCTTCTAGTTGTAGGAACATATATTTATTAGAATTTATTTACATTAACCGAGACGCGGCATCAGATAGTTTACCAATGTAATTAAAATGTCCACACGAGCGCGCCACCCACGCAATAATTTAATAATTTTAAATATTCGGCGAAACAGTGGGGAAATTAGTGATTACCATAAAATTTATTTGAAACGTTTTAGATAGCCGCAATTTTAGTAGGTTTTGATACTGAAGAAACCAAATAGAAAGTAAATACATTCCTCTAATTAATTGGTTACTCTATTAATGGTTCGTCAAAGATGAAACAACGATTTTATTCATAAAAGTGACACATTATTACGAATATGTAAAGGTTTGAAAAAAATTCTGGTCTTGAGTTTTAGGTAATCCTGTAATTACCACAAACTTTTGTAGTGTACTAAAAAATTACAACTTATCATAAAGTGAACTGTTCTTAGTAGAGTACATGAAGAGAATGTACCTAATAGAGTGCAATTATTGCTGTTATTCAAACTGACATTGACAGAATTAAAATGTTTTCAAAAATACAAGACAAATAATGCAGGTGACTCCACCAAATTGTAAGATATTGGTCTGACCTTTTTGTTTCATTCTAAACGCACCATATATTTAAAATCGTTGAATAACTTACTGCGTAACTTGTGTCAGCGTCAACCTGCAAAAGATAATAATATATATTTGTTCATTAAGAGTTCAAATTCAAATGCAGCAATTAGCGACTACATTTTTTATACAAAAAAACACTACAATTAATTCTATTACAAAAATATTTTTCTAAATTATCAAATTTTGTGACCCAGAAAGTCAAGAAAAACAGCAATTATACCAGCCATAACAGGAGTTTTGTTTATATTAAATAATATTACGCTCCTCTGTCTGAAAGCCTGAAAGACATTAATATTACAAATAATGTCTGAAAGTCTGAAGGATGATATTCCAGCTTCCACAAACCAAAATATGTCGACTGCATCATACATTAAGTAATATATGTAGACTGACATTTCATAAATGCATTATTAGAGACAATGATGTATTAACTGACGATTGTATAATAATCTGATTATGTGATCGGAAAGGTATTTGTCTACCATAACTGTTAGTTTTCTGGTATAATAGTCACGATGTGAACTTGACGAATTTTTAATAAAACAATTAGTATTACTTCTGTGTAAATTATCTTCAAGTTTGATATAAAATTAGTGACACTAGTACAGGGAAGAAAAGTCTAGATGATCAATAAACACTGATTAATGGTGAGAGAGGTGGGGTAAACGTCGTGTCTGTTCTTAACCACTGCAATGCGACTCTGCTGTCAAGCGACCTTTCTCTTGTTGTCTGCCAAACAGTACTTACGAGCAATGTGTTTACTGCTTTACACTACTAAATGTCACAATATACTATAAGTCATAGTAAACGGAAAAAAGGTAACAGTAGTCAAGTAGAATAGTTAATTAGTGTCTGTTATTATGTTTCCTGATTGTGATGATTTACCGTCCGGTGTTAATTTTCGTAGACATAAATTTTATACATGTAGGTATAACAGTTTAATGATAATAGCATAAGATCGTAATTTTTGGTTCAAGGTGTCCAAACTTCAAACAGATTTTTTTCTGTCCAATCAAAATTTCAAATATAAATTATGCTCTGTTTATATTAGTTTATAAATTACACACACGCGCGCGCGCGGTGTGCGAGTATATGTGTATTTGTGCGTATGTGTGTGTATGTGTACAAATGCTATGTAGTCACAAACGTATTCTGCATGTGTTAAGTTTAAGTTTTGATTCAAATATTTTTGCCGTACTATCACTTAATATTTTATAGTTTATCTTTGTAGCCTTGTGAACAAGTAACATACGGAAGATTTGAAAGACCATTGTACCAGCTTTGCAAATAACAAATGTTTGTTGAAATTTTTATCACATACGTCCAAATTATGTACGTGCATCACCAAACTAACATATACAAAATCACAGTCGAGTATGGGATCAAATATGTATTAAAATTATAACTTGACTAGACTACGTATCGAAATATTAGCAGAATTGGATTTCATTTTTTACATTTTAATTAAGGTAAGTTCGATAATAATAGAAACAATTAAATTAGTGTTAAGTAATTTTAATAAATGTCCAAAACTTTCTAATACCCTGAATAATCCTCTCTACGTTACAAACGTGTTAAATATTCTTGGCTACAATTATTTATTTCCTGTCAAAGTGTGTTTTATTTACAAACTGCGATATCACACTGTTTCCTACGGCTACTGGTTGCTCCGACCGAATATATGAAATCAAAGTTTGTCTATTGACAGACGAAAACTTAAGTAAGGTAATTGTAATGGAGGTAAGATTTATTAAAACTGAAGGAAAGACACAGGTGCAACATGTAAGAAATTAAATGACTTAACGCAAGCTTAAGTTGTAACTTATAATTGATAAGGCTTACGAGGGCAATAGAGATACTTCGGATATATCAGTAGGATGAAATAGAAATAGAAATATGAACAAAGTGAGTAAAGCCAATGTTCAAGGTAAATTAGAAGAGGGCGCCAAGATGATCTTGGATTCCGGCAATAATAGAAGAAGCAGAGGAGAGAGTTATGAGGAGAGGTAATGCTCAGATGCAGGACAAAGAGGTTTGGATGAAAATGAGTAAAAGAAAAAGACAAATATGGGATTGCCTTTGCTTGTATGATTTATCGAGTAATGTAGGTCATATTGGTATAATAGGCAACCTACTGAAAGTGTAAAACATTTGTAATTTTTTAAATTTACTTTCTTATTTTAGGAAATAATATATTTCCTATTGAATTTAGGACTGTTTCTTTTTGTAAAAAGTATTCATGATTTTAGGATTTATTTGGCGTCGTAAACAACCTACAATTTTAGGTAAGGCGTCATACTCATTACACAAAGCAAATATATGTAATTGACTATTGGACCACTTTAATGAACACTGCCTTAAATGATTATTGTTCATTCGACAACGACTTATAGATTCATCATACATTAGGCCTAGAATACGCGCATGAATAGTTCTGACAAATCTGTTCTTTACAATCGTGTGTGAATGTTTGAGCACATATACGCGCGCACATCTGTGTATACATCCACATCTGCATTCAGAACGTTACACTCTTGATGGGTTACAAATTACTTTAGTTTGAAAGAGCATTTAAGCAATATAATTATGAGTATTTCATTTATTGTGTGTTTCAGACTTCTGTTATGCAAACGAATATAACTTATATAATGAGCACGTAATGTGGTTTATGTAATACGATTTAAAATAGTAGCATCAGTTGACTGTCATCATCTCAACACAATAACATGAAAGTAATAAACACGGTAAACTTTGTTTTAAACTTTAAAAAAGTATTTTATGATTTTAATAAGCTCGTTTTAGCACAGACTTTAGGTATCTGCTCATACTGTTCCGGACTTGTAATGTGTGTTTGCATACGTATGTAGCTGTAATACAGTGTTTTGTGGTATTCATTGTTAACGGGTTTGAGAGATGCAATCTGAGGGTTCATCATGAGAGATATCAATGTGTGTTACAGTATTTACATCACAGCAAACCGGAAAAGTTTCTTGCTGAACACAAAGCTGTTACGGATACACTCGCCTGTTAATAACGTTTTAAACAAAGTGTACCGTACTTATCACTTTTCTCAGATATGACAGTTAAATATTCTGACGTTACGCGTTTCTGTCGCGTATCAGTGTGTCTAAATATACGTACAGTGTAGCCTATATTACATACAGTATATAGATAAAGTAGGTAGGCGTGTTCTGATATTATGTTAGGGACACACACACATATGTGTATATGCGGATGTGTGTATGTGTATACATTAAAGTCGTATGCCTGAAATTAATATATTTCTCAGGCAAGAATACTAATTAATTGTATTAGCTTTTAAGCTGAAAAAGATAAGCAAGAAAATGTTTACAATCTAGTTAATGGTACGTAAGTTTTTAATTGATAAAAAATCAATTTTACAACATTAGCTGAAAACGTAGGCAAGGTAGGATTCGCCTTATTAAGCGATCGTTAGTCTATTCTCATCCGGATAAGGATTAATTGTAATAAAATAGTCTCGTTTCCAAGTGAAGTACGCTTTGACTGTAACACACATAGTCTATATGCAAACTCAATATTGATTATGCAATCAATGTAGTCAAACTCAATATGATTAATGTAATCATGGCAAATCATAATCATGAGAGTGCTGTTGATGTTTCAAAACTTAAATGTGAGTTTAAACAACTATAATTTATCCAATTTGTTTCAAAGCATAGAATACAAAGGCACGAACAGACACGAAGAGGGGTTTTTACATTCTTTGTGCTTTCCAAACCGCATTCGATAAACCATGATAGGAAATATTTCAAAATGTAAACACTTTGCAATCGATTAATGTATATTAATTTCATTTAAAAAAGCTCTGACTAGATTTTTATCAGGTTGATATCTTTGAAGAGTATACAGTCTTAGGCCTATATTGAGTGAGAATATAACAATATAATAAGATTACATATTTACTGAAGATTATGTGACATATTAAAACATTGGTCAGAGACTTGAAAATTAAACTGCTTTGTAATAGTTAAAACGCTTTTTCTCCACATTAATTGCTAAATTAACTTTGGAGAGGTTCGACGCTTTCTACATTACGCCACTGCTTTGTATTATGGTTACATAAAATGGTTTCTTTTAAAGGTATTTTGTAAAAGTTTATCAAAACTCGCATTAATTATTTATTTGTTTAATTTCCGGTCTACAAAATGTTTGGGTTAACTGCTGTCATTATGTTTTTCTAACGTTTTAGTAACATATCTTTTTGTTTATATAAAAGAATTATCCTTGAAACAACGTAACTTTTAGTAAATTGTAAATGAAATTAGTCAGTGCTACCCCGGTATTTCATCACCATCATCATCAACCTCAAGTATTAGACTCTATCCTGAAATTGTTCCGGGACCCACATCGCTCTCGGATGTTTAGATCTCTCTTCCCCACTGGTTTATATTCCATTGGTAGCACTGGAGTTCTGTCACCTCCCATTCTTCCCAAATATTCACACCACCTTCGTTTATTGCTCCTGAGCTGTTCCAACAATCGGTCAACTTCGTCCTTATGTAAATATTCTTCTCTCTATCAAGAATGGTACAGCCCAGAGTACCATAAATTTCATCTCTGCTGCCTGAATCTTTGCTTTGCCTCTTTCTGTCTCTGGCTTAATCTCCATACATCAGAACTGGTAACGCTACAGTGTTAACAAACACTATCCTTGTTTCCTTCTTTGTCTTACTTTTAAGGCATCTGTAAATTTTTTCATAGATATTCCTAAATTAGTTTCATTTTTCATCCGGATCAATTTCTGTAACACAAGTAACGTAACATCTCACGTAATTAAAATGCTCTACTTGTTCCATAATCTTTCCATCTATACCTATCTTAGTTATAACCTTCCGGCTGTATTTAAAAATTTATTCCACTGTCATTTAGGCATATTATCAAAGTGCATACATCTCGTTTTAAAGAAGGGCTCTAAAGTTTTCCCTATTACATACTGTACATACGTCCTTCTCGTGTCTAATAATAAGTCAGTTCTAAGTGACTATATAGTCACAGCAAATATCTAACTACAATACCATTCTCAGCTGACAACAAAAATCTTTAAATTCACAATATGTGCAGCTCAGTTTTGGAATGAAAGTGAACTGCGCAAGCTGTAGTCGTGTCACTCAGTGAAATGTTATTTCACGTATAACTGCCTTAGATAAATGAATTACTAAGAATGAACACATTGGTCATGACAACATAAGTATAATTTACAAATATATAAGAATATATTTTTAAAACTGATATTTGTATGTAAAATTATTTGCTAATATTACTGTTGGAACTTGTGTAGTAGAAAATATTAAAATTGGTAAAAAATCGTAGATAATAATAGTTTATTTTTAAGTATAGTTTATTGTTTACGAGAATATACTTCTAAACAAAAATTCCTTATATATTAAAACATTCTAAACTAACTCCATTAACAATAATTCTAATTAAATGCAGTAGATTTGTTATTTTTATTTTTAAAAAGTAATACAAATTTAATGTAGATTTTTTTTTTAAATATACGAGTGTTATCCGAAAAGTAATCTTTGTTTTACGAAAAAAAGTAACCGACAATGAGTTTTGAAAGAAACTTCTTACTTAACATAAAATGACCTTACTCCACTTTTCTACACAGTCGCCTTCTTTATTTAAGCATTTATCGTACAGATCGACAAGTTTGTTTATTTCCGCGTCATATTCCTCTACCATCTGCTCTGTGAAAAACGTCACTGTTTTCTGTAATTCTTCATCACTTGCAAAAAGCTTTCCTCGCAAAAATTATTTTTCATCTGTTTCCAAAACAGATGATAGTCACTAGACACGATAAGTTTGTTGTGTTTATTACTAAGATTATGCGAAACCCACCTCGTAAAAATGTTTCTGTACTTCAGGTGAATGGTGACAATTTCATCGATAACAGTGCGAGAAACTAATGAGACATTTTCATTAATTTCATTGAGTGTGACACGTCGATCCAGTATAATGAGCAAATCATGTGTAAAGACGGAAGGACAAACTGTTCCCTCATCGTCAAGGACGTTCTGTCTTCCTTCATTAAAACTGCGACACCATCGCCGTACTGATGATTCATCCATCACATCACCGTACACTTCATTGGTCTGACTGTAAATCTCGCACAATCGGATATTTCTAGCATATTTCTAACACGAAGACGTCGAATGACACATCTCAGTTCCCACGCACCGGGATACTTAGGTTTTATTAATATTTCAAACGTGCACAGAACGAAACGGTTAGAAAATAAAACTTCACACAGACTAAATAAACACGACAGTGAGAATGACTGAGCAAGAATACACATGCGCACAACCACTGTGCGCTCTGTATGCGGAAGCTGGTATTACTTTCCGGGCGACCCTAGTAATTAAAATTTATGGTTACACACACACACACACACACACACACACACACACCATCTCCTTTTCCGGTTTGAGACCCATACTACATTATCAAAGAAGAATAAATAGATAAATGGAAATACTAAAATTATTGCAAATAATTGAAAATATAATTTATATAAAATTTTGAAGCGGACGCGAAAATCTTTAGACTACATTTATTAAAATAGATTTACTTTAACGTAAACGTTAATAACAATTTTTTAATTTACTTCCTTAATTTTTAATATCATGGCATGTTAATTTATATCAAGTAAGTTTTAAATCACAGCGCTGATAAATACGACTTCATACGTATCCTGTAGACTGAAATGTTACAGACAATTTTATTTTATAATACAGAGATTTGACTAGGTTTGTATTATAATTATACAGTTTTTATGTTATATAGTGTTCTATTGAATAACTCTCTTTTAATATTACATCAGTAATCTTAGATTAGTACCATCGTAGTAATCACTGTTATCGGTATTAACAATCGCTTTAAGTAAAAACCAAATGTTATTCATTTAAATAGGATAGTCGTTTCATCTATAAATGTTTCTCAAAAAGGTGTTCGATCTTGTTTGCAAGTTCAGAAAATACTATACTCTCTGTAACGCTCTTAGAGTGTAGAGATTTTAAAGATAACGAAAAACTATTAATTTTTTGCATATATCACAAATATTAATGTACAAAACCTTCAAAAAATAGAGATAAGAATAACAACATTTTCTTTGAAAATAGACTCTAAAATTTAGATACTAACTTTTCTGTGCTAGATGTGTTAAAATGATAGTGCATTACTTCAGTTTACATTTTCTTAGTACGACTGTTGAAATAATTTAGAAAGGAAAGATAAAAGAATGAAGTTTTATTAATTTTTAGATTGTAATTCAAATAAATACAACACATTATTTAAATTTATACTTCGAATACGTAGCAGTGTTTTTGAGATGTGACAAATATTCCAATGCTACTGCAGTGATTGAGGGGTTTCATTTACTTCGAACATGAGTTTTAAAATCATCACTTCGTACTGTTTCAGGCAATTTTACTTACATAATATTAAACAATATGTTGGTTACAAAGCTTTCTTACTTATCAAGCTCTATGTACATTGATTTTTTATAAGAGACTAAATTAAAAACTTTCACTGTACGCGTATTAATGTGCTAAAATACTGCAATTCCTGAATTACTAAATATAATAAGACATTGTGGCTGAAAATAATTTAATATGCAGTTTTACTTACATCATTAACGTTTACAAAAATAAAATCAAATTGAAATAATTAAAATTAAAATTTTCAAACAAGCTGATAACAACAGTCATGTTTAAGTTTTTCCTAGCAATGCTACCTGTTAATGAACAAAGCTTACAACTCTTATACTTTTTGACCAATACAACTTTGACTGTATGGATAAACTCTTTTTTGTATAATGTCTAAACTAATAAGAAAATGTGATCCACTTATGGAACACACAAATTTCCAATAGTTGCAATTTTCTTAGTAGTATTCTGTGCGTATAAGTTCTTGAGACTGCTTTTCATTTTAACACAAAACATTGTTCAAAGTTTTGCAACTGGCTAAGCTACAATAACAACTAAAATACAAACAAGATTAACGTATCAAGTTAATATATCCTAATATTTATCTAATAAGATAATTTAGTACTTACTGCAGACGATATTATGATATTATGAGTTTTATGATATCAATTTGTAATATTATGAGTTTTATGTGATTTTAAATTAAATATTTGTTACAAACTATTAACATATTAGTAATTACGCTACAAGTTATAAATTTAATTACAAATTTTACCTTTTTTATACTGTAAAAGGTAACTAAAAACAAAATCAAATAGAAACAGGAAGGAAAATGGAATAATATACCTTCTATCATGATATTTATTACATTTCTATAAACCAAAAGGATACAATTACTTTTGTGGTAGTCTATAGATAAAATGTCATCTATTTTTCTTACAGTCTACTATTCTCTGTTTATCTGAAGTTCTTAGAAAGTACTAAACCTAAGGGCAGTCCAGTCTTTGTTTGGCAAATATTTTACAACTTAACTAGCAGCTATTAATGCGGGTCCAAGTTAGCGTCGTCGTTCACTTTCCGTTGATTCTGAAGCTCTTTAAATATTGACATGGCGTTAAAGAGAATGTGCGTCTTTCATTTGAACTCAATATTAGTTTCTCCACCAGAGGACATATCCATTATGGTCTTTAATTATTTCTTGGTTACCTTCCATGCAAAAGGCATGGTTCAAGGCATGTTTGTCGAATCTGTAAAAATAAAAATTCTTTTACACACAATCCGTTACGAACTGACTTATTTTTAGTCTATTTCTCATCAGCTTAAAGACAAAAACGTTAGTTATAGGCCTACACCAACAGCATTATTTCTTTGAGATACGCATAAATAGTGTACATTGTCATTAAATACTAGGGGAGAGTGGTGTAGCACCGATTAGCGGGTAGCCCCGATCAGGTCGGTAACGAGAGTAGCCTATAGTACGCTGTAGCGATATCTGTTGAATGCTGAACTCTAGCCAGTTGCACAGTGAACTAATTAAAAACGACCGCTAACCATTTCCGCCATTGTACTTACAGTGAATTACAGAAGTGTAATTAGACAAATTTCTTCTTATTTCTTCACATCTTTAAAGGAACGTAATGATATTTGCAATTATATTTTGAATTATTTAATTGTACAGATGTATTGTTAACGTCAGCACTATTTGAATTCGTTATTTACGGTTTTAAACTAACTTACTGTAGTCTCAGGTTATAAAACTCAGTAGTATACGCGGTGGGGTAGCATCGATCGGTGAGTGGGGGAATGACAATCAACTGTACTGAGTTACAACTGTACAAAACCATACTGAGTTAAGTACTATTAAATACTAATGCGTTGCCCTTATAAATATGTTCCTGATACTTTCCGTGGCGTAGCTAGGTTTTTTTTTAGTTTTGTACTGATTAATAAAAACTTTTTTCTATTATGGTGTATCTTAATTTAAAAGTTACACTCGGAGCCAAAGATTGTCAATATTAGTGTCTTTTGAATGAGAAACTATTATAATGTGTATTATAGGAAAGATTTTTAGTAGGCCTATATGGAGAAAACATACACACACAAATTAAATTGCATTATTTCCTGTATAAAATACACAGGATATAGTACATTGGCTTATGAACTAAAAAAAACCTAATTTTTAAAATTTATTTTTAGACTTAGAATGTAGTAAAGACCATTTGTAGGTATAAGTAACATTCTAATTTATCTTTTATCAATATATCATTTGCTTTTTACATTGACAATTGTTTTTGTTTTTATTTTTCCCATTTAATTTGCATAGGAAATCAACTAATCATCATTACCCCACGGGTGGGGGAATACCGATCAAAGCCCATTTTTTACTTTTTATGCAATAAGAAAAGCCCCTTTCAACTTTAACGCTTACAGTGTATAACTAATAATTTGCTCCGTTATGTCAACAATTTTTTACATTTTTTTTAACTTTTAGCCAATTCTTCAATTTTTTATTGAATTTCTCCCTTAGGTGATAGGGGCTATCCCACTCTCCCCTAAGCATTAGTACTTTGGGATTATTTTTATTTCAAAATATTTATGTCATTAGTAACCTGAAAACTTTAGTTTTTACAGCCATTATTAACTAGCACATTACTGATTGTACGCTGTTCTCATTACAACACCGATCGCTTCCATTTAACACAGATTTATATATATTCAGCGTTCCTGATCACTAAAACGTTTTGTAAGTCACTGGTCATTAGCGTTATTACGTCTTCAGTGATTAGAAACATATTAAATTATAATTGATTTTTCTTTCGATATGTGTGTGTGTGTGTGTGTGTGTGTATATATATATATTTTTTTTTTAAGTGGTAATATTTGAGTGTTTCTAAGTTTCTATGTTTTAAGATGTTTCTAACATTTCTGTTCTAAGTTTCCTAAGTTTATAATGTTTAAGGTTTTATTGCATGGAATTATTTTTAATTTTGTGTAGTTTTAAATAAATAATTTTAAATCGTTTTATTGAACACCAATCGATTCTTTACTTATTGTGTTTACAGATTTTAAGAATGATGGAGAAGACAAATCGAGAACACCCCATTAAAAACCCAGTGACGTAAATCAGATGTCAGTGGTTAAAATAGTAGTAGTAAGTAGTAAAAAAAATTAATAGTAATATTAGGAAAAGGTAATCAAAACTTTAGGCTATTTGTATAATATAAGTTGTAGAAATAAAGCAAAACTAACCTTGCGTGGTTTTTGGACTGGTGAATATACAATCATACATAATGGAAGAGCACACGATACATCTGGTGAAGTATTATAAAAAACAGCTGAGATTAAAGTAAGAGGACACGTTCGGTATAATGGATAGACTAGTCCTGATTTAGTAAAAACTAAGTGGCAAAATCAAATTCTGTGTATACGCCAGAAACTGGTTGTGAAGAGTACGAATCTGATTACCTAGGAGAGAATATTGACAGAGTTTAAGGTGATAATAATCTTATGGTAGGGGGCGATATGAATGCAATTGGTAATAGGGGAGATATGTTATACGTATTGTTTTATTTGTTTTGGAAGTTCCAATCCTTCCTGTATTGTAGTCGCGTTTTTCTTATAGAAATGCTTTTTTGTCTTCTGGTTACTTCTTAGATTTTTGTGGTTAATTTAGTTATTTTTTTATCTATTGCTCTTTTTTGCTTTATTAATGGACGGTTTATTTTGTTGTAATTTTATTAAGCTATTTAATATTGATGCACTTCGATTATTTATGTTGCACTAATTTTCGTAATTAATAATTTGTTTATATTTTTTAGGTGTTGGATATACTTGTGAAATGTATGTTTATAAAATACAAGTGTTGTCGTTACCAATTCTTAGTTTACCAATTTTTAGTTATGTTTTACTAATCAAAAAAGAAACTCATTAACTTGTAAAAGGAAAAACAGAAACCTGCAGTAGCTCTAGCTTAAATCTTAACTTTAAGTTATTTGAAAAGACGCCTTATTCAATTTATTTACAAAAGTCACAGATGTAATTATCTTTTTCACCACCCGCACACTCGTTGTGGACCCACATTGAACACATGAAACACATTATCCACAGTTCCCCCCTTGTGTCATTAGAGACACGTCCCTCACAAAACATGCAAACAGCGTCCGATCATCTTCCGGTTTGCTTTGACAGGCAGGGATATCCAAGTCACTTAAATCGTCATCTACAGTGTTGAGTTCAGAAATCACAGCTTGAAAATCTTCTGAATCTGAACTCGATCTCTTCCGTCCTTTTCCATTGATTTTTTTTTTTGGTCAACGTTAATTTTCTTAGATTTTTTGAGTCATTGTTTGTGCTCTCTTCAAAGTTCAATCTCTTCTTTACATTCTTCGCTTTAGATTTTTTTGTATCTACTTCCTCCAATGAGTCAGTCAACGCGTTCTTGTATGGAGTCCCAGTTATAATGCAAGACCCTACCGCCTTACGACCTCTGTTACTCTTCGTCTTTTTAATTGTAGGAAGAGGTGCGATTTCATAAGGACTCACAGTTTTTGAGGTCCTTCCTGTTGCTCATGAGGCGTAGGAGGTAAGGTGACTGGTTGCTTGGACGTTCCGTGTTTGGGCAGGTTAGCTGGTAAAGTAGAATGATCTTCGCTGTTTTTTTCTGGCCTAATGTTAGAGCTGCAAGTCTTTGCAGAATCAGTTTCTGATGATATAAAATCACCGTCTGTGAAGATGTGTTTGTTTAGGGGATAAATCCCAGTGGCTTTGAAACCATTAACTCCAATTTCTCCTGTCTGCACTTTCAAATAAGCCTTAACAAAAAACTCCATCATGTCGTATGGGGCCACTGGTCCTTGTGAATGACGGAGCCACTGCCTTATTTCTTCGCTATAATAGCTCTTTAATGGGCTCATAAAGGTTTTATCCAAAGGTTGGAGTTTATGTGAGCAATGCTGTAGCAGTGACACAATCGTTACATGAATTACTCTAGCTGACTCAATGAGGTCATTTCGGACGTGGCTGTAATGGCCATCTAAAGAAGCAACACTGGAGATTGGTCTGAAGGCTTCACTTTTTCTACAAAGTGTGAAAACCAATTGGTGAAGATGTTGGACTGAATCCAGCCCGAGGAATGAACAACGCCAACCGTCCCTGGAGGAGCTCCTTTCATGAGGTGGTTATTCATGTTTTTTCTGGGAAAAACAATCAAGGGCGGAACGAAATGTCCGGAAGAATTCATGCAGGCAACTACTGTGATTGTTGAACTTCTCTCTGCAGATGTTAATGCAGCAATTTGCTGCTTTCCCTTCCTCTCTATGACTTGAGGAACTTTACTTTGGACAATGGTTAGCCCAGTTTCATCAACATTGTAGACTCTTTCAGCAGGTGTTTTGCATGGGCTTCTAATAGCTTAAAAAAGGTGTGAATATTTTCTTTGTTAAACCCCAAGGACGTAAAAAAGATGTTCCACATGGTTTTCGCAAAGATAATTGCTCTTTATAGCGTTGTAGAAAGAGACTACACAAGATCTACCAGCTATTTCAGATTTAAATGGGTGTTCTTTGCCGTTCCGGATGGCTAACTGGTATGCCATTCGGCGCAACTCTCCACGCGTGTATCCAAAAATCTTTCTTCCATATAAAGTACTCGTAAGTAGGCTACTAACTTTTTTTTCAAGTTCATGTCCTAAAACAAGGTTTCTTCCAATTTTCCTTAAAACCGATTTAGAAGGAGAAATGTCACTTCTTTTGCTCAGGGACTGTAAGGTCGTACGAGGTACGTTAAATGTTTTTGCAGCTTTTAGAGTCCTCATTTTTTTTTTTCGGAGAGCACAAATTGCTTTTGTCATATCTGCCTCATTCCATTTATTTCTTTTGTTCTTAGGAATACATTTCGGCGTTTACCTAGGCATTCTGGAACAAAAAAGGCCTAACATTAGCCTTCTGATAACGTGGTCCAAAATTGGGCTAAGAGCCCGAATTTAGACCATGCACGGTAGTCCGAGTTTAGACCATTCCTAGTTCCAACTTTTGAGGTTAACTAAAAATCGAACGGTAACCGTTTAAACAAAAACAAATATAAAAGCCCCAATTATCCTTAACATGATAGCTATAAGTGATTTTACTCAGTTATGCGAGTGTGCCTCATAAGATGATAATGAATACATACCTGAAAATGTTTTGTAAACACTAAAAATGAGAATTGCTGGGCCACAGCGTCATGTACTCACGCACCAACTTGAAACTAATAGACGGCAATACACTTGATGTTGACCAACGTTCCACGTTGTTGCCGCTAGACTGCAGCACCTTACAGTACCCGAAACTCTGCTAGCCTGAATTTAGACCCTAGCCCAATTTGTGACCTTCTCCTCTAATAATTCTGATTATACTAATAGTAATATAATATATCAGTTTATATAATTAAGTAGCCTTTTAACTGTGTTAGATTGTTTCGTTATATAAACATTGTTCAATATTTTGTACTTGAAAAGAAAGATAATTGGTTTCAATTTCCGGCTGTTACATAATCAGTTACATTATTTATTTTCTTTCAAAAACGCTTTATCAACAAACTTTAAGAAATATGATACGTGAATCTCGTCTGAATGATCATTTCACACATCAAGGCAAGGATAAATGTTTTCTGAAGGCGAGGATAAATGTTTTCTGCTAAAAACTAAGTCACAGATATACTGTACCAATGTTTCTCAAATATTTAGTTACCTATTGCTATCATTTTAGCCAACTCTCTTCTTTGTTAAAACACTTTATGTCATGCTCTTCACATGAACAAAATTGGTTGTGAGATTATTCTCGTCTGTTTTGAACACAATTTCAAGCCAAGATGATTTGTTTGAGCAACACAAGATTACAGCCAGTGACCGGAAACACCGCAATACCAATTCCAGACAAAGTTTGTCAGTTCAGTGTGCCGCCTGGGTTGAACCACTTTTGACTAGTTGTTGAATAGCCGCAGGACATACTCAGTTCTCTGTACTAGATATTTACTTTTATTCATGTGGTTCCTCTAAAGTCGTATTAATCACAAGCTATAATAATACAACTTGCTTTGGAGTTTGACTTTGATGTATAAAGTCTTTTGTTAAACGTTTAGGTGTACCTACATATAAATCATTTTTAAAATGCAGTCCACATTCAAGAATATTTAATAAGCTTTGACCTTCATACCAACTACTTTTAAAGTAGTAAACTCTTTATTTTTACGTACACTTCAAAGATAGTTCATAAAATTTAACTTATGTTAAAAGGTAGATTCAAATGACAAATATAAACATTTATGTGATAAGTTCCGTAATACACTGACAAAAATTCAAAATTAGAATAACGATACTGTAACATTTTACTTGCGTATTACAATATATTTAAAAGAATTATACCAGAGATTAAGAAATGAAACAAAAATTTATTAAACAAGCCCATCAAGAGTCATGGGAACGCTTATAGCTACTATGGAACACGATTTATATGGTTGACAGAATATGGCACATAAAGTGATGAAAACATTGAATATCTCTAAAAAAAATATTCGTATTAATATAATCAAGGAAAATGAATGGACAAACCATTATAGAAAGTTATATTTTGACAGTGCAATATAAAATGATAAGCAAGATATAAGTAAGCCCAGTAGAAAAGGCCTAGATAAATTAACTTTAGAGGAACTCCAAAAAGCAATGAATGGTGTGAAAAGTAGAAAGGCACTAGGACTTAATGGAATAAATGCTGAGTTAATGAAACATGGTAGCACAGTATTGCATTTGCGAATTCTTCATTTTATAAATAATATTTTGATGGAAAACAAAATTCCGAAAGAATGGAGGCGTGCAAAAATGATTTCGTTATACACAAGGATTGTTCAATAGAAACACGTTTTTTTGTTCAACGATTTTAAAAGAAGTCTCCATTAACATACAGTCTCTATGGGAATACAGCTTAACAAATCAATTTGTTTGGGTTCCCTGCTATACGCGGATGACATAGTTCTTATTCAAGAAAATGGGGATGATTTACAAAGAGCTATGTTTCAATTACAAGAAGTGGCAAAAGAGTGCTTACTGACAATTTCAGTAAGAAAGACCAAAACCAGGCCCTTTAAAGGTAAATATCCAGTGAGGGCTAAGATAGTTATAAACAACAGAACTTTAGAACAAATGAGCCGTTTCAAATACGTATCTCGGCTGTGCAGTAAGCTATGAATCTGAATATTGTCACGAGAAGCCAACCGAACAACCCAGAATATTCTCCACTGTGGCTTGTGTTGCGTCATTCACGTAGATGGTTCTAGTGAGTCTTGAAAACAAGACACAGTACAAGGATTAAGTTTTATAAGACAACTGGAATACCCACGTTGATTTATGCAAGTGAGGCGTGCGTCATGACAAAAAAATGAAAGCGGCAAGATGCAGTTCCTTTGTAATACTTTAAATTATGCATTGCAAGGTAAAATAAGGAATGAAGATATAAGACCAGAACCTGAAGTAAAGTACGTAAAATGAAATTATTTCAATTTACAGAAGAAAATGGTGGGATTGTCTTTAAAAGATTACAGAGCATCGATAGCCGAAAGTGGCACTCAACTATAAAGCCATTGGCAGAAGTGACGTGGGTGGTTCGATGATGATATGGACCCCGAAATAGGTTAACATAACCTAACCCCTAAGAAGAGAAGAAGAAGAAGAAGAAGAAGAATTATTACAATATTATTATTACTTTCAAAGTTGTTAGCAACAAGTCAGTTTGGACAATTTAAAATCAATTAACTCTCAACGAGTGCGGTTTCCTCTAATGACTTCTTGCCTCATTTTAATAAAAGCTTTGTTATTTTTAACTACAACATAATACAACAGTAGAGAGTATAATTTGTAATTCAGACTCACTTAGAAAGAAAGTTGTCGCACTTTAGGAACAACCTTTAGTGGCGTGTGAAAATTATAAAAATAAGTAAAAGAAAGTAATAGTAACCTGTTACCAAAGAAAAGAAGAAGGCATCAACTGAAATAAATAGGGGTAATATTATAAACGTGTTAGAAAAATAAACTAGTGGTGCAGAGAAAACCGTTTTTATTAACTGTATGAATTAGAAGGTACTGCTGACAATAAACCAAAATCATATGATTCCAATCAAACAAGAAGGTATCAACATGTGGTCTATGGATATAACGAAAACATGTTTTCTTGTGCAGCGTATTTCGCATATGCTTTCCCGGATCACAGAGTAGTTTTGGAAGTAGGTTTAAAAGTTTTTATCTGTACAATAATTTCAGGTACAGAACTAAAGAAGATAGAAAACGTTTTGTGCTTTTAAATGTGTACTATAAAATACACTGGCACTGAGCTGCACATATATAAACCCTTCGTGCGGCAGTAAACTGATCAGTGCCAGTAAAATTGATTTATAATTTCACTAAGTTACTAAAGTATTTGGCGGCTCAGTAGACCAGTGGGTATGGCACCTGGCTACTAATCTAGAGGTCCCGGGCTCGATTCCCGGGTCCGCACCATACAAATCAAGGTGCATTTTTCAGCCCCCAGGTCGACTCAGCCTGTTGAAAATGAGTACCTGTGATAACATCCTGGGAATAATAATGGGCGGCTGAAGCGTAGTGCTGGCCACACTGCCTTCCTTGTATGCCGTACGGCTCACATAAGGCAGCCTACCCTGCCTTACTCCTAAGCTACTTCGGTGGTATACATGGGAGCCATGATGACTAAAGTATTTTAACAAATAAACAACATTTTTACTGTAAAATATTTTAATATATATTTAATATACAGTTTGATTTCTTGTTGAATTCTCGAAAGTCGATTATTAAGGATAAACAACATTTTTAAGTGTTTACTGGTTTTTTGTACTTTTGTAGAGATAAATTTACTATTTTGATTGACATAGAAATATGCTGATTATAAAAAATAAGTCTATTTTTGTATTCAATTACGTTTCTTAAGGTAACGTACGAGATTACTAGAATTCAGAATGGTTTGTGTATTTATAATAAGCTCAAAAAATATTGGTTGTAAGTACTTGAGGATCGTTCAACAAGTACATTTGTGCTACTTAATGAGCTCGTAATATTGAAAACTCTTTCATGGCTTACTGTGAATATCAGCTAATACAATCAAGACATATTCTGTTTTATTCAATAAGAGAATTCCTTTTCATTTGTTTATTAAACGTTTTGCAAAGTTTTATTTCAATTACGTCTAACATAGAATGCTCATAATTAGAGTATTCCCAGTTACAATATGAATAATACGTATTTCTTTTTAAAGTACACTTTATTTTTTATTATTTCTCGATGCTAGACACATAACATTTTCATACTGTAGTATAACTAAAAATTTCTAATCTATATGACGTATTTTAATATTTACAACTGAGGAGTGTTGCATTTAATGCTGTTACAACGATACAGAAGTGATATAGTTATAGACTTCTATAAAGCTTGTCAAGAAAATAATTGCTGCGATTTGGAATGTTGTCGCTTTTACGGGATCTACTTCCGTTTTATCGTTAATCTCCACTTCTTCATTAATTACAGCATGAAATATTATAATGATTTATCCATCCTCCTTTAGAATAATATTAATTTCAGCAGCGTCTCTTTCCTCTCTATAAGGATGCTTTATGAGTTTGCATGCGATCTCTTGTCTACTGTGTATCCTTACTTATAAATGTATCCTATGATGCTTTCTGTGCATGCCTCACTAATAATTTCGTAGCATTCTTGTTTGGTTCTATTTAGACTTTGGACTCTTCTGTTTGATGTTGTGGATGATTTTATATGCTTCTTGATTTTTCCTATGGCCTCCTTAATCTCATCGTTCCATATGTTTTTCTAACTACCTTTATTATGGCATGTTTTATGTTCTTCCATTCAACATTGATATCTTCTTTTCATTGTATTAGGCCAAGTTACATTTGCGTGTCTGCGTTTATGTAAATCATTAATGCTATCTTCCCACAGCTTATGAACTTTAAATTTTTGTTCTGTTTTACATCTATTTTTTCTGTCTTGATGTGATTTCTGTTTTATCCACATAGTTTACAGGATTATTGTAGTTTTGACTGGGTAGTGATCTGTATTAATATTCTTTCCTCTCGTCAGTTATCCTAGATTCTAATTTATAATTAACTGTGATATAAACAATATGAGATCGATGCGCCCGCGCAGGCCATGTATACTTAGCCTATATCTTTCTGTTCTTTAAGGCCATTGTAAGTTGTAAATTCTATCAACTGACTGTCATTGAGGCATATTCCTGTCATGTATGGATTAGGACCGTTACATATTCTAGCATTTATGTCCCATTCTATTGCTACGTAATCAATTTTATTTATTTTGTGGAAATATTTTGTAGCTACTCACAGTATTCTTCAAATTAATTTTCCTTGCCTTATTCTAGGGCATACATTTCCATAACTCTTAAGTGACCCCTGACAAATTTCTATTTCTAAACCACTATTTTTTCATTTGCAAAGAAGTATTCTCTAATTAGATTTTGCCACATGTTATCAATTTACACTACCATTTGTCAATCATGCTCTTTTTGTCTTTAATACTCTATGATATAATCTGGCAAGTCTTTTGTAATTTTCAGGTTCAGGTTATATTCTTTGAGCATAATGCTGAGCTCTTCGTTATTTGTTCTACATCCGTGAATATTCCGTGTACCAACCGTCGTCATATCAACTATTCCCGTATTCTTGACCTTGGTTATAGTACACTGAAATCAGTCCCGTTTCGAGGATTTATTTGAAGCTTGAAAGTTTTCTTTTTTACTTGGGTAGGTACCTAGCATTTCGTAAAACCTCCTAACCTGGAAAACCAGGTCACATAAAAGTACCTTCTCAGAGATGGATTCATTTCTCTGCAGCTTAGGAGCTCTATCCGTCCCTTTTTTGTTGAAAGATCCATAAACAGGACTGCCATCTCCGCTACATCACCCGTACCGGAGAACATCTTCTCCGCCTGCGCTGCCGTTGTTGTTTCCGTTCGTAACCATGGACAAGGGTAAAGCGTTATATCCCGCAATAGTGGGTCTTCCTCAGCAGATATTTGTCATTTTCACCGACGTATGAGACGGGCACGCCCCCGTTTTGGCGGCGTGCTGCGATTTACCTTACTCGGTTCAGAAAAACGGTCTCTTGTTCCTATTATGCCGGGTTAATGCTCATGTACAAATAGACAACAAAAGTAACTTGTTACATGTATTAAATTTAATTGCAATTATAATTAATTGTAAAATAGTTATATTTATTTATTTTGTAAAGATTCCGTTATTCTTTTAAAGAACACTCTTTTACGCACTGCGGCATTTGGTCTATATAGCTTAGGTGCTGTAAAGTGTTCAAAATTTGTTATTTTATTCAGAGTACTGATGTTTATTTTGTGCTAATAAAAATAAGTTTATGTTTACGTTATGTTTGTAAAATCACACTAATTTTAACTTAAGTTCTAATATCTTGTATAATTATGTACTCGTAGAAATTTTATTATTCTTAATTGAACCGGCAGTTGGAAGAAGGGAATAAACGGCATTTTTATCATTTTCCATGTTATAGTGGTTTTGTAATCTTTGTAGGTAGACACACAGTTTGGTGGAAGAAGGGAATAAACACAGTAATGCCAGAGTTACGAGGTGATGAAAATTGCATCTGTTGGAAGAAGAAAATAACTCTGGGATTTATTTCCTTCTTCCAGCTGATCATGTTGGCGGCACTACTGGCCAGCTGTACCTCAGCTGTTCAGACATACGTTTTGCCGCCTTTTATTGTATTGTGTTGTTTTGATAAAAATAATAGAGGTTATGTGTGTCTAATCTGTGTTACTAGTTTCTGTGATTGTGTTTAAAGTTTAAAATAGCCTTGAAATAATGTCTAGTTGTGAAGATAATGATAATGGTACTGAAGTGCAGAATAAGCAAAGGAAGAGAAGGGTTAGAAATGTGAGTACATACAAAAAGGAAGTTATAAATCGTAGTCGCCTTCTATGTGATGAATATGTTAATACAAGAGGAGTGGCTGTACAGAAGAAGTCAAATACGAATGAAAATTGTGATTGCAAAGAACAGTGTACAGGTAAACTTATTTTTGAAGAGAAGTTAACTTTTTTTAATAACGTGTATGATGGAAAAACCAAGAATGAACAAGATATATGTCTTATGGGTTTGATTGAGCCCTGCGAAATTCAAAGGCGAAGGCCTTCAAATGGTGATTGTAAAAAAGCCAGGGACCATTCCTTTTTATATTTTTGCAAAGCCGGTAGTAAAAAAGTTAGAGTGTGTAGAAAGGCCTTCCTTATTTTGCACGCTGTAAAGAATAAGGCAGTGTTTCGTCTTTCATGCCTATTTGTCAAAGACAAATCACCACACGATAATCGTGGCAAGCATTGTAACAGAGGAAATGCATTGCCTGTAGAGGCTGTAAATAAAATAGATCAGCATATTTTATCGTTTCCCTCCAAAGAGTCTCACTGCAGCTCTAAGCTTTTAAAATATTTATCTGCCGACTTGAATGTCCAGAAAATGCATGACCTATTCTGTGAATAATATTCTGACCTCAGAGATGTGGTCAAGTATGATTACTATCGTAAGCATTTCAGAGAATATTATGATTTTCGTTTTGGACGCCCCCAAGTTGATGTATGTTTACAGTGTGAGTTGTTGACTAGTAAAATCAAATCGCAAGGCCTAATGACACTACTAAGAGGGTGGCTGCCGCAGAAAAAATGGTTCATTTGCGCAGGGCTAAAAAGTTTTACTCCAAGCAAAAAGAAATCCGAGTTGTGTAATGACAGAGATGATGTTGCTGCCATAACCTTTGACTATGTGCAGAATTTTTACCTGTACAAGAGATGTTTAATCTCTGAAAACTTTGGCTTTATGCATTCTGTGTTCATGACATGGGTAAAAACACAGCAACATTTCTTGAAGGGTTAGTTAAACGTGGTCCAGATGAAGTATGTAGACTTTTGCAAATGTATATTGAACAAAATATTGATTATTCTGTAAAGGAACTACACATCATTAGTGATTCATGCGGTGGCCAAAACCGTAACCACACAGTAATAAGATTTTTCTTAGCTCTTACTGCGACAGGACGGTTTGAAAAATTGTACACTATTTTTCTGTTCGTGAGCATTCCTTCCTACAGTGCGACAGGGACTTTGGGACGGCTAAGAGACTTATTAGACGAACTGACAGAATTTATACACTAGGTGATTATGAGTTGTTGATAGCAGCCTCTAGAAAGGACAATGGATTCTCTGTCCGTGTTATCGACAGTGATGGGATTTCAGATTTTAAAAACTGGTGACCGAAGTACTTTAAGAAGAGTTCTAGTGAACTGAACAGTAACGGACCTGCTGCTGCTAATGCCCCTAAAGAGAACTTCTCCTTTTCAAAGTATAAGGAATTTCAGATGGCTAGCACAAATCCAGGTTGTATAATAGCTTCTGAATCGATCGGTGGACTTTGTAAGCGCTCCTTCCGACTTGTAAAATCTACTGTTGACATTAAAACATTAAATTTTGCAAATAGAAAAGCCTATGGTTGTAAAATACCCATTAAAGAAGTGAAGATAGTCAACATTAAGAAAATCATCCAATATGTACCAAGTCACAAACAGCCATTTTACACTTCGATAACTGCTAGGCCTACAACCTCAAATGATGCCAACAGCGACGAACAAAACTAGTTATTAATGTATACAAATATAAAGACTGTTTCAAAATGAAGAGTAAAAATTTATATAAAGATGATTTGAGTGTTTGTTTGTTACAAGATTCATATTTCATTAACTTGCTGATTATAAAGTCATCTTTTTCTTTGCGTATGCCAAAAATTTCTTATAAACGGTAGTAAATAACGATTTTTATTTTTTATAAGATTTTCTTTATTATTCCGTATAAAATATATGTCAATTCTTAGCAATCCATAAATAAACTATTTTTATTTCTCTTCTATTTAAAAGAAAATACACTTCAAATTATGTAAGTTGGAAAAAGGAAATAACTCCACGGTTGTTGAAAATTTATAAAAAATATACAAGTGCTTGTTTTCTGACATGTCATGTACCTACAATATAGACATAAAGGTGGGTAATAATATAATATATGATTTATAAACATAAAGAAATTATCAGTGGATAGGCCTATAGGATGTTTTCTTTGTTTTTCCGAAAGTTGTGGTTTAAGGAGTTATTCCCTTCTTCTAACTGCCGGTTCAATTGTTGCGGATTTATACTTTTCTTAACACTGACTAGATAAATTATCTTTGTTTTTAATGATAAGTTCTATACTAATGTAACTGAGACCTAGCGTCTTATCTGTCACAACTTACTACCTTCTGTCAGTCTTGTTTATTTAATTGTTATAGAAACTATAGGAGCTAATGTATTAATTTGTTATTCGCAAATGTTATTTTAATATTATGTAGTATATTATCTCAAATTTTTTGTTGTCAACTTTTTGCGCATATCTAAAGAATAAGAATGTAGCTGTGGTTACGGCTTAGTTACAAAATATAATCAATTTTCATCTATATTTCTGTAAAGGTTTACGTTATTACTTGTCGTTAGGTTTTACTGTTTTTGTTATTTTGTCGTTACTAGCTAAAATAATTTTATTATTCCTTATTAGAGGCAAGAGTATTTCTATCCATCTCTTGTTATTGAACCTTAACTACTGCACAATTTTACCTAGTCATTAACATGTTTTTCATAATTTTGTTCTTTTTTAGCTATTGTACTCGTATTTACATTTAGTGATTTTCCTTCAAATTCAATAAATTAATAATCGCCCTGTGTAATAACCTGTATAATTCCTGTGTAGTAAAATATTAAATTTTCTGTATTTCTGATTCTTTATTATCCTCGTAGGTTTGTTGTTTCACTTGGCAGTTTTCACGTGAGTATACAAATTTACAGAAATTTTTATACTTTTCTAATATTAATTTCTACTTATTTTAAAACATTGACATACGCCATTAAGATTGATTTAATGGATTGAATTGAAAGCCTGTGTGCAAAATATACAAGCTTGTATTGCAGAATATACAAAAGTAATTGTTAAACATGAAAAATTTGTTATTTACACATCATGATTTTAAAATATAAGTACTTACTTTTCAATTTTCCGAAACTTTGAATTAAGCGTAACTGTTGGCAGTTATACAGACGTCTTGATAATATTGCTCTCTATTAAACTGGGACCGCAGCATTCGGTGAGATAATTTCTGTCACTAAACGTGCCACATGTAAAGCCCTGATACCATATAATTTTATTAAGTACTGCGTAACGAATTAACTGTAGTCCCGTTTTGCAAGAAAAGTATATCAATTTTTCATGTTTACTGGCGTAAAAGTTTAACAATAGCAATAATGCGTGTATAAGCACAAGATAACATTGACATAATTGAAAATAATGTTATTGAGTCATGGGGTTAGCTGTAAAAGATGTCTTGAGCATCTGCAATCACCAAAATAAGTGTGATTGATAGCAGTGAGTACATGTTAATTAATGAGTATGTTGTCTTCAGCAAAATTATGCTGCAATTGGTGGGGTACTTTTATTATACACGTAAAAATTACATTCGAGACGATAGGAATTATCTTTCACAGAGCCATAAAGGATATCTTGCATAATTTTTACGTACAGGAAATGAGACCAGGATATCCGTCAACAAATAAAGTTTACAAAAAATATTGCAATACGACTATAATTGATTAGCTCCTTAAAAATTCCACAATTATTGACAAGAGCTGTGGGTATTTCGTTTGCTGTTACAAACAATATTTGTATTTATTGTTGCCTTGTTGATATAATAGCGTTAATAAAACTTACTCCCGTGCGTGCGAACTCGATGTTACTATTGTTTCGGCTGAATTGTTATGTAGACCGTGAAGTAGGAAATCCTAAAAATGGAACTTGAGTTCATACAGTGCTTTTGTTTTAATAACTTTTAGTACAGAACGGTAGTATCGTTAACAGATGTAAGTAACCCTGCGTACATTTTATCTAACAGCAATATTATTTAGCATTACTTAAAACCCCACCTCCGTTATGTTTAAAATTCCACCGTAACAAAATAAAAATTGACGAAAAAAGTGTGTTTAAAAAATAGTAATAAAATAATGTAAAAAACAATTAGATTGTGTTGTTGCCGACAATAACTTTCGTGATAAATGAAAAACAATTTTAACATTACGGCCGCAGTATTTACAACTTTGCTTAAACTAGTATTACTGTTGTTTGTAATATTACTGAAAGTCCTATGGATTTTGCTAATTTAGAATTTAAATTAAGGTCCAAAACAACTCGGTTGTTGACAGAATAAAATTGAGTCGGTCACTAGACACATCTATTACATGTATTATTAGCTATTCGTTAACGTTTACTATGCATGGACGTAATATTGCATGAAAACGTGTGTTACATTATTCATCTGCGCCTGGTTTTGTTTTATGGATGCAGGAGGAAACGATTTACACACGTTGGCCACCGATGTGATGGGAATCGTGCTAACTTCCGTGACTGCACACTTGAATTTGAATGTCTCATTAACGATAGGCAGTTTATGCGACACACATGACGGAGTGCGTGTGACTGTGTCTTGTAATAAAATAGAAGTAATCAAAAATAAATAATGTTGTACCTCACACCTGCTCGTATGTTTAGTGTTATAGTGCATATGTTAATGTCCTATGTAATAAGGGTTTAATAGAAAGACGATTTTATTCCTTTAAATTTGTTTACACAGTTGTAGTGAATGTTTACGTCTAAGCAAACCTAATTATACCTGATAAAAGCAGTAGCAGCAACTTAATATAAGAAAAGGAATAATTCTGAACTTTGTTTTCTGGCTGATTCTATGTACGTCCTACAAAGACGTGGACACCTAACCATAAATACTGACCATAACATTGCAGAAAAAGCATAAAACCTGTCAAATCTATGCATCCTTGAGAGTTTAACATAAATTAAAACTTTGGATTACAAAGAAAACCTGTCTTCACAACTCATACCGACAGATATTTTGAAGATTAAAATACCCACACGTAGACGATTAAATGAAGAATATGTTTGTGGTGTTATCGACGTTATCAGAACTACTTTACCCGTTCGTTTAGACTTAAACTATTACGTTAAACAGATAGTTTAATATGTAACGTTAAATAACATACAAGTACAGCATTTATGAAAGCAAGTTAGTCGTCAATGGACTTGCCAACAAGAAGAATGGAACTGAATAATGAAAATAATTAGTTTACGTGAAATTGTTTTTAAGAGTTTTTACAGATTTTTAATTCTTACACTTTTTAAGGAGTTTTAGATTTTTTTCTAGTTTGGAATTCCATTGACTGTAGCGTAAAGGACAATGTCCGTAACTGATGTTTGGTGACCTCACGGTTTACTATTAATCTCTGACCCTGTATCTCCGTAATAATGTAGATGGCAGGGTCCGTCAGGGACGCTTTTGGGGCGTTATTAGATTAAGAGATAAGGTCGGTATTAAAATGGTGAATCGGTCTTACACCAAAGCCAATAGCTACAATCTTTCACTGACATGGTAAGTACTTAGTAGATTCAAACTTTGGAATTCTCTGTAATACTGTGGAACGAATAAATATGATACCTTTTGTTATTCCTTATACATAGTGTGTGGATAAAATTGAAAAATGTTGGGAGCTCTCACCCGTAAAACGTGAAAACACGTGAATGCTGAGGAATTATTTGTTAGTAATCTAATTGTAATAAATTCAAGGAACTACGTAAAATTATGTGTTTGCGGTTAAGGTCACATATATAGTTCAGCATGTAGGGGAATCAAAGTGGACAATTTAAAGGAATGAAATTCGTAAAATAATGGAACCGTAAAAAAAACTGGGCAGCTATTATTTTATAACATTCTTATCGAGTCTCTTTCCTTGTTTGCCTCAATAACACTTGATGACTTGTACCACATGTTGACTGAAACTTAGCCAACTTATGACCATCATTATAACTTACGTCCCAATTAATGTTACAACCAATACTGAAGAAATGTGACACTTGCTCTATAGGCCTACTATTATTTACCAAATCAATCTTGCTTTGCAAAACACTATTTGCCTATAAAGGCCATAGATTTGTCTTCTGCACAGAAATGTAAACACACTTGATGTAACTGGAACATCGAATTGTGAAGATCGCACTCATCGTTTTACATTATTATACGACCATATGAAAAAAATTATATATACAAGTATGTTTATCGCTGAAATAAGATTTTCTGAATTCGAATTTATTATATCAAATTACAGAAGTACGATGTTTTAAAAGCAGCTCTCTCTATTGCCCCTTCCAAGGATTGAAAACAAGAGGGTTTGGAAAATGGCTTGCTTATTAATTTGTTTGTTGTACCAAAATCCCAAAAATTTATATTCTAATTTAAAGCAGGGGATCTTGACGTACAATACTTCCTTAAGAATAAAGTCAGATCGATTCAAGTAAGAAATTTTAAGAAAATTAGTTTGTAAGAGTCTTAAAAATCTATTAAATTTTTATGTACTTTACATTTTTACTCTTGTACCGTCGTCGATCTTGTGTTGTTTGGAACGCGCTCACAATTAACAGTAACTACTGTGTTGACGACGCACAAATTAGTAATTTTCAATACATAAACCGTAAGCAAACCGTATTACTGTATTAATCTATAGTCGTTTTAATAGTTCGATGTTTTTGTGTGTTGTTCCTTTTTTAAATTTGGTTATTTTAAAACAATAAAATCTATTTTAAAATTGCTTAAATATGTGACTTCTGTGCATACGATTAACCTGGGAATAGACCACAAAATTTCTCAAACCGACGTTGTGTATTGTGTTCTACTGTTGGTAAGCTTACATTCATTGATAAGTTTACAATTTATTTTTGCTTTATGGAGATTACTGATGCACTTTTCGATTCATACTTTAAGAAATTGTTTACGTTCATTACACATTTTACAAAGTTTATCTGGTGAGTAGCATTCATACTGATCTTTGATGATCCAGATTTCGAAGTATAGTAGGAAGAGGTATGAGGCGGTGACGAGAAACCGTTCTTTATGGGGGGGGGGGGGGTGCAATATAAGTAAGCTCCGTCTGTGGTTATTTGTCAATCAGCTTGACTGCAATATTCTTTTCCTTGCAATGCGACATAAGGTCATTAATTATACAGCCGTAATCATGCATAATGGGATATCATGAGAGGTCGATAAAGAAGGTTGAGAGGCAGTGATATAACATCAAGTTCATGAAGCTAGTGCTTGAAGGTTTAAAAGTTCTATACAACTGCAAGACAACTTCCGCCATTGTTGTCTGTCACATAAACCGACCACAGTGTAGAAGAAAATGATGGCATTAAAACACGACTTCGGGAAAGCGTCAGGTACAAAGAAAATACCAAAAGACGCGTTAACATTGTCGAACGAAGGACCTGCCTTTAGCGCGTATCATCTTAATTTAAACGCCAGGGAAGTTAAAAAAAAATTATTGTTTTATTTAAAACTTTAAACAAAGAATACTGCAGAAACATTAAAAAAATTATAAAGGTAAATTTTTTAAAGTATAATTATTAAAATAAATAACTCAAATCTGAGTACCTTATAGTAGGCGGTGAAGGTCAAAACCTAGAACTAGGAACAAAAGTGATAAAAAATATTAAAAACTTCATACATTTGGGTGTAACAATGACATCGGAAGGTGACAGCAGCCAATAAATAAAAGTAAGAATAGGACAGGCTAAGACAGCAATAAAACAATTAAATAGTCTGATTTGGAGTCCACGAAAAACAAAAAAACAATAAACTCAGAATATATAAAATTATAGTCGAAAGTATAGTCTAGGCGTATATAGAGAGGAATTGTGGGGAATTAATAAAATAAATAAATTCATAATAGGAGCTATGGAGATGGATTACTGGCGTAGGTGCTGCAATGTAGGTGAGAAATGTAGAGATAAGACAAGCGATGGAAATCGACCTTGACATTATAGAAACAATAGAAGCAAGAAGACTGAATTGGTTCGGACAACTAAAAAGAATGTCGGATGAGAGATGGTATGGGAATGGACTCCGCCCTCCAGAAGAAAAAGAGAAAGAGCTAAACATTCATGGGAAATGGACATCGAAGAAGCAATAAATGCAAGAGGACTTACAGAACAGGACAGTTTATACCGGCGCCAGTGGAAGCTACGATGCGTAGAGGCGGCGCCAACGGTAATTAAATCGTCTAAAAAAGAAATTAAAAAAATCAAATTAATTAAAATATTCCGGGTTTAATATCTGACAGTTGATTGACATTTATTACTAGTATTTATAGAACTACACATTTATATTTCAAGCTAAAGTCATAGTTGGCTCAATGCAAACTCAGCATCCTTGCGTTGATAAATCGTACAATTACAAAATATTTTGTGAGCTAAGGCTATATATTTAAAATTTAGCATTAAGCTTGCGAATGTAATAATAACTCGTTGTAAGAACTTTTGCAATTTGTGTACAGACCAGAAGTGATGCACTATACAACAAGTACGCAAAACTAGTACTGAATTCGTTTTAATGATAATTACAAACAAGCTCGCGTACGCAAACTCATAAACGTGTCTTTGTGTCATAAGGACAGCTAGTAGTGAACATGCAATTTGTAATATAGGAAAGAGTACAGTTTGATATATTTCCCAGTATGTACCTTCAGAACTAATATGGCACAAGGTGTGCAAAATTTATAGAGTTTAGAAACAATGCTTATTCTGCAGTTTGTTCGATAAACCCGTAAATCACCGCACAGTTAAATGTTACTTACCAGAGTTAGTAACTGCAAATATTACTGCTCCAGCTCCAAGTTAAAGTATTGCAGACTGAAAAATTGTATGTATACTTCTTATTACGTCAAATATATTACTCCTATATTTAAGAAAATTTTGTACATTTACAGCGGATGAGTTTAGAAATTTTACTATACCGTAATATAAATATGCTTATCTCTGACATTCTGAAATGCGCTCTTCAATTCCTTATGTAATGAGTTACAGAGGTTTACTATTCCACTATTTTTGTTCATTCGTTTAATTCAGAAATTTCGATTTTTGCCTAGAATATATTATTTTTATTGTTCCTTTAGAGTATATGTTGTTTTACAGTATACTACAAGGAACGTTATAATTTTATTTTTGCGTTTTATATCTACCACATGTTTAAACATTTAATAATGCTATCCGTTATCTGTTAAGAGCATTTATTTATCTAAAAAAGGCTATGAATTCAAGTTTCAGAAAAAAAGTTGTAGCACATTCAAAAGTTATACATGCCATATATTGAGAGGACATAGCAATTTAAATAGAACAAATACCAGTTTACTCTAAAAAAATTGCGATCACTGAACAGATGTTACATACAATTAACGAGACAGAAATGGAGTCGTGTTTATACATATAACCCTTTATTTGTTTTTATAATGGATGAGATAGCAGTGGCAAAACTTACAGACGTCTTTTGCTGTCATTATTTTGAATTATTTTATTTTCTCAAGGATAAATTTTATCATGTTCCATAATTTATAATAATTATTTTATAAACAACACATATTCAGTAGCGCACGCCCGTACATGATATTCAGCATACTTATTTTGAAATAATATTGTGATATTATTCAATAGAGTTTCTTCTGCAAGTAGTGTATTACGTTTTCGTCGTTTTTAAATGCAATCTAAGAAAAATTTAAAAAAACCCTACAAAAATAATATTGTCCATCAACATTGCAACGGTATAATTTGTATCAATAATGTACAACAGTGCATAAATTGTAGCAACCATAAAATATAAAACACGTGTTTTAACTACCTGTACGGTTATGAAACTGACATCTTCGGACAGGCGTGTGACCTGCTATGACGTCATTAGTGGTTACATATCTGTGCGTACACTGTTTGTAAACAGTAGTATGCATGAACCCGGCACAAGTTGTGAAACTAGATGTACTTTTAGATGATAGATGTGCTTTTAGATGATTTTGCTAACCTCATTAACACAACGGAAAAACGGTATGTGTTAACGGGTAGTGCAAAATGGTAAGCGCAAGAGGACTAGCGTAGTGTGAATTCGTGTGCGTTTAAGATAATAGCGTGATTATTTGTATATTAGTCCATTAATCAAATAACTAACGAGTAAAAAACACACTTTTTTGTAATCCAAAATAACGCAGAGAAGTGCTGTATTTACTACGAGTTTTACACATTGTTAAAAATCGCCAAAATACGAAAATGTTCCTTTTAATATTCTTCAAAGTAACCCCAAGTCTACTGTGACAATACGGTAAAGGCTTGGAACTGTTTAAGCAATCTACGACATGAATATAATATAGGACTAAGATTTGTAGACCATTTTTACTCTTAGAAATCAGATCGGCCGTGGTGAACGTTTAGCGCTTATTGCCTGACGAGGCTGGATCTCACGCAAGCGCGCTAAAGTTATCACATTACATGGTACCGATAAAACCTTCTCAAAAAGCGAGAGCATCCTCCCACCTGTTTCTGCGCTAGCCGAGTACATATAGCGTATTACTCAAGGCCGCACTCAAGTAGCTTCGAAACTGTTCTGGAGAGCACTTGAAATATGCATTATACTGGTACGCCGCAGTTGTGATGGAAAGTTATTCTCGAACACCTGTGCTACCTATTTAACCCACAGCTGCTAGCTTTGTCAGTCAGTTATTGTAAGCGTTTTGTTTAGTGCGGATTAAGACATTAGTGAAAAGTGATTACTGTGCTTTATAATAATTAATAATAATTAATAACGCAATAATAATTATTAATAGTTAACATTATTATTGCGTGTGTACGAGACTACCTTGTTGATTGCAAATTGTTATTTGTGATTAATTGAGGTTGGTAGTTAGTGTTTTCATTGGTCTACGACTAGTGAGACGGTCGTAACAATATTCATGTGACGTAGTATTTGGACGTAAGTTAAAATCCCATGTCCTGTTTGATTATACAAATACCGTGAGTGAGGGATATGTTCGACTCACGACTAACAAACACTCACGCCATCATAATCATCATCATCATCATGCAGCAAAACAACGGTCACTACGATCTATGTGGGAACGCTAGAATCATCACTATCATCACCATCATCATCATCATCGAAAAGCCGCACCCAAACAACAATAGCTTCGGTAACACAGTAGTAAAAGCCGATGAAAAATGAAGTATTGTTTTTGATAAATAAAGCCTATAAACCAACCAAAATATGGAATAAATAAAGAATCGAGACTTAGTAATCTATATTAGGTATTAATACGCTGCCTTCTTTTACTAACACAGCGGTGTATTTACGGTTTACTAATCGAAGAAATTAATTTGTGCGTCGTAAACACAGTGCTGACTGTTCTTGTATACAATGTTGGGTCCCCGTTCATTTTGCGCAACTAACTTCATCACTTATAAGATACCTCTTACTTTTCAACTAATTTATGACTTTAAATATTAAAAACTCTAATATGCGGGTAAAGGTTATTTAAAAATTGTAGTCTTATACTTAAATCCTGCAAATCTTGAAAAATTAAATAGTGAATATTTGAACACTATTTATAAGCATTAGCAATAGTAATGACAAGTTGAATTCATTATTTTTAACGTGCAACTAATTATTTGTGCACTTAATTAGTACTATATCTGTTGTCAGGCAAATTAAACTGTGTAGTTTTGCAGTTTATATGTAAGTGTTTTATTTAAATAACTAATAATTTAAAGTTAACATTTTATATTATTGATTCCTCTTATTCCTATATTATTTTATATTTGGGTCCTCTTTTTCCCAAACACTAAAAATAATAATTAAAGTTTTCGTTGATTTACATGTGCGTTCACTTGTATGTAGATCTTCGTCAACAGAGAATGGCCATCATTTTTATGCATTTTCTAATTTAGGAAAATATAATAGTTATTTAAAATAAAAGTAATTCTTAATAAAAGTGATTTGTTAAATAATTACATTTGTTCCTGATATAGGCTGTTTTTGTCAACATTGTTATGAACATAAAAAATCTCTCCTATTTAATAACATAGCATCCTCAGTGCTTTATCTGTAAAGTACAGATTTACAAGCACGTTGCTGTAAAGTAAATAATTTACTATTACTAGAACTTTATATTTCAAATATATCAAGTGAGAAGAAAGTCAATTTTATTACTTTGCAACTAAGTACACAAAATACAGTGAGTACGGAATATAAGAGATGAATAATTAAACAAATTTCTTTAATTGAATAACTAAAAATTGAAGACCTGTACACAAACTAAATGAATCATACAATTTCGCAGGTTGCGTCTACGTGTTTTTATAAGAAAAAGTGGGTAGGTGTAAGTAGAAATTAATAAAAAAACGTTAAACATAACGCAAAATTTAAAACAACGGACTTCTGCCAGAGTATAGTTCAATTACGTACGAAACAGCGTTTTACCAGTTCCTAGTATAATCTCGGTAAGTAGGTTGAAATATTTCTGTCAAAAGCATCGTAACTGTCGCAGTGAACAATAAATATAAATCTCTCCTGAACTTCCAAATCCCCATGCAATGTACGCTTTAGCTCAACTACCCTTCTGCCCTAAGCGGTCGTACAACACACACGCGTGTGCGCGCGCCTCACTCAAACATTTGTCTCACACTTCTACTTAATTCTTGCGGTAGTCCAAAACGTTAGGGAGAAACGACCAAGCTCACCGTAAATATCACAGCATTTAGTCTTTAATGTAATTCGAGTAACAACCACGAATTATACAAGGCAGAAAGTTTAAACCTTTAAATTCTAAGTCATTTCGTATAAATGATACTGTCAGATATATCACGTATAAATAACCCGTACTATTCTAAACAACATAAGTGATACAATTTTATTACATTTATTTATGCTTTAAGCAGTTACACTTGATCCGTATGGACATACAATCATGGAATTATAAACCTTATTATTGTACCTTATTATCATGGAATTATAAACCTTATGGAATTGTAAACCTTTTTAAGACATCAGTGTACACTGTGCGTTGTAATCATTACTACAACTTGGAACTATTTGTACAGTAAAGTAAATAATGACACTACTAATTTTTACTTTTGGAACATACGACTGTTATTATACTAGTATTCTTATTCAATCTTGTCATTTGAGTTAGCACTGTCCGTAATTCCAACTTTGTCGTATTAGGTTTGTCGTGGGTTTGAAACTGATAATGGTAGAGACACTGAAAGGTCTCGTCCGGAGCATGACAGGTAGCAGTTTGCCAAGTAAGCAACAAAGTTGGACAAGCAACAAAGTGTTTTTATGTGCGTGTTAATTGTTCTGTACTGACCAGCTCGCCTCGAGTGATTTTCCCCTGAAGATGGGACTGTGAGCCCGAAACGCGTCGTACCTAACGACTGAAGTTGCATGAAGGAAAATATAATCAGGTATTTACATATTCTCAACAAAGATGGAATTAACCTGATTGACCTGCTAACACAAGGTATTCTGAGAGAAAAGAGAATTCATTTTAAAAACGATTCTAATGTTAAAATGATGACAAATTTTCATATTATCGTATGTCCGTAATTGCTTTGTTTTCCAGTTATAGCCAGGTAAAAAAGAAATCCGTATTTCTGTTTCAAAGGAGAAATAATGCGATACAAAAATTCTTAAAAAACAAATTTTAGAGCAAAATTAGTAGTTTTATATACTTTCTGTTCTCAGAAAAGAATAGTAAAGAATCTCAGAACTCTTATTTTTAGTACTTTGCAAGAACATTGCTGATCAGAGTAAAAGCTAAATTTTTGATTTGCTTTCAAAAACACAATTTTTTGTAGAAAAAGCGAATAATAATTTTGTTACACTAATAGTAAACAATAAAAATGTTGTACTTGTAGAGATTTTTATTCAAAAAAGTGAACTAATAATATCAGAGTAATACTAACACAAGTTTCAGGAGTAGAGTTTCATTAAATAATGACATGGTGGAACAAAGTTATATTTCTGAATCGTACTCAAAATAACACATGTTTTATCCACAAAACAAGTAACATTCTATAAACCTTTTTCATTTTTAAATTAATTTTTAAAAGAGAAAATTGTAATATTGGAAAATTGTAGATATGTCTGCTGTGTAGTAGGATGTTTTAGTAAGAATGCCGGTTCACTGCTTACTTATTAGGCCTACACTGTGACCCCATATTAACTAAAAACCACACTTTGAATAGATGATTAGCATTATTTCATTCATAGAAGTGAACTCACCTTACATTAAATGCGATACAGCTCTGAAAACTTAATGTTCGGCGTACACTGGATTTTAACAGAATGTAAATGCCTATCTTGCCTGGAACTGTTTTACAAACATTCAATTGATTAAAGAAAATTTTTAATTTAAATTTTACGTTAAAGTTATTTTTCATTTGAAATATAAATCAAATGAAGAGTACCATTTTGAATTAAGTAAAGTTTATACAAAGAACCTTATGATCTAGAAAAGTGCTTTACTGTGCGTTAGAATAACAAAGCCATTATTCGGCCACTCAATCCCTTGCGTTTCCAATGCGATCTTTGTGCACTTAATCTACATTAGAATAATATGGATGAATTAATAATTGAGGTGTTTTTGAAAGATGATTGAAATAGAATTTTAGTTGTAAACACACCATAAATGTCAATTTCACATTCGGTTTACATCATTGAATCCATATTAAATTGTCGGACTTATCGGATTAAATTTAAAACTACAGTATTATGACCATGATTATTTTGAGCATATTTTTTCAGTCAATGACTGCTACGTGGTATGATATAATTAATAAGGCGATAATTTGCCATTTCATACTAAAACATTATGCTGTACGGCCAAAAGGCCTTGAATTTGTACAACGTATACTTTTTACACTAATAAATAAATTTACGTAAAATGTTTTATAAATTTTGCTGTTCTGTAAGAAGAATAGCTGTACATATTAGAGTACTTGATTTTAAGTTATATTTTAATACGTTATAATTTACGTATATTTATAGCTTTTAAGTTTAAAGTGATAACTGTTAATTATTTTCTACGGATTTTTATAATAGGCGACATATATTGGTACGGTGTCGCAACAACAAAATTTTGTTTAAAATGACTGTATTCAAACTTTAATACATGGAATAAAACACAAAAAAATATGTTACCATTTACAACAACACGAATAACATGAAACAAACAAAAATAATAATATAAGCTGACTTTCACATAAATCACACCTATATGTAAATTAACAAGTATATTGAGACGTAAATGTACTCCGTTACTGCATTACTATAAGCAACCTTATAAATAATGAATTTATTGTCCTGGAAAAGAGGCTTCCGTTTGCTGACATATTACTTTCCTGGCTTTTCTTAACGACAACTAATGAGAGGCATTAATATCTGCACGTTACGTCTATTCACACAGAATAACAAGTACTGCAAGTAACCATGAACAAGTAACACTGACATCTTGCGTCAACCTCTAATATTCATTCTCCTATTAAAGGATTTAATCCGCTTGTCGTGAAGAAAATTACCCATAAAAATATGCGCCCAAAATTTATTCATATTTGTTTGTAGAACATAGTTTATCACTTTCATCGCGTAATACAAACCAGCAATTTTACTCCAACGTTTAACAGTCGTAATGAAAGATGGTAAACTATAAGTATTGTGCAATTATACATTACTAATTTTACATTATTTACTACTACATATTATATATGTATTACAACATATGAATACATAAAATACGTAAAATAGGTTTATATTTATACATTGAATTTTTATAAGAAAAATATTTACACGTATAATCACAGCAATTTTTTATTATAACATAAACTACATTCTTGTCCATGACATTTACATACGGGTAATTAGCGACACACGCGTGCGCATTAGTCTATCGTAACTCACACATGTAATAACAACGAACATTTTCCTGTATATAGGCCTATCTATATCTAGATATCTGCACTTACAGTAACGTATTTATAAGTTTAAATGCTTTATATTATTATCATCATATAACTTATTAGCACCAATATACCTACATCCTATTAAAATATATTCAACACGAATGTTTTAATTTAAACACAGTACGCCCGCACACACGCACACGCACAAATTCACACACACACACACACACACACACACACACACACACACACACACACACACACACAACTCACGGAATGCGTACGGAATTGGTGATGGCCATTATGTGAAGCTCACTATACAGTGGCTTGTACTTAGTCATATACAGTTGATCTTAACTTAAATGTTTATGGCTGCGTCAAATAGTGAGTTAAAATAAATTATCTGGCCAATCATTTAGTAAAAACGCTTCAATG
This sequence comes from Magicicada septendecula, assembly GCA_034769895.1. Taxonomy (NCBI): domain Eukaryota; kingdom Metazoa; phylum Arthropoda; class Insecta; order Hemiptera; family Cicadidae; genus Magicicada; species Magicicada septendecula. The sequence continues at coordinate 106,737,203 of CM068370.1, forward strand.
TTTTATTTGTACTTTTATTTTTATATTAAAGTCATATTCTCCTGTGTGGCATTTATATAGTCTTCTTTTCACATGTATGCATAACTTTTAAGTTCGTTTTAAATTAAGTGTAAAAATCTTTATTATTTGCTAAATGATTTGAATAAAGATATTTTGATTTTTCAAAACATCTTTACTGGTGGTTTATTAAATCGTTTAATAAAAGTTTTAACGTTTTGATCGCTACAGACACTATTGCACTCATTGAACGTAAACACCTGTTTGTTCTTCTATTAGGATCCTGTTGTGAACCATATCGAAACGAGATTAAGCAATCAGAACAGTAGGTTAAAATTTTGATATCTCGCAGTCTTAATATGCACTGCAAACTGTTATATTCTTAATTAATTCATTCTGAGAGGGGAGGCTTATTATAGAAATGGGTACAGTCTCTAATTATAAATATATAGGTCCACACTTAAGTCTGATTTATATGACTACGGGGCATAAAAATTTATTTCTGAAAACTCTGATCTAAAATCAATGATGTCCAAAGAGTTTTCTATACCTAAAAATTTATTATGGTAGCCCTATCACCAAAATGTTGAATAGCTATTTCACAATAACTGTATTGATGCAAATGCATGTAATATTCCTTTTCAGGTTGTCTAATGACCAACTTTTACAGATATCAAAGACTTACCAAAGGGGCAAAATTAAATTAGAAAATTACATACAATTAAAATTATATTGGTTTTCATTCTTCTCGTGCAATGACTTATGCTTTTCCAATTGTGGGTTCTTATCCCCCTTCTGTTACATTTCTTGTTTTATGGAGCATCTCAGAAGTTACAGAAATCTCTCTAGTAGATCTGCAATAACCTATTCTAATATCCAATCATGAACGACTGTAGCATTCTATCCGTTGTACTAGATATCCACGTTCCAGAAGCGTACAGGAAATGCAGATGTCTTGAAATGTTAGTCTTGAATATTCTCTATCCATTTTAGTATGCGAAATCATAACATTGTATGGGCTACTCACCAAGCTGAATTTATAAGTGGTGTATAATACTGTGTCCTGCAGAATCATTTCGGCCATAAAATCCTGAAAAAATCACTCTACATACCTTAATTTTATAAATAATTTAAACTTCCAAACTCATGTTAACATAAAATGGTAGAGAATTCTTTATATATATTATGTAATTAACTCATATTACTGTATATAAAATTTAGAAAACGAACACTCTTCTTCAGGTATTTCAATACACGAAATTCGTTAACCGACTGCAATAATAGGACATGTTACGAAATGAGTAAAGACACGATAAAAAAAAATTTTTCCCGTTATATAATTTAAATGTATTACGAGTACCCTAATTATTGGATTTCAAACAGTTATGTGTACACAACAAAATAATTCAATTTAAAAAAGTTGCATGTTTATCTGGATTCTACTATTAAATTTTGTGATCCGTATTCTAGGCATTATTACATGCATTTTAAATATATTTTCGTTCGTCACCCTTTCATAAACCACTGTTAATCCCTTTAACACAGATCAAACAGCGCCTTAATTTGGCAGTGCTAATATTATAAGTCTGTCCCTTGTTCATATAGTATAACAACGCAAATTTGAATTCAATGTAATTTAGGTAGCCCTACGCTTTTGGAGCGCCAAATTATATAAAAAACCAACACACAAATTAAATTTTAATGTAATTTCATTTGAGTTCATGGGTGTAATCGTAATAAGAAGATGATGCGTTATATACGTTTAAAATTGTTCATTATTTATTTTTTTATTAAACAAAATCTTTCATTTCGCATATTGAAATAGTACTCATTATTAAATCGTTTGTACGACACTTTCGCACATGACTTATAGCTAACAAATTACATACAACAGGTTATACATAAATCTTATTATCTAATTTTAATTAATTAAACATCTTTGCTCTCGGCTTACTCATTGTGTGGTCATCTTGTGCAATTGCTGATTAATTTACTTCAATAATGAATTTACTAGTATTCCAATTTCTTTAATATTAATTGGCTTTAAATCTTTCTAGTGCATATGCATTCTCCTTTATCAACAAAGACTTCATTAATTCGTTAACTTAAAAATCAAATATTTCTCTTATCATTTACGTTACTTTCAATTACTAAGTTTTATACAAGAGATATTATTCTAAATTTCACTCTGCTTTTACATTTATGTACAATTTAGTTATTTTAATAAACTAGTTGAATGTCTTTCATTCTAACTTTAATTAGTGTCTTTCAAATGTCTGTAAGTACTATGGTTTTTCATCACCTCGTTTGATGTGGTTACTCATCCGTATGTCCTCCTTTGGTCCTCCGTGTCCTCCGTCCTCGGGTCCTCCTCCCGGATTCCACTGCATGTGCTGTTTATTAGTGGTCTCGCCTCACATCATATGCTGCAGGTGTGACCATAGACCTCCTCATATGTGCTCTGCTTGGACTTCCAGTTTGTCCTGTGATTCTCACTGTAGATTTAAAATAGCGTCTCTGACTGACATAGCCACCTGTGGCAACGGTTGAATAGAGAAGAAGGAACTTTATTAGCGCGACCTGGTATTTATAGCCAGGTCATGCAAAAGCTCAGGTCTGAACGATTTTCAACTTGTCAGATTTTGTCGAATCGTCTTTTCGCCCACTCTGGTTCAATTCATTATTTCCGCCTATCTTCGCGAATTACGAAGTCTGTTTCACACCCCTTGATGCTCAATCGTTCGCTAATTTTTATATGTTTACTATACGTAAATTACACTTCTGTATTATAATTACAAAAAGAGCTATTCACTTTTTACTTATAGTAATTGCACTTTCCGTCACTTTGGCACGGTCTTTTAATCCTTTGTTCACCTTTAATTTCTATACACTTTGGTGTCTTTTGTTTTACCTTATCGTACATATTTTTCTTATAATTAAAATAAAACAAACAGTATTCTACTTGAAAAGGGTTGGCTACAGTTCAGGAACGGATAGGCTTTACACACACAAACAAAATACACGTGTACACAACGCTAGCGATAGGTGGGCTAGATGTGCATGTCCATGCATGAATTCTGCGTTCCTTATTTTTAACTACAATACAGCTTGCAATCTGAATGATGTTTATTAATCCATATTTATTTATTTTTACTATTTATTTAAATTATTTTGGCAATGCATAGTACCGTTATCGATTGTACTGTTGCAATCGTTTAACATAAATTACTTAAAAACAATTTCCAACATGTACTGTAACGCAATTATAAGTAAGTATATGCCAAACGTTACTCAACATAGTTATATGAACTTTATTTTGTCAATTTGTTTACGTACTTGGTAATTGTAAAAATAAAAGTAAAATATGGTTTTAAAAATGCACTGTTCTTTTTTATTCCAAATCAATTCCCAAAATCAGTAGAATTTTGCTTTGTTTTGTTGGCTTTGTATGGAAAAGGAAACGACATGTTTATTGTAGGATCCCTGCTTGGTGGTATTTGAACACAGCTGTCTGTGCTTTATGGATACTTTAACGGTCCGATTCAGAAACGTAGCTGCGTCGTAAGATCGACTCTTAAATATATTATTCCTTTAATATTGATCCAGCCTTTTCCTTTCAAAGTTCAAAAACATAGAATACAAAGTAGCATGCAGCTGACAATCATGCATGCAGCATCCAATCATGTAGCATGCATTATTAATTAATAAAGTTATTTTAGTGGTTATAATTACAAACAAAAATTACACTGTTGCACACCAATATAGAAAAAATTTCCCGATTAGCGCATTCAAGCTTCACACCTTTCCATCCGATTGGAAATAATTTTAGTCGATAAAATAATCAAATCGGATATATTTCCCATATCATGATGAGATGTGAAGCTTGAAAGCGCTAATAGGGAATTTTCTTGTATAGTGGTGTACAGCAATGTAATTTCGGTTTAATCATTGCTGCTACCTTCTTCGTAATATTATTGAGTTTAATTTCTGTTTTACTTGATAAAGTTTTTGTATGTACGATATGGCATACAAAAACGTTTGACTCTTTAACTCGTGAAAACTTAAAAAACTTTCTATATTCCAACAACCTATAGTGCCGAAGTTTATTATCTCGCATTCGATATACAAATATTTAAATATTTCTTTACTACTCATAGTGGTATCAATGATTACACTAAAATTTAAAATTATTACCGCTATCGTATTTTCCAATTAATTATCACATATGTCAACAATGATGGGTGTGACAAAATGTTACTTAAAATATCAAGAGAATAAAACAACGTAAAAGATTTAAGCATAAACAACAGGAAATGTTACAACAATAGCATACGTATTAACACTTTTTTCATGAGTGAACGCTACATTTTAAAATATTTACATATAGTTACTGATTAAAATATATTTTTAATAGATCTTCTAAATTTACTATTTACTGTACTTTATTAATTCATTTAACATGAAGGTTATTATTACATACAATTTTCTCTTATAACAGCTTTCAGATAAATTCATTAATCAAAGGATATTTACATAAAAACGTTTCTAACTGCAAATTAAAAAATAGTTTGTTTTTATTTTTTGGTTTTCTGTTTTAAGTTACTATATTTTTCATTCTTCTTCTCAAACACATGGAAATACAACATTTACAATACAAAGTATTAACTACTTTATGACTATTTCCTACACTGCAAAATATAAAATAATAATTCCTTTCTATAAACTTTTAATTCTCAGGCATTGCAACTACACGAGTATAAACAACTAAAGGACAGATCTTACTATAAATTCAAATGCACTAAAAACCTATATTTTTAATTAGTCCTATGATATACTTTATGCTGAATAATGTTGTTTTAGCGCACATCTGAAGAGAACAGATTCTTCGATTTTGTTAGTACGAGAAAAAATTTTATTTACGTAAAAAGAAATCAGCACTTTTAAAAACATAGTGTAAGAATTTTGAGAGTGATATTACAAGAAAATACAACATTTAGATAGTAACATATTTAAAATAATAAAAAATTAAATACAACAATTACAACAATTATTCAAATATATTATCTTATTCTCAAAGCAACTATAATATGTACTACACCGGCGGCCAGGTCGCAGGATTTTAATTATCGTTGCATCAAGTATAAGTGGTTGCACAATAATTAAATAATTTTTAAAGAGGAGTGAGATGTTGTTGACATGATATAATCATTTAAAACCGTTTTAAAATAATCATTCTAAGATTTATTTATTAATAGAAAAATATTTAACTATTAAAATTTCAAACATTATACAAATAAATATTCACCTTTATTAGCTTTACCAATCTGTAACCTAGTATGCTATTCATAACATACAACAAAAATAAACACCAATATAATCTTATTAACTAACCAAACATGTTAAACAAGTTATTTAAATTCATTTATTTGTGTGTCTGAAATTAACTCAAATTTTAATTAATGATAGCAACTCATTTACCAACAAAAAATATTAAGATCCAAGAAGAATTCATTGTTTCTATAAACAAATAAAATGATATTACATTTACTTCCAATCTATTATTGACTTATACTGACACACCAAAAAAATTCAACAAAAGATTAGTATTTCTTTTCTACAAGTTGTTGTTAATTTACACTCTCTTATCTAACTACTATTTTACTTTAAAACTCTAATTATTATCTGTTCATATTTAAGTTCTTTTCGAGAGCTCTCCCCACAATAAAAAATAAAATTGTTTTTGTATCATTTGCGTATATCTGCCGTTACCGTTGCGTGCGCGCGCGCGCGCGCGCGTGTGTGTCCAGAATCCTGAGAGTATGCTGATGATGACGATTACTATGCTGATGCGGTGATTGTTGTCTCTATGGGTTGTTGCTGTTGGCGATGCTCCAGAGTTCCTCCTTACGTCTTGGTGTGAGTGTGGTAGTGTGTGTGTGAGTCCTGGTCGATCTGCAAACGGGCAGCGTGACGTCGTGTGTAGATTTCTTGAGTCTAAGTGTGTGATCGCCCAAAATTTCCAGTGGCATTTATACTGGTGGCGATTTGACAGGTACAGGCCTGCTTTCGACAAGCTTGAGATTGTCAGTTCGCGCCAAGGCGTCCTTTTTATTAGACTCACTTTTTGGTTAATTATCGCGAACTCATGACCATCCTTGTCACATGAGTGATATCATTGTTTGTATAAATTTTTCTGGTCACTCACATATACCACACATTAATTACTTTTCAATTACACTAGTAATTAATTAGTTAATATCTTTAATATTGCACCTTTGGAAATAAATTTTACATTACCATACTCGTTAAAAATTCCTTAATGTAATGGTGTCTTTATATTGGCGTAAGTCTTTGCTTACATGTTTAACAAAATAATTAGTTTATTATAATCCTGTTAAGACCTGATTAATTGGAACAAACAATTCGTACACTCACCCCATATTCTTGTCGCAGCTGGCTTCACGTACACAAACGCACACACGCCATATTTTTAACTATCGAAGCAGGTGCACTCTCGACATGGTCCAGCCTGCATTTTCCTGCACAAAATTGTCTAAAACTGTTACATATTCTATTTACGCTAATTACAATATAAAACATACCGCCCTGGGCAAATATGCACATATATGTATTGTTGCAATATGTATTCAAAATATAATAGGTGTAAATTCCGGAGAAACGTATGAGTTCAGAAATAACGTTATCAAAATACTATTACATAATACCCTTTTAACCTGATGCGCACAGTTAAATCTCTAATCCCACAGTAATCACTATTATTACAGTAGGTACTACCCCAAATACTTACGTTCACAGGGGTTGATCCAGTTATGATAAAAATTTCGCTTTGATTTTCGATGCTGCCTGATGACTCGGGATATCTACTGAAAACACTAGAGAAACCAAGGTCATCCAGTCTTGGATGAAGTCTATCCGCCAAGCAAAGCATGACATCAGTTAACTGAAAAATTGTTCCTATTTATATTCATTGTTTCAGATATTTTTGACCGCACTTTTCATTATTCTTAATGTAACTTAGTATTTTAATCAAACACATAAATCAATTGATTATTTACCTAATCTACTTTAATTTTTCAAACTGCTTTTGAAAAACGGGGTTTTCTCTTCACGATTGCTAAAAAATGCAATTAAAACTTTTGACAATTTTAAAATACTTATTATTTAATTACATAAATAATTGTAGATTTTATTAAGTTCTTCAAACATTGAATAATATTTACATTGAAAAGTAAATAGCACTGAAGAAGTGTCAGTCACTTAGAAGTAAAAATATTCATCTTTTTAAACACTTTACGTCTTTCTTGTTGCAAGTGATAGGTTCTCGGTTTTGTTGAAGATCCATTTGAAAGTAGCTACTACAGCCAGTCTTATCATAAAATTATTCGAATACGTTTTTCTAGAGTTTACTAGTTAATTCTTGTCTTATGTGTTGTTATCATGTTTTTGATAAAGTGTTTATAGTGTCGTGTACTCAATCAGTTTAATCATCCTTAAAGCAATTTATGTACTAACTTTCATTTCTCCTTCCTACTCCTTTAAAACTTATTTACTGAAGTTAAAAAAGTTATCAATTTCTCGCGGTAGGTCTTTTATTTTGAAATGGACCTTCTATTCACAGCCCAAAATACTATTCAGTGCCCAACCGTCATTTCTATTGACCAATGAACTTCGCACGTATTATTTCAAAAAATGTTTCCTTTCATTTATTTCAATATAATTATTTCTCATTTTTTAAAATATTTCAGACATTAAAAGTTTAAATATTTGTTTTGAACGCTCTTTCCTTTTATATAATTTTAACGTATATTTATTAACTTTAGTATTTTTTTTTTAATAAAAAAATAACGTTAATCCTGCATTTGCTAAAGAAGGTTTGACTCCCTAAAATCTCTAGTTGCTTCCCGGCACTTGCTACACATATTTATCTATTCTCAATACTGTGAAGGTAACACTACACGTGTATACATTACTGTATATGTACAATCGTATGAGTGTGCGCTATTGAACTCAGTGAATCTTATATGTGCTACACCATCGACAAAGAAAACAATAAAGGAAACAAAGACGATTATGATAGTAATTATGTTATAATAAGTTAAAAAAATCTATAAATTGTAAATTTTATACTTGGGGACATATAACAAATAACTTTTTTTTACCTAAAATTTTCATTTAGGATTTAGTTCAAACATTCAAATAATACAACGTTTATATTTGTTACGAAATTAAAAGTTTTAAAAAAGTTTAATTTCACATAACGAGAAAAAATCTTCTTTAGTTACCAATCCGCAGATTGGTTTGTAGCAGTTCACCACACCGATCTCCTCTGTGCTTTCCGTTTCATATCTTTATAGAAATTCCAATTTAAATCACTATTCCAATTTATAGTAGTCTCGGTCTTCCTCTTCCTCTTTTTCCTTGAATGTAACCTTATACTATTATTTTTATTGAACTATCATGACCATTATGGAAAGTCTTGTTTCTTTAATTCTAGTGTTAGAATCCCATCATTGCTGACCTTCTCGATCCATCTTAATTTCAGTAACTTTCCATGTCACCACATTTCCGGTGCTTCGATTCTTATCCCTTCCTCAGTTCGAGTTGTCCACGTCTCACACCCGTGTACAGATCTGGTTCATATGTAACTCTTCAGGAACTTCTTACTTGTTTCCAGGGCTATTTATTTAAAAGTAAATTTTTTCCATTTAGGCCAACTGGTAAATTCAACTTTAGCCTGTCTGATAGTCTACAAATTATATTTTTTACTTTTCCGTCCTTTTTATTTTTACTTCTTGTGTAGATGAACTCTGTCAATCTTTGTAGCATTCAGCAATATATTCACACAATACTGTCCGAGTTTACTACAAACCATCGCCTTGGTTTTATTAACATTTATTCTTAAATTGTAATCTTCGCTTAAAACCTCATTAATGTAACTGTTCACTGAACTCCTGTTCACTTTGACCCATAATTGCAATAACGTCTGCCAATCTTAAAACGTTCGTTTTCCTTCCTTGCTGTTTACTCTACCATACGTTCGTTCATTTACTTTGATAAGAGCGTTCTGTGTATAATAATCAAACAACGCAGGACAGAGGTTGCAAAATTGTCTTACACGTTTTCAAATCGTTGCTTACTCTTTTGTTTTTCCAAAATTTATCAACACTGTCTCAATTTTATATAGCGGCAAAATTATTTGTCTATCTCAAAAATCTACCTCAGTATTTTCAGTACTTTTAAAAGTCTTCTTTAATTACCATTACCAAAGCATTCTCCTATCCACAAAACCATGGTACGTTTGCTTACTCTTCTCCACGCTCTTTTCTATGACCATTCTCAGAACCAGTATCGCTTCTCTCGTCGTTCTTTCCCGTCTAAATCTAGCGTAATGTTTTCTCCTTTAACATTTCTTCTGTTTTTTATGAATGATGGTGGTTAGAATTTTGGAGGTATGTAAGCAAAATAATTGTGCGGTATTGGTCACATGTATTTGCCTTGTTTCTCTTTGGAATAGGTACTATTCTACTGTGTTCAAATTTTTCCAGAATATATACTACATACATTTAGATGTTACTGATACAATTTTGTAGTCTACCTGTCAACATTTTCCCTCTGTTTTTATTTGCTCTAAAGACATTGCGTCCATCCCAGAGGCTTTATTATCCTTTATTTATTTTATAGCTTCATCAAACTTTATTCTCATAATAGGTCCTACTTCCTCTTCTTATTCAGGCTCTATCTCAATAATTGTTTCTTACATAGGTTTTCCACAGTACATCTCAACGTATCCTTTCCATCTTCTCGCTATTTGTATTTTTACAAAGAGCAGTATATAATTCTTTTTTTTTCACGGCATTTCCCCAGGGTCTTGGGTTCCTAAAGTAGTTTTTCAAGAAGCTTGTAATCAGTTTCTGTAATCTTCTCTTTCAAGCAAACTTCTATGCTTAAATGCATTTCCTGTTAGTTTCCTTTGCTTTCAGTTAAAAGCAGTTCTTAGTAATTTATACTCCTTTTGATCTTCAGAATTAATAGAATTTTTGTTCTGTTGTCCATCATATTTAACATTTCCTTTGTCATTAATTTCTTCCTATTAAATCATTCTCTTCTTACCCGCAAATATTTAGGTCGTTTGAAGGACGTTCTCTTTAATTCCTTTCCACTCTTTGTTGACGTTTCTTATTTTTTTCTTTCCTCTAAAATTTTCTTGGGTAATTTTGTAACTTTTTCATTTTGAAATCTGTCTATATGACATTCTTGTTTGTCAGGTCTAGAATTTTAGCCTTCATTTTGCACAACACTAAGTTCTGGTCGCTAACATTATCTCCTTCCCCACGCAGCTCCAACAATTTTTGCACTAGTCTCTATATCTACTATTCGTCGGCAAGTAGTATATCTTTATTCTCCTCATATCACTAGGTACGTTTACAGTGTATCTTCTTTGAACATAATGATAAAACATAGTGTTTGCGATGCATACTTTTTTTTTAAAGAAAACCCTACCAGCAATTCTCTTTTGTTCCTGGTTCCATGACCATAGTCTCGAACTACATTCTTAACTATTCCTTCCCCTACCACAGCATTCATATCTCCCATAACAATTAATTTTTGTCTCTTTTTACAGCCGCTATTATTTCTTGTATTTCATCATTTAATCTCTCCACTTCTTCGTTTACATGACTATTTATGGGTAAGATATAGGCTACCTGCACTATTATATTTTTATATATATTATATATCATTTGGCATTGTTTTTATTCTGACTAGCATATTTTTTTACTTAATTGCACAGATGTCCTTCTTTCAAAACTCATATTCATATGATTGCTACTCCTGCATGACAGTGATTGCTACTGTATTAAACAGTATTAATACATTTTATAAATATTGACATTTCGTTTTTACTACATAAAGCTCACCTAAAACATATAATTTTGAAGATGGCAATCAGGATGATAATCTTACATGTTAATGTATATTAATAAATTTAAATGATTTGTTTCTTAGGCGATACAAATGTTTGAGTTGTGTGTTTGAAGTTTTAAATTCAGTGACATAAATATTCTGTATTATTGAAATTTATAGTGAACAATATTGACACAATAATTTTATTTTACTTTGCGTAAAACTTAATTAAAAGTACAATATAAAATTTACATTAAAATAATATAAAAGTAGAATAACATTAAATTTAAACATAAGAAGAATCTTAAATTAAATGAATATTCATTTTTATTAAATACGCTTTATATTATGCCTTAATTTTTTTTTCAAATAACAGAGTTTATTTAGTTGTTACAACTTTAATATGCAATACTTTAACCTTGGTTTTTCCCTAATAGTCTTAGGGAACCCGGTTAAATAAAAAAAAATTTTAATTTATAATTATGAATGCTAATTTTTCTTGATTCACAAAACCATTGGTGAGAAAATTAGCAGATGAAAACAGTTTACAGACTAACCTTTCTTTTCTCCTGATCGTCTCTAATAAATTTCACTCCACGAAATCTAATATACTAAAGGTTAATTTCCTAAGAAGTATTAATTTGTACATTGGTATAAGAATGTTTAAGAAAATGTGCCGAATATTGCACTGCCGAGAAAAATTGAAAAAGTATAGAAATAACAGTTAGGTAAACGAAAATAAAACAGTTAGATAACAAGGGAAGGAAATAACAGTTAAGTAAGAAACATAGTAAGACAGCCCGTTTTTGTTGTAACATAACTAAAATGAATACCGATCATTGTTATAAGAGTTTATTTTGTACGTTATAAAATAACATACTACGTACTTACATAATATATTATGTAAATTTTTAATATTAAATTATAAAATAATAATTGCTTCCGCTTGTATATAACAGGGCGGAAGTGTTCATAATATATAAATGTATATTTTATATACTATATATACTTTATATATTATATAAATAATATAAATATAAAGATAAATATTGATTTTAATAATTAGTTTCATTGACAATAATGATTATTATTTGATAATCTACTATGAAACATAGAAATTCTGCAAGAAAGATCAAGAATTACTTAAAAATGAAAAATACATTTATTATGTATATATATTATTAGTGTTTTATATACGTTTTGCCTACAATAGTCATGTAGCCTGAACTGTTTAAAAGGCTCTCAAAAACCTGCGTGCGGTAAAATTTTTATAATCTGTAAATAATGATTACTGAGTAATAAAATATCTGCGTTTTATTGGAAAAATGAGTTGTTCTGAATAATATGATTAAAAATTTTACAGAAACCTTAGTGCAGTGTACAACATGATTTTCTTTTTCTACGGAAAGAGAGGACAGTATTTTTTTTTAATTTTCAATAATGGCTAATTAAGCTAATATTCGGCAAAGTAGAGATTCTCTATTTACATTTTTCGTTATTGGTTGTGTCATATGACAGTGAATAAGAAAGAATACATGTAAAGTTTAATAGCACAAAATAATAAGTGCTACAAGTTAGCAAGTTAGACTAATAGCAACGTCACGCGTTTATGATATATTAATCATAGTTAGTGGCTGCCCGTGGCGACTTCAGCCTGCCTCTTTATGAACAATATAAAATATGAACTTATTCTTTTTATAAAGTTTATTCATATTCCAGAGAGTACAATTCTTTTTTCGTATTTATCCTTAGGCTACTTGAAGTCCACCAACTTTTAAAATTTCTTTATATTGTGAAAGCATAATTTCTCCAAAATGTTTTCAATGTACATTTTTAGCATTTAAAGTACAGTAATAGTGATCAAATTTACATTGATATACATATACTGTTTCTTACAGATAGAAATTGATTTGTTTTTATGACACATATTTATTTTAATAATTTACTAATAATAACTGAATTTAATAATTTATTATTATTCAGTTTGTTTAAAATGTTTTAAAAGTAGCCAGGCAGTCTCACCTTGTGACTTTATAATTCATTTTGTGAATCGATAATTCTCGTATCAAAGCCCCATCATGTGAACATTCCATAAACATAGGCGTTTTAAAGCGATAAGTTAGCAGCTGAGATTTAAGACTTGGCGCATATTATTTTTAACATTGGTTAGCGTTTAAGTGTTAATACTTGTGCATAATAGTAATTGCAAAATTTTATTATATGGTGTAACACTGTATAAAATTGGACAACGGTAAACTTATAATGAAAATACTTCTGTTGAAAAATACTTATGAACAAATGTCATTTATCTTATGTAGATTATGTCTTATTATGCTTGTTATGATAATATGTTTGTGTCTATGATAATGTTATGTTACAAAACAATGGACAATTTTGTTTAAGTTTGTTTTATAATTGCGTAAACTGTGGTTGACAAACTGTCGCTAATAAATAATGTACAATAATACAACATTGAAGGATTTTTAGAAGCTGCGACCGTAAAGACGACGTTGGCAATCAGGAGAAACAAAGAGGACGCTGGACATTAAAAGAAGACTTTTGGAGAACAATTGGAATATAACAGAGGAGCATCAGAAGGAATGGGAACTTCAGAATGAGGGGCAGTTCAAAATAACCTCACAACACCTTATACCAAACAGACTAGTTAACTATAATCATATTGTCGCAATACAACTAATTTTGCTTCAAAATTATACAGCCTCAATTTGAATAAATAAACTCTTTTATATGTATAGTATAATAAATTTTGTTTATAAATTTTCGTGTATAGCCACAAGTTATTTTGCCACGAAATACAACTGCATTGACAGATTCCACTTGCCGAGTTTACCCTGGGCATCTGCTATATAGCTAAAACATTTATGGATAGATAATAGTAATTGTAGACTTCATTGAATATACTAGGAATTGACAAAACTTTAGCGTAAATATGAACACAAATGAAAGATTTACTCAGCAAACAGTCGTTATTTTGAGTTGCGATCACGCCAACCTAAAAGTAAAAACAAAAATTTTAGTGTCATAATCTAAATAATTTATTGCACTTCTCTCCTTTTCAATTCTTATAAGTTTGAAAATGTGTTTTTAATTGTTACGTTTTTTCCTCCTGTATTTATTTACACACAGGTAATTTACTTTTAACTTTTATCTAACATAAAAGTATAAGAAGAAAAAAGGAAAATTTGTATTTCTATTCTAATTAGACCATAACATTCTTTATTACAATCTTTATCATTAAGTACGTTACAGACCTTACTTACTAGAATTCATCAACGCCAGACAACTTGTCTGAATTACTACCACTAAACCTGTTTTGTAAAAACCTATCACGGTTTTCACCATCCTTTTTTTACTTCCATATTCCTTAAAGAATGGAAGTATGGTGATGGCAAAAAAAATCGTGTTCGAGATTATTGCAGATTCTGATTCTACTACACTCAAAACATGAAAAAAAGTCGTTTTCCGAAAAGTGTCTGTGTGTGTGTGTGTCTGTCTGTCTGTCTGTGTGTGTGTCTGTCTGTCTGTAGATTTTTTTTCTATGGCAAACGATAACTGCCGCAAATTCAAACAGAATCAAACAATTTTTTGCATACAGCCCTGATTTGTAGAGTACTCACGATCTATTGTTTTTGGTGAAGATCGGTTGAGGGAAAGGGGTAGTTTACCTGCAACGGTTTTTTTTTATCAAGGGAAATTTTTTTTTTTTGGCAAACGATAACAGCCGCAAATTCAAACAGAATCAAATAATGTTTCGGATACAGCCCTGAATTGTAGAGTTCTCAAGACCTATTGTTTTTGGTGAAGATCGGTTAAGGGAAAGGGGTAGTTTACCGGTAACGTTTTATGCTTTAACAAGGGTATTTCCTATGGCAAACGATAACAGCCGCAAATTCAAACAGAATCAAAAGATTATTTGCATACAGCCCTAAATTGTAGAGTTCGCAAGACCTATTGTTTTTGGTGAAGATCGGTTAAGGGAAAGGGGTAGTTTACCTACAACGTTTTTTTTGACAAGGGTATTTTCTATGGCAAACGATAACAGCCGCAAATTCAAACAGAATCAAATAATTTTCTGCATACAGCCCTGATTTGTAGAGTACTCAAGATCTATTGTTTTTGGTAAAGATCAGTTGAGGGAAAGGGGTAGTTTACCTGCAACGTTTTTTATCAAGCGTATTTTCTATGGCAAACGATAACAGCCGCAAATTCAAACAGAATCAAATAAGTTTTTGCATACGTCCCTGAATTGTAGAGGTCTCAAGGTCTGTAGATATTGGTGAAGATCGGTTAAGGGGAAGGGGTAGTTTACCTGCAACCTTTTACGTTTTAACAAGAGTAAAGTACTTGAAAATTTATTTAAACTTTTTGAAACAATGGTAATTGTTGCAAATAAAATAATTTTGTTGCCAGGTAACAAAAATAAAGTCATTTTGATTATAAAATATAAATATTTACAACAAGAAAAGAATTTTCAGTTTTCAAAATTTAAATATATTTTTATAAAACAATGGGTTCTTCATTGAGGTGGGGACCATGTCACTCACTCCATCTCAAGCCTCTCCCATTTTGCAGAAAAAGAGGACCCTGTCAAGGCTGATACTTTGACGACAGTGACAGGGCTTTCCACCAAATTCAGCAGAGTGACAGGTAGGCCCAACTCTGATTGGCTCCTCAGATTTCCCCAGCGTTAGTAGGTTCTATGAAAATATTTTATTTCAAAAATGATTTTAAATATAAATCTTAGATATGCTTTATAAATCTCATGTTTTATGTTTTAACATGGGTAATTTTTTATATGACAAACCATAACTGCCGTAAATTCAAACAGAATCAAATAATTTTTTACATACGTGCCTGAGCTATAGAGAACTCAATGTCTGTTGATTTTGGTGAAGATCGGTTACGGGGAAAGGGCAGTTTACCTGAAACATTTTTTGTTGTAACATGAGTAAAGTACTTAATTTTGATAAAGTATCCTGATAAGATCTTAATAATCCACTGTAGAAACGTAGATGAAATATCTATAAATGAAGAGGCTAGTTGAACTGGCTGGGGGTAATTTTCTATAAATCAAAATTATAGTTGAAGGGGGAGGGGATAATTTTTTTTATATGTGTACTACGTTATTGGCAACAAAGAAGTATTTTTTTGTTAAAATTCCTTCCCTGGCTGTTTGGCTGAAAATGATTTTAAATATAAATCTTAGAATATGGAAGTCATGTATGGTTCTCCATACCGATATTTACTTTCATGTTCCTTAAGGAAATGGAAGTATGGTGATGGCAAAAAAAATCGTGTTCGAGATTATTGCAGATTCTGATTGTACTACACTCAAAACATGAAAAAAGTCATTTTTCGAAAAGTGTGTGTGTGTGTGTGTGTGTGTGCGCGCGCGCGCGTGCGTGCGTGCGCGTGTGTGTGTGTCTGTAGATTGTTTTCTATGGCAAACGATAACAGTCGCAAATTCAAACAGAATCAAATAATTTTTTGAATACAGCTCTTATTTGTAGAATACTCAAGACCTATTGTTTTTGGTGAAGATCGGTTTAAGGGAAAGAGGTAGTTTACCAGCAACGGTTTTTTTTAATCAAGGGTAATTTTTTCTTTGGCAAACGATAACAGCCGCAAACTGAAACAGAATCAAATAATGTTTTGCATACCGCCCTGATTTGTAGAGATCTCAAGACCTCAAGACCTATTGTTTTTGGTGAAGATCGGTTAAGGGAAAGGGGTAGTTTACTAGCAACGTTTTATGCTTTAACAAGGGTATTTTCTATGGCAAACGATAACAGCCCCAAATTCAAACAGAATCAAATAATTTTTTGCATATTGCCCTGAATTGTAGAGTTCTCAAGACCTATTGTTTTTGGTGAAGATCGGTTAATTTAATAAGTTGCGGAGCAAGACCGGAACACTCTGCGTTATAAAGTTGAAGAATATTGTAGAATTGTACAATATCTAAAAACGTTTTTCACTAAAGGAAAAACTTGCACAAGAGAAGAAATCTGTGGTATTTGGTCGCAGAGCCGTTTTTTTTACACAGTATGTACAAAACGAATGGTTATCGATTCTTTAAAGAAGATAAAATAAATACATAATACTTATATTCAATTAGTAATATGTAAATTATACGCAAATGCTAGTTTATACGTTTTCCATTCTTTTTGCTTATCAGTCTGCCGACGCTGACTATACGTTTCAGAACTATTTCACATGAAAATTTACATACAACTGTTGTGGACATGGTTACTAATTATAGGAATCAAACACTTAGCGAGCCTACATATTATTATAGATAAATGTGACTGATTGTCAAGTGTGTAATCGAAATCAATGAACCCAGTTCACATCGAAGAAATTTTTGCCTTAAAAAAATGATTTCATGTGATACACAAATACTCTCTCTCTCTCTCTCTCTCTCTCTCTCTCTCTCTCTCTCTCTCTCTCTCTCTCTCTCTATCTCTCTCTCTCTCTCTATCTCTCTCTCCCTCCCTCCTCTCTCTTTCCTCTCTCTCTTCCTTTTATGGTTTTACCACTACAGTCCACACGACTTTATTTGTTTCTTTCGACTTCCCACAGTTGTCAGTCAGCATACCTCTTCAGCCTTATGGTTAAAAACATCTCTTAGAGCCTTCCACTAATGCGCCATTGTTCTATTATAGTTCCGCATTTCTTCTTCCTTGATATTTAGTGCTTCATTCAGTAGTAGTTAGAATTTTACCTGTTGTCGGCGTTTCTTAACCGGCCCACTTTCACTTTCATGTGTGTCCGCTCCTGGCTTCAAACGTAACTTCATCTCTTAGTAGTTTTTATTCAGTACCTATTTCTGCCCTGCTGTATAAGCGTACAACATTCCATTCATACACTCATTGTTCCAGTATACGTAAAGTTGTTTATACAGCTAGTAACCCCTCTGAAACTTATTCTTGCTTAGTGATTTAGTGAATAAATCCAGCAAGTACTTTGCTAGAAATCGTTCCACCTAATCTGGAGAAACTTCGTTACATTTGACACTAGGGCGCGCTCTCGGGTGTTGTGTGTGTGTGTGTGTGTGTGTTTGGGTGTGTAAATATTATATTTGTAGCTTGTAGACCGTAAAGCGTTCACCTTTGGACAATAAAACTACAAAAATTTATGACATACTATAAATTTCTTTTTTACAGCGTACCTGGAGGTCAGGTTAATCCGTGCAGTGATAATATTATTTAATTACGGTACAGTATATATTATTTATTTATTCGGAACCACAGGAAAGTAACAATCGTATCACGCAGCTGAAGGTCAGGTAAATCCCTATGGTGGTAATATTATTTTATTGCTATCATAGATATTACTTATTTATTTTATACCCAGAGGAAAGTAACAATCGTATGAAATAATTTATATTTATATAAAAATTATATACGGATTATCGTCCTAAAGCATGTTAATTTTTCAAAATGTATAACAAGTTTTAAAGATTTACAAGCCTGCATATTTGCATTTCAAAATATTGATAAATTATTAAAACTAAAAGATTGAATGTTAAATTATCAGAAGATATTCCTACAAATAAAGGTGTGAGGCAAGGGTGCTCTATTTCACAGACACTTTTTAATATCCGCATGGACGACATATTTCGACGGTGGACAGCTAAAGTTGACTCGGGAATATCATTACAGCGAAATATTCATGTGAATACATTGCTTTATGCAGATGACAAGGTAATGATACAGAAAACAGAAGACCAGTTACAGCGGGCGATATTTACGTTCAATAGCATACAAGACTATGGTCTACAGATCTCTGCTACAAAATCTAAAACGATGGCATTTCAGCGCAGGTATCCTATAAGAATTAAGATAGTCGTGAATAATCAGGTTGTCATTTTAATTACCTGGGCTGTAATATCTGATATGGAACTGATATTGATTGGGAAGTAAGCTAACAAAATTAGTCGCATCTGTGGAACGATTTATAGGTACCTGAAAAATAAAACACGGAAAGACACCGGAATGAAATTTTATAAAACTGTGGCTGTCCTCACATTCCTGTATGCTAGTGAGACATGGACTCTTGGTAAAAGGGACGTGCAGATGATAAAGGCAGCCGAAATGAAATTTCTAAGAGGGACGAAATGTTGTTCTTTCTTGGATCGGAGAAGGAACGAGGATATTAGACGCGATTTAAACATTATATCATTGCACCAGAAGACTGAAGACCACAGAAGGAGATGGTGTGAAGATTTGAATTGCATGCCTGATATCCGTCTACCTGTGGCTCCCTTGGGTTATTACCCTACTGGGAAGAGATGTCAGTAGACCGAGGAGGAGATGGGTTCCGGAACAGGTATAGGGCTTAGTCCTTGGAGTGGTGATGATGATGTTGATGATAATGATGATAAAACTGAAAGAATATTTTATTTTAATTTTCTCTCTTACTCATGATGAAGATGAAGCCTTCTCATCAGGTCGTTCTCAGCTCTGTCAGCAAATTGGGATAACGGTTAAATACTGGTGTAGTAATCATGTTAGTACAGTAATCTGCTAAGATTTTACCTTGCAACTGATGCGGGTTATCTTCCGTGGTTGTATTAACTTTGTTAGCGCCAATAGTAAGCACGCTGTCACTAGACGCTCACAATGTGCGCGCCGGTTCGCAGTGCGTTTAATAATGGAGACTTCTTTGATCACATGGCAAATATATTGCTACGTACGAAGTAGTGGCCGCCGACTTTTCCTTACCTCAGTGAGGCATTCGTATTAAGTTTCTCGATTCTTTTTGATCCTTTGGTGTTGGGGCCAAATATGATATGTTGTTTGATCTTCAGTCAGAATGCAGTAATAATCTGTTGGTAGATGTAACTTATGCCATCATCACTTCTTTAATTGTACTATTTGATTCCTTAGTATTTAATTGTATTATAATTTCCAAGACGTGTTTTCTAATTATGTGGTCCATCTTGTTTACGAGGTGTGTTAAAAGAAAGACAGAACTTTTGTATCAAAAACTTTATTAATGTAATTACAATTGTATTCAGGCTTGTTACTTTCAAATTAGTCCTTTCTACTGGCAGTACACCTCCTCCAACGTTTCTTCCGCTTTTCGAATGTTTCCTGGAACGCGGTTTCGGAATGGCACGCAGCTGTTGTATTGTATTTTCCTGAATGGCATTTATGGTTTGAAAATCTTTCAAGGTAGTCTTCAATTTTGGAAACAAGAAAAAGACTGCTGGGGCCAACCTAGGGATTACGGTGGGTGGGGCAGAACGGTTGGCTGGTGTTTTGCCAGTTAACTGCAGAAAAGGAGTGACGCATGAGCTGTTCAGGCCTCTTCCTGTGTACAGCATCCCTAAAGCGCCTGTAAACTTCCGTTTAGAACTCATTGTTTACTGTCTGATTACGTCGAACGAATTTATAATGGACTAAACTTCTTCAGTCAAAGAAACCCACTACTATTACATTCATGTTTAGCCGATTCATGCGGCTTTTTTTGGCCGGGGCGACACACTGCGACGGTTTTGACAGCATAGCCGTAAAGCCAAGTCTCATCTCCTGTTCCGATATTTTTCAAGACATTGGTTTAGTCAAGCAGTTCTTGATTGATGTTGACACGGTTCTCATCCCGACCACCGGTCATCAAACGCGGCAAGAATTTTGTGGACATCCGATACATGTTACTCTTTTCTGTTAAAATTTGCGTGACATGATCCTATGCTGATTCCCACTTCCTCAGCAATCTCTCAATCTCTCAGACGGTTAGACGGCGATTTTCACGAATCACAGGACTAACTACATCCATGTTATTGTTTGTTGACGTGGAAGGTTGTCCGGGTCTGGGATCCTCATTGGTCGCTGTTCTGCCACCTTTAAAACGAATTAACTAGCTTTACTAGCACTGTGTTCGGCTAATACGATCTTTCCCGTTTGCCTGCTGAAGCATTTTCAATGTGTCTGTAAACGTTTAACCTGTTCAAAGTAAAATTTAACACAAAACACGTTGTTCTTTGAGACACTTAAATTTTACTGTTTTAAAATCCGACGAGAGATTATGTGATACAAGTTAAGCTGTTTAGCTGTTTAGCTGTAGCTGTTATAACTCGAATACCAACAATGGTAGCGTGACGGTTTAAGCGGCATCGTATTTCCGAAAGTTGCAGATCCGTGTGCTGGTCGGCGCGTTATTACATAATTTTGCTCTTTTTACTTCCATGTTCCATAAGGAAAAGGAAGTATGGTCATGGCGAAAATAATCGTGTTCGAGATAACGGCTGATTCTGATTGTACTACTCTCAAAACACGAAGAAAAGTCATTTTTCGAAAAGTGTCCGTGTGTTGTAGCATAACAGAATTTTCACCCTGAATATAACTTAATACAACCTTGAAAAGAAAAGAAAGAAACAATCTTTAGTGAGTAATAACAAAATGATTAAAAAATAAATTAAATAAATTGATCATTATAGTAAATCAAATGCTGACAATAGACTATACAAAAAAAAACGCTTGGTCCAAATAAAATGAACAATCTATATAAAACAATATACGTTCAACCACATGACCACATGATGATTAAAACCCCAGTACATCATCAGTATACCCAGTAAGATAAGGAGCAGTAAGGAAAGATAATCACGGATGAATTATTAAGATAACCACATCAAAGGATCCAAACATAAAACAATACCATACTCATTGAAGGAGAATAAAAGGACCAACTAATTCAAGCTTTGTACAAAGAGTGTAGTATTAGGGAAGGTTACTTCTCAAATCTTATGACAGATAGGTACAATTTAATTAGATTCAAAATAATGACACAAAACCTTAAATCACAGTAACCCAAGTTACAGGATACATTACATATAGATAAAGAATGTAAATTAAATATAGATATTGTAGCATAACAGAATTTTCACCTTGAATATAACTTACTACAACCTTGAAAAGAAAAAGAAGAAACAATCTGTAGTGAGTGATAACAAAATGATTGAAAATAAATTAAATAAATTGATCATTGTGGTAAATCAAATGCTAACAATAGACTCTATAAAAAAACTCTTGGTCCAAATAAAAGGAACAATCAATTTAAAACAATATACGTTCAAACACATGATGATTAAAGCCCCAGTACATCATCATTATACCCAGTAAGATAAGGAGCAGTAATGAAAAATAATCATGGGCAACTTATTAAAATAACTACATCAAAGGATCCAAACATAAAATAATAACATACTCATTGAAGGAGAAATAAAGAACCGACTAATTCAAGCTCAGTACAAGGAGTGTAGTATTAGGGAAGGTTACTTCCCAAATCTCATGACAAATATGTACAATTTAATTAAATTCAAAATAATGACAAAACCCTAAATCCCAGTAACGCAAGTTACAGGATACACTACAAATAAGTTAAAGACTGTAAATTAAATATAGAGATAACTCCAGGTTACAGAGTAGAATATTAAGTAGAAAGGATTAAAGGCTACCATTAGTGTAGGTGATAAAGAATGCCTCAGTGAGAAGGAAAGTGATATCCAATATAAACTATAATAGTAAAAGACAGAAAATGACTGAAATGTTATTAATTGTAATAGAGTATTTAAGTATAATATGTAAGGATTGTTTTATATTGATATAAATGTGGAAACCTGAACTTTCATTATATGTAATTGAAAATGTTAGATTATAAAATGTTTTGTTATAGTTAAATAACGTTAATTATTGCTAAAGTTTTGTTAAGTTAGGAAAGGCAAGGAAATAATCATAATATCTTTTAAATTGTAAACCGTAGAAATAATAAGGAAGCAAACTAGTTATAATATCAGTAGCAAGGCAAAACCGATTTTGAGGTCAAATTCAACTTTTATTATGTAATAAATTCCATAGGGATAAATTAAATAAAACTATATAAAATTAACAGAGATTAGTCAGTTTAGAATAAAGATACTTAATTATATTTATTACAGAAATATATAATAGTAAATGTAATGATCAGAGGATAAAATTGACTTTATTGGAAATGTGTAATATAATGCCTAACAGTGGACACAGTACAAATAAAATGTAAATTAATCAGTATCGGTGTGTTGTAACAACAAATTGTTAAAGACAAAGAATAATGATGAAATGAGTAATCTTATTTAAGGACAATGTTAACATAAAACGACTTGTAAGCCATTTAATTTATAATTATGTGAATAATAATAAGGCCTATAAGAAATGTCAAAAAATGTCAGTTTTGAGCTTAATTGAAACTAAAATAGGTCATGTTGGATATTGATTTATGTAAAATTAGAACAGAAATATTCCTAGGTACTTAACTTTTTATGAAATTGAAAAAAATAATTAAATTATAGCCATAAAATAGAAAAAAATATCATATATTTATATGAGATCAGGCCTGGACAAGACGAACAGCTGATTTCAGACAATGGGATAGGATACCAAAATATTTCTGGAATTACTATATTAAACAACGATTTCAGTTAGCAGTTGATTGTTAAACGCGAACTAGAACGGATGGGAACGTGCAGAAGGGAGATCTAAATATATAGAATTATTTAAACCAAATTGAAAGTACAATATAAAGATTTACTGCAGAGGTTATAAACCTAAAATTAATAAAAATAACTTAACCAATTAACGAAGTGAAGAACGAGTTTTAGTTACAATATAATCAAATATCAATACACGAAGAATCATCCGCCATGTTGGAATAATTGAATTAATACTATTCCATTGAATAACGAAGTTAATCAGATTTCGAACACTGAATACGACACTAGTAATCCTGCATCAAACTACCTCTCCGAGTGAAAAAGAACATTACCACAGAAGCATCCAGAGGAACTACAATATCGCAGAAGAAGATGTCCACAATTACATTTGGGTGAGAAGAAAAAACCACAAGCCGGCGTAGTTGGACGAAATCCGGAGTTGATGGCGGCCATGTTTCGAAGTCATCTCGCCAGCAGTACACTGCCACGATGAATCGGCTGCTACGCGACGTCATACACAGCTGACTGGTTCGATTATTTCTTTTTAAATGACATTATTTTCAAATATATTATACTTTTACGTAATAGTAATTAAGTATTAATTAATTGTAAGTATGGTATCTTGTAACTTGCCTTTCCCTGACCATTTCGACAGTTCAAAGAACTCTGTTAATCAATTTTGTAATTATATATATTTTGTTAGTCAACACAATCGACCTGTGAATTGAGTCTCAGCCGCAGCAATAGTCGATGCACATAAGATTATCGCATCAGTTCTTAAATAAATGTCATTATTGTTTCTAAACACGAGTTTTCCTAATTATTTGAGTAATTAAAATTAATTTATTTCATTTCTAATTTAACTTGGAAGGTAATAACTAAAGAAATCGAGAAGAAGAAGAAGAAAAGGAGCTGAGTTAGAAGCGAATACAATTCGACCCAGCTTTGACATAATCGGATTAACACAATGGAACAAATATTTCTTTACCGAGTCTAACAAATTAACACATGGAAATAAATTAGTATTAATACTTCTCATTAAATGATAATTAAATAATAAAACTAATTAAACAATTAAAATATATAAATAATATTAAAAAAATTCTAATACATTTATAACTTGTAAATTTTCTCAAACATAAATTTTATTTGTAACCCAAGGATTTATTACAATATAACACCAGTGTAGAAAGTAGAATATTAAGAAGAAAAGATTAAAGACTACCATTAGTCTAGGTGATAAAGAATGCCTCAGTGAGTAGTAAAGTGGTTTCAGCTATAAGCTATAATAGTGAAATACCTAAACTAGTGATAATAAACTGTAAATTTTCCTATTCTTTAAAAAAAAAAAAATCATTATAACTAACTGTAATAGAGAATAATGCGGTTAGGAGGTAGCTTAAAGTGAAGTCGCAATCAAACAAACAAAAAGACAGAAAATGACTGAAATATTATAAATTGTGTGCGGTTGCGTGCGCAACTCGCCTGTGTGCGGTCACTTAACTGTGCCTGTGTGTGCAGTCTACGCTCCGCTTTGCTCAGAGAATTATCTGTCTGCATCTCCGTATTGTAAGACGCAGTTTCTATAACTTATAGTTGGCTAAGGCGTAAATTGACTCCCGGTAAGTTTGTCTTTGTATTTATTTCTCTTTATAAATAATTATACATGTATGGATAATTAATAACTATATGCAACCGTATAAAATACGTAATGATGTGTGTGTGTGCGACCCGACAAAGTTATGTTAAGAGAAACTCATTCTTTACTGTTTTACGTAACGCCCAGTATATCGCCCATGCTCTTCTTATTGTTTTCTGTAATAGTGCGAGAAGTTTTTCAAGAGTCATTGTCATAGTAAAAGTGTACTACATTAAAAATTAATGACAAAAAACTTGGTGCGCAGTCAGGTCGTGAACTGTGTCTGTGCATGCAGTAAACTGTCGCAGAGTTTGTTAATTAACTTCACAGTAGAGAATTAAGTGTGAGAGCTTCTATGTATGAAATTTAATTGAATGTAAAACATTCTTAATGCTGTGAGTGCCTTGCTGTTAAAATTTTTTTGGTCAAATAATGATTACCGCTCTCCACGTGGCCGGTTTAACCTGCAAAATTATGTCGAAGCATGTTGGCCTTGTGCAGATCACTTTAATTAAGCCATATTTAATAAGGTCTGTTCATGATTCAAATTTACTTATTCCATGGCTGATTTTTAGACTCTTTAAGCTGGTTGTAAAAACTTTAATTAATGAATATTGTGCTTTTATTGAGAGTTAGTTGGCGGCCCGTTAAGAGGTTGATTACCTTAACTCGGGTGTACATTTTTAATAGACTGTTCTCTAATTTACTTGAATGCATAGGGTTCTCTAACTAAGCCGGTTTCCTGGCTTGCTGATGGCTGTACACCTGCCTAAGCTGTGAACCATTTACAAGATCTTATACGAAGAGGGAGATGGAGACTGATTTTCTATGTTGCACTCGCCAGCACTTATAAGGTGATATTCATGCATTTACTTCATTTTTTGGGGGCCGGGCCGGCAGTGTGCCCGTTTACTGTAAATAGCCTAGAAGCCATGGGACCACGTGTCCAGACTGTCTACCGGGAAGTTGAGCTGTGATCATGACTCTGAACACTATAACTTAAATTCATAAACTTTTTTTATAACTCATTTATATAACACTAAATGCTATGCCTGTAAGTGTGTGCCGCACTGGGGGAGCGCGCCAGAGATATTTTACTCATGTACCATTTTACAGTTGCATCTCATTTGCATTTAACTCTTTACAAAATTATGTTACAGCTCAGTAGCTCTGTTCCGGCGGGAACAGCAGTGTATACGTTTTAATTTCACTATGGGTTTCACATTTAAGGGCTGGGGACTTTCCTGTGGTTTTTTTTTGGGACTTTTCAGGGGTTACAAAAGGGGACTTAGTTTTTCTCTGACACACGCTGGTGCAGCCTCAGACAGGTTGAATGCCTGTCAAATTTTGTCAACTACATGTGGGCGCGCTCCCACAGATGCCAGAGCACAACCACCTTATTGTATTCTTTTTTCTTTTAATTATTTTATATAGTCATTTGAGGCTAATAGAAATAATTTACTGTTTTTCTGGAAATATTTTAGTTGATTTTGCCCCTTGCACAAGGGCTATACTGATTGTTTTCTTAACTGGCAAACACATATGGGTTGACTTCCCACTTATAGGATTTGCTGTTTAATTTTTGACTATAAAACATGTATTCATCATTTTCTTTTTTGGGTAAATTATATATTGTCAAAATCTTCTGAAATAGTAAAGCCTCAAGCAATTAATTTCTGTTTCGTAAAGTACATAAAGATTTAATTCCTTTTGGAATTTTGTGAAGTCAAATAACTGTCTGGAATTCTATAAACACTGTTTGAAAGTAGGTGATGTAGTTCTGTCAATTTTACTTAATGATGTGAAAGGAACTTAAGGTTCACACGCTCATCATGGGTCATTGATCAATGGAATGCTAGACAAATGGGTGGTCCGGTTATTTGTGCGTCATGAATTATTCTCATCCTTCCTGGGGTTTTGGCTTTATGTAATTCTACTGAACGGGTTGCCGACGGGCGTATATTCTATCACTGCTGGGTTATAAGATTGTAGTTACCCTACCTGGCAGGTGGGTGCATTCCAGGGGCATGCGTGTTAAACTTAATGTGATTGTGAGTTTGTGTACCTTATGTTCTGTGTGTGTTGTTATGTGTCTAGCTAGCCACGAGATGGGAGAGAATTTTATAATTATATATACATGTGTTCACTGATTTATATACACTTGTTGTGCTTAATATTTATACACATTTGTTATGCTTGAGATTTATACACACTTGTGATGTTTTATATTTATACACATTTGTTATGCCTAAGATTTATACACACTTGTTATGTTTTACCTTTATTCATACTTGAGATTGGGCACACATGTTGTTCTAGCTAATAATATTAAAGCAGGGCATAAAATAAAATAAATGGTTATCGTTCTGTTACGGCTGAGTTTTATTGCAAGTCCCGTCATACTGGACCCAGCATAATTTTTGCTTCTCTAGGCTCCGGCCTAGTCCTAATTAACTTGTGGCTTCTCTTTCAAAAAAAATATTAAAATAAAATAAGTTGTTTTCATACTCATAAAAAAAGGACATAAAAGGAAAGAGACGTTACAAATGGTAGCAGAGCGTGGTTCATTCTAGGCTTGAAACCTTGGGTCCTGGTGTGTGACGGGGCTTGCAGACTCGGAAATATTAATGCGATTGTTGTAACATAGTTGATAGAGGCCCGTGTATGCTAGTTATAAGTTGTTTAATTTGTGAGTCGGGTCGCACCACTGAGGCGGTTAATGTTGTTTAAAAATTTTTTGAAAGCTTGTACGGCCGGGGAGTCTCAAGCGTGGCCTGGAAGATGGAATGTTAATTAGGGTCGGTGTTTAGCGTGGTATATTGACGGGATGCGGTATGGCCCGATCGGAAATCGGTACCGGAACCGACTTGTGTCCGGTTGATGTCTGAGTATTTTTCATTCCCGAATTAGGACTTTCAGTTGATTGTTGGTTGGTTGTTGTGATTTATGTGTTGGTACGGCATGTGTGTCGAGTTGCTGTTTGATGTTATGTGTGTTGTATTCTTGCTTGTCTCTTGTCTCCTTCCGTCGTGGATGTATGGTTCAGAATAGGCCAGGTTTCCGCAGCGCTAGAGAACCCGGGGGTCTACTCAAAGGAAGGACAGTACTTGAGTTTTTCCGATTTTTGTTAAAATGTTTTTGTAGGTTATGTTTGTGTTAGGTGTTTAGTGGGGATTTTTTTTATGATTGTTTGTTTTGAATTGTGCAATTCTGGCGGCGGTATGCTATCAATTGCCCCACCCTCTTACAGGCGTTCTCCAGAAATTTCCTGTGGTGAATGGATTTGATGAGGACCAGCTGTTGGTTTTCTTGGACCTGGCCCTGCAGGTGGCAGATTTCCCGGGGGTGTCCGATGGGGAGGTCTTGTTTCTTATATACCCGTATTGCCGGAGTACGTTGGCTGATCTGCTCACCAAGGCTCTGCGTCGGGGTGACAGTGTTGATGCTTTCCATGGGGAGGTGTTGAACTTCTTCCTACCCATTCGACGACGCGCCAAGCTTGAGTTGGAAAGATTCTATCGCCCACAGGCCTACGGAGAGGCGTTAGGAGACTTTGTGCGCGATATACGGAAAGCTGCCCGGGTGTTGAGATTGGGGTTGCCAGAGACGGAAGTTATACAAGCAATTCTAGAAGGACTGACTCCCCAGGAGAGATCTCGTTTGGCATTCGCCGACCGTCTACGTTGTTTTGCGGACCTTGAGCGACTGTGTGTGCTTTCAGGAACGGTCAAGGAGGTTGACGAGTCCCGGGGAAAAGAGGCTACCGATGTCCAATACTCCAGCGGTTCATCAGGAAGAGCCAAAAGGGACAAACATGGTGGTTGGAGGAGAACCCAAGAGACGCTTAGAAAGCCAGAATATTCCGGAAATGATGGAGGCTACAAGGGGGGGGGCAAGTGTGAAGACGGTAACAACAGCTACAGCACAGAAAACAAGGAAACATGAAATTAACAGGGGAAAAAGAAATTATGTTAGGGAACAACCATCGGCAAGTAGGGAGCCTGTAGTTAAGCGTTATTCTCATTTGCAGAAAGGTGAGAGTTTAATGGTTCCAGAGGAAGTACAAGTGCCTAAGAGAGTAGTAGATGAAGAAGAGGAAGCAGAAGTAGAAGAGCGGAATTACTTCGTGGGAACAATACAAGAGGATAAGAACGCGTCAGTTAATACTGAACTACCGGACTCAAAGAGGACGTCATGGTTGAATCCAGAGGCCGCAGAATTTGTTCCGGTATTTACATCTCGGTTCGTGACGGATCCAGATCCGGTAATATCGTCATCGTCTACGCAGGAATATGAGAAGTCATTTGAGAGTGTCGCTTTACCATCGCCAGTAGAAATTAATTTAGTCATTGCACATGAACCTGGACAGCTGGATTCCAGGGTGGAAGATGTTGAGGACGTTGTGGTTGCTGAAGGTGGTCAAGGAGTGGAATCGACAGAAGAGTCAGAAGAGCGGTCTGCAGATGCTGCGCAGGTGAGTATAGTTGTAGGTGTTAGGGAGACTGTAGAGTCTGAAGTTGCAGATGGACACAGGGATGTCCGGGCTGCGAGTGTTTCTGAGGTTGTGGATGGACAAGGGGATGTCCATGCCGCAAGTGAGGTAGAAGTTGAGGAGAAATTTGGTGGCAGCGTTGTAGAGTTTGTGAGTGAGAGTGATGTAGTGGGTGAAGATGTGCAGACGCCTTCTGTAAGTAGTGTTGAGGATTCCGAGGAACGGGAGGAAGTTTCAGGTGGACCAGGTGAGCAAATAGAGGAGGAGGAGGATGTGCAGTGTTCAGATGGTGGTAGAGGAAGTGATGGCGATGACGTGGGTGATGAACGTGTTGATGAAAATGAGATCGAAGAGGAGGTTGAAGATGGATCAGAGGAGCCACGGGAAGATGCTGAGGAGGTGCAGTGTCAGGAAGTGGATTTGGATTGTGTGGACGAAGAAGTGGAAATTGTAGAAAAGGAAGAAATTGTAGCAGAGGAGTTAGACGACGAGCATAATCCAAAGCGGAGTGAAAGTAGTGAGGTAAGTTGCCTTGATTCTGATTCAGAGGAAACCAGTCAGTACAGCTCAACACGAGATAATTTCTTAGAGAGTGGTGTCCGAAAGCATCGGATACCCAAGGTCCGTCATAGAAAGGTAAGAAGCAGAGGTTAACGGGTAGCGGGTAGATGTTCCCCACACTCCCAGTGGTGTTCATCTATTTCAGGGTTGCGCCCCTGCCCACGCGAGCCTTGGGTTCCTCCATTCATCCTTATTTTCAAAGGGAACCAGGTCCTTACCCTTAGTCCTAACTATTGACCCGTTAATGATCCTTGCCCCATTTCATCTTCCCGATTTTCCTACCCCTGCCCTTAAAAAAAAAAAAAAAAAAAAAAAAAAAAAAAAACTATCGATAAGGAAGTCAGTAGGTCGTGGTCCTCGAGATGGTCGTGGTCTTTGAGATCGTCAGTTTCCCCTGTTTAAAGGTTAGATGGAGTGATGGTGTGCTGTTGTTGGTTGTTGATAGTTGTTGATGTTGATGTTGTTCATTATAGGGTCCGAGCCATGCCGCATTCTCCCGTTTTCCTGGGGTTATTTTTGTTGAGAGAGAAAGTTGTGTAGTAGGTGCTGTAGAAAAGTAAACCCCCTCTAGTTATGGTGTATTTGAATGAGTAAATGATGGGATTAATGTTCGTGTGCCCTGGGTGCGGTCCTCTCTGTCTGGCCAAGCGGGGCCGTCCGCCCTTGTGTAGGGAAGTGGGCCAGCTATATGGCAAGGTTGGAGATGCCTTGTGGGTGCATGTGGCTGGTCGGTCCGAGAGATGGACGAGAGGTAGCACGGTCGCTCACATATCAAGGTGTGAGATGCCTTGTTGGGTCTTAGGACAAATAGGAGAGTGGGACCGGTGGGAGTAGGTGATGGTCACCGGAGAGGGTGACGTGTTGGGGCGGTCCCGTGGGGTTGGCGTGGCGGAGAGGGTCGCATGGGGATGGTGGTGCTCCTGGGAGCAAGTGCCACCGGGCCAACTTACCCACGATGTCCACCGGAGATTTTCAGATGGGAGTACACTGCAGGGTACTTTCCCGAGTTTTTTTTTTGAGTGGGGCAACCGGGTTGCCCTTTCGGGGTGGGGGTGTGCCGATCTAAAGCCGGCCGTTACAAAAAAATTTTAGAAAAGTTTCGTTTAAGCGTAACATAACGTGAAGCTGAGGGTGCCGAGGCGACCTTTGTTCGGCGGTGTGAGGGGAGCGGCAGTGTGTGCGGTTGCGTGCGCAACTCGCCTGTGTGCGGTCACTTAACTGTGCCTGTGTGTGCAGTCTACGCTCCGCTTTGCTCAGAGAATTATCTGTCTCTATCTCCGTATTGTAAGACGCAGTTTCTATAACTTATGGTTGGCTAAGGCGTAAATTGACTCCCGGTAAGTTTGTCTTCGTATTTATTTGTCTTTATAAATAATTATACATGTATGGATAATTAATAACTATATGCAACCGTATAAAATACGTAATGATGTGTGTGTGTGCGACCCGACAAAGTTATGTTAAGAGAAACTCATTCTTTACTGTTTTACGTAACGCCCATGCTCTTTTTATTGTTTTCTGTAATAGTGCGAGAAGTTTTTCAAGAGTCATTGTCATAGTAAAAGTGTACTACATTAAAAATTAATGACAAAAAACTTGGTGCGCAGTCAGGTCGTGAACTGTGTCTGTGCATGCAGTAAACTGTCGCAGAGTTTGTTAATTAACTTCACAGTAGAGAATTAAGTGTGAGAGCTTCTATGTATGAAATTTAATTGAATGTAAACATTCTTAATGCTGTGAGTGCCTTGCTGTTAAATTTGTTTGGTCAAATAATGACTACCGCTCTCCACGTGGCCGGTTTAACCTGCAAAATTATGTCGAAGCATGTTGGCCTTGTGCAGATCACTTTAATTAAGCCATATTTAATAAGGTCTGTACATGATTCAAATTTACTTATTCCATGGCTGATTTTTAGACTCTTTAAGCTGGTTGTAAAAACTTTAATTAATGAATATTGTGCTTTTATTGAGAGTTAGTTGGCGGCCCGTTAAGAGGTTGATTACCTTAACTCGGGTGTACATTTTTAATAGACTGTTCTCTAATTTACTTGAATGCATAGGGTTCTCGAACTAAGCCGGTTACCTGGCTTGCTGATGGCTGTACACCTGCCTAAGCTGTGAACCATTTACAAGATCTTATACGAAGAGGTAGATGGAGACTGATTTTCTATGTTGCACTCGCCAGCATGCATTTATTTCATTTTTTGGAGGCCGGGCCGGCAGTGTGCCCGTTTACTGTAAATAGCCTAGAAGCCATGGGACCACGTGTCCAGACTGTCTACCGGGAAGTTGAGCTGTGATCATGACTCTGAACACTATAACTTAAATTCATATACTTTTTTATAACTCATTTATATAACACTAAATGCTATGCCTGTAAGTGTGTGCCGCACTGGGGGAGCGCGCCAGAGATATTTTACTCTTGTACCATTTTACAGTTGCATCTCATTTGCATTTAACTCTTTACAAAATTATGTTACAGCTCAGTAGCTCTGTTCCGGCGGGAACAGCAGTGTATACGTTTTAATTTCACTATGGGTTTCATATTTAAAGGCTGGGGACTTTCCTGGGGTTTTTTTTTGGGACTTTTCAGGGGTTACAAAAGGGGACTTAGTTTTTCTCTGACACACGCTGGTGCAGCCTCAGACAGGTTGAATGCCTGTCAAATTTTGTCAACTACATGTGGGCGCGCTCCCACAGATGCCAGAGCACAACCACCTTATTGTATTCTTTTTTCTTTTAATTATTTTATATAGTCATTTGAGGCTAATAGAAATAATTTACTAATTTTCTGGAAATATTTTAGCTGATTTTGCCCCTTGCACAAGGGCTAAACTGATTGTTGTCTTAACTGGCAAACACATATGTGTTGACTTCCCACTTATAGGATTTGCTGTTTAATTTTTGACTATAAAACATGTATTCATTATTTTCTTTTTTGGGTAAATTATATATTGTCAAAATCTTCTGAAATAGTAAAGCCTCAAGCAATTAATTTCTGTTTCTTAAAGTACATAAAGATTTAATTCCTTTTGGAATTTTGTGAAGTCAAATAACTGTCTAGAATTCTATAAACACTGTTTGAAAGTAGGTGATGTAGTTCTGTCAATTTTACTTAATGATGTGAAAGGAACTTAAGGTTCACACGCTCATCATGGGTCATTGATCAATGGAATGCTAGACAAATGGGTGGTCCGGTTTTATTTATGCCTCATGAATTATTCTCATCCTTCCTGGGGTTTTGGCTTTATGTAATTCTACTGAACGGGTTGCCGACGGGCGTATATTCTATCACTGCTGGGTTATAAGATTGTAGTTACCCTACCTGGCAGGTGGGTGCATTCCAGGGGCATGCGTGTTAAACTTAATGTGATTGTGAGTTTGTGTACCTTATGTTCTGTGTGTGTTGTTATGTGTCTAGCTAGCCACGAGATGGGAGAGAATTTTATAATTATATATACATGTGTTCACTGATTTATATACACTTGTTGTGCTTAATATTTATACACATTTGTTATGCTTGAGATTTATACACACCTGTGATGTTTTAATATTTATACACATTTGTTATGCTTAAGATTTATACACACTTGTGATGTTTTATATTTATACACATTTGTTATGCCTAAGATTTATACACACTTGTTATGTTTTACCTTTATTCATACTTGTGATTGGGCACACATGTTGTTCTAGCTAATAATATTAAAGCAGGGCATAAAATAAAATAAATGGTTATCGTTCTGTTACGGCTGAGTTTTATTGCAAGTCCCGTCATACTGGACCCAGCATAATTTTTGCTTCTCTAGGCTTCGGCCTAGTCCTAATTAACTTGTGGCTTCTCTTTCAAAAAAAATATTAAAATAAAATAAAATAAGTTGTTTTCATACTCATAAAAAAAAAAAGGACATAAAAGGAAAGAGGGGTTACAATTGTAATAAAGTATTTAGATATAAGACGTATGGATGGTTTCATAATAATATAAATGTGGGAACATGAACGTTCATTATATGTAATCGAAAATGTTAGATTATAAGATGTGTTGTTACAGTTAAATAATGTTAATTTGTGTTAAAGTTTTGTTAATGTAGGAAAGGCAAGGAAGTGATCATAATATCTTTTAAATTGTAACCCAGAGAAATAATAAGGAAGCAAACTAGTTATAATATCAGTAGCAAAGCAAAACTGATTTTTAGGCCAAATTCAACTTTTACTATGTAATCAAATCCAAAAGGATAAGTTAGATAAAACTATATAAAATTAACGAGATTAATTAGTTTAGAATAAAGATACTTAATTATAATTATCACAGAAATATATAATAGTAAATGTAATGATCAGAGGATAAAATTGACTTTATTGGAAATGTGTAATATAATGCCTAACAGTGGACACAGTACAAATAAAATGTAAATTAATCAGTATCGGTGTGTTGTAACAACAAATTGTTAAAGACAAAGAATAATGATGTAATAAGTAATCATATTTAAGGACAATGTTAACATAAAACGATTTGTAAACCATTTAATTTATAATTATGCGAATTATAATAAGGCCTATAAGAAATGTCAAAAAATGCCAGTTTTAAGCTTAATTGAAACTAAAATAGGTCATGTTGGATATTGATTTATGTAAAATTAGACAGGAATATTGCTAGGTACTTAAATTTTCATGAAATTAAAGAAATAATTAAATTATAGCCATAAAATAGAAAAAAATGTCATATATTTCTATGAGATCAGATCTGAACAAAGACGAACAGCTGATTTCAGACAATGGAATAGGATACCAAAATATTTCTGGAATTACTATATTAAATAACGATTTCATTTAGCAGTTGATTGTTAAACGCGAACCAGAACGGATGGGAACGTGCAGAAGGGAGATCTAAAGAATATAATAATTTGAACTAAGTTGAAAGTACCATATGAAGAGTTACAGAAGAGGTTAAAAACATAAAATTAATAAAAATAACTCAACCAATTAACGAAATGAAGAACCAGTAAAAGGATACATATAATTAAACACCAAAGACACCAAGAATCATCCGCCATGTTGGAACTTTCAAATCAATACTATTCCATTGAACAACGAACTTAGCCAGATTTCGAACACTTAATACGACACTAGTTAAAACGCATCAAACTACCTCTCTGAGCGAAAAAGAACATTACAATTGAAGAATCCAGAGGAACTACACTATCGCAGAAGAAAATATCACAATTACATTTAGTGAGAGGAAAAAACCAGGAGCCGGCAAAGTTGGGTGAAATCCAAAGTCGATGGCGGCCATGTTTCGAGTTCATCTTGCCAGCAGTACAATGCCACGGTGAGTCAACAGCTACGTGACGTCATACGCAGCCAACTGGTTCGATTTTTAAATGACATTATTTTCAAATATAATTTTATTTTACGTAATAGTAATTAAGTATTAATTAATTGTAAGTATAGTATTTTGTAACTTGCCTTTCCCTGACGATTTCTACAGCTCAAAGAACCTTGTTAATCAATATTTTAATTTTATATATTTTGTTAGTTGACACAATCGACCTGGGAATTAAGTCTCAGCCGCAGCAATAGTCGATGCACATAAGATTATCGCATCACTTTTAATAAA
This sequence comes from Magicicada septendecula, assembly GCA_034769895.1. Lineage (NCBI taxonomy): Eukaryota > Metazoa > Arthropoda > Insecta > Hemiptera > Cicadidae > Magicicada > Magicicada septendecula. The sequence goes on from CM068370.1 coordinate 106,772,924, forward strand.
TGTCATTACTGTTTCTAAATACGAGTTTTCTTAATTATTTGAGTAATTAAATTAATTTATTTCATTTCTAATTTAACTTAGAAAATAATAGCTAAAGAAATCAAGAAGAAGAAGAAAAAAAAAGGAGCTGAGTTAGAAGTGACTACAAATCGACCCAGCTTTGACATAATCTGATTAACACAATAGAACAAATAATTCTTTACAGAGCCTAGCAAAATAATACACGGAAATAAATTATTATTAATACTTTAAATTAAATAATATTAAATAATAAAACCTAATTAAATAATTAAATTAAATAATTAAAATGTATAACTTATACAAAAATAATAAATTTATAACTTATAAATTTTCTCAAACCTTAATTTTTATAGAAAAATAAATTTTATTTGTAACACGAGTTTAGTTACAGTGTAGAATTTTTTCTATGGCAAACGATAACAGCCGCAAATTCAAACAGAATCAAATATTTTTTTGCACACATCCCTGAATTGTAAAGGACGCTAGGCCTATTGTTTCTTGGTGAAGATCGGTTAAGGTAAAGGGGTAGTTTACCTACAACGTTTTATGTTTTAACAAGGGTAATTTTTTTTATGACGAACGATAACTGCCCCACATTCAAACAGAATCAAATAATTTTTTGCATACATATCTACATTGTAGAGGGCTCAAGGCCTATTGATTTTGGTGAAGATCGGTTATGAGAAAGGGGTAGTTTGCCTACAACGTTTTATATTTTAAGAAGAGTACAGTACTTAATTTTGAAAAATTTTGACGTATGTACGTTGATAAGAAGATCATAATAATCCACTATAGAAACGTAGATGAAATATCTATAAATGAAGAGGTTACTTGAACGGGGTGGGGGTAATTTTCTATAAATGGAAATGATAGTTGAAAGGGAAGGGATCATTTTTTATATGTGTATTACGGTATCGGCAACAAAGAAGTAGTTTGTTTATAAAATTCCTTCCCCGGCTGTTTGCCGTAATGCAATGTTTTCTGCAAAACCGGACGTTTCGGCAGTGCCATCGACTGCTACCATCAGTGAAAATCGAGTGCGATAACGTGAGGTGGTATACCTTAGTGACCACAGTACTGTGGTTAAGTCTGAAGCAATAAGTAGAAAGAAGTATTTTCTATGGAAATATTTCATTTCTAAAATAATTTCAAATATAAATCTTAGAACATGGAAGTCATGTATGGTTCTCTATACCGATATTTTGTATCGGGCAATGCCACATGCCAATTTCAACTCTTTACTCTTTGTTCTTCTCTTTTTCTCCACTATTCTTTCATCTTTTCACTGTCTCTTCTTTCTGTCTTCAGTCCACTTTGAACCTATGTTTTTTTCTCTCCTACCACGAACTCCTTCAATTTTGAACACTTTTACCAGAAAAACGTCTCTTTCAATTGCTTCTTCTGCGCGTATATTATTTTATTCTAAATCATTTTAGACTTCTTTAATCCAACTTAATGTTGACCTCTTCCACTACGGATTTGTATAGAGAGCAAAAGTAGGAATTAAATTTCGAAATTCCAAGATAAGATCGGATTGTTAGTCCGAAATCATTGTTTTTCGTGGTTTACTCCACTAGGTTCTTCCGCTCTCTCTGCCGTTGGGAACTGAGATGCCTTATCCGCCTTTGAGACCGTTGACCGGGTTTCACCTGTAACCCTAGGCAGGAGCCCTTACTGGGTGCTATCATCGGGTGCCAGATGAAAAAAGGTTTTTGAAGAGGTCTGCTCTTCTAAGACTCTTACGTACGTCCTGCAGTTGGATCATTGAGATCTCTTCCAACATTCCGTCCGTTGGTCTTCACAGAGGACCGTTAGCATCTGTAGCTACAATGTGGCTACAGAAGGTCCCAGGGGGCACAACGGGGACGTAGACTTGACTTACTCCCCCATCATCCCCTTTATTTTAACACAAAGGAAAATATTTTATAAAATTATTAGTCACTGAAACTCGCCCAAATTACTTTGTACAGGGTTTCCTACTTGATCGCATTTAAGAATTTGTGACTGTGGTCAGATTTTAGACACATTTTCTTTGCATAAGTTCATTACATTTGTCAGCTTAAAAGAATAGTAAAGTGAAGTACATAAATCTCTTTATTGACACAAAACAGTACTATAGGGGTTAGGATCGAGTGTTACGGTGGCAAACAGAGTAGGATGTTTTTGCGTTTGCAAGAATAGTGTTGTGGCAAAACGCATTTTTAGTAAATAACATTCCTTGTTTTTATTAATGACGTTTGAGTAAATTTGTTTCCAGTATTCGAAATAAAACATACTTCTGTCTCATGTTGTCTGTTTGTGACTTGACGCATTGCCTATTAGGTGAAAGACCTACCAATTACGTAAAAAATATTGTGTCACAGTTTACGTAAGCGACTTGACAGAAATATTGTTTGGTGCTGTCTCGTTGCGCTTGGCAAAGTCTCTTCTCAAATTTCAAGTAAGATAATAATACAATCTCCTTTCAAAACTAGACGATTAACACCATCCTTCCTATTGCCTGGCTAAGCTTTTAACATACATGACGACAAAATATTTCGCTCATTTACACCATACGTCTAGCTACATATCTGCACTTTTCCATGCTTCGTTAATAACGTATCTGTTGCTATTTTGTATACGAAATGTTGAATATAGCTTGAAGTTACTTTAATTTTTTTCTAAATAAATAAATTTTTACGGTGTAACACATAAACACATATAAACACACATAACCTAAATCTCACTTGTCTCTATAATAAAGAGAGTGTATGATTTGCTATTGCAAGATGTTCCTTTATTATATAGATTTCATAAATAAATATTTTGTTTTCGTCCAGTTTCGTCAAAACTTTTAATGTGTATAAATGTTTATTTGCATTTCTGGTATTACCGGGTTTGCCATCACAATACGTAAGAGTACAGTCACTCTTTAAAAAGTGAAAAAACGGCATACTTAACATTTTAAGTTTTTTCTAAAAACTTCTAATAATGACATAAGCGGATGTAATGTTCCAATGCCTAGTATCATTTCAAGTTTCGGTGGGTAATAAGAAAGTACGACGCGTTATGTACAAAGTATATCTTGCGTTTGTTGAAAAAATAACAAATATTTTCTGATATGCTATATAACATTCGAAGAAGGAAGAAGGAATCTCATTAAGCATCGTTTATTCAGTCAGGAAAATTGAAGAATTGACTGGCAGTGTTTAACCACAAATATACGGGTGAATATAAAATTCAGATGCTTTCTGAGCAAAAGATTTAATAATTTTAACAGTTATTACGAATTCGCTGCCTTCTTTATTATGTATGTATTTATATTACAAAATATCATAAGATCTTAACGAGTTTGGGTCCTAAAACACAATATCAAACTTGCTACCTGTTGCTGCTGATTCGATTGCGAAGTTACTCTCCGTGCATCTTTTATTCTAGAATGTAGAATCAATGTTAACAAAAACGTTGGAGGTAGAAAAAATGTATTGACCGTGGATACATGAATCTCTATTAAAATAACAATAGCAGTGGAAGAGTTAGTTATCAATATAAGAGAAAAAAAATTAAAAATTGAATTGAAAAAAAACAACAACAAAAAATTAAGCTACTTTCTCAGCATAAACATTTCAGCAAACATTAGGCATGTAAGTATTTAGAAGATAAGATGATACAGAAATTACGAAAACTCTTATAATGGGGTTCCTCTATTAGACCAAGTTCATTTCAAGGTTCCAATATTTGACATAAGAATTCACTGAATTAGTTACCTTGAAAAGTGTTATGCCCTAGTATACGCAAACCAGAGAACTGAGAAGTAGACAGAAATTTTCCTCGTTTTAGCTGTACAAGGGCACACAGTAGACGTACTTCAGAATGTATTATATGACAACCATAACTCTTACGGTGAATTGGTAAAAAGGGAAATTGCGGTACTGGAACCAGCATCTGTTCGAGGTGTACCAACGGTTGACAAAAGCGAGCAACAGGTTTCCGAGGAGTCTTCAAAAATTTGAAACAATTATCAATCGCCTGATTGGATTAGCCTTCATTAAAGACCAGAAAGACTTTCAAATGCTGTTAGTAATGCACAGATTTATTAAAGAGGTCAAAGATAATGACCTATAGCAAAGAGTAATGGCAAGGTATATGTTTAAAAAATTGAACGCTTTTGGCATTGTTACACAGACTCAATTAAGAATTGTAAAAATTAACAATATTACCATAAATTAAAAATACTTTAATGTATTTTTGAATATCAACTATATTACATCGTTTTATTTCAAACATAGGTCGAATGTGAAGCTTTTACGCATGACAATCACAACGACATGCTCTCCACAAAGCAAGAAGCCATTTCAATTTCAGGTCAAAACATAATGAATTCAGTGACAAAATTTGTCTAAATACTACTGAATAATTGGTTAAACCAGATTGAATCACCGCAACTGCGTATATGGCAGGCTCATTAACTTTCAATAAATCCTCTATATGACACCCACCAATTTGTACAAATTCATTACTAACAGAATCTCTCATCTCAACACCACAACTAACATTTGAACAAATAATAGATATACACGAATCAGCTAATCTCAGAGAATTGAATGCAGGTGATTTTAGTTGATTAATTATGTTATTTCTGTATTAACCTGTAAACACAGTACAACTTCACTTGATTATTTGGTTATGCTATCACAGCGATTTGACTTTACACTGTTTCAAACTTAGCTTTTTTGTATCCAGATTATAAAACACATGGATCTACCAGACCTGACTATCTGCTGCCTTGTAACAATTATCTAACTATCAAGCTCATCCACTGGCTTCAAATGTGTCACCACGTCACTTGTATGGAGTGACTTTAATTTGGCTAGTATTTCAGATATGTAAAAATTACAGAACTTATATATATATATATATATATATATATATATATATTTCAGTAATTATGTTTTAGTGTAACTTTTCTCCAAACATAAACGTGAAAAGGCACGGGTAAGTGCTCTCTCTCTCTCTCTCTCTCTCCCTCTCTCTCTCTCTCTCTCTCTCTCTCTCTATCTCTCTCTCTCTCTCTCTCTCTCTCTCTCTCTCTCTCTCTCTTTCTATGTTTCTCTCACTAAAACACAAATAATTATGTATATATGTGTGGTTAAAATAGGATTTTTGGTGAAAGGTTAGATAGCACTGTCACTCACCGCTTGGTTGGTAGACCTTTATACCAATTCAGACTGATGTGACTATACTTCCAATGTTTATCAACTATAATAAAAGTATATGATACAGGTGTTGACTATGTGTGTTAGTGCAAAGCCATAGGCAAGAATTATATGAAGCTCCTGCAATTATCTGAAGAAAAAATGGTTTGTTTCAATTTATTTTGTAAAACTTGTTTTTTATTGTAGTCTTGTAATCTGTTCAACTTGCGAACATTGACTAAATTGAATTACATAATACACATACATGATTTTAGAGTTGTCCATTAGCAGCTCTACTTGCTATCGTTTACAGATTAAACATATACAAAAATTAAAAGATAAAATGACTAAATATTTAAACAACTAAACAGAACATCACTACCACTTGCTCCTGACATAACCTGAGTACATTACTTGAATACATTAAACACTGAGCCTATAAGGCAGAAATACCAGTTGGCATTAACACTTAATGTTGACATGAACACAAATGATACAGTTATTATAGTACAGATAACACAAACATTACAATACAGATAAAATAGACAACATATTAATTTTTAACCCTGAAGGGTGGGTCTATCAATGTATGTCTTTTTACACTGTAAATGTCTTCACTATTAATAAATTAATTGCTAGGGAGTTAGGATGGTATTCTAATTTAGATATGTGTTTTCTGCAGAGTGTTTTGTAAAGTCCCTATGGAAATCCATACGGATCAATGTACAAACTTTGAGTCAGTAGTGTTTAAAGGATGTTGTCGTCAACTCGGAATTCGAAAGACCAGGACAACGCCTCTCCATCGTCAGTCGGACGGAATGGTTGAGAGGTTCAATAGGACACTTGAGCAGCATCTTTTGCAAGTTGTTGATGAGAACCGAACAGACTGAGATCGGTATATATCAATATCAATTGTATCAAATTGTATATCAATATTACTTATGGCGTATAGGACATCAGCACTCAACACAACCGGCATAACTCCATCAAAATTTGTGTTAAGAGGACGGCTAAAGATAGCTAGTGAAACATGAAAACTCGGTATGACATTTGCAGCAATAGTGGTGTAGGTTTCCAAGAACTTTGGTTGTTCTACTCAAAACGCCGTCGTGGTTACTCACCTAAATTTTAGATCAACTGGAAAGGACCTTACTCTGTGAAAAAGAAAATCAACGATGTTTTGTATCGGATTCAACAGGAAGGACAGAGAAAAAATTCAAGGTTTTCCGCCTACATCGACTGACTAAGTATTATTTTAGAGCAGTTTTTAGTTTGGGAAGAAGAGGCTTAAGGAGGGTGCAGTGAAACGAATGGAACCGCCTAGAACAGACGGGAGCATCTTTCACCCTCCCCCGCTTGTCGTGCAGGTGTTGGACAAAATTATGTTCCAGATTATTCAAGAACACTTGACATACGCATTAGCTATCACAACTAATTGAGAATGGACAATTTCTAGAAGACGTGTGCTTCCTATAATATACCAGCCAGCTTGTCAGTCAGTTGACAGTGAGCGATATCCTTAGCATGAATCGGGTGTTTGTAGAAATATTGCAGCAAAGTGTTATTGTATAATTGTGTTGTTATAATTAGTGCGGAATTCTTTATAATTAGCATTATTATTGCGTGTGGACAAATTTAAGTTGAATTATTGTTATTACGAATTGATTACAAATTGTTATTTGTGATCAATTAAAGCTGGTTATTAGTGACTTCATTGGTATCTATAATTTTGTTTTCCACTGTACCATACGACAATCAGTTAGACCGTTGTAACAATATTTAAAAAAATACATAGTTGCGTGCTTACCTGCACGGTAAGAAATAATGATTATTGCAAATTAAAAAAAATTCTCTGTTTGTTACGATTACTGCAAGCAATAGATTTAAATAGTTTACATTATTTTTAATTGTTTACAAACTTTCATTCGTTTGTGTAAGGCAATAGGCGATTTTCATTTAAATATTGGATAATAGTCTCATCTAAATTGCCGGTAGAAAGTAACCCAAATAATAATAAGCAAACAAACTATTTGATTCGTATATGAAAATAAATTAAATATTTTCATCTAATGATGTAAACGGAATAAGGTATAATAAAAGTTTTAAGTGATATTACATTACATCCTGTCATTTGAAGCAACACTAATTCACTCAAACTCTGAGTACTAGTGTTGAGCAGCTAAATTTTTTTCCAACTATAGTTACAACTTTCGCCCTAGCTAGTGAATCAAAGTTCATGAAAACTATGTGACAGAACAGAAATGTTAACAGTGTGAAGAGAATTAGAGTATTGTGTACTCAAACCAGTATAAAGGAGGATACAAGATTTTTAGGCTAACGCAACTTAGAGACTAAGAAGAAAAATAATACGCTTGCATGAGAAAAGCGTAATTGAGTGGGAGAGAAGGATTAGATTGAGAGATGGAAAGGAAAATACAGCGAGCCAGAGACACTAGGGAGGCAGAGAGTCAGAGAAAGAAAGAGAAAAAGAGATAATAGAGAGTGATAAAGAGTGAGAGAGGAAAGACCATTTCTTTAATGATTTAGTGACAATAGGTTTAAAACAAGGTGCTAAAAGTGTCTATGATAGATAGTTACAGTTTTTATTCTTTAACGTAAACATCAGGTGGATGTCGTTGTAAACAACCACAATATGATATATGAAAACCAAATATAGTGAAATTCATGAAATCGAACAACATCCCAAATAAGAGTAAATAATGACATGATATAAACAGTAGATATAACTAATAAGGAGACTACTCTGATCACTGTAAATCCACAACGTATGGGATATAAAATATAAATGTATTCTAAACACCGTAGCGCATTTGTGTAACATTGTTAATTTTTACAAAGCTACCATCTCCCCGTTCAGTATGCGAATCTCTTGCGAATGGCTGAATAGGTAGCCTATGTGTTTCAAAGGAAAAACAAAAAGATCTGCTTTGTTTCAAAGGACTATTCCCCAACGTAATTATATGAATATTTTACTCACTTTATGCATAGTTACGCTTCTAAATTGTACCTTATTCTTTGCGCTAACAAAAAAATTCTTGTTTTGTTCACTGGGTACTTTTGTTAATTAAAAGGATTTTAACAAAACTGTAAATACACGTCATAACATGAACGCGTTGGCGTTAACTAAATTCATTTATACTCAGTATAGTAAAATACTATGTAAGAGTCCTTCCTTCAATACAATACATGTATTCAACCTTGCATATTCTGCATCCAAAAGTATGTAATAGTTTTGTGAGTCATTTTCCCGTATGCAAGCTATCCACACTGACGGGGTTTCGCTGAGATATTGCTTTGGTTTTTCATTGATTCGTCGTTTATCGTAATGAATACGTTGTTCACATATTGTCTTTCAGTTAGATATAGGAATGTACCGCATGGATGTAAATATTATATTATTTTTATCCCATAATACATTTAAATTTCAGTGAATTGATACTGTGTTCATATTTATACAACACGCAATATTGCACGGCTACATTAAGCAGACTCTTAAATACGGTGAAATATAACCATTTATATGTTGCAACGTGACGGATCCCTGAAAATAAATATTAAAACTCAAACATGTTGAAGAATAGACAAATGCCAAAGTGCATAACCTAACCAAGTTACTGAACCTAACCAAGTTTAAGTACAAAATAATAGTAAAGTGCTAAGTTTATTTTGTAAGTTATATGTCTTAATATGTTTGGTTAAGATTATAAAACTGATATATAGTAATCAAGGAAACTATACATGTGAGATTAAAACATTGTGACACTTATTTCAATTAAATACTTTATGTCATATTGTATTAAAAATAGGTAAGGGCCATATCACATTATGTACACGAGTAACTGATTAATATTATATTGTGAAAGGAAAGTGTGTTAATTCATCAATCAGTTATATGAAACAATAATATTGTCTATCAGTAGGTGTAAAACTGTAACTAGAAGTTATGACTTGACTAATTATTTGTGTTTACATATTCTAAAAGAACATAATGACAATCAAAGTGGAAAGAAGACTAATACCAAAATGTTTTATCTAAATTTTGTTACATAAAACATGTGTGATTATTAGTAAGAATCCTGAACTAACTATTGTATTATAGAATTTGTCAGGATGGCAATGATTATGCTTGAGGAATTACCAAGATGGTTAATTAAATCATGTTATATAATATTCGTGTTAGTAGTAGTATAAATCATGAACTAACCAGGGTATTAGGGAGTATGTCATGATGATTGTTATGCTAGATAAATAAGGAAATTGTTTAAGTAAATGTTATAGTATAAAACTTGTATTAGCAATAGTAAAAATCCTGAACCAACTGTTAGACGAGAAAGCATGTCAGGATGATTATTATGTTAGATAAATTAAGAAATTGTTTAGTTAAACGTTATTTGTATAAAACATGTATTAGCATTAGAACAAATCCTGAACCAACTATTGGATGATAAAGTATGTCAGGATGATTATTATATTAGATAAATAAGGAAATTGTTTAGTTAAATGTTATTCTATAAAACTTGTATTTGTAATAGGGTAAGTTTTAAAATAACTGTATTAAGGTAGAGAGTAGGTACATAGTATGATTATATTTTATAAATAAGCAATGTGTATTAAAACATTAATGATGTTAAAGTGTACAAAAAAATATTATGTTTCTCTTACAGTCAATAGGTTTCATAAGACAATGATGTTAACATTTGTCATAACCAGTACTGATATCAATGTATTTAACTATTAATATTATATTTAAAGTAAATAGAAATTGTTTTATAACATTAAGGGTACAGAAGGGCTACTTTTAAGCATAAAACATAAATTTTGGTAAAAAATCAAAAAAGTAACATATGTTACGACGGTCTACTTGATCGTCGTAGTTACAGTGGAAAACAAAATAAGTACAAGACACCAATTAAGTCACTAATCACCACCTTTAATTTTCACAGTTGAACTGTTCGTAATTAACAACACAGTCTCCTAAAACAAACCAAATAACAATTGTTCACACGCAATAAAATGTCACTAATATTAACCACAATGGTATTACAATTATACCGCCCGATTATAAAACGCAACACTTCACTAATAACCACTTGAACACGTACACAGTAATCTCGCCCGATAATAACTCGAGCCGCACTGAAAATATATCGCTGCTATACTGACAACTAAGGCCGCTGCCGCCAAGAATTTATACAACGCTCACAGACCAGAACGTTCCTAATTGCGTCTTAGCGCCCGTGTGAACTACGTAATTAACTGCGGCCTTGACACAGTCCGCGCGGCTGGCGGCTTCGAGAAAACTCTCGCGGATGCGTCGACAGTCACGTATGCCACATACATTAGAGCGAGATTCTTCTGGTACATTCGACAAACACGTAGACTGTTCTGTAATGTCGTAACAATATAAAGATACTAAACAAAAACCTATCTTGTGAGGTATCAAAATGATCAGTGAAAAAAGGGGATTTCATTGATGACAACACCATTAACATTGTGTATAGCATAAGACGAAAGTTTTGAAATTAGTATTTGGAGGTATATTTGAACTAGAAAAACCGATGCCATCAAATGACAATGCCTAAGGCTTCGATCAATCGGACTTTTGCAAATTCTGCACCAAGAAGCCAGAAAAATTGACACCCAAGATTTAGTTGATTGTTGAACCTCGAAGAGTTAAGAACGAGATCCCTGTAATACTTGTGGGCAGTAAATTATTAGCAAGTCTCGAAAGCAAGTCAGGTTAGGTTACTAATATCCAATAGTGATTTTCAATTCAGTGAATAATCAACCAAGTGAACATGTGAATAGTGACGTATGCATATTAAATTGTGAAAAGAACATACCAAAAATAGGAAAGTGTATAACAATTCGGTGAGATTAATCCAAATTACTATTTCAACATAACCCAACTGTGACACTGAATATACACAATTTAATTATTTGAACAAACACTGAAAACACTAAACACTAACACTTTTGTGATTTATTAGTTGCAAGATAATTATTTATTTGTACTTAGGATTAAGAAGTGAAATTGTTGTTAACCAAGAAAGAAACTGACGCAGTTAGGCACTCGCTAAAACTGTTTCGTTCCTTAGTTTTAAGCAATTATTTATTTTATAAAATATATCGAAGAATTGTGATGTTTTGTACTTCACTGAGGACATTTTTGAAAATCTATTGTAGTCAAAAGAACACACGTTAAAATATTTAAGTCAGCTTAACCTAAATGTAATAAACTTATTCCCTGAAATTTTTCAATAGTGCCAACCTCTGAGCAATTAATTGATTAGCTAGGGTAACTAATGTTCAGAAAGTATTTATTTGTTTTGTATTAAAGGAAAGGTTTAAGAAACCAATAAAAGAATATTTAATTAAACTGTATAAGTGCTGGTGTAATTATTTATAGTAAATAGTAAATTATCGAAAATACGAGTCCTTAAGCTGACGAAAATTGAGGCGAAATCTGGTACTGGCTTTGGGTATCAAGGTGAGCCACGATAATATTTCGATTTTAAATTATTATTAATTTTAATCAAGTTTTGAATTAATTATAAATTCAAGAAGCAAATACCTAACTAATTATTTGTATATTGAATTTTTATATAAAAAACGTAATTTATATTTTTATATAAAATACATATTTATCTCTACATCAGTTACATGAATTAAAAACCATGGCATTCCAATCTTGGCGCTCCAACGAGAGGTGTTAATAAGAACACAGTTAATAAAAACAAATCAAATTTAAATAAAAAAATTACAAATAAATTAAGAAACACTCAGATTTATATTTACATATTTGTCGCCTACAAAGGGAGGCTTGTCAACCATTAAAAAAGAAAGAAAAAAAGAAATAATTTTTTTATAAATACATTTAATTTATATGTATATTCATTTACTTAGATATTTTGGCACTCCAAACGTGAGGCCTAGACAAATATAAAAATAATCACACAGATTTTGCACATAACAATGTATTACAAATATAAATAGTTCCTGGTTGTTAGATGATAATCGGTATGATATTAGCATATGTGCTAACTAACTTTAAAACCAATGTTTTGACGAGATTGATGGAATAAATTTTGAAGAAGGATACCATTTATAACATAGTGTTACGACATTAAAGAACATGCTACACATTTCTCAGGTATTCCAGTGGAATCCGGCTGTAATGTGTCGGTGAGCAGGTATTACTGCTACTTTGAGATGAAGGATAATTACGTGACACTTGTCACGCGATCGAGAATGATCCAGATTTCACCAGTCCGCGCGCGCTCTGTGCAAGGCCGCAATCAATTACGTTCTGGTGTTTTCCAGTAACGTTATTGACGTGTAGTATGGAATATTCTGGTATATCAACGGGGTATAAATACAAGACTTCAGCAACGCTTAGTTCACTTATTGTCGTGCAATTTACACATTGTGGTTCAAAGTATTGTGGCGAAGTGTTATGTGTTTTATAACTGTGCGGGACAATTGTAATACAATTGTGTTTTATACTCGTTGACATTATTATTGCGTGTAAACAATTTTTATTTGATTTGTTGTAAGAGACAATCTTGTTGATTACAAACTTTTTAATTGTGATAATTAAAGCTGGTGATCAGTGACTTAATTGGTGTACCTTACGATGATCACTAGACAGTCGAAACAATACGTAAACTTGAATGATGTTAAGCAAAGGTAGCACAACAAACGCCTCCTGGTTTTTCACAAAAGAGAAATATAATTATAGCTCCAAATTTTCAGTAAATGGAGGTATCCCGAAACGTAATGAGATACGCTGCAAACGACTCAAAATGCATCTCAGTACAATACCTATGAGCCTTATGGATAACAGTTAGCAGACGTGAATTGTCAAACTACCGGGCTTCCTCTTTAGCCATTAAGTAAAGTATATTAAAAGTAACTAAAAATACAGTTTTAAATATGTTTTATAAATAATCGCCTTCCAGAAAGTTATGGTCAGTCATAGTAAAAAAAATTAGTGAACAGTTCTTCCACCTTTCCTACTATTACACTGTTATTTGACAGCGACTTTGAGAGACTGGTAGGACAGTTAGTTATTAAGTTAGTTACAAGGTAAGAAGAATACGGAGATTTAGTGTGTCACTTTTAGAGTGACTCAAATATTTATTCATTTTAATTGTGGGCTAACAAATTTTTAATTTGTAGGAGGTACGATTTCTGTGTAACGCGTCCAGGGTGTTTGTTATGATAATACAGGGTAAGTGAAAAAGTAAAGGCAAATTTTATTTTCCCTGCTGCAATGGATGGCAGCACTGACTGAACAATGATAAATCATAACCTCAAAGTTCTTTTGTTCTTTAGCTGTGTTGTTTCAGTGCTCAGCTCCATTCGTAGTGATTTCAGGGCATTTTATTATGAGTGCCCCGTTGTCCGTGTGCACCAAGGAAGAAATGAGGGGAGTGGTACGTTTTCTGCACTCTGAAGGGACTAAACCTGCGGAGATTATTCGCAGAATGCAGCAGCAGTACGGTGAGAGCTGTCTTAGTGAACGCAAAATTTATGAGTGGATAAATCGCTTTAAAAATGGTCGTGTATCTATCTGCGATGAAGAGCGTTCAGGTAAGCCATCCACTTCGAAGACGGACAAGAACATCGAGACAGTTGAGCGAATGATTCATGATAATCGTCGTGTCAAAATTGATGATATTGCGCATCCGTTGAATATTAGCCACGGTTCAGCAGTTGCAATCATCCACGAATCACTAAATTAACGCAAAGTGTGTGCTCGTTGGGTACCACATCGACTGACAGACCAGCACAAACAGAAACGTTTGGAAATTTCGAAATCACATTTAAGGCGTTTAGAAGAGGAAGGAGAAGAGTTTCTCAGTCGCATAGTAACCGTTGATGAGACGTGGGTCCATCACTTCGAACCACAGAGTAAGCGGCAGAGTATGGTGTGGAAACATACATCCTCGCCTACAGCAAAAAAGTTCAAAAAACAAGTTTCTGCAGGAAAGTTGATGATGACAGTGTTTTGGGATATGAAAGGTCCACTTCTAATTCATTACACTCCTAAAGGTCAAACAGTGAATAGTGACAGCTACTGTTAGCTACTGCAAGATCTGAAACCCAAAATCAAAACAAAGAGGCGAGGAAAATTTTCAAAAGGTGTGCTTTTGCTTCACGACAATGCCCGTCCTCATACTGCGGGGAAGACGATCCAGTGCATTCAAGATCTTGGTTTTGAGCTGCTGGAGCATCCGCCGTACAGTCCTAACCTAGCTCCAAGTGATTTTCACCTTTCTGGTCCGATGAAGGAGCACCTACGTGAATCCAAGTTTTCGTCGGATGACGAGGTTTTGGAGGTGCGCGAGTGGCTGTGCACGATGCCACAAATCTTCTTCCAGGACGGAATTACGAAGCTTGTCAAGAGATGGACCAAGTGCATAGAAGTTGAGGGAGATTATGTAGAGAAATGATGTTACTTGTCATCTTGTTTTCACAATAAAAAGTTCCTTTTTAAAAATTTGCCTTTACTTTTTGACTTACCCTCAACACTGATTTTTTTAAGTGTAACTGAAATATACAGTATTGTTCGGCGTCATAAATGCAGTAATTATTACTTTATTTTGCCAAGTGTTTTATTAGATTAATGTTGTGTTTGAAAGAAATTCGTGTTTCATGACACTCGATCTGAAAGAAAATTCGGTTTAACCGGCCATTTTGTTAACCGGCCAATCCCCCGGTCCCGAGCTTTCCGGTTATGAGTGCGTCCACTGTATGATGTTTTCGACAAGCTCAATTTAAACCATTGGATTTTAGGCGTTTCCAAATCGCCAATGAAGTAAGGGCTACTCGCTTTCCTGTGTGAACAGCCACTAGATTCACTGTGCTCCATATCTACGGATAAAACAACGCTGTCAATTTACCTTTACGATGTCAGTCAAGACTGTTACTTATTTCAGTCACTTACTCAAAGTAAGTGATATTATATAAAATAAGATATATAAATTTCAGGCTGTTACTCAAAGAACATATTATTTATGTACTGTTATGTTTGCGGTCACGTCACATAATTCCGGTCGCCTCATATGATTAAGGTTTACACTGAAGAAATAAACGTCACACGTTAAAATCTTTACGGTTCAGCATTGACTTCACATGATTGCAGTATAGCGAACCAGTAGTCGGGACAGGTGACGACTGAAAATTTTCTTATCAGTTCTGTGCGACAATTTACGCATACGATTTCTGCAGTGAACGCGCACACAATCCCACCTGCCAAGTGTACAATGAAAATCAGCCTAGCTGGCATACTGTGTAGATACATACTGTGTAGATCTGTACGGAATCTGTGTATCAAATGACTATCTTTGAGTGCACCGTCGAAGAAGTCCACACGATATTATTTAACTTCGGATTCTGAAACAATCTGACTCGGCGAAAATAAACGGTTTAATTATTTATACATCCGACTGCTAATGGTCTTTTCGTATAATCAAAAAGAGACAGTACTCTGTAAGTACCGGTATAGCACATTTCATACGTTTACGTGTCAACTGAGTAAACTACGTTGGGTAATTATAATAATAATTATTATTTTATTGCGTTTTAAGGGCTTGGAAACTAAGGACTTTAGCCTAAAGACGTCGACCGTATATTGCTCAATTATTTTGTTTGGCTGCCGCCTTATCTTACACATAACGGAAATTTGTACACATAGCGTACAAATGCAAATCAGTTCAACTAATTAACAACGCTAGAATAATCTTCCTGCTTTTAGAAAAATCAGAGTTTTTTTTAACGCGAACTGTTCATTTTGAGGTATGCTTTCAATTTACCTTTTACTTTGTGTCTTTGTCTGCGTTCAACAAGAACACTACAGTCTTCAGTTATTTGACTGTAATTGCTGCGACACATCAGCTTACATATTGTTTTGACATGGAATCCATAGCTATGTAATGTCTTACTCGCACGTTTCGCGAAAATCGACCGTTATGTTTCAAATGTACTTTCGGCATACCACTATCTCACGAACCGCTCAACCAATCCCAGCAAACCAGGTGTCAGGTGATGGAGTCACTCGGCCCCCTTCCAACAATAGTACTGAGAATTTTGACAACTGACTTCAGTCGCCTCTAGGCTTTGTCTGCGTGAGGGTGTTTTTGCGCCGAAAATTTCTAAATTGCTCCACTAAAACTTAAATATCTCGGGAACTACAAGTCCGATCGCAAAAATACAAAGTGCGTTGTGATCCACGGAACTAAATCTCTCCAATAACACCAATTCTGAGTACCAGAAGCACTCACAGAAAATAATAACAACATTGGAACTCAAAAAATTGAAATGCCTCGACCTAAAAATCGCGATAAAACTCGAACCAAAAATTTTAAACCGAAAACCGGCAAATCCTGTACAGAGCGTCAACAGGCCTATCTTTTGACACTAAAATTAAAGAAATCGGCCAAGAACTTAGAAAATGGCAACCATTTGAAGATTGACGAAACCCCGTTAGCGCCCAAGCGGCCCGCATCTCCGATACCTGGGTCATCCGGCGTGCCCCCAAAGCGACTCAGATCGAGCGTACGGCTAGCTAGCAAGAAAACGAGTAAACGGCAGATACGGCAAGTCCATCAGTAAAGTGATCCCTAAGATGATCGCCGACATGACTACACCAATAATGCTCTGCGGCGACTTCAACAAGCATGCACCCGATCACGAGAACCTACTACAGGACATCAACGACGAGTACGGCCTACAACTCCATAGCTTACCATCAACTACACTCGGAAACACGAGCATAGACCTGACGTTCAGTCGCAACATGCAACTCTTCGCTCAGATATTCGTATCATACTTCACCTACCATCGCTCCGTATTCCATCAACTAACGTTAGGTGACTCTGTAAATTCTAAAAATTCTGAATAAATAAAATACATTGAAACTTAAGTAGCTGTTTATTTAACGAACCCTTCATTCCTTCCCAATGCACAAGTCTGCCCATGATTTCATGTCTACCGATAGTCCCAGGACTACCAGGTGTAATTTTTTTTGGCCTTGTAGGAGATAACAATACGTCTGCTTTTGTGCTCAATTTGCAGTCTGGTAATACAATTTTATTCGCGACGATAGCGATCACCTGTCTTTTGCCCTTTACGGATGGTATGCGTTACTGAAAAAGTTTGCTCACCCGTGGATCCCACATCAGCTGCCACACATTGAGAATGGAGTTGCGGCAGCTATTTTTGCGTCGTCATTTCGTACGTTAATAACATCGACTTCTGGGCTGTGTGCAGCGCGTCTCGCTGCAGCGTCGGTTTCTTAATAACTTTCAGTACGAAAGATAAGCCAAGATCAAGATTGAAAAATGTCGGCTCAAGCGCTCGTTACTTCCATGGTGGACATAATCTTGAGAGCGTGATAGGCTTCCGAGAGCAAGAAGGTAAACTGGTAGACTCAATAAATTGCGTATAAGAGGAGGTACCTCATGCTAAACAAAATCGTAAGCGGACACGGGATTGTGTTAAGGCTGGGCAAGGGATCTTGTGACTGGAGCACAGGGCTGCGAGGGGAGAACTACGGGCGATGAACTGTACCAAAGGAGCGCTGTTTTCACGTGTGTGAAAATTCCAACAAAAGCTCGGAGCTTTAAAGGCCACCGTTGTAATGGATGAACCGACAACGTAGAAAATACAAGAACTCTTTTTTTGACCACCAACTTGGAGAGAAGCGGGTCCGTTTGGGAATGTTGGGAGATTTTCCAAATTTTACACCACAAGAGTTATAGCTGGCAGCCAGGACGATGAAGGGTAGGAAAGCTTCAATCCACGACGAAATCCCTAGTGAGTTGCTGAAAGCAATTTATTGTCATAAGCCAGATTTGTTACTCAAGGTACACAACACGTGCTTGACATCAAATGTGTTCTGCGCTTGTTGGAAAACAGCACGACTGATGCTTATCAGCAAGGAAAAAGATGACCGAAAGCTCCCGTCGTCGTACCGACCACAATTTTATGTTAGATATGGTTGGGAGTTTACTGGTTAAACTCATCAGGACAATACTGGCAATGGCGATCAATGCAGGTTATCTCCACGAAAGCAGTTCGAAATAGGTCGGGAAGAACGACGGTGGATGCGATACAGAAAGTGTGTGAGACTGTCAGAAGAGCGGAGGACCACAACCATTTTTTGCAAAGGGTTTGCTGCTGGTAACACTAGACGTAAATTGCGCTCAACTTGCGTGAGATGGAGCGATATGAGGAAGCGTTGGACCATGATACCTGCGTGACGAGGTATCTGCTACGGATGATGAGAATTACCTCAGGGATAGAGCGCTGCTTTATGGAACGCAGGAAGGACTGCAACTGCTGTGAAGGCTAGAGCGGCCTAGAGTTCAGTCCTTGGGCCGGATATCTGGAACGCAAATGCAACATATACAGCCTCCTGAGGATTGAGATGCCGGAAGAGTTGTGTTAGGTGGGATACGCCGACGATGTGGCGCCGCTTGCTGGTCGTACCATAGACCAAGCCCAAATTAATCTCAACAGTGTGATCCGATTAGTCAACAATTGTATGGTATCGCAAGGGCTGATGTTAGCTCTCGGTAAGACGGACGTCGTGGTCTGAAGTAAGAAAACTGCAACTGCCACTGTAATCCCGGTACGAGCCAGATACGAAGTCGTCAAGTCTAAGACAGCGGTGAATACTCTGGAATGATGAACGGTTCCAAGTTGTGCTTTTTTAAGCAAATTTGGCTTCAACAATGTGGTGAAGGAAGTGATGGCGTTTATTCGGTTTGTGACCAACATCGGCGGCCCAGCGTCAACCAGAAAAAGGCTTGATGGCAGCTGTCCGGTTAGTCCTACTTTATGGATTGGAATTGTGTGCAGACTCACTGAATCGTAAGATTTACAGGAAGAAACTGGCTGAGGTCCAAAAACCGTAGAGCTCTTCGAGTTGCATCGGCTATCGCACGGTTTCCGAGCCGGCTGCCTTGGTCGTTGCCGGAGTGATGCTGATTGACCTTTTAGCCAAGGAACGTAAGATCGTATTTCAGAGGAAGTAGGAGGAAGACAGGTGAAGGTGCACACGAGAGGGACGAAGTCAGATGGTGTAGAACTGGCATAGATCTTGGGAGAAAAAATATGAAGGTTACTGGATAAGAAGGCTCATCAAGCAGGTGCAGCCGTGGGCGGAGGCAAAGCAATGGGAGATCGACTATTACGTCACCAAGTATCTGAATGGAGACGGGTATTTGCGAACTTATCTGAAGAAAGTCCAAAAGGCCGAGTCACCAGAATGCCTGTACTAACCCGCAGCTGCAGATAATGCCAACCATAGATTCTTTGTCAACGACAGATGGGAACAACATAGAAGACCGTTGCAAGATAATATTAGGCAGGAGATTTCAACGGATAACATTGTTGAAGCGATGCTTAAAGTGAAAGACACCTCGAACTCTGTGGCACGCTTCACCGTAGAGATTCTTCGTACCAAGAAGACTGACATAGATAATACACTGTGAAAGAATAAGATGTCACAACAATAGTCCTAGAGCAAAGTAGAGTATCAAATATTTGAAGGTTAGTATCCTAGAAGAGGAAAGAGAGGTGATTTTTTTGGTGGGTCGGGTATAATGCTCAAACCCACGGACCCCGGAACTGTCGACCTTTCCGGACAATTGTACAGCAAATTATTCCACCTGCCCTCTTAAGAAAAGAAATATTAACAATAACTATGGCCATAACAATTAATTATTATTATTATTAGATTTATTATAGTAATTAGTATATTACAAAAAACAAAATCTCCCACTAAGACTATTTTTTTCCGGAATTTAAACAAACACTTATTTTAACCTCATTTGATGGCATACTTACCAAATATAACATATTTCGAAATCTTTCCCTTAATTAAGTCTCCTAAAGTCGTTGTCACTTACTGGCGTGATACCTGAATAGACTACAGAAATAATTTATACTTTTTTTTTAATATGGACAGCCATAACATTCCGGAAGGTTCTTCTTTACACTGGACATATTTCTGTGTTTCCTAAGCTTTCTAATGCAAATTGTTTACGAAAAATAAGAAGCATATAAATTGATTTTAAATTAGCATGAAGAAAATTAATTAATTCTTAACTCTCTATGTGATTACTGTTAATTAATTAATTTACTTTTCTAATCCCTTTCACTTGACGACCAAATAGTAAGTCGTGTAGTGTAACGAATCTGTCTTCGAGTTTGTCCATTGTTGTTCACGAATTTGGTTTCTACTGTACGTCGTTAGATGTATTTCTTAGTAAGTTTTATGACGTCATTAAAATTTTTAATTTATAGTAGAACATTTTCCATTGTAACATACTATACGGAATTTATTAAAGTAACGTTTCCTGACATTTTCTGGAAGCCTTATTCCAAAGTGTAACTTTAAAGTCGAATTTGAAATTGTATGCTAACAGCATACTTTGAGCAAAAATTGCCATCATCTATCAGAAAACAGTAGTGTCAGTAAAGCTTTCTTTCAAGTAATATTTTCCTAGATAACATGTGTGGAAGCCTTGTAAGTACTTTAAGCAGTCAACGGAGAAGGAATTTATCACTTATGTTTAATTTATTTAGACTGTATTACACTACAAGATTTTGTAAACGATATTTTCTGATTTTAGTTTAAGATCAATTTCCCTATTGTACATTTTAATAAATCTATTTTTAATGTTACAGATGCTTCAGAGGCCAATCTTTTGTACTCTTACTATTCCATACCATATAAGCGAAGACACTCAAATCATTGTATGGTGGACTGCTAAGTGCATTCTAGACGTAACTGTATTACATTATGAGTTGCTGTAAAAATTCATAGTAATTACAGAATATACATAAGCGTATAATCATAAAATATTCATATATATGAGATTCCAATTTTAAGTTTAAGTGGTCGAGTAATCAAAAAATGAAGGATAAAAAACCGGGTTGATTACTTCACACGTTAAAGAAATCGTGTTACATTAGATTAAAGCGGCTTTAGAATACCGATTTCTATCAACACGGCAACTCTCTCTCTCCTATGGCGCTACAGCCCAAGTCGGGCCCTGGCCTCCACCAATCTCCGCCTCCAACCCACTCTATCCACTGCAACCCTCCTCCAGTTTCTTATCCCCATGTCTCTCGCGTCCTCTGCAACGCCATCTTCCCACCTCTTCCTCGGTCTACCTCTAGGTCTCGTTCCCTCCCATGTATCCAGCAAAGCCCTCTTAGGGTTCCTGCCACCCTCCATTCTCATAACATGTCCGGCCCAACGCAATCTTTGAATTCTTATAAATTTTGAGACTGGTATCTCTTTATATATTTGATACAGTTCGTTGTTGTATCTCAGTCTCCATGAGCCATTTTCTTGTATTGGGCCTATAATGCGTCTGAGGATTTTCCTTTCAAAGGTGTCTACTATGTCGACTGTTTTCTGTGTGATTGCCCATGCCTCACAACACGGCAACTACTACTCTAAAAAATGATGCGGAAAATATTATTGTATAATGTACATGCGATATATTCAGATATATCTTCTTCTGATAGTCCCTATCCGTCACGGATGCTGGATATCATACAGGCTATTTTAACTTTCTGCACAGCTGTACGGAATAAGTCAGTTGTATTCATGCCAAACCAGATCCTTAAAATTCTTAGCCATGATAATCTCGGTCGCCCTACTTCTCTTTTTCCGTGTACTTTTCCCTGTAGTATGGACTGCAATAAGTAAAATCTCTGTTCATTTCTCATGAGATGTCCCAGATACTGAAGCTTTCATATCTTCACTGTGTTAATAACTTCCCTACCTTTCTTCAACTTTTTAAGAACTCCAACATGCGCATTCCATAAAATGCTCAGCGTTCTACGGTAGAGCCATATTTCGAAAGATTCCAATTTCTTAGTTGTGGCTTCAGTCAAAGTCCAAGATTCTAAACCGTAGAAAAGGACCGAGAATACGTAGCAGCGTAGAAGTCTCATCTTTGTGTTTATTGTTAAAACTTGACTTTTGAATAAACTGCTCATTCTAGTGTACACTGCTCTTGCTTTTTAATTCTGCTCTTTATTTCTTGAAAGTGGTCCCATTGTTCATTGAATATAGTACCAAGATACGTAAATTTGGTTTCACGTTTAACTGGCCTTTGATTTATATTAAGGGTGCAGTTTGTGACCTTCTTCTTAGATACAATCATTAGCTTCGTTTTGTTAACACTGATGTCTAGACCATACCGACAGCATCTTTCTGTCACTCTATTCGTTAGTTGTTGCAATCCCTCTAAGCTATCTGCGAATGTAACGGTGATATCCGCATAAAGTATGTTATTTATTCTTTCGCCGTTCAGAGAGATTCCCACTTCACATTCATCTAGAGCTCCTCTAAACATACTATCCGAGTAGATGTTGAATAAAAGCAGAGTTTCCATACATCCTTTTGTTATTCCACGCAGAATCTGTACCTCTTCAGTTTTCTCTTTATCTACCACTGCAGATTGGTTCCAATACAGTGTAGCTATTATCCTTAGGTTCCAAATATATAATCGGAAGGAAATATTTGAACCAAATATTAAATAGCATCAGTGACGAATGAAGTAAAAGCCTATGAGAATGCAAAGCTTGATTGTGAAAAATTATTTTTCCAAGTTATTATATAGCTACTGAATGCGGAATATGTGACTGTTATTTCGTATGTTGTTTGGAGACAGAGACTCTACCAAACAAGTGTTTTATTCACTAACAAAACATTTCAGTGAAGACACAAATAAACTCTGACGGGTTTCTAATATCATCATACATTTACAAAGACAAAGAAAATGGTTTTAATTAAAAAAAACAACAGAGTGAACAAAACAAGAAATTTTGTATTTGCAAAGTATAAGACAAAAATTCTGATGCCAGGCATGCATAAAAATGAGAAAATATACATATAATTACTCTGGAGCACATTCCTTTGAAACAAAGCACAAACACGGATCTACTCCAATATGCACAAGATACTAGCACAGTCCGGCAGTTACAGATATGCGTTATAATAATATGCAGTATTTGGAATAAGGTTATATGTTACATCCTTTAGTTGGTTTTAAAATAAGACATTTTTATAAGACACTATTCGTCTTACTTTTTTCTGCTATTAATATAATATCATCATTGTTTTATATTTTCCATATTGTCTCATTTATTGAATTCTACTACATTAACTGTAATGATTGTACTGTGACTGCTTACAGCGGAAGCCTAGTTGGTAATCTCAGCTCTTTCAGAAGTGCATTCAACAGTATAATTTGGGTTTGTTAAACGATTTTCATCTGTTGCACAAATGATGTAAAACAATTTATTTTATCTTAGGCACCTGAAGAAGTATTGCAGTATTGTCACAAATCCTATACTTGTTTAACGTAAACTAGTGTTGTATCCTTAATTCCTAATCCTTCTTCATTTGCGGGCAGTGTGCCGTACTTTGTTCGGCTCATGTAAGGCGATTGCCGACACGGGCGATGTGTTTTTAAAAACGAGCGGGTTTTGACGTCACGCGCGGCCACTGCATCTCGTTGTCGTTGGGTATGCAGACCGTGTGTTGTGTAGCAATGATATTCAGTTGGCGGGCTCAGCTGTGATTTGTGTGTTCCTGCATCGGCCAAGTCTTCGTGGTTAGACATTTCCATCTAATCGTCCTCATTTCTATTTGAACCCTCAACCAGGTCATCTGCTCTCGGCTGACGGCACACATCGGTTCAGACTTCGTTGCTCTTCTCTATGAGAGGCTAAATAAAGTTCTGCTCCAGGTATGTATTATTTAACGTGGTTCTAAAAAAAAATATTTTAACCCCAAAATATATTTTGTCTGTGTTTCAGCTTTAATGGTAAACGATAACTTGTGTGTGCGTGTATGTCAGTTTTCAATTTGGGCATTAATGCAAATTAAAGATTAACTCAATATGGAAGTGAATGTTGTGGGTCAAATTGATTTCAGTAAGGAAAATGATACTACATATCTTGCACTCAGCTATTTTTTTTCGTCATTAATAATCATGGTATACATAGAAGAATAACGTCCTGATTGAAATACTTAAACATAATTAGTGGTTAAATGAAATAAGGCACAGCTGGTGGTTCAATCCAGATTAATACGAATAAGTGGTGATGTGTTTATATGCTGAAGCTTTAGAGTGTGTGTTCGCTATTTAATAATGATGGCGTATGTGTGCGAGCTGTGATGAGATCATCTTTCTTATGACACCCTATACAACTCATTGCATGTCACAGGTGCTCGAACAAGGGCGAGATGGGTGTCGGGTGTAGACGACCAACTGTCCAACCTTCTGGCAGAGACGACCCTTAAGCCATGACATGCCTTCAGTCGAGGTTCACGCACACAGACACACTCGTGAAGCTACTCTGCCCCAGAACTTATTGGTGCGACCGAGACTCTACCGATTAACCAAGGCTTACTTAAGTACACCGGACGATCCAGGTGGAACCATTCTATTTATTTAATACTATCTCAACACTAATGAATCCCCGGAAGCTTCCAGAAGCAGACTCATGAGGCCGCTTTTAATTGCTAAAGTTTTGCAAAAACACTCATGTTCAGTTCTGTGACTACATGTGTGGACCTTACATAATTAAGTCTAATGCAATCTATTATATCTTCTTATAATATGTAAGAAAATTGCACACACACACAGATATCCGCAGGCCCTACTCTAAGTTTACTTTTAGGGAGTTAAATCTATTCAAGAGTCAGTTATTTTCGGCTTGTTCATGTCATGCGGTCATGGTAGCATTCCGAACTAAAGGGGGCGTTTTGATTTCTTTAAGTGTTTCAACTATTTACTTGATCACATATGCGGAATTGCTTATTATTATTAACGTGGTAGTTGATTAATATTTTGAATCTCTGGTTTGGTTGGGGGCACTTGCATTTCCCGTGCTATTTATATTGACATATTAATGATGCTTACCTGAGAATTACCAAATTTGCCTTGTTAATTATATATTTGTGTATTTATTTATTCTTGTTGCAAAGGGTTATTATGAGGGGTTTTGTACAGAAATGGTGGATGTGTGTTATATATGTTGTGTATGTGCTTGTGTGTAATTTTCATTTTTGGAGGGGAATGTGTTAGAAATTAGGATATCAAAATGTGTTTACAAAGTTACTAAAAGGCTAGCCTCTTTAATTTCATTTTTATAGCATTCAAAGATTAGTAATTTTCAATTTTACTTGTGAATAATATTCTTGCAAGAATTAACTTGGACATAGCGTGGCAGGATCCATACAATTTATATTTAAACTTAACTTCACTCACAATCTTATGCTGTAAAGAATATTGACATATATATAGAATACTGCAGTTCAATTTTACTCATTGTTGAGTTTACAACTTGTAATGTCATGTAAAGTTTGCATGCTTAATAAAAAGTTCACGCTTGTTTGTTAATAGACTTTTTCATTTGCAAGTCTTGTCATTCACCTGGGGGGACATGTCTGTAACTGTAGCTTGGGCCTTTGCAAATTTATGCTTCCTCTAGGTTCACCACCTAGTTCTAAATATTATGTCTCTCCCCTTTACAAAAATATAATAAAAATAAAATAAAATAAATAAAAAATTGAAAAAAAAAATTACAAAAAAAACTTATAAAATAAAAGGGGGGTTTCAGCAGTATAACTTTTTCAACTGCTGATTTAGGGTGCTCTTGCGATACTTTGTCGCGATGTTCTAATGGATATAGAGAGTTCATTTAAGTTAGTTGTTGTCCATATTAGGTAGTAAGTTAGTACATAAATGCCAAATGTGTTTATCGATTTCTCTTTGTTCGTTCTGTAGAGGTGCGACTTCTAAACACTGCGAACTTTGAGAAGAACTTTTTAAATTTCTTGAGTTCTGTCCCATCTTGTAATTTGCTTTCATTCAATAAGAAGCTTCTAGTTATACCGACTTTCTCTTTAAAGTTATTCTCTTAATAATCTCTTAACTCCAGGAAATAGCATTGATAAATTGAATTGTGATATCTAGAAGGCTAAGAATGTAGCCTGCGGAACTTGAAGAGAGTTTTATGTCATCCGTGTACATAAGATGGTTTACAACATATTGCTCTTTTTGTATACTTATAATTTTGTATCCATATGATGTGTTTTTTAAAGCTTTCCTGAGGGTATTCAGCGTCATTCAGGATCAGAAAAGCACTTACACTATCTCTTGGAAAATCCCCGGGTTAACTCTGACGAGTCTTCTCAGAAGCTTTCTGTTAGGATCGTACAGGTGCAAAGTGGTTGGTATTATTAAAAAAACATCATTGTTTTTAAGACTATTCTTACTTTTTCTTTGATCTTGTAACTGCGTAAAATTTCAATTAATTATGATCGTGGTACAAAATTACTATTATAATTAACATTATCACCATTATTATTATTTTTATTATTAGCAGCAACAGCAGCAACAGCAGTAGTGGTAGTAGTAGTAATAATAATAATAGTAGACGCAGGAGGAGGAAGAGCGGCAAAAGCTTCAGCAGCATTAGTAGCCAAATTAGTATGTTGTAGTGAAATTGAAATTCACCTTCAGCAAATCATAGCCACTGACAAACTGAATGGTACTGTTTTTCTCACAAAACAAGAGAAACTCAAAACGAGGAGAGTGAATATTGAGCTACTAAAATATAATTTGCCTTTAAACACAGAGCATTATTTTTATCTGTTTAATGTGTGTTCCAGTCAAGGATGGATTTCTTTTATAAACTAGAGAATAGCAATAATGCCTATAGCTGTTATATAGAATATAGAATATATATGAGTAAAATGTATATTCTGAATGTAGAATATATTTCAACAGTAAATTTAAAATGTTTATTATAGCGTAGTTGGTAGAGTTAATATCAAGGATACCGGGAAGGGTTGATACTAGTTGATATCTGCCAAATGGAAAACCATTTGAAAAATAAAAAGGAATATAATCATTTTATTATATGCTGATGTCTCGGTCCGAATTAAGGAATTAGAAGACACGTTGCAGTGCGTCTTTAATGAAGTAAATCAAGTTTGACTGAGTATCAACGGAGAAAATAGAAAAACTACGGCAAGATGACATTTTATGGGTAATACCTTGTTAGGAACAAACGTTTTCTTAAAGAGTGTCCTTTTTAAAACTTGTGAATTTTAATTATTTACAGTGTCGTAAATTTTTAAGACTACAGAAATTTAACCAATATGCCAAGCTTCAGTTCATGCAAGACAGCTCTTAGAGGAAAAATAACAGAGCAAACTGAATTAAACATTAAGAAACCTGTCGCACTTATTTTTTAAGGTTACCCCTATACGGTAAACATTGTTATGTTTGGACGTGAAATTGTACCAAGTTATACTAAGGCGGCATATGGAAGTTCCGGCAAGTTATCAATTGCTGTATAACAACAGATATGCAGGGAAGTAAAGACATTTTACTAAAGCTTTAAATAACATATATTCCTGACAAGTCTACAAATATAGAAAGGAATAGATATAGAATCTGGTAGAATATTGATCTACTTGAAATACTGAAATATTGGCCCTCGTGTAGAAGAACTGTTGGAATGCCAAGGAATGTTTAGACATAACTCAAGCAGAAACGGTTAGACAAACCCATCCCTGAAAAGGGTGAAGAAGTTTAAACCTATTCCTATGTTGACATCATATATAAACTTACGTCTATAAACTTTTACGTACCCCGTTAAATAATGTTAAAGAAATACTACAAGAATTTTTCTTAACTTTATGCCAACCGTTGCATGCTGAAAATTGTTTTCTATTAAAATAATTATACATTTTTAAAAAACAACATTCTTGTAAACATTAAAGAAAACAGGTAAGAAATAAGTTAACTTTAATTAAGGTTTACCAAAGATTTTTGCAGATTCATTACACCTAAAATGTTTCAGAATATTATTTGTAATTTGTTTAAAGTATAGTAAACCCGTGTTACAGACCATGCTTTTTCGATGTATAGCTGCCCTATATTCGTAATAGTAGGCCTCTAATTCATTTAAAATCTTTAATAAAAGCTTCATTTCCTAAAATAAAAAGAGAAACTAGAAAGATATTTACTACAATACGCGATATAACATTTGTTAAGGAGGTTTGCTATTATCGTTTATTAGAATTTTGCATTAATTTTACTTATGTCAATACACACACTATAAAGAATGTCTTCCTACCTTGACGTCTTTTTACTCGTTTAAATGGTTCGGGAATCATATCTAAGTAGTTAATATTATATGCTACGTAATGCGCCTTTAATGACTCTTGACTGTTACACGCTCCTAACTAATGATTCGTCCCTTTTTTATTAGTAATATTTATTAGTATTTCAGTAGTAAAATTTAGATACTTCAGACGAGCAACTGGTCCCAGATATGTGATTTGAAACGGAGCAAATATTCCCAAACATGACATTACGTTTCGTTAAAATTATTTGTGTAGGCATCCACCACACCTGTCAATGAAAACTAATTTCAAGAGGGGAAATTACTATGATTGAACGTTGTGATAGATTCAAGAAGCCAGAAAGGTGTTAAATTAAAAGATAAATTGGATTTCATACTTATTCAAAATAAATAAATTTAGCTTGGGGTTCAAAGAAACTATAAAAAATTTAAATTAAAGAATATATTTCCTATTATATACAATAATTTTAAAAATATTCTTATATATTAACTACAAAATACATGCATACACGCATATCGTTACGGAATGACTATAAATTACAACAATTCACATTTTGAAGTAACTGACTACCGTTATTAAACCTTTGATTAGCTGTTTTTGAAAGTGGAATTTTTTTGTTCGTTATTACAAAGCACACGCACAGTAATATATACGTTACTATACAATTCATACTATTCAAAGAGACTAAACTAAAGGATGTTTGTTGAAAAGAAAAGAATAAATACTCTAACCTTGTGCAAAGCCAGTTGATTAGTTTCCCAATTCATAAAAGTAATTTTATTATTGTATTAATAACAAAATGCATAAATTTACGTACACTTTATTACATGTTATTATTTAAAATACTCAGAACTGTTTAAAATACTTAATTATAATTATTATAACTGCTTTAATCAGCAAACTATTTCTACTGTTCTAGGCACATAATACTTTACTGTCACAAAGTAAGTAATACCTAAAATTGTTTTTGTATTCAGTATTATACATCGATCCGGCATAAAATGGACCGGCATACATTATAGTAACTTAGAGTCGGCATAAAATGGACCTTTGTGAGTTGATGTAGTCTCCCCTTTCTAGTAGTTTGTAAGAAATATTTTTGAATTATGGACAAAATTCGACTTTCCTATTTTAATATTAAGTTTTGTTTATAGTTTACTTAATTTAATCTAGAAGATAGAGTTTTTTGACAAAATCTCGCTTGTTATAGCAGTAACACAAGCTACATTTAAACAGCTTTTGTTAAGGTGATATTACAGAGAGTTAATTGTTGTAGTCGGTATTACCTGTGTAAATCACAACCAAATGCTTAACACCGGTAATCAGAATAATTAACGACCGTTGTGTTTCAACTATTTCGTGCAAATATGAATACTCAGTAGTTCTGTTTCTTGCAACCCCTCTCTTTCGATTACAGTGCGTCTTTCCTATTCACCTTTAACAACTTTCATTCTATTCTCTTATACTCTATGAAAACACTTTAGTCTTATTTTCTTCTTTTTTGTTGTCCGTTTACAAGCGTCACGTCGGGTCTAATTGCATTAAAAGATTCATTTAATGCTCTCAATGCTCTATTTTGGTCTGTTGTTGCCCGATCAGGTCAAAATTTTATTAGTAAATTTGTCACAACGTTGACGATAAATCGAGCTCTACAATTATATTTTCCGAAGCTGGTAAGTAGAGTAACTACAATTCTAAGTCGGCATTTAACAGTTCAGAGAATGAATTTGTTGTAACAGTAACAAAAGTGTTTAAGCAACACCATCTTAGGTTATACCAAATTAATGCATTTTGTAACTAGTTTATGCTGAAATAAAAGCCATGCTCATGCTTTAGTTAATGTTACAATTACTGATTTTCTAATAAAGTTTCTAATTTTTTACTTGATCTTACCACCATACCATCCTCTATTCCAAACGCATGGGTTTGTCATATTTCCTCCCAAGCAGCCTGTGCCATTCTTACAGCTAGAACAGAAGAAACAGCTATCTGTATACCTTCAGAGTATAGGGTATCATGAGTTTGCTACAGAATGTTTTCTTGGCTCCTGGAATCAACACACAATATAAGAAAATTTATTTAATTACCCCTATTACGTTCGTTGCTTTTGTGGAATTAAAACAAATTCTTTAGAACCTTCTTCCATTTCATTTCAATAGTCTTCGGAACGCTTTTCCTTAAAGCACGGGACTCTACAATTGGACATACTTTCCTTCTTACAAAAGGTGCTATTTTGCTTCCTCGCCATCTTCAGCCATATGCGTATCTCGGACATTAAAAATAAAACATCATACAATACGTGTTAACTAACGTTTGCCATTTTATAACATATAACTCTACCTTGTTGTTGTTTCATCTAAAACTACTGCCCAAATTTCTTTTCTTTGAAAATATAGATATAGTATTTCTGTACCTTTGACGTTCTTTTGTATAATAGGGTGTTGCTCTCGCAACCTAATCTATTTTATGGAATACACTGATACTTAGGAAGTACACTGAATAGAAGAACAACAATACACAAAGGAATATTTTAGTCTCTTTGTTGTTTACAATAATGTATTCTCTTTGATTTCGATACAGCTGACTTGAACTGTAAATGCGATATAATGCCTATAAATACAGTATATTGATAAAAAAATAACACATATATGCCTACGTATGTATAAAATGTTTCAGATGTGTGCGCAAGTAATGTATTACATACGAATTATATATATTTAATAATCCTGTATCCTTAGATTATTAATTTACATTTATCGATATTAACAGTTATTAATTAGAATCAACATTCGAAAAGAAAATAATTACAAATGTTTGCCTTATCGTAAGAAAACACAATTCTTTTCGTTAATAGTTGCTGTAAAACTATCAATACCATATATGGCTACAGGAGCGTACTAATTTCCAAAGAATCTGATATAAAAATGTCTTTGTTTGCCTTCTCATAACATTTCTGCCTTTACACGTTCACCCTAACACTATAAGCAAAATTTACTTTGAAGAATAAATAATACTGCCTTTTAATATGTAGTGTTCTAATTTGTTTTCTACGATCTTATTTTTAAAAGTATTCTCTTAAAGTTGTCTTGTTTGTTCAACATCATCATCATCACCTTGTATTCCCTTAAACTTTAGTTATTGTGCACTTAATACTTTAACTCTTGGATAATTCCTTAAAGTATAGACTTAAAAAAATTGTAAATATAATTTATTCACTTTGCAGTTACAAATGATTTGATTTGTGTTACGGAAATAACTTTTTGTGATTTTTTACTGTTTTGAGTGTAAGGTTCATTGGGGTGAGTAACTGTCTCTTTGTAATAACGTAACCTTTCCCTTCATAGACTCAGATTATTTTGTTTCAAAAATATTTCTTCTTTTCTTTCCGCAATAAACACGTGCAAGTTGTTTTTTTTAATTTATGCGATACTATATTTAAAAAGCTTTACGTTTAAAACTTAGGAGACTTGGACATGTTTGCAAACTTTTCTAAAATAACTTAGAAACAAATGAAACTTAGAAGTAATTTAGAACCATCACACACACACACACACACACACACACGCACGCGCACACACACACACACACACACGCACGCACACACACACACACACACACACAGAGAATGTTTTGCATTAACTTACAGTTAAAGTGTTTTAGCAGATTAGAATCAATTTCTTAAAGTATTTTTTAACTTTCATGATCCTTCAATAGACAGACTGCATTATTGTAATCGTTATAAATTTTGTCCTTGTTTACTATAAAACGACGTTAAGAAAATACGTTAATAAAGAAATGCAAATTAAACGTTGTACATTTTATTCGTTCATAATTATATTTTTTGAAATTTATTACTGTATATTAATTTTTTGATATTTAAAATGTTATGTTATTTACTTCATGCTTTAGTAAAATCTGTACGTTTTTATTTTATTACTTATATCTCTTACAATGTACCAATACCTTTTGTAAAATTTCCTTAAATCCTATTTAAGTCTTTATTCAAATTACTTTTTTCAGTTTAGCAAATAGTTTCTGTTTAAAAGAATTATTTTACAAGAAATATAATTCTAAGAAACTTAGACACTCACTTTTTTTGATCCTTTACTTAAAATGATTTTAACCGGAGAATCCTTCCCGTCAGTGTACAGACTGATGTATACTCCTAATCATACTGTTTATTTCTTATCAGTGTTTACGTTTTCAATGGTAATAACATAATGTAACAAATGTAGATTTAAATAGGCCTACAGATAAATTAGGGCTTTTAAAATTGTTACAGCATCACCTGCTGTTGCTGAACGGTTTTAAGACTAATTTGAAAACCACAAGAAAAGTAAATTATTAAACAAAAATTGCTTATTATCCCGAGACGTTAGAGATTATAGTTTCTATAAGTGCACGATAAGAAAGGCAATTTATTTTGTTTAAAATGGCAAAATGTATACAGTAACTGATACATAAAAAATTATTAAAAAACAAACGTATATGCCTATAGAAGTAATAGCTATTACACTTGCATTTGGAACTCATTGGAGTCAACATTTCGTCCATTTGTCAGTATGTCTGTTTAGCACTTAAGACAGAGCTAGCAAGAATACTAACAGACTGTGGCTAAGAAGGCGTCAGAAAGAAAGTATATAAATGTAACTATCACATAGGAAAATTGTGGCGATCTATGTTCTTTAATATATTTTTACTGTATTCAACTTCGTTAACCATTACTCTAAGCAGGCAGAGTACTAACACTTCTATTTTGCTAACATTCATACTGCTTAATCTCTTAAACTAAATCTGCATTTCATACAATATAATGACTCTGCATACCTCACGAGTACTTTCCAGTCTTGTGTACTTCAATAATTTGTCCAACATTTGATCCCAGTATGGTTGAAAGTGTAAAAGCTTATAATACATATTATAATTTAGTGGAAATTCAAGGAAATTATATAAGCTGTCAACTTAAGAAAGCTACTACGTTTCCAGCGTATTCATATTTTTAAATAAGTTACAGGAAAGGATATCATATTTGGATTTACTTTAAAGGGTTAAAATATTTACAACATAAGAATATTATTCTATCATTTTCTGTCATACACTGACAAAAAACATCAAATTTTAAGTTCCGTTATTGTAAAATTTTTAAAATGTTTTGTGGCATATTTCGACCAAATTTTTACATTTAATCGTATTAGCAAATAAAAATATTGTAAATATTTAAGACAGTTATAACTATAATTGTCATAACTATTAGCTACAGCTATTTCCTCTAATGATTTGTCACTTTCTGTAACACAATTTTTCCTATTTTTAACAACTTTATAGGAAAAGGATACAATTTTCTCTGCATTCCATATTTCTACCACCTGGATTGTACATATTGAGTTACACCTTCTCAGACCTATTGGACTTATGTATAAAAACGTTACCTTTCGTTATAAGGAATTTTGACAATGGATATAAAAGACATAAGGGACAGAAGTGCTTCTTGCCTCTATTTGTCATACTTTAAACAGCTCATATTGATAACGGTAGGTTTTCTTCAACAATGTTCTTACAATGCAACGCAGTGAGCACAATGTTGAACATAAGTTATAATCCACTAATAGGTAATACTGAACTATTATCATCAACATAACACATAGTTAGTGAATAAATATTTAATTCATAATCACTTAGTAATAGGAGTGTCCTAATTTAAGAAATTTCTTTGGACAAACGTGCAAATCATAACAATAATCATAAGAAATAAAGAAGAGTATTGCGAGGAAAAGAAGAGGAAGCAACTGAATTAAGTAGACTTAATACTATATATTTGCTCCTAACTTCCAGACTCATTACAATATTTAATCAACTATTTTTGTATATTTTAATACCTTTATGAATCATTGTATGAGATAAAAACTAAAAAGTCAATAGAGGTATTTTACAAGTATTTACTGTAGACCATTCTCACGTTGGGGCAAAGTATTTAGAATTTTTTGCAGTGATAAAGCAGTTCTGTGTCAGAGAATATAAACCATAATTTATAAACATTATTAACGTCTTATATAGTAGATGCAGAAATAATTAAAAATTAAGAAATTTTTAGGGTGGTACGAATGTACGTTAGTATATTCTATATGCGTTATATTATGGTCATATATAGATAAAAAGGAATTTTTTTTGTATACTTTTAAATAACTGGTACATATAAACAAAACATTTATGTAAACTACTGTCACAGTTCCAGAATATACCGATTTTAGGTATATTCAAGATGTAGGCTGCTTCTTATTGTAATAATAACGTGGTGACAATCTCACGATTTCTAGAGAGCAATAACACGTTTTATGGAAAATGTTTAAAATATATATAAAACTATTATCTGTCTTTTGTCAAAAGTTGAAAGTCGATATTTAAAATGTAATATTAATTCCTAACATTTCATATACTCTAGTACTGAAAAATTTCCATTTTAATCGTGCATCTAGAATAAGCTTATTTTTGTATTCAAATTACGTTTTGCTAGCATCGTTAAAAGACCAATACATTAAAGTTGTAGAATATATTTATAATAATCTTGGCAAATATTGATTATAAGTAGGGTACTTGAGAAGTATTCAAACAGCACATTTACGTTCCTTAATGACCTCATAATATTGAAAAATCTTTCATCGCTTCCTATGAATAGTAGCTAATATAATCGAGACGTAATCTGCTCATTCAATAGAATATCTTTCAAAATTATTTTAACTACTTTTTCCTATTTTTTTGAATCCTAGCAAAAAAAAAATCATAATTGCAGGATTATAAGATGTAGTAAATCGAATTTACAATGTTTTAAATGTACACTAATCTCTTTATGCTTTTAGTACTATTCAGTACTAAATATTTTAATATTTATGTAATTAAAATTAATAACTTGTATGCCATTTTTTTAATTTACAACTGTGGGATGTAGCACTTAAATTGGTACAATGGCAAAGCAAATTAAATAATAAAAAAGTTATTTTGATAATAAAACTGATGAAGACTATTAAGAAAAAAGTATATGGTACGTAATAATCTTGAACGTATTTTCAAAAGCTTGCAAAATCCAATATAACTATAATTTATTATTTACTTAGTGTTGCGAAGGGCATTTCGTGATTCTTAACAGGTCTTATATGGTTCATATATGATTGATGTTACATTCGAATTTCAAAGTTTGTGTTCTGTGATTTACAACTCTGAAGTACAGCGTGCATAACCTAAAGATTGAATCACATTTGTAAGTTCGGTCATCAATTCTTATAATTCTTATTGACTTTAATTATTTATTAATTTAATAATTAGAAAAAATGAAAAGCTATATCTCATTTAATAAGTGTGGGTGCACATCAGATGTGATTGTAACTAGTTATCATATAAAGAAAATAAATATTTAGTTGCAATATTACATACGTTAAAATAACGTACAAACAATTTACATTCAATTAAGTAACTGACAAACAATAATAAATCACATGATTCAGAAATACCGAGGGAGTATATTATTTTTCAAATGAATCACCCTAATACAAGTACTTTGTACTTAGCTAATCAGTCACATACTTATAGTAACTTATTTAACTCCCAATTAGAAATATTTGGATGACATCCACAATTTCCATTATTTTCTTAAATTTGGTACGTCAATTATAGTACACAAACTATGTACGGTTACACAAAATAATATTACAAAAATATATACAATTTACACAAACTGATTACATATTTAGATATTTTGAATTCTTTATTCTATAGTTATTACATAGGTTTGTCGTTTAGGCTTACATTTGCTCAATTTTGTATACAAATTTAGAATAACTTTTAGACTGGTAAAACATTAAAAGACCTTATTAGTTTTTGATTGTTAAACACGAATGAACGATTATTTATTGATAAAGATTTTTAAACGTAATGATAAGTTTTGTCGTAAACATGCCTGTGCCATAATAAAAAAAAGGGTTTCCTAAAATAAAAAATTTGACTCTTAACACATATATATTTATTAGTGGCCTTAAAAGTGCACCACTAATTGAAGGAATTTAAATTATATATTAAATTTTAAATGAATGGAAGAACCACTCATGAAAAACCTAACCTACATAAGAAAATTATCATTTTCTTTATGGCCCTTAAAAGCTGACTCTTGACTTCATAAATAATACAGCATCCAACAAACGGCTTACTGCCTTCGGCTTTGTGCAAAATGTATACTGCATTGTATTATTTGAATTAGAGACGATTCGGATAGACAATCATCAAGGCTTTTACTTCCTAGCATGTGAATCATCTGAGAACTTCTTATGTTAGTTTTGATAACAGCATGTTTATCTCCTTTAGCTCCAAAACTTTGTATAGTACTTACTCCGACATTACCCAGTGATTTCTCTAAATTCAGCATCAGATATTAACATTAATGTAGAGTTTTTGCTTGCAATCAGAAAGCCATGTACATTTATTATACCAAGCTTTCATTAAACTTTCCCACACTTTTGCTACAAATATAAAGGCAGCCTAGTTATTTTTTATATACGCCTATCATTTGGTTTAAAAATAACTTTCTGGTTTCCCATGTTAGCAAAAGTTTAGTCCATATTAGTTAAACTAGTTTTTCTAAAATGTTCACAACAAATACTTCTGCGGTGGTTCTGGTAGAAATGATGTATATTTTGTTACCCTAAACCAAATAAAGATTATATTTAAAGGACTTAAAGGGAAAAGAACGACCCTTAAATTGTTTTTATTAAGTAACTAGGACATAAATTTTACATGTTTTAGTCTATAATACTATACACACAAATAAAACATTATGCAAACACAACAAAACAAATACTACCCGCCACAAAATGAAAACAAGAACAAAGCGGTTGTGTAAAATTCTGTACAATCCATTGAGGGCAGACATGTCTTCAGACTTAGTATAAACTACATATTCTTACGTTGCACTTGCAGGACCTCTTCCGCTGTCGTCCACCAAAGCCCACCTTACTTCCTACAATGTTAAAAAGACATTTACATAAATGTCCACCCATGTACAGTTATGTCACGCTGCAAGATTCCGTGGCATAACGCTCGCCTGATGTCGCGTAATATTTGACATCTAAAATTATTTTATACTTACCTTAGGTAACACAGGAAACTCAATTCACAAATAAGAATGACCAACATTATAAATGAATTATTTTGGTAGTCATTAACTACCTTCTCTCCCCTGACGCTTCGCCAGTAGACCTAATCAGCAATTTAATCAGCAATCAGCAATCTTAATCTTAATCTGAAATCTAAGAATAACATAGGCCTAATGAGGCATGTTATTTAGAACTTTGTTTTCTACCTAATTGTTAGTGTGCCATACAGTTAACAAACAAAACATGCACATTAAATTTTAAGAGTATTTCTGAATGCTGAAACAACTTGCAAACAAACGTTAAAAACTGTTAAATGTATGAATTATTGTAATAGAAAAAATATGACTCACAAAGAAACAGGTCGCCTACATTTATACCAACATCTCGTTTAAAGCACTGTATGAGGATACAACAAGAATTGTAAAATTATATTTCCGGGCACTTTTAACTTCCAATGTATAAATGATATTACAGAACATTTCACTGGGATGGATGACAAAAGCCAGGAAGAAATAATAAAAGATTTATATGTTTATTACGTTCTTTTTTTCAGTTTGTTTTCAACTATGACTTACACAGTGCAACAACAACAGCTTAGACTTACAACTAATACCACACACAAATTCTTACTCTGATATGGGATAAGAAACAAGTATGAATTATTATACCTTTTGTTACTAATCAATAGGTTAGTTACGGATACCAGATGAAGTTCATTATTTCGTGTATTGTACACTGTTGACTCGCTCACTACTTCGCAACATATAAGCCTACTATAATAAGCGACTACCAAACATATTCTGCACAATAAAATTTCAGTTGTACGATGTTTCATTAATTCTGCCATACATATGTAACATCACGAAAACATACATTATTCATACTTTGTTTAGAAAAGAGTTCCAAAATTATTCATTTATTATGTAATCATTCAATAATTATGTGCAATAAATATCCATAAATTCTATTTTTAATTTAAAAAATTAAAACAAACAAATTTGAAAAATATATTAAACTATTTTAGAATGTTAGCTATATTGGATTTAAAAATTTGGATAGAAGTAATCGATGAAACAATATTCGTTGTTTTACTAAGTAATTATATTATTTATAGAGTACCTATTATTTTCCAAACTTCACAGCTCATCATCAGTTTGGAAATACCTGACGAGCTGTGAAGATTAAAAGGGCTAATTGGAATAATTTATCTATAATGGTGTACAACAGTGTTATTTCTGTTTGTGATTGTAACCACTAACACAACTTCATTAATTAGATACAGGAAAAGCCGTACAAAAGTAGCAGTGGCATTTAAAAAATGACTGAATTCTAACGGAGATGTAAATTATCAAAAGTTCGAAGAAAAGAACACAAAGCTATTGAAGACTTAAGGAAGCTAACAAAGCAAAAATGGGAGAAGTCAGGTGCAAGGTGTAATTGTAAACTAGCATTCAGTACAATAAGGGATCCATGAACTGTACACAAATATCTTTATCATGAAAACAGCACAGAATTAACACTCCAATTATAACAACTAAAAAATCAAAGACGTATTTTAAAGGTTTGTGAAATAAAGGAATATATGAATACAAGGTACAATAAGAGTTTGCGTTTGACTGGAAATACGTGAAAATAACAAGTGAAGAAGTTGATTAGTTGATAAAATCAGGAAAGAGTGGTAAATTACCTGAGCCAGGTGGAATCAATCTGGTGATTCTAAAACTTAGAGGAAAGAACTTAGTACAGATGATAAACAAAATGATTTAATAAAGTAGTACAAGAGGACATAATACCTTAAGAAAGAATAGCAGCTGTGGAAGGTCCAGACGAGAAACGATTTAAAGTAGCAAGACAGGGCTACTGATAGTAGCTGAAGAAATCTATAATGAACAAGATGCTACTGCCAAGTAAGGAAACAGAAAACTGGAGATTGCCTAAGCCAGTCCAGAACTAGGATATTTCAGGAATCATTAGAGGAGGACGACTTTTAACATGATGAAATTATAATGTAGAACAGGCGATGGAGATATTTGAACTAACAGAGAGGGATGCAGTAGACAGAAACATACATAAGTCTCAGATCAGAGGATTTGTCTAAAGCGCGCCTGTACATATGTGTTAAAGATTTATATACTTTTAAATTTGTGTGAACCTTTATGTACTGTTAAAATTTTGTATATTTGTGTAGCGTAGATCACTGATATAATATTGGCTGCAGAAAACCTTAGCGTTAAGGATTATTCTTAAAAATATGTATATACGCATTGTATGTGTGTGTGTGTGTGTGTGTGTGTGTGTTAGTAGAGAGAGAGATACAGAGATAGACAGACAGACAGGTACTAATGAAATATAATTCGCTTCGGAAGAAAAAATACGCGGAAATGCGATTGTTGCTGATTGCCGGCTAGATCTTTGTAACCACTCAGTCTGAGATTGTAAGTACTGAATCTACGTGCGTTAGTGAAATCAAATAACTAAAAATTATATTAACTTCCTGTCACTATGTGAAGACACAAAGATTTTCATTTTCTAATTGTGTATAAAAATAAATGACTTTTTTTATAAAAACCGATGTATCCTCATGGTTGAAACTTTTTAAGCGTTATCATATAAATTCTTGTAACTCTTTGCTAACTTTTGTAATTTTAAAACATATAATACAGTTTTGTGGTAAAATGCGCACTTTCTTATTTGTTGACCTAAACAACAAGCTAGTAAGGATCAAAATTAAACAGGCTTAGCAATAGTTTGAGGTAACAACAGAAACCTTATAACTCTATCGGTTCTGGTTAGAAAAACGATAAAGTTTCGTTAATGAAAAACATTCAAAGTATGAGACCATAGAATAGAATGAGTTTCTCTGCGGTTCCCATAATTGTAGATTAATCAATGATTTTAGCCAAAGACTCCTCTTCCATCATCTTTAGCATATTCTGCTTATGCACTTCATGGCCTAGGCTTAACTGACTGTTCCAGAAACCATCTAGTCCTCAGACGTCCCGGTCTGGCTATATTGTTTTTCAATGGTTGCACGAATTGACTTTGTAAGTGAATCAATGATAAAGGAATTGTCGTTGATTGGCATGAGGTTATCTGCAGTAAAGTAAGACGTTGCTAATCTCTCTCTCTCTCTCTCTCTCTCTCTCTCTCTCTCTCTCTCTCTCTCTCTCTCTCTCTCTCTCTCTCTCTCTCTCTCTCTCTCTCTCTCTCTCTCACCCTTGTAACGTTTATTTTTGAAAATATTTATAAGATTGTACAAGTAGTAAATAATAGCTAAAAATAATGTGTACTAGCAGTTATATTTGACAAAGACGTATGTAAGGGTGTGTGAAGGGAAAGTTTGTAAGACTGTCCTTTTGGCATTGTAACCTACATACAGCTTGATGTGTTACGGCTGTAAAGTTAATTGTTTAACAAAAAGAGTGACACTTACTAGATGTATGTGAGACGTTGTATTTCGCATCAGGCAGCTGGTCTGAGGGAAGAAAGGCATAACCCTCAATAAACCAATCTACCCTTTTTAAAACGTTGACACAGACTGAAAGCAAAGAGTTTGTCAATTCGATACGGTACAACATTAGAGGCCAGAACAATTGCAACGTAGAAATTTGACGAAAGTCGTGATTACAAAGGAAGATTCGTTCCAGACTCAAAACAAAGCCAGAGTGCAACTTGAAGATAAACAATGGTGCAGCAGATCGAACAATA
This sequence comes from Magicicada septendecula, assembly GCA_034769895.1. Taxonomy (NCBI): domain Eukaryota; kingdom Metazoa; phylum Arthropoda; class Insecta; order Hemiptera; family Cicadidae; genus Magicicada; species Magicicada septendecula. The sequence goes on from CM068370.1 coordinate 106,814,188, forward strand.
CCAGTATAGTATCTATGTCAAAGCGTAACAGAAATTGGACACTAGGAGACGGCCACGAGAGACAAAGAAATGTCGCCTGATTTACAAGGGGAAAGTGAAACTCACGAATTCTGGAGTGCTTGAATGAGATTCCTAGTAAATAGAAAAAACGGCAGTAGGAACAATCAGGGACGAATGGTAGTTCGACAAGAGAATCACGTGGAAAGCAGAGATACTCGAAAACCAATGACGAATATACAATTTGTCACACTGGCTAAAGAACCAATAAGAGTATCCAAGCAGATGGAAGATTCAGCAGAGGTAGGCGGGATGAGAGTTTACGTGGTAGATCTCAGAACAGAAAAACAGTAGTCTAGTACTCATCTACAAAAGTGATCACACGAGTCATCTTAACTCGGTAACAATCAATTTCTCAAAGTGAACAACGAAGTGAATACGACAAATCGTACGAAACTCGTTGTTATAATTATCACTAAATTCTAAACTCATAGCAAGAGATTTGAACAGTTAATCGCGTTCGACAGACTATTAGTATAAAGTAATATCACGCGAAGTCAACATGTACAACAGACTTTACAATTAATTAACTTCACCGTAATTTAAACAAAGTGTCGGAGAATACGGATACACAGTACAATACTAAGTGAAGACAAATTCAATTAACAGACATTCTACAATTACAAATAATTCACAAGAAACTATAAACATTACAGCAGCTTTTATATATAATACAGAACACATAAACAGAGAGACTCAGTGCATATTCTACCACAGAGATATTAGACATAAAATCAGCAATCTAAAGAACTACTTTAAAAAACATTATACATGAACTTTACCAACATCAATTAAGGACACTCATATTCAACACAATACGAGTGCCGTGAAAAGTGAACAGTTCGAGAATTCTTCAATAATTAAACAGTGATTGTGAGGTGCAGTGACCGCGAAGGGATACGTAATCTACAACGACTACGGAGACCAGCAACTACTAAACACAGAAGACCACATGATGTCACCGAGAGTATGAACTACGAATAACCAACGCTCTCAAACTAATGGTACTTTAGAGTTAAGTCAATAAACTCAATTCATTCAAGTCAAAGAACTCACACTAATAATTAATTAACCTTGAGAACTGCCTCTCAGTGCTCTGCATTCGACTGAAGCGAAATAAAACGTCAATTAGTAAATTCTTAAAAATCATATCTAAACAGTAATCTAAATTTGCCAAATACAATTGTAGATTATAATTTACAATTATAAGTGTTAGAAAATTATTAAATGTTAATTAATCGCGATTTCAGAGATACTCATTGTTAAGATACGAGAAGTGATTCTACTTAAGGAAATATCCATACAGAGTGTTATATTTGTAATTTGCTACAACTTAATTAATTAAATAAGCATTAGACATAATATTGTTGTTGTGTGTTTGGCAAATGAATCCTTTATATCCACATCCTTGTAGATATGAGGTGGCGCCCGGGAAATTGAAACATTTTGGCAGTAAGTGATTTTTAATTATTAATTTATTACTTGTTTAACCACCCCAAGTAAGAATTCTTTATATTTGACTGTCCGACGCGTGGCATTAGTCTTTATATTTGTCGCCCAACTCGCGTGGCAAAATCTAAATTTAGATTTGTCAAAAAGGCAGATGAATGAATTGAGTTAAATAAGTTAACTAAACTGAGAATTAGATATAAAATAAAAGTATTAATAAATAGAGTAGACATTAAGAACATAGGGCTAGTAATTGTAACTACAGTTGCTTAGTCACGGCTCGAATATATACGGTATATGTTGACGCGAAGTAAGGCACGCAAAATGGAAAAAAACACCTTATACGACAATGGCCAGTGAAGAAGAAACACAAGCACCAAGGAGAGCTGAAGAGAGCGAAGAGATGGAGATATATAACCAAATGGGAGATCCTCAAGTCATAGCAATGATGGAGGAACAAATCAGAACGGATATTGAAAATATAAGGGCAGAAGGACCACAGCCAAAAGTGAGCTGCAAATGCTATACGAATTGATGAAAGAAGATAACAAGAAATTACAGAATAAATTAGAAATAAGTCTGAATGAATTACAAGAAGACAATAAGAAGATACGAGAAGACATTCAAGATATTAAAGTAAATCAGAAGAGATTAGAAGAAAAAGTTGAAGTAAATCAGAATAAATTAGAAGTAGCTATTAAGGATATTACAGGAAAGCACACTAAGTTAAGAGAGGAGATAGAAAACGATATGAACACGTTGCATGACAAATTAGTTGGTGATATTCAAATAGTGAATAAAACATGGCGTGAAGAATTGAATAAGACTGAGCATAATTTTGGCGAGGTGGTACAGCAACAAAGTGAAACATTTAAGTGTGAAATACAAAAAACTACTCAAAACTTAAGTGAAAATTTAAATCGAATCAATCAGGAAGTGAGAAGAGAAATAAAAACAACGAAAGAGGTCGTCCAAGAAGAAGTCAGAAATATTTCTACCGTAAACAAAGAAGAAATGGAAGAACAATTAAGAAAATTAGCTGAAGAAAAGAATCGACGCATCGACGAGATGAAAGAAGATCAAGAGCAATTAAAACGAAAATTAACAGAGTTGGAGTCAAGACCAATGGTAAACAACCAAAATACTATTGTGGCTAACCAAGAACAGTTAAAGGAGGTACGGTACAACGGACGAGACGCCTACCCCATGGAATTTCTAAAAGAATTAAAAGAGGTTAAAGAAATATATTACCCCAGCGGAGGTATTAAGTGGATTAGCAGGCATCTAGAGGGTGAAGCAACAGTATGGTGGAGAATCGTACAATCCCAAATACATACGTTTGAACAATTCGAGGAGGCGTTTACCAAGAAATTCTGGAGTCAACAAATTCAAGAAAACATCCGGGACAGCTTGGAGTACGGATATTATTATCCGAATGGTAAACTCACTATGGTGCAATACCTCGAGAATAAAATTCTACAGTGCAGACAACTGATCCCACCAATCTCGGACCAGCATCTGATTCGCAAACTTGCACGCCACTATAGTAAGGAAATAGAAGTTGCCATCATAACTAGAGGCGTCCAACAATTAGATCAATTTGAAAGCTTATTAAATGAGTTTGCTACCATTCAACAACGAGAAATAAGAGGATCGTATCGGCAGCCACAACAGACAACGGTTGACAACGGTGGAAGACATATTAACAATGGCTATCATAAAACGAAGGGTATGAAAGTGGAGACTGAACACGAGGGTCACAGACCTGGGTGGCGCAATAAACAAACGTTTGGTACAGAGGATAGTGGAACAAAACAGCCCATTGTCAACACAGTAACAATTGAGCGTCAACAACCTGGCCCTTCACAAGAATCACGTACAAAAAACGACCAGCCAACCCACTGTCGCGGCAACAATACTTAGCTAGTAGAAAAATAAATAACCAGTTAGACGTAGCATTAGATTATATTGATATTCGTGAAGAATTGGATAAAATGGATGAAGAAGAAGAAATCACTAATTTCCCGTACAATAAATGTCCGGAAATAAAAATAAAATTAAATAATGTAGAAGTAACTGCACTTATTGATTCGGGGAGTCAATTAAACGGAATTGCCGAAACGTGGTTCAACCATAATAAAGATAAATTAGGTAGAATCGAGTTATTAAACTTATCGAATACCAATATAAAAGGTGCATTCGGACATAAATCAAAATTAATACGAAAACAAGTACTTTAGAAGCTGAGGTTGATAATTATAAATTTGACTTAGTATTTTTTATCATCCCTGGACTGAATAAAGACTGTATACTAGAAATAAATATGTTGAAGGAAGGTGAGTGTACTATAGATTTCCAGCAAAATGTAATGCATATTAAAAATATAAATTATAAGAAAAATGTAGAGGATCCTAATGAAATTGTACATATACATCAGATCGCTTTGGATAAAGAAACGGCCGATGAGGAATCTATTAACTTTCAAGAAGCTGTCGAAGAGTTAACTAATATAAATACAGAAACGAAGAAAAAATTAACTAAAATATTAATGAAAAATAGAAATCTATTCAGAGAAGAACCAGGCCGAATTCATGGATATGAACATGAACTACGTATCACGGACAACACCCCCTTCTTCCAAAAGGGATGGCCTATACCAATTGCCTATCAAGACAAAGTTGAAGAGGAGATCCAGAAAATGTTAAGATACGAAGTGATCGAGCGAGCGAGCAGCCAATATATCAATCCCATGGTGACAGTTATAAAAAAGGACCAGAGCGTAAGATTGTGTTTGGACGCCAGGAAGTTAAACAAGGTGATGATACCTGACTTCGAAGGGGCACAACCAATCAACGAGCTCATTGCTAATTGCGGAGGAGTAAAATATATGTCATCGATCGATCTACGCTCCAGCTTCTGGCAGGTACCACTTAAGCGAGAATGCAGGGACCTCACCGGGTTTCTATATAAAGGAAAGACCTACCGCTTCACAGTCACACCGGTTTGGATTAAAGACAAGTCTGGCCAGCCTGACGAGAGGATTGGATACTGTGTTGTCAGATGCAGTCAAGAAATTTACGATAATATATGTAGACGACTGCCTATGTCTATCTAACAGTCTGGAGGAACACCTCACACATTTGGATCTATTATTGACCAATTTATACGAAGCAAACATCACAGTGAACTTCAAAAAATCACAGTTTTTCCGTAGAGAATTTAATTATCTTGGTTACTGTTTATCAGTAGAAGGCCTTAGTCCTATGCCAGACAAGGTAAAGGCAATCCAAAATTTTCCACGTCCAAGAAATCAAAAGCAACTAAAAGGGTTTTTAGGACTTACAAATTTTTATAACAGATTTACCAGTCGATATGCTGAAACAACATCGTTATTAATACAATTGTTAAAGAAGGAGCGCTACTTCAAGTGGACGGAGCAGCACGACCGACAATTTAAATTAGTCAAAGAATTATTTATAGATACTGTAATTTTAAAACACCCAGATCTCAAGAAGCAATATTATTTACAAACGGATGCCAGCAACTACGCACTAGGAGGGCAATTGTTTCAATATGATGACGAAGGACACATCGCCGTCGTAGCTTTTACTAGCAGAACTTTCAAAGGTGCTGAATTAAACTATCACACCACCGAGAAGGAACTGCTGAGTATCATACATTGTTTGAAGAAATTTCGGATATACTTATCAGGACATAAATTCACCATCATAACAGATAATAAAGCTCTCGCATTCCTACACAAATGCCACCTATCAAATGCTAGAATTACCCGCTGGATACTGTGCATCCAAGAATACGATTTCGACATTGTGCATTGTAAAGGCAAAGGAAATATTGTAGCCGACATACTAAGCCGAAACCCAGAGGACTCTATGGACAGCAGTGATGTCAGTTTTAGTGAAGAGATGGAAATTAATCGTATTACCTTGAAATTGGATAAGAAAATAATGAAGGATATAAAAAATATTGAGAAATTGCAGCGCCAAGATCCTAAATTGAACAAAATTATTTGTGAATTAGAAAGTAAGGAAGACTCTAAATTAAGTAATAAATATCAATATGTTAAAAAAATCCTATACCGACAAGACAAGAAGTCATGGAAAATATATGTACCGAATAACATGAAAGAAAATTTAATTCAATAATTACACGTTGTATACGGACACTGCGGCATACAAAAAACCGAAAGACTTTTTCGAGAGTACTTTACTGGAGACAGAATAAACAAAATGATACATCAAATCATTACTAAGTGCGATACATGTCAGCGATGTAAGGATCATCATAAGAATAATGTAGGAGAAACCATCCCGATGCTGCCAAAGAAGAAAGGGGAGTTAATCAGTATGGACTACTATGGACCCCTAATTACATCGACTGGAGGTGTTAAATACATTCTTGTTATCATCGATAATTTCACAAAGTACGTCAAACTTTATGCGTTGAAAAGAGCTACAACTCGTGCTACCATAAATATACTCAAACAATATATAGCGTCATGGGGAAAACCGTTATCAATTGTCACTGATAATGGAACCCAATTCACTACTAATATTTGGACAAGGAGTTTACGAGAACTAGGAATTAAACCGAAGTTTACCGCTATTCGGAACCCGTGTACAAATATAGCCGAGAGAACTAACAGACAACTAGACAACTTATTTCGAGTATTTGTCAAAGAGAAACACTCAAATTGGGCCAAGTATATCCAAGCCATTGAAATTTGTTTAAATGAGACATACCATAGTACCATTGAGATGAGTCCAATCGAGGCACACTTTGGAAAGAAACCAACCAGAGAATGGACAAAATTTATTGACAGAAGTGTGATTTCCGAACCAACTACTTATAAGCCGGAAGACATTTACTTAAGGATTAAAGAAAAGAGAGAGCGACATGCAAATAAGATGAACCAAAGAGAACTAACAACATTCGCCATCGGTGACCTGGTATTAGTTAAAACATGTCCAATATCCGATGCAATGAATAAGATAATAGCGAAATTTTGCGACCTGTACGAAGGACCATATAGGGTAGCGAAGCAAATAAGTAAAGCTACTTATACGTTAGAATATTTGGACGAGAAGAAAGGAACAAGAGGAAATTTCAATGTCCGACAGCTAAAGCAATATATTACCTGACAAGAAGAGCAGTAAAAGGAAATAATACGTTAGTAACGATCGGTTACGTGAGTAAGCAAATTGTAGCACTCATATAATAAATATGATATAATAAAGTTATGTATAATAATTGTAAAATTTTAAAGTAATAATCGAAGTAAGGTTATCAACTGACGATGTATATCAGAGTAGAAGATTTATATTTTGTATATTATGTATAAGAATAAAAATATATCTAAGAAAAACAAAACAAAGACATTGAACAAAGACTAACAATGAAAGTAATGATAAGAACTAAGTGATAATTAATATGATATTATGAATTTTTTTGTTGTATGCATTTGCAAGTAGAAAATTATTGACAAATGAAAAATATATATAAGTGGATATTTAACTAATAGGAAGTAAGAAAGAACAGTAATAGTATGTAGGTGAATAATTATATGTAAACAGATGTACATAATGAATTAGATAGTTGTTAATTCTATATTATGATATGTTAGGAAGATAAGTGGTCTGAATGGATGCTAGTGCGTAGGATTGTAAACAATTGGATAGGTTAGAATAGCAAACAGAGAAATTGAAACCGTTAGTAGGACCCTTTGCCAAGTAACAAGGTGTGAATGAGAGAGTGACAGGGGGATGAATGAGAGAGGTCATAAATCTCAGCCCAGACACAAGGGTACACTGTAGACAGTTTCGAACATAAACAAACCAAGTTGAATTACTCGAACCCGTTAAAGGGATTACATCACTAGCAATAAATGTAACTCATTAGATATTTATACTTAATTAATTAAAATTTACATAATTAATTTAAAAAAGGGCACAAATTTTATTATTTTATTTTGTTACACGCTATCAATTAATAAAAATTTAAGGACAATGTAACGTTTATTTTTGAAAATATTTATAAGATTGTACAAGTAGTAAATAATAGCTAAAAATAATGTGTACTAGCAGTTATATTTGACAAAGACGTATGTAAGTGTGTGTGAAGGGAAAGTTTGTAAGACTGTCCTTTTGGCATTGTAACCTACATACAGCTTGATGTGTTACGGCTGTAAAGTTAATTGTTTAACAAAAAGAGTGACACTTACTAGATGTATGTGAGACGTTGTATTTCGCATCAGGCAGCTGGTCTGAGGGAAGAAAGGCATAACCCCCAATAAACCAATCTACCCTTTTTAAAACGTTGACACAGACTGAAAGCAAAGAGTTTGTCAATTCGATACGGTACAACATTAGAGGCCAGAACAATTGCAACGTAGAAATTTGACGAAAGTCGTGATTACAAAGGAAGATTCGTTCCAGACTCAAAACAAAGCCAGAGTGCAACTTGAAGATAAACAATGGTGCAGCAGATCGAACAATACCAGTATAGTATCTATGTCAAAGCGTAACAGAAATTGGACACTAGGAGACGGCCACGAGAGACAAAGAAATGTCGCCTGATTTACAAGGGGAAAGTGAAACTCACGAATTCTGGAGTGCTTGAATGAGATTCCTAGTAAATAGAGAAAACGGCAGTAGGAACAATCAGGGACGAATGGTAGTTCGACAAGAGAATCACGTGGAAAGCAGAGATACTCGAAAACCAATGACGAATATACAATTTGTCACACTGGCTAAAGAACCAATAAGAGTATCCAAGCAGATGGAAGATTCAGCAGAGGTAGGCGGGATGAGAGTTTACTTGGTAGATCTCAGAACAGAAAAACAGTAGTCTAGTACTCATCTACAAAAGTGATCACACGAGTCATCTTAACTCGGTAACAATCAATTTCTCAAAGTGAACAACGAAGTGAATACGACAAATCGTACGAAACTCGTTGTTATAATTATCACTAAATTCTAAACTCATAGCAAGAGATTTGAACAGTTAATCGCGTTCGACAGACTATTAGTATAAAGTAATATCACGCGAAGTCAACATGTACAACAGACTTTACAATTAATTAACTTCACCGTAATTTAAACAAAGTGTCGGAGAATACGGATACACAGTACAATACTAAGTGAAGACAAATTCAATTAACAGACATTCTACAATTACAAATAATTCACAAGAAACTATAAACATTACAGCAGCTTTTATATATAATACAGAACACATCAACAGAGAGACTCAGTGCATATTCTACCACAGAGATATTAGACATAAAATCAGCAATCTAAAGAACTACTTTAAAAAACATTATACATGAACTTTACCAACATCAATTAAGGACACTCATATTCAACACAATACGAGTGCCGTGAAAAGTGAACAGTTCGAGAATTCTTCAATAATTAAACAGTGATTGTGAGGTGCAGTGACCGCGAAGGGATACGTAATCTACAACGACTACGGAGACCAGCAACTACTAAACACAGAAGACCACATGATGTCACCGAGAGTATGAACTACGAATAACCAACGCTCTCAAACTAATGGTACTTTAGAGTTAAGTCAATAAACTCAATTCATTCAAGTCAAAGAACTCACACTAATAATTAATTAACCTTGAGAACTGCCTCTCAGTGCTCTGCATTCGACTGAAGCGAAATAAAACGTCAATTAGTAAATTCTTAAAAATCATATCTAAACAGTAATCTAAATTTGCCAAATACAATTGTAGATTATAATTTACAATTATAAGTGTTAGAAAATTATTAAATGTTAATTAATCGCGATTTCAGAGATACTCATTGTTAAGATACGAGAAGTGATTCTACTTAAGGAAATATCCATACAGAGTGTTATATTTGTAATTTGCTACAACTTAATTAATTAAATAAGCATTAGACATAATATTGTTGTTGTGTGTTTGGCAAATGAATCCTTTATATCCACATCCTTGTAGATATGAGGTGGCGCCCGGGAAATTGAAACATTTTGGCAGTAAGTGATTTTTAATTATTAATTTATTACTTGTTTAACCACCCCAAGTAAGAATTCTTTATATTTGACTGTCCGACGCGTGGCATTAGTCTTTATACCCTGTCTTTCTCTATTTAAGCTTTCGCAGATATGATGACGATTACTTGCACCTATATATGGAGTGATGAAACACATTATCTTACTTTAAAAAGAGACATCTAAGATAACTCACACTATTGTCTGTTAAAAAATGATATAGTATAGTACTATGTAAGAGTGCCTTTCGCACTTCATCAGTCAGCAATAAAGGGAAATTTAGACCCATTTCAAAGTAATAGTCTCTGAGGTGTGGTCGAGTTGAGTATGTTATAGTAACTGTTGAAAATCAGTACACTGGTTAACTATAACATAATTATGATAACAGCTGATAAATAATACTCTTCATCTTAAATCACTTTCAAAAATTATTTTTTTGAATCGAAATATTAGTTGCCAACAGTTACATTAACACTTTTCTTTCAAAGGGAAATTTAAATCAGATTTAATATACGGTACTTACGTTAGTTAAATTTAACTATGCGCAGTCAATCCATTAGTCCTATATTAATTAACTATAGTAATCTATTTTGATCATATATTGGGTACTGATAATTGGTCGTACATACATTACTTTACTACATATACCGTTTATACGCGTGATAAAGGTTTTGTAACTGAGCCATTTAATTAACAGTGTGTTCAAAATATTAACAGCAGCTATTCTGTTTGTTCATGTTTAGCAATTCACAATTTGTCAAGTTTCTTCAAATGGTAACTGGGACATTAACTGGTAATCGGATGAGTAGAACTGGTACAAAACAATTAGATGTTGGGCAAATAACAATGAAAATGTTAAAAATGAGACTACTAATAAACATAATATTAAAAACGAATAGTAATTTTAATATGTAAATAAGTTTTTACTACTAGGTAAGAGTGCCTTTCGTACCTTCATCAGTCAGCAATAAAGGGAAATTTAGACCCATTTCAATTCTTATTGTTGTGAAAGGTATTTGGGAGTGTCACTAATATATTTGTGAGTATCTCCGAAAAACAGTGTTGTAATTAATGAGAACCACAACAGCTTACGGTGTAGACTGGCTGTTGGGTGTTGGAGGCAACAAAGCTCTATTGAATTATTTCCGACAGGCTCAAAGGACTTACTACTAGTAGAAAATCAAGCAGTGTATGAAATACTTTGCAGGGACTGGAATGCATCAATGTCTATTCTACAACAGCGGATGCCTACGGTGACCCAAGCGGCAATATTCTTGTGTTCTTCGATGCGAGTTGCCTGTTTTTACACTATATCTTGTGGTGTGTATATATTGTCCTCGCCACATAAATAAGACGCCCTGTAAACTCCAGACTGAAAAATGTTCTTTCACACCCCGTGTATCTACAGTAATGGCCATACACCTGTGCCATACCACACGATCAGGTGTTTGTGACGTCACTGGCTGTTTCAGTGACGTCATGAGTATCTGAATTATGAGGTCGTTGATCCTGTCAGCTGAACGACACGTGTCCAGGATTCTCCCCATGTTATACGCTGGGGGCGGGGGAAGGGGTTACTGTTGGTGCTCGGTTGGTGACGGGTTTGGGCTCGGGCTCGAGACGAAACGTCGCTCGCGACTGTCGACACAAGACTGAACGGTATAGCTAACGAGCCTCGTTTACATAGACGGAGAATCCCCTCTTGTTCTACTATTGAGTGTAACTATTGCACAACATCCTGTCAACACGTATTGCACCATACAGTTTCATGGTGATATGATGGAACAGTTCTAGCGATTGAATTGCGCTATACTGTGTCAGAATGATATGATGCAAGAGTTATAACAATACTTTTTCCGTTACCGGTCGAGTATTGTGAAATACACTCACATACATTTTTGTAGTGAATCTTATAACTAGATGCATACATATCGTTGTGCCAATTACGTATAATTATAACAACGGTATGTACTCTCAGCATTTCCAAGCGACCCACTAGGTGAGACAAGGTACGCTTCGCTTTTTGAAGTGAAACTTATTTATCGACGTATGAGAGAAATTTTATAGCAATGTAAAAAAAAATCGTCACGATTTTCAGTTACGCGCCATGTTGTTTTTTTTATCAAAGTTCAGTATAGTGACGTGAAGAATAATATATTAGTTTGAAAGTGATAAAATAAAGAGACTTATTATTTGTTATGTGAGAGCAAATGAGAGCTTTCATAAAAATTCAAGTAAACGTCGGCCAATAGACGAGAGAGAGGTGAACCCATGGCCAATCCATCATCCTCAATGAAACATTGGTTATTGAAAGCAAAGTAATTCAAATTCAAGTGAATTTATAGTAAAAGTGAGAGTGATTATATATTTCGTTTGATAAATCCAACACGTGAGCGTGATTTTAATATTTATTTGAGGTTGTAGCGTGACAGATGTATGCATAATATTGAATGGCAATTGATCATTAGAATAATGAAGTTATAATGTTTAAATTTGGAAGAAAGCATTAAGTTTAATATAAATAAATTAATTCATAGCAACTGTGGAAAGAAATCATTATTATAAAGAAAATACAAGTTCAAGTAAAAAGAGTTACTAGTGATGAGTCATCCAAAACCAGTCTCATAACCAAAGGTTTTCAAGGTATAACCCAGGAAGGTAAAAAGTAAATAACCAAGCAGTACAGAATATGACCAAACCCACAACGAGGGAGAATAAATAGAATAGAAACCCTAAAATAAGCCAAGATCAAACAACACAGGTGGTGTATTTCTGAAATCAAGAAGAAGATGGAGAAGATCCCAAGAAACCTGATGGCAACAAGAAGAAGATGGAGAAGATACCAGTCCCAGAAGGCAGGAGAAAAGAAGACTGAAGAAAGAAGAAGAGGGCAGCATCCTGAAGAAGATGTCATGCTCTTATAAAAGACACCCAAATCCCTATATCCCCAAAATAAATATCTAAAAACAAAAGTATAACGAAATAAAAACCACATGTATACAAATTTAAGAGAGAGGAGTGTATAAAGTAAAAGTTTCCTGTGAACTAAGATGAAACAATAATATAGTACCCATGGAACAAATCTCCATTGAAAAAACGCTAACCAATTTATTATGTTAATAAGACTATACGACCATTTAGCATTAACATAATATATAAGTGCAAAGTGAACCAGTGATAGTTTTGGGTATTATAAAAAATGAACCTTGTGTTTCATTCTTGGCAATCACAAACATTGGATGCAATGAAATATGCATTTTTCAATGACTTAAAATGTGTACTGTGACAATATGTTGTTCATAAGACATGAATCTGTTTAAAATAACATTTTGTTTTACATGAAAAAAGAAAAACAGAGTTCATAATACCTTTTGAACAATTAATACTATTTATTTGTTAATGACAGGGTGCAATTCCCCAAAGACAATGTATAAAAGACGGTATAAAAACTGTAGAATCCTACTTATAATAATAGTTAGAAATAAGAATATAAATATAAGGTTTTTATGTATATAGTATAGGAATGTTTAAAAATGTTTTAGATATAAGGCCATTTGTTTGGGTCTGAAACAACTAACATCAGAACTATAAAAATAGTTACCACTTGTAAATAGTAGAGAGTAATTAAGATGTTAGTTAGTAAAAAACCTTTTTTGTAAGCCATATTTCCATGTTTAGAAATAAGGATTTTGTTGCAAAATGTCTGACTTGAAGACAATCATTTATTTAAAAAAAATATTCTTTATTTGTTTTAACTATTATTTGTATTGTAACCAATACTAATTGTTTTTGTGCAATTTGAAAATATGTTTAATTTATAATACTATATGTAAAAGTCAGAGAGGGTATTACACATCATATATTGTTTGTAAAATATTTTGTAAGAAAAATTGTTAAAAAATCATAGGCCAAAAGAATGGAAACCAAACTTCATCAAAACAGAGAAATTAATCATTTAAATGCGAATAAACAAAAGGGGTTTAGACAAAATAAACTTGAGATCATGCCATATAATTGCACATACCATTTAGAGAGATTTTAATAAATATATTCAGAATTATAAATAAAAATGAAAATGACTAAACTCAGAAATTTGGACATGGGAGTCATATATTCCAGAATAATGTTTCAGAATACAACTAATTCAATTAATTACCAGAAGATAAGGGAATATGAACCTTTTAATACAATATAGGATTATTAATATTAAATATAACTGATAAAATGGCTGAATTTATATAATGACAGGAAGTAAATTTTGATGTTTTGACTTTTCAGAGTATACCAAACTGAAAGTGAAATTACTATTTTTTGGACAGAAAACACTATAAAATGGCATTATTTAATCTGAAAAATAACCATAATGAACTGAAAGATTAATTTAAATCAAATCTAGTGAATAAAATTGACAAATAACCAAAGTTTAGGCATTCATATAGTGAAAATGTAAAAGTGTACACAGGATGTGAAAAATATTTGAACAATGTTAAGGATAATATTATATGGGCTAAGAGTTTAATTGAAACTGAAGGAAACAGTTAGTTGATTATTGGTATTTGAACGGATAACATAAACGAGAGTTTTGTGACGATCTAACCTATTTTTACAACATTAAAGATAAGTGGCGAACAGTACGTTACGGTAAAGTCGAGAGTGAATTATAAAATCTTTCCAGAACCTATACATTGTGACAAAAACGATCAAGAAACACTAATTAACACTAAACAATACATTTCTACTCTGAAAAACACCTCAAAACACCAGAAAACTGTATAATACCTTAACCAAATTAGTGTCGGAATTGGGAAAAGTGTTTTGACTTATAATTACACAGACATACTAAATACAACCCAGAATCACTACACCAGTCACTACACAACATTTAACAAGAGATTTGCAGACACAAGAACAGGAATTTTGCCAGAAAATACATTATTTGGAATGCAGCAGGAACGAGCAACATTTTGATCAACTTGACGGCGGCCATTTGCTTTGACGATCCCAGTGCCTCCTTCTTAGTTCAACTCAGCTGTTTGGTGAAAACAATTATTATATTTACAAATTATTATTCAATGTCTGCGTTTATTAATAACTATTAATTTGATTGTAACGTTATACTTTTTAAATATTAGCCCGATTTCTCTGACTTTGGTAATAACTGGCTGTTTAAAGAACCCTATATAATTTTTATAACATATACTTGTAACTTTTTTCGATATCCTGAGAATCGATACTAATCGATAAGAGTCAATATTGCTGTTACTTAATAAAACATTAATACTTTTCAATACTTAATAGCTCTTTATTTCTTCAATAATACTAATTACCAATAATATAATTCTAATTGATAATCTACAAGGACTTTACCACCTATAAGTGAAGATAACCTAAAAAATAAAAAGGTAAACAAGTATCGATTGGTTTGAAGACAGTCTTATGAGTGGTGATAGCTTATTTAAAATATACTAAAATTTTAATAAACATTTTCAGAAGAGCATTACACTGTTTAAAACTTCACAGCCCTATATTAATTAATTGATCCTAATTAATTAATTAAAAAAATTTAAATTTTTTTTTGTTAATTATTTTTTTTATAAACATAAATTTTTTTTTTAAATTTCCTTCAAAACAATAAATTTTGTTTTGAAACTTTCGGCGAAGCTGAACATATATATTCCTTCATCAACTTTACGCTACTCGACCGGTCTTGCTACCATTGGGACTCGACCAGCTGGGAAACTTAAGGAAGTGTTTCAGGCCAGTAAGACGTCGAGAGCCACACCAATCACACCAATTAAACATTACAACTTACAGTATCACATATCAATTATTTATTTTATTACAAATTGGCTAGCCCAAAGAGTGGGGCTTGATTACATCGGAGTCTCATACTCCACAATAGCTTATTATCATCAACACCTTAAAATTTGTATATATAATAGATATTATTACAAATTGGCGCACAACTTTAGGGGCTTTAATTAGCGATTGGAAGGCCAATACTTTCTGCCCAATCACTAGTTGGAGCTAGGCAACAGCTACAAAGCCAGAGAATTTCAAGGGAAAATGCAACGACGTGCAACATCTAAGAAACGGGCGGCGGAGGCCGAGAAAGAAATAGAAGTTGACATGGACAACAAGGAGGCGACGCCAGTAGAGGCGGAAGAGGTATTACCACCGGTGTTGTCCAAACAAATTGAACAGCCAAAAGAACGACTTGATATGCCCACACAGACAGGGGAAGTCAATGTCCGGAAAGAACAATTAGAAAAACCCGCACAATTAGAGAATGTGGCAATACAAGAGATGCTCAGAATGATGATGGAAGAAATCAAATCCAGTAAGAATAAAATGGACGAAAACAGTAAGGGGTTGAAAGAAGAATTGAGTAGGATGAACAAGAACATGGAAGAGTTGAAGGGAGACAACCAGTCTTTGAAAGAAGAATTAGGTAAGAAACTGGATGATTGGGGTGAAGAAATAAGAGAGGACAGATTGAAAAGAGAAGAGTTAAGAAAGGAGAAGACCGAAGAAATAAAATATGATAGCAAACCAGAACCAGATGAAGTACCAAATGATAAAACGCAGGAACTAGTAATGGTAGTACCTGAAATTGAAACTAACCGAAACCAGGAAGATATTAAACCAAGGAAAAGGAGAATGTATCCAAGAAATGTAATAAAAACGAAGGAAGAATTGGAGATGATGAAACATGGGTTAATTGATGGCAATAATATCCCAATTACCTATGGCAAAAACATCATGAATGCTATGAATTATAGAAGGAGAATCGAAGTAATTTCAGAAATAATTTACCACAAGACAGTAGTCTACCACTGGGAAAGGACCAGAGGTAAACAGAATACGACATGTGGAACAGACCAATTTCAGCGCAAGACTGGACAATGTTTTTCAGAAAGATGGAGATGTGATATCGTTTCAGACTGTAATGATGACACAGATGAATCACCAGAATGTATTCCATTAGCGTGCCATCTAGAACAGTTCCAGGGTACGGTTAGACTAAAATATATTCCTTCAGAGTGGATATGTGATGGTAAACCAGCTTATGGTGTTTCAGATAAACAAATAATAAGTGATAACCCAGATGAAGATCCTCACATATATTTGTCAGGTAACACAAAACATGGACCAGAGAAGTATTGGTGTATACAATATGATGATAGAGGGAACCAGCCCAGTAATTACGATGGCCCTAACAACCCGCCGCGTAATAACCAGTTTATCGGTAATTTTAACGGCGTTAGGAATAACAACCCCTATCCATACAATAGAAACAATTTATACCAACATAATAATGTCCCATACAGTCAGAGAAATCCATATCCCAACAATAATGATGACAGACCTTACCAACCTAACCGAAATTACTATCATGATAAATTTAGTAATAAAAATAATAACAGTAATAATAACCGAGTGTCGCGCCCTAGGGTAAATTTTATAAGAGCAACTGAGATGATGGACCCTGGTTGACACAAATACCACACGACATCAAGAAAAGGGACGGATCATGATAACCGACTACGGCGAAAAACAATGTTGAAGGAGACGAAATAATATCATTGAAAGGAAATGATACGAATAATAAACATAGAAGCAAAACTGGGTTTTATGAATAAAGACTATTTAAGAAAATGAACATGACAAATAAGAATATGAGCAATGGAACGACATAAAGAAAATCGTCCATCTTCCTGGGTATATAAAAGAAAAGAAAATTTATAAGAAAAGAAAAAGTGGAGATCAACTTACAAAAGTATAAATAAAATGGTCCAGTGTAGAGTACAATACACTGGCCCATATGTTGTGGTAAATGATAAGCATAACAATACATATGAGTTGAAGGAAATCGTTTCAGGAAAAATCAAAGGAGTGTACAATCAAGCTTCTATGAAGAAATATTATGAAGAATGAGTTGTGAGTTTTAGAATTTTGAATTTATTATAAAAAATTCGAAAATAATGTAAGTACATCTTACAACCTAATATTTTGAGAAGAACATTCTGGAGAATTAAAAGAAGAAGAATTTTTTAATTTAATAATTTGAAAAAATTCTAAAATATGTAAGAACAACTTGCAACCTAATAATTTGAAGAAAAAACTTTATGGAAGAAAGACTTTTGAATTGAAATATAATTATAAAAATTTAAAATTTAGTAAGAACATCTTACTACCACTGATAATTTTGGAACAAACTTTATGGAAGAAAGAAAAAGAAAGAATTTTGAATATAACTTTTTCTAAAATATGTAAGTACATCTTACTACAACCTGATGATTTTGGAACGAACTTAATGGAAGAAAGAAAAAGAAAGACTTTTGAATTGAAATATAATTATGAAAATTTAAAATTTAGTAAGAACATCTTACTACAACCTGATAATTTAGAACAAAACTTTATGGAAGAAAGAGAAAGAGAGAGAAGTTTGAACTTAATTTTACAAAAAATTTAAAAATGAAGTAAGACCAACTTACTATAACTAAGTTTGTGAGAAAACTTTATGGTAAATAATTAAGAAGAATTTGAATTTGGAAAAATACCAAAACATTCAGAAATAATAGTAAGATAACAGTACTATAAACAATTCTGAATGAAACAATTCTGGGAATAAGTGAATTAAACAGAATTTGAATGTTGATAGAACGTCAGAACTTTGAAACAAGATAAGATCAACATATTACAAGGATTTATGAGAAATATTTTTCAATTAAATAAAAAGAATAGTTTGAATTTTACATTAAAACTAACCAAGTTCCAAAAAATAATTATGTGTCAATTATGATTGAATTGAGAAGAAAATAAAGTGAATTATTCAGAAAAGAGAATTAACTTTAATCCAGAATAAATGCTAGATATTCACAATAGCATTTGAAGGGGTAGAGAAGAATAACAAAAAAGAGTGTAATATACCAGAGAAGGAAAAAATTTGGAAGCAAAGAGACTAATTACCTATGAAACGATAATGAAAACAGTTAATTAAGAGCAAAGAAGAACAACTCATACCAAACAGATGGAGAAGATGATTTTGAACCAATGATAATAATAAGACCTATATGAAATGCAAAGAGAAGAAATACCACATGAAATATAATATAAATGAATTAATGTTAATGAAAGCGAAGGCGGATTAATAACTTTCTAAGAGAAAGGAAAAAACCAAAATGTTTAAATAAAATGATCAATATAACAACCAGTATATCTAATGTAAAGATACAATGTTAAAAAATTAAATATAATATATTAAGACCATTCAAATAATGAATAAGAAAGACTATATATAAAGACCATACTAATACTATGAGTAACCAGAAGAAAATATAAAGAGAATTCAGATGGAGAAGAAAGAGAGTTACATTGTAAACAGTAACCAGAATTATTAAAAGAAAGGTTTTCAACCATAATTAAATTAAATATATCAGACAAGTTAAGAGTTTTGAAAAATATATATGTAATGAGTATAATGATGATTATGAAGATTTATTAAGATAGAAAATGTGAGATAATCTGAGAGACTAGGAAGTGGAGAATCCAAAGATACTTTTATTAGTCGAAAATGAGACTACCTTTTATTTATTTATTCGATGACTGACTGAAGATAATTCCAGCAGCATTATGTTTTTTTGAGCAGGGATGGATATGCCTCTGTACTCAATTTATAGAAGTGGTGTATGGCCAGCAGAGAAGTAGCGTACAGTGCCCCTCTGATCTGCCCCAGCCCACTTGATAGGGAATGTTAGGGAATTAATATCCCAAGGATACAACACGAAGTTGATATAGAAAGAAAATGTATTACAATAATAATATATCTCAGAAGACACTAACTATCCGAAAAGGATCAGTAGTAAGACAAGTAACCATATATATAAAATTAATAAAACTCTAATATAAAAAAGTCGATATAAAAATGGAGAAGAAAATGAATTATAAGAAATGATGAAATTATCATAAGAAATTATTTCATCCATAAACATGTCAGAAATAATTACTTCTGGAGGAGAGCAATCTGTAGCGTGACAGATGTATGCATAATATTGAATGGCAATTGATCATTAGAATAATGAAGTTATAATGTTTAAATTTGGAAGAAAGCATTAAGTTTAATATAAATAAATTAATTCATAGCAACTGTGGAAAGAAATCATTATTATAAAGAAAATACAAGTTCAAGTAAAAAGAGTTACTAGTGATGAGTCATCCAAAACCAGTCTCATAACCAAAGGTTTTCAAGGTATAACCCAGGAAGGTAAAAAGTAAATAACCAAGCAGTACAGAATATGACCAAACCCACAACGAGGGAGAATAAATAGAATAGAAACCCTAAAATAAGCCAAGATCAAACAACACAGGTGGTGTATTTCTGAAATCAAGAAGAAGATAGAGAAGATCCCAAGAAACCTGATGGCAACAAGAAGAAGATGGAGAAGATACCAGTCCCAGAAGGCAGGAGAAAAGAAGACTGAAGAAAGAAGAAGAGGGCAGCATCCTGAAGAAGATGTCATGCTCTTATAAAAGACACCCAAATCCCTATATCCCCAAAATAAATATCTAAAAACAAAAGTATAATGAAATAAAAACCACATGTATACAAATTTAAGAGAGAGGAGTGTATAAAGTAAAAGTTTCCTGTGAACTAAGATGAAACAATAATATAGTACCCATGGAACAAATCTCCATTGAAAAAACGCTAACCAATTTATTATATTAATAAGACTATACGACCATTTAGCATTAACATAATATATAAGTGCAAAGTGAACCAGTGATAGTTTTGGGTATTATAAAAAATGAACCTTGTGTTTCATTCTTGGCAATCACAAACATTGGATGCAATGAAATATGCATTTTTCAATGACTTAAAATGTGTACTGTGACAATATGTTGTTCATAAGACATGAATCTGTTTAAAATAACATTTTGTTTTACATGAAAAAAGAAAAACAGAGTTCATAATACCTTTTGAACAATTAATACTATTTATTTGTTAATGACAGGGTGCAATTCCCCAAAGACAATGTATAAAAGACGGTATAAAAACTGTAGAATCCTACTTATAATAATAGTTAGAAATAAGAATATAAATATAAGGTTTTTATGTATATAGTATAGGAATGTTTAAAAATGTTTTAGATATAAGGCCATTTGTTTGGGTCTGAAACAACTAACATCAGAACGATAAAAATAGTTACCACTTGTAAATAGTAGAGAGTAATTAAGATGTTAGTTAGTAAAAAACCTTTTTTGTAAGCCATATTTCCATGTTTAGAAATAAGGATTTTGTTGCAAAATGTCTGACTTGAAGACAATCATTTATTTAAAAAAAATATTCTTTATTTGTTTTAACTATTATTTGTATTGTAACCAATACTAACTGTTTTTGTGCAATTTGAAAATATGTTTAATTTATAATACTATATTTAAAAGTCAGAGAGGGTATTACACATCATATATTGTTTGTAAAATATTTTGTAAGAAAAATTGTTAAAAAATCATAGGCCAAAAGAATGGAAACCAAACTTCATCAAAACAGAGAAATTAATCATTTAAATGCGAATAAACAAAAGGGGTTTAGACAAAATAAACTTGAGATCATGCCATATAATTGCACATACCATTTAGAGAGATTTTAATAAATATATTCAGAATTATAAATAAAAATGAAAATGACTAAACTCAGAAATTTGGACATGGGAGTCATATATTCCAGAATAATGTTTCAGAATACAACTAATTCAATTAATTACCAGAAGATAAGGGAATATGAACCTTTTAATACAATATAGGATTATTAATATTAAATATAACTGATAAAATGGCTGAATTTATATAATTACAGGAAGTAAATTTTGATGTTTTGACTTTTCAGAGTATACCAAACTGAAAGTGAAATTACTATTTTTTGGACAGAAAACACTACAAAATGGCATTATTTAATCTGAAAAATAACCAGAATGAACTGAAAGAATAATTTAAATCAAATCTAGTGAATAAAATTGACAAATAACCAAAGTTTAGGCATTCATATAGTGAAAATGTAAAAGTGTAGCCTACACAGGATGTGAAAAATATTTGAACAATGTTAAGGATAATATTATATGGGCTAAGAGTTTAATTGAAACTGAAGGAAACAGTTAGTTGATTATTGGTATTTGAACGGATAACATAAACGAGAGTTTTGTGACGATCTAACCTATTTTTACAACATTAAAGATAAGTGGCGAACAGTACGTTACGGTAAAGTCGAGAGTGAATTATAAAATCTTTCCAGAACCTATACATTGTGACAAAAACGATCAAGAAACACTAATTAACACTAAACAATACATTTCTACTCTGAAAAACACCACAAAACACCAGAAAACTGTATAATACCTTAACCAAATTAGTGTCGGAATTGGGAAAAGTGTTTTGACTTATAATTACACAGACATACTAAATACAACCCAGAATCACTACACCAGTCACTACACAACATTTAACAAGAGATTTGCAGACACAAGAACAGGAATTTTGCCAGAAAATACATTATTTGGAATGGAGCAGGAACGAGCAACATTTTGATCAACTTGACGGCGGCCATTTGCTTTGACGATCCCAGTGCCTTCTTCTTAGTTCAACTCAGCTGTTTGGTGAAAACAATTATTATATTTACAAATTATTATTCAATGTCTGTGTTTATTAATAACTATTAATTTGATTGTAACGTTATACTTTTTAAATATTAGCCCGATTTCTCTGACTTTGGTAATAACTGGCTGTTTAAAGAACCCTATATAATTTTTATAACATATACTTGTAACTTTTTTCGATATCCTGAGAATCGATACTAATCGATAAGAGTCAATATTGCTGTTACTTAATAAAACATTAATACTTTTCAATACTTAATAGCTCTTTATTTCTTCAATAATACTAATTACCAATAATATAATTCTAATTGATAATCTACAAGGACTTTACCACCTATAAGTGAAGATAACCTAAAAAATAAAAAGGTAAACAAGTATCGATTGGTTTGAAGACAGTCTTATGAGTGGTGATAGCTTATTTAAAATATACTAAAATTTTAATAAAAATTTTCAGAAGAGCATTACACTGTTTAAAACTTCACAGCCCTATATTAATTAATTGATCCTAATTAATTAATTAAAAAAATTTAAATTTTTTTTTTTAAATTATTTTTTTTATAAACATAAATTTTTTTTTAAATTTCCTTCAAAACAATAAATTTTGTTTTGAAACTTTCGGGGAAGCTGAACATATATATTCCTTCATCAACTTTACGCTACTCGACCGGTCTTGCTACCATTGGGACTCGACCAGCTGGGAAACTTAAGGAAGTGTTTCAGGCCAGTAAGACGTCGAGAGCCACACCAATCACACCAATTAAACATTACAACTTACAGTATCACATATCAATTATTTATTTTATTACAAATTGGCTAGCCCAAAGAGTGGGGCTTGATTACATCGGAGTCTCATACTCCACAATAGCTTATTATCATCAACACCTTAAAATTTGTATATATAATATATTATTACAAGGTTAACCTCACTTTTTGATTGTAAGTATCAGTAAATGTATATAAATCTATTAAAATTAGCAAGTATTAAAAATCCAACACGTGAGCGTGATTTTAATATTTATTTGAGGTTAACCTCTCTTTTTGGTTGTAAGTATCAGTAAATGTATATAAATCTATTAAAATTAGCAAGTATTAATAAATATGACTGTAAATCTAGTAAACATTATTAATTCTAAAACAATAAAAAAACAAATTAAATAATAATTTAAAAATAAAACAAAACACAATTAGAAAATAAAAATATGTATACGTACATCTTTTTTAATTATTCGTTTTTAATGATTTATTTATTCATTTTGAATTCTATAAAATCATTGCATGTCTACAAGATTAACTGTCATCATATAATTGTATTACTTTGAATAGATAATTCCCATTATTTACTCATAACTTGTGTAATTGAGTAAGTTATTTTTCTTAAGCTTTATCTACCCAATTTCTGTGAAGTTGTAAATAGTAGAAAAATGATATGTCATAAAGAAGTTTCACTTCTTACCTGTGTACTCTGGTACACACACATACATTTTTTTTACGTGGTTTCCCCGTTTCGCGATCAAACGAAACAGGCCTACTCCAGCGTTACCTAACACCTAACACGCTAAGCGCTCAGCTATTAACGTGTACAGTGTTAGGTAAAAAATCAAACGTACACTACACAATGCTGACTAAAGCTATTTTTTTTTAATTTTGAATTTTTTTTAAATTTGTTTGTTTTGTTTTTGTTTTTTTTTTTACTTAAACTAATAGTTCGGTATACAGTTGGAATATCGAGAAGCGTCTTTTTCACGTATCACACACACACACACACACACACACACACACACACACACACACACACACACACACACACACACACAAATTCTGTTAAATCGAGGCGAGTTTACAGGTGCTTCCACCGTGACAGTGACTCGTCTCAGACAACTCGACCACTTGTATGAGTATTTCTACCGCGAAAGTGACGTAGCCGGTTACAAACGATCATCACTCTCTCTCTCTCTCTCTCTCTCATAACGTGAACAAAATCAGACAACGCACCTCGATATCCTGTACCATGCACAAACGTATTTACTTAACTAGTATACTTTCTTTCACCTCGTCGCGCACTACACGTTATCCGTTGTAATACAGTTAATCTCTTCCTATTTATATATATCCTCTTCTTCCTCCTCCTCCTCGCCCCCTAACGCTCTTCACGCGTACCGAATCACACTTTCACGGTTTGCGGTCCGTATCACGCTGGCCGGTTGAACCCTCGCACGTTCATCTTGCATCTCGCGAATTCTGTAATAACCGTAGGCTAGCGTTCTCTGCCCGTCGTCGGCGACAAAGACAGTTTCACTATCTGGTGCCTATAGAATCGATGGTCTTCGCTGCGTATGATCTGCGCGGACGTGTACGTTTGTCGGTTAGTCGACGTCGGTGACAGCAAACAACGTTTGTAATCCGCGTGAGTCAAACGGTTTGTATAGCCACTTGCGGGACCCCATTCGCTACTCGCTTCTTCTTTTATCGCCGTCGTCCTGCAACACCAGCGGCGAATACGATTTTGCGCGCAACCAGACGAATTCGACGACGGGTTTCGCGTGCGTCTCGTCGTTGAACTTTCCCAAGCTTTTTTTATTTGCCACGCTATAGCAAGGATGTGTTGTGGGATAGTCTGACGTATCGAATAGATGTAGGTTCTCTTTAATGTCGTCGTATACGTTATCGGTGCGTATACCATACAACAAAGAGTCCGTATCGGTCATACACAATCGAACACGCGGTCCGTACTTCGCGATTATGAACTCATAGCGAAAACTGTACATCACGTGTTTGCTAATGTCCAACACGGTGCATCCCACGTACACCGGACGGTTGAGATACACGGTGTTCTTTTTCATCATCACGCCTACCAAGTCTTCGTTGTACACGTTTGCGTGCACGAATCTCTTGCTCGCACTCAGCTTTATCATTTCGCGTTCGTTGGACACTTAACAAAAATCTATACATTTCCGGACGTTTTCTAGTATTTTGCCGTTCACCACGTTGATCATTAGTTTAAAGAAGTCTGTTTCGGAAACGTTGGCCGCGTCTTTGCGTTTCTCCGTTTTGAATTCTATGAACGGCTTCACCCATGCGCTCTGACGAAACGCTAACACGCGTATGACGG
Source organism: Magicicada septendecula (assembly GCA_034769895.1). NCBI lineage: Eukaryota > Metazoa > Arthropoda > Insecta > Hemiptera > Cicadidae > Magicicada > Magicicada septendecula. The sequence continues at coordinate 106,839,493 of CM068370.1, forward strand.
CTTTCAATTCCATGCCGAATTTAAGGTACAGCTGTAACTTTCTGTAGTGTACGATGTAGTTTTTCTTGTCCTCGTCGCTGATGATCTGTTGTTCAACAGCGCCGGTGGCGGGTAAATGGAAGTTCTTCAAATAATTGAATCGTTTTCTGTACGCGGACAACTCGTGCTCTCCGACTTTTGTGCGTTCCGGCGCCAGCGGGTAGTCCGAATGTAAGTCGTGTAAACGAGGGGGGTAACCTAGATCAACGTCGAGAATGTAGCCGATTTCATCTTCACCGCCTACCGTACTCAAATCTGACGCGTCGGTTTCTTCGCGTTCCAGCCATCGGAATCCGGAGTGAGGCAACGGTTGTCTCATCGCGGTGCCGTACAGGTTTGTACAATCCAGGAAGAGGAGGTAATTTTTTTCCCGTTCGCGATCGTAGTCCGGTACGTAAGGGTTGTTGGCCTTGGCGTATCTGATAGCCACAATCGCGGTACACACTCTTACCCCGTGCTCTGCGAACAGGTCCATGTCTATATCCTGAAGGAGTTCGAGTCGAATTCCCGTCATCTTCAACAGCGCGTTCCACGCGAAACCCGGCACGGAATAAACGTTACAGGGATCTATCTCGTAGTACTGTAGGGTGGTCTCGCGAAAGTTTTCGAGCACTCCAGCCAACAGCAAGACTTCGGTTTTTAAATAGAGGTCATGATACTCGCCTAACGTTCGCATCTTGAACACCGTCCGAACGTTTTGCGCGTGCGCTTAATCTTCGTCCGACACGGGCGTCTCGGCTAGGCGGTTGTAAAAGTGTTCCGGCGCGGGCAGAGAAGCGTCCTCGAACTTACTTTCGTCCGTCATGTTCTCGTACGGGTAGAGCCCCTTCCTGACCAGCATTTCAACGCGTTTTTCTTTTTCTTCTTTTCCTCCGTTCGCATGCATTGTTGTAATATTTTCAAATTTCCTTTCCGCATGTCCTTCACCAGCTTCTCCAACGACGTGTTTATAAACTGCGCGGAATCGAGAAACAGGAGGGGACCGAGGGACACCGACACGTACCGCTTGCTGGTCGTGGCTATACATTTGAGATCGTGTTTGAATTTCTCGAGCGCTTGGTTGTGATGTTGACAATCGTAACCGCGCAGGTTGTGAAAAAACCCGGGAACGTGTTGCGGCAGGTTGTAGTTTAAATTACACGCATTGTGCGCGGCTCCCAAGTACTCGTCAGTCTTGTGATCATGGTTTCGCACATTGTCCCCCCGTCGCGCTCGATACTCTTCTTACAAAGATGACATGCGGTGGCGTTCTTAACCTCGCGTTCGTTGTCGTCTGTCATGCGGAGCGGTCTGTCGAAGACGCATTCGAGTCGACTCACGTCTTCGCGAATAGTCTGGAGGAACGTCTCCACTACGTCATTACCGCCGCGGTACAAGTCGGTTTCTTTCACGGCTTTACCGGTCCAATCGACGGTCACGTAACAGAAACTGCACGGTACGTTATGCGCGATATCCTGCGAGGGCGATCTGTCCTCTTCGCGCGTACAACCAGACAAGGGGCGAAGAAAAGATTCGAAGTCCGCGTACACCATGTACGGTACTCTGTGACACTTGTGTGACACAAGTGTATACGCTATATTATTAGCATTTACGAAGTGGATGTAGCGTTTTCAGATTTAAATGAAATTAGCCAAAAATTAATAGTAATAACAAACATTTATGTTAGCTGTCGCATAAGAGTTTTGATTGTTCCATCACCGTTTTATTGACAACAGGGAGTGGCTAACTTATAAACGCGCTCTCAAGTAACAATTTTAGTTCAGCTTTATAATTTATAACGAGAGAACTCAAACACAAGATGACCGTCAATTAAGTTTGAGATGAGTGTCGCCTGCGGGGGTAAGAACAACTTATGTAATTTTCAATTTTAGAAATTCAATACGTTTAAGGATTAACTTGTCAAATAATGAGCTTTGCATATTTTCACATTGTGATATTCTGTATTTTGTAGAAAGCGTGAGCCTTTAAGCATAATTTGTAATTTTGACGAAGTTTATTTAACAATTTACATCTGTATTTGAAGCCTTAGCACGCGTGGTTTTATCCTTAGGAAACGTTTAGCGTCTGAATGGTAGTTGTGGTAATAGTATTTATAACATTTTAGAAAACATGCATTAAGAAAGTGTTGTAAATTATTCTCAGTAAATGTGCTTCTGGTTTTGAATGCTCATGCCTCACTGCAGAATTTCAAATTTGTTGAAAAGTGTGATATTCAATTAAAATAAATTCAATTACTTGCTACACTTAGCCTAGTGGCTATATTATATAGACCGTGGGAAAGGGAACTCGACCATTTTGTCTCTTCAAAATTAATTTTCTTGATTATACATTTTAATGGGTTTTGTACCGAACACAGTTAATAACGCTTACTCAGTTGCATCCAACTTTGATATATTTTATTGTTTTCAGCTAAAACGTATGACTGTTATGCGAGTATTAAACGTCAGTTTTACCATTTAAGTTAGTATAGCTAGAAACATATCTCTTCACTTTGTTACCTCGCCTGTTCGCTAATTCGCTGTTCGCTAATTGGGGTTGAGGTTGTCCACACACACACACACACACACACACACACACACACACACACACACACACACACACACACACACACACACACACACACACACACACACACGCTCCCTTCGCACACGAAACACTTCTCCGCCTTCCTCTGCAAGTATGACATAGCTGTATAGGTAGCTGTCGCCCACCATCTGTTGCACTACAGCGTTTTTTTGTTTCTTTCAATGGCACGTGCTTTTGTATAAATCCTTCGTTTTGTTTTAAATAGTTATATGCGATGTTCTTCGTTTGGGGTAATTTCGAATTGTATAGGTGTCAACATGTCGGTCGTGTTTTGTATATACTTTTGTACATTTTTTGTATATATTATTTTTGTAATATCTACAATTATTTTTCTTAATTATACTTTTTACAGGCTTACCACCTTTTTACATTGATTCACATATTATTTTTCTATTTTTATATATATATTACTTTTATAATGTGTAAAATTATTTATTATATTTTTATATTTTTCATCTTTTAAATTATAAATGGTTGGTAATACGTTTTACTAATTTTTAACTGGGTAAATATTGTCTTGGATTGCGCACGTGTACAGAAACAGGATTGCACGTTCCAGAAACTCGGCTGTTTTCTTGTTAACGATGTGACGGGCATTGCCGTACCCGTTAATTAATTAGCTTAGCGGTGCCTGCTCCGTTATCAATACGCTTGCTATGCCGATCCGCGCGCGCTCTGGGGTCGAGGCGGCATAGCATTTTTTCCGGCGCAAGTTGAGGCAGTTCACGTACAGCGCTCGATATTGACTGTCCGTGCTCCTCCCGGCGGCATTGAGTTTGGATCTTGTAAATCAGCTATCTACTATGCATAGATAATCGCTACGTGACTCTCCGGTAAGTGTGTTTAAGGTATTTTACTTATTATTTGATAAAAAGGATTGTATTTTAACTTAAAATCAACGCAGATGCAAGGCGATATATATACGTGAAGTTACCACGTGGCGAGCACAGGTTAATTTCTGATTATTCATGTCTTGAACGTTAACACTGGCTGAGATAAAGTATTTACAGTTTTGTATGTCTGTATATTTTTCTAATTATATCAAGAGGGGCGTAAGAAAATTTATTTTGTTATTTTGTTGAAACAACGTGCCTTATGAACCTGTTCAAGTTTGCTAACTCATCTCGAAATTGTAATAAGTGATTAATTAGTTGACGAACAGTCTATGAATACCTATTTATTTAATTCTAAATTCTATACTGAAGGTAGTTTCAATGCATACTTAAATTTCAATATTTTTTTAAAACGGAGCATGTTGTGGTGTGTGAGTTATGCTGGAGTAAAAGGGGTATTGTGAATTACTGTACACTTGAGTAATTACCCATATATATAAATGTCCAGGGTTCCTGATTCGCTCCAGCTGGTGGCCGATCATCTGCCACCCATGCCATTAAACTAGTGACTTTCCGTCTTGGCCGCCGGGAGGACGAGATGGACAACACGCTACAATAACCTCAGGTTTTGTGCCGGACTATAACCAGGTGACATTTAAGCCTTTAAGAAATATTTTTGGCCGCTACAATTTAGAACATGTGATATTATTCCTGGAACAGCTCCAGTTAAAAGTTTCGTTTGTGCACAAGTCCAGCGGGACATTTAGTGGTTATAAATTTTGTCAGATTCATTTTAAAAACGCTTACGCCCCAGAGTAAGTGTAAACCCAGACGGGGTCATGCGTCACCCGATTTGATGTTAAATTTTTCTGTTATTGCAAAAGTGTGCGGAACTGAATGTTACTGACGTGTAGGGGTGTCAATTATGCTTGCATGGGTGCCGGGGTACTTTGTTGAGGATTTTCTTGATTATATTTATAGACCTATATGGGGTTTTTTTTTTTTTAATTTATTTAAAGGTTTGGGGGTGCTTTGACCTACCACCGTCACCTGTTGGTGTCTTCATCCACAGGTTTCTGACATGTTAAATTTTGTTACCTCTGGTTCGGGCGCATGGCCGTGCCTGAGGTCAACTCAATTCTCTATGAACGCCTCAAATATGTTTTATTAGGTTTTACATTATAAAATTTTATTTATGAAAATTTTTATTATACATTTTATAAAATTTATGTTAGCTGTTTAATGATTCTGTAATAAGTAAATTTTCATCTTTTTTTACTGCCATAGCCAGTGCATTAATTGTTGAGTTTTGTTAATATGAGCACACTACCGGTTCTCATTTTTCAATTATAAATGTGAGGTTGTAAAATCAGTTCTATGTTATTTTCTGATGGTTACGTCCCACTAGGGTTTTCGTTCAAATCTGTATTTTTGTAAAAGCATAAAAGAAGCTGAGAAATATTCATTCTATAAGACCGTGCAGTCATGTTGACCTTGCGATGGCACCTTACTATTTGGGGGAACAAAGCCTAAATTTTGTATGCTTGTAACTTAGGAGTTGTTCGGGCTGTATTGCCAGATTGACTTCGGTCATTTTTCATACTTGTAATGATTTCATTTGTTGTAACTCTGTTATACTCTGACGAGTTAATGGATTTGTTTTCTCAATGAAAAGTTTTAAGGCTTGCTGGGCACTTTATCCGATTACGATAGTTTGGGATGGGGGTCTTGGTGACGGATACTGGGGTTATACTCTCCTGAGGTATGGTGAAAAATATATATATATATATATAGGCTGTCCGCCAGGTGAACATGTGTGTGTGGTATATGTATATATATATATATATATATATATATATATATGTGTGTGTGTTCTATGTGTATTCATGTAAGTATATTGATTGATGTTGTATTTATGTGTATTTATGAGAAATTATTGAATTATGAACTTTGATGTTATATGTGTATATTTTAAGAATGTTATAATGTCAGGAAGTGGAGTAGAAGTTTTTAATGAAATTTTTTAATTCTATTAAAGTTATATTGAATGTCAAGACTTGAAATCGATAATAAAATTTGTTATTGTTGTTTAACCATCGAGTTTAATTGCAAGTCCCGTCCCACTGGACCCAGCGTATTTTTGGCTTCTCTAGGCCCTTGGCCTAGTTTTAATTAAGTAGTGGCCCCTCTTTCAAAAAAAAAATTGTTTTTTTTCTGAAGCATAAAAAAAAGAAAGAGGGGTTACACAGTACCCACTTCTTTAGACTTTTCGGTATTTTTTAGCTTTGCATTTCTCACAGCTGGAACCCTTTACTTTGTTTATAGTTATACGAAACTAACTTTTGTGGGGATGGAGTCCAGTAGTCTTAAGGGTATAAGATTTGATTGATGGTTATTCGATAATGGGGTTTTACAATTCCCGACGATGCACTTCTTACAGTTTTTTGTTGTATTCACGTTATTTTCCCCTCCTCGTTCCTTTCCCCGCTACCCAAAATTTATACGAATGACAAAGTGTTGGCAGGGGTCAGTGTTTCGTTGACCGCGGTCGAAGCAACATCTCTCGATGACTTGCGTGGACGGGTTTGGTTTTTTATTGGATCTGTTGCTGTTTATTCCTTAATTATTTACGCGTTGTTGTGCAATCCACTTATTAGAGCTGTTCCATCGTATCACCGTGAAACAGTATGGTGCAATACGTGTTGACAGGATGGTGTGTAGTTACACTCAATAGTAGAACAAGAGGGGGGAATTGTCCGTCTATATAAACAGGGCTCGTTAGCTATACCGTTCAGTCTTGTGTCGCCAGTCGCGGGCGACGCTTCGTCCCGAGCCCGAGACCGAACTGACCGAGACAGAGACCAAAAGGACCAAGACCGAGATGACCGAGACCGAGACCGAACTGACCGACCACTAGCATACACATTCACGCCAACAGTACCTTCCACCGCCCTTACCACCGCGTAAAACATGGGGAGAATCCTAGGCCACGAAGACACGTGGCGATCAGATGCTCGTGACGTCACTGAAACAGCCAGTGACGTCTCTAAAACAGTGACGTCACAAACAGCTGATCGTGACGTCACCATCCCCTAGGATTCTCTCCAACACACTACTGATATATTTTCTCCAACAATCGTTTAATTATATCGCAAAGATGCTGACTTTTTAATCTCACTTTACCAACCGTATAGCGTGATAATTATGTTCATCATAACTCCTTGGCGTTAGCGTAAATTATGTTATTTTGTACATCACATCTCAAATTGGTATAAACTATCATCTTTTGTATACGTTATCTATATGTATCTTACTTTCATCTACGCTTTCCGTAAATTTTTCTTACATTCCTTACGTTCCTCTACTGAGAACGACATCTCATCTTAATATGGAATGGAAACAGGCCGGTAAATGGTTAAAATAGTATGGAAACAGGAACGGGCCGGTAAGATCGTCCTGACTGATCCAAGCTCAACCCAGCAAATTCAGGAAAGTAAAATTGTATGACTCTTCGCAAACTATAAATCAATTAAAATTCTTTCAAATTTTTAATTATCAAATATTGCAAATTGATGTATATTTTCACATAAAACTATACATTTTTTAATATAAGAAAAGAATTAGCCAATAAAGGTATTAAATTTTTTTTCTGCAAGTGCAGAAAGGTCACCTTCTAACCTGTTGCCTTGCAGAAAAATGGCGCCCGTAACGTGTGCCTTAAATAAATAATTCTAATAAATAAAAATTAATAAATACTAGATTAATTATTACAATAATAATAGACTGTGTAGCGTACGTAAATAATAATGTTAATAGTAAACGTTTATTAATTAAAATGGCGGCTGAACCATCCTAAATAAAACGTTTGTTACAAGTTTTATTTGAAAGAAAGAAGGAATTCAGAACAGTATTACAGCAAATGATAAAATCAGAAAATGACAAAATCTATGAATTATTAAAAGGTCATTTGGAGTTATGTACAAAACAATTTGAACAAACAAAGTCTGATTTATTAACGCATATAGACCAGGTTCCGGGTTGATACACAATTTTCTAAAAAAATAGTAAAATCCGAAATTCCAGGAATGTATACAATCTAACGCACAGCTTATAAATGACAGATATAATCAAGCTACATTCTGGATTGATACTACAAATTAATATCTAGTTTAATTTACCTGTATGGACTCGAGGAAGACTATTTAACAGACGAAAGTAAAATAGAATGGAGTTTAAGTAAGTTTACTAGGTCAGCAGTACTTTAGTGTTCTGTAATTCGTGATGGCATAAAAACATACAATGAAGTTAGTACATTTTTCGAGAATAAGATATTCGATAAGGAAAGTTTCAATGTAATAGATAAAAAACAATTTCCTTAGCCTAATTGTTTTTAGTAGCGTTGCATCAATAACATGACGAGAAACATAACGCTTGTATCACATTTGCATAGTTATCTCGTTGACGGGCGGAAAAGATAATATATTTTACTATTCAAAAATGTAATTAAATTCTCAGATAGCTATAGTTATTTATTTCACTTACTTGAGCCATCGTGTTTTTTATTAAATCCATAAAATACATTATTTTCCACTTATCATGTTAATCGAACATAGTTGTGATCGTGCAGTCGCGCGTGATTGTGCGTGTGTGTGCGCTCGCCCAAGTCTGTTTTGGACACAATTTCAAGCAAAGAAGATGATTTGTATGAGCCACATAAGGTCACAGCCAGTGACCGGAAACACCGCAATATCCACTACAGACAAAGTTTGTCAGTTCAGTGTGCACTCTGGATTGTACCACTTCAGTCTAGTTGCTGAATAACCGCAGGGCATACCCAGTTCTCCACACTATATGTTTACTCTTATCCATGTGGTTCCTTTAAACTGTGGCTTTAAACTAAAGAATATTAGCTGCTTTGGAACTCTAACTTTGACGTGTTGCGTTCTTTTTGACAACTTTTATGTTTACATATAAAGTAGTTTATGAATGTTAGTAAAAATGCAAGGATAAATCAACATAAAAGGTTTTATTTCCAATCTACATAATACATAAATCAACAAATACAAAAAACATCGAAACTCACATAAGAGATTTTTTTTATTTTAAAGAGTTTAAATAATTACAAGATTAAAAATTGTAACGTGTCAATTTCTGTTTCCACCGACAAAAAAAAATCATATTTATTAAATTGCTACTTGAAAGATTATAAAACGTTTTCTGTGTATATTTCGGTAATATTGTTAATTTTAATCCTTTTAGTACAAGCATGCTTATTTTTTTAATACAACTGCGTGGAGTAAAATACCATATAATTTTTTCCCTTCTTCCATTTTCAAACCATTTTGTTTGTACGCATACAGCTAGAGTTTATAAAAGCTGCCAGTTATATGTATCAAAATTTAGTTTTCATTTAGAAAATGCATATTTTAAAATAAAAAGATAGATACGTTTGTTGTAGATAGAAGCAGTTACAGACAAACATTCAAACACATGATGCCGCGCAGATTAATAAGAAATAAGAAGGTTTATCCTGATGTACTTAAAATGCAACTCATTTGATAACATGTTGAACATAAAATTTAAATCTTCTTTTATGTAAAAATAACTAATAATATGAACATGTTACAAAATTAGTAAGATGAGCTTTATTTAATTATTTACTTAAGAATAAGAATGCCCCACTTTCGAAATAACCTTTGGAGAAATATGGTAACATTAAGTGTCAGAAAATATGAATCACATATTTTGCAATGAAGGGAGAATGAAGAAACTAAATTAAGTAGACATAATTCTAACAACTTGTTGAAAAAGTGACATGTTAAGAATCCGCCTTTATTAACAGTAAGATTTAAAAGATGAAAAGGCACTGCAGGTAGTAAGCAATAATCATATAATTTCAACCAAAGTCAGGGATCGATCCCTCAGTCCCCCTCCCCAAGAGCAATTCAAAGAATTAGCAAAATTCCATAATCACCGAACGTATGCCTTTTAAGCCAGTTGGGTCTGTTAAAATAAGGCTTGTAATAACTTCAGAAATAAACGGAATTAAAATAATTGTAAATTAATAAAATAAAGTTAGATTTTTCATAGTAACGATAATCACTCAACTTCTGATAAACAAAGTACGCTTTTTTAGAATTAAAGACAACCACGTACGCAGCGAAAAAGAATACAGATCCATGAAATAGACACACTAAAAAATGTATATAAAACTATCTGGGAAGAATCCTGAATTTTTCTTTTGTTCTGAGGTGAATTGGGAAGCCTACCTTCAAGCTTATCTCACCCTCCCACCCCCACGGAGCAGCTTCTAATTACGCCACTGGTCGGAACCATAGAAGGAGGTGTCATTAGATAGGTAATAAGAATTAACAGAATGATGAACGCAGACAACATGCGATTATGGTGGTTGTGTTTTGCAGATCAACACTTTGCCCTTGTCTTCCAGGGCCAATTAAAGACTTTATAAATTATTTCAGAACACTTTCCATTCTTATACAAAATTTTTTTGAGTACAGAACTAAACGTTAAACAACATTTTTACTATCAAACGTTTGTTATGAAACATACTGCCACTAAGGCAGCATATGTACAGATTGTGTAGAAATAAAACAATTCAGCCACACTTAAGGTGATTTATAATTTAAAGTAATTACTTAAATACAAATCAGAAATATGAGTAGAAATAAATACAACATTTTAGGAAGCTTAAATATTAAGTATTGATGAATGGTTTTGTTATGCTCTTTGATTATAAAGGGCGTTTGAAATACGTAATAGTATGGTGCTATGAGACACAAAATAATTGTTGTTTTCTTAATTTCATACGAAAGGCAAATACAAATAAAACGTTAATGAAAACTGTTATGTCATACGACAGATAAATTTTTAATTTTAATCAAGATTTACGTTTCCTAATTTATAAATATAACACGGTGACTTTCACTTCTTTGGTAGACACTGATATCATTACTTATGGAAAATGATTAATATAACTACAAGACAATTATATGACTTTGCATGTTGAATTCACTAAACCCAATTTTTCAGGATAAATAACATTTTCTAACACTCATCAATTTTTTATGCTGTCGTATTGATAAGTTTACGACTTTAATTGGTGTTTATACGGCTGCGTTGAAATCATTCATCCTATTTTTGTGTTAAATTTACTTTTCTCTTGCAGCATTGACGGACGAAAATATTAAAATTCAGAGAGTTATATTTATAATAATCTCAAGAGGATTGATTATAAGTACTTAAAAAGCATTTAACAAGCACATTTATACTTCTTATTGAGCTCGTAATACTGAAAAACTCTTATCAATTCCTGTAAATACCAGCTAATATAATCGAGTCTGTTTTATTCATTAAAAAATTTCTTATTATTTATTTATAACAATTAAATATTATTCTTAAATTATTTTTAACTTTTATTCTAATTAAATCTAAACTTATGTACTTATAAATGCAGTATTGTCAGCTACAGAAGATTATTATAATTTGCTTTTTAATGTACAGTCTGTATTTTAGAATTACTTGTGATACGCTTTATTGAACCACAACCAACGAAATCAACGAAACTCAGACGGGGCGACGGTGACCTAATTGAAGGAAAAGAGTAGTCTACCATACTCAACCATACCCAGAGTATATTTGGTCTAGCGCTGAAGTTCTCTGAAAAGTTTATTAAACAGTTCCAATCCTCTCGCGGATAGTCCATAACAGGTTTGTCGCTACTTTCAAAACACAAAAGATATTCGTAAATTTTAGAGGTTAATGTGATCGTGTACAGAATACTCGCGATCATTCCAGTACTAGGGATCGATTCGCAACATTTTTCAATAAATCAGATTGTTTTCTATTACTCAGTAGTTATTTTACTAACGGAGTAATTATCAATTAATTGCTCTGCGAAATTAATTCGTACAAATATATACGTGAATTTCTACAGCCGCAAGTCTGTAGACGCATAATAAGGTGTAATACATGTTGTTAGAATTTAATTTCGCATCCCATTATTCAGAATTACAAATGTCAAAATAAAATATATAGTTTTTTTAGACACAATATTTCCAGTCATTACGGAACTTACGCATACAAACCATTACCCTGCATACACAGACTTCACTTCCTCATTACGTACCATTCGATATCACACCACTGCCCAAAATTGTTATACATATTTTTATTGGTATCCAAATCACTTTGTTGTATATAAATTAACAAATTACCTTAGTCCATCTTGTGACTTTGTTGTATATTTAGAATTACGCGTTTCGGAACATATGTTCCATCATCGAAAACTTTCACTCAGTTGAGCTCTTCAAATGGTAAACTCACATACTTAATTGTTAAAAACACACGTCAGTATGGATGCGCCCCCTACGAAGGCAAAACAAAAAAAACATAAAAATAAGGGGTTAAGATCCCAATTAGGACAAGACGTAAAACCAACGTCTTTTACAACCGTTTATGCTTGCATAATGCCAAAAATGTTAACCTCTATGTTAACTGAAATTAACATCATGACAAGTTTCAAGGCAAATAACAATACACTGAATATACTCCGCCATAATAATAGTATCACACCATTAGAAAAGGAAACAGGTGTATATAAATTATCGTGCTATGATTGCGATTGTTTTTATATTGGCTAAACTGGGAGGGGTTTCATAAAGAGATTTAACGAACACAGACCTAAACATAATTTAAACAATCAAACTTCACTTAATAACATAAAATCCACTATGCGCGACATTTAATTTCAAGCAATCATACTTACACAGACTTCACATCAAATGTAAAACCCTTAAACATTTGTAATAAAGGCCAGTACATGAACGCTTTAGAGGAGTTTGAATTTACAAAGCATGCAATAACACACACAGTCGGGATTTCTACTGAATGACCATCTGAACTTTAAATCGAACCCGCTGTACGATACAGTCTTGAACTTGCAAAAACATACGTAGACAACTTCAGTATCCGGTCAGTCTTCATAGAGTGCGCACCCATACTGACGTGTTTTTAACAATTAAGTATGTGATTTTAGCATTTGACGACCTCACCTCACTGAAGAAATCTGATGGTGGAACATACGTTCCGAAACGCGTAATTCTAAATATAAAAAGTCACATGACGGATTTAAGGTAATTTACTAATTTACAAAATTGTTAGTATTATCATACGGTATGTTTACTGAAGTTTCTCCATACCTATATATATATATATATATATATATATATATATTTGTGTAAGAGTTCTATATTTAATACTCGTTACACATAACTGTGAAAAAAAGGTCATAAACAATTTGCAATGCTTCTTTTTTCATTTTAAAATAACAATTGGCTTCCCATGTATATAATTTATAATTTTACCGTGTCCAAAATTGTATTATATACTATAATTACATATTATATCATTCAATCTATTATTTTACACTTTGTGGATTCAAACGTGTACCTTAAGTAAACGTTACAATATTTAACTGACTTTGATTTAACTTATATTTGATCTCTTTTTTAATTCTTCATAGCAAATTTCGTGTTCTCCATCCTTTAAGATTACAATTTTACTTAATACTTATTAAAATTATCTTTATATTCAGCACTCAGTTATAATGAATGTTAAAACATGAATATCATAGCATTCAGATCTTGTGTCGTATTTGTTTTACCTTAATACATTCTCTCAGTCTTGTTTAATGAAATTCCTAAACAAACTGGTGTAGCAGACACTATCATTTGTGAATGTTGTCGTACATTCAAGGTAATACCTTGTCTCAGACATTTTGATATTACATTCTTTCCTATTTTTGTAGAATAGCGTTGTAATTATAGAGTAGACTATACTATTCTATGTTTTTGCATCATCGCTTGTCATCTTTTAAAAGTGCTTGTTATAATTTATATTTTACACACAAAAGAAATACTCTTTTACAATAAACTTATAGCCTTGATGATTCACTTAAGCCTAAAATCGGTAAATGTTTAAAAAATTACTTTGAGGCATTTTATTTTCATTACGATTATTTGCCGTTGAAATATTTTATTCCCTTTAATTTTAATTACGTTATTTATTAATGTTTGTGTCTCACGAAATATAAAATAAATTTTACTGTTGTTAAATACTACTATGAGTTTCTGTTGATACCCTTAGCAAAGGAGTGCCCTACTATTTGAGTTTGGAAAGAAACTTAATAATAATCTCAAGTGCGTTTCTTTTACCGACATGCAAAAAAACATCATCAGGACGGCTTTATTCTCCTTGCAAAGTTATAGCCGTTCTACGAGCTCTTCTTACTCGTCAAAAAAGTTCATTGATGACACCTTACTCCACTAGTAAAGACAATAAATATATTGTTATATTTTTTGTAACTTATTTATAATATACTGGTATAATCACTTTTGAAAAATGAGAACTACGATACATATTTTTTATTAAAAATTTCCCACATCTCAGCTTTCTCTGACAACAATTAACCCCATTCTCTTACACTTATAAAATAATGTCTTGGGATATTTTGTAAATTACTACACTTGATTAATAGCGGTTCTGAATTTATACTATAACAAAAATATTTATCACAAATCACTTTCAGCAATTATTTTTTTATTCTAAATACTAGTGACTGTAATTCAATTTTACACTTTTTAGTTAACACTTGACTTTTATATGTAAATTTAATTTGCAGTCAATTCATTTGCATTTTCCAACAGAAATTAACTGGCAAAATATATTTTTATCACTTATTTGATAATGTAATGTATACTTATTGCTCTGCAATATGCGGAACATTATACACATTATAACGTATTTGTAACTATTCTGTTTAATTATGTGTTTTTTAATGAATTCGTTACGACGGTCTCACTGACCGTCGTGTGGTACAATGGAAAAAGTACGGACACCAGTGAAGTCACTAATCACCAGCTTTAGTTAATCACAAATAACAGTTCGTAATCAACAAGTTATTGAACAAGAGTATACTCTTACAATAATTCAAGTAAAATTTGTCCACACGCAATAATAATGTCAACAAATAGAGTCCCGCACAATATCACTCTTAGTAATACACCACTTGTGACACACTGAGTAAATCGCCCGACATCAATGGACTGACCGTCGGTGAATGCTTACATTTATACTCCGTCGAGATGCCAGAATAATCTGTCACTTTTTGGATGACCTGTTAGACAAGTGCCCATTACAGGCGCTCTCGAATCCACCGGAAACAGCTTTAATGTGAGGCCTTGAACACAGTGAGCTGACCGGTGCTGTCTGGAACACTTTCGATTGTTGAAGCATGATAAGTGTCCCGTAATTGTCTTTCTTCTCAAAGTAGCAATGTGTACGGACACAAACATTATAGCTGGGCTCTGCCGGGATACCCAGCATACTTGTAGAACAACGTTCTCCATCGTATGAAAACGTTCCGTATGCGTAAAAATATTAACACTTAATGTAATTTAGCAATTCAGTGATTTGTTAAATTTGTTTATTATTATATGCCGAGCTCAAAAATGGTTGAGACACCTTTGACAGTTTGTCCAGGAGCACAAAAAAGGTAAGCGTCAGTGGAATCAGATATTTTAGAAGAGACTCGGGAACAGCATAACGCACCCTGAAGAACATACTACCTTTCCCAAACCCCAGAAAGACACAATGCTTAGAGTGAAACCTTAAAACCGTTTCTCAACTAGTGAACGCCGGGGATATAGAAGTAAGGCAACTCTGACATAGTAATTAGCTGTTAGGCAAATAACATGGCGAATGTTAAAATTAAGACTATTACAGAAGCTACACAAGCCAATACACCAAGTCTGTTATGAAGCGGGAACACATTAAAAGAGACACCAGTTTAAGAAATCCCAAAATTTCTCGAGGACTGAATCTCGTGTATTATAAAGAGGATTCGTAGTGTTGTCATGAAACACCCATAACAGCTTTCCCATCACTGCTGATGACTGTTGGTCACAAAAAACTGTATCAGATTATTAAGGAGACCTCTGAAGTACAGACTGCTTGTTGAA
Organism: Magicicada septendecula; assembly: GCA_034769895.1. NCBI lineage: Eukaryota > Metazoa > Arthropoda > Insecta > Hemiptera > Cicadidae > Magicicada > Magicicada septendecula. The sequence goes on from CM068370.1 coordinate 106,854,989, forward strand.
AGCCATGGAGTATATGAAAAACGTTGTGGTGAGGACATGATTTCAATGTGCTAATGCCTACTCTGCAATAGCAGACTTCTACAACTGACCTGAGTTGTGTTTCCAAACACTACACCGGTTCACAAAATCTTCACCGTACGACTGCAATGCTCTGTAAATTGTATGCAAATTTTCGGCCCCCGACTCAATATAGTTAGTTAGTAGACTCTGACTCTACAATAAACTTCCAATCCGGCGAATGACAGTGTACATTGATGTTTAACCTTTAATATCCGTTAACTTATAGTATAAAGTTGGTATGATTCCTTAATCTCAATTCTCCTACTCTATGATGTCATCATTACGTTTCAACATGTTCCGCTTACGTGAAGGCTGAACATTTTCAGCCATAACGCAAGCTGAAAAAAATTATCACATTACCTATAAAGTCTGTGCATATTTTCAAACCATTATATATTTTTGATAGTTTTAATTATTTAAACTAATGTTTAAACAGGATGGTGCGTGGAATGTTAACAGTACTTATGTTACTCTGTGTAAATTAGTGAATACGATTTATCGATGCTAGCAGTCCTATAGAATTCTATAGCACTATTCATTTAAAATCACCATAAAAAAGCAGCTTCATAGAATCATAAAACAAAAATAAAGTCAGTTGAAAAATAAAAAAGGATAATTAAAAGAGCTAACTAAAAGGGTAATTAAACAATAATTAAGATATTTTGAACAATTACACGCCACTTATTAAAAAAAATAACGTGCAATGAAAGGTGCAGTTTTTATTTGATAACATTTTGGTTATTTTACATACGTGTGTACACAAAAGACAAATGTATCTTCACTAGCTTGACACATTTGCATTCATTTCACTGGTTCTGAACCCGTATATAAAGCTGTGAACTACATTACATACCTAGAAAACACGTACGGTAAATGTTAAACGTAGGTACCTAACGCTTTCAGTATCAAAGAATTAAACACTCTTAGTTGTGCATTTAGTACACATGTATGTGAGTTGAAACGGAGAAATATTGCCAAACGCGATCTTTACGCCTCGCTAAAAAATTGTTTGTGTCGGCATCGCACCCAAACCTGTCAATGAAAACTAACTTCAACAGGGGAAATTACTACGATTGAACGTAGTGATAGACTCCAGAACCATAAAGGTGTTAAATTAAAGGAGTAAGTGTATTTTAGATTTATTCAAAAATAAATATAGTAAACTTTAAGTTTATAAGACGATAAATATTGAAGAATATGTTCTGTACTACTGACACTCCTTATAAACATATGTTCCATTCTAGGCTGTGGATTTTTGTATTTAACTGTAATATTTGTTAAAGTACATGTGATCGACTGCCACCAGCTGCACCATGTCCCGACGTGGCGTGAAGCGCTTTGTGATGTTTGGTAAAAATTGTTAATTTTTTTGACGACTTCTCCAGAAGGATTGGTGTTTCTATATAACCTGATGATGAGGATTTATCCTTGAAACGCGTAGTTATTGAAAGTTTTGAAGAAGTCAGAAGACGGTGAGCAACCAAGCGTTTACAAATATTACAGTTAAATACTTATACACGTGACTTAGAGACTATAATATAATGAATGTGAATTTTAGACTAGTGATTGTGTGTGTGTGTGTGTGTGTGTGTGTGTGTGTGTGTGTGTGTGTGTGTGTGTGTGTGTGTGTGTGTGTGTGTGTGTGTGTGTGCTTTGCAGTGAACTCATAAATTCCGCTCAACTGGGAGGTAATTTGAATTAACTACCGTATCTAATTAAACTGAAGATTCTTAAGAAGCAATTGATATAAAACATGCTACCACTATGCCTGTTACTAAAAAAACTATCAGTAAAAGAGCCAGATTAGTATTTATAATTTTTAAGAAAACATTTAAATTAAAGCGGGTTGTAGGTTAACCTACTCTTTATTCCATTCTCATTATTCGTGAGAGGGAGAGAGATAGAGAGAGAGAGAGAGAGAGAGAGAGAGAGAGAGAGAGAGAGAGAGAGAGAGAGAGAGAGAGAGAGAGAGAGAGAGATTATAATTAGCTGCGCGTACACGTTGTGTTTCCTTTCCTTAGAGTAGTTTATCTTACTACAGGCATATGTTACATAAAGATTATTGCACATGATTATTATCGTAACACAGTAATAAAAACAAAACAACAATCGATGATCACACTAATAGCAACGACTGAAACACTACTACTATTAAATATAATAATAACAATAATAACAACAACAACAGACAGGAAATAATAATAATAAACTTCTTTTTCCTTTTTAGCACTAGAGTCCAACGTGATCCCTGGTTTCCAACACCGACTATTTCCAGTGTCTCCTATCCGCTACCATCTCAGCGTAACCCCTCACATCCATTCTTCTGTGATCTTCAAGCACATCATCATCCAACCATCTTATCCTGGGTCGACCCTTCTTTCTTCTTTTATACACCAGTACCTTCATAATTTTCTTTGGCATACGCTGATAATCTGTGTGTTCTGTGTAACCTAACCATTGTATTATCTGAGCCTTTACAAATCTAGCAATGTCCGCTTCAGTAACTCATCTACTTAGTCTCCATTCATCATCTTCCACAACCGGGCCATAAACAAGTCGTACAATCTTTCTTAAACGCTTCTCTATTCTAATAAATTTTTTGCTAATTCCCACATATACAACCGGTTTAATAAGTGTTATACATATTTTTTTATAATATAGGTAATAAGTTTGCTTCTGAAGAGTCTACTATTAGCATAGTATGCCGTGTTTCCTATTTGTATCCTGTCATGTATTGTTGTGTTTATGCACCCTTCAGTATCTACCATATTACCCAGGTGTCTGAACTTATTAATCATATCAGATGAATTACCGTCTATGCTTAAGTTGCACAGATTTCTTCACCTTTTTGAAGCAGAAGCTAGCATGTATTAAGTTTTTCTTACATTTACATTCAGTTCCATTGTAGCGCATTTTTGATTTGGCTCCTCATAAGCCGCACTCAGGTGTCTCCTTGATCAAGCTATTATCACAATTTAAAAGCGTAAGCACACATTTGGCCTGTCTTATTTGTTTTTGCTGATTTTTGTCTTTAATGGTGTAGTGTAAACGCAGTAATGAGTGTGGGTGATAACCCATCACCTTACTTAACTCCCTTAACAAATTTAAATGATTCTCTTGGCATACCTTTATACTTAATTTTGGTTTTTATATATCTCAGGACCTTCGTCGTTAACTTTTAAAGTTTCAAAGAAATTTCCATATCGCGTATGACTTCATAAAGTTTTTCGCTCCGCACACTATCGCACAGTGGGCATATTATTCCAGTGTTCCACTCTCCGGGAATTAGTGCTTTTATCTATATTATATCAGTTAGATAACGTAAATAAGCACTAACAGTCTCACCCTATGCTGCCTTCGGATTATACTGTTCTGGGCCTTTGTTGTTCTTAAGCTTTCCAACTGCCATTTCTATTCATTTAGCGTGAGAAAATCTACCATACTGTCACCGTCATACCTTGTTTGAGCTCCCATCTTCTCTTTCTTTTCATCGTCATTCAACAGTTACCTAAAATGTAAAACCTCCAAACCCTCCAATCTCTCCTTTCCTCTTCTGTCGTTTTCCGTCTTCCTATCTTTACGAATACATCTCTCGCTCTTTGGTTGGAATTCCCATGTCGTCCATTCGGCGTGCTTTGCTGTGGTTCGTCCCAAATTAGAGTCAATCAAGGTTACCCTATTTACTTCAAGGCAGTGTGCCAACATGTCTTAGGTGGGAGGGCATGGAGGCAGTAATAACGCAACAACTACACGTAAACACACATACAACACGTCTCACCATTGTGTAGCTTACCACTAGACGTAGTTAAAATTAATCTCCTACTGCTTCAGAAGTGCTGTGGTGTGATCTGTACCACGGCCTAGAAGACGCACAGGTCTAAGGGAATATGATATTGACAATCCGCAGTAATTTAAGTTAAAATTTTCAAGGGAACTTATTATCAAAGGCAATTATTACACCTCTCACAGAAGATTGAATCCTCATTCTTGTTCACATAAATACTGTTATGACATCACAGAACAATCTACGTATTTATCGAACGTTCCAGAGTGATCCGGAATGTAATGCGTATGGCGTTGTAGTAAAACGTTTTCGGGGTTCTATGCCTCACGTTGTATACGTCAATTTGTAGTATAACAAAATATTGATGATTTTTTTTTTGGGTTCTGGGGTGCTAACTGCCCGTTTATTTTTGTTTAATATTTTATTATTAGTGATTTATTTATTTCAATTCAACCTAGCGTTGAATCCAACTTAAATAAATCCGGTTGATGCACTTGAGATTATTTATCGAAGTAATTTTCTACTTCGGTTAGTATATTTATACGGCTGTTCTTCCGTCGACTCGTTGAAATGGTGATGTATGTTCCGCACTGAAAACACAAATATTTTGCATGAACAATCACTTACTTGTGGTAAGTCTTCTCGATCTTGCAGGGTCGATATCACAATCCAACTTGTATACGGACTTACCGTGTTTGTATCCACCGCTGCTTGTCGAGCTGACCAATGAAATTCGTTCACCTGTTTTCAACTTAGTCTTTTGAAATAAACTAACTGACTCCGTTTTCTTGTGAAAAATAATATTTTTATTCAGTTAATGTGCTCTGTTTGAATGATCTGAAGTATCATTTGTAGTTTAAATTCAAAATAAGTAACATGAGACTTTGGGTTTTATAAAATTTGCCTCAGGGTGGCAGAACTGTTTACAAAGTTAGTTTATCTAAATGCTTTTTTGGTTAAAATAATTTAATACCTGCGTGGGTTCTTTGAGCTGACAGAATACCAAATCATTGAATAGAACTATTATTCTACCGTTATTAGGCAGTTTGATGTTGACTACAATTCAGTCATCACTTATAATTAACATACAAAATAATAACCATGTGTCTGCTCTGGACATTTCAGGTTAGCAGAATTATTAAATTCAATTGACAATAAATGGTTGAAAGAAAGTTAGTTAATGTTAAAATAATTCTTGATAAAATAATTAAAAAGTGAACAATAATATTATATGTTGAAGCAGTGTTCTTGAGTGAAACATCTGATTCATTGTTTGGTTCTACATAAAGATAATTGCATGGCTGTAAGTAATTATGTAGCTTAACAACCTTGGTTATTATTCATAATAAGTATAAACATTGAAATGGTTATAATAGTAGATTCTTTTCCTAAATTATAAAACATAAATAACATTGAAATTTTTTATTAAATTTCATTAATTGATCATCCAGTTGACAATTCTCAGGCATTGGTGAATACTAGTTATTTTGATTTGTAGTTAATAATTGACAACTGTCATTATGTGTGGTCATGTCACACGAAGTATTCGTATATAACAATTAATTGGATGTTTAATAAATTCGTAAAATTAGAATATTCAGAATAATCTGAGGATTGTCATCCTTACTGTTGATTAAATAATATCATGAATACATCTTAACCTAGGATCATTGTTTGAAAATGTTTCGATTATATCGTTTCTCATTTCTTAACTAACAATGTAAAAATCACTGTACTCCCTTTTATTTATAATTTAAATCCCGGAATTGCTCTGGATTATACACTGAACAATCCTTGTTACGCACTGTTACACTTAACACCTTTGATACTAAAGTATTTATGCTATCACAATTTGAGGTTAGGTTGCACTGTTTACATCGGTGACGTGCACGAATCATATGAACAGCTGACTTTTTGCTCTGGGTTGTAGCAGCCTGTTCCCTTCTGAAGTTGATTAAAAAGTGACGAGAACGCACACCTCGAGGTTTTTCCTACTGATAGTTGTGAATTTAGGTGAACAGTACCTGCATCTTAGGTTATGTGATTTTATCATTTGTGCCAACAATGTGTATGTTATCCTTCGTATTGTTTAAATTAGCAGCCATCCTTACTATTTCTTTTATAAATTTGGTAACTGCTATAATTTTTATTGTTCGACTAAGCTTTTCGTCATAACTTTCACAATTGTTTAAGACCTAATGATGTCAGTGATGACGAAAAGCTTAGTCGAACAATAAAAATTATAGCAGTTAGCAAATTTATAAAAGAAATAATGTGTATGTTAGATTGATACAAATTTGTATTCTTTTAACCTTATTTTCTCAAGTTTGGTTTTATTAATGATAACTAATAATCCTTTAGTTATTTCCTTTTCTTGTCTTACATGATTGTTAGACTATTTGACTAATATTTCCTATTAATATGAGATAAATTTAATACTTCTTTATGTTACATTGGTGCTGTGCATAACATGTTACTATGCTTTTATTCACAGCTTCTATTCAGTTAACAGTATAGTTACTTTCATTCTTTGTATAACATATCTTGTCCTATTCATTTATAACGTTATTTGTTGTATATTGGTCATCTCAGTTAGTCAGTTCTTGTCCATCTCTTCAATCTGTAAGTTGATTAGTTATTGCATATACGGGTAAGATGTTGATCTATAGTTGACTGGCTCTTGGAATCTATACTTTATGCCATGGTTGTTAGGTGTCTTTCTCGTAGTATGTTTCTTCCTTGTCTTCCTTGGTTCTTCAATGACCGAAAACTATTGGGTTTTTGGTTCCTGTGGTACAATCATTGTGTGGTGCATCTTATTTTCCTTATAATGTCATTTGACTTGCTAGGTACCATTAGTTTATGAACTCTTATTGTTGCGAGTTTATTCTTAGTGATAGGTAGCTCATGTAGTTTTATGCTTGGCATTTTAGATAAATTATTTGGTTTGTCTCTTTGACTCAATTATTGACATGTGTAAGTATTTTAGTTTACTGAAATCTTTGGGCTCATATGTCATGTTACATATTGTTCCCCCTCGAAAACAGATCATTTGGATTAATTCCTTTACGGGATTTGAGAAATTATCTATCATATTGTTTCTTAATTATTCTGAGCTTTCGTCTTTCATATCTTGTTTTGTTTCTTTACATTTCATATTTTAATACATTGTTATCTTCGATCTGATCCATTATCTTCTTTCTTGGTGGCCTTTTCCCTGTAGTATTTAATTCCCTATCATTTCCCTAACATGGTAGTTGGCACAGATCAGAGGGGCACTCTTGGCTTCCATGCTCTGCTGTCCACCCTACATTTTCTGAGACCAGAGGGACGTACCGTCTGCTTAGTTAAATTGTTGTTGGAGCTTCTCTCTACAAATCAACATAAAAATTCAAAGTAGTCATTGTGCGACTAATAAAAAATATTCAGGGTTATTCACTCAATTATTGTTCAGATTTGATAATATTCTTCATTCTTTTTTGTTTTAATTTTTTTCTCTTTGCTCTACTGGAAACAATATTGTTGTTAGATGTTTTTGTTTCTTATTTATTTTCTCTTCGATTGATCTCCTTCTTTCTATTTTATGCTCAGTAATTGTATTATTGGTATTAATACTTATTTGATTTCACATTTCATGTCTGGTTTTAATTATCATGCCTTCAAAGTTTTGGGTAACTACTTGTTTTTTACTACTAATTTTTTATTAAATTTCATTAATTGATCATCCAGTTGACAATTCTCAGGCATGTTCAAATAACTCACCTACTAACATGGAAAGATATTAAAGCTTAAAATTTTGATACCATATTATATACGCGTATAATTACATTAATAATTCATAATTTACATTACTAATTTACAAAATTGAAATAAACTAAATAAATAAAATTTGTAATTAAATAAATAATTTAATACATATTAAATAAATAAATCACATAATATAAAAAATAGTTTATTACATAATAAATAAATAATATAATAATTAGTTTAATTAAACTAAACAATGTTTTATAACTATAAGGAGGAAAACCATAATATATGCTTGCAGAATTAATCAATGAAATAGTATATATGCTGTTGTTTTGCAAAATAGTTTAATCATATTTAGAGTACCTTTCATATTATCAACCAATTTATACGTTTTTAAATTTAAAATCTTTGTAAACTGAAATCAGTTTGTAAATCGTAACTTTTATTATAGTGGTTAATTAAATAATTCTAAACTTAGTTCCATACAAATTATAAACTATAAAAGCGACTGATTCTATTTTTTTGTACTGTACTTTCGCTTTACACAGCAGCGATAGAGGTAAATCAAACTCAATTAACTACTGTAATTTGCAATTATTTAAATAATTAATATCATGTTTGTTGTCCAGATAATAATACTGTGATTTTTGTAGTCTGTAACATTAAGTTACTTAAGTAAATAAAAATACATTAATTAAGTTTGTAATAATAAAAATATAACCTTTCATAGTACTAAATTTTTCCTTTCCCAATCGTAGTAAAGTAACTTAATTTTATGATATTTAATATGTAGAGAATTGTTAACAATGAACAACAATTAATTCTAAGGTAATAATTTCACAATTTTCTTCAAAATGCCAAAACACTTAGCAACCTTTTAAATCAAATTTTTTATGAAAATAGATATACTTGTTATAATAGTTTTTTTTTGGTTTACGACCAAAGTTTGGCACACAACCATTTCTTCAATGTTACTACTTAGCACACACAGGTAGAAGCTGACACCCACGTTTTAGTAAACAAAAATGTCATCATTAATAATTTGTCAAGCGTATATTCAAGTAGAAATAATAATAAAAATTTACTTACAGTTACGTATGGTATGTGGTAGAATGCAGATCATAATAAATAATGAAATAAATATATTATGTAATGAAGTGACAATGAAAAATGTTATTTACAATTACAGCGAGTAAATATATCATAAAATCTCTTAAGTTGCATGTCTCTACTGAATGTGTAAGATAAAGTGAACATGTAAAATAATACTTAATAAAAAAGACATTAAATATTGCTCAAAACGATAAGCAATATAACTGTTCAAGATGACTGTGCCAGATGCAGTTCAATTACAAATCCGAATATTACAGCTGTAAATAAAATCTAGGGTAGTAGGCTGAAGTATTTCTCACAAAAGATCGTAAGTGTCACAGCAAACAATAAAAATAAATCTTCTCCAAACTTCCAAATCCCCATTCATTTTAGCTCAACTACCCTCCTCAGCCGTACAAAAGTAAACACACTTACACGCGCGCGCGCACTCCAACACACACACACACACACTCCGCTCAAACATTTGTCTTTCAGTTCTACTTAATTCTTGCCGTCGTCCAAAACGTTAAGGAAAGGCGCTAACATCAGAGTGAACACAACATATTTATAATCTTAAATGTAGTAGTGGGAGTAATTCTAAAAATATTGTGATTAATAAGAGCAGTGGGAACATTCTTAAATTTTTAGTGCATATTTGAATGAAACCCCTGTGAGTCGACTATCATATTTCTTTAAACGAAGGTATTTAAATCTCTTGAACAGTTATGTACCCGTGTACTTTGTGATCCTCTCATAATTTTTAAACCCCATGAACTCATATAAAATTTCTCTAATACATATTAGTGGCCACATGTTAAGGATGTAGTTCCTTATACAAGTAATGTACAAGTAATCCTTTCAGATTTAAGGATAGTAATATTTAAATACAACTGATAATTTCTGGTCTATTTGTAAAGTAGAAATAACAATTTTTTCTCAACTCTGTTTTTATTGGAAACTCTAAAATCATATTTTTGGTTTTACAAACGTTTCGTTACAAATTATATTTTGTATTTGATTTGTAAAATGCTTAAAAAATTAATTTTTTAAAACTAAATACGTGTTTTCTACTACAATTTTCTACTATGCTTAAGTTTTTGAAGTTATCAGAAAATTAATTACTCCGCTAGACAAACCTAATACGTTAAGTTATAATAAAAGAAGAAATAATAAACGAGGGATAACTAAAAACACTACGTTTAAGCCCAATCTTTCCTAAGCTCTTGACTTAAGAGATGAGTACATAAGAAGCGGTAGTTTGAAATACGATTCTATCCAACTATTTTTAAAATATTAATCATTAATTAATAAACTAAGCTTAATCTTTGATGGAATTATTTCAAAATAAGTCAATAGGCTTGCTTTATATTTTATCCCTCACTTGTATTAAAAAACACAATTTATAATTTCCTGTTAAGGCAAGAAGCGTTTTCTGCATAAGAACGTTGTTGATCGCCCGATCAGAAAGTTAACAGTGCCCTGTAGACATACGGTGAAAACCTGAAACTCGCCCTCTTGTTTAGTTCACTTTGTTCATTCCGTTTATGTTTGACAAACTACACTGAAACAACGATCAAATAGAACTGGGCAAACGACATCAAACGTTTTTTACAAATATCTCCAAATTCTACTCTATTCTATCTCCATTTTAGTGTGATAAACTCAGAAGTAATTTACAAAGTGTCTTCTATCGTTAATTGTAAAAGTTATGCTTTCGCTGGGCAAAATGGGATATTTAAAAATTGTCTATCGCTAAAGTAGGTTTTGTCCTTATTTAACACAATATAACTTTGATTAGAAGTTATTACGTTAGTTACAAGAACTATTTGCTTTAAAATAGCAATTTATTATCCCACCAGAGTATTCTTTGGCTCTTGTACACTTCTTACCCCGATCGCTCCTGTTTCCACTTTCTGTTTGTATGTTTCATGATTTTATTATTCACTTTATTCTTACATCGATTACTATACTACAGTAACTACATTCTTGCAACAAGCTTACATTTTTTATTTCCAAGCTGACATATCCATCAGTTCAACTTTAAAATCTAAATAATTGGGTGCAATTATTATGCATACCAGAAAAAGAAAGCCAATTACACAGGTCAACATGGGTTCTGGGGTTTGGAAATTAAGTGGTGTTCTTTACTAATTTGGCACACCTGAACATGAAAATGATATCAGTTTTTTCCATCACCCTCAGTTTTCTCTCCACAGCTACCCCTCCTCCCAACCTACTTGCGGGCTATTTACTATTTACTATTGGCTGCGAAATCTATGTTATGTAGTGTAATTAATATAAATGTGGCAGCATTGCTTGTTTGTAGGATGGTATGATGTATATGTATAGGATGTATGACGAAAGTAGCGGGATACAACAAAAGAAACATGAACAAAATCTTGTATCCGAACTTAGATTCGGCGATTAGCCTGTCCCTCATGGTCCAGGGCTGCCGATCCCCTCTCCACCAACATCAATGGATACATTTGAATTCTCTGAACCGGAGGTAAATCATGAAAGTAGTGAATCTGACTATTCCGAGTGTGGTACCGATAGTAACCCAAAACCTCTTACTCAAGCAGAACTTAACAATTTGGTGAAAGACTTGGGACTCTCAAAAGACGCAGCACAACTTCTAGGATCACGTCTCAGTGAAAATAATTTACTTGCACACGGTACATCATATTCAATGTACAGAAATCGTGATAAAGACTTTAGGGAATATTTTGTTGAAGACGGTTTAATGGTGTTCTGCAAAGACATCGCCGGATTAGTGACGAAAATGGGAGCTCAAATGTATGACAGTAAGCAATGGAGGTTATTTATAAATTCTTCAAAGCGAAGTTTGAAAGCAGTATTACTATATATTGGAAATGAGCTAGCATCAATTCCAATTGCGTATTCAGTACACTTAAAAGAGACGTACAGTACCATGAAACTACTCCTTCAAAATTTGAAGAATGAAGAACACCAGTGGCTTGTATGTGGTGACATTAAAGTGATTGGCATCCTTCTCGGCCAGCAAACAGGGTACACCAAGATGCCTTGCTATATGTGTGAATGGGACAGTAGAGCACATCATGAGCATTGGAGTAGGAGAGAGTGGCCTAAGAGGGAAAACCTGATAGCGGGATCGAACAACATTGTGAATGAGCATTTGGTTAATCCAGATCACATTTTATTGTCTCCACTGCACATCAAATTAGGACTGATGAAGCAGTATGTGAAAGCATTGTACAAAACAGGAAACTGTTTCCAATACCTGTGTAGCCAATTCCCAAATCTATCAGACGCAAAGTTGAAAGAAGGAATATTTGTTGGATCGGATATACATAAGTTGATGTCTGATGAACACTTTGAAAGTACAATGACGGAAATAGAACAGCAAGCTTGGAGAAGTTTAAACAATGTTGTGCATCGTTTCCTTGGCCAGAATAAACAGCCTAATTACAAGGAAATAGTGGATGATATGCTACAGTCGTTTAAACAGTTAGGATGCAAGGTCTCCCTAAAACTATATTTTCTAATGTCACACCTAGACAATTTTCAGGGCAATTTGGCTGACACACCAGAGGAACATGGTGAACGGTTCCATCAGGAACGTAAAACTCTGGAACATCGTTATCAAGGTCGCTGGGGAATAAACATGATGTCTGACTACTGCTGGTGTATCACATGTGAAGGAGAAGTGACACACAAAAGGAAGGACATCAAGCGTTCATTCACGGGCAAACGTAAACGGAAGTAATACCTCCACCCGGTAAGTGTCCAAATCACCATATTTGCTTCTTCTAATTCATATGTATCTCACGTTATTTTTTTTTTAGCATTTTATTGTTCCATTTCGCCTCCATCTTCCTGTAATTGCTTCCCGATTTCATTGGGTACAGATTTCGATGATGATGATGATGGTGCAAAAACCTGACGTGCTGTAGAGAAGCAGGCTTCAGATTCGTGATCAGCGCAATCGATTTAGTCAGAAACTCATATTTTCATGCAAACCCAGACAAAAAGTCAAAATTTGTCGACCTGTGTTTTCATCAATTTTATATAATATTTTCAGCTAACATACATGCAATTCTGGAGTAAGCTCCACAGTGATGTTAAATGGTGACATTATTTTTTTCTTTAGGCCACAATTTTTCTGTGTAATATCTGCAGAAGATGAATGCAATCAAACTACGTTTAACCACTATAAGTTATTCAAATCACGATAACAACTTTTCATATGCATTGACTCACTATCAGCAGGATTAAAATGTCTTCAGTTTTTCCACGATAAAAGTAAAGATCCTATTTCTAAAGAAACTTGCTCTCATATTTGCTATTTGTTATTCTATTTGCTCTGTACTCAAAAATTAAACATTCATTCCGCATGGATACCCGAACACTCGAGTATTCTTTGTTAAGTATTCTCTGTATCAGCTGTTAAAGCTACGAAAGAAACCTCTTTACTTTTAATTTTTTTTATTTCTGTATACTAGAGTCGGACTTATAGACATTTGTTAAGTTGAAAGTAATAAAGAATTAATAAAGTCACCGGGAAAATCAGCAAAACACCAAAAGATTGCAATATGTCAAGCATTTTACAGAACTTTTTGCCTCTTTTGTACAAAATAACAGAAAGAGAGATTGTTTGTTGTGCAATGATTGTTCTCACAAAATCAATGGTTCCTTTGAAACGTTCGACAAACATTCTGCCGTATTAACCTTAAGTCACTCTTATAAATATACTCGTTGATTGTTCCTTCCTATATTCAACAGAAGAAATACCACTGCCCAAATACCAGTGAAGTAAAAGCCTTAAATAAAAGTCTGAAACTTTCGACAGTTTATTAACTTTCTTGGAATCCATTGACGTTTTCCACAGAATCTACCTTCGCCGCTGTCCGTGCCTTATAGGATACTTTAATGAGAATAAATTAAAAATATAAATAATTTCATATTTCATAGTAAGACAGTTTCATCTAAAATTCATAAGCAAATAAAAATCTGACTTTTATGTAAGCAAGAGGCTATATAATTTGTCATGTATAATCCGGTGGTCCTGAAAACCGTTAATTCCTTCCTCTAGAGAAGTGGAGTAACTTCATAAATAATGTATTACTGTCCCGCAAGAGAAAGACTCTTTTTTGACATATTACTTTACTGGATTTTTCTTAATGACAACAAATGGAGGAATTAATATGCACCGACAGTGCCTGTTTACACAGAATAATAAATACTACACCAACAATAAATAATCCTGTTGCCTGGAGTCAATGCAATTATAATATTCATAGGCCTACACTTAATAATATAATGTATAAATTTGTACACCCTAAATTTATTGAAATTAATGGAATATAAATTAATTTGTTTTCTTAAATTTAAACGTATTATTATTTAGTATTTTGACTACAGTCTTTAATAGGCCTACTCTTTTGTTTATATTACACTATTTATAAACAACTTCTTTTATTTACACATGAAAAAATGAGAAAAAAATTTGTTTTTAATTAAGGTAAAGTTTATACAGAGAGTTTGTTGTTACGTTATAACAAATATCTGTTTATGAGTGTCACTGAAATATACAGACCTATCATAGAGCGTATGAAAAATGTTAAAAGCAAATTTAATTACCTCCATATTTTTAACTAACGTATTTTCAATTTTTGCACTGACAATGCAAAAACCAATTATGATTTTTTATTTGTGTTACTACTATTGTTTTAATGTTTTTGTTTTAGGTGACGTAAAGACAAGACATGTTTATTTAATATACATTCCTTGCATAAAAACTACATCGTATAGTGAAACATTAATAAAGTATATACGAAGTTTTTCGGTGAAGGTTTTGTGAGGATTGGTAAAAAAATATATCACAAATTTTAACTAACTTTTGTCGTCGTTTCTTCAGTGTTTATTGTCATCATCAGGATCTGTGTATGAATACAAAAGAAAAGTCAAACACAAGAGAAAAATTATTTGAGTAAAGGTGTTTGTGCATGTGAATGTGTGTGTGCGTGCGCGTATGTGCGTGGTATGTGTGTATATGTGTATCCTTGTATATGTGAAGGAGTTGAGATAGTTTGTTTTACATCATCAAATGTTATCTATTATGGTAAACCTATTTATCAAGTGATTCACTGAAATAATTGGTCTGTTGTGATTGATATTTCTTTTTTATTCATACACAGGTCCTGATGATGACAATAAACATTGTCGTAACGTCGACACAAATAAGTTAAGATTTTTGTTATATTTTTTGACCAATTCTCACAAACCCTTCACCAGAAAAATTAATTGATTGAGGGTCACTACGAATTTAAGTAGTGTTAGTGAACCAGCTTCAATTCACTTTATAGTTTTGTTTTGTTTAGTTTATGCGAGGCTGCACACGTAGGAGTAAAACATGGTTTATGAAAAGCATTGTTGTTCTTTCTTAAATCAAATCAATTCTTTAAATCAGTAGAATTCAGATTTCTGCTGCCTACGTTTACAGGAAAGGAAATGGCATGCTTATTGTATGATCCCTGTTTTGCGAAATTTGAACATAGCTGTCTATGCTTTATGGATACTTTAACGGTTCTACGCAGGAACACAGCTGCGTCGTAATATCTGCTTTAAATGTAGTACTACCCATTTAATACGGATTCGGCCTCTTCCTTTATAAGTTGAAACCCATAAAACGTAAATTACCATGTGGCTGACCATCATTTAATATTATTGCTGTCAGGTAATTATTTCTACTCTTTCTAATATATTTATTTCGTGTTCTGCCCTATGGCAGGTTTTCAGGCAGGTTTCTCCAACCTGTCTTATCGCATGCCAGTCTTTTCGTTAATTCGTAACACCCTCTGAGTGTTCTCTTATCATCATTTTTCTACACCCTCTTCTTTTCCTCCTTTTATGATACCCTCCATGGCAGTTGTAAGCAAGCAGTCTCTCCTTAACAAATTCCATTTCCAATTTTCTATTACCTTCAGGATTTCTTCTCTCGTCTCCTATTCTTAAAACTTCATCATTTCTTACTTCAGCAACCCACCTTAGTTTTCCCATTCCTCGCCAAACCCACACCTTTAATGCTTCTAATTATTTCTCACCCTGTTTCCTCAGTGCCCATGTCTCTGCACTATATAAACTTACGCTCCATACATAATATTTGGTCAACCTTTTCCTTAAATTCTGATTAATTTTGCCACAGCAGTAATTTCTTCAAATTAAACGCCTCTTTCGATACAGCAATTCTCGCTATAATTTTACGAGTGCAGGACATATCTTCAGTTATCAAGCTTCCAAGATATTTAAACAACTCCACCTGTTGTATTTTGTCTTGCCCCATCTTCATGTTTGCCCTTTTTCCTCTTTTGCTAATCACCATACACTTAGTTCTTTCCTTATTAATCTTCATTTCTTATTCCACGTATACTAAATTCAAATCCTTTATCATTTCATTCATTGCCTCTTCCTTTTCTGCTAAAACAGCTATCTCTTCAGCAAACCTGATACATACAATTCTTCTTCCACAGACATTCACACCTCTTGGTTGCTTTTTAATTTAAACACGAAAAATTATAAAATTATAAAAAGCAAATTCCTTATTGATAAACAGTTGCTGAATATTAGCAGTATATTATTACTTGTCTTTACTTTAGTCCTAGGTTGAAAATAACGACGGATTTCTTTGTCCAGTGCTTTCTTTGTGCACCGAACGTCCTTTAATTTACATGTTCGTTACATTAAATTAAATAATACACTTACTGCTACTTTGTAATCTCGGCTTTTCTCGCTGAAATTATTTACTGCTAGTAGGGTGTTGCGGAAAATCCTAGACCACTGACGTCACGATCAGTCGACCGAGGGGATGGTGACGTCACGATCAGCTGTTTTTGACGTCACTGGCTAATTCAGTGACGTTATGCTGTTTCAGTGACGTCATGAGCAACTGCTCATGAGGTCGTTGATCTGGTCAGCTGATCGCCACGTGTCTTCGTGGCCTAGGATTCTCCCCATGTTGTATGTGGCGGTGCAGGGGGTTAATTTTGGCGTGTATGTGTATGTTGGTGGACGGTCGGCCGGTCGGAGCTGTTGATGACGTCAATAGCAGTTGATCGTAAGGTCGTTGATCCGGTCAGTTAATCGACACGTGTCCTCCTGGCCTAGCATTATCTCCATGTTGTACGCCGTGGTCGGGGAGGGGTGGTACTGTTGGTGCGTATGTGTATGCTGGTGGTCGGTCGGTGCCGGGTTCGGGCTCGGGACGAAGCGTCGCTCGCGACTGTCGACACAAGACTGAACGGTATAGCTAACTAGCCTCGTTTACATAGACGGAGAATCCCCTCTTCAGTGTAACTATTGCAAAACATCCTGTCAACACGTATTGCACCATACTGTTTCACGGTGATATGATGGAACAGTTATATCGATTGAATTCCGTCTTACTGTGTCACAATGATATGATGCAACAGTTGTTACAATACTTTTCCATTAACCGGTCGAGTATTGTCAAATATACTCACATAAATTTTTGCAGTAAATCTTATAACTAGATGCATACATATCGTTGTGTCAATTACGTATATTTATAACAACGGTATGTACTTTCATCATTTCCAAGCGACCCATGAGGTGAGAATACGCTTTGCTTTTTTTACGTGGTTTCCCCGTTTTACGATCAAACGAAACAGGCCTACTTAACACCTAACAAGCTAAGCGCTCAGAGCTGTTAACGTGTACAGTGTTAGGTAAAAAATCAAACGTACACTACACAATGCAGACTAAAGCTAATTTTTTGTAAATTTTTAAATTTAAAAAACAATTTTTTTTAATTTTTTTTTCTCTTAAACTAATAATTCGGTATAGGTTGGAATATCGACAAGCGTCTTTTTCACGTATCACACACACACACACACACACACACACACACACACAAAGATTCTGTTAAATCGAGGCGAGTTTACAGGTGTTTCCATCGTGCCAGTGACTCGTCTCAGACAACTCGACTACGTTTATGAGTATCTCTAGCGCGACAGTGACGAAGCCAGTTACAATAGATCTTCTCCCTCTCCCCCTCTCTCTCTCTCTCTCTCACTCTCCCTCTCTCTCTCTCTCTCTCTCTCGCTACTCTCTCTCATAACGTGAACAAACTCAGACAACGCATCTCGATATCCTGTACAATACACAAACTTATATACTTAACAAGTACTGTACACACACTTATAATAGCCAACATTGCATTGTGTAGTGTAAGTCACACACAAACACACATTAAAATATATTGTTATACATAACGTTCATGCACAGATTACACCGTGTATACTTAACTACTATACCCATACTAATAATGGGCAACATACTATTGTGTAGTGTAAAGTCGCACACAAACACACATTAAAATGTATTGCTATACATAACGTTCGTGCACAGAGTACACCGTTGTAAAGCACATTGATTTCTCGCGTTCACCAACCACTCGCTGTAGAAGAACGCTCTACGCAACGCGCACTTAGTGAACGTTCCACCGCTGTTGCCGTCGTTGTCCTCGATCCGATGTTGCACGATAAGGCACTGTAACGAGCTCGTTAACCGGTTGCACGCCGGCGGCGCATCCATTTCGTTGAGGTCGATAACGTTGTGGTAGTGGGCGCGTAGAAAAGCGGCTTCCTCAGGCCGTTTAGTGTAGATAGCGGTGAAATTCGAACAGATTTGCGCGATCGTACGCAACACGTCCGTGTACGTAATGTAACCGTCGTGCCATCTCAACCGGTGATAGCGCCGTTCCAAACATTCGTTGGTTCTTATCGTCTTCGCGGTGAGACGCGATAGTTCTTGAGGTGGCGCGAAAAACGCGACCGTAAAACATCGTGTAGACAGGTCTACCGCAGAAAAATCCTTGACAACGTACTCGTTCTGCACACCGCGGAACGCTTGAAACTCGACGACAACGGCGCAAACGTCCTCTTCTTCTCCTTGCGACCACATGACGAGAAGTGTAACTATTCTAACGCGTACGTAACGTTTTATATTCAGTCCGCCATTTTGTTTTTTTCCTTCAACATTCTTCGTCCCTTTTAAAGTTTTGTATTAGCTCGACTACGGTATTATCCGGTGTCACCGGTTCCGCTTTCCCGTACATAACGAGTTCATCGTACAAACGGTCGTATATCACGCTATCCCAAAACACGTCCGGTGGGCACACATATCGTCCTCCCGCACTCGATACCGCGGGATCGATGTACATTAATATTCTCTTGTTCGTAAAACAAAAGGCTACCGATACATACTTTTCAACTATCGGTATTAACCGAACAAAACACGACCACTCGCTTTCGTTCAGTACGATCGAACTGTTCTTTTGTCTTTGAAATGTACACATCCGCGTTTCACATAAACATTTTTAATTCTGTCGTCTTCGCCTCCTTTGTCCATGTCCTGAAACAAATCTAACTTAACATCGGACGAACGGGATATCGAAGACCGTTGGTTATTCGTTCCTTTAAGAAAATCAACAAGTTCCAATCGGTGAAATCGAATAGCACGCGTTGCGGACGAGCACTGTTTGTAAACGAAACGCACACATCGTGTCCAAATTCTTCAAACACTCCGGCTGTTACGTATTTTATGTGCGACAACGGGTAAGTTAGACATAATTACACGTCGCGGTGTATCGGTTGCGACTGCTGCTTCTGCTGCTGTTGCTGCTGTTGCTGCTGCTGCTGGTCGAATTCAACAATCGATGAAGCTATATTGTTAGGTAATAAAACACAGTCACAGCGTTCACAGTAACAACAACATTTCCAGTCAACTGCAGTCTCTCAACTGACAAATGATGATGCTACACTCGGTAATATGTATATAAATCTCGACTTCCTGTTGGTGGTGATGGGGGAGACAACTACCCCGGTGGTGGTGTTAGTAGTGGGGGCGAAATCAAGTGCGTCTGTGCACAGTGTTGGACAGCGGAGTGTATACGTTGTAACATGACATAAGATACCAACAAACTCACTAATATTTAACGGAAGAAAAGATGAAGCTGAAGGAAAACAAAGGGAAATAACATGAAGATTGATAGCACAACACTACTAACGAAAAAATGACTAAGACAATGACAAAGACTAAACCCAATAGATTGGATAAGGTGAGAGAAACAAAATCCAATGCTACAACACAAAATATTACTACAATCATGATAGCTCAAAAAAAGTAACTAAAATGATATGTAAAATAAATGTACAAAATCAAATAGGGCAATAAATGAATAAATGATATGTAAACTATAGAAAATATAAATGTAAACTAGATATAATATTTTATTAAAAGAAAAGAAAAAGAAAGATAAATGTAAAACCCCAGATAGGAAGATATGAATAAAAAATACCCTGTTAAGTAATAAGTTAGCAAAAGTAAATAAAATAAAATCAAACTTAGCAACAATAATTATGAGTACAGAGGTGACAAGTGATTATAGAATAAGAAACTGTTAATGACAGACAATATAAATAATATAACAACCAAGTGATAGTTATTTTAAACACACAAACACTATTTTAAAAAAAGGTAAAGTGTAGGGCTATATAATTATAAACTATTAACCACAGACTATATAAATAATTTGGCAAAATAAGTGATAGTTATTTTGAATAAATAAACACTATTTTAAAAAAAGGTGAAGTGTAAGTGCCTAGAGAGTGAGATACTATTAACAAAAGACTATATATAATATAGCAACTCCAGTTAGAGTAGTGTGTTAGCTAGTAAGTAGAATATAAGACTTCTTGTGTTATTAATTTAAGGAACGTTAGAAAGTAATAGGAAATAATAAACATTTAGAAAATAAGATAAAAGTGATATATTAGAGTGGAAACAGGGAGAATCAGACATTATATCTTATTAAAGTAGTTCATGTATGACGAATAGTAAATATTTAATGTTCGGATTGTTATAAGGAGTTTTTTTGTTAGTAAATAAACCAAGTAGTGTTTGTAAAATTAAATGACAAGTTATGTTAAAGCAAAAAACAACATTAATAGTTAAAAAGCTTAGTTACAGGCATGGACCTATAAAGCAGAATAAGATAAAATATAAAATGTGTGATGGTTAAAAGCATCAAATGTTTTGAATTAAGTTAGTTTCGTTTCTTTAGTAATGTTTAATAACCTAATTAATAAAATAAATAATATAAAAAATATTGTAAAGAGAATAGGATAGAGGTATTATGAAATCTAGGCATTAGGCTTAGCATTGATGAACAGAATTTTGTAAATTTCAAGATAAAACAATAGCCAAAAATAAATTAAAGTGTATAATCAGTTTAGGTATCAAAGTAAAAGTATAGGGTACAACACTGGCTACATAATGTTTAGTTTAAAGGTATTTAACTAAAGAAATATCGAATTGGAAAAATAAGAAATCTGTTATAAATTGACCAAATGTAACCATGAGTGGTATCAAATTAATCTGTAAGAAAAAGGCAAAACTATGGTGTTATTGTATTTAATATTACAAATAGCATAAGAAAGTTATAATAATTTAAAAGATTTTTATAAATTTTGAACAGAAAAACGTTAGTTAATATAACAATGTTGTAAGTTATTAGCCAATGGGAATTAGAGTTACACAGAGAGTTGCCATGACAACAAAAGCTTGTTACATAGTGAAACCGTTGAAAATTATTATTCCATTATTGACTATCATAGAGGGTGTATGTATGAAGCCCACGAAGATATAAAATTAAATAAATTAACAAATTATGTCTAAACAGTGATTAAGAAGGAACAATCCATAATTCCAATACAACTAATGATGAGATGTACTCTAATTCAACCTAAGAATTAATAAATATTATATAAAAAACTTTGCTGAAGAAGACCTAATTAAAACATATCAACTTACCAAAGGAAGAATAAAAGGAAACCTAACTAAACCTTGGAATCAACGTGAACAAGCATGACGGAGGGAACCTGAACACCAAAATAGGATCAATTAAACCTGGATCTCACGGAACCATATCAGAAGGGACCAGCAGAAGTATTCCAGAGGAGTGTTGCCCAAGATAAGCCGAAATAAAGGAGTGTTGAGTATATTTTAAACTGCTTCACCGAAATTAAAACTCTCAATAATCCACATAAACTGAACAAATTTCTTTCACTTCACCAATCACTTAAATAACTTTTTAGAACAGAATTGTATTTAATTAACACCTCTAATAGAACAAATATATCACTGAACTGTGAATTTATATGAATTTGTTTGAATAAGGTAAATTTGCTAAGTAAAAAATAACCTGATATAAAAATAAGTTGTGCGTGGTGAAATCCAACAGTCCCGCGTACCATTCACCGTCCAAACGAGAGCGTCCGGATCCGTACTCGTAACGGTGACCGTAAGCGAAGACATCTCGTCGTTTACTGATCGTTCGACGACAACAACTCTAAACATAAATGTCCGCAGACGACCAGATCGATCAGCGGATGTAAATTCCGATCCCGTCAAAGTACACGACCCTGTCGCCTCGCTTCTTGTAGCATACACAGTGCGTGCCCGGTCCGGCGGTATCGACGAGATTCACGACGGCGCTCTCGTTTTCCCACGGCGGTGAGCGCGGTAAAGCACCATGCATATACACGCCTCTGAAATAAGGTAAGTTCAATTTGTTCGCGTACGCGTACAGATCACGGTCGGACAACGCGAGCGCACGGTTATTTCTACTAGTTTTTTCGGTACAGACGCAGGTACACTCCCGAAGCCGTTTTACGGTTACCTCCTCCTTCTCCTCATCCTCCGTTCTGTCGCCGTCGACGTCGAATTCCCGATCCCGTTGTCATCGTTCTCCTCCTCCTCCAGTTCGTACGTGCTACCTTTTCCTCTTGACGACCGCTACGGTGCACGACCACGATGACGTTTACGTCCGCAGCACAGTCCGCTGCCTAACGCCGATTTCGCTTTCATTGTTGCAGCTACCGCGGCCGCGTACGCTCGTTTGATGATACACGAGATCAAAGCTCTAACTCGTTCCCACGCCTTGCCGGCTAGTACGCGATTCGCTGCTCGTCTGGGTTCGTTTTCCTTGTACTTGGAGTACGCGATGTCGTGTTTACGACAGGATTCGTCCAAATGGTTGATTCCGTATTCGCCGCTGGCCAATCTCTCCTCCAATTTATTTCCGGGTCCGCAGAACCTGTATCCGGGCAGATGCAGTTCCACCGGTAACACGTCCACTACTCGATTGATCAGAGTCGGTACTGACTGTGTGACGAAAGGTATCGCGCGTTTAATCACTTTTCTGATAGGAACACGTCCCCTTTGTTCATTTTTAACACTATGACTACGTAATTCGTACATGAATACTATTTATCGACCTTGTAAACTGATTTCCAAACTTTGTCCTTCCCTGTGGCCTTATCATATTCTCCTTTTAATTCGCTCGTCTCCTCCTTGTTACCGTGTATCAACTCTGCCTTTTCGGCGCTGAGTGAACTACGCGCTGCTTGCCCGTGCAATTTCTAGATGTACGAAACTACTTTCTCCAATCTTCTTTGGAACATGTTTGCGAGTTTGTACATTTCGCTTTTTGCGTATTTCCCGTATTTCCTCGCGCCCTCCAATTGACGTACGTTTACGGCGTCCATGACCCGAACACCATCGCTGACGTTTAAAATAGTCGTACCTTGCGCGTTGAATCAAGTTCCGTTCAATGAAGAGATCGTGTGCTCGTTCAAAAATTCCAAGTTCACCGCGTCCTTGTTGTTCACAGGCGGTGATAACTGCGTTATCCGCACAGTCCCCACCGACAGGTTAGATTGTGCGTCCCGCGGTATAACCTTCGCTTCTACATATCCTTTGGTCGCAGCGTCTCTCGCACGAATCTGTTCGCTAAGGGATGTATGCGTTGGTCGCGCGCGTCAAAGACGACAACGGCCCCGTTTTTCTTCTTCACATTTGGTGCCGGCGTTGTAAAACGCAAGCACGTGTAGTCTACGTACTACTTGTTGACGGCGTCCTTGAGATCGGCGGGAGCTCCGACGTTCGCGAGCTTACGACCTTTGAAGTCTATTCTTGTGATGACACCGCCACCACCGCCACCCTCATCGCCGACGCCACCGCTGAAATCTTGCTTCGAATCGTCGTCGTCGACTAACAGACAGTGGTCTTGCACGAACTGCAGTGGAACGACATCGTTACCGTCGAGCTGCTTGCCCAACTTGCGTAATTCGTTTCCCCGCTAAGTCGAAGAGTCCGTCTTCCGTCAAACCGATCCCCGTTGGGTTTCATACCGATCGTTCTGTGCACGCTGTCGTTGTACGCTTTCACCAGTCCGGGCAACATGTCCAACCAACAGTAATGTCCTTGTTCGCTGAATGCGCGATACATGCGCATCTTCAACGCTCTGTTGAAACGTTCCACGATCGACGCGTTTTTCTCACTGTACGTCGAATAAAGCTTTACCTTGTACTTTACCAACAAAGACTCTACAGCGCTGTTGTAGTATTGTTTACCGTTGTACGCTTACAGATATTTCATTCTGTTGGTTTTGAGTATCGGTTCGAGTGCGCACGCCACTTCCGTTCCAGTCTTAGTTTTCAACGGGACGGCGTAGGGGAACTTGCTGAACGCGTTTATAACAGTCATAAGATACTTATAGCCTTTGTTCACCTTAGCGTGCGGTATCATCTCCACCGAACAGGATTGGTAGAGGTCGTACAGTCCCTTCAGGTCCATTGCACGTCTCGTGAAATTTCTTCTCACCGATCTGTGCAGCTCCATCGCGATGGTCTTGCGAACCGTTACCAAATTTTTGATTATGCTGTCATTGCTGTTTTTCTTCTTCTCCTTCATCGTGCTTTGCATACTTGTGTCTTCTTACGAGTTTACCGAATGGCGATTCACAGTAGTACGGTACAGGGTAGAATGTCAGGTTCTCGCTAAACTTTACTCTTTCCTTGCGTCGAGGTGTGTTACCTTCGCCTTTTATCGTGTCACTGTCTTGAAAATTCCCGTGTCTCGGACAGTTATACCACTGCTGGACAGCTGATGATGACGTCAGTAATGTAGCCTGAGCGTGATCTCATGTTCTGGTTAGAGTCGATCGTGAGTCGTCTCCGTGAATCAGTATTCCCTCTGTCTCAGTGTTGCGCTATGTGTCTGCGTGTATGTTGGTGTAGGTGTGGCTCGGTCGGTGTTCGGAAAGATGTTGCTCCGGCAACGGCGAGCGAAACACTGACCCCTGTCGACGCCGTGTCGCTCGTATTAAAGGGGAGGTATCGAGCGTTCTTTCTCTTGCGCATGCGCTGGAACGTCGGTACATGCGCTAAAGTGACTTTCTTTCACCCCGTCGCGTACTACACCTGACCCGTTGTATTACCGGCGTCTGAACACATTCAAATACTGAATCGCTCGGGCGCGCGCGCGCACGCGTTAATCGCTTCCTAACTATACATATCATCGTCTTCCTCCCCCCTCCGCCGCCAACGCCACATACGTTATACACGCGTACCGAATCACGCTTTCACGGTTTCAGTTCCGTATCACGCTAGCCCGTTGAACCGTTGCACGTTCCTCTTGCATCTTGCGAATTCTGTAATGACCGTAGGCTAGCGTTCTCTGCCCGGCGTCCAAGACGTATCTCTTGTCGTCGTACGGCGACAAAGACAGTTTCACTATCTGGCGCGTGTAGAGTCGATTGTCTTCGCTGCGTATGATCTGCGCGGACGTATACGTTTATAGGTTAGTCGACGTCGGTGACAACAAACAACGTTTGTTATCCGCGTAAGTCAAACTGTTTTGTATAGCCCCTCGCATTAGCCCTATCGCTACGCGCTTCTCCTTTTTATCGCCGTCGTCCTGCAACACCAGCAGCGAATATGATTTCGCGCGCAACCCGACGAATTCGACGATGGGTTTTGCGTGCGTCTCGTCCTTGAACGTTCCCAAGCATTTCTTATTTAACGCTATAGCAAGGGTGCGTCGTGGGATATTCCGACGTATCGAATAGATGTAGGTTCTCCGTAATGTCGTTGTAAACGTTATCGGTGCGTATATCATACAACAAAGAGTCCGCATCCGTCATACACAATCGAACACGCGGTCCGTATTTCGCGACTATGAACTCGTAGTAAAAACTGTACATCACGTGTTTACTAATGTCCAACACGGTCCATCGCACGTACAGCGGACGGTTGAGATTCACGGTTCTCTTTTTCATCATCACGCCTAACAAGTCTTCGTTGCACACGATTGCGTGCATGAATCTTGGGCTCGCACTCAGCTGGATCATTTTGCGTTCGTTGGATACTAAACATGACTAAACAAAAATCTACACATTTCCGGATGTTTTCTAGCGATTGGCCTTACACCGTGTCAATGATTAGTTTGAAGAAATATTTTACGAAATCGTTCGCCGCGGCTTTGCGTTTCTCCGTATTGAAGTGTATGAACGGCTTCACCCACGCCCTCTGACGAAACGCTAACACGCGTTTGACGGCTTTCAATTTCATGCCGAGTTTAAGGTACAGCAGCAACTTTCTGTAGTGTACGATGTAGTTTTTCTTCTCCTCGAGGCTGGTGATCAGTTTTTCTACAGCGCCGGTGGCGGGCAAATGGAAGTTCTTCAAATAATTGTATCGTTTGCTGTAAGCGGACAACTCGCGTGTTCGCCGACTTTTCTGCGTTCCGGCGCCAGCGGGTAGTCCGAATGTAAGTCGTGTAAACGGCGGGGATAACATAGTTTAACGTCTAGAATATAGCCGATTTCGTCTTCCGCGCCTACCGTACTCAAATGTAACACGTCGATTTCTTCGCGCTCCAGCTATCAGAATCCGGAGTGAGGTAACGGCTGTCTCATCGCGGTGCCGTGCAGGTTTGTACAATTCAGGTAGAGGAGGTAATTGTTTTCCCGTTCGCGATCATAGTCCGGTACGTAAGGGTTTTTGGCCTTGGCGTATCTGGTGGGCACCATCTTGGTACCCTCTCTTACTCCGCTCTCTGCGGACAGGTGCATGTCTATATCCTGAAGGATTTCGTCTCGAATTCCCATCATCTTCAACATCGCGTTCCACACGAGCCCCGACTCGGAAGAAACGTGGCAATGATCTATCTCGTAGTACTGCAGGCTGGTCTCGCGAAAGTTTTCCAACACGTCGGCCAAGAGCAAGACGTCGGTTTTCAAATAGAGGTCAGGATACCCGCCTAACGTTCGAATCTCGAACACCGTCCAAACGATTTGCGCGTGCGCGTAATCTTCGTCCGACACGGGCGTCTCGGCTATGCGGTTGTAAAAGTGTTCCGGCGCAGGCAAAGATGCGTCCTCGAACTTACTTTCGTCCGTCATGTACTCTTACGGGTAGACCCCCTTCCTGACCAGAATTTCAACGCATTCTTCATCTTCTTCATCTTCTTCATCTTCTTCTTCTTCTTCTTCATTTTTTCCGTCCATTTGCATGCATTGTCGTAATATTTTAAAATATCCTTTCCACATGTTCTTCACCAGTTTCTCCAACTACGTGTTCATAAACTGCTCGGAATCGAGAAACCGGAGGCGACCGAGGGACACGGACACGTACCGCTCGCTGGTCGGGGCTATACACTTGATTTCATCGTGTTTGAATTTCCCGAACGCTTGGATGAGATGGTGGCAATCGTAACCGCGCAGGTGGTGGAAGAACACGGGGAACGTGTTGCGGCACGTTGTAGTTTAAATTACACGCGTTGTGCGCGGCTCCGATAGTACTCGCCAGTCACGTGATCGTGGTTCACACTTTGTCACCCCCGTCACGCTCGATACCCTTCTTGCACAGATGACAAGCGGTGGCGTTCTGAATCTCGCGTTCGTTGTCGTCTGTCAAGCGGAGGGGTCTGTCGAAATCGCGTTCAAGTCGATTCACGTCATCGCAGAGGGTCCGGAGAAACGTCTCCACTACGTCATTACCGCCGTGGTGCAAGACGGAATCTTTCGCGGCTTTACCGGTCTAATCGACGATCACGTAACAGAAGCTGCACGGTAAGTGATGAGCGATGTCCTGCGAGTGCGATCTGCCCTCTTCGCGCGTACAACCGGACACGGGGCGAACAAAAGTTTCAAACTCCGCGTATACCATTTACGATACTCTGTGACACTTCGTGTAGTCTTTAAAATATATGTGAATGGATTTCAGGTCGGTAGTTCGACTCGTTTTACTCCGTGCGGCGTTCAGAGTATCTCGTGCCCTTTCAACCGTTCCGCGCCATTTCAGGGTCTGTATTATCGCGAAATCATTGCAAACCGTAATTACAGACGAAAACCGGATTGTTAGCACTCGTTGTGATGTGCAGCAGTAGACGTGACATGTTTCTAATAGAAAATAATATTTGACCCCTTCGTCGTTGACTAACAATAGAAGATTCACGTGCATCCTACCTATGTGTTCGGTTATCCTAATAGGGTAGACCCTACACTTTGTCTTCTCTGTATCCGAACTCGTTACTTTCGCTTTCGTAACCGAACACGTTCACCGAAATGTTTACATTTTGTTTCTCAATTTTTTTAATTTGATTCACCGACACGGGATAGTCGATTCCCACATTCAGGTCGTTTTTGTACTGTCTGTAGTGAGACACACGGTGCGGGTGAGAAGCGATCGAATGTAACCCTGCTAGAACCGACCAGAGGAAGCATTTATCGTCGTATAGATTCTGCACTTTCACTAACGCTTTCTTCCTTAATAATTTTGTCGGAGTTGGGATGTATCTGGATCCGCCAGAGGACGATATTTTAACAAACTCACTTCGACGGCTACGATCCCGTTTTCGACCTATCCGCTACCTTCGGGAGTAAACTTTGATACCGATTCCAGCACTTATTCAGCGCACTCTCTGTACTGTTCGTTCACGTCTTCCGTGTCCGCCGCCGCGGGTAAAACGAGTTGCATACGCGAACGAAACACTTCGGTCTGCTCCAGTTCATGAACGGTTACTAGTTTTTTGAACAAGACGCGTACGGCCAATTACCACTTGAAACTTTCTCCCATGTCGTGCGATTCCGCGCGCACGTCTTCTGGAATAATGTCCACCATTCTCTCTAGCAACACGGATACCGTGTCCGCTCCGTCTTCAAAGTCATTATATTTTACTTTCTTTACACTCCCGTTAAGAGCGACTGTACGTGTTGCATATACTGACATGTTTCTATACTATGACTTATACGAAATTAATTAGAGTAAAGCACACTTTCTTTAGGTTAGACAAGCACTAGTTTTCATCAATGCCTACGAGCACTTTGTAACAAGCACAGTTAATAACTACAAAAAAATAACGTAGTACTGTTCAGCATCGTATCCAGCTGCTAACTGAGGCGTAGGCAGTAAATCTACACAGTACAGTATATAGGGGCTAGCATCGTTGCGCGCGCGCAGCTGTTAGTGCGTTGTGATATTTAGGAATTATGGAAATTCGATTATTATGGGATATACGATATTTAATGTACGATAATTATGGAGATACGATGACTTTTAATATAATTATGGAAATACGATAATATTTAATACAATAATTATGGTAACATTATTGCACAACTTTATACAAACACTTTATAACAGACTAAAGCTTTGCATTCACTTTCGTTACAGCGAAGGAAGGTCCTTCATAAATTCTTCTGCATTCGCATGTTCCGGTTGAGAACAAAGAGTACTCTGTTCGCGTTGTACATTCATGCACGCTTAGCAAGGGGCCAGTAACACCGTAGTGTTTCACATTTGTTTAGATTATTCCTTCTGGTTCCCACGACGTGATGGCCATGTGTTTTTCAAACATCAACAAGTGTGTGGTTCACACGAATAAAAATCTACCTCTCCGTCCTCAGAACGTTTGAATACTCCAAAGGGTGAACTCGTCTAGCGATGTGTTTTTTTTTTTTGTATTCTTATGCGAAATGGATTTGTATTTTTGGTGACTGAGTTGTTCTTGTCGGGCACAAACATCGTCAGGCTGTATTCCTACTTTGTTGGCTTCCAGCCGGTATTTTTCTTATTGGTGCATTTACAGGAACAGCAACCGTTTGCGGTAAGTCTAGAAGCTTTCTTCTTTAACATAAAATACCCAACACAGCTGAATAGTGCTGCTAATATTTCATCTTTTACATTTTGTAACATTATTGTTACAGATATTTTCTAAATACCACGCATTACAGAATTATTTTATTAATTATTAAATATTGCTTGAAATTTTGGTAAATAGAAACCGATTGTTTGATGGATATTTTAGTTAAGTGATGAGAAAGTTTTATTTCCAAAACTCTTGATAGCACTAAAAATATGTAATATGACAGAACTCGTGTATACGTGTTTGAAGCATTAATAGATACTACATTTAAGTATTAAACTATTGGAGTGTATGAGGTTTTAGAAAACATGCATCCTAGAATATTTCTACATCGCTCTCTTTTGTAGATTATTTTTAAAGTCTGAAGTGTATACGCTATATTATTAGCATTTACAAAGTGGAAGTAGCGATTTCAGATTTAAATGAAACGAGACAAAATTAGTAGTAATAACATATATTTATGTTAGCTGTCGCATAAGAGTTTTGACTGTTCCATCACAGTCTTATTGACAACAGGGAGTGGCTAACTTATAAACACGCTCTCAAGGCACAATTTTAGTTCAGCTTTATAATTTATAATGAGAGAACTCAAACACAAGATGACCGTCAATTAAGTTTTGAGATGAGTGTCGCCTGGGGGGGTAAGAACAACTTATGTAATTTTCAACTTTAGAAATTCAATACGTTTAAGGATTAACTTGTCAAATAATGAGCTTTGAATATTTTCACATTGTGGTATTCTGTATTTTGTAGAAAGCGTGAGCCTTTAAGCATAATTTGTAATTTTGACGAAGTTTATTTAACAATAACAACTGTATTTGAAGCCTTAGCACGGGTGGTTTTATCCTTAGGAAACGTTTAGCGTCTGAATGGTAGTTGTGTTAATAGTATATATAACATTTTAGAAAACATACATTACGAAAGTGTTGTAAATTATTCTCAGTAAATGTCGTTCTGGTTTTGAATGCTCATGCCTCACTGCAGAATTTCAAATGTGCTGAAAAATCTGATCTTTAATTAAAATAAATTCAATTACTTTCTACACTTATCCTAGTGGCTATATTATATTAGACCGTGGGAAAAGAAACTCGGCCATTTTGTCTGTTCAAAATTATTTTCCTTGATTATACTTTTAAATGGGTTTTGTAACAAACACAGTTAATGACGCCTAGTCAGTTGCACCCGACTTTGATATATTTTATTGTTTTCAGCTGAAATGTATGACTGTTCTGCGAGTACTAAACGTCAGTTTTACCATTTTAGATATTATAGCTAAATACATATCTCTTCACTTTGTTACCTCCCCTGTTCGCCAAGCTAATTGGGGTGGTTTACGCACACACACACACACACACACACACACACACACACACACACACACACACACACACACACACACACACACACACACACACACACAATGTTTGGTATATATTTTTAGTCATTACACATTTTGTATATTTTTGTATTTTTTGTATATATTATTTTTGTATTATCTACGATTATTTTTCTTAACTATACTTTTTACAGGCTTACCAACTATTTACATTGATTCACATTACATTTTTGTATTTTTGTATATATATTATTTTATAATGTGTAAAATTATTTATTACTTTTTATATTTTTCATCTTTTTAATTATAAATGGTTGGTATATTATAAACGGGTTTGGTTTTTTATTGGCTCTGTTGCTGTTTATTGCTTAATTAATTACGCGTTGTTGTGTAATCCACTTGTTTGAACTGTTCCATCGTATCACCGTGAAACGGTATGGTGCAATACATGTTGACAGGATGTTGTGCAATAGTTACACTCAATAGTAGAACAAGAGGGGATTGTCCGTCTATATAAACAGGGCTCGTTAGCTATACCGTTCAGTCTTGTGTCGACAATCGCGAGCGACGATTCGTCCAGAGCACGAGCCCGAACCAAGCACCGAGACCGAGATGTATGAGACCGTGACCGAGACCGAAATGACCGACCACCAGCCAACAGTACCCCCTTCCCCCGCCCCATCAACCCGTACAACATGCGGAGAATCCTAGGCCACGAAGACACGTGGCAATCAGCTGACCGGATCAACGTCCTCATGATCAGATGCTCATGACGTCACTGAAACAGCATGAAGTCACTGAAACAGCCAGTGATGTCACTGAGACAGTGACGTCACAAACAGCTGATCGTGGCGTCACCACCCCCTCGGTCAGCTGATCGTGATGTCAGTGGCCTACGATTCTCTCCAACACACTACTAATGCTTTTAATTTAAAACTTGTGAAATGTCAAAATATTGAAGTATGTAATATGCATGTAAGCGTAATCTTGATATAAAAAAAACAATACTAGTTACGAGTTACGGTTCTAACTAACATTACTAAAGTTTTATATTCGTTACATTAATGAATGTTGTTTAAATTTCTTTTTTATAGTAACATTGTTTTGGTATGAGCTTATAAGAAAAGAAAGGCGTTAATGTAGTAGTTGGTGTGTTTATGTTAGCACTGCACCCGACAAAATCGTTTCTACCGATGTCTATGCAATTTGAGACTAATGACATTATCCATACTTCCCAGCCATTATTAATGTACTACAGAGGTTGTAATTTGTTCACAGAACTCTACATTCATATGCATAACGATTCCTTAACACAATTCACTGTACTTAATTTTAGCGCACTAAAAATTCACGTTAATTGTAAACGTCATTCTATATATTAATCTCCCATCTATAAATTTTTTATTGTAAAAGTATTTTCTATAATGCTTCCCTCAAAACTACCAAATGCTTATTTAAAATATATGTATAATCGATGACCACTGTAAATAAGATCGTCTGTAATTATTACTTTATTCAATTGTCTTAAAATATTTAGCAAGTGATAGAACAATATATAGACCTGTAAATTTTGTGGGTGTTCGTAATTTTGCAGATTTTACGTTTAGTAAAATACGAACATATAAAGGATAAAACGACGAACAGTAAGTCAAGCAAATTCATAGTTTGTTAGTACACTTCATCTGAGAACAAACGTTTATCCCCCTTTGACGTGTATAATGAAATCTTCGTCTTAATTAAATAAATCCATCACTTGAGGCTTGCCCTACAACAAGCTGACGTTTCATACCAATATTTACAGAGCACTCCTGTAATTTCTTCTCGTACTTCTTATTTGTTTTATGCTACGCTGCCAAGTGAACTTAAGTAAATAATAAATGAA
Organism: Magicicada septendecula; assembly: GCA_034769895.1. Taxonomy (NCBI): domain Eukaryota; kingdom Metazoa; phylum Arthropoda; class Insecta; order Hemiptera; family Cicadidae; genus Magicicada; species Magicicada septendecula. Next base: position 106,887,944 of record CM068370.1, read on the forward strand.
ACTAAATATTAAGATTAAATGTTTTTAGTTTTTATTGAATAGTAGTATTGTTTTTGCTTAACTGCTTAAAATCGAATTTCCTATGTCTTTATCTGTTTTTTTTTTGTTTTGTGAGGTATACATACACGTATAAAGTAATCCATAATATTTTTCTTAAGTTATTTTTATTAATCTTCAACTACTTAAGTTATCATAGTCTATTCTCTTAGCACGTATGCCTATAATGAGTATTAATTTTTATTTATTGCTGAGCGTGTTTTTTAAAATCATCTATAATTTAATAAAAAAATTTTGTGTACAATTCGGAATTGTCTCACAGATACCAAACCAACAAATTTTCAAACTTTTTTTTATATTATTAAAGAATTTAGAAACAAATATACTTAGAGGGAATTCACTTGTTTTTTGTTAGGCAGCAGTATAATTGTATGTGTGTATGGTGGCTTTTTATGTATAACCGTACACTTGCAGGTTTATTTTGTTTTCCATGTGCTGCTCACGTATACAAGTTGATACAACATGGGTGTGTGGGCGCACGCCTGGTGATTGGAGATAATTTCTATTTTCAATTTAATGTCTATGCAGAGAGTAGAAGATTTAAGGCATTACTGCACAAGTCTTAAACAGAGCGATTGTAGTATGATTATGCTGATTAACTTATCATCATTACAACCACAAATTTAAATATCGGTATGGAGAACCATACATGACTTCCATATTCTAAGATTTATATTTAAAATCATATTCGAAATGAAATATTACCATAGAAACTACTTCTTTCTACTTACTGCTTCAGCCTTAACCACAGTACTGTGGTCACTAACGTATACCACCTCACGTTATCGCACTCGATTTTCACTGATGATGGAAGTCGATGGCATTGCCGAAATGTCTGGTTTTGTAGAAAACATTGGACTACGGCCAAATATCCCGGGAAGGAATTTTAACAAAAACTACTTCTTTGAAGCCGATAACGTTGTACACATATATATCAGTGGCGAAGTTACATGGAGGCAATTGAGGCAATGCCTACCCTAACAAATTCTGTAGAATAAAAATTATAAATACGTATGAACTACATAACGTAAAGATTATACATTGTTACTGGGACTGTCAAATTTATTAAACCGAAACGTGCTTTATTGAGCGACCGCTAGATGGTGACAGGTGAGATTCGGCATAGTTCGTTTAAAGCGAATGAGGCAACCTGAACTTGCCTCAGCGTTTTTTGTATACATCGTATGTAAGCAATGTAGTGGTGTGATAGGGAAGTGTAGGGAGGGGGGATTGTCCCGCGCTGTACACATAGAGCGTTGAGGCATGCCTCACTTCTGTGGTCCAACAGTTAAGTTAAAGCGCCTGTGTTGTTTCTAAGTGTTTATTTTATGCGGTTATTAAAAGTGTCACTGTTATTCCGCTGAACTAACAGATGATCAAGATTGTTATTTGAATTATTTGTAACATTAAACATATATATAGAAACTAATCAAGTTTAAAAATTTGAAGTTCAATCAGTTGTATTATTGTGTATGACTAATACAAGGATTGTTCAATAGACACACGTATAGAGCTGTAAAGCATTTTTTATTCAACGATTTTAAAAGAAGTCTCCAATAACATTAAGACATGAGTTCCACTGTTGCGCTAACCTGTAGATTCCCTGCTAGTAAAATTCTTACGGCTGTTTGTGGAACCATTCGGTTACAGCAACTCTACCTCAGCGTCCGATTTGACCCACCGTCCTTTTAGTGATTCCTTAAAAAAAATTTAAGATAAGATTTTTGCCTACCCATTCATTAACTACTAGCTTCGCCAGTAAGCAAATTGATGTCCATTTTTTCGGCTTGCACGCGTTATGTTGGTGTGGGTTTCGGCACTTTCCATTTAAAAAGCGCGCAAACGTAAGAAAATAAACATGAGTGAGGCCAGAAATAACGTGAATTGTGTGTTTGTGTCTTACCTGCCTTTTTATTGCCGTATTAAATGAAAAATATTATATTACATTAACATTAAAAAATTTTAATTTTATTGCCTGGCAACAAAATTATTTTATTTTTAACAATTACCATTGTTTCAAAAAGTTTAAATAAATTTGCAAGTACTTTACTCATGTTAAAACGTAAAAGGTTGCAGGTAAACTACCCCTTCCCCATAACAGATCTTCACCAAAAACAATAGGTCTTGAGTACTCTACAAATCAGGGCAGTATGCAAAACATTATTTGATTCTGTTCGAATTTGCGGCTGTTATCGTTTGCCATAGGAAATACCCTTGTTAAAAAAATGTTGCAAGTAAACTACCCCTTTCCCTCAACCGATCTTCACCAAAAACAATAGGTCTTGAGAACTCTACAATTTAGGGCTGTATGCAAATAATCGTTTGATTCTGTTTGAATTTACGGCTGTTATCGTTTGCCATAGGAAATACCCTTGTTAAAACATAAAACGTTACTGGTAAACTACCCCTTTCCCTTAACCGATCTTCACCAAAAACAATAGGTCGTTACAACTCTACAATTCAGGGCTGTATACGAAACATTATTTAAGTCTGTTTGAATTTGCGGCTGTTATCGTTTGGCAAAAAAAAAATTTCCCTTGATAAAAAAAACCGTTGCCGGTAAACTACCCCTTCCCCTCAACCGATCTTCACCAAAAACAACAGCTCGCGAGTACTCTACAAATCAGGGCTGTATGCAAAAAATTATTTGATTCTGTTTGAATTTGCGGCAGTTATCGTTTGCCATAGAAAATACGCTTGATAAAAAACGTTGCAGGTAAACTACCCCTTCCCCTCAACCGATCTTCACCAAAAACAATAGGTCGTGAGTACTTTACAAGTCAGGGCTGTATGCAGAAAATTATTTGATTCTGTTTGAATTTGCGGCTGTTATCGTTTGCCATAGAAAATACCCTTGTTAAAAAAACGTTGTTGGTAAACTACCCCTTTCCCTTAACCGATCTTCACCAAAAACAATAGGTCTTGAGAACTCTACAATTTAGGGCTGTATGCAAATAATCTTTTGATTCTGTTTGAATTTGCGGCTGTTATCGTTTGCCAAAAAAAAAATTTCCCTTGATAAAAAAAAACCGTTGCTGGTAAACTACCCCTTTCCATCAACCGATCTTCACCAAAAACAATAGGTCGCGAGTCCTCTACAAATCAGGGCTGTATGCAAAAAATTATTTGATTCTGTTTGAATTTGCGGCAGTTATCGTTTGCCATAGAAAAAAAATCTATAGACACACAGACACACAGACACACAGACACACACACACACACACACACACAGACACTTTTCGGAAAACGACTTTTTTTCATGTTTTGAGTGTAGTAGAATCAGAATCTGCAATAATCTCGAACACGATTTTTTTTGCCATCACCATACTTCCATTCCTTAAGGAAATATGGAAGTAATAAACATGAGTGAGGCCAGAAATAACGTGAATTGTGTGTTTGGGTCTTACCTGCCTTTTTATTGCCGTATTAAATGAAAAATATTATATTACATTAAAATTAAAAAATTTTAATTTTATTGCCTGGCAACAAAATTATTTTATTTTTAACAATTACCATTGTTTCAAAAAGTTTAAATAAATTTGCAAGTACTTTACTCTTGTTAAAACGTAAAAGGTTGCAGGTAAACTACCCCTTCCCCTTAACCGATCTTCACCAAAATCGAAAGTCCCTGAGACCTCCACAATTCAGGGATGTATGCAAAAAATTATTTGATTCTGTTTGAATTTGCGGCTGTTATCGTTTGCCATAGAAAATACGCTTGATAAAAAAACGGTGCAGGTAAACTACCCCTTCCCCTTAACCGATCTTCACCAAAAACAATGCGTCTTGAGTACTCTACAAATCAGGGCTGTATGCAAAATATTATTTGATTCTGTTCGAATTTGCGGCTGTTATCGTTTGCCATAAAAAATACCCTTGTTAAAAAAACGTTGCAAGTAAACTACCCCTTTCCCTTAACCGATCTTCACTAAAAACAATAGGTCTTGAGAACTCAATAATTTAGGGCTGTATGCAAATAATCGTTTGATTCTGTTTGAATTTGCGGCTGTTATCGTTTGCCATAGGAAATACCCTTGTTAAAACATAAAACGTTACAGGTAAACTACCCTTTTCCCTTAACCGATCTTCACCAAAAACAATAGGTCGTGAAAACTCTACAATTCAGGGCTGCATACGAAACATTATTTAAGTCTGTTTGAATTTGCGGCTGTTATCGTTTGCCAAAAAAAAATTTCCCTTGATAAAAAAAACTGTTGCAGGTAAACTACCCCTTGCCCTCAACCGATCTTCACCAAAAACAACAGCTCGTGAGTACTCTACAAATCAGGGCAGTATGCAGAAAATTATTTGATTCTGTTTGAATTTGCGGCTGTTATCGTTTGCCATAGAAAATACCCTTGTTGAAAAAACGTTGTTGGTAAACTACCCCTTTCCCTTAACCGATCTTCACCAAAAACAATAGGTCTTGAGAACTCTACAATTTAGGGCTGTATGCAAATAATCTTTTGATTCTGTTTGAATTTGCGACTGTTATCGTTTGCCATAAGAAATACCCTTGTTAAAACATAAAACGTTACAAGTAAACTACCCCTTTCCCTTAACCGATCTTCACCAAAAACAAAAGATCTTGCGAACTCTACAATTCAGGGCTGTATACGAAACATTATTTGATTCTGTTTGAATTTGCGGCTGTTATCGTTTGCCAAAAAAAAAAATTTTCCTTGATAAAAAAAAACCGTTGCAAGTAAACTACCCCTTTCCATCAACCGATCTTCACCAAAAACAATAGGTCGCGAGTACTCTACAAATCAGGGCTGTATGCAAAAAATTATTTGATTCTGTTTGAATTTGCGGCAGTTATCGTTTGCCATAGAAAAAAAATCTACAGACACACAGACACACAGACACACACACACACACACACACAGACACTTTTCGGAAAACGACTTTTTTTCATGTTTTGAGTGTAGTAGAATCAGAATCTGCAATAATCTCGAACACGATTTTTTTTGCCATCACCATACTTCCATTCCTTAAGGAAATATGGAAGTAAAATTGCCAACTTTAGTCTGAAATTGACAGAAACTACTCAACAACTTAGTATAACTATTGTAAATAAACGGATTTATTTTATAAATAATGTTCTAATAATAATTGGTTAATAAAATTTTTATTATTGATTTTTTAATCTATTTAATTAATTTACTTTTTTAATTGGTTTAACTGTTACTTCCATATTTCCTTAAGGAATGGAAGTATGGTGATGGCAAAAAAAATCGTGTTCGAGATTATTGCAGATTCTGATTCTACTACACTCAAAACATGAAAAAAAGTCGTTTTCCGAAAAGTGTCTGTGTGTCTATGTGTCTATGTGTCTGTGTGTCTGTAGATTTTTTTTTTATGGCAAACGATAACAGCCGCAAATTCAAACAGAATCAAATCATTTTCTGCATACAGCCCTGATTTGTAGAGTACTCAAGACCTGTTGTTTTTGGTGAAGATCGGTTGAGGGGAAGGGGTAGTTTACCTGCAACGTTTTTTATCAAGCGTATTTTCTATGGCAAACGATAACTGCCGCAAATTCAAACAGAATCAAATAATTTTTTGCATACTGCCCTGATTTGTAAAGTACTCGCGACCTATTGTTTTTGGTGAAGATCGGTTGAGGGGAAGAGGTAGTTTACCTGCAACGGTTTTTTTTTATCAAGGGAAATTTTTTTTTTGCCAAACGATAACAGCCGCAAATTCAAACAGACTTAAATAATGTTTCGTATACAGCCCTGAATTGTAGAGTTTTCACGACCTTTTGTTTTTGGTGAAGATCGGTTAAGGGAAAGGGGTAGTTTACCTGTAACGTTTTATGTTTTAACGAGGGTATTTCCTATGGCAAACGATAACAGCCGCAAATTCAAACAGAATCAAACGATTATTTGCATACAGCCCTAAATTGTAGAGTTCTCAAGACCTGTTGTTTTTGGTGAAGATCGGTTGAGGGAAAGGGGTAGTTTACTTGCAATATTTTTTTAACAAGGGTATTTTCTATGGCAAACGATAACAGCCGCAAATTCAAACAGAATCAAATAATGTTTTGCATACAGCCCTGATTTGTAGAGTACTCAAGACCTATTGTTTTTGGTGAAGATCTGTTAAGGGGAAGGGGTAGTTTACCTGCACCGTTTTTTTATCAAGCGTATTTTCTATGGCAAACGATAACAGCCGCAAATTCAAACAGAATCAAATAATTTTTTGCATACTGCCCTGATTTGTAGAGTACTCAAGACCTATTGTTTTTGGTGAAGATCTGTTAAGGGGAAGGGGTAGTTTACCTGCAACCTTTTACGTTTTAACAAGAGTAAAGTACTTGCAAATTTATTTAAACTTTTTGAAACAATGGCAATTGTTAAAAATAAAATAATTTTGTTGCCAGGCAATAAAATTAAAATTTTTAATTTTAATGTAATATAATATTTTTCATTTAATACGGCAATAAAAAGGCAGGTAAGACACAAACACACAATTCACGTTATTTCTGGCCTCACTCATGTTTATTTTCTTACGTTTGCACGCTTTTTAAATGGAAAGTGCCGAAACCCACACCAACATAACGCGTGCAAGCCGAAAAAATGGACATCAATTTGCTTACTGGCGAAGCTAGTAGTTAATGAATGGGTAGGCAAAAATCTTATCTTAAATTTTTTTTAAGGAATCACTAAAAGGACGGTGGGTCAAATCGGACGCTGAGGTAGAGTTGCTGTAACCGAATGGTTCCACAAACAGCCGTAAGAATTTTACTAGCAGGGAATCTACAGGTTAGCGCAACAGTGGAACTCATGTCTTAATGTTATTGGAGACTTCTTTTAAAATCGTTGAATAAAAAATGCTTTACAGCTCTATACGTGTGTCTATTGAACAATCCTTGTATTAGTCATACACAATAATACAACTGATTGAACTTCAAATTTTTAAACTTGATTAGTTTCTATATATATGTTTAATGTTACAAATAATTCAAATAACAATCTTGATCATCTGTTAGTTCAGCGGAATAACAGTGACACTTTTAATAACCGCATAAAATAAACACTTAGAAACAACACAGGCGCTTTAACTTAACTGTTTGGACCACAGAAGTGAGGCATGCCTCAACGCTCTATGTGTACAGCGCGGGACAATCCCCCCTCCCTACACTTCCCTATCACACCACTACATTGCTTACATACGATGTATACAAAAAACGCTGAGGCAAGTTCAGGTTGCCTCATTCGCTTTAAACGAACTATGCCGAATCTCACCTGTCACCATCTAGCGGTCGCTCAATAAAGCACGTTTCGGTTTAATAAATTTGACAGTCCCAGTAACAATGTATAATCTTTACGTTATGTAGTTCATACGTATTTATAATTTTTATTCTACAGAATTTGTTAGGGTAGGCATTGCCTCAATTGCCTCCATGTAACTTCGCCACTGATATATATGTGTACAACGTTATCGGCAACAAAGAAGTAGTTTTTGTTAAAATTCCTTCCCGGGATATTTGGCCGTAGTCCAATGTTTTCTACAAAACCAGACATTTCGGCAATGCCATCGACTTCCATCATCAGTGAAAATCGAGTGCGATAACGTGAGGTGGTATACGTTAGTGACCACAGTACTGTGGTTAAGGCTGAAGCAGTAAGTAGAAAGAAGTAGTTTCTATGGTAATATTTCATTTCGAAAATGATTTTAAATATAAATCTTAGAATATGGAAGTCATGTATGGTTCTTCATACCGATATTTTTTATTGTTTTATTGTTAATGTTCAATTAATAAAAATATTGGTAAATACCTGTGTATGCTCTGATGAAGGATTATTTGTTTCTCCGCGTTAAATAGATTGTCGTGGCCAAATCGATTACATGTAGCGGCCGATTCAGTATATGTGTTTCTTCTTCTGCTCGTTCCTTCTCCTCAGAAGTTCTCTTTTATTATTTAATAATTAATGTATTTTAAATTATGACTCAACTAATCAATAAAACAATGTTTAAAACAATAATTAGGTTTATTATGTCCAAAGTCATTATTTGAATTGTGTCGACTAACTCGAGTCGGATTCGAGACTAGGTTCCAAGTCGATTATTACATATATAAAATTATTCAGATCAAATTATTATATTATAAGGGTTCTTTCAACTGTAGAAATAGTCAGGAAAGGCAAAAGAATTCAATGCTTATAAATTATAAAAACTTATTCATTAACAGACAAAAATATAATAAAGTATATTGTATAGTAAAATTGATATTCGAACCAGCTGATTGTCTGAAGTCACCACGTCGTCCTCCGCTATGCTCGGGCGACTGGAAATTACAAGATGGCCGTCTTCATGAGTTGATCTGCGACGTAAATTCAGCTACGAGATTTTCCTTCAAATAAGCGTCTCAGTTGTTTAATTCCTCTTCTGTGATGCCGCTATTTGAATATCCACAAGTTTCAGTGTGTAGTTTTATTCCTCCACTTGGTTTTTTTTCGGTAATAGGTGTGCTGTGTCAAATGGTTCCTTCAATCAGATGCTGGTTGTATTAGGTTAAATTTATTCTTCAGTCGTGTCCATACGTAGTGACAGCTCGATTTAGTAGTGTTTAATTTAGTTTAAGGTTTCAATGACCGTTATTATAGTATTCGTTACTTTACTTTATATTCTTTAATCTTTTCAGAAATTCATCATATATCTTGGTTTGTGTTAGTTAAAAATTCCGTTCATATTTCTCTGAAATATATTCTGACACGTCCGTCCTGCTTGGCTTTTAACAATCAACTAAACTATATTTGTTTCTTCATATAGAAAATTATGTAAGATTTTGGTCTCATTTCTCATTGTTCCCTATCAGCTGTTTCATAATTAATACTTCAATCTTATAGGAAAAAATGACATTTTTTATATTTAATTGGCTATAAATTATTTGTTTAGTACTTTTATGTAATTCTAATTATAGAACAATATTCCTGCTTTTATTTTATACACGTTAATACTAAATTTGATCTATTTCATTTGAATTAGGCTTCTGAATTACATTCTTTGAAATTTACCTCTAGGCCTTATTTTGATTCACATAATTACCTATTAAATGGTTTACAATATGTTTTATGTTACAATTTCCCTCACACTCGATTACTAATTAAATACTTGTAATTTACTTTTTCTGCCTGGCTATTATTCTAAACATTTAACAATTTATTTGTATTTTACTAGTCCTTGCTTACTGATTATGGCATTATATTGTACAATCACCATTTAAGTCAATTTTACATGCTGATTCTTTTAATCACTACTATAGGTTGTTGTTATAATTATGATAATGTATTTGTATTCTGAATGGGATAATTTATATCAATTTGGTCTAGGTTCTATTAATTTATATTTTCAGATTTGATTTATATGGTCAAAGTTGAATTTGTCTTGGTCATCAATTTTCAATTTTCCTATCAATGTTATTATCAATTTACATTATTAATTTTATATCTTATGATTCACTATTTATGGGTCGTTTGAATTATTATTTTGCCTTTCCTTACTTCACAAAATTACAACATTAATTAACATTATTCAAATACAATAAACACTTACATACTAACATCTAGTATCTCCTACTATCAACATGGTCTGTATTATATATACAAAAAATAATTCAACAAATAATTATATAAATAAACACATTAACACCTTATATTAATGATTGCCTTTTGTTGTCTTTTTTAAAACTGGTTTGGGGTGCTCCCCTCAATCACACACTTATTTTATTTATAATCAAATTTACATTATCTCTGATTATTTGTATTGGATTCTCTTATTTGGTTAATTGTGTTTTCTAAGTTGGGATAACTAATATAGTTTAGGTTCTTTTCAATTATGTGGTTTGCTGCTATGGAGTGTTCTGTCTTTAAAGTAGGGTTTTTTGGGTATCTTGATATTATTTCCTTTTAATTTATTTGTCCTGGGCTGTTACTCCTTACTACTCCGTATCTTGAGAATTGTCATTTTAATTTATTTGTCCTGGGCTGTTACTCCTTACTACTCCGTATCTTACTGGGTCTACTACTTATTTTACTGAGATGATACTCATACTATTTGTTTTTCAACACATTCTGCTATAAATTGACTATATTTAATTTCTTTGAATCGAGATTTTTTCTAGTTGTGTTAATTCCTTTTATTTATGATTGTAATTACTTCCTTCTGTTACTTTTATTTAAGTTGATATTACTCCTTCCAGATGACTTCTTCCCTTCTTTTCCTATATGATCTTAATTTGTAGAATAAGGCAAAAACTTCGTTGTGGTACACTATATGCTTCATTTTAACTGTGCACTAACTTTTCGTTTGCAGGGTTTTACGTTAAATAATTATATTAATACACAAATTATTAATAAGTTAAAGCATATAAACGTTTCCTTGTGCCTTGTGATAACTGCCTTTTCTATAATGTAACAAAAGACTACAACCTCAGTATGTTGCTTTTGCCCTGTTAGCGAATAGATTCTTTAGCTACATACTCAGCGGTAGCTAGCCTAGTCTTTAATTTGTCAAATTTTTTTCAATCGAGCTGTACACGTCTGCATACATTACATTAAAATTTTGGTAGATGTAATATACTCGTTGAGTAGTTAAACAAATGTAAAGTAGCGTAAACCTTTCCGCTACATATCTTGTGCTTTAAAGTGGGCCTTCATCTGACTCCCCAGTGTCCAACAGTTACTAACATTACACATCGGCTTTCATACTAATCCTTTCACAACGGTTTCTGTAATACGTTTTGTAATATTTTTATTTGTTATTTATCTTAGTACATATGACGTATTAAATATTTGTTATGCAAACGCTGTGTTTTTGCTCCTGATGTACATTTGTAGCCTTCAGTACTTTACATATTTTACATTTTAGATAAAGAAACTTTAACGTTTATCCAGCACATGCCTAAGTACACTATGATTATCAAAACTGTGTAACTGCTTTCCGGAACTCACCACTTATATTACACTCTGACTTTACATTTGTCGTGATCATTACCGTCGTATTTTAGAATGACACTGTGTCATGCTGACAAACCTATGAACTTATTGTACTCATATGCTATTCAGTGAAAACAGTGACTTACAAATTGAACTAGAAGTTCAATAATAGTGCCACTTATGATGGACTATAAGGTAGACGACAGGGAAGCTCAGTGATTGTGAGCTCGCTTTGCATGTCGCTGTTCTGAGAGTTCGGCTTAAGACCAGTCAATCCACAACATCTTCTTACTGTTGGGAAAAATGAACGGTCTTGATGAGGTAGAAGGTTCCTAGATAACAACAGCGCTACATCTACATGTGAACATTCACAACAGAGTCCCATCCTACGTGCCGTCCACCACTGTACGCGATTCATCTCAAGTTGTTTTGTAGTGTGAGATTTACCATGGCGAGAGACAGCAAAAAGGAGTAAACGAGGGTTAGGAGGCTTAGTAGTTGAATGATGATATAGCCTACGTAATGAAAATGGTAAATTATAATTATATTAAAGTGTCAGTTCTTTGTAACTCATTGAATTTCTTGCATGAGTCTTGTTATACATAATCAAATTATAATTATATCTGCCAGTAGAATGTTCTTATTATTAATGTTTTATTTTAAATTGACGCACGATCCAAAGAAAATATCTGTATCATCACAGGTTGATAAATGAATTGGAAATTTTAATTTACTTTTGAAACAGAATACAAGAAATCTTATTAATTATTTACACCTGTTATATATTTCATAAATATTAAAACACTGTGTTTACTGCACTAAGTTAATCTTAAACTTATGAATTTTTATGATTACCAATATATATGTTAATGTATGCTAATGAGTTTCTTCTTTATTCTTTTTCTGTGATAAAACAAGTACATGTTTGTTAAAGTTTTAAATTTAGCGTTATAATTCTGTAGGTTTGCAATAATAAATTTGCGATAATATTGATTGGTGAGGTCAATAACACTGCATTAATAATTTTGTTGTGTTTTTTGTTGTAATTCTTACTTGAGTTAAGGATCTTACGTTAAACTATAAAATTTTGAGTTTACTCACGTTTAACAAAGACGCTCCTAGTACGCTCATAATGAAATAATTCAGCCTTCCTCCTCACCACTAAGTAGTTTCTACGCCTTGCATATAAAACTCTATTACCCAGGGCTTTTTCTGTTCTGATCTCAGTGGTGTAATACAATTGCCTTAAAAATGTTTAATTGATAAGTATCGATTGAATCTTTTCTCTTCAGTAACAGTAGACTGGCCATAAATTTACCTTGTTAAAGCTTTTAACAATCTCCCATAACCAACTAATGGAAAGCAGATGTCAGTACATAAACATTAGTATAATGAAAATTATTTAAATATCTGTATTTAAGCCATATTAATCTATAAATTTGTGCGGACTGCTGAGTGGAAAATGGAAAAGTTGGAAATAAGGTAGAAAAAATAAAATGTATAAGCAAACAAAACTAAATGCTTGTCATTTGGGCAACTAAGAAAATTAGAAATTGGCTGTAATGGCTGGAGGATTACATGAAATATGGGTAACGGAAGGAAGACCAATTCACTGGATGCCTCTGCCAGTTGGAAAAGGTTTTGACTGCTGTGGTACAGTAAATTCAAAAGGGATTGCTTATTAGTAAGCCGTATAAAAAGGACTAAGAATGCATTCTCTCCGGTCTGATAGACAAAACTGCTTTTGCTGATCCTGCTAATACTCACGGTGATGACTATTAGGTATGTTATGAATATCACGTATATAATTATGATATAAAATTAACGTTATAAAAGTATAGGCTACAATATAAAACTAAAGTACAATATTTTTAAAATGCGGACAGGTTACAGTGGTATATTAATTATCAGTGTGATCACTCTTTGTAGAAATGCTGACAGAAATTTTGACTATTGATTTGTTTGGCGTTTTGACAAACTTCTACCATTTTAAGATGACTGTTCACCCAGTCAACGTAACAATAAATTCCTTGTATATATGCAAACTATTTATCGCCGCCTAAAAATTTTATACGTTTCAGAGGTGTAACAAATTTAGTATTTAAAAGTAACATGAAAGTACTTCTACCTTCAGGAAACCGGTACACACACGGCTACGGGACATAATATGGGAGCGGGAAGAAAGGAAGTAACTTTAATCAATAACACTGAATTAGAAAGGAAAATTTATGAATTGTTAGGTAATATTTACTCTCAAGTTCATTGATTTACTTTACCTTTTGATGCTTCTCAAGTTCAATTATTTAATGTGTTTAATACGTATCATTAAAGTATTACCTTATTTATTATATACATATTCAGAACACAAAGAGTACTATGATCTCCAAAACTGACTAGAATGCATCTGAATATTGGAGTTTAAATCTACTTACCGGTCTCTCATTCTTTCTTTTCTGTCTGTCTGTCCGTCTGCCTGTCTGTATGTCGTCTGTCTCTCTCCCTTTCTGTCACTCTCTCTCTCTTTCTCTTTCCCTGTCGTTACTGCTTCAACTGCCCAGCTATTCTTCACGTACCTTATTTGGTATTCCCCAAACATCAGTAATTTTCAGCTGGTTTTACGACAATGTGAGCTAAAGAAACAAACTTATTAGAAACTACGTATGTAAAAAATAATGACTTCAAAATACGAGTTGCAAATGTAAGAGGTCAACTTAAAAATAAAGTAGAATAAATAGTGAAAGAAAGAGAATATTTTTAAACACTGAAGTCTGAACAGAGAGTACAAATAAGTTAAACTACAACACTGGAGACATAAGAAAATGGAGGTTTTTACTTTGCTGTAGTAGGGCTACTATATACTCGTATCAAGGCCCCATCAATTCGTGGAAAAACTAATTGGGTCGCTTACTTTTGACAATTTGTAGCTGCTTCATACGCATACCGTGAACGTACAAGCAGAAAGACAGAGTTTTCCCCTCGTTTCAGTTATATATGGGCCCGAGGCTGAGCTACTACAGACAGTAACACCGGATAGCCAGAAAATTTACGGGGGATAAATAAAAGCTGCAGACTTACGGTACAAGAACCAGCAGCTTCGCGGTGTCCACCAGTGACCAAAGAAATCGAGCTACACCGTTTAAAGTACAGTATTTATATAATAATATTATTAATAATGGTTCCCATGTGTACCACCGAAGTAGCTTAGGAGTAGGCAGGGTAGGCTGCCTAATGTGAGCCGTACGGCATACAAGGATGGCAGTGTGGCCAGCACTACGCTTCAGCCGCCCATTATTATGCTCAGGATGCTATCCCAGGTACTCATTTTCAACAGGCTGAGTAGACATGGGGGCTAAAAAACGCACCTTGATTTTATGGTACGGGCCCGGGGATTGAAACCGGAACCTCTAGATTAGTAGCCAGGTGCCACACCCACTGGTCTACTGAGCCACCCAAGTAATAAGTACAGTATTTAAGAAGCAAATATCCATCGGCTAATTGAATTGGTCTGTGCTGAAGAGTCAAAGAACTTCCAGGTACGATTTGTAATGCAAATCGTCATTTAATCATGAAGAAAAATATACAAGACTACAACAAATGGTAAAAACGGGGTATACTTTCGCAGAGAAGGATAACTAAGCGGTTTAACAATTATATCCAAAAAATTGGAGTAGACTCGTATGCCAGTTCTAACTGTTTTTAGTATTTTAAGCACTGACTATAAAAATACTTAAATAAATAATAATTAAAGTATAAAAGTATTGATACTTACAATACACAATACTTTTAAATAGTTTGTTACTTTAATACAACATTGAATATTATTAGCACAACTGTACTTCTTTTTGCTAGTTTAAACATTAGTTAAATTAGTCTGCATTTACGTTGTTCCATTTTAGATGTGGTTTTAAACATAAGCTGTTATCGATGACTGTTTTATTTCTCCGAAACTCTGTGTCCCTGATATACTTACAAAACAGTCTCCATGGCTGAAATACCCCACTTAAAAATCTTCTTTAAATAATATTATTAGATTTAGATTTAAATTATAATAATCTAAATTGAACCTAATTTGGAATAATATAATTGCTAACCTAAATTCTCACGTAAAAACTGATTTCAATACGTACAGCAGCGCCTTCTTTTTAATAATGTAACGTTTGTCTGTGTATTACACCAAACTTTGAGAACATTAAAAAAAAAATATTATTTCCGATTTTACTGTCTGCATTGAATTTACTTCTAACTGGCGTACACGAATTACTTAAACCATTATTCTAAAGTTCTAACTCATGGTAATTCCTGCCACATGCTAAACACAAAAGCAGGAAACCATTTCAATTTCAGGTGGAAGCCAAGTGAGTTCAGTGACATACTGCGTGTAAATGGTACTTAACAATGTTAAGCCAGGTTAAATAACCAAAATTGCGTGTACAGTAAGCTCATTTACCTATAGAGAATCCTCAATATGACATCCTCTGTGTGAACCAAATATTCGTTACCGATAAAATTGATTCAGTTCGTCACCTCACCACAACTAATGTTTATTAAAAAAACAGCTAGACAGTTTCATACAATTGAAGATATAGCATAAGTTTTTGGGTAATTAGTTATATTATTACTCTATGAGCAGAATACAACTTGATTCCTTTATCTGGTTAAATTAACACAGAAAAACGACATTATATGAAATATACCTGGGCATTTTCATGCACGAATTGTGAAAGATGTTTCTACCAATACCAAACCTAACTACCACCTGCCCATTAACAATTATCCAAATCTCAGTTTTATGCACTGCCTTAATATTTGTCATGACGTTATATTTATGTAGTGATTTTAGTTTGCTAATATTTTATATACGTGAAAAATACAGAAACCGATTTATGTAACTTATATTTCAATTTTATTATTATAAATTTATTAGAAATTTCATCCCTACATAAAAAACAGGCACGTATGTGAATGTGTGTGTGTGCGCGTGTGTAAATGTATATACGGATAAAATAAGGCCTGTTGTAAGCACACATACGCATAGATACAATTGCTACGCTTATGCCTCAAGTGTCACTAACTACAATAAAAATACACTTATTAAATAAAGATACTGAACTCTAGTGTTATTGCGATGTAATGCTTTTAAATTTGTATGAACTAATATTTCTATTAGAAGAGACTAATATTTCTATTTTGACATATTTATGTAATATAAGTTTATTGACAAATACCGACGTAATTGTGGTTGATAAACCTATTATTTAAATTTTAAAAGATTTTAAGTTTCAAAATTAAAAAAAATTGTAAGATTATTTGTAAAGTTACTACTACAGTATTATTTAGTCAGTAAAATGCAAGCATTTTTCATACG
Source organism: Magicicada septendecula (assembly GCA_034769895.1). Lineage (NCBI taxonomy): Eukaryota > Metazoa > Arthropoda > Insecta > Hemiptera > Cicadidae > Magicicada > Magicicada septendecula. The sequence continues at coordinate 106,904,312 of CM068370.1, forward strand.
TTGAACAACCCCAGCAACTTGTAAGTAACCGAATAGATACTTTTATTGTAAATAAGTTTATCCAGCTATTCATTCAATCAGCAAGCTTTAAATTTTGTCGCCCATGTTTAGAAGTGTGCTGGAATCTGCTAATAGAAATCTTTCATATCGTAAGGAATGAATTCCCCGGAATAGATTCCAACAACTTTAGAAGTTAGACTGATTCCGAATTACCAATTTCATTGCTAAGAATAGTTTTCAACGGTTGATCAAATGCACATAATATAAAATGGTGTAATCTAAAGAACAAAATATTTATTATTCAGAAGTCTTTCTGAACGTTTCCCATTCAAGAACGCTGGCCGATTGTCAGGTCTGAATACCATGTGCAAAATCAGTTTAATCTGTCATTATTTTTATTGTTTTTTAATATCTTACATATAAAATTCATTAAATACTGCTTCTCCCCTAACACGCAACAGTAACAGGTTTGCTGCATGGTAGTATCTTGGATCTATTACTACAAGCTATCTATCATTAAGACGGACATACTGTCAGAAAAAATAACATAACTATTTCTAACTAGACGGATGATATCGGAACAATACTTGCGCGACTTCAAAATTTAGTCACCAAAATGAAACAAATTGCAGGATATAATTTTTAAACTTCTATATTACTAAAATTATGATTCCCCATTGTTCCAAACATTGTTGTGCACGTTTAACCATAAACAAAGCTGAAAAAAATAAAAATTCAATACAAAGTATATTTCAACAATTTATTAAATTTAAAACATCACATGTTGCATTTCCGTTCTTGATTAACATACATTGATCGTTATTATTTCATTTTGTATTTTATCATGTCAAAAATATGACGGCTTACTTAATTCAAGCCTGTGCTTATCATACGACTAAAAAAAAAATTATATGAATATTTTGTTTCGATTTTTTCAATTTGCGACATTACAACGTTGGGATGACAGAAACGTTGTGTAAATAGAGATGATACTTGTAGAGCTGGATATCAGTTTAATTAATACAAAGCGCTCAAAAGAATTATTAAATCATATTGCAGTACATTTACTAATTATATTTGTTACCTTTATGTAGGAAATCAGAAATCCGTATCTGTTTCCCGTCAGAATAGTAATATATGTAGATACTGGTATATAGGCCCAATAATATGATTTGAGTCATGTCAGCTCATTGAAAATAAAAGAAGACAACAATAACAGCTTTAAATAAGGCTACAATAGGATGCTTAAAAATTTTCCAATAATATTAGTGTCGCTGAGTCAAACAGATTTGCGTTTGTATATTTGAACGCTAAATTAGATGTAGTGTTTATTAACTCAGGTTGCTGTGAGATCGTACTTACTTTATTCCACGATAGAAAGTGCAATTTAATTTTCTAAAATACTTAGGATGACTATTGTAAATACTGTGGATAAATAAATGTTGTCTGAGGTACATTGAAGCAATTATAAAAAGTATTGTTACGACGGTCTACTTGATCGTCGTAGGTACAGTGGAAAACAAAATAAGTATAAGGCACCAATTAAGTCACTAATCACCAGCTTTAATTTTCACAGTCAACAGTTCGTAATTAACAACACAGTCTCTTATAACAAATCAAATAAAAATTGTTCACACGCAAATAAATGTCAACTAATATTAAAACGCAATTGTATTACAATACACCGTCCCATTATAAAACACTTCACTAATAACCACTTTAACACACACAGTAATTTCGCCAGATAATAACTCTCGAACAGCACTGTAATTTATCGCGACTAATACTGAACTGAACGTCGTTGAGTACGGGTATTATACCGCCCCAAATTACTAGACTATTCCATAATGCGTGTTAGCGCCAGTGTGTACTACGTAATTAATTGCGGCCTCGACACAGTCCGCGCGGCTGGCGGCCTTCAGAAAAATCTCCCGAATGCGTCAATAAGTACGTACACCACCACATTGCATTCTGGATCTCTCTGGAATCTTAGGTAAACACGTAGATTGTTCTGTGATGTCGTAACACTCCCCTCCTTAAGCCTGTTCGTACCGAAAGGGCAAACAGTCACTGAAGTAGTACTTAGCCAGGCGATCTAGGTGGACGGCTTTGAACTTTCGCTACCCTTCCTGTTGAATACGATAAACAACACAGTTAATTCTTTTTCACCGTGTAGGGCCCTTCCCAGTTAGACTGAATCTTAGGTCAGCGACCACGACGGCGCTTTGGGCTGAATCACGTAATACAATGTGATTGTTCCCGTTATAATACTTACAAGTGGAGAGTGTCTACTCACCAGTTCGGACGTTCAAATTCGTATTTTCTATCAAATATATTGCAACTTACCGTCTGCGGCTTCCAGAAACAACGTGTTCACAAAGTTGACATGTTTCGGTACACTTGTCCCATCATCAGAACTTAAAATAATCGTGTATCATTTAAGTTGATACATTTGTCAATTAATTAAAATATTAAAATTCAACATGAAATAAATAATTTAAAACAATATAAATACGTAAATGTCTAAAAGCGAGCGCGAACGTTTAACGATGTACATCGTACGGAAATTCACCGCGCACTGAATTACGTTTTGCTCCCACCACGACAATATAGCAAAGCAGTGTCGTACAATACATTTGATTTGAAAAGCAGTTTATCATTTAAAACATGCGGCTTGGTATCAGTATTGTTATATGCTTTATAAATTTCATACTCTTCAAGAGCGTTCAAATATCGCCCTTTCTTACATATGTGAAGGGGTCTTAAATTAGTTTTAAAATTTGTGTAATTATGATTCTCGGAAATGAGGTGTTCTGCAAATTTTGACTTGATATTGTCCAAACTGTGAAGGTGTGTAGGTGGCCTATGTTCTGTAAATCTTTTTAAAAAACTACGTCCTGTCTGGCCCACATAAAAGGCGTCACAATCGTCACATATCAATTTGTAAACACCAGTTTTGTGTTCAAGGCTGGTAGATCTGCGGACACGAAGATTATTCATAATATTATTAGTGGTTTTGTAAGTGACCTTTATATTGCTGGTTTTATTAAAAATTGACCAAAAAATCTTAGGCATAAGGTATGTGTACGGTGTTGCAATGTATTTGCGTGTTGTATTCTCGCGTGTTTTATGTCCGTTAATTTTTCTATGTTTTTCTTAATTTTTTGAAGAATGTTGTTCACCATATCGACATCATAACCATTAGCAACTGCAGTGAGTTTAATGATGTATAATTCCTCACGGTATTCTTTATCACCGAGGGGCAAAGATAAAAGTCTATAAATCATACTATGGAAGGCAGCCAATTTCTGGGATAAAGGATGAAAGGACTTTGCATGTATTACAATATCAGTCGTTGTGGGTTTTCTATAGATGTTAAATTGTAATTTTTTATTATTGTCCTTGGCAACAGTTAAATCTAGAAAATTCAGTTTACCATTGTTTTCACTTTCAAGTGTGAACCGCATTTTGTCATTGATATTATTCAAATAACTATGTAAATTATCAATTTGCCTTTGTGTACCTTTGTATATTGAAAAGGTATCATCAACATACCTGCCGTAAAATATTATGTTATTCTTGTGTTTGTTATTCGTGAGAATGAATGAATTTTCGAAATAATTCAGGTATATATCTGCAAGAAGACCTGAAAGTGGAGAACCCATTGCTAACCCATTTTTTTGGCTGAAATATTGATTATTGTGGGTAAAGTAATTTTGATCAAGAACTAACTCCAAAATGTGCATAAATTCATTTATACTATCAATATCCAATTTATTAGTATCAATAAGGTTAATCTTAAGTATACGTAGGGTCTCAGCTACTTGTATATTCGTATATAAGTCTACAATATCAAAGGAAACAAGTTTGTAAGCCGGTTCAACTATTAAGTTTTTAACCTTATTCACAAAGTCAACACTATTAATTAGACTATGATCATTAATTATTTATATATTGTGCTTTATTATGTTAACTAATTTTTTAGCCGTTCTATACCCCGGAGCAGTGGTGAAATTTACTAATGGTGTCAAGGGGATAGCATCCTTGTGGAGTTTGGGTAATCCCGTCAAAACGGGTGCTTTTGAATTTATAGGTTTCAAAGATCTTCTTGTTTGTTCATCAAACAAATGAGTGCATCTGTTTATACACTGATTTAATCGTTTTACATAATTTTCAGTTGGGTCAGAATTTAGTAAACCAATGTTGTTGTTAATAATGAAATTTTGTATTTTATTTTTATAATCTTCTCTGTCCATAATAACCACAGTGTTACCTTTGTCAGCTTTAGTGACGAGAGCTTTATTGTCAGATAACTTTTTTTAATCCTATTAAAATTTTCCGTTCTACATTATAATTAGTATGTGTTAAAGGAATAGAGGAATGAATATTATTATACCGATTTTTAATGATTTTATTGAATTTTTCGTTTATTAAGAAACGTGTCTGGTCTTGATCTTTTTGGTCAACCATTGTCTTAACAACAGTCTCTGCATTGATAATTTCTGTAATAATGTGCTTACGATTGAGACTCGATTTGTGTATGGGACGATTATACTTCAAACCTTTGCTCAATAAATCAGTTTCATCAGTATTTAAAACAAGGGAAGTTAAATTCTGCAACCGCGTATAAAATTTGTGTTTACATTTGAAATTGCTGGATATCGGTAACTGATCATTCAGCAACCTTTGTAGTTTATCTGATTGCTTTATACGCATTTGATAAACTATTCGCCTGACGTCATTGTTTATAAAATCCAGATAATGATTCAGTACGGCTGGATGCGTGTTATCTAATAATTGTAAATGTAATTTGTATAATGTATAATTTAGATTTGACTTTTTAATGTATAGAGATTTAATTTCTTCTTTAATTCTGTAAATTTTTGCATATTTTTTGGTTTTTGATTCAGCAATAGATGAATCTTTAAGTCTTATAATAGCATAATTCGGTATAACATTGTTCTTCAAAAATTATTTGTTGAACTTAATGTGTAAAATAATTTTGTGTAATTGAACTTTAATATTTTGAAATTTTCGTACTAAGTTTGCACGACTTGCAGTACGACGTTTAAAAGGAATAATTCCAAATATTTAGTACCAAGCCACGTGTTGTTCAATCAAATATATTGCAACTTACCGTCTGCGGCTTCCAGAAACAACGTGTTCACAAAGTTGACATGTTTCGGTACACTTGTCCCATCATCAGAACTTAAAATAATCGTGTATCATTTAAGTTGATACATTTGTCAATTAATTAAAATATTAAAATTCAACACGAAATAAATAATTTAAAACAATATAAATACGTAAATGTCTAAAAGCGAGCGCGAACGTTTAACGATGTACATCGTACGGAGATTCACCGCGCACTGAATTACGTTTTGCTCCCACCACGACAATATCGCAAAGCAGTGTCGTACAATACATTTGATTTGAAAACCAGTTTATCATTTAAAACATGCGGCTTGGTATCAGTATTGTTATATGCTTTATAAATTTCATACTCTTCAAGAGCGTTCAAATATCGCCCTTTCTTACATATGTGAAGGGGTCTTAAATTAGTTTTAAAATTTGTGTAATTATGATTCTCGGAAATGAGGTGTTCTGCAAATTTTGACTTGATATTGTCCAAACTGTGAAGGTGTGTAGGTGGCCTATGTTTTGTAAGTGACCTTTATATTGCTGGTTTCATTAACAATTGACCCAAAAAATGCTATTATAAGACTTAAAGGTTCATCTATTGCTGAATCAAAAACCAAAAAATATGCAGAAATTTACAGAATTAAAGAAGAAATTAAATCTCTATACATTAAAAAGTCAAATCTAAATTATACATTATACAAATTACATTTACAATTATTAGATAACACGCATCCAGCCGTACTGAATCATTATCTGGATTTTATAAACAATGACGTCAGGCGAATAGTTTATCAAATGCGTATAAAGCAATCAGATAAACTACAAAGGTTGTTGAATGATCAGTTACCGATATCCAGCAATTTCAAATGTAAACACAAATTTTATACGCGGTTGCAGAATTTAACTTCCCTTGTTTTAAATACTGATGAAACTGATTTATTGAGTAAAGGTTTGAAGTATAATCGTCCCATACACAAATCGAGTCTCAATCGTAAGCACATTATTACAGAAATTATCAATGCAGAGACTGTTGTTAAGACAATGGTTGACCAAAAAGATCAAGACCAGACACGTTTCTTAATAAACGAAAAATTCAATAAAATCATTAAAAATCGGTATAATAATGTTCATTCCTCTATTCCTTTAACACATACTAATTATAATGTAGAACGGAAAATTTTAATAGGATTAAAAAAAGTTATCTGACAATAAAGCTCTCGTCACTAAAGCTGACAAAGGTAACACTGTGGTTATTATGGACAGAGAAGATTATAAAAATAAAATACAAAATTTCATTATTAACAACAACATTGGTTTACTAAATTCTGACCCAACTGAAAATTATGTAAAACGATTAAATCAGTGTATAAACAGATGCACTCATTTGTTTGATGAACAAACAAGAAGATCTTTGAAACCTATAAATTCAAAAGCACCCGTTTTGACGGGATTACCCAAACTCCACAAGGATGCTATCCCCTTGACACCATTAGTAAATTTCACCACTGCTCTGGGGTATAGAACGGCTAAAAAATTAGTTAACATAATAAAGCACAATATATAAATAATTAATGATCATAGTCTAATTAATAGTGTTGACTTTGTGAATAAGGTTAAAAACGTAATAGTTGAACCGGCTTACAAACTTGTTTCCTTTGATATTGTAGACGTATATACGAATATACAAGTAGCTGAGACCCTACGTATACTTAAGATTAACCTTATTGATACTAGTAAATTGGATATTGATAGTATAAATGAATTTATGCACATTTTGGAGTTAGTTCTTGATCAAAATTACTTTACCCACAATAATCAATATTTCAGCCAAAAAAATGGGTTAGCAATGGGTTCTCCACTTTCAGGTCTTCTTACAGATATATACCTGAATTATTTCGAAAATTCATTCATTCTCACGAATAACAAACACAAGAATAACATAATATTTTACGGCAGGTATGTTGATGATACCTTTTCAATATACAAAGGTACACAAAGGCAAATTGATAATTTACATAGTTATTTGAATAATATCAATGACAAAATGCGGTTCACACTTGAAAGTGAAAACAATGGTAAACTGAATTTTCTAGATTTAACTGTTGCCAAGGACAATAATAAAAAATTACAATTTAACATCTATAGAAAACCCACAACGACTGATATTGTAATACATGCAAAGTCCTTTCATCCTTTATCCCAGAAATTGGCTGCCTTCCATAGTATGATTTATAGACTTTTATCTTTGCCCCTCGGTGATAAAGAATACCGTGAGGAATTAGACATCATTAAACACATTGCAGTTGCTAATGGTTATGATGTCGATATGGTGAACAACATCCTTCAAAAAATTAAGAAAAACATAGAAACATTAACGGACATAAAACACGCGAGAATACAACACGCAAATACATTGCAACACCGTACACATACCTTATGCCTAAGATTTTTTGGTCAATTTTTAATAAAACCAGCAATATAAAGGTCACTTACAAAACCACTAATAATATTATGAATAATCTTCGTGTCCGCAGATCTACCAGCCTTGAACACAAAACTGGTGTTTACAAATTGATATGTGACGATTGTGACGCCTTTTATGTGGGCCAGACAGGACGTAGTTTTTTAAAAAGATTTACAGAACATAGGCCACCTACACACCTTCACAGTTTGGACAATATCAAGTCAAAATTTGCAGAACACCTCATTTCCGAGAATCATAATTACACAAATTTTAAAACTAATTTAAGACCCCTTCACATATGTAAGAAAGGGCGATATTTGAACGCTCTTGAAGAGTATGAAATTTATAAAGCATATAACAATACTGATACCAAGCCGCATGTTTTAAATGATAAACTGCTTTTCAAATCAAATGTATTGTACGACACTGCTTTGCGATATTGTCGTGGTGGGAGCAAAACGTAATTCAGTGCGCGGTGAATCTCCGTACGATGTACATCGTTAAACGTTCGCGCTCGCTTTTAGACATTTACGTATTTATATTGTTTTAAATTATTTATTTCATGTTGAATTTTAATATTTTAATTAATTGACAAATGTATCAACTTAAATGATACACGATTATTTTAAGTTCTGATGATGGGACAAGTGTACCGAAACATGTCAACTTTGTGAACACGTTGTTTCTGGAAGCCGCAGACGGTAAGTTGCAATATATTTGATTGAACAACACGTGGCTTGGTACTAAATATTTGGAATTATTCCTTTTAAACATCGTATTTTCTGCCTCAACTTCGGGTTGGCCAACTCTTCTTGGTAAACCAAAATTGCAAAGTTTAATTTTTGATAAGTGAGTAATCAATTTTTAAAGATTAGTTAAATAAAATCAAACATTCAGTTCAATGCTTCTATTATGTTTTATTAACAATTATCAATTCGTTTTTCTTATTACAATTTCTTCTAAATTATTATATTTTATTTTGCGCCGGCATGTTTAATTATTAGCGGTTGGCTATTCTGTCCAGCCGTTGTATCGAGACTACGGTTCTGGAGTTGTTTTTTTCGTTTATTTATAATCTCAGGTTGAAGTTCTTGGGACTACAGAAAATGTTGTCAAATGGACCAATAAATGTACAAAATTTTACAAATACCATATAAATAACATAGAAAATGTGATACACTTATAATTACAGTGGTAAACTATAGCTGCTGGATATAGCGTTTGGAGGTTATTTGAGTTTAGTAAATTTTACTTTTAAAATATATTCACTTAAGGAATCAATGTTAGATTGAGATTGTTCTTCAATTTGAGGTGTTCATTTAATCAAAGAAAGTTCAACTGTTTGTTAAAAAGTGATAAATGGTGTTGAAGGTGTATTTTCACTTATAGTTTTTATTTTCTTGTGTGTTACTGTTAAGTCGTATTTTAAAATATACTTGACAATCCTCTGTCTCTTCTATCCGGTTAGTATTTGTCACGAATACTGCTGATTGTCCTTTTTTAGTTAATTAAATTCTTCTATTTTCTGAGTTATTTGGTTAAGGTGTTTATTTTTCATCAGTCATCCTTGTTATCGAAAATTCCGTCATTCATTTATAGGTTTTAGATATTTTCTTCCTTCCAATGGTTCGTATTCCGTCACATGGGATTCCTCAGCAATTCCTCATGGATAATTTAATTTTTTCTGTTAATTTTAAATTCATGTGAGTGTTAATGTTATTTCTGTAATTTAGCTTACTATTTTCGTCATTAATTTTTATAGATTTTGTTTAATTAATTCTCTTATTTGCTCATTGCGGTTTAATACGTCTGCACTCATCAAGAGCTAGTAATGGAATCCTACAATTTATTTACTGGTTACCATAGTTTCTCTCTTCCAAACACTAACTCACATTGGTTGATAATTTACAACATTGTTATATAAAACTAACACTTTTTTATACAAAATTACTAAAAATATTTAAACTATTATAACTCCCTTATACTACCTGTAATCTTAAATATAATAACACCATTAGTTTGCTTTTTGTTTACAAATTATTTTGATATCTCATAAGGTTACCTTTTTTCAAATTATAACAGATTCTTACATTTTTCATTTGGGTTTCTTTTGGTAAATTACTAATTATTTTCTATATAATTTTGTGTCCTACACTATTATTATGAAACCTAACCGGATTATATACTTTATTTAATCAATTGTTATGGTTTTGTCTTAAATTTTACAAATGTCTAGTTACCAGTTATAGGCCTATTGCCTAGAGTTCAAATTCATCTCCCCTATACTCATTACAACTGTTCATGTCAATTTTGTTAATTTTAAGTGCTTTTAAACATAATTACTGTAATAACCCAGACTAAATTATAACATTTGATTATTTTTTTAATCATCATATAACATAACATAATTCCTTAACAAACCTTTTAGGCCAATGCTAGTGTCTAAGGTTTTACATGTATTTTAAACGGCTCTGTTAAACATAATATTCAACATAATAACATTTGGGGTAATTAAGACCAAAACAAAATATAATAAAGTGAGCAGGAGGTGTGTATTAGTATTCCCTTATAATTTCACTTATAGAATACAGTGTCTAACTCCCTTTACCTGTTTTACCAGCATAACATGTTAGTCTTTTATCATTATTTTTAACAGTGGTTAATATAAATTTATAAACTTAATTCATTAAAATAAAACAATGGACTCCTTCCCATCCTTATTATATACTAAAACACTTCCTTAAAGTAATGGAAAACAATTATTAGTGGTTTGCTTCTAACAAACATTGTTATATCATATACAAACAGTTTCTGATTTCATTAAAACTATGCCAATGTATACTTATAACAGTCCCTTATAATTTATACAGTTTATTTATTATATTTGGGTCCAGTATAGGCTATTATCACAAGTTCTTTCTTTATTCCTGACTACACTTCACTTTATTACCTAGTATTTTTATGTAGTTCATTGATTGACACTGGGTCCTATCATGGTATATTATTTATTATTATTTTCCTTACTTACTAATCACTTCTTTAGTTCACCTTCAAATATTGTATTATATATTTCATGTAATTATTAACAATGGGTCCTATCAAGGTTCATTAATTATCACCACTTTCCTACTTAATTATTGCTATTTAAGTTTATTTTATAATATTGTCTTTTGATAGTTTACTTATTACCAGCTTTTCTATATATTATCAGTATATTTGTTCTTACATTTCATTTTCTTTTTACATTTCCTTCTGTTTACATTCTATTTATTTTCCTACTTAATTTTGTACTTTTATATATATATGATTCTTTTTAATAATTGGGTATTTTTTATATTATGACTTTAATTATTTTCTCTGGATCACCTTTTCCAATCTATTGGGTCTCGTCATCGTCATTGTCCTTGTCTACGTCAAATTCAGTTAATGGTGTTGTTCTATCATATCCTTTTTTTAATAATTTTTTATTATACAGCTTTTCTTGCCTTATTGATACCTATAAACCTTGTGCTACCGTAGGTCACGTTACAACAGCCAGACCTGATCTCCTTCTTGGAAACCCACACTATTGCTGCGAATGTCATAACGAGTTTTCATTTTATCACTGGCAATCTTCAGCCGTCCTCTTACCAAGAGATTTATTTATCGTAGTTTGTTTTCTAATTGCAAGTATTAGTTCTGTGGCCCTTGGGACTGAGTCTCAGGTGATCCAAACATCAAATCCCCAGGAAGACGAATCTCCCGCCCAAACACCAATTTTGCTGGAGTCATGCCGGCTGTGTAGTGTACTGGTGATCTATACGCCATGAGGAATGGTGGTATACGTTGGTCCCAGTCTGTTTGGTTCTCGTCAACAACCTTCGAAAGATGCTGCTCAAGTGTCGTATTGAATCTCTCAACCATCCCGTCCGACTGAGGATGCAGAGGCGTTGTTCTGGTCTGTCGAATTCCGAGTTGAATTTCGAGTAGCGGCGTACTTCTTTAAACACTCCTGATTTGAAATTTCTCCCTTGATCCGTATGGATTTCCATAGGGGCTCCATAACGGCAACAGAAGTTGTGAACTAACTCCTTTGCCACAGTGGTAACCTCCTGATTTGGAATTGCGTAGTCTTCCACCCACTTAGTAAAGTAGTCACCTACAACCATGATGTACCGGTTTCCATCGTCAGTAACTGGGAATGGTCCAGCAATGTCTATGGCAATTCTCTCGAAAGGCAATCCAACGTTATACTGTCTCATTTTCCCCTGCTTCTGGTTTGTGGGCCCTTACTTGCACCACATATTTCACATGTCCGAACCCATTCGTCTACGTCGTGGCTAAGATGAAGCCAATAGAAGCGCTTCAGTATTTTGTCAAGGATTTTGTTAACGCCAAGATGGCCTCCAGATGTTCCATCATGCATCTCCTTCACTTTACTTCAGACTGCACTTTACTTCGGGGAACTATCAACTGCATGACCACGTCTCGTCCATCTGCACTTTCCCAATACCTCTTCAGCAATCCGTTTTCTAAGGTGAGAGATTCCCATTGTGCCTAGTAGCCCTTCAGCACTTCGGAACCATGGCAGATATCTTGCCAATCCGGGCGGCGGCCTTCCTCTTTTGCTGTCAAGATCGGTCCAATATCTTCATCAGTCATCTGTTCTTGTCGACAGTCTTTAGTTGTCCAGCCGTCAGCCAGGAAATCTACAGTGATGGCTTGAACATGTTCGCTTGAGTTTTGTTCTTCCTTTCTGTGGCAATGTCGGCAGTCTTCCGGGCATGGTCTTCGTGATAAGCCATCTGCATTACCATGCAGGCCCCCCTGCCGATGTTGTACCTTGAAGTTGTACTCTTGCAGACGTTCGAGCCACCTTGCCAAGTGTCCTTCCGGATTTTTAAATCTCAAAAGCCATGCAAGCCCGGCATGGTCGGTACGTAGTGAAAACTCTCTCTCCCATGAAGGTATTTATGGAAGTCCTCCAAAGCTCCAACATCGCCAACAACTCTCTCCTTGTAACACAATAATTTCTCCCTAGTTTAGAAAGCGTAATCATAAAAAGTATTGTTACGACGGTCTACTTGATCGTCGTAGGTACAGTGGAAAACAAAATAAGTATAAGGCACCAATTAAGTCACTAATCACCAGCTTTAATTTTCACAGTCAACAGTTCGTAATTAACAACACAGTCTCTTATAACAAATCAAATAAAAATTGTTCACACGCAAATAAATGTCAACTAATATTAAAACGCAATTGTATTACAATACACCGTCCGATTATAAAACACTTCACTAATAACCACTTTAACGCTCACAGTAATTTCGCCAGATAATAACTCTCGAACAGCACTGTAATTTATCGCGACTAATACTGAACTGAACGTCGTTGAGTACGGGTATTATACCGCCCCAAATTACTAGACTATTCCATAATGCGTGTTAGCGCCAGTGTGTACTACGTAATTAATTGCGGCCTTAACACAGTCCGCGCGGCTGGCGGCCTTCAGAAAAATCTCCCGAATGCGTCAATAAAGACGTACACCACCACATTGCATTCTGGATCTCTCTGGAACGTTCGATAAACATTTAGATTGTTCTGTGATGTCGTAACAGTTATACGTAACTGTTACACCTGCCTTTCCTTTTCACTGTGGTAAAGAATTCGCCTATATGTCAGCGTGAGTGTCTATATGTGTATGTGTTTGCATGTGTACGCATCTAAGTCAGAGACAATGAGATTAATGGCAGATTGGGTCTGATAATAAGTTAAAATGATGGCCAAAACTTGTAAATAAAACATGGTCAAGTTGTAATTCAATATGCGTTTCAAAAGTAGTTGTATTTCCTAATTCCTATTCAATAAACGATTACTTTAAGCAGTAAAAGAAACAGTCGTATTTTACTTAACATTGATACTGCCTATCTCATAAATTCCATCTGTAACCGTCCCATTCCATAAATTTCATACAGTTTGGTAACCTTCACACCCCTAATGAGTACTTTCCAATGATTCTGTACATCATTAATTTTTCACATATTTTTACAGAGGACGGGAAAACAGTAAGATATCAAGCGCTTTTAAAACGATAGCTAAGCAAACTCTTAAATTGTACGTGGCTTAGGAAGTTTAGAAGTGATCTGTATTTATTCCTCTTTGTAGCAGTCAATCACTGTTTCAGAAATATTTTATTTTCCCTCCTGAGATTATTCTTGATTCTTTGAGATTGTGATATTTATGTAATTATTATAAAATTTTGCTAACAATATAGTTCAGTAATTAGTATGTTAGGGCCTACTTTATATTATGATTAGTATTTAGATATTTTTATCCATTTATACATATAGTATGTAGAAACTCATTACATGATCTGTCACAAACGCAGCAGTGTAGAATATTAATTTATTTTATTTATACCATTAACTTTCTCTATTTTATTGTAAAAATTAAGTAAGTATAAACAACTTTCTATTGCATTGAATTACTAGCTGTTACCCACGGATTTGCACGCAAATATTTGATTTTTAGTAAGTATTTTAATATAATTGTTATTTTCTACGTCTATATGGCGTTCTGTCAGCTCGCATAACAATTTTGTACTCATTAGTCAAATTCTCTTCAAAGTTGTGTTCAACATTTGTACTATTTTAACATGCACTAAATTATTATGTTGGTGCAACAGCCTTTGGAGATTTAAAAGTACTCGGTTAAAGCCTTTGGAGATATTTATAAAGTACCTGTTAAATCAAAAACGCTAAATTCTTTATTTTAAGTGTTACTGTGTTAGAAGCATTGTATAACACATTAAACGTTATGTTTTTCTCAACCATGGCTTTTATTTATTTCAGCAGTAATCTATAAACCAAAATGCGTTGTCACCTAACCTCACAAATAAAAACAACACGTATGTTTTCTTTGCATTAAGTAATAGGAAAATTTACAATTAGTACACTTTTCACATCCTAATATATCGATAAAATGGCATATTATATAAAACATCGAAAAAGAACTGCAAGAATGGATAAATGTACAATTCTGATGTCGCTAAATAGCTTTTGTTTATTTATTTGTTACTGTGGTAATTAATTCTGGTCTCCATGGTGTTGTTGACATCTTTAGTAGTAGTATTTAATATATTTTATTACTTATTCATTGCATCATCAGAAATACGGATAAACATAAATGTAATTTTATAATGGTTTAAGACAATTACAAAATATTTAGATGTATCTGTATACAAAATTACAAAATATCTCAATACAATCGATTATTAGAAACATTAAAAACTGCAGGAACTGATAAAGGTACAGTTCTGATGCCGCTAAACATTATTTGTTTATTTACTAGTTATTATGGTAATTAATTCTCGTCTCCATGGTGTTGTTGACATCTTTATACGCGTCAAAGAAAAGGCATAATTAAAAGGGCCTAACTCGTGCGAACGGCGCAAAATATCAAATTCCTAGTCAGACAGTATTTTTTACCTTGTGTCAAAGGTTACCTGTGCCAAATTTGGTGGCAATCGGTGTAACGGTGTCGATTTGTATTCAGTACCCATAAATCCTCGGACTTTGAATTTTATATATATAGATAAATAAATAATATGTGCTACCATCCTCTGTTTTTAACATTATTAAAAGTTTTTTATTTACAAAATTTCTAAAAACCAAAATATATAACAAACAAGTATAAAATAATATACCTCTAAAAAAAAAATTAAACCTTCAAAACCAGTTTAAAATTTAAACTGTTTAGTATTAAAAAAAATTTCATTATTTTAATGTAAATTAATTATATGTTTCCAAAAGGAAATGATATAAAGATTTCGCAGGAGGTTAATATTGCAGACATGTATTTCTATTTGTTCCTGTTTCTATTTGATGTCACTCCTTCCCCATTCATCAACAGTCTAGTATTCATCATTCGACTTTAATTACACATAAAACAAATGGTATTTTATCAGTTAGTAATTTTAGTAAAAATCTTGAAGTGATTGTAACATTTAAGTTAATATTATTTTCTAAGCATGCGCTCCGCCTAATTCAAAAACTCACACACAGGAATTAAATAAACCATTTACCCAAAATCTTACTTGGCTACTTCGCCAAAGACTTTTTGAGAACTCATCTGGTCTTATCATTATGATCAGTAAGTCTGCGTTGCTCAAGCTATAAAGGGCAAGCATTGCAAACCATTTTAGATCTTTGTAGTTTTTCCACTTAGTTTTGTTTTTGTTTACGCGAATGGATGTTTGTGTGTGTCTTACATAACTCTAATTGATTTCTACGATAGCAGTGAGCTACAGAATTATCAAAATACTACAAAACAGGAAATTTAAACATTTTACATTACAAATATATGTAATAATATAGTGTATATTGTAACGTTTCTCGATACCGGTGTGTTATAACTCCGTTTACATATTAATTTTGAAGTTTAAGATTTATGTTATGTAAGAAAATTTGATTTAATTGTTTCATTAAATTCAATTAATATTTAATTGATTACATTAATTAAATCGGTGAGTGTCTCTTGACGTTGTTTAAA
Organism: Magicicada septendecula; assembly: GCA_034769895.1. Lineage (NCBI taxonomy): Eukaryota > Metazoa > Arthropoda > Insecta > Hemiptera > Cicadidae > Magicicada > Magicicada septendecula. The sequence continues at coordinate 106,920,447 of CM068370.1, forward strand.
GAAAATATTTAGTGTTGATAATTTAGTTCAATTTGTTTATTCTTCGAAATTCATTCTGGTGTGACGTTCTTCTGTCGAATAGGTAATTCTGTGAAGTAGACTCTCACTGAAAATACATTTAGTTATATTTACTTACTTGTAGTTGGTCTGGCTGACTTCGTAGTGTTGATGAGATAATCTAATTTTAGATTTAATTATCACAATTCAAATCGCCGCTGTCTGTCTTGCCATCCAATGAGAGACGTTCACCTATCCTGAAATGTCCTAGTCTATTGAAACAAGCTGTCTGACTCTAATTAGCTGTATGAAAATTATAATTTATTTTCTTTAATAATTCAAAATATCATAAAACGTTCTCGGTTAAAATTTACTTTACATTTGAAATTTGTTTATAAAAAGTTGTCTCAGGGTTGGCAGTACTGATCTACGAACATCAGACTGTATTAACATAATTTTTGGTTTACTATTTTAATTCAAGTGTAGGTTCTTTTAGCCTGCAGAATACCAATAAAGTAACTAGAAAATCTTATTCTACCATTATAGGTAGTCGGAGAGTTATTTCAATTCACTTATTTCTTAATGCATAACAAACAAAATTATAACCATGCCTGATTTGGCATTATAGGTTAACTTGGTTTAATAGTCAATCGACAATAAATATTAAATGACTTAATAAACGTTAATGAACGTTAAAAGATCTCTTCACAATATCAAAAATGTGAACATAACAAAATAATAGCTCTATGCAGTGTTCTTTAAAGAATCATCTGGATTATCATACTGGATTCCTTTAAAGGTAATCGTTTAATTGTCATTATATTATGTTGCTTGGTACAACTTGCTTTATTCATAATAGAAATAGAAAGAAATATTCAAATAGTAGTAGACTCTTCCTAAAATTAAATAAACACACATAATAATATTTGCTTTGGTTAACTTTCGTTAATTAATTTCGTCAGCTGACAATCCTCAAGTCTTACTAACTATCGTTAGTTAATCTTAGTTTAACATTAATATATTTATTCAGGTGTGTGGTTGTAACACACTCAGTGTTTATACATAATAGACTGTGCCGTACTGGGTTCGGCATCGTAGGCTAAGTGTTTTTAAAACGAGCGGCTTTGACGTCACGCGCGGCCACGGCATCTCGTCGTCGTCCGGCTATGCACACTGTTGCTGTGTAACTATGATATTCAGTTGGCGCGCCCAGCTGTTTTTGTACAGTCCTGCATTAGAGAAATTTTCTTGGGTAGACAGACACATTGAAACTGTCTCATTTCTATTCGAACCCTCTACCTGGTCATCTGCTCTCGACTGGCGGCACTCTTCAGTTCAGGACTTCGTCGACTTTCTCTATGGTTGGCTGAATAAAGTTCCGCTCCAGGTATGTACAAGTTGACTGGTTCTAAAAATATTCTAACCCCAAATATATTTTTGTGTTTCAGCTTCTATTATAAACTATACTTGTGTGTGTGCGTGTATATCAGTTTTCAATTTCGGCGTTAACGCAATTAAAGCTTAACTTAATATGAATGTAAATGTTGCGGGTCAAATTGACTTCAGTACAGAAAATGATAATGCATCTTGCACTCAGCTGTTGTTGTTTTGTGTTATTAATAATTATGAAATACTTAGTTAATTAATTTGAACATTTTCAACGAAATACATAAAACGTAATTGGTAGATGAGTGAAATAAGTCACAGCTGGGGAGTTTAATACTGATTAATACGAATTAGTGGCGATGTGTGTGTGGGCTGTTGATGTTTAAAGTTGGTGTTGGAAATTTAATGCGGACGGCCTATGTGGCGAGATCATTTCCTTATGACACCCTATACAACTCATTACATGTCGCAGGTGCTCGAACAAGGGCGAGATGGGTGTCGGGTGTGACGACCAACTGTCCACCCTCCTGGCAGAGACGATCCTTTAGCCACGATTGCCGTCAGTTGAGATCTACCGTTCAGACACACTTCTAACGCTACGCTGCCCCAGGACTTCGTAGTACAACCGAAACACTACTGATCAGCCACAGTATTGCTTAAGTGCATCGGACGATCCAGGTGGGAACATTCTAATTATTTAATTCTATCGCAACGACATTGTGAATGCACGGAAGCTCCCAGAAGCTCACTCATGAAGTTTTAAATGTTAAACTTTTGCACAAACTCTCATGTTCAGTTCTGTGACTGCATGTGTGAACATTACACAATTAGACCTAATGAAATCTATTATATATGCTTATAATGTGTAAGAAAATTACACACACACGCATATCTGCAGTCGGCTTTAAGTTCCACTTTTAATCCAATTAAAGCCATTAGAGGGTTAGTTACTTTGTGCTTTCTTGTCATGCGGTCATGGCAGAATTCTAGTCACGTAAAGGGGGCTGTCTGATGTTTTAAGTTGAGAAACTATTTTCCTGGTCACATATTCTTATTGCTTTTATGATTAAAGTGAGGGTTGATTAGTATGTTGAGTCTCTGGTTTAGTTGGGGGCGGGCACTTACATTTTCTGGTGCTAATTACCAAGGCATATTAATGCTTCGTAGCTGTGATTTATCTGATTTCCTTGTTAATTATATTTATACATGTATATATATAGTTGTGCATTCATTTACTCTAGTTGAAATGGGTTTTATGAGGGGTTTAGTACTGAAATGAGGGATGTTGTGTCATTTATGTTGTGTATGTGCTTGTGTGTGTAATCTTTATATATTTTGTTGGGGGAATATGTTATAAATTAAAAGATCATAAATGTGCTTACTAAGTTACTAAAAGGCTAGCCTATTTGAAGTCTATACAACACTTATGGATTAGTGATTTGCTATTTGGTGAATAATATTATTGCAACCATTAACTTAAACATAATGTGGCAGGATTTTTGCAATTTATGTTAATATTCAATTCACTCACATTTTATGCCATTAAGAATATTAATTGATATATATATATATATATATACTCCTGCAGTTAATTTTGCTCTTGTTCAATCTATAACTTGTCATCTCATGTAAGATTTGCAGGCTTAATAAAGTATACGCTTGTTGGTTAATAGACTTTTTCATTTGCAAGTCGTGTCATTCACCTGGGGGGACATGTCTGTAATTGTAATTGGGCCTTACACACTTTTGCTTCCTCTAGGTTCACCACCTAGTTCTAAATATGATGTCTCTCCCCTTTACAAAAAAAAACTTAATAAAAATAAAATAAAATAAAATTCAAAAAAAAATTTACAAAAAAAAAACTTATAAAATAAAGGGGGGTTTCAAATGGTAGATCAGAGCGTGGTTATGATTCTAGGTAGGTAGTAGATATTATTTCTGCCTTATTTTTTTGAACTTTGGAAGTTTTAGAATCTGGGGACTTGCATTTATTTTCTTAAATGAAACTTGGTGTGGCTACAGGCATGTCAGCTGGTGTTGGGACTTGCAAATTATTTCAAATTATTTTTTTTAATTGAAATCCAAGTGTTGCAAGAAAAGTTAATAGTAATGTAATGATTTAATAAAATGAATAATCAGAATAATAACATATTTTATAAAAGGAATAAGGGGTTGATGAAGCTTAAAATGATTTAATATGTGTTAGTGTTTAAGTAATTATTTTGTGATGTTGAGTGTAAGATAGGTTTTGGAAAGGGGTTATAAGCACGTGATTGATGGTTTTTAAAATGAATGAGAGCTGATCTATTTCACTTGGGCATACCCTGGAGCTCAGACAGATTTTGGACGTGATGAGGGCCGTCAGTACTTGTTGATTTTGATTGTGATTTGTTTCGTGGAATAGACAACGTGTTTGATAGCACCCCCGTTATATAGTATTTGTTGATTGAGGGCGTTGCGTTGCGGTATCATGTATTCTGAATGCGGTCATGGTCCGACCAGATGTCATGGACTTGATAGTTATATATTTTCGATTATATTGAATTTTATGTGTACTTTGTGGATTGTATATAGTGAGTCAGTTTTGTTGTTTTGTGTCGTGTTCTCTTCTGGGCATTTTGCATGGCTGTTTCTCTGCCTTTATGACACCCATCTCGTCGCATCGCTAGAGCACTCTGGAGCGGCTCAAAGGAAGAAGAGTACTTGAGTTTTTTCGGATTCTTTGTCATTATGTTTTGTAGGTTAAGTTTGTGTTAGGTGTTTCATTGGGATTTAAGTTTTATTGTTGTGTTTGAGTATTGTGCAACTCTGGCGACGGTATGTTACCAGGAATTGTCCCACCCCATTTCAGGGATTCTCCAGAAGCTTTCGGTGTTGGATGGAGTAGATGAGGACAGGTTGTTGGTCTTCTTGGACCTGGTCCTGCAGTTGGCAGATTTCCCGGGTGTGTCCGATGAGGAGATCTTGTCCCTTATATACCCGTATTGCCGGGGTTCATTGGCCGGTCTGGTCACCAACACTCTGCGTCAGGGCTGCAGTGTTGACACCTTCCATGGGGAAGTGTTGGATTTCTTCATACCCCATCGACGACGTTTCCAGCTTAAGTTAGATTTATTCTATCGCCTACAGGCCAACGGAGAGGCATTGGGGGACTTCGTGCATGATGTAAGGAAAGCTGCCCGTATATTAATGTTGGGGTTACCCGAGACGGAAGTAATACAAGTAATTCGAGAAGGTCTGAATCCCCAAGAGAGATCCCGGCTAGTTTTCGCAGATCCTCCACGTTGTTTTGCGGATCTGGACCGGTGGTGTGCGCATGCTAGGAGAGTCCAGGAGAATGATGAGTCCCGGGAAAGAGCTGCTAAAGATGTCCAGTACTCTAGTGGTTCATTAGGAAGAGCTAAAAACGACAAACATGGCGGTTGGCGGAGAACACAAGGGACTATAAGAAAAACTGAATATTCCGGAAGTAATGGAGGCTACAGAGGGGTGGCAAATGAGAAGACAGTAACAACAATTACAGCTGAGAGAAGAAATAAGTATGAAATTAACAGGGGAAGAAGTAGTTATGTTAGTAAACAGACATCGGCAAGTAGGGAGCCTGTAGTTAGGCGTTATTCTTATTTGGAGAAAAGTGAGAGTTTAAAGGTTCCAGAGGAATTACCAGTGTCTAATAGAGTAGTGAATGAAGAGGGTGAAGCAGAAGAAGAAAAGCGGAATAACTTCTGTGGATCAATACAAGAGCATAAGAACACGTCAGTTAATACGGAATTAGAGGACTCAGAGAGGACGTCATGGTTGAATCCGGATGCCGCAGAATTTGTTCCGGTATTGTTCGTGAGGGATCCAGATCCTGTAACATCATCATCGTCTACGCAGGGATATGAGAAGTCACTTGATGGTGTAGCTTTACCATCGCCAGTAGAAATTAATTTAGTCATTGCACATGAACCTGGACAGCTAGCTTCCAGGGTTGAAAATGTTGAGGATGTTGTAGTTGCTGAGAGTGGTAAAGGAGTTGAATCGACCGAAGAGTTATAAGAGCGGTCTGTAGATGCTGCACAGGGAAGTATAGTTATAGGTGTTAGTCAGACTGAAGAGTCTGAGTTTGCAGATGGACAAGGGGATGTCCAGGCTGCAAGTGTTTCTGAGGTTGCGGATGGACAAGGGGATGTTCATGCCGCAAGTGTGGTAGAAGTAGACGAGGTAGACGTTGAGGAGAAATTTGGTGGCAGCGTTGTGGAGCGTGTGAGTGAGAATGATGTAGTGTGTGAATATGTGCAGACGCCTTCTGTAAGTAGTGTTGAAGATTCCGAAGAGCGGAAAGAAGTTTCAGGTGGACCAGGTGAGCAAATAGAGGAGGATGAGGATGTGCAGTGTTCGGATGGTAGTAGTGGACGTGATGGCGATAAAGTTGATGATGATGAAAATGTTGGGGAAAATGAGATCGGAGAAGAGGTTAGTGAAGATGCGGTTGAAGATGGATCAGGGGAGCAACTGGAAGATGGTGAGGAGGTGCAGTGTCATGATGTTGATTTGGATTATGGGGACGAAGAAAGGGAAATTGTAGAAGAAAAGGAAGAAATTGTAGCAGAGGAGTTAGAGGATAATCCAAAGCGAAGTGAAAGTAGCGAGGTAAGTTGCCTTGATTCTGATTCAGAAGAAACGAAGCAGTGCAGCTCAACACGAAATAATTTCTCTGAGAGTGGTGTCCAAAAGGAACGAGTACCTAAAGTCCGCCATAGAAAGGTGAGAAGAAGCGGTTAACGGGTAGCGGGTAGATGTTCCCCACAGTCCCAGTGGTGTTCATCTATTTCAGGGTTGCGTCCCTGCCCACGCGAGCCTTGGTTTCCTCCATTCATCCTTATTTCCGGAGGGAGCCATGCCCTTACCCTTACTCCTAGCTATTGAGCCTTTAATGATCCTTACCCCGTTTCATCTTCCTGATTTTCCTACCCCTCCCCTTAGTAAAAAAAAAATCTATCAATAAGGAGTTAGAGAACCTTGCCGAGAGTGGTCCTGTAGATTGTCAGTTTCCCCTGTTCTGGAAAGTTATCATGGAGAAGGTTAGAGAGTTGGAGAGTGACCTTAGATTGTCGAGATCGTCAGTTTTCCCTGTTCTAAAATTACGATGGAGAAGTTATGTGCTGGTGTTTCCTTGGTCATAGTGGTTGATTTTGATTTTGGTTAGTGTAGGGTCGGTCCATGCCGCATTCCTCGTTTGATTTCTCTGGGTGTCAGTTTTGGATTAAGTGTGGTTTGCTTAGACGGTGGAAAAGTAACCCCCCCCTGCTAGTTAAGCTGCTTTTGAAAAGTTAAGAAATAGAATTGATGTTCGCGTGCCCTCTGCGCGGTCTTCTCTGCCTTGTGAATCGGGTCCGCCCACCCTAGTGTGGGGAGGTGGGCCAGTCATGTGTCAAAGATGGAGGATGCCTTGTTTGCTTCACATGGCTGGTCGATCCACGAGGTGGACGGTTCTCGAAGGGTACTCGCATATCAAGGCTGTAGCACCTTGTTAGCCTTCGGGCGTGAATATGTGAGTACCAGGAGAGTTAGGTGGTGGTCACCGGAATGGGTGACGTGTTGGGGCGGTCCCGAGAGTTTGGCATGGAGGAGAGGACTCGCGTGGGGGATGGTCGCAGTGTGGTAGAGATTTTCTGTCCTGGGAGGGGGGGAATAGTTTTAATGGTCCTGGATCTCAGTTATTAGATTTGGGAGGCCTTGGTGGTCGGTACTCAGAGCTGGTCAGCGTTTCTTCTCTTTCTCCTGTTCTGTTCCTTATATCTGCATGCGGACCAGGGCCCGGCGAGCATGCAGGACTCACACTTACATCTTCTCTTTCAGACACACACTCACTGACTCACACCTCTTCCTTCTGCTTTTTCGTTTTCCTGTGTTACTGAACTCACCAAGAGCGATTTAGAATCTGAGATTTTTCCAGGATTCCCGCAGCCATTGTGCTTTAGTACTGCTTTGATTTGGGTCAATCATGTTCCCCTTTTGGGGTGAGGGTGTGCCGTACTGGGTTCGGCATCGTAGGCTAAGTGTTTTTAAAACGAGCGGCTTTGACGTCACGCGCGGCCACGGCATCTCGTCGTCGTCCGGCTATGCACACTGTTGCTGTGTAACTATGATATTCAGTTGGCGCGCCCAGCTGTTTTTGTACAGTCCTGCATTAGAGAAGTTTTCTTGGGTAGACAGACACACTGAATCTGTCTCATTTCTATTCGAACCCTCTACCTGGTCATCTGCTCTCGACTGGCGGCACTCTTCAGTTCAGGACTTCGTCGACTTTCTCTATGGTTGGCTGAATAAAGTTCCGCTCCACGTATGTACAAGTTGACTCGTTCTAAAAATATTCTAACCCCAAATATATTTTTGTGTTTCAACTTCTATTATAAACTATACTTGTGTGTGTGCGTGTATATCAGTTTTCAATTTCGGCGTTAACGCAATTAAAGCTTAACTTAATATGAATGTAAATGTTGCGGGTCAAATTGACTTCAGTACAGAAAATGATAATGCATCTTGCACTCAGCTGTTGTTGTTTTGTGTTATTAATAATTATGAAATACTTAGTTAATTAATTTGAACATTTTCAACGAAATACTTAAAACGTAATTGGTAGATGAGTGAAATAAGTCACAGCTGGGGAGTTTAATACTGATTAATACGAATTAGTGGCGATGTGTGTGTGGGCTGTTGATGTTTAAAGTTGGTGTTGGAAATTTAATGCGGACGGCCTATGTGGCGAGATCATTTCCTTATGACACCCTATACAACTCATTACATGTCGCAGGTGCTCGAACAAGGGCGAGATGGGTGTCGGGTGTGACGACCAACTGTCCACCCTCCTGGCAGAGACGATCCTTTAGCCACGATTGCCGTCAGTTGAGATCTACCGTTCAGACACACTTCTAACGCTACGCTGCCCCAGGACTTCGTAGTACAACCGAAACACTACTGATCAGCCACAGTATTGCTTAAGTGCATCGGACGATCCAGGTGGGAACATTCTAATTATTTAATTCTATCGCAACGACATTGTGAATGCACGGAAGCTCCCAGAAGCTCACTCATGAAGTTTAAATGTCAAACTTTTGCACAAACTCTCATGTTCAGTTCTGTGACTGCATGTGTGAACATTACACAATTAGACCTAATGAAATCTATTATATCTGCTTATAATGTGTAAGAAAATTACACACACACGCATATCTGCAGTCGGCTTTAAGTTCCACTTTTAATCCAATTAAAGCCATTAGAGAGTTAGTTATTTTGTGCTTTCTTGTCATGCGGTCATGGCAGAATTCTAGTCACGTAAAGGGGGCTGTCTGATGTTTTAAGTTGAGAAACTATTTTCCTGGTCACACATTCTTATTGCTTTTATGATTAAAGTGAGGGTTGATTAGTATGTTGAGTCTCTGGTTTAGTTGGGGGCGGGCACTTACATTTTCTGGTGCTAATTACCAAGGCATATTAATGCTTCGTAGCTGTGATTTATCTGATTACCTTGTTAATTATATTTATACATGTATATATATAGTTGTGCATTCATTTACTCTAGTTGAAATGGGTTTTATGAGGGGTTTAGTACTGAAATGAGGGATGTTGTGTCATTTATGTTGTGTATGTGCTTGTGTGTGTAATCTTTATATATTTTGTTGGGGGAATATGTTATAAATTAAAAGATCATAAATGTGCTTACTAAGTTACTAAAAGGCTAGCCTATTTGAAGTCTATACAACACTTATGGATTAGTGATTTGCTATTTGGTGAATAATATTATTGCAACCATTAACTTAAACATAATGTGGCAGGATTTTTGCAATTTATGTTAATATTCAATTCACTCACATTTTATGCCATTAAGAATATTAATTGATATATATATATATATATATAATCCTGCAGTTAATTTTGCTCTTGTTCAATCTATAACTTGTCATCTCATGTAAGATTTGCAGGCTTAATAAAGTATACGCTTGTTGGTTAATAGACTTTTTCATTTGCAAGTCCTGTCATTCACCTGGGGGGACATGTCTGTAATTGTAATTGGGCCTTACACACTTTTGCTTCCTCTAGGTTCACCACCTAGTTCTAAATATGATGTCTCTCCCCTTTACAAAAAAAAAACTTAATAAAAATAAAATAAAATAAAATTCAAAAAAAAAATTTACAAAAAAAAACTTATAAAATAAAGGGGGGTTTCAAGACTATTACTGTCTTCAGAATTCTTATTTATGAATTATTTAAAATGAATTGAGGATTATCTCTATAAATGGTTGCTGTGAGAAATTAATCGGGTGCTTTGCCCTTTATACCTTTATTTATACACATTACAATAATGTTGTTCGATTATATAGTAATTTCCCAACTTCCTTAACTAATATTATAAAATCACTGTACTGCCTGCAAATCCCGGAATTGCTAGGGATTATACACTTAGCAATTCGTATTTACGCACTGTTTGCTCTTCATAAATCTTCAGTAGTAGTGTTGTTATTATTGCACAAATTTAGTTTAGGTTGACTTGTTGACGTTGATGACGCGCACAAACTAGGTTAATCAGCTGTTTTCTGGCGGTGTCGAGTTGCCGTCTGTACACATGAAAGTTTATTCAAAAAGTGTCTCGAGCCGACGCGTGATGCTGCCGTTCTCTTCTGCGATCCTTGTAAAATTAGTTAATTTCTCTGATTTTATTGGCTGACGATCTTTAATTTAGCACACATACCCCCTTCACGAAATTATTTAATTGTTGTATTAGGCGTGGAGTAGTTGGGTTCGAGATTGCGACTGACGCTAGATATTTTTCCCAAACTAACTCAAATATTTTAAAATTGGCATAACTTTCTTATCAATGCTTAGATTTTGAATCTAAGATTACCACTGCATGGCAAACATTTGGCTCTTAATTTAAAGTCCACTCATGATATGTTTTCGTCCATTATTAGGGAAGTTATTGTTTGAGATGTACACTTTACACAATTTATTATTAACTTTATATATTCTTGTATTAAACCTAGTTAATTACAATCATATCTCTTAAAGATTATGCCTTCCAAGTCCTTTGACATTCCTTACTTGTTATTTACTTATAATTATGAACAAAATACAACTCTTATTCTAACATGGTCTTAGGCCTAGGAGTCTACTAAACCATATTGATTAACTATTTATTAGAAATAGTTTTTGGGTAATTTCTATGTTGCCCCAGTTGTATACAAAGTGTTATTGCAACTACTGGTTGACTTTGTTAATCGGACTATATTGTTATTCCGTGGTTTTTTAGTCTATTTAGTGACCTCTGTATAGCACTATTAAGTGTTCCTTTACTTTAATTATTTTCTATGAAGTAGTGTCCTTTCAGGCCACTATCTGGTTTATAATAGTTCACTATAGTTGTTACAATGATTACTAATCTGTTATTTTAATACATTTGTCTGTTTTGCTTAATTAGTAATGCTTAATATTACTGATAATGTTTTAGTGGATGGTTAGTGAGGATCGGTCAATAATACAACTTTTAGTTATTTTGCGTCGACGTTTCGACGCAAAATAACTAAAAGTTGTATTATTGACCGATCTTCACTAACCATCCACTAAAACATTCACTGATTGACGGTCACTAAAAATTTAAGGATTTAATTACTGATAATAATTCACTTACACTACCATACTAGTGATATTACATCTTATTTACGATACAGGTATTCCCCTTTTATACCTGTCTAGTTTTACACTATGTTTTTATCTCAATTTCACATGGTGATTCTCATTTTGACTTTTTTGTACATTTGGTTTACATTAATACTTATTTAAATTCTACTCTATGTAGCTGATCTTGGTACTGGTAGAAACCTTATTTACTCTACTTGATTTAGTGTACAAAAGATTTTAATTTAGACATGTTTTATTTATTATTAAATATGAAACTAGGTGGAAAGTACCAACAATTGTAGCAACAATGGGTGAATTGAGTTGATACAAATTTACATTTTTAACCTGGTTTTTACAAGTATTATGTTAATAATTATAATTTTTAATCCATTAATTAGGTCTTTTTTCTAACTGACATCATTTTTCTATTACTTAGCTAACGATTATTACAATTATTAGACAATTTTAATTCTCTTTTATTTTGCATTAATGCTGTGCATAATATATCATTATGCTGTTGTTTACAACAGGCCTTTTAATGAAATTTCCCATCACTTCCGGCATAACTCCTGCGGCAGCTCATGAATAACATGGGTTGTCTCGTCCATTAGCTCTCGAATCGTTTTGGGGTCATTGGCATACACCTTCTGCTTTTAAATAACCCCAAAGAAAATAATCCAACGGCGTGAGATCACACGATCTTGGTAGCCAATGTTGATCGCCGAAACAAGACATGTCGGGGAAATTTGTGTGCAACAACTGTATTGTTTCTCGCGCTGTGTGGCAAGTGGCACCGTCTTGTTGGAACCACATGTCTTCGACATCAATATCATCCAATAGGTGCCAAAAATAATTTGTTATCATCTTCCGATAACGTTCACTATTGACTGTTACTGCATCACCACGGGCATTTTCAAAAAAGTACAGCCAAATCACGCCGCCGACCCAAAATCCGCACCAAACTGTGATTTTTTGTGGATGAATTGGTTGTTCGAGAATGGCTCGTGGAATTTCAAGTCCCCAAATGCGGCAATTGTGTTTGTTTACATACACATCCAGTTGAAAATGAGCTTCATCGCTGAATATGATTTTCTTCGCAAAATCTCCATCACCTTGGTGGTTCTCTTACACCCAATCAACGAAGTCACGGCGCTGTTTATAATCTGTTCGCTTCAATTCCTGGGTTAATTGGATCTTGTAGGCATGCAAATGCAGATCTTTAGTTTGCACTGTGTGATGCTGTAGGAAAGATCCAACTGCTGGGAACGATGACGAATGGAGGTCGACGGATTGTCATGGAAACTGGCACTCACTGCGGGGATATTATTTAGTGAGTGACCGGCCAATATGAGGACGTATTGGTCTTTGCACATCCAACATTGACACGTTTCTATTGAATTTTTCGACTAATTTTTAACCGCGGGACGAGATGGACGTTTGTGGTTACCGGAGTCATTTCGCAGTGCGCGAATTGTGTTAGTTAAATATTATCCACTTCCAAAATAGGTTTTAACAATTAAAATACGTTCTTTAGTCGAATACCGCTCCATAGCAACAAATTTCAATACTTAACAATGACTAATTTCAAATATCTGCTTTTCATGTTTTACAAGAAAACAGTACTGCCAACTTAAAATTGTAACCTCCAATTGAATCACCCTATATAAACATTGACATTTTTATAATAGACACTATAAATATAACACCAATAATCGTAACGAAAAAAGCATACAGTAAATATAGAAATGAAACTTGCTAGTTACTAAACAAAATTAGTTTACTTACAACAATAAAATGTCAAAAAAAAGTTATAGCTTCATTATAATGGTTATCTGTAAATACCTTCATATAGAGAATCTGTTTTCAAAACATAGAGAAACAAAAACATATTTTTTCTTAACTTTAAAACAAAGGTCATTGATTTAGATACGTTGATAGCGTGTTATGTGTACAATAGGCAACAAAAAGTCCCAATGACGTTTTATATAAAATAAAATGACTAGCCTACGTAAAAATATGAAATGTACAATGAAGTTATAAAGCAATTAAAAAATCAGTCAGAGACTTGAGAAAAACCAACTATTTATACTTGAGATTAAAATTAATTAACAACGAAAGCAACTAGTATATTGCAGACAATCCTAGACTACCGTGCCTATTATTATAAAGCAGAAAACATTTCCTCAACCAGTACAGCAGGACTTTTGTAATCACTGCTCTCTACAACGCTAATAATTTCATTTAACACAAAACAGAAATAAAGTAATAATAAATCTATTAATCCCTCGAATAGTGAATGTAAAAAGCTATAATGCAAATAAAATACTAGAACAACAATAAAAGAACACTGAAATATAAAATTAACACAATTAAGGAATACAGGGTGTGTATTGCAATCTCAATATAATATGTACTTTTAAAAGATTAACCAGCTATAATACAAATAAAATCAGTAAAGAACTAAAAAAATGACATTGTACAAATTAAAAACAAAAAAAAATTCGTAACAGATCACTTAATAATTTACACAAATATCAAAAAGCATGTCGAACATTAAACATCAGACAAGCTACATAAATAATTTCCATCATGTAACAAATAGAAACTGTGCATATGGGACAGACAAGAAAATTATGAATAGCAAGTTACCTCAAACACAAAAAAGATTTTGTAAACTAGTGGTGTCTACTACAGCAGTACTGAGTAACAGCTGTCATCCAAAACACACTTGCTTTACCAAAAATAAACCTGAGCCTTCTGTAATTAATACCTGAACGAAGGAGTGGAAAATTGACACCGTGGTGAAAAATTTACACTTGCAAGAATCCCATTCACTACAGAATTATTCTAGAAAACATAAATGAATATAAAATACAATTTTATATTTGAATTAATAATAAATTAAACAACTAACAACTATATCGACTTGTGGAGCACTCCCTCATACGTCAACACCCTACGAACACCCCGCCCCCTCACACACACACTCATATACACACACACACACACACACATGCCCCATATGTTAATTAATAATACATTTACGATTCCAACATTTTAAGTATGACAATAACTTTTCTTTCTGTTCATTAAGCAAATATTACGTCTTCTGGTATACCAAAATTATAATAAATCCTTGCATCACTGTTCCTTCTCATCTGAAGCAGGAAACTAAAAAATAAACAAATAATAGTAATGAACGTACAACGACAGCATCATGTGTGTACATTTCTTCAGTTTTCATGTTTCTTACACTAGTAGTAAATATAAATTATTTGCAGAAGAAATATAACTATCTATAATTCACCAAATGGAGCATTAGAGATTGAATGAGAGAACAATCTATCAAAGTTAAAGACAAGTATATTGAAATCAGATAAAAAATAAGACTAATAAATTAACAAGTGTGAATGCTTCTTGAGTTCCGTACGTTTTCCGTATGTATCTTGCGCTTCAAATTGTATTCTCCCATGTAAGCAAACTAGATGAACAAATAAGTCACAATGCGTTTTTATAATTAATGCAATGGGAAATGGTTTTTCAAAGGATCGGAAGGTGAGGTAAAAACTGTTGTGTACACAGATGCTGTAAACGAAATCAGAATCAATACAAACGTCAAAAATTCTAATGGACATTTTGAAGAAAGTTTTCAAAGGAAAACACTTTGAAAACTTTCCTCGTACATTGAGAAAGTCTCAAATAATCACCTGTCAAATAATCAATCCGGAAATATGCGCGAAACTTTGAAAAGTGACACAAATCTCGCCGATCCCTTTACCTCCTTGCAATTTGATCTCTAACTTTGCTACAAGAATTGTGTTTTCAATTTTATTGTTTACTACAACTGTGCACTAGTGAAAATGTGCTTCTTACACTAATAGGATCTACAGTTTACAGACCACAAACATAATTTATCTGGAGATCTTCAAGTTGTAAGTGTATATTAATGTATATTAATGTTCAAGTTATATTATTGTTCTTATGTTTACGTTTTTGCGTATTAGTGTACATTAATGTACAATAATATCATTTTTTTAAACATTTTCAAGTTGTAGCAAATTATCTGCTATAAATACAGCACCCAATGAAATCTACTATTGGCTGGTAGTCACCAAGTTAGCTTTACACCCTATTATGGGTCAAAATAATTGCGTCTTATCACCAACATAAGAGTCGTAACAACTCAACAGCATTTTTAAAGGCCACATTACTTGGACAATAACCAACGATAAGAGGAAACCTAATTTACACGGGAGAATGCTAAAATACATCTGTGACATTTAGCCGGCTATGTATATGTACGTACCAACTAGTCTGCCTCGTTGAGTTTAGAGTAAACCATTAATCAATTATTTGCCATATTCATTTCCATTTTGCAAAATTCTTTCGCCTGTAACAATCGTTATGCAGCTCCATCTGCGTAACAACGAACTCTAACTTGGTGTCAGCGTAGCTTCCCCTTCACTCTTTTCTTCAGTAGAGATTACAACTAAAGTTCAATGTGACCATCAGATATCATAAAACATTAGAAAGTAATCGTTTTAAAACCGAAATTTCCGTGTTATTGCTGTAAAATTGATTTGAACTGTTCTTACATACGTATGTAAAACAAAAAAAAACAAAATGTATTTTCGTTAAAGTAGTTAGGTAGTGCCACGTAACAAACATTTACTGGACAGAATGCTTCAATTCCAAATAGGCTAAATCTAAGTAGCTAATACCTGTTGAATACAATAGTAAAACACCTATACATACATATACTGGAATTTTAGTTGACCCAATGTGGACTAAAAGAGATAACTGTTACTACTGCAAGGTAATTGTTATCCTGACTGCTGCAGGAAAATTAGTAACACTATAACAGAATAATTGTACAGTAAATTTACAGTACACACAGATGTGAGACTCAACGAAAAACGTTTTTGTATTAACTATATTTTAATCAGTTCTATTGTCATCGTATAGACACATACTGTAGTTTACTCTCCACTGGAGTGTGTTAAATCACATGTACCCCTAACCGAGACATCCTACACAGGCGTTGAATTAAGTTAACACATTGAAATGAATGGAACCGCCTAGAATAGCCGAGAGAGTCCTCGCGCCGTCCTCCCGCCATGTGTGCCAGGTGTTCCCTCAGTCAAGGCCGCGTTCAAGTAGGTTCCAGACTACTCTACAGAACACTTGAGTAACATCAAGTGGCGTGCTCATTGAGGATGGAAGATTTCTATAAGGTGTGCGATACCCATAAAAAGTCTTAGCAGCCGGCTTGTCAGTTCAGTGGTGTTCAGAGATTTCTTTAACGCGGATCGAGTGTTAGTAGCGAAGTGTTGTGTTTAGTGCGGAGTTCTTTATAGTTGAAATTATTATTGTGTGTGGACAATTATTACTTGAATTGTTGTAAGAGACTATCTTGTTGATTACAAATTATTAATTGTGATAATTAAAGCGGTTTATCAGTGATTTCATTGGTGTCTTGTATTTTGTTTTCCTCTGCACCATACGACGATCAGTGAGACTCTCGTAACAATGTTCAATCTCTTTACAGAATTACTTAATTAAAATAGATGTTTTTAAATGTTCTATCGTATATTATGGAGAAAAACGTTTAAAGTATTTTTTGTAATTTTAAAATTGGCTATAAATGAATGTACTTAGTAACAAAAGCTTAACATTTGGCTTACGTCATAGTTTCACTATGGCGTAGTTTAAAACTGACTTTATCGAACTGTCGCATGGTATAAAATAGTTGTAATATTACGCACTTCTACTACACAATTGGAAGAATTAATAAGAAGTAGACAATTCATTGAGGACTGCAATCTTTCCACTCCATTATTCAAAGTTTCCTTACTTTAAAAAATGTTTACATTTTCAATTCCTTTTCAGATAATTGTACTAAGACTATCGTTTTTATAAAAAAAATATTAAAACATCTTCCTAGGAAAAGTTGGTACTGTCGATAACCACGTAAAAACCGGTCAAACGGTAATTTTATCTGATTTAATGGCGGACTGGGTAGATCTTCAACACTAGCACCTTGATTTCAGGGGATCTTACGTTGTTTCTGGTTAGTTTTCAGCTCAGTAAGTTAACATCTGGGAGAAAACTTCTGTGTTTTAACATAACTTATATTTTTGTTTTAATGAAATTATTTATGAATTATTTGAAAGTTTATAGTATAAATATTCATAATTTTTCCCCTTTAATTAGAAGTTATAATCTTATATATTTGCCATGTTAGTTACGTGTTTAATAAATTCATTCAAGTGAAAGAAAGTGAGTTTTCTGGGTTTAAGTAACAACTACAGTTTGGCAACCTTCATTACCAAATCATGATCTGTTGCGTCCAGTGTTTCTAATTATGAAAATGTTATGGGTCAATAACTTTTTAATGTATGTAAATGGAAGTTATACTATGGCAGTAAGAAATACACGTAAATCATTTGTTTGCTTTAATATTTTATTAATATATCATAGAATTCAATAGAACTTTAACACAACCCAATAAGTATACGCAAACATAAATACATATGTTTCAATACGTTCACGCAATACACAGACACAACATACACACAGTACACAAATTACACAAAATAAAAAAATAAAATATTAAAATTCAGGAAAATTTTGGTTAAATAAACAAACTAATTAATTCAACAGTTTTCAGATTTTAAACTCAAGAAACTTCATTATTTTTACATAACCTAAATTCAATATTTAATTTGAATTTACAGCTTCACCGCTTGGTAATGTTTGCGTTTTCAGTGTCTACAATTACAATTAAGAAAAAATTTTAAAATTAGAAATGTGCAATTTTCTGAAAATTAGGAAGAACCGTTTCTAGATATAAACGTAATTTAATTAAAAATTGAAGATACCTTCAAAACCGTTAACAAATTGTACGACTGGTTAAGGTTTCGTTATCGGGTGACAATTTCTTAATAGTGAAAACCATCAATTTACGATGTTGAGGACCTTCTAGTAAGAGAATGTTTTGATATTCCAAAACAAAACCTTCTTCATAATATAGAATTAGATACAAAAAGGTCATTGTAAGCGCTATTCGTAGTTCCGTATTTAAATAATTTTGTATACATTTCACCATACCGATGTGGCAGGTGAACTACATAAACATATCTTTGTAACGATTTTCAAAGTGGTATTTGGACGAATTTACTAACGATGTTAATGCACTTTAAAATTAATACTAATGCACTAATAATGTCTTTATGTTTAAATTATACAAATTTTACGGCTTAATTTTTGTTTATATGTAATGTTTATTTTAATATTAAAATTAATAATGACTCCCTTTTACCGCCTAAACAGTATACGAGCCGCTTATGTGAGACATTCAAGAAAGTCAGTGTAGTCAGCACTAAGCTTCAGCTTCCCAAAGTTACCCTATGATGTTTTGCCAGCTACTGATGTCCACAGGCTGAATTTATCTACTGCATATGCTACCTTGATCTTGTAATCTACCTGGGAATCAAACTCGGACCCCTACGTTAGCAGGCACCATTATTATAGGTACTGGTCTACTATGCCCTATCAATATTACAGGTACATTCGTAACATTAAATTGTATTAAACCCTGTATATTGTAATGCGACAAATCAAGTGGAAGTGACATGCGAAGATGCAGTACAATGTGTAGTGTATTCAAACGAATGTAATCGATAGTAAGTAATTACATTAAAATGGAATAATAGTGAGATGAATTATAAAAGTGAAATGGTGAAATTACAAACCAAAATATAATCAACAATAATGAGGTTAACAATACCAGTGTATGTGTGACAAAGCACATGATAACACAAATGTATTTAAAACCTACCATCACAAATTAAGTGGTAATGAAAGTATTATAGAACTAAACTTTAACATTGATAATTAATTTTTCCCCACACCCCTGAACACATTACAATATTACTATGAAATTGAAGGACAATTGACATTTCATGGTAATCACAAAAGTGAATAAAAACATTCATCAAAGAATGATAAATAAACCTAGTTAGAAATAACTAAACATTAGAAAGGTAGAAAGAGTTGAAAGGAGTTTGTTTTGTTACTATGTTAATTAATTATATAGAGTTCCCAATGTTGTGGGTTAACTAATGCAAAGTTAGTTTAAAAGTTGAATTTTATGTTAGGTATTAAGTAGTATATAAGTCATGGAACCATGATTCCAAGTTAAAATGTTTACAATTTGTCTTAGAGTAATAAGAGAATGAGAAAAGATATAATTCAAATGTAATCAAACAGTTAAGCATTAGTAGTATGTAACAAGGGTCCTAACAAAAAAAAAAGATTAATGAACTAAAATGTAACATTGTAATTAATGTGAAACCATGACATAGGCCACTACTAAATTCAACCAACTATTGTCAAAATTAATAGCCTAATAGAAAAACCAAATAATGTAAATTAGTATCAAACAACAGATTTAACAAATAAGCTAGCTTTCAGGACAGAAAACATATTTATTTGGAATATCAGAAGGCGCTAAACAATGTTTTAGAAAATGTTAAACTGAACAAGAAGCATGACCTAGGCAGAAGGTTGAATATTAAAAGTAGTAGTAAATTCAATTGGACAAAAAACAAATCAATGTTAATTAACAAAAACAAGTCATGATTATTAAGTGGATGTTCTTTTTTAGTAATGATACAATGTAATAAGAAACTTAAAGAAGTTTGACATGCTTTTGTGGAAAACAGATACCTAAAGGGTCTATAAACCAAGTTTTGTAAATGTAAAAGTTTACCTCTTAAGTAACATAAATATGGCAAAGGGATGTCAAATTGTTTGTAATTAAGTAAGGAATACAACTATGTAAATCAAATTAAGCGAAATGAATTAATAATTAGGGCGTAACTTGTACTGGGAGGTAAAAAATCAGTTATTTGAAATAATAAAAAATCCCGTTATCCCAAGTGTAGCAGAATCAACCAATCAGGAATTAGAAAAATTGGTAAAAAATTCGTTGAAGGGAGAAGAGAAACGAATTACTCAATTGTTACATCTGAAAGTGGAAAGATTAACTGCGTATAACCGAGTGATAAAATATATTTGGTATCAATTCTGAGTTGACCAAAAGCAACCAAATATTTTTAACAAGAAAAATTTTAAAACCAAGAGGAAATAAATACAAATTAACAGAAATTATCCTATCAAGAACCGAAAATACACGTAAGAGGCACTCCATACACTAATAAACGCAAGATAAACGAAACAATCTCTGCTTGAAGTTGGTAAGTTTTAACCAAGCTACACACATAATTTACGAATTCGCAAACACCAAGGAAACTGCACGAACACTTGAACACACCAACACGGTGAAGGAAAACACAGAATCCGGCATAATTTCAGTGAACACTATAAATAAACTTAAATATTTTTAAAAACCGGGAAAGGATTAATTTCATATATTTGACATGGCGAGAAATCGTCCATTTTTGTTTGACATTACTAGTTCAATCTGAAAGTGATGCCAGATTTGGGTGAAGCCTTCGGTCTTCAAGTAAAACAATTATAATTTATATTCAAACCGTTTGACATTATTTGTAATAGTAAGTAAGATTCTTTATTAATAATTGTGAGGTATTGTACTTCTTAAGCATTTCTAACTTTACAATAGCAGTATAAAAGGACCCTTGAGAAAATTAACATAAATTATAAAACCGAAATCTGTAATTAACGAACTGAATCAGAGAGTCGAATGTGGGCCAAACGACTCAGTCGCCCAGTGAGTCGTAATACGATTTATATAGAATAAAGAAAAAATTAATAAACAATTTATAAATTGAATTAAACCAGAGCTTTATTTATAAAAAATTACTTAGTTAAGTAATTTCAGGTGGAGAAAGGGGAGTTAATTGCTGAATATCATCGGACAGAACCAAAAGAGGTGATAACCTATATGAGCCGAGTCGACAACCACGTCGAACTGGGTCTTCACCAAAACATTATTTTGAATTACTTTGTACCAAACCGATGAAGGTTTAATAAGAACAAATAATGATAAATACTAAGTAATTAATAATAATTAACCAGAAAAATAAAAAATTTAATAAGAAATATAATACAATTTAATAAAACTGAATATTAAAATAATAAATAGTAATACAAAACGGCACAAAATAAGAATTAGTGGCCAGATACTTATATATTATGTTACAAATTGGCGTTTCCAACGTGGAGCTTATTTAACATTCATCATAACACGAGGGATAAATTTATTATGTTACAAAATGGCGCTCAACTAGTGAGGCTGAAACTAGGAAATTACTAGGCAGTTGAAATAAAATGATAGTTGACCTACTTTCCTAAATTTAGCTGGCAACGGCTATAAGTTAAGAAATGCAGCGAAGAGCTACCTCAAAGAAGAGGACACAGGACCCAGAGACAGCAGAAGGTAAGCAGGAACGAGAAACAGAAGCAGCTGTGGACGCTGAAATGGAACAACTAGCAGGTGATAAAGAGAAAGCCAGAGGAGACCTGAATTTAATACAATTATGGGACTTAATGAAGGAAGATTTGAGAAAAATGAAAGAAGAAAGTAATGAGAATTTTAGGAAACAGGAGGAAAGAATAACCGAACAAAATAAACAAACTAATGGGAATTTATTAAGAAAAATAAATGAAAAAATCGACAGTACAAATGAAAGATCTAAAGAAGATTTAAGACAAACAATGAATGAAAATAATCAACAAATTAAGGAAGTTTTAAGGCAAATAAACGAAGAAGGTTTGAGACAAATAAACGAAAAATCGATAGTACCAATGAAAGTACTAAAGAGGAATTAAGAAAATACATGGAAAAATAAATAGTATGAACGAAAGCATTAATGCAAGAATGAACAGGATTAGTGAAAAGGCGGATGAGAAAATAAAAGAAATTAATGAAACTATTAATCAGAGAGTCGATCAAACAAATGAGGACCTTACATTGTTCAAAGAGAACGTAACTACCCAAATTAATAACATCGAAGATAACAATCAAATTCGTATAACACAGGTAGAAGCAAGAACACAAAAGAAACTAGATGAAGTACAGGAAAGAGTATGTGGTCAAATCGAAATCATCAAGGGTGAGGTAGGCCAAATCCAGGAAGAACTCGGAAGCCTACAGAATAGATTAATACATTGTCACCAAAACATCATGCCGGACCATAGAGGGACCATTAGTTTCCGGGATTACAGAAGAAACCCAATGGAATTCCTTGAAAGGGTAACGGAATGGCTAAACCGAACAAGAGAGAACAGCTGGAGTATTGTAAAGGACTTCATAGATGAAGGGTTCAAAGGCATACATGACAATTGGTGGTCAGCCATCAGGAACGAAGTACACAGCTACGACGGATTTCAACAAATATTCCGGGAGAAGTACTGGTCAGAGTCATTCCAAACCATCATCAGGGACGACATATGTCACGGTAGATTTGATTCAACCCGAGGACAAGCACCGACAGCCTACTTCCTAGGAAAAATATGTCTAGCTAGGAACTTAGAACCAAAAATCCCTGAGGAATGCCTAGTAACAAAACTAGCTTACCATTTTGAAGAAGCAATAAGCCAAGCCCGACTCTGTGGACAAGTGAAGACCATAGGAGCCATGGAGACACTACTGGGTAATTATGAGCAAGAGGGGTACTACCGCAGTTCTAGAAGGCAGAATGATAGACCGAATATGAATAGAGGGACCAGAACCGGGACCAACGCCAACGAGTGAATTATGTACGCAGCGGAGATAATAATAATAACCGGTATAATAATAATCCTATAATAATAATAATTATAACAATAACCAAAACCGAAACAATAATAATAACAATAGAAGCAATAACAGTAATCAAAATAGAACTAGACGAAATAGTCTTGATAATGGTAGGAATTATATAAATAATAACAGGTACAATGAAGGGAGGAGGTACCCAAACAGTAGTAGAAGTAGCGAAGATCATTCTGATAGGAACCAAGAAGCGGGAAGAGAATGTTGGACAGACAGAAGAAGTAATGAAGAAGCTGCAGGCAACGCTCAACCACAAGAGATGGTGGGAAACTTGTGTCGCAGTGAGAACTACAATTAGCTCATCACTGCAGAGGGTCCCAAACTAAATACCACACACTCTCGAAAAGAAGGGACTGATTTTCTGTGTACCGATCAAGCGAACCATTTGAAAAAGGAAACAAAGAAATAATATTAATTAAGACAAAGACAATATAAATGAAGATTAAAGAAACAAAACCAAGACCTAAAAGAAACTAATAATAAGGAATAGGACAATAAAAATTATAATTATGACAAAAATAATACTCTCAAAACAAGAATAAGAATACTTCAAACCAAAATAATATTAACTATTACAGTAATAATAACAACAGAAATAAAGAAGAGAGAATAAATAATAACCAGTACAGGGGCTAAGATGTATGATATATGTCAACAGGATAAAAGAATTATGAAAGGAAGTATAACAACACTGCAATAAATAAAATAGTAAAGGTAAGAGCTATTGGTAGGCAAAATAAAATAGATGTGTTAAGTTAAGGCAACATAAGTTCAACGGTGTTTGTGGTGACTCAAGAGTTATCATTTTAAAGAAACGACAGAGTGTAGGATGCTACGGCGCCACTCGGAAGTCATAAATATGGGCAGTAGCCAAAGAGCGCTGTACCATGCACTGGGGGAATGGTCGAGGGAGGATAACAGGCCGCAAATATGCCACCCACATTCGATATTCATTTACCGTGCCGTGTAGAGTTAGGGAGAAATTATAGCACCAGTTGAAGGATAAGCCCACATAGAAAATAACTAATGAAACCAGAAGGTAGAAGAATTTGATGCAAATAAAACTACCAGTATGAGCAAGATAACCAATTACTGTACAAGAGAGGCAGTCGTTTGGAAGGACATAAAAAATATAAAGAATAAGTACGAAATTATCAACCAAAGAATTTTATTTATGGATCATCGTTTTGCACCCCTGTAAAGTTATCACACTGTAAAAGTCATTAATCTCACGAAAACTGTCCAATTCCTGCAATACAATGGAGCTACGCTAAGAGAAAAATTTTTTTAAACAAATAAGAAACAAGTCTTACAAATAAACCAGAGGGAGAAAACTGTTAACAGCTTATTTTCCCTAAACCTTGTTTAATAAAAATAATCATGTTTTGGTAGGGAGGTATCTGTAATGCGACAAATCAAGGGGACCCACAAAATAGGAACCTTTAGCACATAAAAGCCAAAATAAATATAATTACATTACAATCTAGAACACCTGAAGTACAATACAGAAACCAAACTAAAAAACCAGTGTACAATAGTTTTAAGTAAACATTGTTAATAATATTAAGTTGTAAAAGTGATGTGATGACGGAAGGGTAATTGTCAATAGTCAGACAAGAACAACTAGATGGTCTAGTTAAATTTTTCTCATGACAACAAACAGTGTAAAAATCAGTAGAAGTGACATGTGAAGATGCACTACAATGTGTAGTGTATTCAAACGAATGTAATCGATAGTAAGCAATTACATTAAAATGGAATAATAGTGAGATGAATTATAAAAGTGAAATGGTGAGTAAACAAAACAAAATATAATGAACAATAATCAGGCTAACAATACCAGTGTATGTGTGACAAAGCACATGATAACACAAATGTATTTAAAACCTACCATCACAAATTAAGTGGTAATGAAAGTATAATAGAACTAAACTTTAACATTGATAATTAATTTCTCCCCACACCCCTGAACACATTACAATATTACTATGAAATTGAAGGACAATTAATTGTCATTTCATGATAATCACAAAAGTGAATAAAAACATTCATAAAAGAATGATAAATGAACCTAGTTAGAAATAACTAAACATTAGAAAGGTAGAAAGAGTTGAAAGGAGTTTGTTTTGTTATTATGTCAATTAATTATATAGAGTTCCCAATGTTGTGGGTTAACTAATGCAAAGTTAGTTTAAAAGTTGAATTTTATGTTAGGTATTAAGTAGTATATAAGTCATGGAACCATGATTCCAAGTTAAAATGTTTACAATTTGTCTTAGAGCAATAAGAGGATGAGAAAAGATATAATTCAAATGTAATCAAACAGTTAAGCATTAGTAGTATGTAACAAGGGTCCTAACAAAAAAAAAAAAAAGATTAATGAACTAAAATGTAACATTGTAATTAATGTGAAATCATGACATAGGCCACTGCTACATTCAAACAACTATTGTCAAAATTAATAGCCTAATAGAAAAACCAAATAATGTAAATTAGTATCAAACAACAGATTTAACAAATAAGCT
This sequence comes from Magicicada septendecula, assembly GCA_034769895.1. Taxonomy (NCBI): domain Eukaryota; kingdom Metazoa; phylum Arthropoda; class Insecta; order Hemiptera; family Cicadidae; genus Magicicada; species Magicicada septendecula. The sequence continues at coordinate 106,945,815 of CM068370.1, forward strand.
ATCTTTCAGCACAGTAAACATATTTATTTGGAATATCAGAAGGCGCTAAACAATGTTTCAGAAAATGTTAAACTGAACAAGAAGCATGACCTAGGCAGAAGGTTGAATATTAAAAGTAGTAGTAAAGTCAATTGGACAAAAAACAAATCAATGTTAATTAACAAAAACAAGTCATGATTATTAAGTGGATGTTCTTTTTTAGTAATGATACAATGTAATAAGAAACTTAAAGAAGTTTGACATGCTTTTGTGAAAAACAGATACCTAAAGGGTCTATAAACCGAGTTTTGTAAATGTAAAAGTTTACCTATTAAGTAACATAAATATGGCAAAAGGGATGTCAAATTGTTTGTAATTAAGTAAGGAATACAACTATGTAAATCAAATTAGAGAAATTGGATAATAATTAGGGCGTAACTTGTACTGGTAGGTAAAAAATCAGTTATTTGAAATAATAAAAAATCCCGTTATCCCAAGTGTAGCAGAATCAACCAATCAGGAATTAGAAAAATTGGTAAAAAATTCGTTGAAGGGAGAAGAGAAACGAATTACTCAATTGTTACATCTGAAAGTGGAAAGATTAACTGCGTATAACCGAGTGATAAAATATATTTGGTATCAATTCTGAGTTGACCAAAAGCAGCCAAATATTTTTAACAAGAAAAATTTTAAAACCAAGAGGAAATAAATACAAATTAACAGAAAATATCCTATCAAGACCGAAAATACACGTAAGAGGCACTCCATACACTAATAAACGCAAGATAAACGAAACAATCTCTGCTTGAAGTTGGTAAGTTTTAACCAAGCTACACACATAATTTACGAATTCGCAAACACCAAGGAAACTGCACGAACACTTGAACACACCAACACGGTGAAGGAAAACACAGAATCCGGCATAATTTCAGTGAACACTATAAATAAACTTAAATATTTTTAAAAACCGGGGAAGGATTAATTTCATATATTTGACATGGCGAGAAATCGTCCATTTTTGTTTGACATTACTAGTTCAGTCTGAAAGTGACGCCAGTTTTGGGTGAAGCCTTCGGTCTTCAAGTAAACCAATTGTAATTTATATTCAAACCGTTTGACATTATTTGTAATAGTAAGTAAGATTCGTTATTAATAATTGTGAGGTACTGTACTTCTTAAGCATTTCTAACTTTTCAATAGCAGTATAAAAGGACCCTTGAGGAAATTAACATAAATTATTAAACCGAAATCTGTAATTAACGAACTGAATCAGAGAGTCGAATGTGGGCCAAACGACTCAGTCGCCCAGTGAGTCGTAATACGATTTATATAGAATAAAGAAAAAATTAATAAACAATTTATTAATTGAATTAAACCAGAGCTTTATTTATAAAAAATTACTTAGTTAAGTAATTTCAGGTGGAGAAAGGGGTGTTAATTACTGAATATCGTCGGAAAGAACCAAAAGAGGTGATAACCTATATGAGCCGAGTCGACAACCACGTCGAACTGAGTCTTCACCAAAACATTATTTTGAATTAATTTGTACCAAACCGATGAAGGTTGAATAAGAACAAATAATGATAAATACTAAATAATTAATAATAATTAACCAGAAAAATAAAGAATTTAATAAGAAATATAATACAATTTAATAAAACTGAATATTAAAATAATAAATAGTAATACAAAACGGCACAAAATAAGAATTAGTCGTCAGATACTTATATATTATGTTACAAATTGGCGTTTCCAACGTGGAAACGCTTATTTAACATTCATCATAACACGAGGGATAAATTTATTATGTTACAATATCTGACATCTGTAAACAATGTGAAGATAACTGGAAAGTGTAAACAACTGAAGATGAATAATTAAGATTGTAAAACGTTTCTCAAATACTGAATCAAGCTTTTCGTTAAGTGAAGCCTGCCAGCCTGTTAGTTTACTGGCTTTCTCGTGCGGCAATAAATGAGTGGGATTAAATGTATCGCTGTATTGTAAAGGATAATAACTGCCACAAGTTATCAACTTCAAGTAATACCAACGTCACGAGTCCATGTTATATTAATCACACTAAAATATCTGCCCGTGGCGGTGTAAACTGTCTTTTAATGTAGAAAGTAAAGTACAAACCACTTATTCTAGAAAATTTATTCACAGATTTACAATGTATTTTTTTCTTGAACCTTTAATCGTTCCTAATTTTATTTTTTTAACGCAAATCACGTTTATAGAATTCTAATAATTTGTTTCTTGTAAGCTTTTAAAGTAATGATAGGAACGATATACATTGGTTTGTTTAGGTTGTTTGTTTTAAAGAAAAATCTCGTGTGTTTATTTGACAGTCTTCCCCTTCCCCATTAAATCAAATTGTTTAAATTTCAATGCATGCAATTGTATATAAATTACGAATACTTACGGGATCAGGGGAATCAGGTTACCAGTGGACAGTGATCGCTGCGCACAACCTCACCAGCTGGAGAGATGAGAGGAGGTCTAGCGAAGCGTGCCCACGTTGTCGTATTCGTCTGTCGTTTGTCTAAAACAAGGCAGCGTGTCCGATAACATTACGGATAACGGAAGGATGCGGAAATATACCTTGAACCGTTGTGTTTGATATATCCCAGATAAATAATATCTGAAAAAAAAGCAGGAAAACAATTTTTAAAAAGCCTAAATATCATTTAAAAATCAGTACTAATTAGTAAAGTGGTAATACTGGGAATAAAAGAGAAAAATTTATCTTATCAAGGACAAAAATTACAATCGTTTAATGGTAATAATTTCATGTGTAATTATCTTGTTTTATTTTCGTTATTGGTAAGAGCACCAAAAATATAAGTACATTTATAAACCATTAGTTAAAGTAGAATGCAAATGACAATACTCTAGGATCATATTTATTATAATAGCTTCCAATTATTAGTTTCCAATAACGGGTTAAAGAATTAAGAGTATTAAAAGCAAAGAGTCGCCCTGAATAAGTTATACGAAAAGTGCCTTAGAACGAATTGCATTGAAGATTAAATACACAATTTCAAGAATAAGAAAAGAGGATAATGTAAACATTATTCAACCCCTCCGCCATCCAATCTATAAACATCATAATAAAACAGATTTTACGTTTTCAATTATTTTTTTGGATCAGAAAAATTTAGCCTCACAGAACAAATTTGAACATATACGTACATTGCCAAAACTATAAAAAAATAATTTTTTTCCGACGGCGCCACCTTCAGTGTTACAAAAATTCTAAAATATTCAAAACTGGGCTATCTCAAAAACTTTATTAGGTGCAGGTCAAAAGTTTAATTGATTTTTTGTATTCTTATTTAGTTCATACACTGAAATGTTTTGGAGTTTCAGTTAGTTCTACTGTGGTAGTTGATATACTACCTTCTAATGCTTCGAAGCAACAGAGAGAACATAGCCCATTTCTTTCCTCCAAGTGTCTCCGGATATCGCCTATTGAATGCTTAAAGAAGCAAAACTTTCCACTAATTAGCATGCTGCTTGTTAGTATTTAGTTCACAAAGCGCAATAACAAACAAATTGCAACTTTATTTTTGGCAAAATAGTACTGGTAAATGGATTGTAAACTTCAAAAGCGAATTTTACAGTTTTCTTATTCTGTCATGCTTACTAAACGATTATCAAGTTTCTAAGAATATCGTGTGCTAGCTTTTATCGCTATGTGCATTGCACTATATCTAGCTCAGTGAAATAAGAAAGGTAATTAATTTAAATATTCAGACATTTATGTTATTTACATCAATTTTTAATTTTATATTTGAACAATTGTTAAAACAATATTATTTCAATAATTTTTGAAAAAACATCTTTAACAACAGTAGGTAGACTTAGATTCAACTTGCAACTCACATGAAGTGTAGGAATAAAAGCCTCTGCTGAATAAAGGCTGCCTCGGAATAAAGAGCGCGCGCATGGTAATTTCGGGGTAACAGGACCCATGGAAAATTGATTGATTATATAGAACATTGTAATATATATTGATTTGAGCGTAGGCTATATCACACGGAACACAAATTTAGCGGTCGTTTTAAATTCTCTTACAAATTGGTATAAACATTCCTGTTAAAAGTTAATAAATATTTTGTAAAGTACCTGTGGTATTTTAGTAAGTATGTATTAATAAAATTGTTGTTAACTTATAGTTTTAAAATAGGTACTCTTTTATGCTTTCAAGCAGGTATTACTGTGCTTCTGACGCGGACCCAACAAACTTAACTGAAATCAGTTCTGCAAGACAGACGACTTTAGATAATTTAAATCACTAAGAAAACCTCGCAGACGGACTTACCCTCAATTGTGGAACATGCCTTTCAAAACTGTTTTCAAATGTAGAAACGCATTGACAGACGATCATCAATTCAGGAGGGGAAGCTCTGAAGGAGATATGGCTCAATATATTGATGTGTGTCTGACACATTTAATAAATAAGATTTGTAACTTCGTCAACAATTGTCATATAATAGCGCGCATAGCATATTTTAAATCTATCTACCTGATCATTCTTGCAAAACGTTGAACTTATTTTATTGTGCAATAACGTATCACAAGTCACAGAAATTAATTGCAAAATAAATAAGTCCTTAAATTCGTAGTGACCGTAAACCAACTGTGTTTAAGTGTTTGGCGTCAGCAACAATTGTCCTGATGATGACAATAAACATTGTCGAATCGTCGACACAAATAAGTTAAAATTTGTGTTATTTCTGACCGATCCTCACTAACCCTTCACTGAAAGAAATAAATAAAATTAACTTGCATACCATAAAATAAAGACGGGTTTGGAGCTTGTTCAGCAAGTCGGATAAGAGGGAAGACTACAGTAATAGTTTGTTGATATGCAAATAATGGAAGTCTGAATCTGATAAAGAAAACAACATCGTTAACTTAAGTAGGACGGTTCTGCCAGTCAAAAGTAAATACTTCTCCCTACTTCACAGTTCAGTTCCAATGATAATAAAACGCTCACTCCAGAGTTCAGAGGTTGTTTACACTCTGCCGTCTACATATAGAAGTGAATAAATTTGTGAATATTTTGTAAAAGTACACGTTCTTTGTCGGCGGTATTTTCAGTAAATATAATTTTTTGTAGCTGAATTTTTCTATTAGATGTAAGATTTTTGTCCATATCTAATTGTTTTCCCATTTCTAAGTCCTGTTTGATAAACATATTATGTTTTAATCTATATGTATGTCATATCTGAATAAACTTTATTTACCTTATTATATGTTACAAAATAAAATATGGGATATGTTTTACTAACATTACTAAAATTAATACACGAATCTTTCATAAACATATTTATTCGTAATAACTATATTTGTAAAAAGTACTCAAGACAGAGGCACTGATGCTCAGCAAGATATAGTTCAAGAAATTTAAAAATTTTCCCAGCTGCTCGATTTATTTAAGGCAAGACAATGCTGTGCGCAAATATAAATGCATAACTTCTTCAGTCTCTATAAGGATGCAAAGTTTTAACATTTAACATTGCTTACCTCAGTGGTTAGTACAGTAAATATTTTAATGCCTGTATTAATTTAAAAATCGTGGCCTTATTATGGTAAACTATTATTTTAAAGTGTATTAAAAAGTTATAATAATTCAGAAGACAATTATTTTTCTGTTCATTAATACTTTATTGTCAAGAAATACGTAATTTGAAAAGCTTTTGTTACGTAAAGTGGAAAGTATTACACCATAAACTATTTGATCACTACGGCCAAAAATTAGAAATGTTATATTTCTTTCAGTACACAGTAGACCTTATACAATACATACGAAATGTTATTGTCATATATTTTATGACACGTACAGCAGGTTTTCTTATTATTATAATAAATACTAACAAACAAAACAAGAAATAATGCCATAATGAACTTTAGTGTACTTAGTCAATTATATATAACTGAATTACTCATTACTCTCATTAATCATTACTAATTAATTATTTAATTAGGTAAATAAATATGTCCCATTGTTTGTATATTATAAATAAATTTCATATTCCACTCGTCTTAAAACTATAATTTCACTGATCATCAACAAAAATGTTTCCTGCTTGAAAGTAGAAATTTTATATTCCATTTAGGTTATACAAATATAATTTAATCTTTAAATGGTTAGTTTCCTCTTATTTTCAAGATCCAATAGTTTAAATATAGTTATAGTAATTTTTGTTTTAAATTAAGAAATTTCATTTTTTGTCGTTGGAAAATCTGTCTGAGCCACTGTTATTGTCATTTGAGGTTAGTTTTCGTCTGACTGCATTGTAAGGTTAGTGATTGTTAGTGATATTTTCTTTTTTTCCTTATATTGTGTCTAGAAACTGTGAAAAAGGCTCGCAAATGCGTTAATAGTGCTGACAATGTTTGCTATAATGTGGTGATGTGACATTTGCGGCTCAGAAACGGCCTGTAACACAGCTAGTAAACACAGCCTACTTTCATTACTCTGGAGTCAAGGTATCAAGACAAGTTATGGGCGCCTCACGTTTGTTGCAATGCATGTCCAGTGAATCTTCATAGTTGGTTAACTGGAAAGAGACGTTCAATAAATTTGTGTGTACCAATGATATGGCGAGAACCAACAAATCATGTAAATGACCGTTATTTCTGCATGACATCGCCTTTACAAGATGGTATTTCAAAGAAAAATGTGTGAACATTCCACCAGCTATTCGTCCCCAGTGCCTAACCCTCCACAAGACTATCAACTCCTGCCAGATGACGACGAAGACAAACAAAGAGACATTGTAAGCGAGTCTACTACGTTTCAAGATCCCGACTTTGATCCACAAAATTATTGAGCCACACAGACTTACACACTGTGAGTTAAACGATCTGGTTTGAGATTTAAGCCTCCCTAAAGATAAAGCCGAGGACTTAGGATCTAGGCTTAAGCAATGGAATCTTTTGTCACCTGATGTTAAAGTACGTTTGTATAGAGATTGACAAAAGCGTTTCATCCCATATTTTAAAAAAGAAAACAATCTTGTTGCATGCTATTATGTTAATGGTTTCATGAAACCTTTGAATATGGAGTATAGCCTGAAGAATAGAGACTATTCATAGAGTCATCAAAATTGAGCTTAAAAGCTATTTTGCTTTATAATGACAACACTTTACCCTCTACTCCTTTGGGCCATGCTGTGGATATGAATAAAACATATGACAATATGAAATTACTTTCGGATGCTATCAAGTGAGAAACATACGCGTAAATGGCAGATATGTGGGGATTTTAAAGTTGTAGTTTTACTTCTGAGCATGCAGTTGAGGTACACAAAATATTGCTGCATTATATGTGAATGCGACAGCCGTGCTAGGAAGTCTCACTACAAAATAAAAGTATGGCCAAACAGAAGACTATGCTTTGGAGGAAAAATGTTATAAACAATCCTCTCGTTGACAGAAGCAAAATTATACTGCCTCCTTTACATATCAAATTAGGTTTGATAAAGAATTTTGTAAATCCACTGGAAAAAGATGGTGAGGGATTTAAATATCTAGAAGAAAATTTCCTCAACTAAGTGATGCCAAAGTCAAAGAAAGCGTCTTTAATGGCCCTCAAATTAGAAAGCTGATGAAAGATGAAAAGTTAAAAACTGCACTCAACATCAATGAGAAAGCGACTTGGGAAGGATTTGAAAAAAGTAGTTAAAGGGTTTTTATGCTAGAACAGAGCTGAAAACTATGATCAACATATAAACAAGCTTTTGGAAAAATACCATAAGTTACTGTAGGATGCAATATGCCTTTAAAATTTCATTTTCTCCACTTGCATTTGGATTTCTTCCCGGACAATTGTGGAGACGTAAGTGACGAACATCGTGAAAGATTTCACCAAGAGATCGCCGCCTTGGAGAAAAATATAAGGGCAACCGGGACGTGTCCATGCTAGCAGATTACTGCTGGACATTAGCAAGGGATGTTTCAGACCAAGAGGACAAGCGGCAACATAAAAGGAAGCGTTCGGAAACGTGAAAACAATAAAGAAAAACAGTAATAATGAACAACTTTAATAAAAATATTAACTTTCAAAGAATTAATTTTCTCTTCTTAAACAATGTAAACATTTTATAAATATTTTTTATGTAAATTTATTTTTTATATTGTATAAACTAAAATGTTTAAATTTTATTTATTTTTCTAGAGATTGTAATTTCGTATATACTAAGAACAGTATATCAATAAAACAGGAGCTAAGAAAGTTTTTGTCAGTTACATTCTTTTTTCATATTTAATAATCAATCAAAATCAGCTAATTTCAGTTTGGACACAAAGTAATGATTTTCTCTTATTGGCTAGTGTTACCGGTGTCTAAAATGAGTTACATTGTACTACTTTTATTTGTTACAATTTGGTTAAATTTTAGGTCAATATAAGATTACATGAAACTTCAGATTTTTTCCTTGTGGCAAGGTCTCTCAACGCTAAAATAGGCTAAAGATAAATATGTTTTAGCGCAGTACTTAGTGAATTAATTTATTACAGATGTTAAATATCAGGTGGGCTTTGTTACCACAAAATGAAGATGTGCAGATCTCGCAGCGGGAAGCATCCTGTCAACGCAGCTATTGAATACCCTTAACAGCAAAGAAAAATCACTTTCATAAATCATTAGTTTACTAAAACGCACACGTGAGATGATTTACCGATTGTGCACCATCTAGTCGAACGTGCGATTTTTAGAATAACTTTGATTATTTATTTTTGCTGTGTATTCTTTACAATGCATTTTGTTTTATATTATTTGGAAGGCAATATAGATTTTCTTAATAAATACTATAACCTTTGATCTGTACTAATTTAATATTCAAATTTTAATATTTTTTAAAATATTAAATCTGTACTAATTTTAATATTTCGGAATTAGTCGACTTTTTTCTTCATACTATGTTGAACAGTCCGTACTTCAGTACTATGCTGAACAGTACAGCTGAAAGCATGTCAACCTATTTTACACATTTAAATCTTTAATGAACGTGCCAGCTAATTTTGTAACAGAACTTATGTAAGAAGCCTTCTATAAGATTGTAGCCTTGATTAGAGTTATTAGTTTTCTGGTAACTCCACATTTATTGGACAAGCAATGCGAGTCATCAGTTTTACCTAGACTATTTGCAATTTGTCTGACTATTTGCCGTATATTTAAGGTAGGCTATGTGTCACATATTTTAAACGTATTCCAGTTTCCGTAAATTTTAGCATGTGTCTCCATACTTTTATCTTACAGAACACTTTTGTTTTTGAGAGTATTAAATCCCAAAGAAAGAATGCAAAAAGGAAAAATATAAGCATTGAAAATTGTGAAAAATTCAAAAAACCCATAAAGGTTGTCAAATTAAAGTAAATTTTACCTACAGTCTGACTATAGTGTTCATTTTAAGACATTTCAAACTTTTTGCATACAATTGCTTAAAAAATCTGTAAAAAGTTTAATAAAATTGCAAAAATTAATTTTGGGGTATCAAATTCAAGTTAAATTTAATCTCATGTTTTATAAATTTAAAAACTTTTGTGAACCCAGGGTTAAAAAATTTATCACATATTTCAAAAAATTGTGAAAATACAGCACAACTTCAGACTAGATCGAACTGTAACCCAAATCCCAATGTATCGATTTTTCAGTGATTTTGTATGATTGTGTTCTCTACAATTGTTACCAAAGAAATAATAGTGAAATATATATAGGTAATTGTAATTCTTCCTATATTTGAAAAATGTTCTAATAGCAAAGGTATGTAATAAATACACAGCCCAGAGACATATTATTTTATAATGATATACAGTTTATCCGTTGGACATTGATAAATATTTGGTACGGATTGAAGTCGTATTTTGTACACGTCTCAACATTCCCTTAATACTTAATAGTTGATACAAATTGATATACGTGGCTTGAACACTCCCATTACTCTCTTATTCAGAATACATGTGAATAATTCATATGCCGTACATAAAAATGTTATTACAAAATTATTTGTACATATCCGTTATGATTTGTCCCTATTGTATACATTTAAATAATTACACCTAGAACACTTGAGATATAGTTTTCCTTTTCTGATGCTTATTAACAGTAAAATGGTTTTTTATACGAAAAACTATGAAAGTATATTATAACAGTGCAAAGAGTTGCTTTATAAAAACTATTAAAGTATATTTCTATTAATACGTTATACGAAAGTATAACATTGTGAATTCTCCGGGAATATTAATGTATGGGACGGATAAGTAAAGTACCAATTTAAAAACAAATAAATTTAAACAAAATATTTTTGTTTTATTATAACCGTGGCTTATATCGCGTCATCATAACCGTATTGTCGCAGGTGTGATTATTATATATTTTCTCTGCCTTATTTTTATTATTGAATATAAACTTACTTTTGGTATCTATTATTTATTCTCTATAATTATACCAGATCGTTCGTTCCTGCTTATATTGTGTATCTTTCTTTCATACTACTGACAATTTAACATTGTAAATTTGCAAAATGTGTAGCAGCGTTTTGTATTTCAGATCGATATTGATTACTCTGTATAAATTATTATACAACTTCATCTTGAAGAAGGTGGGTATCACTTACCTAGTGCAACTTAAGAGTTACATGATTGAATAGTTAAATAGTTCGAATTGTGCTGCTGACAGTTGTTGGTAAAGGGAAAACGCTAAACCTAGTGCAAAGGTAACAAGTAATTATTGTAGCTCATGATTACCGTAAGGGTTAGAGTAAGTAAGAATTCCAGACCGAATCGGTGAGTCTGATAATATCACACTTGCAATTGACATAGAGTAGTTCGAACTGGTGGTTGTGATGATGATGATGATGATGATGATGATGATGATGATGATGATGATGATGATGATGATGATGATGATGATGATGATGATGGTGATTATGATTATGACGTCGACGACGACGACAACGATGATGATGTTGATTGGTTAACATCAACTAATATATACGCGCACGTATAGTCAACAAAATTAGTAATATAATGTTTTTAACAATATTGTCTGGCTCCTTGACCTCTTCTGTTGGAAAAATATTTTATAAAAGTAATTAAAACTACTAGATCTATTTACTGAATCTCATTAAGGTAGATTAGATAAATACTTTACACGTACTTCTGTCAGTGTAATGTTTGCTGAATAAAACAAAAATATTTTCCTTTTCACTTGTCTTAAATAAGTAAGATAATCACAATTTTACATCTCCTTTTATAATAATTTATTTTACATGTGTAGTCAATTATGTATTGTTTATAGTGTATCACATAAAGAGAAGATCATCATATCTTGAGTTATATTTCTAAAGAAATGACTAATTCATTATAAAAATATAGTCCCATTTATATTGATTAATGGTAACGACATCACTAAATTTATTAAGTGAGACACTTGTCATTTGTATCAAACAAACTAACCATTTAGTGTTATGTTGTGGCGAAATCGAACGTGATAATAAAATACTAATGTTACGTCAATATTTACCATTTCTCTCTCACGCCCTACGAACACAGAGAACGTATGGACATACAAATGGAAAACGTATGCACTAAACATTACCAACCCTACATATTAATAGTACTTAACATGCACAAATTCTATCTACAAAACTGAATGAGCATTTGTTTATATTAAAGGGTAGACAAATGGCTAATGGGACTCCGAATGTGTGTGTGTGTGTGTGTGTGTGAGAGAGTGTGTGAACGTGTTTGTGTCTCAGCAAATGTAATTTACTGATGACGTCGATTACTGTTAAATTTTAATTCGGATTTTACTCCGTCCACTCTTTCAAACATTTTGGAATAGAAGAATTAAAAATAGTAATTGATAATTTCCACAATTATTTTCTTAATGTTTTTAATTTACAATTGTCACAGGTGACATTGTTACAAATCTATTTTAATATGACGCAGCCTACGTGATCATAAAGCGTGAAGCAAGAGTAGTATAATTATGCGCGTTGTGCACGGATAAAAAAATCCGAGGTCGGATTTATTTATGATAAAGTGTTTCTAGCAAGAGCGATAAAATACAACAGAAGTCGACCGGAGTTTGATATATGTTCTGACGTAGCAACCTCGACAAAGAAAATTTAAATAAATAGCAAATCGATGCGTGTTCTCCTATATCGTTCAGCACTCGACAAGAGTTACCAAAAGTTTCTGAAAAATGAACGTTTACAAATGTATCGTTTCTATACGGAAAATGACTCAAGTCAGGAGGTCAACTTTGTTGCTACTTTAAATATATCAGAAGAATTAATAACTTTCATTAAATTACATATTAATTAATAAATATCCATAAAGCGTAAATTAAAATTTATAAGTCTAAAATTAAACGTATTCTGTTAGTAAATGACACTGAGAAGACCTAAGTAAACATACTGTAAAACATTGTTGATTTGTTTAACAAAATTTGGATCGGTGCGGAGAAAAACGAGAATATTGGAAAAAGTACGGAAAGCACAAGGTGGCATAGAGAAGATTAGGCTGGAAAAAAGTGGCAAGACAGAAAATAAATTAATATAAGTAAAGTAGAAGAAAATAAATGACTTTCTAAATAAAGAGAATGGATCGAAGTGAGCATGAGACGGTAGTTAATCATAAAATGAGGACGATGAGATGTAAAACAGCAAGGATGGCACTATTATTCAAGGTGGCTGTACGACTTATTGATGATTGTAGCACAGTGAGCAGCAATAACGTTTTTGATTATTTCCTATACAAAACTTTTAATCAATTTTCTTCCACGTTTGTTTACTTCGATTTTGTCGCAGTTTAAACAATTATTAATTCGGATCATTTGCTTTGAACCGATCAGTCAGTCGCTAAAATAAACCCATAATAAGGAAAGTAACTAAAGTATCTCTTGTCAAATATGTGTTACTGCAGTTTACACAGTCGACTTTGTTTATATTTGTGCTCACTAGAATGTAGTAGGCCTACTTGTATTCCAAAATTGTCAGTTGCCTTTCTTAATACTATCTGCAAGTTGGTCGTCAACATGGGGATCATATAACTCTTTAACCCTCAACCTGGAAGACCAGACTTTTTTTGTTTCGCTTTCGTTACCTAGGCAAAGAGCTCTAGATTTTATGCCATGAAATATTTTTCATTATCTAAACCAATGATATGTATGCGTACGTATATTAATCGTAAAACACCCATTTTCCAGAGATCGCGCAAATAGTGTTTAGATGTGCAAGGGAATAAGTTAGTTTGGTTGCAGTCTCCTATTCAGTGCTTTGTAGTTAGTCGCCGCACACCAGCGCTCCCTTTGTGGTACTGAGAGTGGTGGCGTGGACACTCGCTTCAACTTCTATCTTTCCTATTTTCTTCAGTATAAGTAGTCGTGCCTCTAGCTGGTCGATAAGACTCCTGATCAATAGGCCACCAGCCGTTTTCCTAATGTCCGTGACAGGCGATCCAGCACAAGTAGTTACAAATTTCTCTATAAAAAATTTACACATCAAAACTCCTTCGCATGTGCAGTAGTGCAGTGCTTCCTTCTCTTCACACTACGAGGAAGGGTTTTCTGGAAGAGATTTTTAAGGAATTCGTCAATCCTAGAATCATTTTGGGAACCTAGCATGCAAAGCCCACAAGTATCGGGGAAAACAGGCCACCACAGCACAGTCTTTAAGTTCCGCAGCTAGGACATGGTGCGTCCCGGTGCATTGAGGCCATCGTTCCCGAGTCAATAACGGAAAGCGATCCAAGCGTTGACACGATTGGTCCCAAAATGTGTAACGGTGGTTTTTAAGCGGTACACACAACCTTGTCAAAACTCACTAATCAGCCAATTAGCCAGCTAAAGAGCAACAGGTGTTGCCCGCACTCTAACAGGAGGCCAAGATGTACGCTGGGGAGTAGGGTTGGATTTCTGGCGGAGAGAATTATTATTATTATTATTATAATTATTATTATTATTAGTAGTAGTAGTAGTAGTAGTAGTAGTAGTAGTAGTAGTAGTAGTAGTAGTACTATTCTGACATTTTATATTTTATAGTACTGAAAACCATAATAATGGAAGGAATACGTTAAGAGTACATGTAGTGGCCTACATATAGTGAAGGTCAAACAATTACGTTTTAGAAATTTTGTAATCTATAGTTCATTATTCTGGTATTTTATTCCACCAAAGCATAACAAATGCCGAACAAAAGCTCGTTAAAATTAATTTTGTAAAACACTTTAATACGTAGTAAAAAGCCGTACTTTGTAAATAGTCTATAAACATATTTTGCTGTCAGTGGAGACAAGGAGATCGGACACCTTAGAGTGTAAATTTTTTTATTTATGTAATTTAACCTCAAACAACAATTTTAATGTATTCAGTATGATGTATTTAGAAGGTTTTTGGGTAGCAAAACTTCGTCCTGCTCGTTTTTCCTTTTCAAAACCACAAAAAATAGTTTTTTTTTAATTTTTAGTGCTTTTATAAATGTTTGAATAACTTTTTTGTTTTTCAACCAATTTTAATGATTATTTTTTTATTTTGTTTCTTTTATTGTAAATAAACTTTTTGGGTATGGAAACTTTCATTGGATATAAATGAAAAAAGTTATAAGCTGAAGAATATAAAACAAAAATATTGTAAAATTACAAAAAGTTAACAATTTTTATTTCACTTTTTTATTGAGTGACAATAATGCCTATACCCAAAAACCTTTATACTAGTATGGAGAATAAGTGGTAAAAATTTCAAAGGCCTCTGTCTAATATTTTAGATTTTATTCAAACATTTGTAATGAAAAACATGGAAAATTGGAACTTGGGAAAACGCAGTGTAAAGTAAGGCTTGTAACACTCATTAGGCCTATTTAGAATTCCCCTGCTCCATACATTGTTCCTTCTTCCGCTATTCGCTTCTCTTCCTCTGCAACCTGGGCAGCCTTTACTCTTCTCCTGTACTCTTTGTACTTGCCGTCTTCTCTTGCCTTCCGCAATCGCAAGCGATGGGAGTCTTTCTTTTGCGCGTAGCGTGACGTGTTCAGTCCCGGCGACACTCCGGCTTTCTCGAGGATATTTGCCATAGTGATAAGGTAGCCTTCATTATACACACTTATGGCTTCACCTACTGCTGCCTCAAGTCTTCTTCTCGCTGAAAAAGTAACTTTGGGACATTTGCTCCAGATAACACTGTGAAGGGACTCATTTGCATTTTGCGTCTTGCCCAACGAGCAGCGTTTGAGGAGATGTTCATCAGAAAGCCGCTTATAAATGGGCAACATATGTTTGTATACTTTTTCATTTATTGGTGTTTTTATGACTTCAGAATGTTTTTTAGGTGCTACATTTGTAACCTCTCTTTGCTTTTTAGGTATTTATCTTATTTCCTTTTAAATTTCTATCTCCTTGCTTGTTGGCTTTCAAAGAGAGGTTACCAGTTATTTAGAACTAGGCAGGAGCCTAGAGAAGCAAAAATTATGCTGGGTCCAGTATGACGGGACTTGCAATCAACTCAGCCATAATATAACAATAACAGATTTATTGTGTCTCTGGAATTCATACATGTGTACAAGATAAATATGTATCTATATAAAAACTACCAAAAGGTACATCATGGCAAGCATGTATAATTAAGTGTACATCAACATAAGTGTGCACAAAGTAAATGTGTATACATATATATATTAGAAAAAAATTTGAATCACCACTAGCATCTATAATTCCAGTTTACCTAAGAACAAGTGTATATAATTGAATAGAATTACATAAGAACAAGTGTATATAACAGCATATAAGTTAAATGTACATACATAAATAAAATATAGAATGCACAAACACATGTAAAATTCTCCCCGTCGTGTGGCTAGCTAGACACATAAAACACACATACAGAACACAAGGTACACAACTCAGTCATTTACTTTCAACACGCATGCCCCTGTAACGCACCCACCCACTGGGTAAAGCAACTATCATCTTATGCCCCGGCAGTGATAAAATATACACTCGTCAGCAACCCGTTCAGTAGGACAACCCAAACTCCAACCCCTTTAAAGATGAATAATGCATGAAGCATAACTGAAACTGGACCACCCATTTGTCTAGCATTCCGTTTATTAATGACCCATGATGAGTGTGTGAACCTTTGTTCCGTTCACAGCAGCAGGTAATGTTAACAAACTCCTCACCTACTTCCAGACAGTGTTTATAAAATTCTAGACAGTACTGACTTCACAAAATTCCCAAAAAGGAATTAAATCCTTATGTACTTTAATAGCAGAAATTAATTGATTGAGGCTTTACAATTTCAGAAGATTTTGACAATATGTATATCTATTTAATTTACCCAAAAAGAAGAGGATGAAAACCAGTTTTATATTCAAAATTAAACAGTAACTTCTCTACGTGTGAAGTCAACCCATGTATGTGTTTGCCAGTTAAGAAAACAATCAGCTTAGCCCTTGTGCAAGGGGCAAAATCGGCTAAAATATTTCAAGAACATTAATAAATCATTTCGGTTAGCCTCAGATAACTGTATAAAATAATTAGAAAAGAGTACAATAAGGTGGTTGTGCTCTGGCATCTGTGGGAGCGCGCCCACATGTAGTGGACAAAAGTTGACAGGCAATCAACCTGTCTGAAGTTGTACCAGCGTGTCAGAAAACTAAGTCCCATATTGTAAACCCAGAAAAGTCCCCAAGAAAAACCCCCAGAAAGTCCCCAGCCCTTAAATATGAAATCCCTAGTCAAATTAAAAAATTATACGCAGCTGTTCCAGCCGGAACAGAACTACTGAGCAATAATTAAATTTTGGAAGAGTAAATCAGATGGAACAATAAAAATGGTACAAGATTAAAATCTCTCTATGGCGCGCTCTCGCAGTGCAGCACGCACTTACAGACATAGCATTTAGTGTTACTTAACTGAGTTATAAAAGGTTATATGAAATTTTAAGTTAAAGTGTTCAGAGTCATGATCACAGTTCACTTCCCAAATAGAGTCTGGACACGTGGTCCCCGGGCATCTAAGTTATTCTCATAAAACAGGCACACTGCCGGTTCGGCCCCCAAAAAAAAGAAAAAGCATAAATGTCACCTCATAAGTGCTGGTGAGTGCAACGTGGTGATCCCGTCTCCATCTCCCTCTTCGTAGGCGGTCTTGATATGGTTCACAGCTTGAACAGGTGATCGGCTCACAGCCAGCCAGGAACCCGACTTAGGGCGAGAACCCTAAGGAATCAAGTAAATTAGAGAACAGTCTAAAAGAATGTACACCCGAGTTAAGGTAATTAACCTCTTAACGGGCCGCCAGCTAACTCTCACCAAAGGCACAAATTTAATTAATTAAAGTTTTTACAACCTGCTTAAATAGTCTACATTCAGCTATGGAATAAGTGAATTTGCATTATGAACAGAACTTATTAAATTGTGGCATAATATAAAGTGAACTGTACTCAGTCAACATGCTTCGACAAACTTTTGCAGGTTAAACCGGCCACGTGCAGAGCAGTAATCATAATTTAGTCAGAAAAATTTTAACAGCAAGTCACTCACAGCTTTGAGAATGTTTTACCTTCAATTAAGGTTGATACCGAAAGCTCTCACACTTCATTCTCTATTCGTGAAGCTAATTAACAAGACAGCGACAGTATACAACATGTACCACACAGTTCACTACCTGACTGCACACCAAGTTTTGTAATTAAATTTTTCTTTATGTAAAGCACTTTTACCATGAGAATGACTCTTGAAACTTCTCGCATTATAACAGAAAATACTAAGGCATGGCAATACAAAGGGCGTAGCGTACAACAGAAAAAAAATTATGTCTTACATAATTTTTGTCAGGTCGCACACACACATAAATACGTACTTCACAAGATAGCGTAAATCTTGTTATTAAATATCCACACAATTAATAAAATAATTAAATCTTACCGGGGTGTCGTATATTCTCTACTCCATCCTATAGAAAGATCCAACTGCGCAGAAACGAATACAAAGAGCGGAGACGAAGGGGGAAGAACTCTGTGAGCAAGGACGAGCGTTGACTGAATCCGGCAGAGAACAATTTCCACCTCACTGGCCGAGCTGCGCGCGCAACCGCACACCGCACCGCTCCCCTCATACCGTCGACCAAAGTCCGCGAGTGTATCACGTTAAGTTACCGTAAACTGACATGTTTTAGAATATGTTGTAAAAGCCGGCTCCGCGCCTCACTCACGCATATTACAACCATGAAAACCTTCTAGAATTCATATTTTGCAATCGCCGGCTTCGAACCGGCACACATTATTATGCAAGTCTCTTTGGTAAAAACACCAACTGTCACAACCGGACGGGCATTTATCATGGTATGGTTTGTCATCCGTTGATCGGCAGTGATCCAAAGTGGCATATATTGCTGTTCTCATTTTACCAGTATCATCTAAATTATTTATTATGGCATTCCTATAATACTGAGATAGTTTGTCAATAGTTTGAACCTTTAGGCTTCCATGTTTTTTCCCACCAAGTGTCACTTTCGCCTTCTTACAATCTTGCACAAGATTCCGAAGCCCTTTGCCTAACCGCTTTGCTACATGGTTGACACATTCTTGTTTTTCAATTGTTATATCATCACCATAAACATTTAGTGCACTGACATGGTCAAATGACTTTGAGTCACCATCTGATATAACACTTACATATCGAAAACCAAGGCTTTCAGACCGTTTCCACAGTATTTCAGCTGCCTCAGTTTCCATCGCCGGTGAGGAACCTTCATAGTTAGCTTGGCATACAGGCTTGTGACCATCAAACCAAATTTTAAACTGTGGTGAATTTTCATCCACTTCAGTTTTTTTCTTCTGGCATACTCTGCAGTATTTGGACAACACTACATAATCTATTACCAAGCCAGTAATGACTTCTATTACACAGCCTACTCCGTACTTGGACGTAAAACCTCTCTTTTGCCAAGACCCGTCGTAACTAACACCTATATTTATAGGTTTGGCGTTATCAAATGTGTGTTCAATTTCAGAGTAGGCCTTCTCGACTTCAACTCTAGCATTTTTTAGACATTCCTCAGCGCATTGTTTTGAAACATCAACTAATGCTTTTACGTGTTTGCCGAAAGCAGACTGTTGTAAGCATGGCATATTCATGCACATAGAAAAAGTTTCTATGGCCATATGTCCTTTCCCAATTGAGGCAAAGGTTTTGACTATTCTTCTGTTTACATCAAAAGGATTTTTCCTTTTACTTTTATTATCATTGTGGTTGATCCTTTGGGAAGTTTGGAAACTATTTGTTTCATTGCACGAATTACAATGCACAGAAATTTGCTGTGCAAATTCAAAGATTTTAGACACTGTTATTTTAGGGTTTATGTCCAAACAATACTTACATGGAAGAGATTCTGAAAACTTAGAGAGAGATGCCACATCTACCAAACAATAAGTTGGTGCGTCGTCATACGTTTTGGCAGGGGTACTGTAGGAGGCGACAAGTTCGAATCCGTTAGGCCTACTCCTTTTTGCTGGAGTTTCATCCTCACTATCCACAGTTTCTTCTACAAGAGGACTAGAACATGTAACACCTTCATTACTAGGGCCAGGTCCAACATTTTCATAACCCATAAGGTTAGGCCTAGGCCTAAATTCATTACCGCTAACAATTCTGTCATTCTCTACACTTGCAACTCTACCGTCCCACCCTTTTTGCACTTTTTTCCGACACTGAATAGACCTTTTTAATTTACTTGCCTTCACCCTACCCATTTTCAAGTCTAAAGTTAGTAGGCCTAGTATTTAGGTTAGTCCAAACAAAACAAATTAGTAAAATAGGCTACTTATCACTGTCAAATTGCACCAAACTAACACTCACTAAAACCAATAGTTTCGAATAAAAAAAAGTAATACAATTTACAGAAGTAATATTTTTAATGTACATTAGTCACAACAATAACTAAACATAACCAGCTGTAAATACAGAAACAGCTGATCTAATAACAGCTGGTGGGAGGCATCACTTGGAAGTAGGCACCCAACATTATGTTACTAAATTACAGTGAATATACATAAATGCAATATACACATTTTATATATAAAATGTGTTTCAAAATGTTGTTTCAAATACTTGTTATACTGTTTGCCACATGGTTTTGAAATATTAGAACAATAAACAAACCTTTTTGGGTAAAACTCAAATTTTCTCCAAAAACTATTTTTTCGTATATTGTAAAAAGATAAATTTTTATTTTTTTCTTTAAGAAAAAATAATCAGATTGCCTTACAATTTTACACACATACTCAGGAAAGTGTATAGAACAAAAAAATGTCATTTTTTTAAAATGTAAAAAAAATAAAAAAATACCCCATTTAAAGGTGTCAGATCCCCTTGACGCTAATCCCGATTGTCATTTTAGAAGCAAAAATAGATGTCGACCGTGTTCTCATCAGCATTTAGTACATTATGAATACTTGATCATTAACACTGGGAAACAAATGGAATTAACTTTTAAACAAATCGCAAAAAAAAAATTTTAATTTTAGTCACACGTACAAATAATTTGTACATACTGTTTTGCACCTCCATAAATAACAAGGTTTAGTATACGTTAAAATAAGTAGCGTATATGTATGTATATATATATATATATATATATATATAAATAAAATACAAATCTTCCAAAATTGTATTATCTCTGGAGAACTAAGTTCTTACGATTTACTTTTATCACGGAAAGTTATTCTCTGAAACGTATTTCTTAACGAACCGTACCGCTTTTTACTTTCCAGTTTAGTTTATCTATATGACTCGTCGTGCTTATTTGCTAAACTGCTAAATGTCATGTTCTGGACAAGGATTTCAGTGTTTTGAACATTTTCAAGTCCTAAACCAACCATTGGTTTATCTATATGAATATGTAACTAGCACAAATATTTTTCTTAAATAATAAAAAGAGAGAAAAATAAGATTCTGAAAGAATCTTGCTTTTCACTTCTTATTCAGTCAGTTTTTAGCGAATGGTTTTTCCTAATGAATGGTCCTTGCAATAAGACACTTACCATTAACTACGATATTAACCGTACATTATATGTGTAAGAATAAAATAAAATGCTGATTCTTATTCGGTCTCTTATGTACCAAAGCTGGAATGATAAAATGCACAAACTCAACAATCTTAAAGTGTATACAGGACTCCAGTACACATTCAAAAATGCATTCACGTCTGTGTGTAGCCTGCAGACGGAAGAGCATAAAGAGGCTTTGCGCTGTGCAGAGGTAATCGCCGCACTGAGTGCTGGGGTTTATTGTTATCAGCGGAACTGAATAGAGATGACGGAACTTCTATTTACATTTGACTGCCGGCATTGCCCTACGTAAATAAAACATGTTTTTCTCTTATTCGCGGAAACTTTCCGTTGTTTGCATTTGAGCAAACTGTTTTCTCACTTACTTTTTTCCAAAGAAGCTCGACCGTATTGCTCTTTTTATTAAAATTATAAATTGGAAATTATGTGTTACAATGTACTATAGAAATGAACATTTTATATAACTGGAATGATAACGTTGCCTATTCAACATTTTCACTGTATCACAATAAATAGCATTTAGTATTTAGAAGCAAGCATTTTAAGACGAATTTCTCGTACACAGACGCATAAAAATAATGCATATACACATATGCAAAAGAGATCATTGCAGGCGCAGGGCACTTTCTGTCATATGAATGGGTGTAATGGGTGAGCAACTTCCTTAAAATACTTATAGAATTCAGTAAAACAATAATCATTAGGACTTCAGAGGTGGTATGCCTGATGTATTAGAGAGAGAGAGAGAGAGAGAGAGAGAGAGAGAGTGTGTGTGTGCGTGTCTTCAGAAAGAATCCCAAGCAAAATCCTGAATTATATGTCAACCGGAAGAAGAAATGTTGACAGACCGAGACGGAGATGGTGAAGTCGGAACCGGCAACTTGAGCTAATCTTGGACAAATAGATGATGATGATGATGATGGCATCGTGGTCAGTTGCGACTCAACCGTATAAAACCCGGTCATACCTGACTTAATATTTTCTACGGTTAACTGTACCATTTACGCTGTTCACACTTTGAACTTCAAAACACACATTCTTCTTTCGTCACCTTTAAATTCTCTTCAGGAACTATGCTTTCAGTAACTCTTATTTATTAACGCCTTGTTTCATCTTTTGCATTTTTCCTACATTTGCCTTGTTGTTATTGATTTGTAGTTAGGAAGTAAGATGGTAAAGGTGTTTCCTAAAATTCGACACGTCTCAAACCACAGTTGCTGGCACGTAGGTTCCCATGAGAAGTTCTTTTACTATTCTCGCTGATGGGAAGTACTAGTATTTTATTTTATCTTTTTTCTTCTACTATTATTACTATTCTTATTTTAGCAAATAAAGTTGACACGGGTATGTGTACTGCACTGTAAAGAAATAAAACATATTATTGATTTTGACTTACGGTTCTGGACTATTCCTAGGAAGTCTGAGTCAAGCCTGCTGGTTCACGAACGCAAAATCCTCCGCAGTATATTTGGTCCAATAAGTATCGGAGGTGAATGGAGGAAAAGAACCAACCAAGAACTGAACACTATTCTGAATGAACCAGATATTGTGAAAATTATAAAATTTGGTAGACTCAGGTGGGCTGGACACCTGATCAGAATGGGGGAGAATAAAATACCAAGAAAGGCACTCACAGAACAGATCTGTGGCACCAGGACAGTTGGTAGACTCAAACTACGTTGGGAAGACGGTGTGAACTACGATGCGCGCCATATCCTTGGGACCCGGAACTGGAGAGCAGCTGCACTTGACCGGGACAACTGGGGGAGGCTGTTAAAGGAGGCATTGACTCAGTAATGGGTTGTTGCGCCGCTGAAGAAGAAGAAGAAGATGAAGACGACTTACGGTTCGGTGCATGCATGTGTGTATGTGTTACTACAGTTTAATGTAAAAAAGTAATTGTGGAATATAGAGTGAAGACTTCTGTACTTAATGATTTGTATATTATTTATTGCGTATTATTTGCATTTATATTTATTGTATTATTTATTGTATTGTATTGGTTGTATTATTTATTATTTAGTATCAAGTAAGTGATATTTATTGATTGTTGGAAAATCGTATGCTTAAAGAATTTCTTCAAACAAGTATTTATTGATATTTGTATATTGAAACTCTAATTAAAGATAAAATAACGATTTTTTTGTGTTTAGTTACATTATTTTTATTGTTAAGTAATGCGTTCCTTTAAAAGGCACTTCAATCGTACTGAATTTGATGCAAGGCCTATAATACGATACGCTACAGTCCTACCGGGTTTAATTCATAAAGTTTCTAATCCAGTAGCAGCCGAAAGCAACCTAAGAGACTCTACTATGCATGGACACGCCATTGGAATGTCGAAAATCAGCAGTGGATCATCAAGTCATCAAGCGCTAGCTAGAGACATTATTCTTTAGATCACAGTCCAAGAAATCCAAATTCTAATATTACCATTCAATCATAAACTTTAAGGAACTTCTCCAAATTAACACTTTGTAAAACATAGTATTTAAAGACAATCAACTGTAGTTAAATTTATGTTGGTTAACAAAATAATTTGTAATTGGGCGGAGCCTGATGAGCGTAGCGAATTCAGGTATAGCCCTCTATCCATGACTCGATGCACAACTTAGACCGCGAACTCCTCCGAAACTACTCAACCGAATGTTACAAAATTTTGCATACATACCCGGACTGTATTGTAGAGTGAACACATTTAATTTTTATTTCCACAAATTATTTAGTTCAAAATATATTACGATTTCTTACAAATTTTAGCTTAAACGTGTGAGAGGAAGAGAGATAGAGATATCGTGGCCCAGCTGGCTGTCGCTCGATAAGATAAGATTTTGCTGTATATTTTGCTGAGACTTTGTATTCGTGTCTCACACGTGTTTAATTCAAAGAGTAGTAGTGCATTGTTCTATGGTATAGCCAGATGTAAGTGTTGAACAAGTGTCAATTTTTAGACGAGAATCTATGTAGTCGCTGATGCAACTGCAACTTTCCATTACATATTGCAACGAATCACAGTTCAGTACAATTTTAATCCAAATTCTATTTAAATTATTCTTCTTCTACATCTTTATTCACTTTTCCAAATTCTATTAAAATTATTATTTTTATACTATTATTCAATTTTGTACTTTTTATTTAATTACTTTTTTGTTATATACACATTTTCTATACATTCTTGTTCATCAATTTATATATACGTATAATTTATAGAATGTCTCGACGGAGAAGAAGTCCAAATATTGGTCGTTTACTACAAATCAAAGACGGATGAGACAGCGACAAAATGTTGCTGCAGCAACTGTTGAAGGCTCTGCAGAACATAACATGAATCATGTGTTATATGATGAAACAACACAGGATATAGGAACCTTCAAAATGAATTTAAAGGTAATTTACGATCTCTAGAATTCTATGAATGTGTAAATTGTTCTCGAGTGTTGATGCAGCAAACATTTTTTGATGTGTCCGCAGTGTAAGCGAAACTCAAATAAGTTTACTCCAGTTAATCGTATGGATACTAAAGATGTACCTATAGAACTGATGGATCTCACTTATGTAGAAAAACTCCTGATAGCAAGAGTACAACCAGTGATGCGTGTGTATAGGGTGAAATCGAGAGGCTTTCCCGGTCAATATGTTTATAAGGGAAATATAAATATTGGTCAAAATATAACGGAGATTGTTAGTTCCTTGCCCCCTTTGGCTGCGATGCAACTCTTTTAATGGCTCCTGCTGGTGTGGCAGGTAACAATACTGCTGGACAAACTATTCATTCAGCTCTAAGAATAAATACTTCGAAGAAAAGGGGAGGAACTTTCAAAGATTTAGAAGGTTAATCCGAAATTGCTTCTGAAGAAAAATTAAAAGATGTGTGGTTGGTTATTATTGATGAAGCCAGTATGTTGAGTTTGAATTTGTTTTTCAAAGTTGATATGCGACTCAAACAAGCAAATCAGCGTTCTTCAGATGTCCTTTTGGTGGCCTTTGCTTGTATTTAGTCGGTGATTGGTCCCAACTTCCACCGGTTTGTGACAGGAGTCTTTACAATATTGGTAATAATGTTCAGACCATTCAATCGAATCTTTTATGTAAGCCTTTCATCGAATAGGCTTTTTTGCAATATATGATAAACAGTTTTCTACATTTTGCGATATCTTTGCAACATAGTGTTTACACAAAGAAAAACTTCTCTGTTTCCAAAGCCACTTCTAAAACAAAACTGCTCTATGCCCATATAGTCTTTTTGCATTCACTATGTATAGAGTAACGCAATACTAGATGCAAATAAACATTTACTTTGATTGAAGACAACATTACAAAGTGTATAAGTTTAAAATTGTATAATCTTTAAGGTATAAAGTTGTATAAGCTACTAGGTTTAAAATTGTATAAGCTGAGGCAGAAATACTTAGCCACAGTACGTTTTACGGAAAATATTTCATTCCGTATAAATTGAAATGTTTTGAAAATGTTATGGGAAGAAAGACAAATTTACAAAACTTCAGATTTGAATTGACTTATACACTATAAAAATTATGGTAACAGTGTTCAAACTAAAATCAACTTAATAATGACGTAATAACAATGTTAAACTTACAAATTAACCAAAGGACACCCAAATTAATACATTCACACGTGCGCGCACGTTTTAACAACTTACTATAAACATTTAATGTACTAAAACCGTTTGAGTTAAATCAGTGTGGTCTTTATTTAACAGAGGCAATTATTTGGATAAATTAATGTCTCTTGCACACAATGCCGGTTACGTAATCTCACCCCTTTGTTGTGTTTCAGTAAATCCCAATGTAACAGTCGTGTACGCTATTTAGTAAAGCAATTACAGACCCTGAGTCAGTACTGTAATTCCTGTTTTTGCTTTATACCGCCAATAACGAAGACTTTCCGACAAGCGTAGCACTTATCTGAATCGTGATAATTTGTTTGATTGTGCGCCATATGATCTTCCTCCAAGGCTAAATGTTCTACCCATAGTTTTTTGTAAATAAATATTATTCACCAAAACTAACATAACTGTTAAACCGTTTCCACACATGTGTGTGTAAATTGAAAAAGACTTTCAATTATAACTCTGAGTAGACGACCTCTGGAGGAGAAAAGTAGAGTGTATTCACCTTGTTTTTTGTGCGTGTTTTTGTGGTTGACATTGTGTACGTGTGTGTTTGTGTTTACACGTGTGTGTATGTCCAAGCGCGCGTGCGTGTCTCGTGTTAAAGTGAGGTTTATACGTGTGTTTAAGACTGCGAGTGAGGGAGAGAACGCGAGAGTGTAGTGAGAGAGGATGAGAGTGTTGTAGTGCGAGTTCTAGAAAGAGATAGATAGATAGCGAGCGGGGGGAGGGGGAGAGAGAGAGAGAGAGAGAGAGAGAGAGTGAGAGAGAGAGAGGACAGAGACTATGACTGCAGACATAGACATAATTGTAGAATAGACTATGGTACTCTGTACAGACCAAATTCTAGGTAAATAACTTTTTACAATAATATAAATATTAAGTAATAACCATTTTCACATGATAGATTGGTTTTATATAATTTTGTGTGTGTAATATTTTGTAACTCTTTAGTGTAGTCTGCTAAAATTCAAACAACTTGTCTGGTACCTGGTGAATTTTATTTTGTATATAATTCTCTAATGTACGTGAGTAGGATAGTGTAAATAGTGATGGGGAGAGTGTTAGAGTCTCATTCCAGAAAGAGACAAAGTGAGTGTGAGGGGGAGCACGAGAGAGAGAGAGCGAGAGAGATTGAGAGAGAGAGAGAGAGAGAGTGAGAGAGAGAGAGAGAGAGGGAGAGAGAGAGAGCGTGAGGGAGAGAGGGAATGAGAGGTAGATGGAGAATGGGTGAGAGAGAGAGTGTGAGTGTTGACATATACATAATGTTACAATATTCTATAGTACTCTGTATATACCAACTTCTCGGTTAATAATAATTTCCAACAATATGACTTTAAGTAATATCAAATTCTACATGATATACTGATTTACCATAAACTTGTGGTTGTAATATTATGTAATTATTCTCTGATGTAAGTTTTTATTTTACTGCAGTTATTTGGTACAGATTTCTCTAAATTGATGACGGTGTTTTCAATACCAGTAGTGAGTGAAACGTGATAAAAATGTCTTCTATACCGATTCTAATATATAATCGTTGATTACGGCTTTTATAATTATTTACAAATACCATTATATTATGAGTAATTTAAATTGTAATACTGTATAAATTATGTTCTGGGATATTATAATTTTCTCGTTGTATTTAAGGAAAACAGTATGTTATAAAGCAATTATTTTGATGATATAAAACAAACTCTTTTCACATATACAGGGATGCACGTGCACACGCACACACACACACACTCACATACACAAACACGTTCACTCAACTAATTGATCGATTGTGTTTGTTATATTTTCCCTTGTATTCATACACAGGTCCTCATGATGACAGTAAATATTGCCGAAACGTCGACACATATAATTTAAAATTTGTGTTATACTTTTTGACCGATCATCGCAAACCCTTCATCGTTAAAATTAATCGATTGACGGTCACTACAAATTTAAGGATTTAAAAATAAACAATATGGCTGCTAAACATCTTATAAAATTCTTGTATTGTTGACAATATGGCTGTTAAAAATTTTATGAAATTCTTGTATCCTTGCTTAGCAAATTTATGCGTTGTTGTAACAATTAAAAAACAAAAGTTACTTGCTTTTGATGTAAGCAGAATATAAAGGACTATGAATATAAATTAGACCTCCGTTGCTGTCGTTTACTATATTTCAATCCATAACTCATTTGACTTTTTTGGATGCAGACATAGACCCTACGAGAAGTCCTGCAAACCCGGTGCTCTGGAAGAGTATGTTACGACGGTCTACTGATCGTCGTATGGTACAGTGGAAAAAAATAACAAGACATCAATTAAGTCACTAATCACCAGTTTTAATTATCACAATTAAACAGCTTATGTTCAACAAATTAGTCTCTTACAACAAACAAATAAAAATTGTTCACACGCAATAAAGAATGTAAACTAGTAGAGTTCCGCACAATTATATAAAACACATAAATTCCGCGACAATACTTCAAACCGCAATAGAATAAATCGCCACTTAAACGCACTGTGTAATCGCCCGACAATAACTGAGCTAAGCGCAGCTGAAGTCTTGTATTTATACCCCGCTGAGATTCCAGCGTTTTCAATAATACGTGAATACTAGAAAACACTAGAACGTAATTGATTGCGGCCTTGAACACAGCGCGCGGACCGGTATGATCTGGGAAAGTCTCGTTGCGGACGCGAGATAAGTGTCACGTAATTGTCCTTCATCTCAAAGTAGTAGCAGTATGTACGCATACACATTACAGCCGGGTACGCTGGAATAGCCGAGAAACACGTAGAATATTCTGTAATGTAGTAACACTGTACAACAAACATCTATGATTGAACAGGCTACTATAATAATGAACAAATATATCTAAAGGTTTGACGGAGATTCAGTTTTAAAAACCAAACGATAAGCCAAACCAGGATCCATGACAACTGATATCATAACTGCTTTAGGGGTCATTCAATGCTCATTTTTCCAAAGAATGTGTAACGAGTGCCTGCTCGATAATTCTTTTGCCAACCTCCCGAACCAATGTTAGTATTAATGAAACTTGCACTCGGAGATCTCGTTATAATTGAAGATTTAGTTCCTTTTGATTGACCTAGTACAAACCGAATAATAGTTGATTTCTGTTCTACTGTCCAAATCGTATAAATTGTGCTCACCTTATAGCACACTGACGCCAGAAGTATGCTATCACGCATTACTTGACTTGTCATTAGTCTTACACTAAAGAGTGTGCACAAGTAGTGTCTCAATGAGAAAAATTATGCCACTACCGGACATTTGCGCAGACAAGCACTAGCCCCTTTAAATTCTAACGAAATCAGATATATTCTCCGTTAGTTATAAAATGTATGCTTATTTTGAGCGTAAATATATGTCATCTGTGATTTTAGTCCGTCATCTCATTCTTTAACCAGACATTTATATATTAAAATATAATATGTTTACCTAGTTTCCATTTCAGAAGTCGTATATTTATTAGTAAAATGTGTGCTCTATTTAATGACATGATTTATAATTTATTCATATGACTGAAGTATTAGAATGCAGGAAAAATATTTGCTATAAATATTACGTCCGTTAATTTTAACGACTTTAACTAGTTTTTTCTCAGCACCGATATCGCATTTTTATGAGCCGTAAAACTTTTAAAACCAGTTTATTAGTAGTGATAACTGCAAATACGCGTAGCTTTCGTCGTTAAAATGAGTGTAATAGACATCATATGGAAAACACACACACAAGCGCGCGTGAGCGCACAACACGTAAACATCACATACTCGTGTAGGAACAAAATCGAATAGGACGGGCATTGAAGTTACTGCAAATTAGACTGAGCCAATCATTAATTAACACGTTTTTTATTATTAGTGAATATCAGTTTTATGAAAGGTAATCAGAATTTTTAATTACGTTTATATCTAATCAAGAATAACACTCTGCAATTATGCAAAAAAACAAGATGTCAACAACAGAATAAAAATATTAATGCTGATATCAGTAAACATAATATACGTATATGTGTGTACTGTAACTGATTTAACCCTTCTGAATGCAGACAAGTCCCTACAGGATGTAAACACTACTGAAATTTGTTCTAAACCTAAAATACACCAAACTAAGAAATAATAACGATACTCTAGGAACGTAAACAATAGTAAAGCAACCGACACCGTAACTGAGTGTGGATGACTCTTGCTAATATAAAGAAGGTAAGGTTTTATCGGCCGTAAGCCACACACACCGGGAACAACGTTTCGTGGTGATGAGTAGGCACTTCCCCCTCCTCGGAAAAAGTGGGCGCGAGAGTGTGTATGCGTGCATGCGTGTCTGTTTAAGCGTTCGCTTTCCTGAGCATACGTCCATACACACTATTTACTTCGCTAACTGTATTTTCATAAGCAACTTATCTTTAATACCTTAGTATTAAGTAGTAGTAGTAATAATAGTAGCAGTAGTAGTAATAGTAGTAGTAGTAGTAGTAGTAGTAGTAGCAGTAGTAGCAGTAGCAGTAGCAGTAGCAGTAGTAGTAGTAGTAGTAGTAGTAGTAGTAGTAGTAGTAGCAGTAGCAGTAGTAGTAGTAGTAGTAGTAGTAGTAGTAGTAGTAGTAGTAGTAGTAGTAGAAGTTACTATTACAACTTTATAATTGTCGCATACTTTCAGTAATCTATACTTTATTTGCAGGTACATGGAAAGAAAGTTACCAGTAGACAGTACAGCTGTTCCGCAAGCCAGATGATCTTTGAATATTATATACAAAGTTCTGCAAGTTATAACATTTATCGCTTTTGTATCTGCTCGCTGATAACGTATCATTTCTATTAGACGGAACTGTAACTATCTGTCCCTTCATACCAACACACCCAATTATTTTGAGTCACATCATACATAATTCGTATGTTTCGTTCTTAGAGTATACGTTTAATTACACACTTTGCACAATCCTAACGTTCACGTTACTAAATATTTAATGCAGTCACTTTGAATGATGTATTAATTAACTGCTGTCGGCGTACGCGATATTTAGATTTTAATAAGCTATAATTGCACCTTATAACTACATAATTACGTAAATCAAGAAATCGTTTATTGACAAATAATAGATAGCATTAAATTTTTACCATTTTAAAGTACCTTACTTGTCAGAAGTATATTTAGATTTGGTCAATATTACTGTACCAATTATACCTTTTTCTCCCGTTAATCGTTACACAGTATATAGTAGCCCTGTATAATTTATCCATCTGTCCTCTATTTGAGCGAATCAACATACAGCATTACTGTTTCGACTAAATTTGTACTCGGCTTACTTATATGTAAACTTAGTATTACTAACTTATATGGATACTCATAAAGTCTTAACTGGTCGCAAAACTTAATGATAGTGAGGCTGATAACAGATGACGACGTCAACGACGACAATAGTGTTGAACATTTTATGACACGAATATTATATTTTAAATGTTCCTGTATTTTTTCAAAATCAGATTTTTTATATGATTTTTGATTAAATACAATGTGATTTAAAGTTTTATTTTCACGATATTTTAAAAAACAGTGATTTTTTTCACGAAATATAAAACAAAATTGCGTTAGATTTTCACTTGTGTTCGTTTGTGGTATGCCGCGTTACGAATTTTTCTTAACAATTAACAGCCTTCGCTTGAACAATTATGCTTACAAAAATGAATAAAGTTTAGAAAAATTAAAGTAATTACTTTGTGACAGAATACTAATACTCTTATGTAATTTCAAGTGTGGACTTGACAATTTTTGGAACGGTTAGAGTACATTCCGCGTTGTTGCCGTACACGCACACGCGCACGCGACCTGCAAACATGTGTTGTGAGCATTTCTCGTTAATTACTTCCTCTTCCTCACCCTCTGTCTGACTGTCTTGTTGTTTGACTGTCTACGATTTGTCTGCCGTCTGTTACACATTGCAATAACAATATTTTAAAAAATCGGTAAGGAGAATCATACATGACTTCCATGCTCTAAAAATACATTTATCTTTAAAATCATTTTCGAAGTGAAATATTTCCTTAGAAACTACTTCTTTCTTCAGCATTAACCACAGGACTATGGTCACTAACGTATACCACCTCACATTAGCGCACTCGATTTTCACTGATGATGGCAGTCGATGGCACTACCGAAATGTCTGGTTTTGTAGAAAACATTAGACGACGGCCAAACAGCCCGGGAAGAAATTTTAACAACAAACTACTTCTTTGTTGGCGCTGATGTATTACACATATAAAAATTATCCCTTCCCTTCAACTATCATTTTTATTTATAAAAAATTACCCCCTCCCCTTTCAGCTACCCTTTTCATTTACAGATGTTTTATCTACCACTCTACAGTTGATTATTATGACCTCCTTTTCAGGATACTTTATTTACCGAAATTAAGTACTTTACTCTTATTAAAACATAAAATGTTGCTGGTAAACAACCCCTTCCCCTTAACCAATCTTCAGCAAAGTCAACAGGAGTTGAGTCCTCAAAAATTCAGGACTACATGGAAAAAATTATTTGATTCTGTTTGAATTTGCAGCAGTTATCGTTCGCCATATAAAACATTCTACACACACACTTTTCGGAAAATGCCTTTTCTTCATATTTTGAGGGTAGTATAATCAGAATCAGCCCTTATCTCGAACACGATTTTTTTTGCCATCACCATACTTCCATTTCCTTACGGAACATGGAAGTAAAATGAATGGTCATATTTTCTGTGAATTGTATCAAAAACTCCATATGGTTCAGCAAATATCTATGCAGAGATTTTGTTAACTAACCGCATAACAAAAATATTGTGTAACCATAATATTTAGTGTCAAATTTACACTAACAAAAATTAATTAAATTCTCTTTCCTGCATTTAAAGTCTAACTCATCCAGAAGTCCGTGCACAGGAAGTCCAGAACAGAAGAAAATGAAGCAGTTGCGCTTATGTAGAGTCTGATATTTTAATACATTAAACCATCTGTCGTATCCTACTCGCCAGAGATTCTGTCCTCTCTTCTTCTTATTATAAAACTTTATTCCGTTCAGTTCGTTTACTTGTCCTTTTTCTTCTCACGACCTACTGTTCCACTTTCATTGTTTAGATTGTAAATGTTTCAATAATTTTTGGACCGACGGTCATTGAGCATCCGTTCTGCATGGCTGTATATGCCTTCAATTGTCTTTTTTATGACTTCCTCCACTAGTTCCTTCAGTTCTTATTCGTTGGAATCTGAATACTAGAGAAAACCGTTTTTATAAGTCCATCACTAACGTTTGAAACATAATGAAGTCCATTTTATTTATCTCACACATTTTTGGACCAGATGTAAATCATTTTTGTTTTATAAGATGGTAGAGTTAATCATCTCCTTAGGTTTTATGTTTTCTTATCACTTCACATCCCTGACTTTATTTCTCCGTTCACTGAATTGCATTGTTTTACTTTGTTGATGATATTTTTGTTACTAATGTCGTCTTCTGTCAATGTTACACCAAGGTATTTTCTTATAAACATTTTGGAAAAGGTGTTTGGAAAAAGTTTTGTTGATATACCAAGGTTTGTACTGTTTGTAGAGTTTTTGAATCATTTAACTGCAGTTCCGTTTGTCTGTACCACCGAAACCTAATGATCCACAAACAGAGGCGTGTATAGTAGCTACCCAAGTAGAGTTGCGTGAACACAAACAGGTAGCCTATATAATAGTGTGTTTGACGCATTTTTAGTTGATAATGAAACCTTCATTCATATGTCACTATATTTCTTTACCTTCCGGTTTACGTTTGCCAGGTGCCTTTCACTAAGCGAACATATTTTGTTCTATGTGGGTTTCATTTGATCTGAGTATCCTTGGAAATATAGCAATCTGCGATATCTTTTTAAAATCAGTCTTGCACACCAGCATAATATTGCTTTGGTTAATGCCAGTTACTGGACACAGTTTCTACGTTTTTGTGTGTGTCTGTGTGTGAGCGTGCACCTGTCTGTCTATCTACCTGATATTTATCGTCTGTCTGTCTGTTTCTGTAAGATAAATGGGAATGAAAAACAAAGTGGGTATAATGGAGAATTCGGTTCCCCTCTCATAATTCTAAATATGGGAGAATTCTTAACTCATAATTCATAATAAATTCATAATTTTCATTTCTTAAGTATATGCAAACTTGTTAAAGTACAATGTTTTACAAGTAAAAACTTTGAGAACACCCACACTTACAGTTACGGAATACTGGTTTAATATGATTTACAGTTGACGGCTTACTCAGTTAAGTAAGAGTTAAAATTTGATCTCCAGTCCAGACCCGTTTCGTAAACAGAATGGCATTTCCGAATTTGGAAAGTCGCTCTATAAAAGTAAGTATCGCCAGAAGTGAGCAGTAAATTCATAAGTTTAATCGTGTTTTAAAACTTTCTTTACTGCAACTTTTATAAGATAACTGTATCTTAGCTATTTAGCTATGCAGATTGATGTTTTCGTGCATGGTAAACAGTTATAATAATGTTCCTTTCAAAAATATACTCGTTTGAAATAAAAACTCCCTCAAACTTCCTTTAAAGTTTTATTATGTCACTGTTTTAATTAAGTAAGTGACACTCCTTTACATTTTATTAGAACCCGATGTGCTACTATATGTGACGGCATGGAAGAATAAAATAGTATTTTACAGAAAGGAATAACTACATCATAAACTCGCTTATTTTATAAGCGGTGGCTGATTTTTGTTTTCAATTGCTTTAGCAAGTAGGTTTACTTTGCTGTCCGTATAAGAGCTGCGGAAACTCAGTGGATTTGGAAACTGTCACTGTAGTATTTTCAGATATTTGCAACGGTGTTCCAATAATAAAGAAATCCGCATAGTCTGAACCTTCGTTGCTCTAAATTTGCATGTTCTAAATATTTTGTTACAAACTAAATGAAATTCATTTTAATATTGACTTTTGCATGAAACTTTCCTGTGCAACACTACTAAATATATCTTTATCAAACTCTATATTCAAATTTTTATCAGAATTTTAATGTGAACCACGGAGATATTCAACAAATTACTATTGTTGGAATCATTCACATTCCCATAAAAAACGACCCTGAAGGGCATTGTTGATTTCACTGTACCCTCCGTACCAAATTATCAAGAGGTTGGATTTTATTAAAAAGGGAAATCCACTTAATAACTTAAAGATAACGTAGATAAAAGATATATGTTGAAAGGTACACGTTCATACATGATTCATAGATTACAATATATTCCGATGAGACATGTAAGTAAACACTGACCGTGGAAAATGATCATGAAACTCGATAAAATGTGAAAACAGGAAATAACATCACGGAAGTCATTAAAGTCTATGGGGTAAAGTAATGATAATAAACGCATAACACAGAGAATACGACACAGGCTTGCACAACGAAACCTTGGCTATCATGTTTCCCGTATTGTTGGGGTACGAACATGCCGACGCAGCATTACTGGTAGACAGCAGCATACTGTGCGACATTACTGTTATGTACGACAGTGAGACAATAACAAATGCATAGGTTTAATAGGAACGAACATGTCGAAGATGCGTACTGTACTACATTACTGTGCAGCAGTGAGGCAAGAACAAACTATTTTGTTCTTTCCTCACGGAAGACAGCAATGTCGCACTGTGGCGCGCTACCTGATTGGTTCACTGAGTCACATGACCCTCACTCCATAGCGCAGCCGAGTTCAAGTGGACGCTCTAGTCAGTTCTTATGCGTTTTTGGTTGTGATTCCGGCTTCATAGTTAATATTTTGATTTTTAATTATTAATGAAACACCTTCTTCAGTATTATTATGTAACCGTTAATCTAGTAGTTGGTAATATTTACAAATGAAATGTTTGTTAACCGTTTATAATAGAACTTTTTAATGTTATTATATTAACACTTTAACGACCGTGGCGGGCGTATACGACCTCTCAAACTTTGTACAGAAAAATTGACTCTGTAGCCCAGATGACCGTTTGTCGGCGAATTTTTCTGTTTAAAGCGACCACTATAATCACTGGGAACACAAAAGCGTATTTAGGCTCAAATTTTCAATCTTTATAAAATTCGTATTCTTGATGTTTGTTGGTAACGCGTTGTTTTTCGATTCTAAATATTATATTCTTTGTCTCTCATTATAAATATTTTTAAGTATAACGATCATGTCTTTATAGCTTTAAGTATAATCACCAAATCATATCTTTAGGTTTTACAAGTCATAAGTAAGGTTAAAGATTCACTTGAACTTAAAGAAGATTTCCATTTCTGAATGCCAGATATACTAGCCTTTGAGTAGAAGAGATTAGTTTGTCGGTTTGTTATATAAAAACGAAACTAGGCAAACAACGAACTATAATGTAGAAAAACGTTTGACAATTTTGAACTATAACCTAATAACTACAATGATACATATTCCACTACTTTCTTTTTGCACAACGAAGTGAACGCGGCAACATTCAAAAAGCGAAATAAAAAGCAAGAATTTCGACGAAACCGAAAGATCGAAGCATGATAATGTTTTTAATATTTACTACATAATACAAATATTTACTATATAACAAATATATTTACTATATAATAAACATTATCATGTTAAAACGACAGAGACCGAAGATTTCTAGACTGTGGGGAATCAAAAGTGTGGAAGCGTTACATTTTTCGATGACGTTACATTTTTGTGGAATGACTCCCAGCCTAAAAACATTATCATGTTAAAAAAAAAAAAATAGGTTTGAAATTATACGCGTATACTGAAAGGAAACATGAATATGAGCAAGAGGAAATAACTGAATATTTTTTTTACCGCAATGTGATTCAATTTGTTGTCAATAGACTTGCATGTTACTGATATTACGTAATGATATCGGGCGGCATCCGCCCCTTATCGGCTTTCACCATGAGTATTCAAATATTATTCCTTCAGTAGGTTCCCACGACTAGCCAAGAGCTTGGGTAGACTGGGAGCGATTAGACGTCGACAGAAACGAAGCGGTCGTATACGTCCGCCGCTGCCGATTCATGGCAAAAGTTATGTCAACTCGCTACGAGGGACCATAGCAGGCGTATACGACCGCTTATATTATTAGACTCAAAAAGGAAAACAAGTGACTGATTATTATTTCTGACTCCATTACAAGGTTAATCCAGTTGAAAAATAGACTTCGTCCCCTGGTAAGAAAAATGAATTTTACCGTGGCCGTTAAAGTGTTTTAAATTTAATACGACCAGCATATTTAAGGGGTATAATTTTGAAAAGTTTTGTATCATTTATGTAAAATAAATTACTGTATAATTCAGTATTTGGAAAATTGTGTAATTTTTTGTAATTTTTAAGTTTTCTTAACTTAAGACATGTAACTTTCGTCACTGTCACTGTCACTGGATAACATAATCTGTTACACTTTAATGAGTATATTTCATTCAGTAAATAAAAAATAAAAAATATGCATACACATATGTATACATATGCATTTCCTTCTTCTGCGAGACCTAACATTACAATGCAAGGATAAACTCTTGTTTGACAGCTGACTTGTCGCGATGTCTCACAGTACAGTAATGTCGCACAGTATACTGCTGTCTACCAGTAATACTGCGTCGGCATGTTCGTACCATTGTTGAGCAATTAAACAGTAGACAGAACACAGCAAAAAATCTGACGTTATACAAAATCATAATAAGGTCCGTAGGTACTTGTCGATATTAGACTTGGATACTTACATACAGACCGAAGAAAAGCTTGAAGTTTTCCAATGTAAGATTTCGAGAAGGGTATGTAGACCATTAAATGGTTCCTAGCGAAATATTTTAATTAAGATCCAAATCGATTAGTCAAACACAAATTCTTAATAAATTTTGAGAATTTTTATACATTCAAATTGACAGACTGCATAGAAAAGATGAATGAATACAGGAAAAAGAAGGTTAACAAGAGAAGAATAGAAGGGATAAACAAGACAATGTATAGAGACTACAGAATAATAAAGGGCGAAAGTGCTAAATGTTCAGTGCTGAGAGCTGCTGAATGCTCCTTAGTGTCCAAAATACAGACGGTTGATGATTTGAGAGAGAGAGAGAGAGAGAGAGAGAGAGAGAGAGAGAGACTGAGTGAGTGTTTTAGCACTTTACTAATTACATATTACCGTTTGTGTTCACTTTGATTTTATTTTAGCACACAATTACAAATGTATTACTTATTACAATAATGATTAATTATGCTAAAGTATTGGTCACGCAATTAATTAACAAAGTGTTAGGTACCTAAACAAAAAAAGGAATATAATTTTGTCAAACACTGCTATACAATTAGAAGTAAATAATTACTGATATATAAAGAGAATGAAGTAAATGTAAAATTTAGCCTAAACATATTTATTCTTTATTTATTTTGTTTACTTTGAGGTAAGAAAATGTTTTTAAAATCATATTACACTATGAAGTATATTATACATATGTAAGAATATATAGTATGTCAAATTGTGTTACATATTTCCACAGCTACATTACGAAGTTTTAGCTTTTATGAAAATATTTATTAAAAAAAAAAAAAACAACCAACGAGACAAATTATGAAAGAAAGAAAAATGTATTGTTACGACGGTCTACTTGGTCGTCGTATGGTACAGTGGAAAACAAAATACAAGACACCACTTCTGTCACTAATCACCAGCTTTAATTATCCAATTAAACAGTTTCTAATGAACAAGACAGTCTCTTGCAACAAAACAAATACAAATTGTTGACATTCACAATAACAATGTCTACTAATAGTCTTGCACAATTATAAAACAAATAACACTATAATTCTTCACATTGACAAGCACTCAATTCGCACTAGCGAAAATCGCTCGCGTAACTGAACTGACAACCCGGCTGACATGGCTTATATAGGCTGAGCTGAGGTCCAGTAGAGCTTTGCCTCGTTACTGCACGCCGGTGGCTTAATTCGTATCTCAAGTGTTCCTGCAACTCACTAAAATCACTTACTTGAATGACGCAACACAAGCCACACGCTGGACGTGGAGAGTGGAGAATGTTCTGGATTGTTCGATACGCTTCTCTTAACAGTATTTTGTAATTTAGTAAGTAGGCCTGTAGCATACCAAAGAGTAGGGCTATACAAAGTTAGTAACAACACGATACATCTAAGACAGATGTTTCATTAAAACAATATTACATAAAACACGTTCTATCCTTTTTCACATAAACACACACAGACTACACACACATTATAAATTATTTTGCCTATTCTTAACTATAAGTATTTGTTAGAAATTCACTGTAATTAAATTATTTACAATAATTATACTATCCGTTAATTAAATCTATTACAACGTTTTGCAATTTGTAATAGAAACAAGTAAATTTCAGTTGTACTCGTGTTGGAAGTAATATTGTATAACCAAATAATGCGAGTTGCACACTTTCTATACTATCGCCATAGGAATAATTGATTAGTCAGGTACATTGTACGCTAACAAATAAATTGTTGTAGAACGTGTCTACACGAGATCGGCGTTTGTCTGTTACAGATCGTCAGGCTTCACCTTCGAAAACTGGTGCCCTCCTGACCAATAGACAAATTACGCTTCCTTCAAGGAGCGTATACACTAATAACCACGACTTACCACACATTACTGCTTACTTTCAGCAACATTTCACCCCCTGGGAAGTAAGCCGAAATTATAAGCTGCATTTTAGTTCAGTCACTAACCTTTTCAAGAGGTCAGTGAACCAATCAGTATTACCGTCGCTAGTAATTCCTTCCTAGGATACCACTTTGTCCTGCAATTATACTAAAGGTACAATAAACGTCTGAGGTAACAAATAAACACACACATCATAGGCGTACTTGGGGGCCTAAATGTAACTTAGCATGACAGTCGAAGAAGATATATGATTACTGAAAATAAATCTTGTACTTCTAGTATTAGAAAAATTAATAACAAACATAACTTGTAACTATAAAATTCGTAGATAATATCAGTCAGTTTAGAGAAAACTCTGTTACATGCTGCCTAAATAAATAACAAATAAAATGATATTTATATTGCGTGAAAATGTGTGTTTGTGTGTGTGTGTACTGTGGATATGAGAAGGACGACTTATACCACTCATATTTTGTATGCAACAAATAGCTAGATGTGAGATATGAGCTAGAAAGCACAGTGGAACCCATTACCCTAGTCAGTATCCCTGAAAAGATAATGAGCAGGAAAACTAGACTGTAGGGGCACTTTAGAAACAAAATAAGAAATAAGGAAAATCGAGACCGCCGCAGTCCTTCAAAAGTAATGATCTACTTGAGGAACGAAAGCCTAGTCAAGGAAAGAACAACGCAGTGAACCAGTCTTGAAATTTAGTAGGTACCAAACTCTTCCTCGTGGTAAAAAGAAGGTACGGTTTTATTGGGTGCCAGCCCCAGACAACGGGAGCAAAGTTTTCTGATGACACGTAGGCATTTTCCACCATCCTCCGAAAAATGTTGGGGGCGCGCATGTTCATGCAAGAGTGGGTGCTTTAGCGTTCAAGTCTGCGAGAGTACGTCCATACACACTCACACACTATTTACTTCATGCAAGCAGGCGTGGGTGCTTTAGCGTTCAAGTCCGCGAGAGTACGTCCATACACACTCACACACTATTTACTTCATGCAAGCAGGCGTGGGTGGTTTAGCGTTCAAGTCCGCGAGAATACGTCCATACACACTCACACACTATTTACTTCATGCAAGCAGGCGTCGGTGCTTTAGCGTTCAAGTCCACGAGAGTACGTCCATACACACTCACACACTATTTACTTCATGCAAGCAGGTGTGAGTGCTTTAGCGTTCAAGTCCGCGAGAGTATGTCCATACACACTCGCACACTATTTACTTCATGCAAGCAGGCGTGGGTGCTTTAGCGTTCAAGTCCGCGAGAGTACGTCCATACACACTCGCACACTATTTTCTTCACAGACTTAATTTTCTTACACAACGTATTGTTATACAGTAAATAAGTTTAAGCTGAAGACGGGATAAATAATTTGACATTTGGAAGCAAGGGAATTTAACTTGTTTTTTTTAATCGTTATTTGTAATTTTTTTTAAACATTACTGTAATGTATTGTACACAATTGAATTTGAACTTAAATGCCTGACATTTGCCATTACAGTAAAAAAATATATATGAGACGTTTCGGCTAGCCACAAAATCGCAACCGTGTTCAAGTCTCTTGTACACTAATACATGTAAAGATATGAGTTATCCTCCAGTGATGGAGGATGAACAAAATATTATCTAATCAACAGATAAAGTAATCAAAATTAATACCTACTATGAAATGTGTAAAGTGTGAGTTCAAACAGCACATCTATTCAAACAATTATCCAAGCTACAACAGTGTAACACACATTAAAACAACAAATTAAAGAAACCCGATTAAAATTGTTGCAACTATAATTACAGATGTATGCACATAATAAATCTTTATAATCATTTTACACCAAACGCACTCTGAATCGCAGTCTTAAAACTGACTATTGACACGTTTTATCACTTCGCTTAGCAGTACGCGACTGTCCGGTTAGCCGCTGGCCACGATACCGAATCGAGAAGTATTCGGTATGTAAGTACTACAATGGTGCAAAATGATGGAGCACTGCATCTGCATTACACGCGAGAACATTCCAAGTTATTCGCCCAGCCGCTTACACAATACGTGTCTAAAATCACAGCGCTGTCACGCTAGTTGCTAATCTCGTGGGTCTAAAAACATGATAATTGACGCTTAGTTGAAAACACTACGTTAGTAGGGTATACATACGCCATCATATGTTAAGCGCTGAATAACATAAACCATAAGTAATTCTATCAGGTATTAAACGTTTTACATACATAGGCTGCGACACAAGCTACAATTATGACAATGACATGTAAAATAAAATACATGTGTGTGGCACAATAAATAGAACATTAAATAACAAAACACGAAAACACACAAGGATAAAATTTTATAAAACGATGGCTGTACCTGTACTTATGTATGGGAGTGAAAGTTGGATAATTACCAGAAAAAAGACAGCAAAATACAGGCAGCAGAAATGAGATTTATGTGACGGGTCAAAGGCTGCACAAGAAGAGATTTAATAAGAATTGAAGACGTGCGAAATGAACTAAATGAATACACAATAAATAAAAAAATTACAGAATATAAAAGAGATGGAAGCAACACGTAAATAGAATGGGAAATGGGAGAATACCCAATAAAATACTTAACTACCACCCAAGAGGGAAAAGAGATATAGGAAGACCACGAAAATTGTGGTCGTAAGTTTGTAAAGACCGAACAGGCAAATGCTTAATCCTTGTAGTGCAGAAGAAGAAGAAGAATATTAAGCGTTTTACCAGTTTCCTCAGAAGGAAATCTTTCATTTTTGGAGAAATAAATATTTTATCTTATGTTTTTACAAAAATAATTTGGTTCCTTATAATTAAAAAAATCAATAGTGTTTTATTTAGGTACCAGCCAAAGTAGCGTTCTACATTCTGGGCTTAGAAAATCCTAGGAAAGTAATGGAGAGGAAAACACAAGTCAATTACACAATGTTACAGTTTGTCATTGTGTTTGAATTCACTGGAGCGTGATCCTTAATGTTCGAAAAATTGATCGTCTACCGTGTTTCAAACTTAACTAAGCCTTCCTCAGTTATAACCTATTGC
This sequence comes from Magicicada septendecula, assembly GCA_034769895.1. Classification (NCBI taxonomy): domain Eukaryota; kingdom Metazoa; phylum Arthropoda; class Insecta; order Hemiptera; family Cicadidae; genus Magicicada; species Magicicada septendecula. Next base: position 106,988,252 of record CM068370.1, read on the forward strand.
TTCCACTGCTGCGGGAAAAAAGAGTTGCATGTAACAAATAAAATTTTGAATTAAATATCTTTCAATAATACTATGTATGTCAAATGAATTATGAAAAAGTACTTGTAGAAAAATGAATAATAGCAGTAACCTATATAGTATAAAATATTGATAAGATAATATAAAATGTAATAAGAAAGAAGCATTTTAGAAAATAAGAGATATTTAGAAAATAACAATATATAATATAAAGAAAATCAATAAATATTAAAAAAATAAAACATAAACTCACTAAACAAATGCTTAGTAAACCTGGATATAAAAATTCAGTGATTATTGATAGCAAGACCTATAAAATATTTAAATATAAGCATCCACTTAAAACAGAAACATAATTACAAAATAAATTATTTAAAATATACATAATATTTTAAAATATATTATACATTATATAGTTTTTAATAAAGTTGAACCTAAAACTGAAACCTACAATCACAATAAAAATCTAATATAGAAAACAGTATGTCCAAATTGTAATAAACTTTGTCGTCCAGACAATAAAAAGATACCGTACTCGATAGATTCTTTTAAACTACAATTCGTTTTTAAAGCCAAATACCTAGAGTTTTAAGTTATGCACACGCTCTAAATAATAAACGTTAAGTTCATGTAATTAAAAATGCTAGGTAAACAAAATACGTAAAAAAAAGGTAACAAATATACGTTGAAAAAATGTCATTACATAGGAGAATACAAACAGAATACAAATAAATTCCCAATTAAAAACAAATTCAAATAAAAACAAAAGAAAATGATTGTTTTTAATCATACATTTATTTAAACGAATAATCATTATATATTTTAATACAACTGTAAAAACGTTTGATTACACAAACAAACGTTACAAAAATCAACAAATTTAAATGGGAATAAAAAATTAATTGTTATTTAATTTATATTGAAACGCCTGACGATACAGTTTAAATCTCGGAAAGTACGGTACGTCAGGTGCAAATATAGTGACAAAAATATAATTATATATTTGCAAGTGTAATTTGTTATATACTGATATAATATAGAACATTCAAGTAAATCAAAACCTTAAGAGTCTCTTATATAGAAATTATGGATGAATAATAAATTTTGCAAGGTTTACATTTCTCTATAACCTATTTATTATACGTCGCAGCCATTAAATTTTTTTTTTTGCTAACGTCTGCGTTAATAAAAAATTCCTATCCAAAGTGCATTGTAGTAACTGTGAGAAAAAGCAAAAGAAAAAAGTCAAAAATACATATCACAAGCTGAAATTGATAATGTAATTTAGAACTGAAGTGAAACAGTTTAGAATAATTCCGCAAAATCGACTACTTAAATAGGCAATTTATTCATTTGCAGCTAACACACTGGATTATCATACACGGAGTACTCAATACACTAATATGTTAGCAATCCAAATAAACGTAAAACTAAAGAAATAAATGAAAATAAAATAAATACAATCAAAACATGTATTCATTTAATAAATCATAAATCTAAAGCATACACGCGTAGGTCCAACAAAAATGTACGAATATTAAACAATACGGACACTCTTCACAGTCAATTCATTAAATTTATCTACCTTTAAACTTAATTAAAACAAACAGAATTATTACTATTGCACACCACTATAGAAAAAGTATTCCGATTAGCACTTTCAAGCTTCTCAGCTCATCGTCAGATCGGAATTCTGATCTGACGTTTAGCTGAGAAGCTTGAAAGCGCTAATCGGAAACATGTTTCTATAGTGGTGTGCAACAGTAATAATTCTGTTTGTGATTATAACCAATAACACAACTTTATTCATTAATTAAAACAGAATAGGCAATCTACAATCTTTTAATAAAAAAAGTATAGGTCTAGTAAATGGTAAAAAAAAGTGTTTTTCCAACATCACTGACAAACTATATGTTAGTTCATAAAATATGAATATAACAGAAAAACCTGAGCTCCATAAAAAAATTAGAAAATTCCTGAAAATTTTAAAAGATTTGCTTAAGTTATGCATCAGACATTACGTATAGCAAAATACCGTTACTCTGGAAATATCGTGTCCTCACATACACTTCCACAGATGTAAAGAGGTGCTGTGCGTGGTGCAAACCAATCAGAAGAGTTAGCAGACCTCAACAACCAAAATAAAAATAAGAAACGTTCAAAAATGCCACCTGAAAAAGAGGTCGGGAAAGTGGAACGTTTAAATGTAGAAAAAAATGTAAGAAACAAGATGCAAACACTTGAATCCGCAGGAACAAAAATACTCGTGATACGCGTGTTATGGACAAGCGTGTGTTAATTTTAAAGTACGAAGTTAGAGTAAAGTCTTTTACAAAATTTAATTCCAAGTAAAAGAAATTCGTGTTTAATTCGTGCTCAAGGCCGGCTAGCTAGCAATTACTTGAATTTAATGACACGTGGCAAGGGGCTGAATGACGTTTGGGGTTCTTCCTAAGGGAACAGGAGATTAACTGCGTAGCGTAGCTGGTATTCCTAACATGAGGAGTTCTCTTGCTAACATATAGTTATATATAAAACTCCTAGAGTAGTATGCTGCCATGTGTTAACCACTAGTTTTGTTTTAATTGATGTCTCCTTCATATCTTTTATTTTATATTATATGATTTTGGTAACTACTGTTTCTGGACACGGGCAAAGAGCAAAAGTCCAAATATTACTGTAAAAGTTTACTCTGATAGGAGATAAAACGAGAGGCCGTTCAATCCAGATTTAATGGCTTCACTCTTAGCTACTTACTCTTGATGATAGTGTATAGTCTACACGATACTACCAAAAATATATATTGAGATCATGGTAGAAATGAAAGTAAGGAGATCTACATTTACAAAATAACAACATTGATAAATAAATGTTTTCAAATATACCTTTGGAAAAAATTTATCTGAGAGACACATAAATGTATTTGGTATATTTGCATTATGTGGCTTTTAGAGTTGTGTGTGTGTGTGTGTGTGTGTGTGTGTGTGTGCGCGCGCGCGTGCGTGCGCTTTGTCTAGTGCACGTGTATATAAACTGTATAGGTGCAATGTGATTGAAACCACCACGATCACATTCCTTAAAGGAGTATGAATTTATGAGCATACCAACAACAATTTATACAAAGTGGTTGAAACTAAAGCACAGTATTCTGGACAACAAATAATAAACATTAAAATTGAAAAAGAGCAATATTTTGACTGATAGGCCTACTCTTTCTACAAAACCAAATGACATCTAATAAAAAAATTCTAATGACATAACGAAAGTTACACCCAAATTTTAAATTATTAATAGATAGCATTTACTCTACAATTTAATAATTTTCAGTATTCAGAAATTTAATCAAGCTTTGTGTGACTATTACTAATATTGACGGTCTTGGCTGAGCAGCTAATCGGTGCGGTTGTTCTGCCGTTTGCGGTTACTTACTTAATTACTTACTTACTTACTTATGGGTATATTTATTACTAAATCGAATTATATATGTAAGTATTATTGCAACGAAAGTAACAACAGAAGGTTTATCTGAAATTCGATCAAATCCACGCAGCCAGCCAGGTGGTCGCGCGTGCGTCTGCTCATTCGTGTAGGACTGTGTCTGTCTGCGGCTCGTAGTTGTCTGTAATGTCAACTTGTATATCTACCTTAGAGTTACACTGTATAAGCTACTGAATTTTTGTATCATACCAACAGCAAGTGGCAGTAAATTTTGTTCAGTTGTTTACATGTTTTTGCATTTAGTCTTTTAACTTGTGTATGTGTTTAATTTGTAGAAAATAACAAGATAGGTGTGAATGGTAAACTCTTCATAATCATGTACGTGTATTGTCAATCAATTTGTTCAATGTTTGATTAGTCAAACAGGTTACAAATTTGCAATATACTAAAAACAATTTACTTATTAACACAAGAGTACAATAATTAAGACTTTATATAGCCTACATCCAGTCCAACTATGTGTTTCTCAAGAGATGCCTCTTCCCGATTCAGTGTTTCGAGTCAATCCCATTGCCTGGTTTGCCAGTAATCAAGACCTATGACAAAGACGCGGAAACCGTTTTATGTGATCCTTCGCACACAGGACATAGATGGGAAGTTTGAAGGTAGAACTAACTTTTGAAATACTGTTGTAGAGCTATTCTTTTCTTATTGTAATCTCCCCGGAACCTGACCGGGTAGCTAGGGTAATGTTACATGTTAATCAGAAGCAAATACTCACAGCCCAAACCGAGAATACATACCCGTCTATGAAACATAGTACCCTGACGTTTCTGATAAGTTAAAATAGTTTTATATACCGGGTAGAAAGACCATAGCAAACCCATTGCTGTGTAATGGATCAGTTTCATTTACATCAGTTCGGTAACAGGAAAAATATTCATAAAAACTGATTTTCCTGTTTCTTCCTCAAACATACACATAAACAGACTGACGCACACAAGCACAAATAAACTAAATGAAGTAGTTATACACATCAATACACCAACGTGACTAGTAAAACTAAGAAGCCATCCAATTTTTGTATAGCAAACTATCTGACAAAAACAGTAGAGTAGAGAGATTCTTCATACAACTGTAAAAATCCTAAAAGTTTTATTCATGACAATACAATTATAAATATAATATTTTAGAATAATAAGATATAACAATGGAAAAAATAGTTTTTTAAAGTTAGAATATATATGCAAATAGTACAGATGGATTTTATGAGAATATTTGATACTCATTATGAAGTATTCTGCATTCATTATGGAAAGGAATTTGCATTTGTACACAATAGCTTTCTCTCAATAACTCTTATCGCTGGTTGTCGAACAGTGTAACCTATGTTCTAAAACATGCTTAACAGGTACACATATCTATCATATCTGTTGTATATTTATTGTATCAATCTATTATCATATTTATTGTATCTATAAACTGCAATGTGTTTCCTTTTTGAAGTTACAGACAAAATTAAATATATTAGCAACGGTTAAAATTTCAAGGAATTCTAGAGCGTTACACAATCAGCACGCAGACGCACGCCCTCGGGCGCACACACACACACTCACACAGAAATACGCATACAAATAAACAAAGTGTTACCCACAATTTCAACTGTATTCTCAAATAGGACAAAATGCTGAAATTTTCAGTAACATTCGAGAATATCAAAGAATATCTACATTTTTGTAAGTTTACATTCACATTACCTTTGTAGACTTGTACCTTCATTGTTTATACCACTCAGGGGACCAAACCCTCTATAATATAAGATTGGTTGTATTAATTTTAATGATATTTCTTCTATAGGCTAATATAAACATAAAATCGCTTTAATTTAAAAAAAATTACGATATACTAAAATATTTCAGTATCGTTATCCAAAAACATAATGTAACCCTTTCTCAATTTTTTCTATCCGTGTTTCTGTGTTTGTGTGTGCGTGTTTTTTGGCACGTGGGTGAGTGTTACAATAAAAATTAATGAATGTTTTGTATGGTCAGGTTTCTAATAGAATAATTTTACTAAGCCTAAATGTTTTGTTCCTAAATGTTTGTAAATTCTTAAAGACGTTTTTGAGTCAGATGTTTTCAGAAATTCACGTGTCAATATAATTTTACATTTTTCCAAACCGTTTCAATTTTATATTTTTCTCTACGACACTTCAATTTGTGGTAATGACAAGAAAAATATGAGAAAAGGTAACAGGAATATAGTTTGCTGTAAACAAAAATAAAAGATGTTTTTAATACGCAAGGTTTAGGTTTCATTACTGGACAGACCAGGTTATTCGTTGTGAGCGTAATATAGTTGCTCATCAATCATCAATCACTCAACGCCAATGGGACATTCTACCAGCCCCCTCCTCCGACCTTCTTTCGAACTTGCGATCACTTAATCAGCAGCTGTATTAATGATCTGCTACGCTCCATTGAATACCGATACACTCCCCACGTTAGTGAAAAAATATAAGCGGTGGTGTATTAACTCACTCTCATAAGATACGTCGCATGAACCAATATTTCAGACCAACTTGGGGTATAATAATTTGCTGCCTTCATAATACGTGATAAAACCTTATTGGAGTTGAATATATGCAGGCATGTACGGTTTAAGCGAATTTTTATGTATTGATATGTATTATATTTTATTATGCACTGAAAAAATGTCATTTTTGAATACCAACGTTTATGAATTGCAACCTGAATTCGATATACTTAGCGAATTTATTACTGAACACTAATAACCATTGAGTACCAATCACTTTTGTATGCAACTATTAACAACATTCATCAGGAACATTGGTTTACAAAGCTGCCGGGATGTCATTTTGCATAGAACGGTCGCTTGTCCCATCGGTGCCTGGATGTTGTAACTGCGGGCTATTTCAAGAGCATGGAGGCTAGCTAGTAGAGCCAGTGTACAACGACGGCCGTACGTTTGTCTTTGCGAGTCGCGGCTTCACAATCAGCATATGGTTTAAGTAGCTCAGTAGCGATAAATTATTATTAACCACATATGTCAGCAACGGTAGTTGACATCAGAGATGTAATGACATTACTTCTGCTTCACAATGCAAGCTTGTGCTGGGTTAGTGCTAACTGGCCCGGTGGCATAGCCTACGCCAATATAGTGCACAGGACCTAACTTGTTACAGAATGAGTACCATGCTCATAGTAACTTGCCTGGAGAGCACGCGGCACACCCATAATAAATTTTGGTCCGGTGTACTAAAACATTTCTATCAGCTCAATAGATTACATGGGAGATTCACTTGATGGGTGTTAGAGATGATTTACACCTAGCTTTCAGATCTCCCACAAGCCAAGCGACGTGCACAACAAATGTCTGCAGAAAAGAAGTCTAAAACATTGATTCTGTTACACTGGAGTCGAAACTGGTTATCTAGTTAACTCGAGTTCTGGTGCGTTCGTCGTTTTAAGTGGGGAGGGGGGCACAGGTCGTCTTTATTGCTGAGAAACTAAAGTTTTTACCATTGTCTACGAAAGTGTCTATAATGCCTTACGTTTTCAGCTTGATCACTGTCGTTGCTTTAGCTGAGCATAACATCCGTGTCCTCAACATTGAAACATTTCCCAAATAATCTTTATAAGCCTTCAAAATCGACGCTGACCGCTACAGGAAAAAGCGTTATATTCAACGCAGGTACGTGCGATACCACTTATTCTAACTCGTAAGGGGTCAATATTGAGTCTCCCGCCAAAAAGGAAAGAAAGCTGGATGTGAGTTTGGGCAAGTATCTCAAAGCCGCCAAATGTTACCTTGGTATATACACCTTGGTACCTAAGGCTGTATTCACTAATAAGTGTATAGAGCAGGTGTGACATTTGTTGCGACGTCACATATAACGTGGATTAAAGTGTTGATCATAAGTAGGCTACGTTTCTGCAAATATGTGGCGCAATTCGTCAAGCCTTATTGAGGAAATCCAGGAAAGAGGGTAGACTAAACTTTTGTAAGGTGTAGGCTAAGATGGGCTGTTGTATGGTTTTTAAGCTTGGGTTACAGGAAAAAACATTTAAGTATGCTACAGACATCGGAGATGATATTTTTGCCATCTGTTAAAGGCACCTACATGAAGAGATTCTACAATAAAGTGTTTTCAAGGATTTAAACTTTTTTAATATCCAAGATCGTATCGAAGTAATCAAATGGTGAGGGATTGCTCATCTAAATGGGATGCCAGATGGCAGGTTGTCTAAGAACTTTTGGCAATACAAGCCTATTAGACGAAGTAAGATCTAGAAACATTGTTCGGATCGGAACAGGTAATTCGCCTATGCCCTAATGGAAGAAGTAGAAAATCTCAAAACCACCAATAAATTAATATTCTGAGGATGTTGTACGCGTATCTCCAGGTATTATAAAATGTTTTCTCAAGTCGAAAATACAGCACCTGGTTGCTTGACTTCGACGAAATTGCTTTAAACTGCATTCTCTAAATATGTCAGTATATCAATAGTTTGTTGCTGGTTTCGGTGTCCAGACTGGTGTAACTCAGTGGACCGTGTCTTTCAACACACCAGGTGAGCCGAGTTGTAACCATTCTCTCACATCTGTAACCAATAATTTTCACAACCCGAAAGTCTACGATACTGAAAGACAGTTCTCTTCTTAAAGGGGGAACGTTTTGAGCTTTTAGAAGGGGGATGGTTGTTGCTTCCTATGACAGTTTAAAATAGTCTCCTTGCGTCTATAATATGTCAGAAGTTGCATGTAGTGTAGCCGCTGCAGTGTCGGCAGTAGAACACGTAGGGATTGTAAATCCCTCATCGTGAAAGATGTGTTACAGAGTCGTCTACTGTCTTCAGTTCTAAAGTCAAGACCTTGTTAGCTCTCTCCTTTTCTTTTCAGCTTTCGAGAAAGTCTTGAGGAAACCTTTCGGAACCAAGGCAAAGCTGTTTAGGCCAAGACGTCACCAGTTTCATCAGGGTTCACCATCGTGCTCCATATATGGAATGACACTGCGATCGTCTTAATACTTCCGATGTGCCGATCTGCGTAGTGGTCGACACGTATTTTCCGTAGTTTAATCTTTTTGGAGCTACCGTTATTCGACTAAGGGTCTAAGCATACCTGACGTTATGAGTACTTTTTCTTCTTAGTTGTCTGCTCTTAATATTACTACTTACACTTCTACTTCTACTTCTACTAATACTACTACTACTACTACTACTCGTGTGTGCAGAGTGCCATTATAGGCTGAGACTGAATCCTGAGATTATCATAATAGAAATACGTTGCTGAGCTTTCGCAAGTTTGCACTGACCTTTTGTTGTCAAATTCACGCCGCTATAAGTCTTAGCCTAATACTCTAAATTCTTCGGGGATGACAAATTTTGACTAAATATATCTATTTAGACAAAATCCATTGTTTGTAATTTTCTGTTTAAATGTTGGTTATATCAAGCTTAGTACATTGGTCATAACTAATTCTGAGTTCCTGCTACGAAAAATTGTTTATGTCTTAAATAGATTTCTTTTAAATTACGTGAAGAATACAAGTAGATATTGCCTTTCAGAGGATTTACTTTTCTTTCTAAGAGCCACCCTGAGTTTATCCGCCTTTTATTCAAACCTTAAATCCAATTCCGCGAAATTTCCAGACATAAAAACCTCTTCTCCGCTTGCACCGCCTGCACCGCCGTTCAGGTCTATTACATGGATACCAGACCGTGAAATAACCCACAGTAATTATTCTCGAGAACTTAACTACCCGACGTCAGAGACACGTGTAAACATTACCAAAGAGTAAAAGCTTTATGGATCTACTCTTTAGTCATGGTAATTTCCAAATCAGATACTGTCGGGAAAGTCATAATGCATAAAGAATAATTACTGTATATTTAAAAATCAATTACAATGTGAACAATAATTGTACTAACATTCAAAGCAAGAACAACATCGAAACCACCAATGATAGCAACAATAACACCAATAATTATAAGAAATAAGGATTAAAATAAGAATAATAATAGTAATAATACCAATAGTAACAGTTGTAATAGTGTACAGTCGTACAGTTATCACTACTGTAAATAGTTTTTGTATCAGTGCTTTTTGTTACTGTAGTTGTCTTCTACATAACTCTACCTGAACTGGATACCTGCTTTATTTTCTTATTCACTGTTCATGCTTCAAAATTTCAAATTATTACAGGAAGCACACACACATTACAACGATATTACTGTAAACACAACTTACTTTGTTTTTGTTTATTATATATTCTTTAAACTCGTGCAGACATTTTCTTTATTTATTCAAAAATTCTTTCATTCTTTTAAAAAAGTAAATCTGTCGCATAAATTTTATTGTTTAAATTATTTTATATTTAAAATTTTTTTTTTTTATATTACTAAATACGACCATCAATTTTAACTTCCTACAGTAACGCATTTTAAATTAAAAATTTCTTAGTTTCCATCGTTCCTTGACAGCAAACAAACAGTAGGCTACAACCAACAAAAATATGTGTGGGCAAGGCGACCATCAGGTGCGGATATATGGACCCACGAAACCGTAACTGCGGGATGCACAGTCCCGAAAACATAGAGGAGGTTTGGGTGAGGAAAGTGTCAGTCCTGTAAGGCCAGTCGAATAAAACAGGTAGTATACAATTTATTTAGGGTACTTTGGGATGACCCTCGTCCGGATATACGTGAAATTCAGTAGAATAAAAACTTTTGCTTATTAGCACATTGTTCGCAGAACGTGTGTATAACCTCCTAGAAGGGTCTCAGTAAATTATTAGACAATACGAATGATCAGTACTTCACCTAGATGCATACGATTGTTTCCGAATCTTGGAAATTACGCCACTAATTGAGTATTACGTATAACTATTAGATCATATTTGAATATTTCTTAATTGTAAAATTATATATTCAGTAATTAGCGATTACTCAATTTTCTCTAGAGAGGACAAACTTGACAAGTAAGGGTAGTAATGCCCTTTGAATTAAATATTATTTATGTATATGTTACAGTGAATGTTGAAGTTTCAGTTAAGGTTGACAGTGACTAGTTACGGTCGACATTCACTGAAAGGTTTAGTGAAAGTTGAATACTCATATTACAATATCATTCATAATCAACTTCCACTAGTGAATGTCGACTTTTACTAGGGAATGTCAACCTACCCTACTGCACCTTAGGGAAAGTGTACCAACAGTAAACATACTAAAGAAATAAATTAGCAGTTACTGTCGGAATAAACAAGAACATTGGTTATTTAAGGTTAACTTATACGAGTATAACTGTATACGAGTATTGTTATGTACTACAACAATTTAACACATTGAAAATCTTCATTTAGAATTTAATTTTATTTATTACAGCATGGTAATGCATTATGGCACTTAGAATTACAAAGTAAATTAATTTCCTTGCAGACAAATTTTTTGTTTGACACTTAGTTTGGCAAGTGCACTTAAAGAATCCTTGGCCACATCCAGTTGATTGCGCTGTTGCAATTGTCCGTAAAGAAAGTGTCTTGTCTAGTGGTACTTCACTTTATTTTGTTAAGTTTGTAGTACAAGTGCTAAATTGTGATCTGCAGAATTGAAATTATCTGTAGATTATATATTGATTAATTAAGGGCAGTATTTGTATGAGCGTGCATGTGGTGTGGGCATCCTTGTGGTGTGACTGTGCTGTATTTTTAACCCCTTTCCATCCCCTGTCTATTTACTTCCCTAACAATCTCGTTATTTTAAAAGGCCTTACCTAGCAGAAAAACTAGTTTTTACCTAAGATAAAAACTTACCTAGCGTATAGCTGCTTCAGCACACCATCTCTCGTTTCAAGTCGGTAAAATGTATCGAGGTTTTTTCACTATGTCCAAGACGATACCAAGAACTGATCTGGAATCTCCTCTTCCACGGTCTACATCAGGAACTGGAATTCGTACAGTACAACCTTTATCCACCTGTGGTAGATACTGGTCTGTTGTACGTTTCATCCGTTTTGCTTGGTTTGTTAAGCAGTTGAATGCCTCCTCTCTTTGTCTTTTTATTTCTAGTGTCGATCGGTCGAGGTCGGTTAAGCTGTTTGAAGTATCTTCTAGCTTACTTTCCTGTTCTAAAAGCAAGCTCTCATCTTGTTCTATCACATCGAGGCTCTCATCTTGTTCCAACACGTCAGGGCTCTCTTCTTCTCCTACCTGAATTTCTTCTGTTTCGTGTTCACCACCAACATTAATTTGCCTAATTACAGCTTCAAGGTCCTCTTCAGATTCCACGTTAGATAAGGATTCAATAGCTTATGTTCGAATTATGTTCGAAGAAGCTAATCCATGCCTAGGTGGACAACTAAACATTTCTTCGTATGGTGATCCTTTGATACCACTGTGTAATGCACTATTTTTCATGAGTTGAATGAATTTCAAACCATGGCTCCAGTGGGATGTTTTGTGATCTTGCATCCACGTAGTAAGCATGTTTTCCACGTCTTGATTAGCTCTTTCGACACTTCCTTGACTTTGACTGTACCTAAGTTTACCACGGACAATTTTGAAATTAGGCCACAAGTCAACTAATTTATTCATAATTTTTGTTCACAAACTCCCGGCCATTATCAGACTGAAGGTGCCCCAAGCAATGTAAAAATGTCTATTATATTTTCACAAACCTCATCAGCCGTCTTGGACTTGAGCGGTCTAAGTACAACAAATTTTGTTAGGTGATCTTGGTATACTAGTATAAATTTATAATCACAATCTAGTTGCTATTGAAAATAAATTAAATCAATTTGGCATTTATGATTCAAATCCTTAAATAGCATTGGCTTTACTACAATTCCCTTTTCCTGGCTCTTTTGCTTCTGGAAGCAAGGCTCACAAATATTTAAATAAATCAATATATCTTTGTAGGTAATATTTTTGTATTTAGCTTTTAAATGTTTTACCATACGGTCGCGACCACCATGACCAGTAGTAATATGAGCGTCATTCAATAATTCAAAAAGTTCTTCATCATATAAAAAATACTTAATACTATTTTCTTCTGTAATTGGTGATATTAATTTCGTGATTCCATTTACTTCAATAATATCGTACCTTTTCAAAAATCTATAATGGTTCCCTTCCTTATTAGGTTTTGATTTTACGCTTTTAACCTTATTAATTAGAAATTCGTACTTAACCTTATCCACGGACACTGAATTCACTTTGGACAAGTTACGTTCACTTTTAAGTTGTTCATATAATTGCACGGATTTAGACATTGTTACAAAATTACACACTACACACACTTAACAATACACACTTTGAACAATCAAGAACACAAGCTCAACAACTCAACGAACAATAACCTCACAGCAACTGTATCAAAATAATAAATGGGCGGGAAACAATCTTCAGTCGTCAGATGGTGGGGATGGAGACCGATGACACACCCAACCGATCTACTTTAAATATTCCCTGCAAACAGCTGGTGAAGGTCGATACTTACTAGTGAAAGTTAACAGCGCAATTTTACCATCAACTTCCACTGACCAGTTTAGTGAATGTTGACAATCGCTAGTCATTGTTAACCTTTACTAGTTTTCAACATTCACTGTAACATACATGTTCTGTTCAGAATATATACAAATTTAGGTATAGAATGCAAACATAAGAGTAGGCTAATTGTAGATGAACATTAACGTTTATTAAGTGCTTAAGAGCATGACATGCAGACTAATACTGGAATATGAAAGAAATAGTCCAAAAATAAGGAATATATGATCTTTGCTTACAGTTTTCTGCACACCTAATCTAGACATAAATTAATATATAATGTACAATTAATTATATATAGTTTAATTAATTTAAAATACTTAAGTGTTAATGGTAATAGCAAGTGAAGGATAATAAATTCCTATACATAACTTGAGTCATTTGTATTATGAATACATGATCGATGCATACGTCATACTTAATTATTGGCTTTACCTAAAGAAACTGAATAAAATACTTTTTTCCGAAACGTATTAGAACAATAATATGGAATAAGTAAATAGAGATGCATTCAGCACAAAAAATATACTGGTTGTAAGAACTGTTAAAATCGTTTTTTGAACACATTCACGTTACTTTCCCAAATATTATGCTTTCTTAAAACAAGGAATTCCCATGTACTTCTGTTCACAGAATGTTGAAAAGTGTGGGAGATATTGAACCTATATTTATTTAAATTATCTTTTTCGAGTTAGCGACGCAGGCACATATATCAAAATTTGTATGGCTTTTGTTATATTTTATCTCTTCTTTTAGCAAACCATTTCGTATGAACAAATACAACGTTAAAGTTTTGCTTCCCACTCAAAAGGATTTTTGTAGACGCTTTTTGTAAATTCTCAATGTTTGTGCCGATTTATAGAGCATAAATGTGACCTTTTATATGTTTTGTTATTATATTTGTTGTCGGAAAATATTATTTATTTTATTATTTGTGTACAAATAGCAAAGTTACATTAATTAATTATTCTTGTAAAATTTTATGCTTTCACATGAATTTTTCTCGGTTATTATAGTTGGTAGCTGCAGCCTAAACTTCAGCTGCCTGGGAGATTCATACATTTGCTTCCAATTGGTATCAACTATCTGGTGGATAATTATCACTAAGTCAAAAAAAAAATTAGTCAAAACCTAAGCAATTGATGTTGTCATAAGATGAAGAGGTTAAAGTTCTTATAAATCAATGTCAACAAAACTGACATAATTATGAATTGTATAGCAAAATAATAAAATACTATATTAAAATAATGTAGAAAACAGAACTAACACTTTGAGCATTTTAAATCAGGCACTTCAGGCTCACTTAATAAAAATAACAGCCTTATGTCAATAAAATAACTGAATAGTTTTAACAATGTATGAAAAAGAATGTTGAAAAAATAATATAAGTACAAACTGAAAGTGAAGAAAAATATATTTTTATCTATTGTTTGTTATATTAACTTCATATTACCCGTAAAAAAAAATATTAAAAATTCCACCACAGACATAAAAAGAAAATTTGGAAATGTGTTTTTCAGTCCTTAGCTTTAGCTCTTTCATTGGAATTTTTGATATCGGACAGATTTCTGTCAGTGTTTTTGTAACCCCTCTTTCCTTTTATGCTTTTTTTTATTTATTTTTAATTATATTTAAATTTCTATCTCCTTATTTATTTAATCTTTTTTTGAAAGAGAGGCCACAAGTTATTTAGAACTAGGCTAGAGCCTAGAGAAGCCAAAATTATGCTGGGTCCAGTATGATGGGACTTGCAAATGAAACACTGATCTTGAGATAACAACAACAATATTTATTGTGCTCGGCTTTGTACAACATATGAGCCCTTAAGGCAAGATAATTACGTCTTTTTATTTTTTTAATATAATTCCATTAATAAGTGGATTGCCAAAAGTTGAACAATAAAAAAAATAAACTATTAACATCAATAAGCATTGAATGAATATTAAATATCTGAATAATCATTGACTAGTAAATCGTTGCATGTTACATAAATGATAATAATACAATTGTAAAATGGCACACAATCTCGACCTGCCAGTAATCACATTTCATAACAAGATATAAATATATAGAAATATACACATGCATAATCAATATAACAATGTAACAATCATATAAAACAACACACACATATAATTAACCTTAACAAACATTTACAGATAAGTAACACATCACATGTTCACCCCGGTTATCAGCGTATATAAGTTTCATGTTGAAACACCCTTCACCCCCTTATTCTGACCAAGTATCCGGCCCCCTTTAATGTTCAATTAATAGGTGATTAAACCCCCAAAACCTCAATTAAAATGTCCAAGGAGTGGAGCAGACATGCCCCAAGTTTTAATAAGATAAGTATTAATTGAATGTTCTATGTAAGCCCTGCGGCCTGCGCACAAATCCCATGCCGATGTTTAATTATCAATTTGAATCACGTCAATGACAATAATGAAGAGTGGCATCACAAGGTTAACATGGATGTCTGGCTGCCTAACTGCATTTTATATTTCCTTTTTACTTTCAAAACAGAATTTGTAAGTATAGTGGAACGTGACCACCATGAATATTGATAACTGATACTGATTAATCTTGTGTTGTTTAATGGTTAATTAATTGGTATAGTGAGCAATACAAATTAACGTTACAAAATTTACTATGGTAAAATACAAACTGTAACAATGGTAAAATTTAAAGTGTACAAATTAGCTAAACAGTGGAACAGAATTTTGTAAAACGGAATCTAAGTCATGAAGGTATTAAAACCAGCTCACAGTGTTCCAAAAAAACTTAACTACCGGCCGGGTCAGGCATCGGGCGAGATCTAGCAAGATCTGACACGTACAGACCTGCAGTGGACGGCTCCTACGGGAGTCGACCACGGGTTAAAACATCTCCCAGATCATTAATGAATAATAAAATACATGAGCCCACATTAACCAAAGATCCATTAAACACAACTATCCCAACATGCTTAAAACAGAAACAGATTTAGATTCAACCCTATTTGCCGAACTACCCTCGACCCGGGTGGTGCGTGACCCTAGCCGAGTTTACACTCTCAGAACGAGATAGACATAACAGTGATAGAGGAGGCGTAAGCCTTACAAATTACAAAAAATATATGCCACCCATTGTCCGGAAATAACTGTCCAAACTGGAGCGTCTACATGAGAGTCTCAAAGAGTTTATCGGCCACAAGATTTAGGTTAATATGGTTAAATTTCACCTGGTTAGTAGTGTGGAGTTTGAGGGTTCCGTTGGGTGTATCTAGTCCATCCTTCCGGCTGACACAGCTGACGAAGGTGTTTGAAATTACAGCATCTGAGGCAGTTGTTCGGCCGTCCTTCCGGAGCGGGGCAGATTTCCGTCTACATCAGAAACCCTGCACAATTATATCTGGGATTACTCATAAGTTCATAAAACACACTACCACATTTACCCCCTGACATTGCATGGCCTGTCCAGTTTATAAACTCCGAAAATAGACTAAGTAAAGAACCCCATTTAATGTAGTAAATCGCTTCAAAAATAACCCCATTAAATATTTTAATATATAATATGTCCAACTATAGTCACTCCATAATAATGACTATTTCAATTAACAGTTATGCAAAAGTTTTCATGACGCACTTACAGAAATTAGCAACTTTTAACAAGTCCGTGATGTACACGGATTTCAGAAAATTACTGACTTACGCCCCATCTTGGTTTAGTTAATTTAGTAGGATCATTACTAGATTAATATAAAACATAATTATATCATTACTGTTACAATCAATTAACCAGGGTTGAGATTAAACATACATGAAACAAATTTTAACCTGATAGTCGCCACGTGCTAAGGACTCACTGCAATATCTATCGTAACGCATCCACTTTAATATCAATTAAAAACAATTTGTTTTTATAAATAATTAATTTATATATATTAATAGACTTACCGGAGGTCACGTAGGCTTCTACCTATCCATAGAAGTAGTTGGAAGACGAAAAACTTTAAATCTACTCTGTCAGCCGGAGATCAGATTGTGAAGCGCCGAGAGCCGAAGTGGAACTGAGCAAACCGGCTCTTGAAAAAACTGAACGTAACAGAGATAGGGCGCGCGCGAGTCGGCCGGCGGAGATGACAAAGTCCGATTAAGCATACCAAAGGACAAATTCCCTCGCGTCGTCAAATACGTAATTATAATCATCCACTATATAGATATAGGAACATCGCCGCGTTTTCCAAAACGCGGCACACCCCCACCCCAAAAGGGCAACCCGGTTGCCTCACTCTGAAACTCTGGAGAGTACCCTGCAGTGTACCCCCTTCTTAAAGTATGCTGGTGGACTTCGTGGATAAGGTGGCCCAGCGGCACCTGCTCTCAGGAGAACAGATATCCCCATGCGACCCTCTCCGCTATGCCACTCCACGGGACCGCCCCAACACGTCACCCTCTCCGGTGACCATCACCTCCTTCCACCGGTCCCACTCACATACTCGTCCTAAGACCAAACAAGGTATCTCCCACCTTGGTATGTGAGTGACCGCACCACTTCTCGTCCATCTCTTGGACCGACCAGCCACATGCACCCACAAGGCATCTCCATCCTTGCCATATGGCTGGCCCACATCCCTACACAAGGGCGGACGGCCCCGCTTAGCCAGACAGAGTGGACCGCACCAAGGGCACACGAACCTTAATCTCAACTCTTACTCAACCCTTTCACAAACAGCGTAACTAACAGGGGGGGTTCACTTCACCACGGCACCGTCAATACACCATATATATATATATCTATACACACAACCCTCTATCTCAACAAAAACACCCGGCAAACAACCGGAGAATGCGGCATGGCTCGACCCTACACTAACCAAAAATCAAAATCCACCACTATATACAAGGAAACAACAGCACACTATCACTCTCCATCTTACTTTTAAAACAGGGGAAACTGACGATCTCCAAAACCACAACAACCTGAGGACACTCTCCAACTCCTAACTATCTCCATGATAACCTCCCAGAACAGGGGAATCTAACAATCTCGCGGACCACAATCTAAACACTTCCGGCAAGTCTCTAACTCCTTATCGACAGGTTTTTTTTTTACCATGGGGAGGGGTAGGAAAATCGGGAATCGGGAAGATGAAATGGTGCAAGGATCACTAAAGGGTCAATAGCTAGGAGTAAGGGTAAGGACATGGCTCCCTCCGGAAATAAGGATGAATGGAGGAAACCAAGGCTTGCGTGGGCAGGGGCGCAACCCTGAAATAGATGAACACCACTGGGAGTGTGGGGAACATCTACCCGCTACCCGTTAACCTCCTCTTCTTACCTTTCGGTGACGGACTTTGGGTATTCGTTCCTTTCGAACACCACTCTCTAAGAAATTCTCTCGTGTTGAGCTGTACTGGCTGGTTTCCTCTGAATCAGAATCAAGGCAACTTACCTCACTACCTTGACTCAACTTTGGATTATGCTCATCATCTAACTCCTCTGCTACAATTTCTTCCTTTTCTACTTCTTTCTTTTCTTCTACAATTTCCCCTTCTCCATACCCACAATCCAACTCACCATCACGACACTGCATATCCTCAGCATCTTCCAGCTGCTCCTCAGATCCATCTTCAACCACATGTTCCCTCAGCTCCTCACCAATTTCTTCATCACACTGGTCACCAGCCGCTTCACAAACTTCTTCACTAACCTCTTCTCCAATCTCGTTTTCCTCAACACGTTCATCATCAACATCATCGCCATCACGTCCACTACCACCATCAGAACACTGCACATCTTCATCCTCCTCTAGTTGCTCACCTGGTCCACCTGAAACTTCTTCCCGTTCCTCGGAATCCTCAACACTACTTACAGAAGGCGTCTGCACATCTTCACACACTACATCATTCTCACTCGCACACTCCACGACGCTGCCCCCAAATTTCTCCTCAACTTCTACCTCACTTACTTCCACCACACTTGCGGCATGAACATTCCCTTGTCCATCCACAACCTCAGAAACACTCGCAGCCCGGACATCCCTGTGTCCATCTGCAACTTCAGACTCTACAGTCTCCCTAACACCTACAACTATACTTCCCTGTGCAGCATCCGCAGACCGCTCTTCTGCCTCTTCTGTCGATTCCACTCCTTGACCACCTTCGGCAACCACAACGTCCTCAACATCTTCCACCCTGGAATCCAACTGTCCAGGCTCATGTGCAATGACTAAATTAATTTCTACTGGTGATGGTAAAGCGACACTCTCAAGTGACTTCTCACATCCCTGCGTAGACGATGATGATGTCACAGGATCTGGATCCCTCACGAACCGAGATGGAAATACCGGAACAAATTCTGCGGCCTCTGGATTCAACCATGATGTCCTCTTCGAGTCCTGCAACTCAGTATCAACAGCTGTTTTCTTGTCGTGCTTTATCGATCCCACGAAGTAATTCCGCTCTTCTACTTCTGCTTCACCTTCTTCATCCGCTACTCTCTTAGGCATTTGTACTTCCTCTAGAACCTTTAAAGTTTCCTTCTTCTCCGAATAGGAATAACGCCTTGGTACAGGCTCCCTACTTGCCGATGGTTGTTTCCTAACATAATTTCTTTTTCCCCTGTTAATTTCATGTTTCTTTGTTTTCTGTGCTGTAGCTGTTGTTACCGTCCTCACACTTGCCACCCCCTTGTAGCCTCCGTCACTTCCGGAATATTCAGGCTTTCTGACCGTCTCTTGTGTTCTCCTCCAACCACCATGTTTGTCCTTTTTGGCTCTTCCTGATGAACCACTGGAGTATTGGACATCTGTAACATCTCTTCCCCGGGACTCGTCAACATCCTGGACCGTTCTTGAAACCACACACAGCCGTTCAAGGTCCGCAAAACAACGTGGACGGTCCGCGAATACCAAACGAGATCTCTCTTGTGGATGCAGTCCTTCCAGAATCGCTTGTATCACTTCTGTCTCGGGCAACCCCAACCTTAACACCCGGGCAGCTTTCCGTATATCGTGCACGAAGTCCCCTAACGCCTCTCCGTTGGCCTGTAGGCGATAGAATTTTTCCAACTTAAGCTGGGCACGTCGTCGAATGGGAAGGAAGAAGTTCAAGACCTCCCCATGGAAAGCATCAACACTGTCACCCCGACGCAGAGTTTTGGTGACCAGCTCAGCCAACGTGCCCCGGCAATACGGGAATATAAGAGACAAGACCTCCCCATCGGACACCGCCGGGAAATCTGCCACCTGCAGGACCAGGTCCAAGAAAACCAGCAGCTGGTCCTCATCAAATCCATTCACCACCGGAAATTTCTGGAGAACGCCTGAAAGAGGGTGGGGCAATTTCTGGTAGCATACCGCCGCCAGAATTCCACAATTCAAAACAAACAATAATAAAACAAAGCCTTACTAAACACCTAACACAAACATGACCTACAAAAAAGGAAAAACTTGAGTACAGTATCTTCCATCAAGTGGATCTCCGGGTTTCCTAGCGCTGCGAAAACCTGACCCGCTCCAGAACTAACTCTCCGTCAGTCGCCAGACTCAAGAAGAAACAACATCAGACACTAACACCAACATACAATCCACACCACCAAACACTAACCACAACATATGACATTTCGACTAAACATGATCACCATTGCAGTCGGACGGTACAGACTTCCAGTCGGGCCATACCGCATCCCGCTAACCGCACGCACTATTACTTTCATAGAATAATTAAGGGACTCCATCCCCACGCGATCTCCGGCAAGGTCCAATTTCAAACAACAAAACCCAACTACTACACCTGCCCGTGGCGGCATCAGGTTTACAATTCAAAACACCTAACGATAATTCATAAAATGTACATATATACACCTACATTGTATGTCAACTATTATAGTGCCACCTTATTTAATTATTAAGTGCCATTATATTTGCCAGACTATCTCCGAGTTTGCAAGCCCCATCAAACCAACGGACCCAAGGGTTCAACCCTAGAATGAACCACGCTCTCTGCTACCATTTGTAACCCCTCTTTCCTTGAATGCTTTTTTTTTTATATATTTTTATTTATATTTAAATTTCTATCTCCTTATTTATTTAATCTTTTTTTGAAAGAGAGGCCACAAGTTATTTAGAACTAGGCTAGAGCCTAGAGAAGCCAAAATTGTGCTGGGTCCAGTATGATGGGACTTGCAAATGAAACACTGATCTTGAGATAACAACAACAATATTTATTGTGCTCGGCTTGTACAACATATGAGCCCTTAAGGCAAGATAATTACGTCTTTTTATTTTTTAAATATAATTCCATTAATATGTGGATTGCCAAAAGTTGAACAATAAAAAAAATAAACTATTAACATCAATAAGCATTGAATGAATATTAAATATCTGAATAATCATTGACTAGTAAATCGTTGCATGTTACATAAATGATAATAATACAATTGTAAAATGGCACACAATCTCGACCTGCCAGTAATCACATTTCATAACAAGATATAAATATATAGAAATATACACATGCATAATCAATATAACAATGTAACAATCATATAAAACAACACACACATATAATTAACCTTAACAAACATTTACAGATAAGTAACACATCACATGTTCACCCCGGTTATCAGCGTATATAAGTTTCATGTTGAAACACCCTTCACCCCCTTATTCTGACCAAGTATCCGGCCCCCTTTAATGTTCAATTAATAGGTGATTAAACCCCCAAAACCTCAATTAAAATGTCCAAGGAGTGGAGCAGACATGCCCCAAGTTTTAATAAGATAAGTATTAATTGAATGTTCTATGTAAGCCCTGCGGCCTGCGCACAAATCCCATGCCGATGTTTAATTATCAATTTGAATCACGTCAATGACAATAATGAAGAGTGGCATCACAAGGTTAACATGGATGTCTGGCTGCCTAACTGCATTTTATATTTCCTTTTTACTTTCAAAACAGAATTTGTAAGTATAGTGGAACGTGACCACCATGAATATTGATAACTGATACTGATTAATCTTGTGTTGTTTAATGGTTAATTAATTGGTATAGTGAGCAATACAAATTAACGTTACAAAATTTACTATGGTAAAATACAAACTGTAACAATGGTAAAATTTAAAGTGTACAAATTAGCTAAACAGTGGAACAGAATTTTGTAAAACGGAATCTAAGTCATGAAGGTATTAAAACCAGCTCACAGTGTTCCAAAAAAACTTAACTACCGGCCGGGTCAGGCATCGGGCGAGATCTAGCAAGATCTGACACGTACAGACCTGCAGTGGACGGCTCCTACGGGAGTCGACCACGGGTTAAAACATCTCCCAGATCATTAATGAATAATAAAATACATGAGCCCACATTAACCAAAGATCCATTAAACACAACTATCCCAACATGCTTAAAACAGAAACAGATTTAGATTCAACCCTATTTGCCGAACTACCCTCGACCCGGGTGGTGCGTGACCCTGGCCGAGTTTACACTCTCAGAACGAGATAGACATAACAGTGATAGAGGAGGCGTAAGCCTTACAAATTACAAAAAATATATGCCACCCATTGTCCGGAAATAACTGTCCAAACTGGAGCGTCTACATGAGAGTCTCAAAGAGTTTATCGGCCACAAGATTTAGGTTAATATGGTTAAATTTCACCTGGTTAGTAGTGTGGAGTTTGAGGGTTCCGTTGGGTGTATCTAGTCCATCCTTCCGGCTGACACAGCTGACGAAGGTGTTTGAAATTACAGCATCTGAGGCAGTTGTTCGGCCGTCCTTCCGGAGCGGGGCAGATTTCCGTCTACATCAGAAACCCTGCACAATTATATCTGGGATTACTCATAAGTTCATAAAACACACTACCACATTTACCCCCTGACATTGCATGGCCTGTCCAGTTTATAAACTCCGAAAATAGACTAAGTAAAGAACCCCATTTAATGTAGTAAATCGCTTCAAAAATAACCCCATTAAATATTTTAATATATAATATGTCCAACTATAGTCACTCCATAATAATGACTATTTCAATTAACAGTTATGCAAAAGTTTTCATGACGCACTTACAGAAATTAGCAACTTTTAACAAGTCCGTGATGTACACGGATTTCAGAAAATTACTGACTTACGCCCCATCTTGGTTTAGTTAATTTAGTAGGATCATTACTAGATTAATATAAAACATAATTATATCATTACTGTTACAATCAATTAACCAGGGTTGAGATTAAACATACATGAAACAAATTTTAACCTGATAGTCGCCACGTGCTAAGGACTCACTGCAATATCTATCGTAACGCATCCACTTTAATATCAATTAAAAACAATTTGTTTTTATAAATAATTAATTTATATATATTAATAGACTTACCGGAGGTCACGTAGGCTTCTACCTATCCATAGAAGTAGTTGGAAGACGAAAAACTTTAAATCTACTCTGTCAGCCGGAGATCAGATTGTGAAGCGCCGAGAGCCGAAGTGGAACTGAGCAAACCGGCTCTTGAAAAAACTGAACGTAACAGAGATAGGGCGCGCGCGAGTCGGCCGGCGGAGATGACAAAGTCCGATTAAGCATACCAAAGGACAAATTCCCTCGCGTCGTCAAATACGTAATTATAATCATCCACTATATAGATATAGGAACATCGCCGCGTTTTCCAAAACGCGGCACACCCCCACCCCAAAAGGGCAACCCGGTTGCCTCACTCTGAAACTCTGGAGAGTACCCTGCAGTGTACCCCCTTCTTAAAGTATGCTGGTGGACTTCGTGGATAAGGTGGCCCAGCGGCACCTGCTCTCAGGAGAACAGATATCCCCATGCGACCCTCTCCGCTATGCCACTCCACGGGACCGCCCCAACACGTCACCCTCTCCGGTGACCATCACCTCCTTCCACCGGTCCCACTCACATACTCGTCCTAAGACCAAACAAGGTATCTCCCACCTTGGTATGTGAGTGACCGCACCACTTCTCGTCCATCTCTTGGACCGACCAGCCACATGCACCCACAAGGCATCTCCATCCTTGCCATATGGCTGGCCCACATCCCTACACAAGGGCGGACGGCCCCGCTTAGCCAGACAGAGTGGACCGCACCAAGGGCACACGAACCTTAATCTCAACTCTTACTCAACCCTTTCACAAACAGCGTAACTAACAGGGGGGGTTCACTTCACCACGGCACCGTCAATACACCATATATATATATATCTATACACACAACCCTCTATCTCAACAAAAACACCCGGCAAACAACCGGAGAATGCGGCATGGCTCGACCCTACACTAACCAAAAATCAAAATCCACCACTATATACAAGGAAACAACAGCACACTATCACTCTCCATCTTACTTTTAAAACAGGGGAAACTGACGATCTCCAAAACCACAACAACCTGAGGACACTCTCCAACTCCTAACTATCTCCATGATAACCTCCCAGAACAGGGGAATCTAACAATCTCGCGGACCACAATCTAAACACTTCCGGCAAGTCTCTAACTCCTTATCGACAGGTTTTTTTTTTACCATGGGGAGGGGTAGGAAAATCGGGAATCGGGAAGATGAAATGGTGCAAGGATCACTAAAGGGTCAATAGCTAGGAGTAAGGGTAAGGACATGGCTCCCTCCGGAAATAAGGATGAATGGAGGAAACCAAGGCTTGCGTGGGCAGGGGCGCAACCCTGAAATAGATGAACACCACTGGGAGTGTGGGGAACATCTACCCGCTACCCGTTAACCTCCTCTTCTTACCTTTCGGTGACGGACTTTGGGTATTCGTTCCTTTCGAACACCACTCTCTAAGAAATTCTCTCGTGTTGAGCTGTACTGGCTGGTTTCCTCTGAATCAGAATCAAGGCAACTTACCTCACTACCTTGACTCAACTTTGGATTATGCTCATCATCTAACTCCTCTGCTACAATTTCTTCCTTTTCTACTTCTTTCTTTTCTTCTACAATTTCCCCTTCTCCATACCCACAATCCAACTCACCATCACGACACTGCATATCCTCAGCATCTTCCAGCTGCTCCTCAGATCCATCTTCAACCACATGTTCCCTCAGCTCCTCACCAATTTCTTCATCACACTGGTCACCAGCCGCTTCACAAACTTCTTCACTAACCTCTTCTCCAATCTCGTTTTCCTCAACACGTTCATCATCAACATCATCGCCATCACGTCCACTACCACCATCAGAACACTGCACATCTTCATCCTCCTCTAGTTGCTCACCTGGTCCACCTGAAACTTCTTCCCGTTCCTCGGAATCCTCAACACTACTTACAGAAGGCGTCTGCACATCTTCACACACTACATCATTCTCACTCGCACACTCCACGACGCTGCCCCCAAATTTCTCCTCAACTTCTACCTCACTTACTTCCACCACACTTGCGGCATGAACATTCCCTTGTCCATCCACAACCTCAGAAACACTCGCAGCCCGGACATCCCTGTGTCCATCTGCAACTTCAGACTCTACAGTCTCCCTAACACCTACAACTATACTTCCCTGTGCAGCATCCGCAGACCGCTCTTCTGCCTCTTCTGTCGATTCCACTCCTTGACCACCTTCGGCAACCACAACGTCCTCAACATCTTCCACCCTGGAATCCAACTGTCCAGGCTCATGTGCAATGACTAAATTAATTTCTACTGGTGATGGTAAAGCGACACTCTCAAGTGACTTCTCACATCCCTGCGTAGACGATGATGATGTCACAGGATCTGGATCCCTCACGAACCGAGATGGAAATACCGGAACAAATTCTGCGGCCTCTGGATTCAACCATGATGTCCTCTTCGAGTCCTGCAACTCAGTATCAACAGCTGTTTTCTTGTCGTGCTTTATCGATCCCACGAAGTAATTCCGCTCTTCTACTTCTGCTTCACCTTCTTCATCCGCTACTCTCTTAGGCATTTGTACTTCCTCTAGAACCTTTAAAGTTTCCTTCTTCTCCGAATAGGAATAACGCCTTGGTACAGGCTCCCTACTTGCCGATGGTTGTTTCCTAACATAATTTCTTTTTCCCCTGTTAATTTCATGTTTCTTTGTTTTCTGTGCTGTAGCTGTTGTTACCGTCCTCACACTTGCCACCCCCTTGTAGCCTCCGTCACTTCCGGAATATTCAGGCTTTCTGACCGTCTCTTGTGTTCTCCTCCAACCACCATGTTTGTCCTTTTTGGCTCTTCCTGATGAACCACTGGAGTATTGGACATCTGTAACATCTCTTCCCCGGGACTCGTCAACATCCTGGACCGTTCTTGAAACCACACACAGCCGTTCAAGGTCCGCAAAACAACGTGGACGGTCCGCGAATACCAAACGAGATCTCTCTTGTGGATGCAGTCCTTCCAGAATCGCTTGTATCACTTCTGTCTCGGGCAACCCCAACCTTAACACCCGGGCAGCTTTCCGTATATCGTGCACGAAGTCCCCTAACGCCTCTCCGTTGGCCTGTAGGCGATAGAATTTTTCCAACTTAAGCTGGGCACGTCGTCGAATGGGAAGGAAGAAGTTCAAGACCTCCCCATGGAAAGCATCAACACTGTCACCCCGACGCAGAGTTTTGGTGACCAGCTCAGCCAACGTGCCCCGGCAATACGGGAATATAAGAGACAAGACCTCCCCATCGGACACCGCCGGGAAATCTGCCACCTGCAGGACCAGGTCCAAGAAAACCAGCAGCTGGTCCTCATCAAATCCATTCACCACCGGAAATTTCTGGAGAACGCCTGAAAGAGGGTGGGGCAATTTCTGGTAGCATACCGCCGCCAGAATTCCACAATTCAAAACAAACAATAATAAAACAAAGCCTTACTAAACACCTAACACAAACATGACCTACAAAAAAGGAAAAACTTGAGTACAGTATCTTCCATCAAGTGGATCTCCGGGTTTCCTAGCGCTGCGAAAACCTGACCCGCTCCAGAACTAACTCTCCGTCAGTCGCCAGACTCAAGAAGAAACAACATCAGACACTAACACCAACATACAATCCACACCACCAAACACTAACCACAACATATGACATTTCGACTAAACATGATCACCATTGCAGTCGGACGGTACAGACTTCCAGTCGGGCCATACCGCATCCCGCTAACCGCACGCACTATTACTTTCATAGAATAATTAAGGGACTCCATCCCCACGCGATCTCCGGCAAGGTCCAATTTCAAACAACAAAACCCAACTACTACACCTGCCCGTGGCGGCATCAGGTTTACAATTCAAAACACCTAACGATAATTCATAAAATGTACATATATACACCTACATTGTATGTCAACTATTATAGTGCCACCTTATTTAATTATTAAGTGCCATTATATTTGCCAGACTATCTCCGAGTTTGCAAGCCCCATCAAACCAACGGACCCAAGGGTTCAACCCTAGAATGAACCACGCTCTCTGCTACCATTTGTAACCCCTCTTTCCTTGAATGCTTTTTTTTTTATATATTTTTATTTATATTTAAATTTCTATCTCCTTATTTATTTAATCTTTTTTTGAAAGAGAGGCCACAAGTTATTTAGAACTAGGCTAGAGCCTAGAGAAGCCAAAATTGTGCTGGGTCCAGTATGATGGGACTTGCAAATGAAACACTGATCTTGAGATAACAACAACAATATTTATTGTGCTCGGCTTGTACAACATATGAGCCCTTAAGGCAAGATAATTACGTCTTTTTATTTTTTAAATATAATTCCATTAATATGTGGATTGCCAAAAGTTGAACAATAAAAAAAATAAACTATTAACATCAATAAGCATTGAATGAATATTAAATATCTGAATAATCATTGACTAGTAAATCGTTGCATGTTACATAAATGATAATAATACAATTGTAAAATGGCACACAATCTCGACCTGCCAGTAATCACATTTCATAACAAGATATAAATATATAGAAATATACACATGCATAATCAATATAACAATGTAACAATCATATAAAACAACACACACATATAATTAACCTTAACAAACATTTACAGATAAGTAACACATCACATGTTCACCCCGGTTATCAGCGTATATAAGTTTCATGTTGAAACACCCTTCACCCCCTTATTCTGACCAAGTATCCGGCCCCCTTTAATGTTCAATTAATAGGTGATTAAACCCCCAAAACCTCAATTAAAATGTCCAAGGAGTGGAGCAGACATGCCCCAAGTTTTAATAAGATAAGTATTAATTGAATGTTCTATGTAAGCCCTGCGGCCTGCGCACAAATCCCATGCCGATGTTTAATTATCAATTTGAATCACGTCAATGACAATAATGAAGAGTGGCATCACAAGGTTAACATGGATGTCTGGCTGCCTAACTGTATTTTATATTTCCTTTTTACTTTCAAAACAGAATTTGTAAGTATAGTGGAACGTGACCACCATGAATATTGATAACTGATACTGATTAATCTTGTGTTGTTTAATGGTTAATTAATTGGTATAGTGAGCAATACAAATTAACGTTACAAAATTTACTATGGTAAAATACAAACTGTGACAATGGTAAAATTTAAAGTGTACAAATTAGCTAAACAGTGGAACAGAATTTTGTAAAACGGAATCTAAGTCATGAAGGTATTAAAACCAGCTCACAGTGTTCCAAAAAAACTTAACTACCGGCCGGGTCAGGCATCGGGCGAGATCTAGCAAGATCTGACACATACAGACCTGCAGTGGACGGCTCCTACGGGAGTCGACCACGGGTTAAAACATCTCCCAGATCATTAATGAATAATAAAATACATGAGCCCACATTAACCAAAGATCCATTAAACACAACTATCCCAACATGCTTAAAACAGAAACAGATTTAGATTCAACCCAATCTACCGAACTCCCCTCGACCCGGGTGGTGCGTGACCCTGGCCGAGTTTACACTCTCAGAACGAGATAGACATAACAGTGATAGAGGAGGCGTAAGCCTTACAAATTACAAATAATATATGCCACCCATTGTCCGGAAATAACTGTCCAAACTGGAGCGTCTACATGAGAGTCTCAAAGAGTTTATCGGCCACAAGATTTAGGTTAATATGGTTAAATTTCACCTGGTTAGTAGTGTGGAGTTTGAGGGTTCCGTTGGGTGTATCTAGTCCATCCTTCCGGCTGACACAGCTGACGAAGGTGTTTGAAATTACAGCATCTGAGGCAGTTGTTCGGCCGTCCTTCCGGAGCGGGGCAGATTTCCGTCTACATCAGAAACCCTGCACAATTATATCTGGGATTACTCATAAGTTCATAAAACACACTACCACATTTACCCCCTGACATTGCATGGCCTGTCCAGTTTATAAACTCCGAAAATAGACTAAGTAAAGAACCCCATTTAATGTAGTAAATCGCTTCAAAAATAACCCCATTAAATATTTTAATATATAATATGTCCAACTATAGTCACTCCATAATAATGATTATTTCAATTAACAGTTATGCAAAAGTTTCCATGACGCACTTACAGGAATTAGCAACTTTTAACAAGTCCGTGATGTACACGGATTTCAGAAAATTACTGACTTACGCCCCATCTTGGTTTAGTTAATTTAGTAGGATCATTACTAGATTAATATAAAACATAATTATATCATTACTGTTACAATAAATTAACCAGGGTTGAGATTAAACATACATGAAACAAATTTTAACCTGATAGTCGCCACGTGCTAAGGACTCACTGCAATATCTATCGTAACGCATCCACTTTAATATCAATTAAAAACAATTTGTTTTTATAAATAATTAATATATATATATATTAATAGACTTACCGGAGGTCACGTAGGCTTCTACCTATCCATAGAAGTAGTTGGAAGACGAAAAACTTTAAATCTACTCTGTCAGCCGGAGATCAGATTGTGAAGCGCCGAGAGCCGAAGTGGAACTGAGCAAACCGGCTCTTGAAAAAACTGAACGTAACAGAGATAGGGCGCGCGCGAGTCGGCCGGCGGAGATGACAAAGTCTGATTAAGCATACCAAAGGACAAATTCCCTCGCGTCGTCAAATACGTAATTATAATCATCCACTATATAGATATAGGAACATCGCCGCGTTTTCCAAAACGCGGCATATTTTGAATACACAACTCAAAGAGCTGTTAATTCTCCTTATAAAGTCCATCTGGTACAGCGTAACATTCTGATTGTTCGAGAAGAAACCCCCTCGTCGGGATCCTGAGGCACTAATTGCTTTTAAACACTTGGATTAAAAAAAATTAATAAAACAGTCAAGAATATCAATACAACTGCCAACTTCAGGA
Organism: Magicicada septendecula; assembly: GCA_034769895.1. Lineage (NCBI taxonomy): Eukaryota > Metazoa > Arthropoda > Insecta > Hemiptera > Cicadidae > Magicicada > Magicicada septendecula. Next base: position 107,018,536 of record CM068370.1, read on the forward strand.
ACTCCTTAAACTCCAGAATTTGATACGACACTGATAATATGAGCAACACAATGGACGTATTTTGTGTTCTTTTTCAGTCTCTTAATTTCGTCTTACATACCATCGTAAGCACCAAACATCAAGCGCGTACTATCATAAGCTTGACCTCTAACTTTTTTGAAGTCTGAAATCTGAAATCAAATCCTTCCAGGCGTATGGTTACGTGACGAGGAAAACGCGACAAACGACTCATTTACGCTTAGGCCAGCTGGTTTGCTACCTTTATTTATTACAATTTTCACGTACGACAATTAACTTATCTATCTGGCGTGGTGTCAAGGAATGTTGAATAAAATGGTACCAGCGTGGTACCATTCAGAATAGTTTTTTTTCATCTATTCCGATATAAGTAAAATAAACTCATTCTGTATATCGAGACATTTTATATTATCCTCAGATATCTGTACGAGATTCTTTAGCAACGCATAATAATTTATTAATTTATTTGAAACAAATTATTTCCTTCTGCTTTTCCACTTTTAGTATGTTGTTTACGGTCCCTGAATTCTGCAATTTTGCTGGACCAGAAACAGAAAGACACTCAATAGGCGATAAAGAACTTGCCTTCAGATGTTAGTCTCTTTTCTTGTCTCTAACTCAATTAGAGCGTAGTTTCCAAGAGTCGGAAACCATCATATACATCTAGGTTAAGTACTCATCATTCATATTGTCTGATATTTTACTCAAACCCTTCCAGGAAGTTATACACACGTACTGCGAACAATGTGCTAATAGACAAATGTTTTTATTCTACTGTATTTCATGCATCCGGACCCAGGGCCAACCCAAATTAGCCCAGCTAAATGGTATACTAGCTACTTTTTTCGACTTCCCCCTCTTACAGGACTGAAACGTTCCTCTCCTAAACCTCCTCCATGTTTCTGGGACTGTGCATCCCGCAGTTAGACGAGCGTAGTCCCACTTGGGGTTGTCATAGTGAGAACAGTGTTTGCGTATGAACTGATGATCAAATGATAAAAAAGGCGCCCACCGAAGCGACCACAGTTTTTTTTTTAAATGTTGAAATTGGTACTTCCTCTGCTAAGGATCTTTTGATTATAGTTGTAGTCTTCCTCCACGTCTATCGTGGAGAGTTTTCTTACACCTTCATGGGAAGACCATTTCCCAATGCTCATAACCCCGCAAACGCCAATGGGCTTTATACTCACGCCAAAAAAATAGCGCCTGTACCATTACTCATTGGACAGGCTTCACAGTTGCTGTAAGACCTACAGATGTCAGTGTAAATGAAGAAAAAGACGTACACAGTTTTACAGCTACTATCACTTTAGCAGCTACGAACCATTTTCAGTGAGCCGGTGGACGTTCAGCCAGAAAACCTGTACCGTAGTCGTACACCACGGTAAAGGAGAAAAGAGACTCAATAAGAGAAATGAGACGTGCCTTAAAAAGGTGCAAACGAGCGTCGACCTAAGACAATGGTTTTTTAAGCGACTTTGTGCCTGCGTTAGTATAAAAATACTCGCTGCTAAATATCAAGCTGGCAAAATTACGTCTAAACCATAACAAGTATGGTGTTAGAAGTTAGAAGAAGAAAGAATTACCAGATCAATCGCTGGTACACTAGTTTAAGCCAATCATATTGTTACGATGGTCTCACTGATCGTCGAATGGTACAGTGGAAACAAATACAGACACCAATGAAGTCACTAATCACCAGCTTTAATTATCAACAAGTTATTCAACAAAATTGTACTCGTACAATAATTAAAATTAAATTTGTTCACACGCAACACTAATGTCAACTAATAGCGAGCGGGATGCAACTGGCGCGATGTGTTACTAATAAATGTAGCAACGCCTCCCCTGACTGAGATAATTTGTGTCACAACACAGCGGAAGGACTTATATCCTCTCATAGTAAAACGATCTGTAGCCTCAAATGTATTTCCTGTAAGCATAAACACACAAAACACATACACACACACATATAATTATGTATGCTTGGCGCAAGTGGAATCCTCAGGTAACAATAATACGACGCGCAACCATTGACATCCCACTAAAGGATGATCTCTATGGTAGATGTTAATGAATCGGCAGTTACGAATCGCCCTCGCTTCCATAGCTTCGCTTTCGGTCAGAGACTCTTATTTTTGTCTTTTAAAGTGCCAAGTTCTGGAAGATCAGCGAGGTTGGTGAGATCGTTGTGGCCGGCAGTGAGCTAAACTCCAATCCCAGCTCATCTCCTGGTCTCCTGGTCTTACCGGTCACTTCTTGTCACCGCCTTCATTTTCAAAAAAACTTCATTGGTATACTTTGGAAGATGGAGTGATAAATGTTGGCATCCTCTAGCTGTCTTGCCCTGTTGGAAGTGAAGTGGATAATCACTTCAAATTTTATCTCGGGAATCTTCTTCAACGTAAGTAATCTTAGCCCATATGTAATTCGTTTAGTGTTGCAATCGGCAGACCATAGGGACGATAGAGGGTTGCAATCGGCAATTGCAGATTTCTCTATTAAAAAGGGACTCACTTTCGTTACATTCCTTTCATTTATTCTAATTATCGAATATTTAGGTACCGCAGCCGTGCCGGCTGATGGCTGCAAAAAACTTCTCTGCATCAGCAGTGTAGTGCTTCCTTATCTTTATACTACGATGTGAGCTTTTATAAAGACGAGGGATTTTAAGTATCCCTCAGCCCCAGAAATATTTTGGGAACTTTGTGTGCGATACCCACGAGTATGTGAGACATTACCAGACCATCGCGGCAGAGCCGTCAAGTACCGCAGCTAGGACTATATACAACAGTGTGTCTACTGGTGCCCTGATGTCATCGTTCGCGATTCACTAACGTAGAGCCAACCACCCATCGGGAGAATCGGTTTTCATCTTGGGTTACATTGTGTTTTCAAGCGGTACACACTTTCCAGTACCTTTTGCCGAAGCTGACCGGTTTCCAGTTACAACTGTCGAAGTTTACCTGTGCCCTGTTTGCCTGGTAAGCGGTAACAGCTGATGACCTTATCCAACGACGCAAGAATGTTGTACGCTCTGGCGTAGGATTGGATTTCTGGAGCCCAAATACTGTCCACGGCGGTTCTGTTGACATTAATCCGTTTCATTGATATTCAAGTTCCGGAGTAATAACTTAAATGAAAAACTGTACGGAATACGTCCTATCTTAATTATTGTTCGTAAATCACTGAAAACATTCTAAAATTAGATTGATAGTTGTCTCATCTTATAAATATTTATTAGACAAAATTAAAAATTTATTAGTTTGTTGACACAAACTAAACAGCCAATTAAGTTTATACAAACAGTAATAGCAATAGTAATGACCTTTAGTCTGATAATCATTAGTCAAACACATAAATTTTAACTGACTTACGTGTCCACACAACTTTTAGAATGAGTGTTCCGATAGAATTGACGCTTTTAGCAAAAATGGAAGACGTTGTACAATTGTGAACTTTTCAAACCCTTACAAATACATTCAGAATCATTATTTGACAGGTGATTATCTGAGACCTGCTTCCATACAAAAGATAAGTTTTAAAAGTGTGCTCCATTTAAAACTTCTGTTCTGAATGCACTTTGCTTTTCTCGTGTTTGTATTGATTCCGATTTTATTTACTGCATCAACCAACACAGCGATGCCGCAGCACGCTTTTCTAAGTATTTAAAATGCATTATAATTTTAATTTTTGTAAAATGTATTATTTTGACTTTGTTTTCAAAATATTTTCTTTTACAGAAGACTGGAATAATAAATACAAAAAAAATTATGTATTATTATAAATGGTATTGTTATTGTTTATAAAAATTTGTCTACAATTATGTTAACACTTAAATACTTGCACAACCTATATGCAAAAAATTTTTATTAGAATTCACAGACATAGGTAGTGAGTCAGACAGACACATGAATCACCAATACACCGCAAACATAAAACACACACACACACAAACATAGATATAAAAACAATTTAATGTATTTTTCTAGCAGGGTTTAACAGTAAAATAGAGTAAGTTCACAGGTACCAATTAAATTAACTTACCTAATGGCTGGTCCATAAAGACGTCTAGAATATTTTCTCAACTCATTGTGAACGTCGCAAAGTGTACTGAACAACTTTTACCGGAATCTTCTAACCAAAGAATCAGCCATTATTACTATAGTATTTTGCTTATGAGGAAGAGTTACTCCATTTATGATAAATATTAAGCAGCATAATTTGTAAAAATATAAGGCCTATGTTCATAAGTGTTGATGTAAATTACACGAATATTCTTGAATTCGGGTTTAATAATGTTAACTTTAATAGTTCCTGGAGATAAACACCAAATCATAAGCATAATAACTCCGTATAAGAGTTGTTTTAAGCTTTTTTACAGAACTCAGGTATAAGCAATGAAATTAACTAAATAAAACACTCAAATAAATAGGTCTACCGCTTTGAAAAACATAATAATGTACTTAGAAAACCCGACCACTATGTTTACATAAATAGGAAATACTCTATGTTGCATAGTTACTGTTATTGTAAATCCTGTTACCTAGCCGTTGTTATTTACCTAAGGGTACACCTACCTTTTTAAATCGGATTTCTAAGAAACAGTTATAAAACTAAAGTTACTATAGTTAGGGACAGATTTAAAGCATCAGTAAAACAAAATGTAGGTAGCTGTGACGATAAGTATTAGTTATTTTATATTTGACTACGGTTACTATAAATAAGATTATTGTATAAAAGAGTCTACAGTGGCTTCTCAACAGTTCTGTTTGTATGTCGACCATTTATTAACATGCGGATATTCATTGGAGTGTTGATTAGATATGGATGTATGTTACCTGCTCTATTGTACATTGTATACATATCACTTAGTGCTGTGAGTAAAACGTTTACAAAGATACTTTGTAAAAATAAAATAAAATAGTGACCTTAAAATAAAACAATTTATACCTAATAAAGGTTATAAAATAAAATACCCAAAATTAAATAGGGACGTTAATACGATAGGGAGCTATTTTGTAAAATAAATAGCGATTCTTTGGAATTACTTAGTAAAACATTAACAGTTTACCTTCATATCTGATAATATAATGATTATCTTTATACATGTTTTGTCGTTTGCATACATTACAATAAAATGCATACAAGAAAACAACTTTATTACGGTTTTTATAGATATATTTTCTAACAGCATTCGTTTTGTAGGTCTCGTTCATATATCAAACGGATTTTTCACATTGTAAGGAAGCCAGAAAATAAAATATCTAATTATGTAATATTGTTTCGTAATGCGGAAAAAGTGTTACGCCGTTACTGAACGTTCTGGTACATAGCAGAAAGTTGTTCTACTCTTCTCGGCTGTACGTGATGCGTACGTGATGCTTGACGTGGGAGGCAGTATTACGTAATGCAGAACGTCTCCTGCGTTCGATAGTGTCGTTCTAGAAGCTTCTTGACTAGCCCAACGATGTGTGGTTCTGCCATGGCCGCGCTGAAGTATTCTCTAGAATTTTCACGTGTTCGTTAAAGACGCATGTTATGGAACCCTGCAGTCTATAAATAGCCCATACCGTTGCTTGAAGTTCAAACTTATTGTCGGGCGATTTTATAGTGCGGTCCGAAGTATTTTGTGTTTTATAATTGTGTGGGGCGATTGTAATACAATTGTGTTTTATATTAGTTGACATTATTACTGTGTGTGCACAATTTTTATTTGATTTGTTGCAAAAGACTATCTTGTTGATTACAAACTATTTATTGTGACAATTAAAGCTGATGATTAGTGACTTAATTGGTGTCTTGCGTTTTGTTTTCCAATGTACCTACGACGATCACTAGTCCATCGTAACAATATTATTTTTAATAAAATTATGGAAAGACGTATTTTTCAAGTGGTGAGTACAGTACATCACTACACCCGTTATGTAAGACGATTTTTGTGAAGCTAGCCAATAATTGGGTGTAACGTCAAAACAAAATTAGATGTTAGTATTGACACAACAAAATAAACAGTGTCTGCCATTAACACGTGCCCGACGGGCTTTACACCCATATCATAGCATAAACGTGGTGTGTCATATCAAATAGTGTGTCACTTTTGAAATCTGACAGTGAGTGACATTTTCTGTTTTCCAAATTGCCTAATTTTTTAACACTATAGAAAACTGCAAGTAAATAGTTAACAATGTTGTTAAGGAGACTGACTGTTTTATATCGTTAATGCTCGTTAATGCTGTGGCCGTAATTTCACAGCAGGTTTTTATTTTATATTTACAATTACACACTCCGAAGACGTCCCAATACTCTCCCAAAACTGCTGGAAAACCATATTTTACAAAGTCATACCAAATGTACCGTCTACGTATCCGTTATATAAAGGGTGAGGCAATAGGAACATAACACCTTTTATGGCTTAGCATGACATATGTGAAACACTTACGTTTTTATATAATACTATAAGTATCAGCGAGTTTAGTGGTACACATGTGTCCCACTTCAATTGTTTTTTGTCCCAAGTAACTAAAATTCACAAATATGATTCCAAATACTACGTAACAATATAATGATCTAAAACAATGCAAACATTTTTTTTTTACCAGTATCACGAAATTTTGAACTTTAAAGCGTTAAACCTATCACACCAGGAACTCGTTTAATATCTTACAGTCAAAAATGGTATAAACACAAAGGTAATAAGATGTAATTTTACTTAGTGTGTTTATCATCGTTTGAAAATAACATCCCTTAAGTAAAATGAATTGACACGCCTAAATCCTTGAAGTCGATTGAAAAGCCTATCCATGACTTTCTCCAGCATGGCTTGCGGAATCGCATGAATTTCTTCGATTATCCGCTGCCTGAGTTGATTTAAATCACGGGGTCGTGACTGGATAAACCTTAAACTTCAGATAGCCCCACCAAAAGAATCACATGCAGACAGATCTGGAGATTTCGCTGGCCAGGATATTGCACCAAATCTTGAAATCAAACGATCATCGAACCCAGGCCTGAAACACATCCATTGTGATCTGTACAGCGTGTGCGGTAGCTCCATTCTGCTGGAATCAACCCGAGTCAGTGTCACACTTTTAATCATTTAACAAAGGAAAAAATAAGTTGTTCAGTATTTTCACATTTTGGTCTGAGCTCACAGTGGCTGAAATTCCATTATGGTTTTCAAAGAAATACGGTCCATAAACATAAGCGGAGGAAACTCCGCACCAAACAGTGTCTCTCTGGCTATGAAGTGGTATGGCATGAAACTCTTGATGGTTACTGTCACTCCAATAGCGCATCTTTTGTTTATTGGCATGCCGCATAAGGTGAAAATGTGTTTCGTCTCATATTATCAAGTGTTCATGAAAGTTATGTTATTGATTTTTGATTTCATTACAAAAATCAACTCTTTTAGTGTAATCACGTTCAAACAGTTTTGGATCACTCGAATTTTGTATGGATGAAAATGGAAATCTTGGTGCAAAATCCTCCGCAGAGGCATACTGAAAGTCTGTAGTGCCAGACCATGCTTCCTTCCAGACATTTCCGGGCCATGTGTGACAGCAGCACTTATCTTTCCACATTTTCTGGTGTGCGCACTGTTTTTACACTGTTTCCAATCGTTCTCTGTGTAGAGGCAGTTGTTCTAAACGTTCTTACCCAGTTCGATATTGTTGAGTGATTTGGAACTCTTTCATATCTCCGAACGTTGAAATGATTTCTGAACAGTCATTGTTCTGTTATATAGGAATCATTACATTTATGAAACGTTCCTACAACAAACGCACAATGTTCGCCATTGATCCATATTGTATCAGTACTTTCGATCCCTCTTATACTAATGTTGTATGTAAAGTTGAATTTATTTAAAATTGTTGATATTCTCTAGTTTTCTTATTCGTTAAAATAAGAAACACGTTGGTTGCGTCAATTTTGTAGTAGACGGTTTACCGTCTCTTCTTAGATTTATTATGGTTTAATTATTGTTTAATGTGGTATTAATGTTGTCTGTCTTCATTCTTGAATTACTTTATTTAACTTATTATCGTTTATTATTGGTTATGGTTTAGTTAACACCATCAATAATGGAACAGTAGGTTGCTAGTAGATCGTGGTATGGTGTAATTTGATTAGTAATTAATGTTAATGCGGAACATCGTCCGATGTAATCTTCACTTGATGTCGACTCTAAATAGGTTCAAATATAGATGGAGTAATCATGTCAGTCTTACAAATAATTGCTTACTTTGAATGCAGGTTTGTCAATCGTGCTAACCTATTTAAAAAAGTCATGATTATGAATAAAAAATATAATGGTTAAATCTTTTCACTTTTGGCGGCTATGAGTGCTGCCAACTGTTTCACAAGTAAACATAACCTGTACGCTAATAATCAAATTGTTATTATAAAATTCAAATGAATTAATGCTCCCTTAATAGTTAAAATATACAATTTATTCAGAGTTAACTAATACTGAATCATGGTTAAATAAATTCACTTCCTTTAACTTTGGTTAACAATCAATTAATACGGTTCAAAAACTATAATCTCAGGGTGTCATCTTGTTACAATAAAATAATCTTCGACGAGAATCGTCTTAAGTAAAATTAAATAAGTGGATTCTTTGAGACTGCAAATACGGACTATTATACGTTAATTACGATTATAAAATCTCTGAATAGGAGAGTGCTTACATTCTTTAATCATAAATTCTTAATATTATAACACAAATCTCGTCTGAATAAGTTCGATAATTTGAGGTTATTAGGTTAAATATTTTGAACCATTCTGAACCTTAGCTTATATCTAAAGTACTACTGAAGAATAAAAAAGTGATCTTGTGAATAAAGTCTTACTGTTCCATTAATGGAATCATTTATAAAAGTGGCATTAGTTCAAATTGCTTGGTTGGATTATACCATAACATAAGTAAGTAACAATACTTTCCTCTACTTCCCTGAATTGCCAATTATTATACACTAGGCAATTCCCTAATCACTCTTAACTTGATCTCACTTCATTGATTATAAATTACAATACGTTATTAAACTGCACTGGTTTGGTTAGAATCGCATGTTTACATTCGTTGCACAGGATTCTGGGTAACAATGGCGGCAATTTGATCGGCAAAAATTCGTCATCTGTCTTGCATCTCTGTTCTATCAAAAGTGTCATTCAGGTGACGCTTAAACTTGCCGGTCCAATTTGCACTACCTGTGGCTTCAGTCGTTTCACGCCCTGTCATTGGTGGAAATTGATGCCATTCCATCACGAAGTCATACTCCCTTCCTTGGTTAAACAAATTAATTGTATTATCGGCATGGGTGGATGCGGTTGAGATTAAAAAGCCGACGCCAACCTTCTTACTGAAATTCATTAAAATAGTTTTTAATGGACATAAGTCTTTTGTACCACAAGTAAACTCATATACGGCTTCACCATTATTTGTCTTTTTCAATGCTGCACGTTTTAACACCTCTTATGATATAATTCCTTCCATAAATAACAAAGATCGTTATTTTTACTTATATCTTATTACAATAATTTTTATTGAACTATTTCTTATTATTAATTTATTTACAATTCCATATGGTCACTGTCGAACTTAGCTCATACAATGTCTTTTGCTGTGGTGAGCTAACATTCTATACCCTTAATTATAAAAATAACTACAATATTTCATGTTAGGTTCCTGGTGTCTGTAACATCATGAATTAGTTTATATTTGTATAATACTCTCAGTTTCCTTAGAGTGTTGGCAATACCTTTTATTTGTTATTAACTACTCATACCAACTTGTGATTATCATATTTTTGTTAGTGATATGATTCTATTCTGGTATTTTGTCATTAAAAACACATGAGTTCGTGTTCTATGAAATGGTTGTTTTTTATTATTGTTTCTTTGTGATACTTTATTATTTTCAATAATATTTTATCTATAATCAAATATGGTGGTGACTTTCCGTTTTATGAGAGTTTGTCTCTGCTTGATTTTCTTTATTACTGCTGATTTTACATAATAGATCTTACATCTAGGTACAAATAGTCATGTTCCTTATAAATAATTCATAATTCATGGTTTGACCAGTGGTAGGTATTACCTTGTTTATATTACAATAGTTAGGTGATTTCTTACTGATGTTTTGATAGCAATCACTCTCATTTTTACTAAGTATTTGATTGGATGTTTATTGTACAATGTGTGTACCTCACTCCTGCCTTACTTCATCAAAGTACATTTCATGAATTATAATAACTACAACCTTCTAGTTGTCTTATATTAGTGATCAGAATGATCCTAGTGTTATTTATTTTCATTTAGTTATAATGCACAACATTTTTATATCCTGTTGATCACATTTATTATCATTGTAAGAGTGTTTTTATAGGTTGCTAGGTTAGAGTGTCACACCATCCCTTTCTCTGACTAAATCTAATTTACATTGTTGGCTTTCACAGGTTATAGTATTAAAGTATAATCATCTAGATATAATATTATTCATTAAATATACTACTGGTTATTATTATCCAGTTTTTCCTTATTATTTTACCTACACTTTTAATTAGGAATCAGTCTTTTCTGATATTCTAGGATTTTCATCACTGGCATAGTTATTATTTAAAATACATTGTTATTCTCTTATATTTTGTCTTATTATATTAGTTACACTCATTTATTTATTTTGTCACTCTCCTAATCTAGTTGGGAGTTTATCATTCTAAGTCTGAGTCACTTTTATTCAGTCTGTCTAGTCAGTCATTGGGTTATTTTTTCCTTCACCTGGAACTCCTATTTTTCGCTTTATTAATTCTATATTTTACCTAGTTCTTCTTCCTTGTGATTGTTTTGGTTAATCCTCTTTTATTTTCATAATAATTTAGGGTTTTTATCTCTTCTCATGATATTAGCTATTTTTTCATAATTAATTCTTTGTTACAAGTTAAATTTGGCTGTTGTTGCTTCTGTATTATTTCTAGTTTCACGGTTGATAATAACTCTTAGTTCTGTGTACCTTTGGTCATTTTACAATATTTACCCAAGTCGCATAGTATAATTTAAGGTTATAAAACAATCTGTTTACTTATTCTTGCTATAGTAACCAAACACAAGCTAACGCAAATTGTTGTTCTCACTGCCCCAACCTGTACAACTGGCATTGTGTAACTGAATCTAAGCTTTGACTAGCATGTCAATGTGGCAACAATGGAATTGTTGCAACTCAAATTTTTCTAGATAAGGCGAAGACGGATACACAGCGATTAAGTGATGCACAAACAGTAGCTTTTTCTCAAGCTACGTAACTTCATGGCTTTATTATAATAAAAAGACTTCAAAATTATGACCTACCTTTTTAATCCTTCAGAGCATCAGGTTATGTGTGTGCGCGTGTGAATCTGCATTGCTACAATGTATGGATAACATGCTTTCTGCAGGTTCTAAAAATTTTCCTACTGGTTTTTATATGCACACAGGTTTTAATTTTCTACACTCATACAGGGTTAAACAGTTGAGCTTCGAGTATTCTGGATGATACTACTTGTTACAGGACCTCTGCACAGTATAACAAATGACTACCGGTGAACAGCTTCAATAGAATATTTTCCCTCACCAGTGTCAACGGCGGAGTAACAGAAGTAACTTTGGAGGTGGACACTCCTGGAAGTCTAAATGAGGTTGCGAGGTGGAGGGCACTCTTGTTGTTTTCTTTTGTGTAGATGCTGTGTTGTTGTTAAGTATGACCCATGTATAAGACTTAGTTTCATTGACTCAGTAAAGCCAAAATCATAGGAAAACATAAAGAATAACTATGTTTATTCTTTGTTATTGTATGTTTAGTAAACGCACTCCCTACCCCTGGGCTACCCAGCCATCTTATTGTATTTTATGTACCTCATTTATTTTCTTAGAAACTTTATTCTTTTTAATAATTCCGAAGGTTCATGTAGTAATTATATGCTGCAACAATAACACAATAATAATAAAGTTCTACTATAAGTATGTTTTATTTGTAACTTCGACCAATTTTTCAGGAATAGTAGAGGTATCATCATTAGAGACAGACCTACATTATGAAATTTTATTATACCACTCTGGTGTGCAGATTGTTTTGCGGAACTTCCAAAACGTGTTTTCGTATTTTGCATAATATAATCCTTGAAGGAGCAATTTACTATTTATGTTGTGATAGCTTATATATTTATAGTATATGAGTAAATTCCAAACGTAAAATTATAGTTTATTGATCAAATTTCAGAAACTTACTTTGTTCTAAATTTTGCAAAAGGCTTTCGAGTACGGTCACTGATCTTTTCATTAAGGTGAGAGAGTTTAATTTGGCAATAAGGGATCTCTTGTACAATCTGCTTTTGTTCTTTCCCGGTTTTACATGTTATTCTTTTTCCTGCATGTGTGTGTGTGTGTGTTTACTATTTAACGTTAATATGTTTAATTGCTTATCTTTGTAAAACAACATTACCGAATACTGACGAAGGCAATCAGACTAGTTCTCTAATGGACTCTGCAGAACTAAATTAAATACTTGAACAATTGTTATTATTAATATAATGGTAACGTATATGCAACACACACATACGTACACACACACACACACACACACACACACACATCCTAGTAATAAATGTAATTTTTTTGACGAGAATACGTTTTATCGATATTATAATTTGTATTGTTTACAGGTACAACATTATCTGTATAATAAGAACATTGCCGTAAGGGACATTTACAATTATGAAAGATTTATGAGTAAGTAAAGGAGTTGAGCACCTTTTTATTTATACTAAAGACAAAGAGATGAAACAGAAGTAAAATCCAGGGTCATTTATGAAATTCCATATCAGGAATTTCGCGCGTACTGGCAAACATGGCCACACCTCCTACTTTGAAAAGTAAAAACAATATATACAGAGACTAGTAACTTATTTAAATGATTCAAAAACGGCAATTCCTTGAAATGATAACTATCGAAAAAATAAGAAAATATCCGTAAATAAGAAAACTGACGTACAGAGTCTCACTAAGTGTTATTCACACTTAACACATTGCCAGAAAAAAAAACAGAAAAAAGAAACTGACAAGACATGGAAGTTGACTTTGGTAACAATAGGCCTATAACAAACCCTATAATGGGAGTTTCCTAAGAGTTCCGTCGAAAAAATCCATGAAACCTACACTTCGTCATTACAGACGGCAGTAAACATCATCACTACCTTCTCATTTGAATATTCCAATAAAATACACTTAAAATTTCATTGTTAAACTTGAAACTAACTTGCAATTATTTTGTTGCAAGTAAAAGTTTACACCGTGTTATAGAAAAAAAAATTCAAAATTATTATATCCTCCTAATTCATTACTCTATATATTTACATTCTTTAAAATTAAAACATGAGATAAGTAGATATTATATATAAAATAACATGTAAAATATAAATTTATTATATCACCCAACGGCAGCATTTTTTGTTAATCCCAAATGCACATAGTAGACGAAAGTTAATTACACCCACACAGTTCCTACGAACCACATATTTGAATTGAATCATTGATGTATAAACGCTCTTCCATTACTTAAAAATGTATTAGCATTTGCAATCAATCCATTTTCATTATCCCATATAAATAATTAATAATGATAATCCTTTTTCGGTCACACGGTGTACACTAATAGTCATCATATATTATTACACAGAACAGATTTAGGCAACGCATGTCTTTCTACGGTAGTCATTTAATTAACAGTACCTATGCACACCGTACGTAATGAACGTCATCACATCAACTTTTTTATTTTGATATACAGCTGGAATTAGCTACGCGCATTATCTAAACGTTTTTATTTTTTAATTTTATCCACATTTTCTGACTCCGTAAATATAGTCTGTGTGCAAAGTGATTTTCATGCTTAACCCTTCACTGCATAACTTTCTCTTTTGTGATAAAAACAAATTATTACACGCAGAATTCATTCTAAACAACGGGAAAATTTTTAAAAAGCTTTTACTCACCTTGATTTACTTCCACGGCCCAAAAATCAGTTTGGGTCTCACGAGGGACACTGTGCATCGGGTGATAATTAGCATTGGTACAACATCATATGTACTTGTAAAGTTGATTTTTTTTTAAAACAGTCACATAATTTATCAAATATAATAACTCATATTTACTAATGAAATGCCACACTATCTCCTACAGATTATTAATACTTGACAAAAACAATTATTAAATGTTTGTAACTAAAGTAATTATTTTATATAAAATTAACTGTTGCCGAAAAACATGTCTTTATACATTCTGATTTTAATTATTATAATGTGGTAAAAAACAGTTCTTTTTATTGTGCAAAAACTAGTGGACATCACCCTTAGTACATTTAGAAAATGTTTTAGTACCACTTCCTGTAACTTGCAACTCTGACGTGTATCACAAAAGAGGAGCCAGTGTGTTTCTCCAGTCTCACATATTTCGGTGGTGCTGTAGTTGCTGGACCTTTTCTCGTGGCCGACCTCTTGATGGAGTGACGGGTTGCCCATACTTGCATAAGGTTACACCAATTTCTATGCGAAACTGAGCAAGTCGTAATTTAGATTTTTCACCTCCTTCTAAACAAATTCTTTTATAAAGCAGTCAGGAATTTTCAATTACGAAGTCTAGTAAATGGTAAAATAATATAAAATACCATTAATTTTCTTCTTAAGGCAGCATACAGTTTTGTAAAGGAGTTAGCGCTTTTTGTTTTGTAGACATTTTAACGTACTTAATTTTAAGTATGTTAATATTAGTTTTGAGATATATGATTATTATAATTTTTATAATTACATACAATACATGTTACTCTTTGCACAGGAAAAAGTAACTGATATTATGCTGTGTATTGTGGAAGCGCCTACCCAAATAAAGTTTTGACAGAAATCTGTTTGTAGGTCTACTTGTGGTCCCATAATTTTGTAACTATACTCAGTACTCTTCTAGAGAAACATTCAGCCTCCTTTTTTTTACCAAGTACACTGACTACCATAGAGAAGAACGTGACACACTCATTAACTGACATATGCCTTAAGAATAGAGCTTGAGTAAATAACGCTGTCGATGGGCGGATGTAGGCAGATGCAAAGTCCGCGTGGTTCGCCGAACAACACATCGCTACAATACGTGAGCAACAATCTGTTCCCCCGGATAATAAAACTAAGATCGCTGAAAATGGCTGTTCACAAACTACGCCATCAAACCAGATTTAAAGAGTTCAAGTAATACCAAACACATTAGACAAGGAATAAACAAAAATCTTGGAAACCATAAAACAATCTACATGCACCAATAAGGAATGTACTGAAGTGTATCAAAAAGCCTGTCTGTAAAGAAATAACTAATTACATTCTGTGTAAAGTAATCTAAAAGGCATGAGGTAATCAAAAGTCACAGAGACGCCGACATCTATCAATAAAAAATGACAGAAACAAATAAGGTAGAAATGACGGCAAATGTACAAAACCTTGAAAATTTCCACGCTGTTCTCATCTGCAGTAACTCATGATGTCTCCGTATTTACCATAACCATACCATAACGGCTTCCTGAGACCTGGAAGTCAATAAGCTCTGCTACAGTGTTAAAACCAGCAGTACCAAAAACGGAACCGTAAGAGTATTTAAATGTAAAATAAATTAATTTTTTCGTACCGGCTACTTATCAAACCTATGAAAATCATCCCGAATTGTCAACATATCAAAGCTTAGCAAAGTCTACAATAAATTCTATAAACCTAGATTTGGTATCAGTGCAGTCAACCGTTTCCGAAAAATTGTAAGCCTATCTAAAAAAACGAAATAATTGCTTGAAACCTTACACACTATTGCGTATTTTTATTTTGGTTTCGTAGTAGATACGGAACAGTTTAACAAACGCACAGGCTAATTAGCAGAATCAGTAGCAATACTGTCTAGCCAGCTGTTGGCTAAGTGTAGCACAAGGGACTGTGCTATAAACTGACAAAAGTCTCACTTTTATTTTCTTCAGTCCTACTTGCGGGACAAGTTTTACTCATAGACTACGATAACCATTTCTTTACCATCTTACACCATCTTATAAATTGTGATAACCATAGTATATAGACTCTTGAGCACCACAGAATAGCGTCATAGGGCTCATATCATATCTCTTGTATACGTCTAACGTGCCTTCAAACCAAAATACGATAATAAACCTATTTTGTGATGACACCGCAATTCGTAAGTTATCATGACCCAAACGCAGCTTGCGGTAATCTACTATTCTCATCGGCATTCA
The DNA here is from genome assembly GCA_034769895.1 of Magicicada septendecula. Taxonomy (NCBI): domain Eukaryota; kingdom Metazoa; phylum Arthropoda; class Insecta; order Hemiptera; family Cicadidae; genus Magicicada; species Magicicada septendecula. Next base: position 107,034,857 of record CM068370.1, read on the forward strand.
ATATTAGCTGAAAAAATAGCGGGTAACAGTTAAAAAAGCAAAATTTGTTTACTGTCACTTTTGGCATGAGAAAGAAACTTGCTCACGCGTTCAGCTACAACAGGCACAAGATGTAAACGACTTCGACAATTAGGTTCTCAAACCCTAATTGTAAATAACTTTTTATTTTTCTTCTTTCATCCTGTATTAGGCATAGGCGCCTGTTTTGGTTTTTGGTTTCAGAAGTCCTTTATGCATTTTAAATTTGTATTGTACATTTTCAAATAATTTAAGATAAATTAAAAATCAGACTATCATTTTTTGGGTCTTCCTAGATTATAACTACTATGTGGAGCACGAACATGTAAGGCCTATGTAAAACATAAATTAAATTATTCAAAAAATATTGTTTGACATCGGATCGACAACGAACTTCTAGGTTACAGATAAAACATTCATTGATATGAGGAGAATAAATCAATAGTTGAATTGAAAGCTATCCCCTCCCCCACAAATTTGTTGTATTATTTTCTTTTATGCAAACACGACAAATGCAGAAAACCAAAAAGCAATACATTTATAATTTATTCTAAACTTGGCTTAAAATTAAATTTATTTTTTAAAATAAAATGTATACCTTATTGTATACACCTATTTATTATATGTGTATACTACGTGAAACCTATCCATTAACGTCTTAAACTGCTGCATTCGTTTCGACCTGTTGTGACAAATATAGCCCATATTTAAGAATTTAATAATACCATAGGCCGTACTTTGTAGGCCTTTACATTATTGCAACTTAGTCTTTTAGCGTCCAAAATCGGTGACAAGTATGTATTAACTTTTATACCTGAAACTGAAATATTAAAAAAAACCGAAGCTTTTACTTAAGTTACGCATGAGAACATACCTTAAAGTTTGAAATCACTCTTCAGATTTATGACAATCTAGTTAAAGATTACTGAAGATCTTGTTCTTGCATACTTGCCTTCGTGCGACGTAGCTTTATTTAATTTCACAAGGGCTTGTGGTCAGAACTTGATATTATCCAGTTAGTTCTTTCAGCGAGCGTTATGTTGCACTTGAATGTTTTACAACTGAGTATGGGAACACGTATGTTGGTCCATTACCCCTTACGAGGAGTATCCTTTGTGAATTCCACATATTTCTTATTTCTCTTACTTTGTGTTTGTGACGGTAACAATTTTTTTGTTTCCTAATGCGTATTGCCTGTTTAACAGGTCCCTGCTATTTCAGCTAAGTTTGACCTGACCTGATGTTTTTGTTTATTTTTCAGTCACTTTCCGATTAGATTCTCGTGTGAAATATTGCAGTCAGCAAATGTACTTCAAATACGTCATGGTTTTTTTTAGATGTACTTTTCGATCTAGTATCTCTTCAACTAATTTTCGATTTGGCCTGTTTTTCCTTCTATATTTGTCTACAGTTTCTTTTTCTTTCATTGTTTCACATCTTTTGCAAAAATATGACCCAAAAATTTAGAATTACAATTTTTAACACATTGTTTTAATTATATTAATAGGGTATATTAATTTAAGTACCTTAAATTACTAATATTACTTTATAATGTACGAAGGTGACAATAATATACTGCCACAGTAAAATCCTTGATATTCTACCTCAAAATATAACTTTTATATTAACTGCTTCTGAAGGTACATGTTCATTTATTAATGTTAGTCCCCATGGGTAGTAAAGTAGGATTTGTATATCGTAACAGTTTTATCAGTAATTAATCGTATTTTAACCAGATTGCCATTGCAAAACGAAATATTTATATATACTTTAGGAAAAATATATTAGTTTATATTAATTTTTTTAATTTAGTATTTATTTGTAAAAATATAAGGTATCAGGCTCTACCTAGTCAAGTAATAACGGGCGTTTAGCACCAACACGCATGTGTTAAGAGAGCTTTACTTAACTCAGGCGTTATGGCTGGAGTACAAAATAATCTGACTGACTTTGGACTGTAACAGTCGCACACTGAGGACGCTCAGTGGGAATTCATAGTCGAGATTTAACACCAGTGCCACTCATATGCTTATGTCTAAGACAGATGTAACGACTTTTCAAGAACTATGACTCTGTATTTTTTCAAAAGAATATTTTGTGGCGAGACTTTCAGCACTTTTGCGTAAAATTGGAAAACGTACTATTCAAAAGCGTTTTACTCAAACGTTAGTAGATTTTAAGAAGATATTACTATTCTTTCCAGACTATCAGTAAATGTATGATATAGTAGACAAATAAAATTACTACGTAATAATTTTTACTTAATTATAATTTTTACAACACAATCAGTGTTTTATGTTTTGATGTTTGTATGTAATTCCTGTGTGATACATATACAATGTATAATATGTTTTCATTGTAGATTCTAACAAAAGAAAATATTCTAAATCAAAAGTTTTTAATTTAATTATTTTTAATTTAATTAATTTTTGCAGCAATAAATACGCATTAAATAATAATTAAATTTAGGACAGGTAGATAAGATTAAGAATTAAATTGCATAGGACTAATTGGATGTTTTAAAATAAGGGTGTGTGACTGGCCCACAAGTGTGAATAAGAAAGACGGTTAGGTTAAAAAGGAATGTACATACACACACACACACACACACACACACACACACACACACACACACACACAAGGAATTTGCTAGAAAAATATGTAACTCTCCAGATGGAGGTGACAGGGCTCAGAGGTTGGGGAAGGACATTTGAATTATAGCTTGTTGTGTGTGAGCACGGTGGGTGGGGTGGGGGTGAAAGGTTTGTTTTCATGTCTGTTTTTCATTTCCGATCTGACGATGAGCTGTGAAGCTTGAAAGCGCTAATCGGAATAATTTTTATATAGTGGTGTGCAACAGTGATAATTCTGCTTGCGATTTTAACCACTAATACAACTTTCTTCATTAAACTTCTAATAATTAAAAGTCGATGATTTATTTTTCAGTATTTACTTAGTTATTTCATGTGATCAAAATGTTACTCCTGTATATCCAAATAAAGAAGTATATTGTGCAACAATTATACAATCATGCACATACTTATTGCAGTGAATACACAAAATCATACAACCTAACCGGTCGTAGTTCATTTGCGTTCAGGATTGCTACAGAATTCAGAGTTTTATTTATAATAATACAATTCTTATTAGAGAGAGAGAGAGTGAGAGAGAGAGAGAGAGAGAGAGAGAGAGAGAGAGAGAGAGAGAGAGAGAGAGAGAGAGAGAGAGAGAGAGAGAGAGAGAGAGAGGGGTATACCTATGACCGTTGGATAAAACATTGTATTTTATTACAGAGAAATAGCGTGTGGAGTGATGGATGAATTAGGTAATTTTGGAGTGTCTGTAAAAATGCAAGTTTGCAAACAATTTGGAATGTACAAGTTTTATTTACATTATATTTACAGTTTATTTACAAATAATTATACACATAAAATAAATAAATAATATACACTTTAATTATTATTAGTGCAGGTCAACATTATGAATTTTCATTCTGAGTCTGCTAAGCAAATTTGAGCGTATTGTTTTAGATAACAGCACAGCATATATGAAAGCTTAATACAATACAATCGTGTTCTACATATAAGCCTAAGAAATTTAAAATAAAACCCAATAACTGAACGAAGTACTTATGTTATAGAAAGTACCCTTCAGAGTAAGAAAGTTTATAACGAAAACAAAACTTACGACACGTCGCAATAATTACAGTTCGCAGACTCAAGAATACAAAAAATATACCACTTTTAAAGGCTTTAGCTAAAGGCAAGATTTAATTTATATACGCTTTATAAAGTCTTTGATTCCGGTAGAATCCTTCACTGAACAATGGTAACATTAATGATATTTAAAGCAAAATTATTGAAAAACGTGAGTAGAACACATGCAATTTCACTCAAGTTGGAAGCAAAACAGAATCAGTATTGAGTACACAATCGTCTTATAAGTCCGTTACTATGCAACCTTTGTAGCAACGGAGTTATTGATGTACACGTTCAAGTTAAAGCAACATATTCATGTACAAGGAGACGTAGAATCCTGTTTTTCTAAGAGATAGTAAATGACATTGGTTGAAAATATAGTTTACCTTCAGTAACTAACATTCTATCTTCGGTATCCAACATTGTACCCAGCTGTCACTGACAAAACAGTAATTTGTTTAACACTACTAACTTAAAAGCTTGCATTTTGTTGTAAGGATAAATAATAACTAGTTAAATGCCAATAATTTTCCGCACAAACAAAATCTTATTACTCGCCTAGCATATTTTATAATTAAGCTATTTTTCACTCCCTCAAATCCAGGACAAAATAGATCAACCAACAGAAGGTACTCAGAGGAGTATTAGAGTATATAGCCAGAGGAGTGTATATAGTTACATAGTCAAAGTTGGACTAGCAAAATGTATACAATTTTATGTTGCATTAATCTCGTGAACTACTTTGTGTTGCCAATGCAATTAAATTTTTAATATCTTATAAGATTTGTTTTGTCATAATTGCTGCTTCCTTTCTAATCCATGTAGATATTATATTAAACAACATATTTCAGTATGGGGATTGCGTTGCGTTTTCAGGAAATTCCTTACATTTATGTTCTCTGTAATTATTAAATACGCGTGTCTCGTCAGTAATGAACGCTTAAAAGTGATAACAAATAGAAATATTTTAGCTCATACTAAATGATCAGATCAGTATATTTTGGTTTAGGCCATTACCGGTAAATATTAAACCACATATATATACATTTATAAATATCACTATAATTATTTACAAAAATATAAATATTACAATTGCAAATTTATTTCATAACATATATAATACACATATATATCTGAACTATAACGTTAGTCAATATTACACGCAAAATATTTTCTACCCTGATCGTTATCTAATCGTAACACATAAGGCTTCACAATGTGGAATGCAGTATATAATGCTATGTGTTTTTATTCCTATATATAAGTACGTTTGATATCATTGGGATATTTTCTTTATTCCAATAATATCACAAGAATGTATACTTCATGTAAACGCGCTTGCTGCAAATAAGTCTATTACTTCGTATTCAACGTTTGTGTCAAACGTAAATTGTTCATACCCAGTTCCTTAGAATTATTAATCTTTACTATCCATTATGTTTAACGTAACACTAACCCTGTTGAGAAATATTGTAAAATCGAGGCGTCTCGTAACAGTTTAAATTTATATTCGTTTTATACGAAAACAGTAAAGTAGAAAACAGGTTAAAAGCACCATACTTATTATAAGTTAAATCGTATAATTTACATTTCTCCACGTTTATCAATTACAATTTAGATTATCGATTTTGTTATAATTTAATTTCCCAAATTTACAATTTGGCGTAATAATTTTACGATTATGTGTTTAGTTTTATTCCAGTTAATACAAAAAATGTTACTTTCGTTTAAAAATTTGGTTCATGTATTTTCTTAAACCTCAAGGGAAACGAAAACTATTTGTCAATTAAAAACCTAACCATTCCAATGATATGAAACAATTTATGGATATAAAAACCAGCTTTTTAACAAACACAGAGCCCATTATTATTAAAATTCTAATGTACTAGTTTTCTGCGTAAATATTATTATAAACATTATTTTATTGTAATGTTACACCCTGGATGCACAGAATTTCAAATATAAATTTTAAATGTAATTACGTCTCTTAGTTTCTTACGTAAAATGTATTAATACTGTACTTCGGATATTTACTGGATCGTTACCAAATAGTTACTAAACACACATTAATAATTTCTTCTGTAAAAGTTAGTAAATACCATAAATATTTATCTGATAACTTTCCATTTAAGTAACGAAAAGTTTCCATGATTTGTCTGTAATAAATTCATCAATTACTAATCAATATTAATCGTTAATATTTAATCACCTTTTAGTTCAACATTTCCGTGCCTTACGTCTGTGTACATTTTACTATATACTATATATTTGCAATACCTGTAATATATAACCGCACACATGCGCGTGAATATATACATACTCTTGTCTTTGCACGCCCAACAAAATATTCATGTACAAGGAAGGCAAAGGGTTGATATTTAGAGCACGTGTATTTGAAATATATACTAATTTAAGTCAGCCGCTAGTCAGCTAATGCATATAACAAATGTGATTATAGTGAATCCAACGAAGTGTGTAGAAGCTGTATTGTGTAGACTTGCAGGTGGTGGACCTGACGCTGGTAGTATGTACTCTGTTTCACTGTAATCTGAAACACGACAGAGTTTAAGTTAATTAATAGAATAAGACTACTTCCAAAGCAGAATCGGGCTGTTTATTATTAGAACATTTAAGTACTCTAAAGGCTGTTCTTGTCTATACATTAAACATTTTGTAACAGTTGTATTATGGTGAGTTGTATTAACTGCAATTGTAGGAAAGACATTTACCTGATTCTTGCCACTGGTAGTCGCTTACTGCTTGGTTAGAAAACCTTTCGTTACCCTTTTCTTTGCTCTTTACTGCAACAAATATTTCAATTGGCCATATTAGATTAAATAAATTTTATATGATAATAATTACGTGACAAATTTTTAAAGATTTTCGAGGTTTTATTATAAGTACATTTTCTACTGGGAATAACAGAACAGTATTCTACTGGAAATAACAGAACAGTTTTCTACTGGGAATAACAGAACAGTATGCTAAATTGTTTGTAGCAGAATGACGTTCAAAAATCAAAATTTCTAACGTTACAAATCTCAAACTCTGTTGCACATTAGGGGTGGCCAGAGCACAAGCAGACCAAGTCCATTCTGTCATATTTCGAGAAACATAAGGATAAAGTTAATCATCAATAATTAGTTCTGGGGAGAATTTTCAATCTCTGTTGACTGTTATAATTGCATTTATATGCCAAAAGTGCTGTTATAATTATTCTAATAAGATTTTCTTTCTTTAATACTAAATATGAGGACTTGGTTCACTTGTCCTCTGAAAATATATGTGAATTGAAACCACGACTGCCACTAGTGCTGCTACAGTTGGCTAAGTAACAAAGCATGTGTTTAGTCTGTTGTTGCTCTGAAAAGTATTCATTCTTGTGCTAGTACTGCACGCAAAATAGCGAATATGACAAAAATAGACTTGATCTACTTGTGCTCTGAACACCCCATTTGTAGCTCTGCTATTACTTTTACTTTTACTTGTAAGTATGTCATTACGTTTAGGACATGTTTCAGTCATATTCTTCATAACACGATTCCTAAAATTATTTTGACCCTTGACAGGGCTATTAGGCCGTGGTCTAATGCTGCCGCATAAAGCAATCGTTTCGGCCCCATTGTTGGAGGCCATCTTCCGTGTTACGACTTGAGGAAAGCAACTGGTACGCACTTCATATGTTTCTACAGTTTCCACAGTATTTAAATAGTCCGGTGAGTAGTCAAAATAATATTAACTGAGTCGACGCCGGCGCCGGCCGCGAAAGCCTAAGTTACTATTCCTTATGTTTTCGTTATTATTATTCTAATGAAGTTATATTTAATTACATGAGTAGTTTAATATAATTTTGAGTTGGCACCAGTACGGAGATTCCACGCACTTTGTAAAACGTAAGTACGTGATTATTAAGTAGGTCTAATGTTCTTTAGTGGACTTAATAAGGTATTGAAATGATTATTGCCATACGTCATCTGACCGACACTAATGACGCACCTTTTATCCGTCAGAAACAGATGTTAATAGTATTTTCAACGCTAACAATAATGCAACAGAGGAAATAAAAAAAGAATTCCCTACAACTTCATAACCACAAACAACAAAAAAGTCATTTTCATTTAAAAATCACTATCTACTAAAATGGAGCAAAGGAACAATTGTTTAATTTAATGTTGACTTTTATCAGGTTATGTACTCTGTAGACGGAAATTATTTCGGAAAATTTTTATAACTTATATTTTAATTTTTGTTTTATGTTGCACTACGTTGTTGCACCGATCGCACGGACCGTGTTGTTTTAAAAGTGAAGTACATAACTGAAGACTAGAAAATTTGCGCCCCTCAACTAAAACAACAGTTTAATAACCGTAATACTGATACAATATTTACCATGTTTAGGATTGTCCAAAATACATTAGTGCAGTAAATAATAAGTTAGAGGTCTCCCCGCGAAGATAATCGATTAACACATCTAGTATCACACAAATTTCTACTTAGTTGTCCAGGTCATTTCCAGTTCATCGTTCAGTATTAAGTACTTATCTCACCCAATAATTTTCTCCGTTTTTAACGATAGTACTTTCTGGTGTATCCTATTTCTTGCTCTTTCATTATAGGTTTGAGACTTTCCAGCATAGACCTTAGACTGGTAAGTGTTTTTAATAATTGATTACGTACACTGAACTCTCTTAAAATATGATAACAGTTTTATGGTTACCACTGTTAAAGAAGTATAGACTCCTCTTACTTGAGACACCAGTGTTTCGTCGATCAGCAGATCGAGATTTTGTAATAGTGTAATAATTAAACACCAGAGGATTCTGTATTCACAACTTAAATGATGGTTTTTGAATACAAAGAGACTTGTCTAAAAAAATTTTTAATTATTCAATAGCCACTACGGCGAATAAATGATAAGTCATTAAAATTATAAGTTAATTAATGATAATTACAACCGTCGACACTAATTAACAACTAACGCGTCACATTAATACAACAGTCTAATAACACGCTGAAACACAAAATTCAAAAACAGACACATCTTATCGCTTCAAATCATAATACTCAATTGCCTAACTGCTTTGTTTTGCGTGATTTTCTTCAGATAGGTGGGCGTATTTGCACCCGTTGCTTGATTGCTGGGTCCGGAACGTACCCGATGACAGCCAGATAAAAACAGTGCTGGTCTTTCTGAAATAGTACCTAAAGTGGTAGGGATACACCAACGGGATTATTCGCTAAATGGCGCCGGAATTTAGAAGAATCAGGTTGTAGTGCTTCTGGTGAGGATTCAGACAGCAGCTGCCGCCCATCGCAAACACAGCTGCGATGTGTCGCATGCCTTGAGGCGTTGGTCGCTCTCCGCAAACCAGAGAGTCTCCGTGCCGGTGGTAAAGAGTGACAGGGCTACGTACCAAGCAACGTGCTATAGGGGAATTCCCTGAGAAAAGAGGATTAGGCAGAGAGGTAGAGAAGTTGCACTGGATATTCAGAAATAACTTAGCGAGGCTGACATTACGGTGGGTCAACGAGAATCCCCCAAGAGCGTTTGATCCCGATTAGGGGTGGAGGTTCAGACATACTAATGGTTCGTAGGTAAGTGAAGTGAGGCGTTGCTGCCAAATCGAAGAGACTTTCGGCGAGCGACCAAACGAAGGCAGCAAGAGAAGGAACTGGAAGACGTCCTCGGATTACATCATTCCTAACAAACCACGGAGTTCCCGACGAGGAACATACGACTGGAAGAGTTCCAAATTATACTTAGTGGCCGACAAGAGTGGATGCAGCATAAATCAGTACTCACCAAAGAAACAGAAGGTAGATAATTACTTTTGTTTGCAAAGCTGTCGGTTGGGACACAAGAGCATGGGAAACAGTTTGCCTCGAGCTTTTTCAAGGGTGTCAGTCACGTGGGGGTTGAAGTTAAGACACCTAAAACTTCACCGACTCCTTCCAGGCTACAGGCCAACCTTCTAGGAAGAGGGACTGGCATCGGAAAATGGAATTACGAGTGAAACTGATCGCCTCGGATTTCTCAGTGTTGACACCTGCCACCTGTCACTTCCCTTACCAGTCCGGAAGTAGGTTCAACTGACACTGCACCTGTATGCTCGCAAATTGTAGGGGCAGGGAGCTCCACCGATACACAGCGTCTTTGGCGAAGAAGGACAACGTGACTCCGGACAAAACCGGCAGGTCGCTCGTGTACAGAACGGGGCCGAGGGCAAAATTCTGCGGGACGCCAGCGGGGACGAGTCGAAATGAAGGACAGGACTCGTCCACGCTAACCCTGAAGGTGCGGTTACTAAGGGTTTGCAACACACGCGTAATCACGTACGGCAATATATTATCATTATTGCCGTGAAAAAGTTAAAAAGTTATATAATTAACATCATTTAGCAGTTATATTTAGGAATAATATATATATATATATATATATATATATATATATACATTGTTTTAATTGTATTTGTATATTTTTTATCGGCCATCTAAGGACCACGTGCTAATTTCAATTCTTTATTATTTCTTATTTTCTTTTTCTCCAATATTCTTTAATCTTTTTACTGTGTCTCTTCTTCTTGTCTTCAGTCCACTTTGCACCTGCGTTTTTCTCTCTCCTACCCTGGACTCCTTCCATTTGAACACTTTTGCCTGAAAAACGTCTCTTTCAATTGCTTCTTCTGCCTGTACATTATTTCTTTCTTAATCCTTTTGGACTTCTTTAATCCAATCTGATGTTAACTTCTTCGCCAACAGATATTTGATGATTTGCTTTGTTAACCTATTGTCGTCCATTCTATATAAATGTCCAAATATATAGAAATGTATTTGTATTTTATTTTTTAAATAATTTAACTTATCTATCACTTACATTTTTGATATTTATATTTGAATAAAATAAAATAAATTATATAAAATAGCTGATATACAATTTAAAAATAATGTTCTATCATAATGGAAATGCAGTCATTTCAGATTAGCAAAACCAATTATTAATATTAGACCTATTATTAATTCTTTACTAAATTACAATAATAAATAATAAATACGTAATTTATATAATTAAGTGGTCTGAAATATGGAAAATAGATATATAGAGGTAAAAGACAATAATATAATAATATTTTGCATGTAAATATAAGACGGGGCGTAGCAATTTTAGGTAAAACCTAAAGGATGAGCGCTTCAATTTTGCAATGAATTTGTTAATTTTCACTCACAGTGTAACTCAATTAATTTAATTTAACTTGTGTTGAATCATCGGACATTGCAAAGGGAATAGAACAAACGCTCCATCACGTGGGTCTACAGTTTTAACTCATCAGCTAATGGCCCGCTGACTCTATTCGGGAAACCTTCATTGAATGTGTAACGACGCTCCATTACACAGAATAAGAAAACTGGGCTCCCAATTATACGTGAAACGCTCACGAGACAGCGCTAAAATATCTGCCAATAAGCATACCAAATTCATAAGTGAATTTAGTGTTAACAATAAAAGTTAATTCTATCTTATTTCAGGTAAATGGAGTTACAAATAGTGCCATTACTTTATAAACTAATACAACACATTTTTAATTAATTGAATTTTGATCAGGCATTTTCACAAAGTTAGCTAAAAGCAAATTAAAATATTGATGCGTTATTGGAGATTTACTGAGTATATGCGTTATTTTATATACAGAGGGATACAAGTATTTAGGGGTGAAAATTACGGGCAGTGAGAAGCAAACAAAGAAATACAATCCAGAATTAATTTGGGAAAGATGGCTAGATCTACATTAAATAGAATCCTGTGGGGTATGCAAACTAAAACCTGTGGGATTACAGAAGAAACTGAAACCAAAATATTTAAAACTATTGTTAAAAGAATCGTCACTTACGGCTCAGAAGTTTGGACAACTAATAAACACACAAGAACAAAATTAATGACAGCAGAGATGTATCTTTGGAGACTTTTGGCAAGAGTATCCAAACGTGAGAAACTTTGAAATAAAGTCAGTAAGGATAAGATGAACGTGAAAAATTCAATTGTTTATTTTATCCAAACAAAAAAATAATAATGGTATAGGCACACGACAAGAATGGCACGGAAAGATTGCCAAGGAGAGTAATGGACTGGACCCCACCAGAAAGAAGGAAAAGAGAAAGAGCACCTGGATAGAAGAAATTCAGATTATAATGAGGGAATGAGAAATTTAAGAAAATCGTTGGATGGACAAGCAGCAGTGGAAGATGAGAATTCTATCACTTCTGTAATCTTTGGTTCCCGAAAATGTTTAAACATTCTACAGCCGGAATAATAATAATAATTGGGGATTTGCTTATTTTTCATGTAAGTCAGAAGTAACTAGAATTAGTTTCAAATCTTTATTACTAATAAATTGTTTATTTTATTAAACAACGCTATATTTTATAAAAATTTAATTGTCACCGTATTCACAGGGTCACTAATCGTATGTAGAAATATATGTACCAAAAAAAACAATTATTTGCTATTATTTCAACTTAAATTTAAAATAAAATATACTATCCTTAAAAGCCTGACGATTATTAATAAAGGAATATCAACTTACTATAGTAGCTTTATGTTTTCTTCTTGTTACTACCAGCAGCAGTTCTTGAAACAAACATTCCATATTGTACGCATTGAGTAACGGCTGCTTGGTGCCTTATTTAATGGGTTAATGGTACGACGCTTCAGATTTCTTATTACATTTGCCTTCGCACTTAATATTTAATAATTTTAATTAATAATAATCTCTTACCTCTTACACTAATGTCGTTAGACGTGTTAGAATCGATAACTCCTGACATCTTTGTTACTGGAGCCGGAATTTCTGAAATCAACAAATTTGACAAAGACTAATTATTAAAATTACATATATAATCTTTCCTTTAAAATATGTACAAGTTATAAACACAGAAATAATAAGGCTAAAATTTTAAAATTAGAAACAATTTAAGGAGAAATAATGGACACACACACACCTACACAAATCAAATATATTTACTTGTATCTAAATTTATAACATACATATCTACATACTGTGATGGCCACTAGCCGTCAGCCTGATCCCTACCTTTACATGGCTTTTAGAAGAAAAAATACGTCTTTAAGACTAAATGTGAATTTTATGAATTTTTGAATATTGCGGATTACTATTAATAAATTAAAACACACACACACATATCATGTTTGTCCACAATCAATAGTTTTACGAAATACGTTGATAAGTTATACTAATTACTTCAAAATGTAGCAGTAACCTTTACTTTGAATTTATAATTGATTTTTTAAAACGTAGCAAGAGAATCTAAAATAATCTGCTTCTCTAGATTAAGCTTAGTTTAGTAGATGATATTATGTACTACTAAATAAAATAAGTAATTACATTATTTTAATTCACAATCATGCGTGCAGTTTAGATAACTATTTTAATTACCTCTCACGTAACACATTTGTGTGTGTGTGTGTGTGTGTATGGTTGGAACAGAGAATTTTGGAGGGAGTAGATTCATACAAATACCTTTATGTAATGATTACAAAACATGTCACAAGTGTAAACAGAAATAAAAAATCGCATAGAACAAGAGAAACGATGACGAAATGGTTATATTTTACTTTATGGAGCGATCAACTAAAACCCAAAACCAAAATCAGAATATATAAAAAAATAATTTTCAAAAGTATTGTGATATAATGGGCTGTGTGTGAGAGACTACAGAACCTATGAGTAAAAGATTACGAGCCATGGAAAGGGGATAAGGAGAAGGTGCTGTAGACACCCAATGCTGCATAGGGATAATGAAAAAATTACAGAAACAACGAATATATGTACCAATACAATCCAATTTGATGCTACAAGATTAAAATGATACGGGTATGAGTGCTGTATTGATAATGATACATGGCCGAAGAGATTACTGATGGATCCCTCCTGAAAGCCTGTTAGGAGAAAACGAGGCTGGTCACAACATACTTTGATGAAGATATAGGGAATGCAATGGTACAGAGAAATATCTGGCGAGACCGTTTGGAAACTAGGGTACAAAAAACGGAAAAACGGCTTAATATGTTTTCTAAAATCACACACACACACACACACACACACACACACACACACACACACACACACACACACACACACACACACACACACACAATAAAATATTTAAAAAATACACAAAAACAATGGTTTGCACGTCTGTATTCTAAAGAGATACATACCATCCAGTTTGATAAGTCCGTCAGTTTCCCCAAGGGAGTTCTTGGCTACACACTGATAGGACCCAAAGTCATCACGTGACACGCTGCGTATCTTCAACATCATGTATTTGCTGTAACCGTTATCAACTGACAAGGCTTCGTATTTATCTCCTGTAAACAACAGTATTATAAATAGAGAGGAACTACTATACGCATAATAAAATTAGTTTATTTAATATAAAGCAAAACTCTGTTTTAATTTCGTATACATTTCTATAATTAATTCAACAATAATTTCCAAATTTTTATACATTTTGTTTGACGGGTACGGATGTTTATTTCCAGCTGTGTTATATGTGCATATAAAGCAGATAAATAGAAATAAATTATAAGCTCGCCCGGCTGCCTCATTGGAAAATTAATTCATAATTATAACTATGATTCGGATAAATGATATCATTCTGATAAATATCTGAAATAAGGCTAATTTAAGTTGCTTTAAAAAAGTAAACCATGTTATTTAAGTCATTACAATTATACAGTTATATACTAGTGCGCGTGTGTAAATAAAACATATTGCTTCTAAGTTTCGGAAATAGTCCAATGTAAAGGGGCGTCACATTTTTCTTTTTTTGAGTCATAAACAAATGTAATCGTACACTCAATACTTTTCGTACGTAATCCAAAAGTTAACATTTTTCAGGTATACGTAAAAAAATATCCTATTGCACTTTGGCCGCTAGTTTCAATACAGTAATATCAATACTGCACACTGAAACTGACTCATTAGCAATACTAATGACTGATTAACGTCTACCAATATTATTCGGAATAAAACGTTTCTCCGAAAGAAAAATAATAGTTTTCAAAAACCTAGGTAATATGATTAAAAACTGTTAATTTAAATTAAATCTAACCATTGTTTGCGTGAAAGTATTTATTAAAGAAAACACTTTTAAAACTCTACTTGTACAAAGAAGGGGATTTGGTTACGTAAGGCGAAACTAATAAAGAAGGATCAAAGGAGACAAGAAACAAGCCTAGTACAAATGGGAAACTTACCGGAGATTATCATGTCACCACGTTCTGTTGTCCAGTAATTTATTGAGGTAGGGTAAGCTTCGGTAAGACACTCAAGGGTAACATCTTGGCCGACGTATGCCGCTTCCAGCTGATTAGGTATTGATAGCATTGGGGGGACTGAAAAAAAAAAGATAAAATTAAAAATAAAGTAGGTCAACACATTGCAAACTGATAATTTTTTTCTGAGTTTTGTAGAATTATTTTTGAAATTGATCTGGTCGACAATGACAAGATTAACCAAATATATAGCAGATAGATGAATTCTATTTAATTGCTAAACATGTAGGCTATGTGGGGTAATTTTATACTATATAGAATACTCAACAGGAAAAACAAAAATATTAAAGAAAATAACGTTATTCTGTTTTAAAAATATTAAAGAAACTAACTTTATTCTGTTTTCCAATTTGTAGCTCCATATTTTCAAGAGAACACTTTCCCATTAATTAGTATATATTAATTTACACATTTTGTTCGTAGAGATTTAAAAAAAAAATCAAAATTAATTTATGTTCAAAGTCCTTAAAATAAAGACAGTGGATTAAAAAATATATTATTTTGTGATCTCTTAATTAAGAAGAACTAAGCTCGGTTTTTACAAAGTTTAAGTAAATATGAAGTGTAAAATTTTAAATTCATTAATAAAATAAAATAAATAAAAATTACCTGCACAAAATTAATTATATCCTTTTTTTTGTAGTGAACAGTAATGTTTTTTAATTTATTTTCTATATATTCTTTAATATGCAAAAATTTTTATTTATATTTTGGTCATTTTTAATAAAAAGTTGTACTTAAACACAAATATTGATTTATTAGATAACCAAATCAATAATAATATTATATGTGTAGTAATATTAAGCGTGAATCCTGCCTTATAAGGCATACGTTGCAATCTCCTAGAATGGCTTCCGTAACCACAGTTTATTGTTGTAATCAAAATACGTAAGACGATCAATAAACCTTTCATCTCATATAAATGCAACGTACAAATTTAAAGTACATTTAAAATCACAAATAAAATTTAAAGTCACATTTAAAATACAAATTTTAAAATCATAATATAAAAAAATTACAAAAACGTCGAAAGTTGAAAAATTTTAAGTAGATGAATACTGTGCTTTTATTCCTTGCGACATACAAATGCATTGAAATAAAGTTTTGTATCAATATTATAAAGATTAATTGCTATGTTAATTGTCTCTATAAATCTAATTAAGTTCACAATGCATCTTGCGGCCATGACTGTTTATTGAGACTCACATTGGACTCTGAGCATGACCCTTTTGCTTATCGACGGTGGCACTCCATTTGATGCTATACACAAATAGACACCCATATGTAAGCGACTCACTCTTGTTATCTGCAGCAGTTCTCCATCAACAACGTTTACTGCACACAAAACACTCATTTAGTTAAACCAAATAATCATAAATAAATCATATGTTAAGTAACAAGTCATATCTATCAATTTACATACTTTGTTGACCGTATATCTAATAAAATAACGTATGTACGATTAATAGATTTTTGTTATAGAGATTTTTTTTTATTTTGTGCTATCATCGTCAATATCTAATAGAACAACATTCGCGTATTAACCAGTAAAATTGGTAAATAAGAAAATAAACAAAGTGACTACTTACTATTTTCAAACAGAATGTTAACACAAATAAAAATTAAAATTTTTAAATTTTTTTTTATATTAAATTAATTTAAATTAAATTAACAGGTATCTTGTGCATTTCATATACACCTCTGTTCCTTTTGTAGCGTTTTTCCTATTGTTCTGAATAGGGACATTAGGATCAAAATTTAAACGTTCTGTATGTAAAACTTTCATTATATACATATATAATGGATTTTGTAATATGACTAATAAAAAAATTCTGATGTGACTGATTATTAAAAATTGCACTCATGATAATTTTATTGTTCTGAAATCAAAACCTAGAGTCGTATGTTATTTCGTTAAAGGACACAGTAGTCATTCAAATTCTTACAAAGATAGTTAACTCACAGCTTGCGAAGGCAAGTACTTGTACTTTGAGTTGAAATATGTAATCCATTACTGTGTCAGCTAGATCTAATTATGAAGATATGGAAAAACATTCAATAGTGGACAATATGGAAAGAAGGCTAAAAGAAAATTAGCTATAGCTAGAATAGAATAGAAATAAAAATGTATGAAGACCAGTTTATTTTGTGTGTAGTACACTTAATGCTGCCCTATTGTAAACACTATTAAGAACCTGTATTTTGAGACAAGCAGGTTGCAAGAAAATCGAAGTCATCAAATTGTAAAGCTTCAGACATATGCTGATAAAGTGTCATAGTTGCAACACACCTACATTATATTTGATGTAGATAAAAAGTAGCTTATTAAAGCGACGTTAAGATGGGATAAATTGAAGTAACAGGGAAAACTTTAAGAAGCGACATGACTGCATTAATTAATACGGTTCATCCAAGATAGAGAATTCTGAAGGGAAAGAACAATATTGAAACCTATTAGTTCTCAAAGCACTGCTGCTAAAATGACATAGGCTATAAGGAGGATTGACCTAATTTATAAAAACAATCCTATTTCCACAAAAATAGTAACAAATATTGTAGGAACTGTCTCTAATTAATACAAACCTAGTGGTTACAGCCACTAAATTGTAGAATCATCTTTCTATGTTTGCCTTAAGCATAAAATTACATTTAGAAAATACTTTCCATGAAAGTTTTAGGAAAACAACGATGGAATATTCTGTATTGCAAGTATTATTCCATTATGGCTCACGCGAAATATGTTATCTTATACTGCATTTTAAATCTTTTTCCTGTAAGACCTGAAGATATGGTATAGAGATCGGTGGTGACTGTGTCACGACATTATGAACTTGGTCCATACCGGAATAAGTCTTAAGGTACAGAATGGACACCGGTAGCGGAAGACTACGTGTTAAAATTAAATATGTTTACAAAAAAAAGAACCATGCATACTTGTCTCTAAGAACAAACTCGACATCTAAAATTTCGTGTATAAGACTGTATACACGAATCTAAGCGCACAATATAAGAGCTATAACAAATGTATGCTAAAATATAATCTTACGTATATTATTATCCAAACAGTTTAATAAAAATTTCTTAGGTAACTACGTAAGCAGTTTTATTGACAAATGAAATAATTTACACGAGAATTCGCCTTACACTTACCTACGTCTCCGTTATAATTGATATCCTTGCCGTCCTCGCGTCTCCACATGACATAAGGTTCCGGGTACCCGACAGCTCTGCAATGTAGACTGACGTTGGAATTCTCTCGTACAACTAAATCCGTGCTTGTGTCACGGTCCAATATTTTTGGCGGCACTAGTAAAATGTGTTAAAGAAAACATTTCCGTTATTGTTTCAAGTAACTAAAACCGTATTTTTATACGTATTACTAAATATGTTCTGTTAAAATATTTTATAGAAACACTACATATATTACTAAATATACGTTACTAAACATGTTTTACAAGAAAAAATATAAACATAAAACGATTCCACTGGGCCCGCCTTAGATCATTATTATTATATGTCATAATAAAATTGCATATTCATGTAGTTGGATTATTTCATAACTATTGGCTCACAGTAATCGAAACCGTTTAACTACTATTATCTTTAAATAACTAATAATATTACAGTTTAAGAGAAATTATTCTTATATATATTTTATATACTTCTTACTAGAGTTTTCATTTAATAGTATATATATATATATATATATATATATATATTTTCAATCACTTTCTGCTACAGTTCGTTTCTTGATATATATAAAGTAATTCAAAATTTATGTTTATATTACCTCAAGATATTATATTTTTCCTATTTGGAACATGTTTCGAGAGCTCCCGTGCTCTCATCTTCAAATATATATAGTTAAGGTTTTTCTTCCCTGTGTTGACGTACTGTGAGTAAATAAAAAACAGTCATAAAAACTGGTTATGAATTTTGTGTATTTATGTTCTCTGGTAAATGGTTGAGATTACTCTAACATAGGACATTATTTATATTTTTATGAATCGTGTGTAATTCGCAAAACGCTGGCGCGTATGCATGTCCCCTCTTTAAAGGACACAATCATTCTGTTGCAGGATATACGACGAAGAAGGTGTTAAACATTCGTGTCTACACTTTTTGCATCTCGGAAACTGTAAATCTCTCCAATTACTTCAATATTGGGGTGTTAATTATTACAATCATTTTAATTGAAACAATGCAAGGTAACACAATCTTGCCTCTGCACGTAATTATGTTTGCCACCTTATATAAAATTTATGTAAACAACTAGTCGGTCGGTAAAATAACCTATGCACTTCAATTTCGTTACAGGCTAAGTAGAAATTCTCAAGCCCACGTTAAACTTTAAACTTGCAGTTTTGTAACCAAATTCGTTACACAACTTTCTGAACTAGCTACATACACAGGTTACTCCGAGTTTCTTTGCTCTTAAAGTCTGCATCTTCTTCACTTTGTATTTTTGAGAAGTGGTCACTTGCTTGTACAAACGGAAATTATGTATGCTTAAAGGTGTAAGATTATTTTTTCTAACATTTTTTTTAATCGCTTACTTCATTAGTTACATATATAATATTTCCTAGATGGTATTGTTATTTCAGTCTATATTTTAAAAGGTGTTTCTGTTTCAAAGACAATGAAAATTGCCTAACAAAGCAGACACGTCTATAGACTTCTACAATCTACTATCCGTTTCTTAATAGCATCTTTTTACTTTTGTTGTTTTAGTTCCATTTCCTGATTTTTATCTTCTCGTCGTTTCACCGTCGCACAAAACTAATTATTCAATACGAAAGCTAATAAAACCACCTTATCAAGGACTTTCTTTTTCTCATAGTATTTGTAGGACTTGCAGATGAATAGTGTCTTCTCTAATACAGCTGAATTACTTTGGGTACACAATTACGACCTCGTCAACCGGCTTTTGTTGTTTGTGAGGTTTTCCAGTGTAGTGTTAGTGGAACGTAATTTTATGTCTATATGTGTCCGTGCTTGTATACATGGGTGCACATCACATTTGTAAATTTATTAGTTTAATGTAATTTGTGTGTGTGTGTGTGTGTGTGTGTGTGGCGCGCGCGCGCGAGCGTGTGTGAAATATGGATAATTTTATTATTAATTTCTGTAAGCCAACGTTAGGTCGAATGCATTAATTGTGTAATAGTACTGTAATTTGTATTTACAAACATTAAAAATACCTAGTTTCAGAAACGTTACATATACGCATTTTAAAAACCACATATAGCAACACAAACAAAAACACACAAAAATGTGTGCAACGAAGAAAAATGTGTGTTTTGTGTTCCACGCAAAACACACAAAAACGACATAGCCTGTGTTTATCACTATAAATTACGTAGGGTATCTTGACGGAAGTGTATTCATTTTCTAAGACTGGTAACGTAGCATATATATAACTGAATTTAATGTAAAATAACAACTTCAAATTTAAAGTTGTAAGCAAACTTTCTTTTTACTCACCAACAACTTGTAAGTATCCTTGCCTACTTCTCATTGGATCTGTATTTATTTGACACATGTACCACCCTCTGTCAATATCTTGTACGTTTCTAATGTGAAGGTACCAAGATCGGTGATCGTTGTACGACAAAGATATTCTCGGATTTTGTGTTATCACGTGATGGTGAATTGACAATATGGTCTGAGTGTCCACACGAACCCACGCCACCTGCAAACAAATGTTAATACTAATGTTATTTTGGTTTCTATATGCAAGACAACGTCAATTCTGAATATATTACAAACAATCTTATCTAATAACCTTCGTAAGCTGTGTTTGGGCTACGCAGACGCAGTTTAAACATGTTAAATGTGCCAATTGGGCTGACTTCTTACAATAATACTCAATCGAATTATGTTTTCCAACTCCAGATTTTTCTAGTTATTTTACGCAAACCTATTTTTTTTAGTCAAACAACTTCAATAATAATTGTCTTAGTTAATTGACCATAAACCCATAAATGAATCCAAAATTTATATTCCTATTTTACAAATGTAAAATAAAATCTGTTTCAAAAAAATCTGTTTCAAAATTTAAATTAAAAAAAACTTTTTCTTACGTATAACTTACTTCACTTGGTTTGTAATTGGCCCTTACTTGGTATGCTTTACAGGCTAGTTAACAGAAACTGTTGATTTTTTACAGATTTACGTAGACAGGAAATTTATTCCTTGTACAAGCGTTAACTTCACTTTTACCACTCTTTAATAAGTAATAACCACTAAACACAATTGCCCACAAGTGGAAAAAATGTAAGTGAGTATTGTATGACTTTCCAGTGCGTAACTTTATGTATAGTGGAAACTAGGTACCTGTTTATACAGCGGAGTATAAAATCACAAGATAATACGTATGGATTAGTGGACATAATTTGGCATGAAAAATCCGCTTGATTCCTGACAACTACAACAAAAGCCACAATTTTTAATAGCGTCCTATAAGTAGACTTCAAGAAGTAGGTCTACATGGATTTTAAACACATAACAGTTCTAACATGGGCTATTCAAATCGTACTTCCAAAATTTATTTATGTATTTTAATAATAAGTGTTTCAGTAAATTTTAAGCAACTCAATTTAGGGGTCTTCATGTTTTACTGTATTTACTATCAAAGATACATTCACAAAATATAAATTTAGTACTAACATTTTGCTTTAACATAATGTATGTGAACCACTATACATTCGACATAAGGTATTACCAAAAACATTCCTTGAATTTTCAATAAATTTGTGTAAGTACATGTTATTGACCAGTATTGGTGTCACGTTTCATAACAAAAATGGCCATTAATCTAGTGTTATCATCTTCTTTTATATATATATATATATATATATATATATATATATATATATAAAAGGAAAAGCATTAGCTTTTCCGACTTTCCGTTATTTGCTCGCCGATAGTGCAACCATTATAACCTATATATATATATATTGGCGCATCTACCAAAAGTAACTTATATATATATAAGTTACTTTTGGTAGATGCGCCTATGGTTGCACTATCGGCGCGCAAAGAACGGAAAGTCGGAAAAGCTAATGGCTAGGGAAGAGAACACTGGTTCCAAGACACGCGGCGTTACTCAAGATTCACCGCACCTCGCGCCAAGGACTAACTAGGGACGGCAATAATCTGGCTCCTTTTCACGCCTGCTACTAGGATTCTCCATACCTCATGCATCTAATTGCGAGGGACATATACTTACTCAAGTTCAGGAAGCACACACTTTTAGCCTAGCGTACATCAGCTCCAATTCAACAGATGTATCAGTTTCACAACCGCGAAGTGGTGAGGTGATGTGTGCTTAGTGTGGATGGCGATGTAGGGAAACTATCCACATGGCGCTATTAGCCCCCACCTTCTCAACCTTCGACAAAAGCCCCCACCAGCGGGGAATTAACTTTGACAATTTAAAATTTAAATTTTGTTTCTTTCGCATTTTACTAGTACTTTCATTGTTACACCTAGTTTCAAACTCTAAAAGTGTACTTTAGACATTGATTGAATTAGTGGGAATGAAAAATGTGAATGTCATTAGGTTTCAGCTTTTACATTTCATAAATGAAATGTAAGGCAAACACATTCTTGCGTGTTACTAGGGAATGGTATATTTCACATAGCATCATATGATCATATGTTATAGGCCTACATGTTCACTTAAAGTGCACTACGATAATTAAAGCTTTATTAGCATGTATTAAAACCTGAGACACGTTTCGCAGAGTATTCTGTATTTTCACAGATTTCAATGTGAATTACTAAACTATTGATTTTGACTCGATTATAATAAAATATAAATATTATAATATTAAATTACACTTGAGAATTTTTGTGTATATTTCGATTAAAATTTTTGATTGTTGTAATGCTTCTTTAAGTAGTCAGCCTATTTAAAGTTAACACTGTCTTATCTGTGTTGTAAAGTTTTTAAAATGTATATCTTTAAATAGTTTAGTTAGTTTTTAAGTTGTATTCCTGTAATAACTAACTGTTGTATATTTTATAATACTAATACTAGACATACTTTTAGATGTAGGTTTTCTAGATGTACTTGTTTGCAACATTATGGTTTGTTTCATTTTCTAATTTATTAATAGTATTCTTTTTGAAATTATTATCTATTAACATTTATGTAATAATATTCCATTCTTTGCTTCTTTCTTTTATATTTAATGGGCTTCTCAGGATTCTGCATATTAATGAATTGAATGCAGCCATTTTATGTTGAGCCGAATGGTTAGAATTACTTGGAATTATTAAATTAGTCTGGAAAGTTGTTCACTATATATTGAATATTTAAAATTTCCTTCCTCTATTATAGATAAGTGTAAGTAGTTTAATTTATTATTAGATTCTTTTCTGATGTGATATTTTTAAAAAATATGTAAATTATTTATAGAGTTTAATATAATATAAATGTTTATGCCTTTAGTTTAAAATTTATAGAGAATGTCATTAGCTTATCTAAAGTAACTTAATAATGGATCGTTCAATTTTAATATATTTATACTACTGTATATCCAAAGATTTTTATCATATATATCCGATATGCTAGCAGAGATTAGTGATACCATAACAAGGGCATCTATTTCGTGGTATAGTTTATTATGTTGAAGATAAATTTTACTTAACATTATTTGTTATGTGTTGACAAATTGTTTAATATATAAAACATTTTTATTATTTGTTTGTAGTGTTTTAAGTATTATTATATGTGATATCGTCAATGGGAATGTTTGTATAATTAATTGAAACGTTGAAAGAGTACAATTTTGTATACTCGTTTACTCCTTTTTTTAAAGTAATTCCGTAAGTTTGATACTGCTTTTTATATTGTATTTATTGGACGTTGCATTTTTTTTATATATGCGCTAGTAATTTATATAATTTATAGTGTTGGTGTTTTGGCATTTGTAAAAGGTGTAGAACGTTAATCAAGTTTTAAATAAATTTATTAAAAATGTAATTTTAGTGCATTTGAACATCTATTTTATATTTGTACGATTTTAGTATGTTTAACATTTAGATTTTAAATTTAATTTTTGCATCTTTTTGTAATAAAATGCAATTATTATTATTTATACATTCACTTGTTTTATCATTTAAATTTTCATTAGAAATGATTATTGTAGCATTGATTTGTTTAAAGTAACTTCATTTAATGTATTTGGTTAAAGTAAGGTTAATATGATTATTATACTTAATAATATAGCTATATAATTATCTACATAGTAAATTCAGTACTTCTGATTGAAGTTTGATAAGCACACAAACTATTGGCGACATATAATGTCTATTACCATGCCTAAGTACATCTTAAGTTTAATTAGGAATGTAGTGTTAGTGGTTATCGGAAATTTAGTGGTGTTGCACAAAATTATCGGAATAATGTTTCTATAGTGGTGTGCAACAGTGATAATTCTGTTCGTAATTACATCTTAATTACTACGCATTTTTAAACAAAAATTACCGGGGATTATTTTTCTAAACATAAAATTTAAAAAGATATGTTATTACCTGTTACATAAGGTAACAAAGTAGGAAAAGATTAAATATAAAATTAGTAATATTAGCTTAGATTTCATTTGAAAAATGGATATAAAAAGAATTTATTTTCATTATCATTATTCTAAAAATTATTTAAGGGTTACAAAATAAAAAAGCAACATTTGCAATATACGGCACATAGACTACCAAAATATAAATTATTAAAATTTATGTAAATTAAAAATATGATAAACCTGACAGAGAAATATAAACTTTTTAAGAAGGGAACTAAAGAAAGTGAACTGTTTGAGAAAGAAATCCGCAGTGAGGAAACCATATTATGGTAATAACGTTTATTCTGCTGATTCTGAAGAACCTTTTAAAACGATGCCAGAATTCTTTGCCATACCATTACGTAAGCATTTTACGAGTTGGTCAATTCTGGCAAGCAGTGCACGTTCGTCCTTAATAAGGGTGCGGATTCTGCTCACGGAGACAAGGTTGTCGTGAGAAGACAAGGCTTGCTGGCCTACGGGGATGTCGCACTACTAACCACTGCTTTACTTTATTGAGTCCGGAGAATTGCCATCGAAAACTGTTAGAAATACCCTCTCCCCGTAACTAACGTCACTGCGGCGTCTTTATCTAATCACCTCCCCGGGTTTTTCCGTTTTGTTTCTTCTAAATATACCCCTCCCTTACAATAACATTGCTATCTTTATTCTTTGTTTATTCTTTTGTACCTTACTTGTTTGTAACGATGTGTTTCCTTTCTTTACTCTATCTTAACCTCATCGATACAAATTTTTACGAATTGTAATAAAAAAGTGCAATCACCTTTGATAGTGTTTGTACCTTATACGCCTTATACTTTTACATTTTCTAGTACTTAGTATTAATATACAATGAGTGCAACTCGAATTATATATTTTTGTAAGAGTGAATTTTTTTACGTTCACTTTCTTTAGAGAAACATGACGTGCATACTAATCTTGGCAATATATGGCTCTGAAAATTGTGTATTATTGGGGTGCCTGGTTTTTAAATGTCGTTGTTTTTTCAATTGTTGCACATAGTTAACGTAGTTCATTATTGCACATAGAGTAAACTCTTTAGTTAAAAATAGGGTATGTGTTTACGTAGGTTACGTCACAGAAATAAATTTAAAACAAACAAAGAAATATGTTAAATTGATTATTTCTTGTCAATAAGTAGCAAGATACAGCTGTTAGTAAATGTAGACTTCGGTTAAACTATATTAGCGTTATAAAACGAATTTAAGATCAATACTATTTTGTTGAGAGAAATGATTTTGTGGTCCGTACGTTTAAAAGATTGTAAATCTGTGTGTTTTGAACGGAGGTTCACGGGTAAAATTTGCAGTATGACATAGCAATTTAGTCCGCACAACGTTGTTTGTACAGATTTTGAAATAATAATTTTACACTGGTATTTGTTCAGGTACATATACACAGCATGATCCGTTATCTGTATATGGAACATTCGTTCATTCTTTGTTAACTAAATTCTTATATTTGATTACATTCTTCAACAATGTTTTTAGTTAGAAATTTCACTATTGATAATTATTGCTCAAATTGAATGAACTTTTATAATAAAAAATAATGAACTTTTAAATAAAAATTGCTCAAATTACTTTTTATATTTATTTGAAGTAGTATGACGTCCACCTAAAATCTTGCAATTAAGTATGGATTTTGATGTTTCCAAATGAACCATCAATGATATAACGACTGTAAATTACAATATTTACGGTAAAGATTAATAAATGAGAATAATAATTCAGTGCTTACAGGGAATATGTAATGCTTGGGAATCGCACACTTTTTAGGTACTAGCAGACACAGATTGTTCAGTCTTATATGTTTACAAGGGAAAATGTCAGGAGCTTTAAACTCCTTCTTTGTTCATTATGGTCTCTTGCTAAGGGTAGTTAGTGTGTTGCAAATACAGAACACCGATGACTACGCAGCCAATGGCAACGCTACAAGAAACGAGTTATTCATTAAAACAACTCTGAGGTAGATGCATTAAATTATGTAACATAATGTCCCCAATTTTATACCTACGACAGGTTACTAATTATTGTAAGTGAATCAGTTATTCTTGTGATTATCACAGCTGTTAGTATCTGTATCATACCTTGGGGAACCACCCATTCTATAACACATACATTTTTGTTTAAAGCCCTTACTCCAAACCTTCTAGTCGTTATCTGCTAACAATATTTATTTATATAATTTACTTTAATTAACATTTTTCTTATCTAAGTTATTAGAATGGCTGGTCAAAAATTTTAATAGTGCTTATCCCTACAACTTGTAAACAAAATTAACAATTTTGTACTATGACTTTGGATTCTGGAAGTATACAGTAAAATTTGGCGTTTTTTACTAATTCTATGTTTATTAAATATACAGACAAATAAATACAGACACATAAACAATGCCTCAGCCTAAATTCAGTGTTTGCGGATTGTTCATTCAGTCTGAGAAAGTGAAGTCGAGGAATGAAAGAGATATTATTCCTACTATTAACAAGTAACAAGAGAGGGATTAAAGATTATTCTTCTATCCTCATTATTATATTCAATGTGTCTTCAAAATTTTTTTCCAGCACATAAAAAGTTTGATCTGAAATGTGCTTTTATGAAAACATTTCCAAAGAACTATAATTAATATTTTAATGTAATGTTATTACGGAAGGATACCTACTTTAAAATAAGTAATAATAATAAACTACAATCAGCTGGTAGTTTAATAGATCTCGGTTAATACTCGAGTCATAATGAGAATTTAGCTGAGGAAGTAATTGATGTATGAAACCATAAAATTGTTTTTTGTTTACAGCAAAATATTTTATCCGCATAATATTTCAAATTCTGAAAAAAGAAATTTTATCATTTCGTCAAATTCCTTCTATTACTATATCACTAACCAGGGTCAATAAATTATTTTATAGAAATCACAAACTAAGATTGAAAAATTTAGTAAACTTTGAATGTAAATGGTACACAGTATCCATCATTAAAATATAATTTATTAAGAAGCTGTAATTTCATATTTATGTCCTAGTAGCATATCTCAAAACTACCGTACCCACCTTTCTTATCAACTGTAATTAGAATTATGAAATTGCTTTACCACAAATATTGAAAAGAAAACGATTACATAAGTATTCCTGTGAGTAACTCCCCATTTTTAGACGAATATGCTTACAACGATGACTCTTATATACAGACGGCATTGGCATTTAGGTAAGTTTGTTTCATTTTGACTTTATCTTACATTTACCTTAATTAAACCATACCCAAAACTGAAGACTGTGAACCTATAGCATTTCAACACTTTTCCTTGATCAGCAAAATGCTTTTATACATGAAGCACTAAAACAACTTACCTTGTAGCTTCGAAGATTATCAACGACACACGCTAAAAGAGCGTCACGCCCTATCGTAACAGTCACGTTGGGTATCGGTTCTGCGAACCTTGGTAACATTGTGTCGGTGACTGAAAAAGTAAAAGTAACATTTTCAGTTTACGAAAAATTACAATGTTACTGAAATATGTATAAGCTTATTACATTGTAATTCTTAATATTACTATTAAGTAACGTTACTATCAAGTTCACTCATAAAATTGTAGTTTGTATATAAATGTATTTGACTATATTGCTACGTAAAAGCAATATAAATCAAACA
The DNA here is from genome assembly GCA_034769895.1 of Magicicada septendecula. Classification (NCBI taxonomy): domain Eukaryota; kingdom Metazoa; phylum Arthropoda; class Insecta; order Hemiptera; family Cicadidae; genus Magicicada; species Magicicada septendecula. Next base: position 107,063,160 of record CM068370.1, read on the forward strand.
AATTAGATTACACCAAATCTCAGGTAAAATAATTTCAACTCAGAACAAGCATTTTTTGATAAATTAATGAAAAAATGAAATTATAATCTAATCCAATAGTTTTTGCAACCATTGAGTAATGTACTAAACAAACAAGAAAACCGCAATCAGAGGGGACTTTGAATTTGTGGGAACGAGGTTTATTAAATAAGAAGTGGCAGACTCTTTGCTGTAAAAATTGAGAATCATGTGAAGTTAAGACGAAACTGTAACTAGTAACAAAGAATTTCTTATGGCATAAAAAAACTTCTAATTACCAGCTGAAGTGGAACATACAAAAATGGAAAGTCAATAGTTATGACGATTTGTAAAGCTTTGTATCAGTAAAAGCATAAGGACAAGGAAATAGCAATTGGTGTGAAGATTACCATGAATTAACAAGCAAAAGATACTACCTACTACTTATAACAATTTGAAGATACCTGTTAAAAAGTCGGAGCGGAACGAACGTAGTGCCTGTAGAAACACTTGTGGTATTAAAGGAATCTGTTAATGCAAATTTGAAGGCGATGAAGATACTGTATAGGAACACATCTGATTAAGGATGCCTACTGGACGTTGATGCGGTTGTAGTAGATTTTACAAGGATATTTTTTCTCGTCAACTATTATATAATACTTCTTTACGTAATGCAGCAGAATAACAATGCAATGCGTTTAATAAATAAATATTGTTACTATTGCTACGACAATCACACACCGCTCTAGGAAAGTTTAATTCTACAAAGTCGACGTTACTTTGCAGCTACAACAGCCAACTTGAAACTGCTGCTAGCTTAAATAAAGACCAAACACATTCGGGTTGGTAAATGACCTGAAGATGGCTTGACTGCCGAAAGCGCTCGTCAATACCAAAGACAACATAGTGGTTTGTACAAAAATTACTAGTAGAAATATTTGAGACCACTAACACTCCAATACAACAATAAATTAATAGATTGACAAATCTAAGGAGTAGAAGAATAATGGAGCACAGAAATAAAGTAGGAGATTTCTATAAATATTTGAAAACAAAAATTAAGTTAAAGATAGCTTTGTCTAAAATTTGGTTTAATAAGCAGTGTTTACTTAATAATAAAATACCAAAGTATGCAAAAATCGAAATAAAAGGAAGTAGTGACATACGGAAAAAAGTCAAGAAGTTAAGTGAACAGTTATGGGTAAAACAGGAAATAAAATATTTGTATCAGCAAGTTAATACGTATAATAAAAAATCACTAAAAATAAACTTAGAACTACATCAAAAAAAAAGGTTGGTAAATGACCTGAAAATGGTAGACAACATAGTGTATAGTACGAAAATTACTAGTAGAAATATTTGAGACCACTAACACTCCAATACAACAATAAATTAAATAAAGAACTATACAGAAGAAGAGAAAGGCATTTCACTCATTCTTCATTTGACTAGCCCAGAGTGCGGCGTCTGTGTCAAGGCCGGGCACTCACGTAACTTCCAAACTGTTCGAGCTATTGTAACTAAGTGCATTATGTTGACATGCCATCACGAATATGGAAAGTTATTTTGGAACCTCTGTGGGATCTACATAAACAACAGCGACCGGCTTAGTTAGTTACACCTGACGATATTGTAGAGTACGGATCAAGCGATTGCTGCGGATTAGAGGAAAGTGGTTGTTGTTTCATAATTAATGCTAAACTCTAATAGTTGACATTATTACTGTGTGTAGACAAATTTAACTAGACTTATTGCATGTGAGTTCTTTGATGATTTTAAATTGTTCTTTGCGTCTAATTAAAGCTGATAATTAGTGACTTCATAGGTGTCTGTATTTCGTTTCCACTGTACAATATAACGATTTGTGACACCGTCGTAGCAGTGGTGCTAGAAGTGTGAAAAACCTGTAACAGTGGGAACAGTGAACATTTGTACAAGAGTACTATCATTTGTAATTAATCTGTAAAGAATTTATATCAGTCACAAGATAAAAGCATTCCAAGCAATTCTACTGCAGATCTAGGAACGACGCCAATGGGAAGCAGAAAAACAACACGACGCAAAATGTAAGCGTAACAATGAAATGGCAAGTAACAGCGAAAAACAAGAATTTTGTCGTAAAACGGATAACGTTAATACATTGATAAAAGAGCAAAAACAAGTTGATGAAGTATTTAAAGTTTAAACATTTGTGTCAACTATGAAATAAAATATGTAGAATTTAGAAGATTATGTTACAAGTTTAATAAAACAAATTAAAATAGAAGTCAAACGTTTAGTGAAAAGAATAGTTGATAAAGCAAGACCATTAGTAAACGCTGAAGAAGATGAAAAACTGAGAATAATAAAACGGTTCTATTGTCTGTAGTAGAGCCAGTTTGTGCAATGGCCCCGACGTTTCATGGATTCATTGACTGGGCAACTTATCTCCGCCAATTTGAAGCTGTTGGTTGTTAAATAAAGAATTGTACAAAAGAAGAGAAAGGCATTTCACTCATTCTTGTTTTAATATGACATGCCACAGAATTATTACAAAAAGTGCTATATCACAGCCAGAACACCTATGCCTAATTAACGAAGACTCTGGAATTACGGTACGGTAACCAGCAATTATGCGAAGTGTACCGCGTTCAACACACAGCGAGGCGACAGCGTTGGGGGCGAGCCTACAGGAGTTTGAAGCAAATGTCGACCGACTGACGAGATTAGCTTATCCCAAACCATCGTAGGACTTCCGAGCGTGGATTTCTCACATTATGTTTATTGAAAGTATCAGAGATACTGAACTGTAACAATTCTTAAGAATGGCACGGCACCATAAAAGCTCAAAAGCTTTTGTTCCCGCCCTCCGTTTTGAAGCTGCCAAATAAGCGACCTACATTAATCAAAGTATGTAATCAGGCTGTAGTCAACCGGAACCAACATCACAATTCAGTCATAGCGAACAAAATAAAGAGATGACTCAAGATAAACAGTTTAAGAAGGTATAAAGAGATGACTCAAGAGAAACCGTCTAAGAAGGCAGTAGCTCCACAACGAACTAATAGTAAAGACAAAAGACGTAAGTGCTACAATTGACTTAAAAGTAACGATCTTCAAACAGATTGTTCGCAGACCGAAAATCGGAGAAAAGATCGTGAATGCACCAACCGGAAATGTAAAGATACGGAAATGCTCACAGTCTTCACGCTTTATAAAACCACAGGTAATCTGATTGTCAAAAGATTAATTAAAGACAAACCTGTACTATTTACAGTTGACACTGACGGTACAGTGTCATTGTGCACCCTGAATTAGTCAGCAACCGCCAGGCTCAATTTAATTCTTGTATCGTACAGGCCGTGACTGGCAGCCATGTCAAAGTTTTAGGAAAGGTGTACCTACGTGTACGTCTGTGTCTCTTCGATTGTAGCCACGAAATGCTCGTTGCCGACATTGCTGACGAAGTGATTCTTGGCACGCACATTATGAATGCCTACAGATTTACTGCGGACTTGAGAGAGAATGTCCTGAGGGTTGGCAAAGATGCCATAAAAACATAGTTTTGCTTTGGTAAAATGACTGGGTCCGCCAACCGTTCAATCAAGCAAGTGACGTTAACCGATGAAGAAATCAACACGTATGGAGAAGAGGAAACTACTATTTTATGCGAAAATGGAAGAATTAGCAGAGTGAGTACTTATATGTGTAACGACAAAATGAATTATTGGAAAACCAAGTATGGTGTTGAGGAAAGACTCTTGCTTTTTCCTCTTTAATGGAAGCGCCCGGGGGAAACGTCGAAGAAGTTAAGCAAGAGGTTTTTGACGAGAGCCAATCAGACTTGGACCAGCTAATGGCGTATAGGCCATTAGTATACGACACGACCGCCATAATTCCAGCAAAACTAGTGGTTGAGCGGGAGATTCGTCTTCCTGAGAACCTGACGTTCGGATCACCCGAGACTCAATGCGAAGAGCCGCAGAATTGATTTCAAATCGTTATTTGTGACTAATTAACGCTGCTAATTAGTGACTTCTTCATGGGGTCTGTATTTGTTTTACACTATAAAATACGACGATTCGTGAGGTCGTTGTAACAGTATTCTTTAAGAGAAGTGATAACTTTTGATAACTCAATGCATATAAAAAATCACGGCGAGTCTTACCTAAAAAATAATTTTTATACCTAAGACGTAGGCATAAAATTTCCAGTAAAATTGTTTTATTTTAAATTCTCTTTAACAAGTTTCATCTACCCCAATCTAACTGTTTATGTTACAGTACAGAGGAACGTTAGCTAGTACGACAGCGCAAAATTATATCGGTGCTGTACAGTGTTGGCTGAAAATTTAATGTCTTCAAACGATAATTGTTGTAGAAAAAGTAAAACATAGCTTGTGGAAAATGTAGCTTGTCTAGCGGTGGTGAAGCGCATACACTGAAACGATTTAGACACAGTGACATAGTGAATGGAGATACATTGGAAAACGTAGAGTTAATACAAAGTGCAGACACAAATTTGTGTATTCGTAAAAGTTTTAATATTTTACTTGACATATTGGAAATTGAGGAAACTGACGTATTTAATCTAGTGACGTAGTGGGACTTCTTTACCACGGGGTCTACTTGACACAGCAAATAAGAGTGAAGTAAAATTTACTAAGAAGTCTAAACACATTGGGCATAACGATGTCGTATTCGTAAAAACATAGTATTCAAGTAGTAAACATTAAAAAATGAAATTACGTTTCCATTTAATTGAAGTTAATTTAAGATAAGATAATTAGCTGAAACGTGTGTCATGAACGTTCCCACATTTGAAATCAAAGGCCATATCATAATGGTGAGGAAAAGATTTAAGTATCTTTGTTAGTATGAGAAGATTTCCTTTAGAAAAATTAATGGAGAAAGAATACTGTCATTTGCTCAACAATGATTTTCGATCATTAAAATAACATTGATGATAATCGTATTAACAGATAAGAGTTCTGCCCTGCCTTCGTATATATAAAGCAAATCGATTAAGTCAGATTGATTGAAGCAACTGTTGGTGTGTTCTTAGCAAATGCGGTAAAGAAAACCAATACTAACCGGAGATTTACGTGTATCTCAAATTTCCATGTTTGAAATAAAAATGTAAATAACCAACAAATGTTACGTTGTAGCTGACTACCTCAGCGTTTTCTATTCTAAAATCGTTTCAAAAAATCTTTTCAAATGTGCAATTTTATAAGTAAACGTACGGTAAATGACAAATTCCATTATAATGATTTCAGTAGTTATATTTTAACAACAAAAAAAAACAGTCACGTTTTAACAAAAACGTTACGATCATTTTTTAAGTAAATGTTTACACTTACTGAAGAGTTTTTCTTAAGAGTAAATCTAAGAAAATTTGTATATGTCAATGCAACCTACTAAATATAAAGGTTGGCAAGTGTACTAAATATACTAAAACATAGCCCACTAAATATTCTTTTGAGCAAGTAAACAATTCAATCTGTTCTAAGTCTCTCACAATTTATAAATCAACATACATCCCAATCAAGTAGTGTATCACAAACATTATATTTATGGTGAAACACACACACACACACACACACACACACACACACAAACACACACACACACACACACACACACACACACACACACACACACACACACACACACACACACACACACTAACAGACATCTACAAAGGAAGCCATCAAAGGAAAACTTAAAAACAGGATCTCTAAAAATATTGTCTTAATATTAGGGCCTATATCTGACATGTGAGAGCGTTTTTAACAGAGAGAGATAAGACTATACCCAAGAAACAATAGGTAATCTAAAAGTAGCACTATGCTTTATATAGGTGTAGATAGTTGCAAATTGTCTTAGATAAGCAATGCTTTAGTATAATATAGACGATACCCCTCCGTGACTTGAATTACTGCATTATCGCAGTAATTGCAGTACCGGGGGAAAATTATGATGAACTCTTAAGGATAGCCTTGTAGGAAAGTGTTAAGCTTATTTCATTTGCAAATGATTCGTGATAGTCACTGATAAGCAGTACATAGGAAAAATCATTGATGTATTTAACAGGACAATTGAAGCTATAGGACTATTTAATGCATGTGCTTAGTAGGTTGGAGACTATCTGAACGCAGAACAGATAGTTTTTGTAACATGAAGAATAGTGGGTATCTATAAAATTTTAGATTGTTACAGCTGACATCATCTTCCAACCGTATACCCTGCATTGTAAATACCCTGCATTGTAATACTTACAGAGTATCTGTTAAGTACCACATAAATATGTAGATCACTAATATAATGTTAGCTCGAATGGTATTACATACACCTGGTCCAAGAAAAACCATGTAAACTAATGTCTGTAGTCTCTTCCCTTTAGGCTACGCGTCTGTGGTCACGTGGACAACAGTATCAGACAGTCAAAAGGAAAACTGCGACAGCTATTACCTGGCGAGGGATTCCACACTCTTTTATATGTGGTGACACATTTTATGTAAAATTTACACAGTTTGTAATATAAAAACCGGACGCCAAATGTTCTTCCACTTACAAATAACGACCTTTACCTTGGAAGCCTACACAATACGTAGAAAAATAAGGAAACACTAAAACAGTTGCGGGGAAGATCCGATGCATTGTTCAAAGGAAGATGGATCAACATGGACGGATAGAACATCAGTTCTATAGGATACGCAAATGTTCTTCAAAGTTTCAGATCAATCCTGAATACAGCTAACACAAAGCGATGCAGAATGTATAGAAAAGGTTGATGGAAAGTCTCATAAATAAAATACAATAAAAAAGTATGAAAAAGATTGTTATAATAGGAGACAGAAAAATGAAAACGAAAGAAGGAATTATTGTCCCCCTGGATGTTAGAGGTATAAAACTGATAAAAGCATATTTTTAAACTTTGAATCAGTTTATACAAAAGTTATTCATTTTTATATATAATACATTTTTTGGCAATTTTATCCTATATTTACATGTATGTTACTTATTAGTTTACCCTATTAGATGTATCAAAGTATAACATGTGCAACTTTTGATACAAAATTTAAAAATGAAATTGAAGTTAGTAATATTTGAAAAGGTTTACAATTCCTTCCCTTAGTAAAAGGACCTGATGCTGTAGTAAATCTGTTATTGTAAACAAACGTAAGTGTGCTTAGTAGCTGACAGAAATGTTATATACGAAAACTAGTCTGAATTAGTGGTAACTAATTTTAACTAATTTACTCTTTAAATAGCACTAGAGCGGAAGACGTTGCTTAAAAAGTAGAATGCATAGTACTCACAAAACAAACATCACATGTCACATTGGAGACACTCCGAAGTTAATACACACAAAACAAAATATAAAAGCTCCTGTGTTTTATATTAGTTGGAGAAAAGTTACGTATAGCCCAAATTAAGAAAATAAATATGTTTGTGACTTTATTTAAATAATTTAAATTACAGAAATATTATTTTTAGTATTTTATTAGACTTCTAGAATACAGCAGAATTATAACCGTCACTCACAGGTAAGAAAGGTTTATATTATTTTCCATTATTTTGTAGCTTAGTCTTGTATATCTATTCCAATGTGTTATGCCTAATGTTTGTAAGGCTTATATTTTTATGAAAAGTTTTTAACTGTAGTTAATGGTGTCCAATCTCAATCAAGCATAACTTTGTTATGTATTTTGACAAACTTAAACAGTAACTGCATAAAGACATTAACTGAATAGGCTTTGTATTAATTATCAGTTGATTATGAGCGGACGCCTTACCGATGTTGAAATCTTCGAATAAAGAAGGGATTCCATTAGACTCAAGACGACGAGCATGTCCATCTGAAAAAGAATAAGAATATATTTTTACGTTTTTGTGTACATACAAATGGTAAACAAAACCAATATTAATTTGCAAATCCTTGTGTACTATTTATTTACTTTGAGAAAACAATATTTAATACAAAATAAACGCTGATATAAAATAAATTAACGAATACATAAGTAAGTGCGCATACCATGTGTGTGAACAAGAAGTATACACCAACCTCCATGCAACCTTACACCAAAATCCCATGCAAATAACATTCATTATTGTACTGTTCCCATTATCAATGAGAAATCGTATTCTTGGGGATTCCGTACAGAAGGATATCTACACTACCGAGGCATATCCATGTAGTACTTAGCCACATGAGATATACTCAAGATCATGAAGATGTCACAATCATAATGTTTATCCTGCCTGATTTTAAAAGAACAACAGGTAGACGAGGAACCTACCCAAGAAACGTGAGTAGCTAACGGAGATAAGAAACCCACACAGATATTGAGGATACCAAATCCAGCTATCAATAATGTCTTGCGACAACACAAATTACTAAACTATTGGCGCATAGGATATGATAGTATGTGTATTTCAAATCACAAGTCTATATTGGAGGGTTTAAGATTATTTATTGTACAAACACAAGTTATAGTTTATATGGTATATTTGAAATGTACAGAATGTAATGTTTGATATAGAGTCTTTCTTTTAAAATGTTAAATAATGTTCATACGCAAGACGTGATACGTTACATAAGAAGACTCCCACGATGATGTTGTTGAAAAGAAGGGCCGGTCTTTGCGGTATAGATGGTTCGTCAGGTGTGGCTTACAAATGACAGACGTTTCACCAGAAACGTTTACAGCTGGGCTGGCGTCCTGTAACAGCTGGGCTGGTCCTATAACAGCTGGGCTGGTGTCCTATAACAGCTGGGCTGGTGTCCTATAACAGCTGGGCTGATGTCCTATAACAGCTGGGCTGATGTCCTGTCACAGCTGGGCAGGTGTCCTATAAGAGCTGGGCTGATGTCCTATAACAGCTGGGCTGATGTCCTATAGCAGCTGGGCTGATGTCCTATAACAGCTGGGCTGATGTCCTGTAACAGCTGGGCTGATGTCCTACAATTCCCACGATGAATCCGACACTTCGCACACACAACGGTACTACGGTTTTTATTTCTCGCAAAACTTATATAGAGTTTAAGACCAAGTAATATCTCAGGTGACAGTGAGTTTAATCTAATAACGGTATATTGAGCTTATACCTCTCCGGCTTCTTCAAGTGTTCTCGCGAATACGAAGGTCTACCGCGATCAGCAGACCACCCTATGAGGAAATCTTGCACTAGCACGGAAACGTCTTGATGGAACTATTGCGTAACAACTAATGATACTGTTACACTCACTTCTTACACACGTAATATTACAATATTAATATCGTGTGTAAAGATATAAAATCAATTGTTATGCGTCACACACGTTACTATCCCCGAAAAGTCTTAACAGATCCTTGCAAGCGGTAGAGTCTTGTACAAGGATTGTATGTACCGTTCGCGGTAGCAGCAGTGAAGAACTGCTTGTAATTTTTCGCACAATGCGTTAAAACACTGATGTGTGCAAATGTACTACACACACAGTTCTGAGTCTTCTCGTTTCACTATCGTCGAATAGTCTTTACACCACCTTGCAAGCGGTAGAATTCTTGTACAAGGAGTGCACGACCCGTTCGCGGTAGAGGGCGTAGAAGAACTGCCTGTGTAACGACAGGCTTAAGAAAATTTCCAACCACCAGTCAGCATTCTATTGGTGGATGGAAGTCACATGGTTAGTAAAAGTGACCATGCACTTTTCATGCAGTAGAGTGCATTTACTTTGTAACAGCATGCATAGCGGTAATCAGACTACTCGTATCTCATGCATGACTGCCTACATACTAATAATATACATGAACGTAAACAATAGTCCGACAGGTATAGGGATTGTAGCGATACACATGTCTCAGTTCAGCTAATGTCAAAACAACGATAATACTTCACGCACCGCCCGGGAAACGTTTCCCACTCGCGCACGCGCGCACATTTCCACTAACGCAGCACATGAATAACCATAAATAATAATGCACAGTTTTTCTAAACTAAACCCTTAACCTTACTAAATACAATTGATAACAACCAAACTTAACCATCTACCAATATAATATGAATGTCCATTGTCTGTGTAATATATGAACTTGCCCCGCCTATCATGATCCTGTGATTCGTTGCAGGATTAACTCCTTCCCGCATAAAAAAAAATTTTTTTTTTTTAGTTAACTAACAAAAAATAAAAAATTTTTTTTTTCAATATAACCAAAACAACTTCCTAATCCTGAAATAATAATAATACCCTCAAACTAAAATCAAATAAACATCCTCAATTAATACTAACAATTCCAACTGTCACTTTGACAGAAGCATCAAATCAAAAGACACGTCGTAACCTTCAAACCAAAACAAACACACATGTTCTTGACACACAGATAACGACATCTTATGCAGGATCATAGGGTACACAGACAACATTCCTTATCAAAACTAGATTATTGTTCATTCACAGAGCCATCTTACATACAACATTTAAACCTGAATTGACATATTTAAATCACTACACATTCTTACCCCTATATCCTGACATTTATTTCTGAGTTTACGGATCCTTTGTATAATACTTCCTCAATGAGGACGCATGGAATTTACCAATCGCACGGTTGGTATTTGGGTTGGTTAAGATAAAGGTATTTTTCCCAACTTGCTCCGACAGGGTATACGGACCATTATACAGCCTAAAAAACTTCGCGGCTGTGTTGTCCTCCCTTCTTCCAACATTTAATGCTCTTAAAAGCACACTATCTCCAGTCTTGAACTTGACTAGTTTATGTTCCGCATTAAATTTTTCCGTGCGCTCCTCGGCGCACTTTTTAATGCGTCTTCTAGCTTCGATTTTCTTTATCTCAACTGGTATAGGCATATTATGCGTCGCTATCCTTTCAATGTGTTTACCCCAGACCCGGCCTGGCATTTCTCCGGTTTGGAGTTCATTCGGAGTATACCCAGTAGTAGAATTATAATTTCCATTTATGGCATACTCAAAAAATTCTAGGAATTCCGGCCACTTACTCTGGTTAGTATTACAGTACGTACGGAACAACCGTCCCAACTCCTTGTTGACCCGCTCGGCCAAGTTACCTTGCGGTCTCCGGATCGCAGTCAAGACCGTCTGGACTCCGTGTTTCTCAAGCTCGGAGTGCCACTGTCAAATAAAACTTCGCCGACACATCCGTTAATTTTCGCGTTGACAATGAGGTCAGTGTCATTTTCAACGCTAATACCTTTCTCATTTTCCTTACTATGGTTATTGCAAATTAAACTATCTCTAATTACAGCAGGATACAGGCCGGACACTACTAATTTTCTCTTATAACTAACATCTTTCACATTTGATTTATTGAACTGCTTTTTATAGTTATAACGGGCTTTTGAAACTTCATTCATCCCATTATGTTTACACCATTTCCGATTAGTATTTCTATTAGGTATTTTATATTGTTTTGGTGACTGTGTGTGCTTGGTTTGAGTTTGATACTGAAAATTTTTATTCTCCCGTCCATAAAAATTTTGCTGTGAGCTGACGTCATTTAAAGTCTTATATACATACGGGGTACAGTTTAGTGGTGACGAGGTACTTTGCAATCGTGACACTTGCTGTTGTAGTTTTTGAATCCGCAGGTCACGTTCGGCCATTAATTCATTTATCGTAGATATGTGTTGCACTACTTGCTCTGCCGTACCAGAGAGTTTCGCTTCATATCCACTAAGTCGTGACTTATTGACTTCCAAATTTGCCTCTATATTGGCCTTCATAGTTTCCACGGTCTCGCTAATATGCTTTTCTGCCGCTTCTACCATTTGTTTGCTTTGTTTGGATTGCTCCTGTATGGCCACGTATGATTTCTCGTTTTCGTCGTGGATCAATGTACTTCTTTTCTCGTCTTCTGCACTTCTTTTCTCGGCTTCTGCTGAAAGCTTCTGTACACTCATTTTCACCTCCTCTTGACGGGCTTTATTTTCCTCTTTATCAGTTTTCCGCTCTTCTTTATTGGCTTTCATTTCTTCGGACATGGTTTCCATCTTCGCTAATAAGGCCGCTAAAGCATTCTTGATTTCAGCAGTATCCGCCATAATGATTAAAATTTAATTTAAAATTTAGTAAATTTAAATTTATTGATTTATACACCAAGCAAGTTATTATTATCACAACAAGATTAGAACGTATTGTAACCAGTTTATAAGCACACAGAAAAAGCAGTTCAAAATATCAACATGCAAATACCTTATCTAACATACAACAACTAATAATCAACCTCCAATATACTGATAAAATCTGTTCATATATGATATACAAGAGAATATGCACACTTGAAAAATTATATCCTCAGCTTTTCATATGAACAATACACATACAATTTTTATGTTAATTATATTTATACGTCGGATTTTTCCAACAAGTTTTATATTCATAGACAAATATATAATAGCGTAAAATTTCCGCTATTTTACGAGCCCCACGTTGCTAAGCGCCAAAATATCTCTATGCGACAACACAAATTACTAAACTATTGGCGCATAGGATATGATAGTATGTGTATTTCAAATCACAAGTCTATATTGGAGGGTTTAAGATTATTTATTGTACAAACACAAGTTATAGTTTATATGGTATATTTGAAATGTACAGAATGTAATGTTTGATATAGAGTCTTTCTTTTAAAATGTTAAATAATGTTCATACGCAAGACGTGATACGTTACATAAGAAGACTCCCACGATGATGTTGTTGAAAAGAAGGGCCGGTCTTTGCGGTATAGATGGTTCGTCAGGTGTGGCTTACAAATGACAGACGTTTCACCAGAAACGTTTACAGCTGGGCTGGCGTCCTGTAACAGCTGGGCTGGTCCTATAACAGCTGGGCTGGTGTCCTATAACAGCTGGGCTGGTGTCCTATAACAGCTGGGCTGATGTCCTATAACAGCTGGGCTGATGTCCTGTAACAGCTGGGCAGGTGTCCTATAACAGCTGGGCTGATGTCCTATAACAGCTGGGCTGATGTCCTATAACAGCTGGGCTGATGTCCTGTAACAGCTGGGCTGATGTCCTACAATTCCCACGATGAATCCGACACTTCGCACACACAACGGTACTACGGTTTTTATTTCTCGCAAAACTTATATAGAGTTTAAGACCAAGTAATATCTCAGGTGACAGTGAGTTTAATCTAATAACGGTATATTGAGCTTATACCTCTCCGGCTTCTTCAAGTGTTCTCGCGAATACGAAGGTCTACCGCGATCAGCAGACCACCCTATGAGGAAATCTTGCACTAGCACGGAAACGTCTTGATGGAACTATTGCGTAACAACTAATGATACTGTTACACTCACTTCTTACACACGTAATATTACAATATTAATATCGTGTGTAAAGATATAAAATCAATTGTTATGCGTCACACACGTTACTATCCCCGAAAAGTCTTAACAGATCCTTGCAAGCGGTAGAGTCTTGTACAAGGATTGTATGTACCGTTCGCGGTAGCAGCAGTGAAGAACTGCTTGTAATTTTTCGCACAATGCGTTAAAACACTGATGTGTGCAAATGTACTACACACACAGTTCTGAGTCTTCTCGTTTCACTATCGTCGAATAGTCTTTACACCACCTTGCAAGCGGTAGAATTCTTGTACAAGGAGTGCACGACCCGTTCGCGGTAGATGGCGTAGAAGAACTGCCTGTGTAACGACAGGCTTAAGAAAATTTCCAACCACCAGTCAGCATTCTATTGGTGGATGGAAGTCACATGGTTAGTAAAAGTGACCATGCACTTTTCATGCAGTAGAGTGCATTTACTTTGTAACAGCATGCATAGCGGTAATCAGACTACTCGTATCTCATGCATGACTGCCTACATACTAATAATATACATGAACGTAAACAATAGTCCGACAGGTATAGGGATTGTAGCGATACACATGTCTCAGTTCAGCTAATGTCAAAACAACGATAATACTTCACGCACCGCCCGGGAAACGTTTCCCACTCGCGCACGCGCGCACATTTCCACTAACACAGCACATGAATAACCATAAATAATAATGCACAGTTTTTCTAAACTAAACCCTTAACCTTACTAAATACAATTGATAACAACCAAACTTAACCATCTACCAATATAATATGAATGTCCATTGTCTGTGTAATATATGAACTTGCCCCGCCTATCATGATCCTGTGATTCGTTGCAGTCTACATCTACGAACATAGTGACCAACGTTAACCTCACCAAAGACAAACTGACCTTCTTCAAACCTCCTGCACTAACTACAACAGAACCTGTATCAGTCGTTTAAGTTGTAATATCCAAAGTAATATGTCTGAGAGAAAATTTCGGAAAGCAACAAAACAATTGGAAGCAATCGTGTAACTCAACAGAGCCGAACGCAGGTTTTAATAAAATGTGGAAAAATTTGACTACCATACGGAAAAATTAGATGGCTACAACTCCTTGATGACAACAGATCAGTCTCCATCAAAGATCATCTGAATTCTTCTCAGTTGTCTGTAATAGGTACTTACACTTAAATTATACAGGTTAAAGTACATGTGCCTGCACTTCACATAGAAATATATGTTCGAGTGTGTGTGTGTGTGTGTGTGTGTAATATTGTAAGACTGCTCCTGTAACAAACATTGGTATATGGTACACAATGTTTGGTTTGGTCACATTCAAACCAAAACATGATCAAATAAGGAGCAATTATGTATTAAGTGATGTCTGCTTAAAACTTAAACAGTGTTTTCATTCTTATATCTGACAATTACGACAAGACGCAAAGTAGAGTTAGATACACGTTGGCCAACTTGCTGATAATATAGCCATTTACTTACATGAACTTTAATTTATTTTTCAAGGAAATTGAACTTTAAATTTGTATTAGTATTGTTGGTACTTTCACTGTGAACTTACTTGTTGTATTTTCTCATACGTCGTTTCGGAGTGTGCAATGCATTCCGTATCCAAACTCACTGAAGAAGGAGCACACCACTCCGAAACGACGTATAAGAAAATACAACAAGTAAGTTCACAGTGAAAGTACCAACAATACTTATAATTATTATAGTAGTGAACAAAGAAGTGATGAACATTCAAAATAGATTAAATTTTTGCTTTTATTTCTTTGTAAACAAAAGAAACATATTTGTTAGGAATTTCGATTTTAATTTCCACTACAATTTGTTAATACTTTAGAATACTATAGCCTAGAACTAATCATACAACAAGCGCTTGTAATGGGGTTAACGTTATCTAAAACGACATTTGAGTTCTCACACACAGCAGTTGTATGGGATAATAGGGTGGAAAATTGGCTTGCGAACGAGTACCAGAAAACGATTATCGATTGGCTTAAAGATTCTGCTGCAATTGCAGTAGGGAAGTAGGTTGGCATTTAAGGATAATCGTTCTTCCTCCGTTCGTCTCTTTACTGTTCTCGTATGGCCTACCTAATTGCATATATGCAGTTACAACCGCGAATGCTTTCTAGTTCTTTTCAACGTGATTTAAGTGTAAAACACTAATCAATATAACACGTTCCAGTTTACCAGATAATATTGCTTTTATTTTTTTAAATATAATAAACTTTTATAATAGAAGGAACTAAACGAATTGACACAAACAATTGGAAAGTATCTGAGGTTTTGAAAAATCAGGATATTAATCGTTTGGAATAAACGCTGAAAATTTACCTTCAAAATATTTTAGATGTAGCTAATTCATTTTAATTAGCTTCCTAATGCTAAACTGTATACTACTTGAATATATTAACAGATTAACGGTAATCAGTATTAGTTAAGCAATAAAGCGGTTACACTCAAGCGATTATTAGTTGATTCAATAGATCTGAAAACGATATGTAAGCCTCCCTCATTTAGCAGCAGTTGTATCCATAACTCAGGACTTTCTGTAGTTCCCAATTATTGTACGTTAACATGATAAAATAACGTTTTATAATCTAAAACAAACAAAAATAAAACGTTTATTTGTTGTAAAATATAAAAATTTGTTCGTTGTTTACACCGATAAAAATAAATTAAGATAATACGGTATTAAATTGTAGGTTGTCTTTGATAAAGCCGACAAAACAAGCAATCAATTACTTCGCTTAAGCGTGTTTGCGATGTGTGCTATATAAATTTTCACGCTTATAAATTTGTATAACATTGATTTGTGCTATCTGGTTAATACAAAGCAATAAGGTTGACTGATGTTGAATATATGACATGCAGAGAACTAGTTCGTTGACAAATTTCCTGTTGATTATTTGCCAGTATACGTTGTACACAGTAAGTACATCTTAATATCTCAACAGTAAGTCCAATTGCAATGTTATTTTTAATTTTTTTATCTCCAGGCAGTTATCTAACAGACTTATCCGTAAAGGATTTGTACGCGTTTCTAGCCTTTTCACGTAGCTTTCACTGAATGCGCAATGGTTTCATTGATTAAAGCCATGTTTAGGTCGCCATAGTTACCTGTATTGGTGATAAGTCACAAATCGTTTATGACACCTGCTACCTTCACCTGAGAACTTTCGATAATGGCGACGTTGGAGCTGCGAACAGTGTCCCAAAGTAGTAAGCCTTCTTCTCACACTGCTTTGTAAATACTGTGTTGTAAATCATGTGTAGTAGCAACTTTCTACCCAGGATCCAGTACTATTCTGGAAACTTGGTGTCCAGTTCTTCTTTCTGAACTAAATGTGATTGTGCTATTAAGCTGTTCACCTAGATGGATCAGTACAGTTGGTGTTATACTGCAGGCACAGCTGTCGGGAAGGGTAATATATTTCCAGAACCGGGCAAAACATTTTCAAGAGGGGGCAATAATATATATTTCATTGCACACAACACACGCGTGGTCGCATGCACATACTCACATACACACAGATTAGTTTGTAATTATTCTCCTATCATTTCTGATGTTGCTAAATTCTTCTAGGAAATATGCATGAGTAAGTCTAACTTGGAAACCAACATAATCTTATTTCTGATCAAGATTTGTGATAAACTGAAAGACAATTTGCAAAGCTACAATTGTTTAACACAAATAATTCAGCAGTTCAATGTTGCTTTTATTCTGCAATTAATTTTATTCTCATCGCGTAAAGACAACAATATTCGTTTTGATAACTGTGAGTTCTTTATTTTATAGAATGTTTATTCTTGTAAACAAAAAGTCCGCTGTTGAACGTCAGACACTGTACCAAAACACATGTTTTACCATAAAGGACCCCAGCCATATAATACAGGTGATGATTTGTTTCAGGAAGTCATGAACTATGACTTGTTTAATTGGCTCTACTTTTGTACGTAAATGTTCTTTGTTCTTTGTCCCTGTTGGTTCTAGATATAGTGAAATTTATGATGTAATTTTTTTAATTCATTTTGACAGACAGACAGCATTTGCGAGAGATGGGTCTTGGTGTGTGTGTGTGGGGGGGGGGAGTGCGCGTGAGAGTTTTTCATGTAGCAGATCGATGAATACCAGTTTTTTGCGGTGCAGCTCGGTCGTGTGTTCGTAGTTAATGGATGTTCATGAGGCATCTTTCTTGCCATTGCTTTTATCGGAAAAAGCCTGAATCTCATTGTTTTACAAATGTTACCAGTTTTCCAGTCCAGAAGAAAGAAAATGCATCCTTAAATGAGCTTCCAAATGTTTACGAATGGTTTTCACTGATAACTATATTGCAAATTATAAAAAAATATTATGAAAGGAAAGGAAAGATAAGGAAAGTTATTTGAAGGAAATGCTCCAACTGATCCTTTACCTGAAACATTAAAGAAGTAGACAAAGAATTTGACAATGTTTCTTCTGCTGAATGTAATAGTATTTGGTCATCACACGGACGAAGTAAAAGCTTACGTATGTATAGACACCTACCAGTATGATGCCTTCTGGGTGAAGACGATACAGGTGGCACTGCACCTTTCTCCGTATTGAAGCTAAGACACAGATACTTCAACTGATGCACGTAGTCGCTAAATATTTAAATTTCTCAAAGAATACTGTGGCTTC
This sequence comes from Magicicada septendecula, assembly GCA_034769895.1. Taxonomy (NCBI): domain Eukaryota; kingdom Metazoa; phylum Arthropoda; class Insecta; order Hemiptera; family Cicadidae; genus Magicicada; species Magicicada septendecula. Next base: position 107,081,150 of record CM068370.1, read on the forward strand.
CTGAAGAATTTAAGTAAACACATTAGGAATTTAAGTAAACAATAAGTAAATACAATCCAGCAGTAAACAAAATTATATAATCTTTGTAAGTCAATACCTAAATTTTAAAAGTGCGAAGAAAATGACCAAAAGAATAGGTGCATAAGGAGAAAAGATGATCTAGAGTTAAACCGACGAAGAGACTGTTGACGTCGCCAGAAACATTGGAATATGAGGTGAGCACTGACAGCAACAATTACGTTAATTTTGATGGTAAAACTAGTCATTCAACAATCCAGTTCTTCATGTAGTGGTTTAAAAAATAGTCTTCCTCTCCTCCCCTCACCAACTCGAATATAGTAGTCTTGTTAAGACGGTTTACTGATATATTTGCAAAAAAATGTTGCGTCTTACGTAACTTGTAATTTTACTATATCCATTAAAACTTAAAATAAATTGTAAAAATGTAAATATGTTGTCCAAATATATTTAATAAGTACAGGCTTTAAGAATTCGCGTATTAATGAAGCTATCACTGTAATTTTTTTATCACTTATATTTTACATACATTTTAGCTGTACAACGTACTCCCGTCTTGTGAGCTGCTGTATATCAATATTTTATATGATCCAATATCCTAATTTTTGTTGTTGAAACTATACTTGGTCGCAGTAATGACTGGCGTTCTGCCGTTACTTGTATAAAACAACACATTAGAAAATGAATTAAGTAACACTTTCGTCATTGTAGGTCATGTTAAATAATTTTTCACAGTAGGCCCATATAATTTTCCATTCCAAAACATACTTTTCTTTAAGTATTTGTTGTTTTTAAGTGTATCCAACAATGTGTATTTATATTAGTCGCACACCTATAACAGTGAGTAAAGAAACGAACGCCAACAAATAACGTTATTTGTTTTCAAATTCATTAAGATAACTCTAGACGTGTTACATATAAGTCACATGTTTTATACCTAAACGTGAAGAGTGAATGTATGTGTTTCAAATTTCAAATAGTGACATTGCAGACCTTCCCAGTCAGTTAATATATAATACTAATAAGTGGGTTGATAACGAGACATTATCATTTTTACATGTTCTCCTGCGCCTTTAGAGATAATGAATAAATTGATAATAACCTAAAACGGTTAGGCGGAAGCGCGCGCCATGTGGTGTTTCTGTGTGTGCAAGACTTCGGCTTTGTCATGAGCTAGTACACGCCCAGTTAAAATCTCATTCATTGAGGGTAAGCTATGCTAAAACCCTCATTCAAGACACGACGTCCATTGTTTCAGTTTTGCTGTCTGCAGTTGCAGCAAGAACGTCTTTGTTCTTCTGGAAATCGATAACCGCCGTGTGTTACCTTATTCCGCTTCGTGTTCCTATTACGACATTAAAATATTTAGAGTAAACCAAAAGTACTGCTTACAATAGTACGTATTGATGTGCTCAGTACTATACTAAATATTAAAATAAGCTTTGATCACAGCTTAAAATAGTAAATAAATTTTGTTTAATGGATAAAGTTACTAAATTGTGTTTGCCTGGGAGTAAATACTTACTACAAATCAAACGTTTTACTCAAAATAAGTTATCTTAAATATTAAACTTAATCTATATTATTTTATATATAAAACTCAAAGTCTGAGGATTTATGGGTACTGAATACAAATCCACACCGTTACAACGATTGCCACCAAATTTTGCACAGGTAACCTTTCACACAAGGCAAAAATTCTGTTTGACTTGGAATTTGATATTTTGCCTCATTCGCACGATTTAGGCCCTTTTAATTATTCCTTTACGTTGACGCGTATAAAGGTATCAACAACACCATGGAGACCAGAATTAATTACAATCGTAACAAGTAAATAAACAAATGATATTTAGCGGCATCGGAACTCAACCTTTACTTGTTCCTGCAGTTTTTAATGTTTTTAATATGCGATTGTATCGATATATCTTGTAATTTTTTGTACAGATACGTCTATATATTTTGTCTATATATTTTGACTCAAAGGTTATAAAATTTATGTTTATACGTATTTCTGATGATGCAATGAATAAGTAATGAAATATATTATGTACTACTACTTAACATGTCAATAACACAATGGAGACCAGAATTAATTAACATAGTAGCAAGTATATAAACAAACTCTATTTAGCAGCATCGGAACTGTACATTTATCTATTCCTGCAGTTCTTTTTCGATGTTTTATATAATATGCAATTGTATCGATATATTGCGATGTGGAAAAGAAGAAGTGTACTAAGTGTAAAATTGTCCTTTTACTTAATGCAAAGCGAAAATACGTGTTGTTTTCATTTGTGTGGTTAGGTGACAACGATTGTTTGGTTTTTAGTTTACTGCTGAAATAAGTAAAAGCCATGGTTGAGGAAAACATAATGATTAATGTGTCATACAACGTTTTTAACACAGTAACACTTACAATAGTGAATTAAGCGTTTTTGATTTAACAGGTACTTGATAAATATCTCCAAAGACTTTACAAACGGGTACTTTTAATTCACCAAAGCCTGTTGCACTAATATAATAATTTAGTACAAATTAAAATACTACAAGTGTTGAAAACAGGTTTGGAGAGAATTTGACTAATGAATACAAAATTGTTATACGAGCTAACAGAAGGCCATATAGACATAGACAATAAAAAGTATAAGTACTTATTACAAGTCAAATATTCGCGTGCGAAGCCGCGCGTAACAGCTAGTTAACAATAGTTTTATGTTTATTTACAGGGAGAAACATTTTATTCATTACCAATGAGAGTAACAGTAACAAAGAAATACCTTTATAAAACTATTATTTTAGTAAAATAACAAACAAAATTGGTCACAAAATATTGTCTTTCTCTTAATACGAATGAAATACATGACAATTTTTAAATGACAATTTTGTTTTTGAAAGTCATGTTACAAATCTGAACCCTGTAACCGACTGGATAGGGACCTATATTATTTATACTACTATTTTGTGGGATTTAATTAACAACCATTTTTAAAACAAATTATAAAGCACAAAATTTAATATTAAATAAGGCCGGAGTCGGTAGTGAAATAATTATATTCAGTTAAGTAACGGACACGTCATGGACAACGAAATCCAAGAAATTAAGTGAGGAGTTTAGAATTTGAACCTTCACTTCAGAAGTGACAGAAACGTGAATGGTACAAATAATTGTCTTGACAGTATATAACAAGTTTATTTTTCAGCTTGATGCAGTCTTACATAGCACGTAGTGTTTTTAGGATGAGAAATCTTTAGTAGACCGTGTCGATCTCAACGCCCATTGAACAAAAAAAATTTATAAACAATGAGAACTACGAAAAGCTTGCAAGTGACAGTCGTTTTAATGTGTTTGTTGACAAATAACATATACATATGGTTACAGTATATATTGTATTGTAATTATAATAAAATATTGAGAAACGTTTTTAGTAAAAAACGTGAAATTGTAATATTTTTAAATGTTAAAAAATGTCTATTATTTGCTGCTAATAATTTACTGTTTTAGGAGTTTTGAAAGATCTTTTTCATACAGACTATGCTGAGGGTTATTAGAATAGAAAATTGCCTGAGAAGTAATGTCTCTCACATACCGACTTATGAAGGCACAGTAACATGTCTGATGCAACTTCAACACCGAAAAACTGCAACCAGACAATAGATGGCGTCTTTTATTGTGGTTTGGCTGTAGCACTAGTACACAGATAAATTGCTTCGTTTTCCTCTATAACACGCACACATAAACACACACACACACACACACACACACACAAACAAACAAACAAAAATATACCCAACTATACACAGGGTAAGTTTTTAGTATATGAGCCCTGATTACCAGTAACACTTATCAGTTCCAACAACAACATACTTCCTCATTGGATTCAGGGCAAATTAAAACTTTATGTATTTATGCCTGGCTGATAAGTACAAATATAACACTATAAACACTTGCCAACTGATTTTACATCATATCAATTGCCATTGAAAATATAGGGCCACCGATACGTAATTTTGTTTTCTTATACGCGTATTGTCATTAATTTATTTCTAAATTTAACAGTGTACAGAATATTTATTATCTATGTAGCAGAACCGTTCAAGACATGGTTCCCCCGTACTGTTGTAATATTTCGAAAGTGTTACTGATTTTCTACGCCTAAATTTTTTTTTTAATAAATCTTAATACGCTTTAAATTATTGTAATTTATTTATTACTTACATCGAAATACTTTATGGCAAAGCATTATAACAAGAGCAAGTATTTCAGATTTCGAGGACATTGTGCATATAACGTATAGATTGTAGGACTTGTGTATGGCAATTATGACGATTATGTGGATCAGAAAACTGACATTACGCGAATTCAACATTTATTAAGCTCTTACAAGTCGCAAAAAAATGTTTGTAAATATAGTACAGATAAACGCTAAATGACTTCTTAAAAGGGATTCATTTATTCAACTTAAATACTTATGTTAAACATTCCACTTTAGGCAATTATTCAAGCATACAAAATATTGTTATTACACTTTCACAGCTTTGTGTTAAAGGTTTTGGTGAGACAAGTTGCAATGGATATATTATACTGTAGCCGAATTCTTAAGAAATATATTGCAATACACATATATTTACATATATACGCAGGACAGTGTTTTGTAAATAACTAGTATAGAGAGAGTATGACAGATTGTTTTAAAAATTATTGCTTGTAAGTTCAGGCCGGTCAACATGTTAAAGCCTGTCGAAAGTGAACACCTGGCCCCACTGTGTGTGTGTGTGTGTGTGTGTGTGTGTGCGCGCTCGAGCGCGCGGTACTGCGATAGGGGAACTGTCTTTGTGTACGTATGAATTTTTGGTTTGTATTATATCAGGTATATAATATATATTATATATATATCACGTAAATAATATTATATCAGGTGTTGACATGATTAATGACAATAAATAAATAGGTTTTTTACCTGTTACAAAAGACATATAGCAATTTTGAAAACGCCATTAGAATAAGTACATTTAATCGCGTATGGTGATGCAATATTCTTGCAGAATAGTGCAATAATAAAAACGTTATGCAATTTAAAGTTAATTACAAGCGCAGTTGGCTAGTAATTAACAAGAGTGTTATATGTAAATGACGAGTGAAAAATTACAAAGACAATGCAACCACTGGCCTGAAGACAAAGCTTACGTTATCGCAAAAACATAAAAGAAAAGTGACCAGTTAAATAGGACGCCATGCAGATACTGACAAAACTGAGCAGCATCTAACACGTCAGAATACGAGTATAAATTGCACCAGCAATTTCGGACGAGGAAGACACTCTAAGAAGTTGCACACGGAGACACTATGACCATTTGCTAATCGACACAGAACAGACGCTAAGAACTTACACTCGGGGACGCTATGTCAGTTTGATCAGCTACGTGAACTCATCATCATCATCACCATAATCTGCAACACACCGCAATTGTTGGAGAAGCGGAGGACCCCCATCAACATGAAGCTGTAGAACACTGACGAATCATCGTCATCATCAATATTCTTATTGTCAACTTTCACGCATACATACAACTATAAACCAATAAATAACAGCTTTGCAACGGTAACTCCAACAATACGTAGGTGCTACATTAACATTTATATTTTGTGTTAGTCACAGAAAGAACTCATCACAAAACAGAATATGAGCTAACAAAGTAATACCAAATACGAAATGTAGATAGAGTAAATATTCAAAGTAGAAAACGTAATTATAAGTTGGTGTTCAAAAATAATTTTAGTCTGTTTAATTTAAAAATTGGGTGTATCATTGTAAATAATAATTATTCTTAAAGTAAATATTATTTTATTAAAGTATTAATAGCAAGCATTCAATTTTGTTTGATATAGTTAGGATTATTTTTATAGATGATTTGCTATGAGTTCAAATTTTAATAATGATCAGACACCCAAGCAATTTAAAAGAATTTTATAATTTGTTTATCATACATGTTTAAATATTTAAGACTATATGTTATTAATGTATGTTCAATATTACAGATATGTTATGTTTTCAGAGTCTAACCTTATAAAAGAAAATATTCTGAATTTTTAATTTTTAATTTTTTGTAATCAATAATTTTCTTTCAATATTTAGTAAACCGTTGATTGGTTCGTTTACAATGTTTTATTTAAATACCTAATGTCATCAAGGTCTTACTCTTTTATTTAAAAATAAGTTTATTGTGAGTTTATTGTGCAACCGCATATACTCAACGCAACGAAAGTATATTCATTTTATAATACTCGTAACGTTGCATAACAAATTGGCGCTGCCAACGTTTTGCTCGATATTCAATGATGTTAAAAATATAATACATTGTGTCGGAGTTAGCACAGTGCATTATTATTATTATTATTATATTGCTGTGTATTTTACAACTGGCGCTCAACAAAATTTAAAGATGAAAGAAACTTTTGGCATGAGGAAATTTATAATAATAGTTAACAAGTAAATAACTAATTTTCAATAAAATACCATTAGTGTCACGGTTTACCAAAAGTCAGTAATATAAAACAACTAATTAATTTTTTTTTTACTACAACGAAATGGCTAAACCGCAAAAGTGATTTAATCTTAAAGCTGTGTTTAAAAAAGTCTCCAGAAAAAATACAAAAGAATAACGAAGAATTAAAATATCTAATAAAGAATCTAGATGTGTATTCAGAAACTTTAAACAGCAATTGACTTGAAAACTCGAAGAAACTAAAACCAGAATAGAAGTATTAGAAACTAGAGTACAGCAATTACTTAATAAACAAGCTTTGAAAAATCGACAATACATTTAAAGAACACCAAGCAGAATGATCAAAAAAATAAAAGATATTTTTAAACAATTATTTGAGCACTGTAATAGAGACTTAGAGTATCAAAGCAGGAACAAGATATGAAAATAAAAGTAGTCTGTGAACAAGTCCTCGAGAATATCAATAAGACGCAAGAGTTTGAAACCAGATCTACTATATTGCCGTGGTAGAGTCTACTAAAACTACCAAGGAATATTCAGGTGAAATAAATACACTGATGGAAGATCTACGTGGACAAGTAGACCGTCTGAAAACGGAAAAGAAGAGAAATGTATTCATTTTATAACACTTGTAACGTTGTTATTGTGGTCAAAAAACAGGGTGACAATTAAGTAGTTAAATGAACACAATTAAAATGAAAATTAACGTAAACAAGTGAAAGATAAGATAAGCCGTTTCAGTATAAAGTTTCTCGATACTACTATACAGTAAAAAGTAATTAAATAGTTTAAATAAAGCAATACAAATTATGTAACGATAAATCTACATTGTCATAAAGTATTTAACATTTGATTTTTATATTCGTCTAAATAAATAGAAATTAAAAAATAAGAAAGTGGTACCGCCTCTCCCTTGAATAGCAGGAGTAAAACTGCAATAATTGTATACATAAGCAACAATAGAAAGTAACTAGGGCAGACAGGCCACTAAAAGTAAACGAACTTGTAACTAACATTTCAGTTATTCTCTACTATTATTATAGGAGTTTTGAGTTCGTTATAGAGATCAATATTATCACAATAATATGGAACGTGTTTACTGAATTCCGTCTAAACTAAATGAACTTTATCTTTTATAATAAGTATTTTATAATACTTTGGACACTAAAAAACATTTCTTTTAGGTGTTTACATTGTCAGTGACCTTGTACTAATGTTTATTTATTACAACCCGAAGTATATATTTTATACCGTACATAATGAAATTTTTAAATATAAAGATTTATTATATGTGAGGATAATAATGTTAAAATTGCTAATATTAGCTAATAATTGATAACAATGGGCTTCTAACAACAGAATTCATTACATTCTATGTAAAAATTAATTCTAAAACTAATATATTTATCACCATTTCTCAAAACGAAATGAATGTTTCTAACTTTTTAATAATAATGCATAACTCTCAAAGTCTTTTCTATATTATACACCTGTGAATCTAAAATTTGATTCTCTTATATCAATTTAAACATTTCCGTATATTTATTGTTATAATTGTATAAAAATAATATATTCGCTAAAATTAAAATTAAAAAAATTTTGAAGTCTTTTATTAATTTGATGAACAATGTAATGAAAACCTAATAGACGAGATAATCAATTTTGCTTAATAAAAATGAGTAATTTCCTTTTTATTATTTTTATTTGTAGTTTTTTTTAATTAAACTGAATAAATTGTAAAAATATATATTTAATGATATATGACATATAAGAGACCCAAGTTACGCGTTTACTCCAAGAGATATTCTATTATCTAATATTAATCTACAAGTAAACTGTTTTATATTGTAACATTAGAAACATACATAATGCATAAATTGTTTCTAAGTAGTTTAATTGTAAAAATAAAGATATACGCCCGTCGCTTTCAGAAATGTGAGAAACATGTTAAATGATTTTCCATGTTTACACTTTTGACAATAAGTTAAGTGTTGGATAACTAAACATTTTAATCATACCAATAAAATACTGAAAAATATAAAATTTGACTGTTAAAACTTTATTTTATAATACCTGTTAGTTTTGCCACTTAAACGAAGACTTCCGTCAAGTGCAGTGCCTACATGTTGCCACGCAACTGTAAGATAAGAAATCAAAAGACGAAAAAAAAGAATTGTATAATAGGAATAAGATTTGTAACCTTAAAAATAAAAGTAAATAAAATAAATAAACGTTAATAATCAAAATAATAAAACAGAAATTGTAACGATTGTTAAACAATAAACAGTAACACAAAAAACAGAAACACAAATTTTAACATTACCATAGGTTTCAGATTACACGGGTTAAGTGAGTTTTAGATATTAAGTTTTTATAATATTTGTGCGTGAAATATTATAAACAATTATAAAAGAGAAGAGAGAGTGTAGTAAATAAAGAAAATCTATACATAAAAGAATAAATATGTGGGCAATATATATATATATATATATATATGAAACAATCAACCATTAGATAGGAGTGACAAATTATATTAAGATAAGTATTATTGAATAAGGCGGAGTTCGAAAAACCGAACGTCATTCTAATACAAACTGGAGAATGAGAAGATCATCTTTTACAGACCAAGTCTAATTATAAATTATTAATATAAATTATACCTCTGTAATAATTGCCCACAAAGCTTCAACAGTTCTTATATACAAGAAAAAGAAAGAAAAGGAAAAATAAGAGAAGAAAAATAACTAAGATCATAGCAATTACGCTTAAAAACCGTAAAGTATAATAGACGTTATTCAAAATCTAAACATTTACATACTAGTGAAGCTATAAGACGCATGAGTAGCAAAGTTGATGAAGTTGTTTTCCTTCTTGGCAGGGCACTTAAATTTAAAGGTTTCAGTAATCTCCTAATCATAATGAATAAACATTTGTACTTTATTTAAGTTACCACTGTTAAATGTGGAAACGTTTTTGAGTTTTTCAACAAGAAGCATTTTATTGACGTATATTTGGACGAAGATATGAAAAATAAGTTGTAATTTTTCTGGGACCCTCCGATTAGAAATTTATTCCAATATGGCTATCAGCATATTGAGCATTAGACCTACAGATTATATAATAAACTCTTCAGTTGGTAAGAATTAAATATAACATAAAATCAATGTGGTTAGGAGAAAATAGGAGGGTTATAAATAATAAGTTAATAATAATAAAGTAATATATTTATAATATATTTCAACATGCTATCTATTAAATATTAATGTTTTTTACCTAAAAAAAAATCACACCGTTTTTGTAGAAAAATTGTAAATTTTGATAACTTTTTAATAACTTATTGAATCAGCTCTTTAGTTAAACCAGTTGTGTATAGTAACCACTGCCTTAACTAGTAGTGACGTAGAAGTATGAAATGCAAATTAAACTTATTAACTACAATTTTCATATATATTTACAATTTATTTATTTAATTACAATAAGTTGACTTCTATATTTTGCTTTAAGCGTTTGGTTTTCTCAGTCTTAAGCAATTGGCACTGAATGTATTATTATGTCGATGGAGAAAATATTGCGCACACAATCTACTATTTGTTATGTCAAGAGCAAATAAATATACCCTCAAACTAACAGATTGTACAACTTAATTATTGGTACTGTATACTATACAAGAAGTTTTATTTTGCTGTCTAATTATAACAATAAATGTGTAAAAAGGATTATAAAAAATAATATTGTTAATATGCCACTGCATATTTCCCTCAGCCGCGAATATGGATTGTATGACTTTATGCAAAAAACTCGGTGTGCTATGTAGTGTAAGTACGTACGTTGAACATGTTCTGGAGGACGATTTACTCAATAGCAAGGCAGACTACTGTCAAAACAACAATAACAGACAAACACGTTTAGCTAGTTGGAATGCACATACAATACCGTTTGTTTTCAATAAACGTCAACCCTGTGACAAAACACTGATGTTTTGTTAATAATGTCTGGCCAGACACTGGCTGCAATCAAAAACAAACTGTTTAGTTCGCTCCCGCTGCTTTACTGCGTAGTATAATACAGTATATGTACGTATGTAAATCCCAACAAATATGACATAAATAGATAATAATAAGATATTCATAACTTTAAAATATTTATTGTTTTATCAAATTACATGAATAAAATCAGCTATGATATTAATTTTCATTAAAATGTATAATATTCGAATACTGAGTACTTATTCGTATGTACAAACGGCATTAAACAGGAATATTGTAGCCTATTAATAATCACGAATTTTCTAAACATGTGACACATTTACGCACGATTTCAGACATGCGAATTTTCCAACGCGGAGACTGGAATACGCATATATGAGGTTTATGGTAGCTCCCCCCACCCCAAATCAGAGACGAACCTTCATACAAGGGAACCTTGTACCTTCATACAAGGGACGTCGTAAAGATTCAGATTAATTTCATGAAACAATGCTATGTAAAACGATGAGAAATGATGACGAGGGGCAAAGTATTTAAAAATATCTTGTTTTTGCAGATATTAAGGATTACTGTTAATAAATTATTTTGTTTCATATTTTTCTCAACCTCTGAGCCACTGTAAAAAGGACTCTAATTCAAACGGGACATTAAAGGTTTACTATCTAGACAAATTGAAGCAGACTTCTCCAAATCGTCTGAAAGCAAGTCAGCCTACAATGTTTCCTAAAAGATTTTAATTTTCATTCCTCTAGCTGAACTCGTATTGCTGTAAATGTTATGGTTACATTCTTTTATTTTTGAATTTTACATTATTTCATTTTATTATATAATTAAAATTTTTGGTTGTAAATCCCATTCACAACGTTAAAAATTGTTTTCTCTTTATTTAAGGGCAGATTTCAGTGTAAATGTGAGTTTTAAAAATATAATGATTGTTATAACTTAAATAGTTGCTGATTATTTAAAGTCCTCTGAATTGCGTGATTATAGTTAAAACCTCTGAATAGCGTGACAAATTATACCCTATTTATTAGTTGTTTTATATGCATCGAAATATACTTTTTTATATAAATACAACACCACCAATCACAATGGTTTGTCTTAATAGAACCCATTCAGTTAGATGGCCGCCTGTTTCAAATCCCATTTATATCAATTTGAAGATCAATTATTTCATGCAATAATATAAAGTAATTTATGTACTCTGTTTGCTCTTACTCAGCCGAAACCTAGGTAGGAGAATAAATGCAAGAGAATAACTTGCGTATGCACAAGGGTGTATTCCGTTGTGACACGGTGTTTACTTATTAATATTCAGCACTTAACTATTAGCAAAACGTTCTATCTGAGGAATAAATCCACACCGTTTATACAACGATCACTTTATAATTTGGCAACCATAGGTTGTATGACATAATTAAAAATAAATCTCTTATTTTTGAATTCTTTAATAAATTATAAAATCTGTGTAACACAAATTATTAAGAAAAATAGATGTGTCTCAGATGAGACTGAGATAAACAGTATTAAGCAAATTACAAATATCAAGTCACACGCGAATATCAAGTAGAAAAGGAACATTGACATTTCAAAAGAAAAATTGAATTAAAATTAACTAGCTTGAAACGAAAAAATGTGAATGTAGACCTGTCTTTATGAAGTATTTTCTTAATTTTTTAAATAAAATTCAATATGACGTAAAGGCAACAAAGTTTTATTATCGTTGAACTGTAAGATTGATGTCACTGGTTGTTGATTGCACGGTGAGGTACATATTATTCTATGCAATACTACCTTAAATATTACATCTCTCTCATTTATATTCACTGTCAGTAAACCAGTAAGTTAACATATAAACAGAGCTTTCTTTTAGTTGTTTTATATGCTTCTAAATATACTTGTTCATAAAAATACAACACCACCAATCGCAAAGTTTTGCCTTAATTTAACCCATCCATTTAGGATGAATAAATTTGCATTCATTATTCATGAAGTAGTAATTCATATTTACAATTTTTTTATTGCCTATCCACTGTATGGAAAAACGTGTAATGTGCCGTTTAAGTTAGCGGTAAAATTTAAGATAATTGTTGAGTAAATATAGACAAGGACAATTTTTAAAAATGCTACGGATATAAATTAAGTATTACACCAAAAGAATTGCATCACGTTTTTGTTTAATAATTGATATATCTAGAATTATGATAAACATTTATAATGTAGGATACGTAACAAAATAGATGTTGAGACCAATAAATATTGGATTGATTTTTTGCCCAGTTGGAGGCTATCTTGGAATTGTGTGTAGTTTCTGAACATGAAATAGCTGAAAAGCAACTTTTATTACTTTTTTTGTGGCCTTAGCAAAGACCTGTGGAAAATTTACTTAAATAAATTATTAAAAGTTGAAAATTGAATGTGTATAAATATAGAAGCATATTACAATTACAATATAACCTTATTATAAAAGGCTTTATCAGCGCTATACAAAGGTAATCGCAGAAAACTGAATAGGGATAGTCGTAGGTTGGAGAATTAAATGGAAGTTAAAATATTAGATGGGTCATAGGAATATGCACATAACACAACATTCACCAGAAGGCACTATTTTTAGTGATGCACGTGAAAAAATAGCTTTGAAGACAATGTTGCTTAGCTGAAAACACGTAAAACCCTTACAAAGTCTGGTATGTTAGCACGTGGCTCTGAACACGCATTACTGAAAAGGAAAAGGAGCTATTAACATACAGTGAAACACCTGATACTGCAGAGGGTCCAGCAGGTAGGAGGGCAGAGTGTGTATGGATTAAAGGTTTAAGAGTGTTAATGAAGAAATTATTGTAAAAAAGCCTTACCATAAAGTAATTGCATCTTGGGTAATCGATTATTAGCATAAGGCTCGTCAGTATATGATTAGTTGTAAAAGGTTAAAGTAATATGTGTTAATAGAAAATTAATGGCCACATGGGCTATGTGGCTGCAATAATGGACTTGATTATACAGTGATTTTAAATAATGCGAAACTGATGGATTGAGTTAACCTTGAAATTGCTGTTTTAAACAGAAGAAGTAAAATATAATAAAATTCCAGAATGAACATTCATGTTTTCACGTTTGTTTTTTCTGTTCTCTTTTTTGTCTACTACCTTTTCTTCCTCACTTCTTCTGACATAAGGATACTTTCGTCATAATGTTTTGAATTAATCGGATGTCTGAAATGAATAGAAATTGCCGAAAATAATTTTTGTATTGTAGGTTCCATAGGAGCTTACTATACAATTTTGTATATAACATGCATTTAAGAATTTCAGAATCATTGAAAGTCACAGGATCATTGGTAATTGCTTGCATTCAGATTTACAATACAAATATTTTACTACAATCATGTTACTATGCGACACACACAAATTTAGCAGCTGCAACCGAAAACACAAAAATAGTTTTTCTTTAAAAAAATAAAAAGCAGTAGTTGTTAATCTACAAGTCCATATGCTAAGTCAGTGATTTCTTTCAAGTTACGGATTTACTGAAACTAACAATTAGTAGTGTCATATTTAGTTGTAGCATTATTTTAAATTTTAATTTTATTTTGAGAGATAACTTACTCAATACGTACATTTATGCCTTCATTGCTTTTAGAAAAATTTGATATTAATTGTTTATTCCGTCCCATAAACAGAAATATTAATGGAGTTACTCTATTACCGCTTCTATAAACAAGGTTGGTAATATTGAAAGAAAATGTTTTGTAATTGAAATATTTTGTATGGATTTGTGTTTTTGCCTGACAAAACTATGATATGACTGTACCCCCCTTTTGCAGACTGTCAGATGCATGTGACTGAACTGCCAAAGATCTATGTAGTGAACTGTCATATATCACTATGTACCTAGATTTCCGCGAACATACCGACTTGTACGATGTAACATCAGCTCTCCTATTGTGATGTGGCAAAATGACGTTTATCAATTGACGCTGAACAAATGTTGTTTGCTCCGAGAATATTTACGAACCTGAGCGCGAAGCATACGGTGATATTTGCGCTGACGCGTGTATTTCCACTGGAAATTATAATTGTGTGAGTGAGTGCACACATTCACACCTCATTAAATATGATTAATTAAATTTCCCTGTAATTTTATTTGCACGAATGTTTCTAATTTAAATAATTATAAATTTCTAATTAATTAAAAATAATGAAAGTACGCGATTAAATAACCGAATAAATGCACCGTGCGTTATTAAATATCATTATCAATAACACATGAAATATAATTTCTCTTTTAATTTTATTTTTATAATTTCTGTAATTTACGTTATTTATTTGTACTTTGTTCTACATTTTACAATAGCACATTATTATAAGAAAAGCTACTGTTTTAATTTTTTAATGAACAAGTTTTATGCGTATTAAAATATCCTTGTTTAAGATGCGGAATATTATTAAAAAGATGTAGAACGGTATCATCTAATAGTGCTATACAAACATTAATATTAATCTATTTAAAACATCATCATTTATAGGCAGTAACAATTATGTTAAATTTTAATTAAATTTTGTTTTAAGTTTAACAATATTTTTCAGTGAAGGGTTTCTGAGGATCGGTCAAAAATATAACACAATTGTGTGTTTGGCGTCAGCAACAATTGTCGTGATGATGACAATAAACAGTGTCAAAACATCGACACAAATAAGTTAAAATTTTTGTTATATTTTTCCCGATCTACACCAATCCTTCACTGAAAAATTCATTGATTGAGGGTCACTAAGAATTTAAGGGGTTAACAATATTAAACAATATTACTAACCCACGAGTATTAACGCTTAATAATTAATTATTATTGCAAGGAGTTCTAAAAAACAAATCCTGCTCATACAAAATGTTCTCTTCTCACACTTGCACCCGCTAAAATTAAAGGATATGAATGTTTTAATGTCGTCGTATATGTTTTACAATATAAATAATTATACGTTAAGATGAGTACGGGTAATAGTGTTTACAAGTACAGTCAGAAGATTAATACCAGTTAATTCAATGCCATCTTAACTAAAATATTGTTGTTCTCCGTATTTTAACGAGGTCATGGTTTCGTAGCTATCTTCTAGAAACATAAGTATTTTTAACCGCTACCTACTGCATTCTGTAACTTCTGTACTGATTTTTCTCATCTACTAGGGTTTCTTAAACAACTGCTTACTGAATTCTTTACATTTAGTATTAGAATCACTTCGTAGATACTTTACTGTGGCCTTTGTAAGTGAACTTCCCTTTCTGTAAAAGGAAAAGGAGATCAACACTGCTCACAGTACCGACCACTGAATTTATTTTTGTCATATACTTTTAGCACAAGATAAGGACGATTCCATAACAAACAGAATTATCACTGTTGCACACCACTATAGAAAAAATATTCCGATTAGCGCTTTCAAGGTCCTCAGCTCATCGTCAGATAGGAAAAAATGAGCTCATGAGCCGATCTGACGATGAGCTGAGAACCTTGAATGCGCTAATCGGAATAATTTTTCTATAGTGGTGTGCAACAGTGATAATTATGTTTGTGATTATAACCACTAACACAACTTTCTTAATTAAAGATTCATAACAGCAATATCAACTAACAAATATCTAATAAAAATACGTGAGTATAATAAGTTCAACTTAACATGGCAATAATAGAAAAAAATAATGTAAAATAAATGATAAGAAACTGCGTAACACAAGTCTGAATCAGTTCGTTGCTGCCTCCTTTGTTTCTCTTACTTGTCACTATACAAATCAATAGCATAAGGTTAATGTATTTATTAACATGAACATACACATCCATTTACGTATTCTCGGCAGTCCTCCAAGTATTGGAACACAAAAGTCAGGTAAAGAATGTTTTAATTTACAATATGGTTTACTTGTTTTTTAATCATTTGCGGCAAAAGCTTTTTATAGCCGTTTGGAAAAAAAAGCAAAGAGAAGCGTAGAATCTTTTATTTACATGGAAATTAAAGAAAAACATTTTATTTAATAACAACCATTAATTTATAAAATAATAAATATTAAATATAATTAAATCACTACCGACTCGGAACACAAAGTTTTTATGGGTAAAAACGTAAAAGTTTTACCTTATAGCCTGAACCGGTTTTCGCTTTTAAAAACCTTCTTCAGAGGCTGCCGTTGGGACCTCTATCCGTCTTGTTGTTGCCGACGGTATCGACTTCTAAAAGATCGACAGTGTGTGTGTGTGTGTGTGTGTGTGTGTGTGTGTGTGTGTGTGTGTGTGATATGTTCGAATAATGCGTGTGATTTGAATTGTGTCTGTTCGTTTACGATGTCGTTTTCATGTGTTTTCGGGTGTTTGTATATTTCCAATTGTTCTAGAATGTCTAGTTTTTGGTCTTTTGTGTGTACGTGTAGAATGTCCATGTTATTGTCGATGTTTTGTAGGTGTAGTTTGCTTCAATAAGGTGGTTTGCAAAGGTGGATTCTGTAGTAGAGTGTAGTGCCTTTGTGTGTTCAATGTATCTTTGTTTGAAGCTACGATCTGTCTGGCCTATGTAGAATTTGTTGCAATCTGAGCAATTTAGTTTGTTAACAGCAGGTAGATCGAATTTGTTTTGTGCTTTCTGTGTGTGTCTTGATATTGTGTGTTTTCTTTTGTTTGTAGTTTTGTATGCGATTCTGTATCCTGCTTTTTTGAATTTGTGGGTTATTTTTACAGTTTGGTTGTTGATGTATGTTAGTGTTACGAATTTGTTGTTTTCTGTCTTTGTCTGTTGTTTGTTTTTTGTTTTGTGTAGGAGTTTATTGACTATTGTTCAGTCGTATCCGTTGGAATAAATATTGTTGTTACTTTTAGTAAGTAAGGAAACTATAAGAATAGTTTTGCAAGACATTACAATACAAACAAATAAATTTACAAATGACAAGTCAAAGAATACAATAATAGGAAACAATGACAATCTTATGATTCACACTTTTTCAAATAAGCTTTCGACTGACAATCGCAAACCAGATTTTGGTAAGAGTTATTATTTATGAAAACGAATTTTCTCTATTTTTTCTTTGTATTACAAAAAAGGACCTACAAGAGTGAGTGTTGAGTTGAGTTGATAGTAGTAGCGGGGATGTAAGTTGTGGTGCTGTAAACTGTTCAGTTTCTACAAATACTTTCCCATAGTGATTATTTGACAGATGATTATTTGCAGTTTGTCCGCGTAGGAAAGCATAGTGTTTAAAGAAAACTTTGTTTAAAACGTTTGTTGAGAATGCATGACGCTTTTCTACGGCTTGTATTGATTTCGATTTTATTTATAGTGTCTGTCAACACAAGGATTTGCTGATTTAAACTTTATGCAAAACACTTCTGTTATGGAAACTGTAGATAAACTTTAGTTTTATGTTTTACGCTTGCAAATAGTATTAAGTAATTGGTCCATAGAAAAATACAAGAAATAAAATATTTACCTTCAAATTTTAATAAAAATTTCGTAATTATCCATAGGAAGAGCTAGGAACTAGGAAGCGTTGTTGAAGTGGATGTATTTCCTTTGGGATCGAAACAAGTGAATTTTTCAATTCCCTAATTGAAGAAGGCAAAAACGTACTAGAAACTGCATTAGAAGTAAAAGAATAAAAAAGAAACCGTAGAAATGGACTACGTCCGTAAAGTCTGCAGAGCGTGTAGACCTCAAAGCAACGTCTAATAAAAAATAAAGTTATCTGACAAGGAACATGCACAAAAAAGACAGATACTGAACTAACAGAATGGAGGCGCCTTCACATGAGCAAACGGGACATGAACGGTATTCGTGAATACATTTCAATTACGTGCACGGACCGAAAGGTAGGCGTTGGCTGACATGGTTGCAAACGTTCAAGAGGCTATGACGACCAGAGAAGTAAATGATAATTAATAGGAAGCTATTGGGAAAAACTGGCAAAAACTGGTAAGCCTCGTTAATTATATTTGTAATGCATATTACACAAAAATTTCTAATGAAATGACTCCCAGGCCTACTTGGAATATTATAAATTTTAAGCAACATAAACATACAAAAGATATGCTTGAATGGAGTGTCCAACCGAAAATTAGTTTATTACTGTTTAGTAATATTTATGGCTGCTTTCAATAAAATTTTTATTAACAACTTACAATTCTATTGGGTTTATGTATTGTGGTGGTAGCGATATGCTTAGCTTCTGTATGGAAAAACGTTTGCCATTGTATTTAGTCGCCGGTTTGTACTAGGTTAGAAAATGATTACTAATGTGATAATAAACTGTGTACAGTCGATGTTTGTAATGCATACACACTAGTCTTTACAAGTAACACACAAAGTATTTTGGAGATTACAAAGTAAGGGACCAGGTTCATAACAACATCGAGATAGAGGAGGACACAATTGAAGTGGTGGACAATTTCTCGTATCTCGGAGTGAATCTAGCAAAGACTGGATCAGAGGAGCCGGAGATCCAAAGACGGACCACCATGGCTAGCAAGGCGTACTTCGCATTGCTCCCATCATTTAGGTCTGGGGATGTGCACAGGGAAACAAAAATGAAAATATATAGGACTGTCATCAGACCGGTGCTATGCTACGGGTGTGAGGCATGGACAATCACACAGAAGACAGTCGACATAGTAGACACCTTTGAAAGGAAAATCCTCAGACGCATTATAGGCCCAATACAAGAAAATGGCTCATGGAGACTGAGATACAACAACGAACTGTATCAAATATATAAAGAGATACCAGTCTCAAAATTTATAAGAATTCAAAGATTGCGTTGGGCCGGACATGTTATGAGAATGGAGGATGGTAGGAACCCTAATAGGGCTTTGCTGGGTACATGGGAGGGAACGAGACCTAGAGGTAGACCGAGGAAGAGGTGGGAATATGGCGTTGCAGAGGACGCGAGAGACATGGGGATAAGAAACTGGAGGAGGGTTGCAGTGGATACAGTGGATTGGAGGCGGAGATTTGTGGAAGCCAGGGCCCGACTTGGGCTGTAGCGCCATAGGAGAGAGATTTTGGAGATTTATCATTTCCTTGTCTTGAAACAGTCGGACTAAATATTTGGCTTGCTTGTGGTAAATAATATTACTTTAGTTTCTTAACTCACTTTGTCTTATTTTATAAAATTTAACGGCAAGGGTGTATTTTGTTTATAGTAAGGCCATACTAACGTGCTATATACACATATATTCATCTAAATTACAAAAATAATTTAACAGTTAAGGAAACTGTTGTTCTAGAAAATTGATATATATTTCGTATGAATATTGAAATGCATGTCTATCAGTTGGAATTAACCCGAACTGCTTACGTAGTACTAACATTTCTCTCCTTTGCATAGAAGTATGAATACAGCGCTTTACGATATAGCATAGATACGATACAGCGAAGGAACTGCTATCTTATGTGCAACACTGAAATAAGATTTCCGTTTTCGTAACGACAGTAATAACAAAGACGGCAGTGCTCTTCATTATTTCTATGCTGCGATAAGGTACGCTACGTAGTACACTTCTGTCTCTACACTTAGCAAATTCTAGAGGAAAAAATACAGTCTGCTCCGCATATAAGAATATTACTTTAGATAAATCGATATATATTTTAAAAGGAAGCTCATGTTGCAGTAGTGTGTTTATAGTAGTTGTTACTTCTTTCATTAAATATACAGAATTAAATAATTTAAATTTTTCTTCCCTGCAAACCTATCTACATACACAAACACACAGGCCCCCCCCACACACACACACATATATTAGCCTTAACATAAGTTAATTTTAGTTAATTTTATTACTTACGGCAATCCGAAGAACTCTAATAAAATTCTATACTGTAGCTTTAGTACCCACATATAAAATAATGTTTTCGTGCCATACAGATAGGGGGCACTACAAACGTAAACACACTACACTCCACGAGAGAACTGATTAAACTATTTTGAACTACCATATTATTCTACTAACAATGTATTCTGTTCTCTGTCTTATATCTTTTACTTTTGCTTGCAACACATTACTAAGGAAGTGGAGAAATAAATATACAGCGCTTACGTCATGTGTGTTTTAATTTTCTGATGCCCACTGTTTTGTTTTCGCTGTGTAAGACCAGCAATAAAAGGTGATAACAACAGAAAAGTTGGCGTTTACTACGCTTCTAAGTAAAGACGGAAAAGTCGGCCTAGAACTAATTTGAATCGTGATAATTTGTCAAGAAAGTCATTACAGAAGTGTAAGTAACTGTAAAACGTTACATATTTATCTTTCTATTTTATCATTTTAGTTTTTCGTAACTACTAATTAGTTTTAGTTGTTTATAGTATACAAAAAACACGAGTTATTATTTTATCTTGGAAAATATTTATTCCGTGTAAACTTGTATTTAATATTCAGTCACACAGAAGTTTTTATGTCATCCCACACGAAAGCTGTTACAGTCAAGGTGAATAGAATCGAAGAAAGTGATATTTGTAAATTATGCCTGATTCTGACAACAGCTCATATTTAACAATATTTCCTTCGAATAAAAATAGGAATAGAAAAGGGGGGTATTGCCTATTATAAACGCTGGTATTAGACCTGTAGAATGTAAATAGTTCAATTAAATTAGGTGGAATATATCGTTAAACACTGATGCTTCCTGACGCTGTAGTGCCTTTAGTAGAACTACAACCGAAATGCAAATAATAGTTTATGAATTCGACCAGAAACGTGAAAACAAAGGGCTGTATACTTAATAAGCTATTGAAGTGAGAAAGTAACGTTTATGCTAAAGACATAAAAACTCATAAAGTTAATGCACAATTTATGTAAAAATATATCAGAATATAGGGCTCTGGTTAAATTTAATTTAGTAATTTTAATTACATTTATTCCATCAAAAAACAATTTATATGGTATTTAAGAAATACTATTAAGAATAACAAAAGTTTCGTTACGTTAAAAATAATTAAGAATCACAAACATTTCTTGCACTGGAAAAAGTTTTAAATGAGGTATAGCGGGGTTCAGCTATGAAGGTGAGTTAACACCTTCAGAATATTTACCACTTAAAGGGAAATCAAGCAGCACAATTTTAACTCCTTAACGAAACTAATTATGTTCGTATTGTTACTGTGACGAAGTTGAAGTAGAATGTTTACTGTGTAAATTTAAAGTTGCAGTTTCACGCATGCACATACCATAGTTTTCAGATATCATGATGTTTGTAGGAAGTAGTGCTGCTATTTTGCAGTTAGATTTTTAAAGTCATCCTTGTAACATAACAAAGTCAGCTACTGAGATATCAAATAAAAAATCGAT
This sequence comes from Magicicada septendecula, assembly GCA_034769895.1. Classification (NCBI taxonomy): domain Eukaryota; kingdom Metazoa; phylum Arthropoda; class Insecta; order Hemiptera; family Cicadidae; genus Magicicada; species Magicicada septendecula. The sequence goes on from CM068370.1 coordinate 107,102,966, forward strand.
TGAATTTAATTTAATTTATTCAAGTTGCCCGTTCAGTAGTGAGAGAAAGTAATTTCTCCGGCGTGTTAGATTAACCGAGCTAACTGGTCACGATTGGAGAAATTACCACAGACGAGAAAAGTAATAGAAAATAAAAAGCTTAATGCTACCTACAAATTTGCTGTCTTTGTCCTGTGTGATTACAAACAAGAGACCATTCCAAAGTCTTAGAATCTATTTGAGATTACGCAAGGTCGATGCTTTATGTAGAGCATGAGAAACAACACTTCTCATGGAGGAGGCACCCCTTCATGAGGACGTAGTAGGCCTACTAGTACTTACATAATACCAATAATCACAAATTATTGTTTTTAATGAACTTGTAAGAAACTATGTAACTGAACTGTTAAGTAACTAATTGCATAGTATCACAGCAAAATAACATCAATTTTTAATTATTGACGATAATAAAAGAGATTACAAAATAAGAAATTTATGTCTTTTTTCAGACACTTTTAGACATTTTTAGTTTAAAAGGTAATGAGATTGTTTTTATTTTTAAAAATATTTATTTGATTTCTTGTAATAACAGGTAAAGAATTCCATAATTATAATTACGTATTGCATAGTTTATGCTCATATTCTCTTTCTAAAACAATGTTAATTCATGTTTTATGGCATTAAATTATAATTTTTACATTAACTGATTATTGTACTGCAAAACACGCTTTGTGGTAACTACCTTCTACCTTGCGTAATGATTTATTACTACTGTACCCACAGTTCTATATATTGTAAATAACAGGAATGTGGTATTTCAATAGCTTATTTTAAAATATTTCTTGGACATTTAATATATAGTATTTAAATTTATTTATACTATTTAAATGTCTCCAGCAATTTATGACTCACAATAATTATTCCTGTTTTATTTTTGGCTGTAACTTCTAACTTACAAGTGCTCTCAATAAATACGCAAAACCAATCAGCACACAGTTTATACGCGCAGAACTAATGGTGCCGAAATTGTACACATTACATGAATACTCTGACAATGTTGTGTTCTACGAAAAATATACTAACTTAATATATAAAATACTTAATGAGAAATAACATAATATTATCAAGTATACAAAATTACAAATATACATCAATTAATACATTCAAGTATAAGCATAAATAACAAGCGAATATATATAGGCTAAGTAATCCAAAAAAGTATTAAGTATATATTATTTAAAAAATCATGGATAATATATTGTTTGAAGTTGAAAGGAAATGCAATTATTTGTTTGGAAAACCTTGTAAAGTTATTTAAATCACCAGGAACACACATTTCTTCATGAATACATAAAGACAGACTGCTGGCGGTGTAGCGTATATCACTCACTTTAGTCCCCACTACAACCATAAATATAGCTGTATACGTGCAAACGTGTGCGTACTGCGTTGTTCGAGACAGCGACATTTAACACATGCTTTTTCCGAAATTCGTGATAGATAGCAATTCTTTCGATGTATTGTATGGAAATTCTAATCATGTACGCATTTATTTTTACCATTTAAAATATGTTAAAAATAACAATGTGTATTAAAAAACGAATTATTTTATTGATTGTAAATTTATAATAATTTAATTATGAAAGTTGCGTTCATATCTGACGATGAGCTGTGAAGCTTGAAAGCGCTAATCGAAATAATGTTTCTATAGTGGTGTGCAACAGTGATAAATCTGATTGAAACTTTTAATAGATGACAAAAAACCCCAGTTTCCCTTTAATTTACTTACAGGAATACTATTTAATTGCAATTATACCATACACAGATTTACTTATATTCGTCATGTGGAGTACATAGTAAAATGCACAAGTATGTAGTATTAATATTGTTACGACATCGCAGAACAATCTACGTGTTTGTCGAATGTGCCAGAAGAATCTTGCTCTACTGTGTGTGGCGTACGTGCTTGTAGACGCATTTGCGAGAATCTTCTCGATGCCGCCAGCCGTGCGGACTGTGTCAAGGCCGCAGTTAATTACGTAGTTCATACGGACA